>JAWRVZ010000045.1:400000-1887500 GCA_037043235.1 Rhodeus uyekii
AGCCCCACGTGAGTCTCCAGCTGCACGACCCGCCCGAACCGCTGGGCGGCGCTGCCACACTCACTCCTGGAATGAAGTACATACTTTCAAAACTAGTATACTTTTGTCAAGGCATATTCTTGGCAAGGAAGGAGGAAAATCTGAAACCGCACTGCCTTTCGCTTAAAAAACAACAAAAAACAAGTCTTTTGTACAAATCTGGAAAGTAGTTGGTCCAAAAAGACCAATAGAATGCAACAATGCACCGGTGGAATGAATGCCTTCAAGCAGTTCAGACACACTGATCATCTCCCTCCGCATTAACGTCTAGCGCTCGATTGCATATCTAACGGGAGAATAGAGAGAGAAAGATAGAGTGAGGGAGAGAGAGAAATCCACCAGAGTTCATTGTAAAGCGGATTAATCATCGGAAATCGACAGCCTGCTGAAGATTGGCAAACGCCGTCCCCCGTCCAGACTGGGAGACTCGGAGCCGCTGAGGCTCCCGGAGGAGCTGAGCGAGCCGCTGGCGTAGCTGTCCCGGTCCGAGATGCTGTCGGGCGGGCTGGGGGGCGAGTCAAACACCGGCGACTCCGGTGACAGGCGCTGCAGGGACTGCGAGTGGCCGTCGCCCATGTGGACCTGAAGGTTTGCGAAGTAAGCGTTGTGCGTGTGCACGGCCAGTGGCGCCAGTAGGGCTTTGAGGTCCTGGTCTGGGAACGAGAAGGCACGAGTCGACGAGAGAACGTCTTCGTAAAAGTTCGCGGCGCAGGAGGAACCATTGGAGGAAGGCGGCGGGGGTGTGCGGGACGTGGGGCTTTCGAGAAGGGGCGAGTCGAGCTCGTGGTGGTGATGATGGTGGCTGGAGAAACCCGAGAAGCTGAGGCTGTGGTGGAGTTTGGGTCGATCCCTGAAGGGTCCCGCCGCCTGCTGGGGCTGCTGCTGCCCGTAGCCGCACATTGCTTCCCCCCGGGCGGGTTTGGTGGACTCTCCCTGCACGCTGTTGGCGTTGCTCGGCGCCGGTCTGCGCTCGTCGGCATTATGGATGAAGTGGCAGCGCGGGCCGTACGGACAGAAGCCGATGGTGTGGAAAGTGCGACAGGGCTCGGTTTTGTACTTTGGGTGGCGAGACAGGCTTCTGAGCTCGTGGTAGCCGTGCGCGAACTGGCACTTTTCGCCGTATTTGCACGCGCCGTTTTCCTCGAACGGCCTGCAGAGCTCCGTCTTGTAGCGGGTGGAGTTGATCTGCGAGCCCGGTTTCTGCTGCAGAACCTGCAGCTGCTGCGGGACGCGCTCGCTGCTCTCGCTGAAGGCGCGGTCGCGAAACCGGTTCTCCTTGTTCATGATGGCGTTCTCCTTCGCGCTGCTGTAAGAGCTGGCGGGGTACTTGTTGCCGTTTGTCGTGGAGTCCATGTTGCTGGCGGAGTTTCGACGGAAGAATCCGGACGCGAACGAGTTGCAGTTGTTGGTGCAGCTGGAGGTCACCGGCGCTCCCACTGCCTTCTTGTCCAGCATGCTGTTAATGTGAATGGCGTTCATGTTGAGGCTCTTCTCCTGCTGTGCAGAGACAGAAAGAGGACAAACAGTTACAAATCAGCGCATAGTACTTGCAAAACTATTTACGTACTTGTTTCGGCCATGCATGAAGCTGTTCAAACAGCTGAAACTTCTCGGTAGATCTTAAAGCCTCAGCATTGGCCAGTTAAACTCGCAAAGTACCTTGTACAGCATGTCGATGTCGTAGAAAGCGGATAGGATGGTTGCAGACATTTCTGTTTCTTCGGAAGAAGATAGTCGCAGATAATCTCTCATTTGTGGACCGACCTGGATCCTTTGGATGCAAAGGTTTTTAGTTTCCCACTCGCTTGGGTTTGTGCAAGAGATACGGAATACAAAAATAAGAAATGCTAGTCTCAGATGTGGTCTGAAACTCAGAGAGGGAAGGCTGAGCTTGTGTTTGTTGTCCTCCCGAGCCCGAACAGTCGCGAGAGCTTTCCTCTCCGTGCACATATACGCTCGCGGACAGCGCGTGAAGAGGAGGAGCTCGCGGACTCCTGCGAAAGTTGCCTCAAAGTTACGCCCTGCTTTTTTTAAGTGTCACTCAGACGCTCATTGGTCGCTTTCTGCACCCCTCGTGCAGTGCACTCTCTCTCTCTCTTTCTCTCTCTCTCTCACATACACACACACTCATATATATACACACTCTCACTTACTGCACTACTCAGAACACAACGCACAAGGTTGTTTTTATACATAATTTTAAAGTTAAGTGCAGTCAAAAACAGCAAGTAAACACTATATATACAAATCCTATCAAGTTATGTATTTTTTATTTTGTACATTATAATAATAACATGTAAATCATAACAGTGGGGGAAAAATTAATGGAGGTGTTTTGGGAGAAATATGCGGGCACGCGCACAGAGTTGTTATGACGCGCGCGCTTGCAGTGCGAGACTGGTTGCTCTGATATCAGGAAATGTGTAGTGCGATTGCATAATCTATTGCAAACTCTAAAGTTGTGTCAGATCTGATGCATGGAGTTAGAAACCATGACACTTATCTGCACGTGGCGAACTTTTCCTCTGCTTATTACTTTCTCTAAATTAAGTTCAGTTTAGTCTGGAACGGTGTTTGAGTGTATGTATGTATAACACAGACACACACACACACGTATATTTGACTAATTAATGCATTATTTTTGTAATGTGTTCTTTATTTAAAACAGAAAATGCAGACAATAACAATTTTACCAAACTGCTTTGTAACAAAGTGAAAATTAAAGAAACACTACAACTGTACAACACTGCCTCCTAACGATTTTGATGCTTACTGTCGTAAAAGAAGGATTGGGCGCCACCTAAAGGCAAAAATATAACAGTAAAAAAATATAACTCACTTTCCAGTGCCTGATGTTTTCCCTCCTCCAGTTCCCACTGCATATCTCTGCACTCTTGCAGTACTTCAACTCCATTGTCATGGTTTCAGCAAAGAACATCTATGCATTAAAGACAAAACCCTCCTGATCCTGGTGAGGGGAACGGCATGTATGATTTCACCCACCCGTGTGTGTGGGAGGAATCGACTGCTGACATTCCAAAACATTACATCATTTTACAGTAAAAAGGGAACATTGCAACTGCAGTCCCTGAAGGCAGCCCAGCTGTCTACTTACTAAACGGACACCAGGCCGCTGTGCTCTTATTGCATAACACGCACAGGAGCAGCAAACAAACCATCAGCTTGGCTAAAAACAACGTTCAGCTGTGCATTAAATGCAAGTTTGCTCAAATCCCACATTGTGTGAAAATGTGACGTTGAAAGGACAGCTGAGGAAAGTAAAACCTCTCAGATTCATTTAAATTTAATAAAAAAAGAACAGTTTGTTGTCATGCCTGTATGCACACGGGAAAACCACTGAGAGATTAAAATAGAGTCCTAATGTGCAACTCAGTTTACTTTCTGGATCTTTCACAGTCATCCAGAAGATTCTGCGCGAGTGTTGTTCTCTCTTTCAGCAGTGCTATCTTTGTGTACTCGATGGTGGCTGAAAACTGGGGCAGCGCGGGGAGGGCTTTCATTGAACGTTGAGCAGCGAGGAAATTGCTGTTTGCAACGGCTGATAGTCGGTCCAGCTCTGTGGGGCTTGCGCCAGGTGAATGTGTCACTCTTAAGAGGTCAGAGAGGTGTCCGTGCAATATCCGCGCCCACAAAAAAGGCTCTGCCCACAGGTTAAGATCTCCCTTCTCAAATAGGAACTCTTCATCCTGGATAAAGAAGAGAATTAGAAGAACAACCTACATTTTTAAACTAGATTTTCTGAATACAATGTGAGCAGTGCTTGCATGCGAACCGGTTGGCATCAAAAAGCCAGGTTGCTGCCAGGGCTTGCTATGCGGCTGCTAAGGTGTTCTGAGTGGTTTTTAGTTCTCTGATCTGCGGTAGGGGGTTCTGGGTAATTTCTAAGGTGTTAATAAATGAATTCTTGGTAGATGAAATCCTGGTGAAAAGCTACAAGCCTGCCCATAAATTAATTGTTTTGTTTTTGTTCCATTATCTTTCATTTAATTGTCATTCGCAGTGCTCCATGGGATTTGTGGTTCTTTCCCTCATTAAAAACGTTAAGTATAGTATTTTTCTCCAATTTTCACTTCGTATAAATATTTGTAACGCAATTCATCTAATAGCTGGTTGGTTTGGCTCATGGCTTACAACTCTTTAACAAACACTTTTTAAAAATCCCTAGGGGAAAAATACTTTAGGATCCAACACTACTGAAAAAGAGATTCAAAACAGTTAAAAGTTAAAAATGGCAGGAGCTTCTTCTGTTAAAAATAAGGTGGATAAGCCTGTCAATTTAAGTTTTTTTTTTCATTTGTTAGGTGAATTTTTGTCAATTGTATCTCGTCAATAATGGGTTGCATGATTTTGTTTCCTGATTCTGCCACAATCATCAACATTGCTCATCTAAACATGGAAATATATTGATGCACAAAACATAAAAAGCGCTCCTTACCAAGTCTGGCGATTCCTCGCAATTTGTATCCAATTGTTCGTCTCCCAGGAGCCATTCTATCAAGTTCACGATACCAGCAGCCACGTGGTCCCACATCTGGAACAGCTGGCACAAAAGACCCACCCCCGTCTCCAGGGCAACCGGAGGAGATACGGCACCGGTGGCAACAACTAGAAATGTGGCAGAACATAGAAGTCAAAATGAAGCCTGACAGACATTCCCTGATGTAACACAGGATTCAGAGAAATGCTCATGGAAAATTTAAATAGATCATTTTAACGAGCGACGTCAATCTTAGTCTGGTTTCTTTAGTCTCCAAGGCATTACTGGGTTCATGCAGTGGAGGTGGTGCCTTGCCACAATGAAATCTGCTCCCAATCTGAGATTTGCCAGAGCGTTGGATGTAAAGCAACAGCATTAGATTGATGCCCTGCTCTCTTTTTGTTCTCTAGACAGCACGTTTCCATCTTCCTCTGGCATAGGTTCCAATCGAGAGAAACGAAACTATAACTCACAGGCAAAACATGAGCACTGAAAACCACAACGTGCCATATGTGCACAGACAATCAAGGTCATTTCTGACTCGACGATCAAGAAGTTAAGAATAGATTTAGACGAAGTGAGTAAACAACAACATTGACGCCCAACCAGGATGGCAGTCTTCCTCCCTTTGGCTTTAATGACCCCAGTTGTTCATGCTTCAAAGCAGTAACGTGAGAAATCTATTGCAGGAAAACTCTGCTCTCCCTCCACTGCCCCCCTTCCCAGCCAGAGGATGACATGTAAATTACTTAGGTGACTTCAAAAGTCACTAGGAATTGCCAGTCAAAACCAAGGAAAGAGAGCAAAGCAACACTTCAATGGCCACCCGCCCAGCCCTCCCCCGACAGAACTCTAGGAAAACAACCTCGGCACAAGAGTGAACGGATCGACTTTCCAATGCAAACCTAAATGAGCTGACATTACGAGAACATGGAAAGCTGTTGATTGTGCAGACTCAGAGGGTGACACGGCCCTTTCTCTAGTTGATGTGTAGGGACGTCCCATCTCTTGCTTTACTGGAGTCTAATGTCAGAGGTGCTTTTCATGCATATAGGCTTTGGTGCTGAATGCCTTGCAGGGCCGAACAAATAACCGACACCCAGACATTAAGAAATAATAGGAAACTCAAGCTCTTTCCATTCCCTTTTTTCTGTGGTTTAGCACTTCAAAAACATGATTTCTCAATCTCTTCAGCGCTTACTCAACAGGATGTTCTCTTTGTATATGCAAAAGCAAGGATTATTTTTCTTTAGGATGTTTATTTGCATTTTGAGAACAGTTTGTACAACGTATAGTGTCTGTAAATTTAAAGGCTGTCAAAACAAATTGAGGTACAACAGATTCTCAAATGGAAATTTTTTGTCCATTTATCCCTAAATGGTTCTTATCTATCTTTTAAGGGTACATATTACTATAAAAGGCACAAATATGCATCTTTTAGGGGTAGATGAGGTGCAAAGTTGCCGTTTAAGTGTCTTACCATATCTCTAATGGTAAAATTTATTTTCTGAAAGTGTATGCAGAACTGTTTTCAAGGCCTTGCTACACTAAACGATACAGTTTACCCTATAATTAAAATGCTGTCATCATTTACTCACCCTTATGTCGTTTCAAACCTCTTATTTTCTATGGTGACAAACTGTTTTGGTGACAATTTAACTTCCACGTCCATGGACATACAGAGACATTTCTCAAAATATCTTGATTTGTGCTCCACAAAAGAACAATAAGATATACAAGGGTGAGAAAATAACAGCATTTGCTTTTTCTTTGAACTACCCCTTTAGATCAAAGTGAAGAAGCTTCAATCTAGATGTAACAGCAGAAATGCTTGAGAGGTGTTTTGGGGCAGTTCACCCAGCCGGTTTGCGTCTAAGCGCACACAGTTGTGGTGGAACTCCAGAAGGAAGAGGAGGGCAGTTTCATTCCCGTAATCGATCTGTGGGAGTCATGGAACTGGAACTAATTAAAAAACTTTCTGAATAATGAGAGCAAGAAGAGCTTTAGTGTGTGGCAAATCTGGGATGTGAGTAAGCGCAGCTGGGTGAGTGTCGGGTGTCGGGCGTGAGGAAAGGAGGGGTGGCGGGCGAGCGGGAAGTAAGATGGGCTGGATGAATAAGAAGATCTAACTTCTTATTTAGCTCTGGTTCTAGCCTACCCATAATGCAACTGGGGTCTATAGTGGTCTATAGTATAGCCTATCCCACTCTAACAAAATTACTAAACTAAGATCCCATATAAATTGTTCATACCTTCATACCAATACTTTGTTCATACAAACCTACATTAATTCCTTTCTTCAGTTGAACAAAATATTACTTTCTGAAGAACATCCTGGCTGCTCTTCAAAATAATGAAAGTGAATCAGTAATGGGCGCTGTCAAGCTCCACAAAAGTATCTATCTGACCATATGCTAGTCTTTTCTGTTTCACAGAATAAAATTGTACAGGTTAGGAAGGACATTAACATGAGTAAATGAATACAGAATTTAATTTCTGGGGGAACTATTCCTCTTCTATTCCCGATTCTAGATACACAGTCTCACTTATAAACATAAATCAAATGTTACATTGTTGAAAAAGAGTTATAAGTGTTCATTGTTGAAAGCAGGTAGATTTCGTTGCATGTGGGAATGACCACACGCGCATCCGTGCACACTCTCTCACATACATGCTTGCATACTTGGACACACACGCAAAACAAGGTGCAAGAAGTCTGCGGGCAGGAAGCATTGGTGTGGGCGAGAGTGGCGTCAAGGTGCGAAAACAGACACGTTTAGAGCTCCAACTTCCTTCAGAGATCTATGAGAACCAAAGAACTAGAGGAGGCTCTTACCCAAACAAACACGGGCAAGAACTCTCATACGCACAAACTACAGACAGCGTGACTAATA
Organism: Rhodeus uyekii; assembly: GCA_037043235.1. NCBI lineage: Eukaryota > Metazoa > Chordata > Actinopteri > Cypriniformes > Acheilognathidae > Rhodeus > Rhodeus uyekii. The sequence continues at coordinate 407,432 of JAWRVZ010000045.1, forward strand.
TCAGTCTAAACATATTAGTTCTTTAATAATTTAAATCATTAAAATATTTACACAAATATAATTGTATTATTCTTAATTCTAATACTTTGATGTTTATGGCTCTAATTATCATGATATTCAGCAGGCCAGTAATATCAGGTGTAGCTTTGGAGACAGATATCATCTGGCACATTTATGCCAAAACTGAGATGTCTGCTAGAGTTCTTTAGTGTCCTTTACATCAGCCTAACCTGTCTAACAGGAGTGTTACAGTATCACCCAGGTGTCTGCTGGTTAAAAGGCCTGGCACACGGTCACATGACCCCAAGCTTAATGGGAAAAACACTCTGTAACTTATGTGGCACCTCACAACGCTAAGAATCTTCTTGTGTCAATAGACTGAACGTCCATTTTTTTTGCGGCCTTGGTTCAGAAAGTATTATCCTGTCTTTCTGTCCATCTACTGTTTCTTTATGAAGAAAATCAACATTGGATTTCCCTTCCAGAACATGTTGGTTGAGTTCCATCTAGAAGTCAAAATAAGTGTATGCCTAAACTATTACTGCTAAAGATCTCTGCTTGAGATTAATGACTGAGCACCCTTGCGCTTTATTTTGACACTACCGGTTTAATGGATGAATGATCTGCAGATCAGTTCAAACCTCTTCTTGTAATCCATTACATGAATGACTACGGAGCTTCAACTGCTAAAGACATTACACGCACAACCCTGGCGTTAGACATGAGCTGAGAACATCCTCAAAATCAAACCAGACGGCCAAGAACAATACCAACTGGAGTAATGCAAGCAACAAATGTTTGAGGCTTTTCAAAAGAGTTGAAGTGACGTAAAGCATTGCAATTTACATGAAATAACACTTCATATTTAAATACGGCAAGGGAAGAAATAGCAGTCACATTATTATGACAACAACAACACATCAAGGGAACATAATTAATGGTTCCTGGTTTAGGGATTCAAACAAACCCTTAACGTCAAGCGTTTCACTTTGCTGTGCCGCATGGTCTTCAGACATAAACGATGAGACAAGGATGTATCAGCCAAGCAATCAGAACGTGGAAGCAACACCCTAACAAACACCCACACTGGCAAACGAACAACACCCTGTTACTCTGGTGGGTATCTTTACTGAATAAATCTAAAAATCAAACTGGTCCCTGAAAAAAGCAGCAGCTAGAAACCTAGAGTGAAAATGCGCTGAGCATTTTGGGCACAGTAATTACATTGGAAATGCTTGAACACTCCCGAGTTCCTCCCCGTGAGAATATGGTCCTATTCCCCCTTAATGCTGTTATCAGATGTTCCTCTCACCCTCCTAAAAGCCTTGTCAAGTGATGCCAGGGGTTCTGATTTCCAACCTAATTTGTATTGAGAGAGCAGAGGAATAAAAGTGTTTAATTGAATTTGGTTTCAAGTACTGCAAAAAGACTTCTCTGTGACGGAGAGGAGAAAAAGGGCCAAGTACAAAGCCAGAAATGTAATTACAGTGAGAGATCATGCTAGAGTTACTTCATATATTTCTGAACAGCTTAATCTTTCTCAGAGTCAAGTTTCTTTCAAATACTAGAAAATCCTTATATATATATATAAGGCTTACGGCTATATATATATATATATATATATATATATATATATATATATATATATATATATATATATATATATATATATATATATATATATATATATATATATATATATATATATATATATATATATATATATATACACATACATACATATATACTCTCTCTCTCTCTCTCTCTCTCTCTCTCTCTCTATATATATATATATATATATATATATACACATACATACATATATACTCTCTCTCTCTCTCTCTCTCTCTCTCTATATATATATATATATATATATATATATATATATATATATATATATATATATATATATATATATATATACACACACACACACACACACACACACACACACACACACACATTGTGTCTTTCCTGCCACAATTTAATGTGTCAAATTTGCTTGAAAAATCTTAATTAAAAAAAAAAAACTAACCTTTGAGTGGTAGTATATAAGAGAAAGTACAGTGTGTGTATATATATATATATATATACATAATATATTATTTTGCATATAATATAAAGTAACATAATACAATATTTACAGTATATGTAATAAATATATATTTTTATTTCACATTTTGCACTTGTTTTTGTGAATACGTCAGGGATAATGTACAGCAATTAATAATGTACAAAATGAACCCCAATATTTTGTGATAATGACTGACTGACTACTGTTGAGATGTAACTTAAACATAGTTTAAAAGTACGTACTCAAAAACATTTTCAGTGATCAACCAATCAGAATCAAATGTTCTAGAGAGCCATGTGATGTGATGTCATAAAACTGCATGCATGACAATTTTAGATTTTATTTAGATTAATAGCAACAGCTGTCAAGGTTTGAAAGCTCATGTCAACTACCCAAAACGAGTAACACATTGTGGGTTGGCAACAACAGAAGACAAAAAGGATTGTTGGAAAAGACTTTCTCAGACTCTTCCCCCAACATTCTCATTTTTCTTGTCTTTGTAAAGCAGGATATCAGCACGTCAGAGAATGTGGTAATGATGTGGTTTTGATGTGACTGATTTATGAGATGAAGGTGCTTCTCCTCTCTGCATAGCTGACCCACACACCTCCATTTCAAAGGAGCAGCGCTACCGTTCCCCGCCTCTCCTCCACACCTCTCCTCTGTCGCTCAGTCAGTCGAGGTCGTAAACAACACTGCCCCGACCACCCCCTTCCTTCCAAAACACTCTTTAAAACACCTACCCTTCCAGCAATCTAACAATGATACTTCTTTAAATGGGGAAACTACTTGCACAAACCCTGTAAACGAGTGAGTTTGTCTAATTTAAACAGTCCCTTACTTGAACATATGAAAGTTACTAGGTTTAACGGCTTTACAACTTCAAAACATGTAAATGTATTCTAGCAGACTCCAAAATAAAACGATGACCTTGTAAATTAGCATAATATGGGCACTTTCACTCAAAAGAATCATGTCAAAGTCCAAAGCATAGGTGTCAAACTCAAGGCCCGCGGGCCACATCCGGCCCGGCGTGTAATTATGTCCGGCCCGCGAGAGCATTTTATTAATGGCCCGCGAGATGTCCCGCGCTCCAGCTGACTAGCCGAACACTTCCTGAATTAAACAGGAAGTGGCTAATGATGCTTCGCGCTCGCGCTAGTACCGCGCGATTGTTATTGTCAATTATCCATAACTGTTCAGGCTCGGTACACAGTGCTTGTGCGCGAAATTCAGGTGTTGATCATCGGATGAGAAGAGCCCGCCCTCATGGCAGCACGTCTTCTTGCATGATTGACAGGTCAGACAGCATATCAGCGCCAGCTGTCTGAGTGATAGTACAAGCGCCAGAAAGAAAATACAGCGCAAAAAAAAAAAACATTACGTTCTTAGGGACGTAAAAAATATATTGAAATATTATTACGTGTAAAAAAAATTGTGATATAGTTTGTATATAGTGGTATACCCGTGTGTCTCATTTGCGGAGCTAATGTGGCAGTAATTAAATAATTTAATAAGACGGCACTATGAGACAAATGACATAAGAGCAAATTCAACTGAATGATTTGATTTGTTATTGCTGAAAAGCAAAAATTTTATTTAGATTTCCAGGTTTTGTTATGCAGCATGTCCATATTTTGAATTTGTATAATTTTGACAGGATATATTTTTATGGAGAGCAAAATCTTTTTAAGTTTTATATAAAATGACATAAGAGTAAAGAAATTTGAATGTTTGTTCTTTTAACTTTTACTTTTACTTTACTTACTTGTTTACTTTATTTCTAACTTGTATAATTTAGACAGGATATATTTTTTAAAAAATTAAGTATTTTTTTAAATATTTTTATATTTTTAAGTTATTTAAGGTATAAGTTGATTTATTCCAGAATAATATTTCTGTCTGTTTTCATTCACATCTAATTTAAAAAAAGGTAAGTTTTAAAAGTTTAGTTTTAGTGTTTTCAATAAATGTTTATCCTGTTCGGCCCGTGACCTAAAGTTTTTTGGGATTTTGGCCCCCTGTGCAATTGAGTTTGACACCCCTGGTCCAAAGGGTTTCTCAGAAAACAGTTCAGAAACTCCTGGTCTGTGTAATCGCTGATAGAGCTTAACTTGCATTGAACCCAGAACATCACCTGTGTTGTGCAAATGGGCTGGTATGTAACAGGTAAAGTCAGCCGCCCCGTCCCTAACGTCCGGATCCTCGTCCTGTAATAATGTAAACAGACACTTCCATAGTGCCATGGTATGTGTGATGCCTACAAAATACAAACACACACACAGGGTAAGCTTTGGTTTGATTCCTGCACACTTGTTCTTGTTCATAGATGTTCCCTCACCCAGAGGCAAAGCTGGCGCTGTCAGTAAGGTGGGGACGGCCTTCACCAGCACCTCTGCTGACATGATCTTGATTTCTGCAGGTTGCTCGTCACCACAGCTCTGCAGGACCAGCGCCCCCCATCTGCTCAGACAGACCACTGCAGACTCGCTGAGCTCCAGCTTTAAAACACAAGCACATGACTGAAGATCAGCCACACTGCCCAACTAAGTTGCTACTTCAGTGATATCACAAGACTGCAGATACAGCAGATACTTAAAGGTGCGACAAATTTCAGCTGACGTATGACAGTATTGAAAGCAATTCATCTGATCTAAATCAGTAAATGCTTTTTTTATCTTGTTTTTCATTAGCTGTTTATCTGATGCAAAACATTCCTCACGGCTGTTTCATTTCCAGCAAAATAACTATCATGATAAACACTGTTACCATGATACGAGATATATTTTTTGAATGAAGCCTGTTATGTTTGCCAAAGCTGCATTTATTGAATCTAAAATGCCTAAAAACATTAATATTGTGATTGTAATTGTATTATTACAATTAAAATAACTATTTTCTATGTTAGTATATTCTAAAATAAATTCCTGTGATGGCAGAGCTGAATTTTCAGCATCATTACTCCAGTCTTCAGTGTCACATGATCGGTCAGAACTCAATCTAATATGACGACGAACGTTATTATCAAAACAGTTGTGCTGCTTTTTTGCGAAAATTTTTTTTTTTTAAAGATTATTTGATGAATTGGAATCTTTACTAACACTCTATATCAACTAAATGCATCTTTGCTTGATAAAAGTATTAATTCATTTTTTTTATATATATTTAACCAGTGTAACAGATTTCAATGGCATAAAGGCATATTAAATTACAAAAAAAATATTCTTGGACATCATAAACCTCAGTCGCCCCTCTAACTCATCACACTTGGCGGCTAATCGCCCAACGACCATTCACAAACATTTCAGTGACCTACAAACAACGTTAAACGGCTCTTAAAAACTTGCGTGAAATCTTTTTGGAGCCTGTGATTAAGCTAAAGCATCTTTGCTCTTTTATTTCCCAGGCATCGCCTTATTTGCAGTGAGATATGGCGGAATGTTAAGCTTCTATAAGGTTAAGTATCTGTAATCTGCTCCAGTCTCGATTGAGTGTCCAGTTTAACATGCTTGAGTCTGTCTGGAAACTTCCTACACAATGCTTCTCTCTTTCCTTTTCTCCTTTACCTGCGGGACAGATTCAGCCAGGTGCACCACCAGCTGAGACGTTAGGGATAGAGTGGCACAGTAGAGCTCCACACTGAAACACACAGAAGAACATGAGCATACTTCAATTCATAACCAACATCACCAATATTGGGTGGGTGGGTGATGCAACTAAACATGTATTTTCATCACATTCCATCCATCCATCCATCCATCCATCCATCCATCCAGATGTTTGCAAGTGCAAGATTTAAATTGAGGCATTAAAATATAATTTTATGTCTGCAATACATGCAACAGTCATGTCAAAAGTGGACTCTATATACAAAATGGACTAAAGGAAACAAAACAGACTAAAATGGTCATTCATGCATTTGGCAGATGCTTTTATCCAGTGACTTGGATTGCATTCAAGATTCACTTTGACATTTTATTCAGTTCTTGCTTTCCCTGGGGATCGAACCCATGACCTTGGCGTTGCAAGTGCCACTTTACTGCTTGAGATCATTCAATCAATAAACGCATAAATACAGTCTAGAATGATAAGGTTCCCACACTTTTTGACCAATTAATTTTCTTGAATTGGAAATCAATTTACAGATACTTAGGGCCCATCCACACGGAGACACGTATCACTGTATCAGCATACATTTTTTATTGGATTGGCGTTCCGTCCACACGGATTCAGCGTTTTGGGAGACTGAATCCGCTCTCTTTTGAGGCCGGGTCCTAAAGTGGATAGATCTGAATCCGACACCCTTACGGTCTCGTGTGGACAGCCAATCCGTATATTTTTTGTGATGATGTCATCACATCATGTGTTGGCTGTGTCACACGTAACAGCAACAGTGTTGCCAGATTGGACTGAAGATTTTCAGTGCAACTACAGCTTAAAACCCGCCCATTTAAAAAAATACCAGCACAAAGTGCATACTCTTATAAATAATGAAAAATGTTGCGCGATTTTATGCATCAAAAACCATCCCAAATTTTACCAACCAGCCCAATGCATTTTTTCCCGGTCGGACGTGACAAAAAGGAGTGCAATTGGGTGGGCACCGCCCAATCTGGCAACACTGAACAGCAACAACAATGCGCATGCTCAAAGTCTTCTTCTCTGTGTATAGTGTATATCTGTGGCAGAATTACAGCGCCCCAAACTGGTCTGGCATATATACTACGTTCAGTCGGTTTTAGTGGTCTCGTGTGGATGCTGATATTTCTTGCACCGACGCAGTGTTTATTATCGGATAGGGAATGCACCGGTTTCGTGTGGACGTGGCCTTAAGCAAATTTCTATTTCTATCTGAGATACCAATCTTTGGTTTGAAACAATATTTGACAATATAACAATTTTACAACATTTATAAATGTTTCTCTACACAAGTACTCAGAAAGACCAAAATGTAGCCAATTAACTACCAGATTTTACCATGACCATCTGTACCCTGATCATAAATGCTATCTGACCATGAACAGGCAACATACACTTTAAAATAACCCCCGTTCGAGTCTAGAGGGGCTGTTTTCTAACTTGATGTCAGAACAGGTGTAATCCAGCATGTGTTGTCCAACAGAACACGGCTACCAAAATACACCAAGCAAATGTGCCGTTACACAACGCTGCATTACACAACTGCAAAGACACAGCAAGCATTATGGTGTTGTAAGGACGACGGCTACAAAAGACGCATATCATGTCACACTGTACAAATAAGAATCCGCCGAAGCGTTTCACAACACTGAACTTAAGAGGAGAGATTGAAAGCGCATAAGGCGTCGCAGTGAGCGGGAGTCTTTGTAATGTAATACCGATGACCTGTGTTCACTGTGCACTGGGATGTGAAGGTGTCTGTTATTCTGAGGCCCCTACAGGCACCTAGGAGCCAAAAACAACAGACCAACTGCACCTGCTGGCACATAAACACTTATTAAGACATGCACACAACCTGCAAGCATGTGCATACCCACAAATTATAGGGACTAACCCTATGTAAAGGTATACGAACACATTCTCTCAACTGAAAGCACAGGTAGCTGTGACCTTTAATGTGTAAATCAATCTCCTTCCCGCTCTCCCGTAGGTATGAAAGGGTGATTGATGTACACGGGGTGGCTGGTGACCACAAGTATGTGTGGTTTCTTTTGTAGTCGGAGCCCACATCTGAAGCCATTACGTTTTCCGCTAACAGCGCTAGCCACTCAGCAGACTACCTCTCGTCTCCCCAGAGGGATATACACCACCCCAAACCGCTGCTTCAACAATGAGGAGGTTTGTTGGAGTCCACAGCTGCTGAGAACATGCTGCGTTTTTAGGTTGTCGGTGCAATGTTTTGTGCAATATTAATAGTTTAAGTCTGGTGTGGACTTTCTACACAACTGGATGTAAACAGAAATAAATAACGTTCGTGCCTAAATCCCTCCAGGTGCAGATACATTTACTATTGCTTGGTGGTTTTTCGTATGTGGAACCTAGTGATTTCAATCGTGATCAGGAATTTTACGTGAGGATTTTAGATTTCCCCATGAAGACTTCGAATTCGCCACTTTGACCATTAGAAATCTGCTTGTTTTGGAAGAAGCTTGAGACATTTTTTTTTACTTCTGCCGATTGTAATTAGGCTTCCTGTAGCTCAACCAGTAGATTCATAGTGAATGCTTGCAACGCCAAGGTCATCGGTTCGATTCCCAGGGAAAGCAAGAACTGATTAGAATGTCAATGTGTTTCTTGAATGCAATGTAAGTCGCTTTGGATAAAGCATCTGATGAATGCAGAAATGTAAATGTAAATGCTTCCAAATACATAAAAGTTGAGTTAATTTATGAACACTACCATTATGAACAAAACGTGTAAGAATCATAACCCTTTGTTGGTCACAGAGCTTATTCTCAGCAAAAATTTAAAAGTCAAATGGAACAAAAGTCAAGACAATACAGTTTGATCTATATGGTACACCTGTGTGTCGAGGTTTCCAGCAGTGTGAGGAGATGCTCTAGAACCTCCTGACAGCTCAAATACATCATCCCATCTCTCCAGGGGAGAAGCGAAGAAAGCGGGAGAACAGCAAGAACTTGCAAAACCTGTGAAACGCCAAGAGAAATGGAGGCTTTAGTCAGGGTAGATGACCTATTATACTAATTTTCATAGTTGCATTGTCTGAACGATTAAAGGGTTTTCTTCAGTCCAACTGAACAGACGTTTATCTGATCATGCACAGCCTCATTGTATTTCATGTCAAAATAAATATGGCATCTAACCATTCTAATCGCATACAAAGAGCAGGAGACATTAAAATGTGCTGAAGTCGGTCTAGGATATTTTGTGAATATTTTCATTTGCCAACCACACTTCTCAACCCATATTCCTTTCAGCCATATGAACATTCCCTCATTCCACCCTCCTGTCCGTCAGTAACATTCCTCTCTCCCCGTCCATCCATCCATCTATCCCTCCATCCCCCTGCACCTAAAACACATCTGGTTCGGCTCTGGCCCTCGGGTTTCCCCCCAAACACTCGCCTCTGAACTGAGCGAGGGAGTTAGCGGAAGACTTGTTTTTCTTCTCCTCAGACCCCCACCATCTTTCCTTTCCTTTTACGTGACAGGCCACGCAGCTCATAGGGGTTTGTTGACATTATTTAGACTTACTAGGCTGATTATTATTTTTTGGAGTGCACGAGAGCCTTAAATAAGGATATTTTGAATGGCTTTCTAAGGCATCAGTCTTTTATATTATGGTTCATTACATCAGTGGTTCCCAACCCTGGTGCTGGATGGAATACCCCCCGCAATCTCACTAACAACCACAGTTGATTCAGCTCATCAGCTTGTTGGTAAAGCCTCCGAGACCTCGGATGGGTGTGTCAGATAAGAGAAAGAAAATGTGCAGTAAGACGGGGGGTTGGGAATCACTGCATTATACTATATTGAAGTACATGACAAAACCAGAGTGGATTTAGTCCTAAGACTAAAATAAATATTTTCAGAACAGATTTAAGCACTAGGCTTCAGTTCAGAGTCACAGTTCAATGCATACTTTCTTATTAGTGTAGCTATTTGAGCCCACAAAGGAAACTAGCCTAACTTTCCAAGTCACTTCCCAGAATGCTTTGGTGGAACAGTAGACTTACCATGGAAACCAGGTCGTATCGAAAGTCTAGAGCCTAACAGCAGTACTTTAAACATTAACAGTTGGCCAATAAAAGAACACACACACTCAGAAAAACATGCACCCCCTGACACAAACACATACGGCATTCCAGAAGAGCAGATTCCCTTCAGTTTGAACGTTGCTTAATGACTGAAACGTTAAAACAGGAGGGGTAATTGATGGTTGGTTGAGTGTTTATGAGGAATTGAAACATGACTCCATTTTCTAAACAGGAAATCGCCTGCCATTTCACTTTGCAGGGCCACAGCTTTGTTGAAATTACATTTGTGTGTATTGAGTCTGTGAATGGAAATTAAATGTCATTCAGCTGTTTTCATTAAGATTTCTTGTCCAGCAGGTTTTTACAGTGTAGATGTTTATTCGGCTAATCAGAGAATCCCTGAACGAGGGAAAGCCATTTCCACAGCTGAATTCACTAATCTCAGGGCCACTGAGTTCTGTGATCAGTGCTTTTATGAATTTCAACATGGTGAAAAGAACACTATAAATGTTTCGCTTGCTAACATGCATCAAGTTTGATTCACAAAAAAACGAGGAGATCCGCAAATCAAACTTGATTATTTTCTAGTAATTTTACAGTTTACATTTTTATGTCATTGTTTTTCATTATAATATTTTCTAAAGTGTTTTATAGTGTTTTTTGTGTAGTACGTACAGTGTTTCGTTGAGTTTTGTTAGGTTTTCCGAGTGATTTGTCAAAGTTATTATATCAAGTTATCCTACATTTACATTTATTCATTTGGCAGATGCTTTTATCCAAAGCGGCTTACGTTGCATTCAAGGAACACATTGACATTCTTATCAGTTCCCTGGGAATCGAACCCATGACCTTGGCGTTGCAAGTGCCTTAATCTGCTGTTTGAGATAGAGGAACGTACTGAACTACAACAAAATTGTAAAAGTAATAATCTTTTGTCATCTAAGACAGTGGTTTTCACAGCACACGTTAATTCAGAAGCATAATTCATTCAGCACCATTGTAAATGTGAAATTTTACAAGCAAATCTTTAGTCATCCATTAAAAGAGGAAATTTGACTATCGTTGGCTATGGTTGGTACAGATTTGCCATAATGTGAGCCAAATCAACTAAAAACAGAATGGATGGGGTGACTTGTAAAAATCAAGAATACCAGAGATGATAAAACAGTTAAACTGAATGAAATATATTTGTATAAAATATATTTATATTTTGAACGTTTCAGTTAATACCGTCATAATAGAGTGTGGCACAATGCATAACAAAAAAAAAAACGTTTTAATAGAAATTTAGGTATATATTAGTTAAACGTTCACGCCTGTCAGTACACTTTAATATTATTGCAAAGACAACAGAATCATAAAAATACATAGAGTATAAAAATTCAGCTAATTTAATTTATTGTACATTTAAAAAATATATATCGTTAATTAAAATGCAATTAATTGTCCAAAAGCATTACATTCAGTCCACAATGAAAATAAAATTGGTGTAGGAACAATTTAAACTCAGAAAAGGCTACTTTCACAATTACAATTAAACAAGATTGTTTTTGTTAACGTTCTGTTATTGTCGTCTTGCTTTTGTAGAGGCTTAAATGCTTTGTAAAGTTGCAGAGTTTTTTCGTGTTGTGTTCTTTTTATTAATTGTGCAGTGTGTGTTTTATAAGTTGTGTAGAGTACGACAACACAAAAGGGTGGTTCCCTCACCTTGGCTTGACACTGCGGGTATGTCTCATGAAGGGCCAAAGAGGTTAGGCTGGACACACTGAGGTCAAAGGGCAAGGGTCCCTGACCACAATGCTGAGACTTCTCCTCTGTCCTCTGCAGCCTCTTGAGGAGCTGTTCCAGAGCAAACAGCCGAACCTCATAGTGCGGGCACTGCAGAAGTCTTTCCAAGAGGTCTCTCCGAAACCCGTCAGTCTCTGGACACTCCCAGAGGTGAGGTGATTCCACACAGATGCTGGTGGCTATGTGAGTCAGACTCTTGAGGTACTGTGAGGCTCCAGGGATTGAGAGGTTTATGTCGTCAGGTTCCCGAGGGGACATAAGTTCTGAGGCCATAAGAATGTGCAGAGTTTCCTGACGTAGTTTCTTCAGCAGACAGTCTGTAGACAATGAATATACTCCATTATACATAAGAAAAGTGAGATATACTCTAAAATGAAAGCAAAAATGTGACCTGCGCCATCAAAATGAGTCGGAATGCATATAGGCCAATTACGAGCTACAGGCAAAAATAGTGGAAAATGGTTGAATTTGAGGTTCTCACAAACATAAGTTCATTGGGATCATCTAACGATCCCAAAGCTCCAAATAGTAATTAAACATCTAAAATGATCTTTATTTGTATTTTTTTCTGAGAAGTGTATCTTCCTAAATCTTTCCTTTGGTTTGATAATCCATGAAAAACTGCAACAGTTTTTCTCTGCTCGCTTCTTGACGACTTATCTTTGTAAAGCGCAACTTTGTGAACATCAAATTCTCGATGGCATGAGCCTAAAACAATGAATTATGATTTTAAAACATATGCTGATGTAAACAAAATGATCTTGCTGACCAACACATCTGAAGTGTGTGCACAAAGACTCCTAAAGAGCGTGTGATCCTCATATACATCGAATTATAGCTGATCGGACTTGGCGAGTATTTAAGCAAACACAGTCTATGTTGTCTTAAGTTTGGTTAAAAGTTGGGGAAAACATCTGATGTAACACTATAATACATCCATGTATTACAGTAGATCAATGTAGGGAATAAAAAAATTTAATGCATGTTTTTTTCCTATAGACACAGGTTTTTGAATTGGGGTGAGAAAACTTTGGTGGCATTAACAGAGATTTTAAGGTATGGTTGCAGGGTAATTTTGTTCTGGAATTTGCTAATTCTATTGACTTAAAATACTAAAGTGTAGCCCAGTCCTTTTTTGCCTGTATCTGAGAAATCATACATCACTTTGAAGCTTTTTGTAATAGACAATAGAGAACTTGAAAATAATTCATTTTTGAAAATTGACTCATTGTGACTCTTTTTTCCATTAAGGGTGACCTATCAGTGTACAATGCAATGAGAGAACTACTTGGACTGGGGTATATTTGAGAAAGAGAATCAACCTTTGAACTTTCACTAGTAAATATTGATTAAGCTTCACTATGACATCACTATAAGCTCAGCTGAAAAGCATCCTGTGAAATACAAGTGCTTCAGAGCCTCAAATATCCTTTTTTATGATTGAATTATGAACAGAATATTCCTCTTAAAGCTAAATAAAGCCTACCGTACTTCTCCATCCAAGAAGTTCCAATGACCCATTCCAACTCCCATAATGCAACCCGATCCGACCCAGCACATGACTCAACAAGGAGTGGACCAGAGGGTGGGGCCATACTGCATTCCTCAAGAGACGGGCCCGTTACCGTGACACCAGAATATCAAAAGAGCCCTCTTACGCTTCTCGGAGCATGCTCAGATTGACCTGTGCTGTGCACTCTAATTTAGCAAAGTGTGAGAAGGGATTTTGTATGCGCGTATACTTGCCTGTCTCTAGGGCATAACACCTGTTTCAACGATGTTAACTGTTGACATGTTCACACAAACCCGAAGCATTATTATAAGAAGGGGGTGAGAGGAAGGCATGTTTAAAAGCAGGGTGGAGATGTTGTCAAATGTTTGTAGTGATGAGAAAATGAATATCTAATCAAATGTGGAAAATACCTTATCACCAGAACCCTGACATCGGGAACATAACGTCAACCCCACAAAACAGACAGCAAGTTAGTAAAAGAGTCATTTAATATATATGCTTTTGCTCATGTTTTCTTCCTTCACTCAAAGTCCATTAAAAGTGCACCATATACACTTTTAATACATTAATACAATTCGTATCTAATGCTCACCAAGGCTGCATTTATAAACTGTTTTGCATTTATTTTAAAAATAGTAATATTAGTACAGTTTAAATTCTTTTCGGTTTAAAACTGTTTTTATTACTGTGATGGCAAAGCTACATTTTCAGCATCATTACTCAAGTCAGAAGATTGTTTTGCTGCTCAAGAAATATTTCTTATTACCACTGTTAAAAACAATTGTGACACTTAATATTTTTGTGGAAACTGAGATAAATTGAATAAAGGTGCTTTGATGATTAGGGTTGGAGTTAGCATTTAAACGTCTTGCAATTTAAAGGGATCAAAAATGTAAATTCTGTCATTAATTACTGACCTTGAAGTCATTCCAGGCCCGTAAGACTTTCGTCTTTGGAACACAAATTTTTTGATGAAATCTGAGGGTTTACTGTTCCTAAGTATTGACAGCTATGCAACTACCACGTTGACGCTTCAAAAGGGTCATAAAGAGGTTGTAAAAAGAGTTCCATTGAACTTTTTATTCATATATGAACATGTTTGAGCTTCAGCAAGAACCAATGAGGTTCATTCTTGTGTTATGCGGCATGTTTGAGCTTCTGCAAGAACCAATGAGGTTCATTCTTGTGTTATGCGGCATGTTTGAGCTTCTGCAAGAACCAATGAGGTTCATTCTTGTGTTATGCGGCATGTTTGAGCTTCTGCAAGAACCAATGAGGTTCATTCTTGTGTTATGCGGCATGTTTGAGCTTCTGCAAGAACCGGTGAAATTTGTTCTTGTGTGTCAAGCAGGTTTGGTTGAGCTTTTGTTTATGTTCACTGATCAATGTTAACATGCAAATAAAAGACCAAGTTAAATCTGTTCATATACTGATCTACATGAGTTATTAACCCCAAATAGCTTCCCTTTTACCTTTAAATGATACGGTGCAATTTATATAGCACCTAGAGACAGTATTTGTCTGATAGCTGTTTAAAACCATACAGAAAATTTACTTTCACAAACACTTTTCCACAATACAGAAGTACTAATGTCATAACTTTCCTACAGGTCCCAATAAACAAACCAAGAATGCCACAGCTATTCAGAGCGAGAGAAAAGTGAAATGAAGTAAAAACAAAACTGTAGTGGGTCATAAGTGGAGTGACGGTAACCATTCTCAAGCCTTTAAACTCAGGCCAAGTACTTATTACCACAAAACAACACACTGGGAGAAAAACATCATTAACAGAGGGAGGGATACGAGAACTAGTCAGTCATGAGACCTTGGTTAACAATGCTGATTTATTTCTCCTTTACACCATGTCAGTTTTCTTCCAGCACACAGAGGCAGAAACACAGAACAGGGAAGAAAGAGGAAATGAGAGCAAAGAGGGTGTGTGGTGGGGAGAAAGGACGCTTCGCTGTGGTATTTATTAATATCGTTGGCCCTCTGGAGAGATGGAGGACCACGATAATGATAACTCTCGGAAATGAAAGGCATTTCTCAGCAGGACAGACTGTGGCAGACAATAAGTGTGTTGAGTTTGGAGACAGTAGTTCTGGGGATGTGCTGGATTCTTTATGAAAACCAGTGAGACATCCAAGGCATCACATACAAACACCCCAGCGTGACTCAGAGAAAGCTGTGGTTTCATCAGTGCCATGACCACCAAGACTCAATGACCAGATTTTGCTCTCTCATAAAAATAGCAATATTACAGTCACTGGCAATAGAAAATCAAACACTGGTCAAACACTCACAGCCTGTTCTCTTTTGAACCTCGCCGCTTAAAAAAAACACTGAAGAGACATTATTTGAAGGGGTATTTCATCCAGAAAAGAAAACTGTCATCATTTAACCAGCCTTATGTTGTTCCCAACCAATATAATGTCTTCCCTTTAGCACAAAAGGGCTTATTTTGAAGGTTGAGTGTTCACATCAATTCTGGCCTATTTATCACACAACATATGGCTTTAAATACACCAAATACAGTTATTTGGACCACTTTTAAGGTGCTTTTTTGTCCTTTTTGAAGTTTGACAGCCTCTATTAACGATATATTTAAAAGATATATTCTTTAAAATTTAAAGTCATACAGTTTTAGAACAAAATGAGGGCGATTAAAAATAGGGTTGGGTAGTGACAGATTTTTTGATTTAGGTTCACAAGATTTTGATCAAAACAATTATGATTTCAGTTCCGTTCAATATCGAATCATCTGAATATATTTCAGGTACAGTATGTGTCATTTTGTCACTCTAAAGCTGTAAACTATACAGGAAACCTTGCCAGTTGGTTAAAATTAACAACAAATGTAGTTTTAGATACAATTAATAATTTTTTAGATTTTAGAGAAGGGATTTACTATAATAATGCAAACCGGTTCATAAAATCCATTAATTGATTTCGTCAACCCTTTTTAAAACACTTTCTGACTTTACATGAAATGGAACACTCAATTCTGTTAAATGCATTCCTACAGCCCGAGCAGCTTTACGGCGCAATAGCTGTTAAAGTACATGTGCGATCTTTTTGTTTCTAAGCGTTCGGCTAGATTTTATGGTGCAGGAAAACAGTGGGCCGTCTGTACTCACTACAGTAGTAAACACACACCAATACACACAAGCGGCAACGTGCGCGAACACATGGATTTTACATCATGCTCTGCCATCATTACCCAAACTGTGAAAAACAAAACCCAGACGACTGAAGAACGTGCAGAGCAGATGTGAGCATGCTTTCCCACAGTGGGCGACCCCTATGCTGCCAACCACCTACTGACGAGTATGTGTGTGTGTGCACGCGTTATCCCCAATTTATTCACCTGAGAGATAGAAATATGGGGAATACAGTATAACATGTGCCAAAATTATGATTTGAATGGCCATCAGAGAGAGAGACAGCAAGAGAATTTGTGTGGTGGTGTGTAGTGAAAGAGCATTTCTCAAGCAGTGCAGTGTTTGATCCACACAGGCTCGTAAACCCGTTCCTCTCATGCCCAGCTAAAGCATCGCCAGTAAAAACACCATCACAATCTCTGCTCAGAGCCAAACTACTTAAAGCACTTGGCCTCATACCCACACACACACACACACACACACACACACACACACACACACACACACACACACACACACACACACACACACACACACACACACACAAAACACACACACACACACACACACACCTCGTTTCAGTGCATCAGGATGGGAATACATGCAAGAACTGCCCAGAACATTTCAGCTCCTAATTAATAGTTCCAAGACGAATGAAAAAGAAGATTGTTAAGGCATTTTAGTAAGGAGTGAGAGACACACAAGTGGAGTGAGAGAGGTACAAACAGCCATACATGCATACAATTGGTTTAATGTCAATGCATTGTTTCCGAATGCACAAATCCGAATGTTGGTGTTTCTCACACACAGATGTCATGTGAACTCTCACATGAATTTTTGGAGCCTGACAGCTCCCTTTTTGCCATTTGCTTTCATGTATGGTAAAGAACAGTGTGAATATTCAGCCTAACATCTATTTAAACTGACAGAGGAAAACTCCTTAAACTGACAGAGGAAAACACCAGATGTAGTTTGAAATGTAAAGATAGATAGGGTGAACTTTATGTTAAGAGAAATGAAAAGAACAGGCAGACAGAGATTAAGAGGGTGTTAAGACTGAGGGTACAGGGCAGAGTACACAAATAAATCTCTGCACAGCACAAGGCACGCGTGTGTGTGTGTGTGTGTGTGTGTGTGTGTGTGTGCGCCCATCGTTTGTTATGTAAGTGATGGCAGGCGGGCGGGACTGTAAGAGTATGCTTGTTTAAAAATGATAAACACAGCCACCATGCCCACATGTGTGCGACACATGGGCCACGCAAACATGCCGGGGCCGCCCCTTTTAACTGGGTCACACGGGCACAATCGTACCATCTGTCAGAGACAGTTCAGCGTTTTTCTTGACCCATAGGCCTCCAGCACACTCATGGTAACACACACTCAAGCAGACACCACATTTCCTTCATATATAAATTAGTCCGGAAGATGGAAACAAGCATTGTTTTATTTTGCTACAGATGGTGTTTTGAGCGCTTACCTGACACAGGAACTGGAATACAACCACAGAGACAGCCCAGCAGGTCTAGAAAAGCACCACGTGTTACCAGGCACAGATTCCGCCTGTCAATGTGTGTGTGTGTGTGTGTGTGAGAGAGAGGGAGAGAGATAGAGAGAGAGATTAAGTTGATGATTATTCACATATCATTTGTATAGAAACACTACTTTATTTCTCAAGTGTGACACACGGTGAAATTTAAAAACAAAGGGGCGAGGGGGGGGGGGGTATATATGAAGAAGAATGTCATCATTGTAATTTTTAAGTAGAAATGTATGCAAATGCATAAATGTAAATGATTTATACAATTTACAGGCGCCATGAGCAATAAGCATAAGCATAGATGAGCAGATAAGCATAATTTTGAACATATTTCAGTCAAATAATATTAATTAAATTACATTTAATCTCAGATGGATCTCTAATGCCTGTTTTATGCCTGTGGGAAAACTGATATCACCATCTACTGTGAAAAATGGGAAATGCATCCCATCTGCCCAGAAGTGAACGACCAGGCAAGGAAAAGGACGTATATGTCGAAACACGTCTGAGTCACTGAATAACAGTCAGAGTGACTGATAATGTATCCTGACTGCAATGGAGAGCAGTACAACGATTGTAGATTCTGAGGATAAAGCATCACATGTGCTGCCCATCGGCACAAAGGGAATTCTGGGCCTTGTATCTCAGACCAACTGCATGGAGAGCATTTGTGGGAGAGTTTGTATGCGTGTGTGGATAGAATCAGCGCTAAGTACATGGAAGAGTAAATCAGTTGTGTGTGTGAGCAGAGCAAACGCTCATGGGCATGAGCGAGAACAAGAGGGCCAGTGTTCAGGGCTGACGTCAGTATTTCATCACTGAGATATTAATAACACAAACTCTCCCTCTCTTTGAATGCCTGGCTTCATCTTTTTGTGTTCCTCTTTAGCTTTTAAACACAAAATATCACTCAGAATTCAGCTAAGGATTACAGGGAAATATGGTCGTTTCATCTTTATACCTCCGTCTCCAGTTCCTCTTTCATTCTGGCATTTTCATTCCATCTTTACAAACGTTCTCCAAAATCTCTTCAATGGATTTGTTTGGAATGATATACTGACATACTTAGAAATGCAGTCTGCAGGCAGTATGCATACAGTGGGAACATTTTTTCTATGCATTGAGTACTTGGATAACCTACTACATTTGCCAAACTGTGCAAAATACATGAGCAAAAATGTATGCCAGTATTTCAAAATGCACTTTCACCTTTTCAGCACTAGGAGTGAATACAAAACTAGATAATTCATCTTCTCAACCTATAAAACATTATTCCTTTAATAGAAAACTGGGTTAAAAATGAATAAAACAAGACTATGATGGTTTTAATATGTCTACATAGTTCTCATAGTTTATTTCAGTTTAATTTTAATTTATTTTAGCTCAAAAGAATCAGAAACATTGCTCTGCCAACTAGCTGAAACTAAATAATTTACTTTTTTTTATTTCAATTTATTTTAGTTTAAAAATAAATAAATAATAATAAACCTGAAAAATAAAATTCAAAATAATAAACCTGATTTGGACACTTCTCACTGAATGAAACACCGTCATGAGACGTAAACGCAACGTTTATTGCTTTATGCAGTTTCACAAACCTTTCTAGCAGGAATCATACAGCATTCACTGACTAACTATCTGAAAATCTCTCTCTCATTAAGGAGTTTGTTAAAAAGCATCAGTATATGGATGAGTGAGAGAGGTCAAAGGGCATGTGACCGTGTCACTCTCCCTGTAGCTGCTGTCCATGCACTGGGTCAGTGAACAGAGAGCAGCCTTTGAAACAAAAGCTCAGAACACAGAGAGCTCAAATTATACACCAATTGCCATGTCATTATGTAAAAGAATGTTATTAACAAAAGCCAAACCAAAATTGCTTGGACGCACACTGTTTTTGCTGATATATATGCAGATAATGAATGTAGTGACCAATGCATAACCCTGACAGTACCCACCTTGTGGCGAGCCAGAGCCGTGGAAAAACGGCAGAGGAAAGGTCACAGTCCTGCATATTTTCTGACTGGGGTCTGTGTGCGTCCGTCAGGTAGGAACGCAACAATGACAGCACCTGTGAAGAAGATGGCACACCTTTACTATGAGAAGAAGTGTTGAAGAAATAATCAGATCAGAAGCAGAGAGATCAGACAGGGAAAAGAGTGTGTATGCATTGCCATCTTGCTAGGTATTATTTCATTTAGTTTTTCCCTTAATTGGGATGAGAGATCAGACTTGATTGAGAGCGATCAGAGAGAGAAAATAAAGAAACAGACCAGAGAGAACATCCAAAAAGATTCATTTGAAAACATTGAGACTGACAGAGAGAGAGAGAGAATAGAGAATCAGATACATACATCAGAGACCAATTAAATAAATAAGATCAGACAGGGAAATAAGTGAAAGTTTAGACAGAATCAAAGAAAAAAAAAGAAAAGTAAAATGCATAAATCAAAGATCTGAGAAATCAAAGAGAAGAATCATGAATCAGACATATAAACCAAAATGGCATGATACATTTACACAATATATTGCATATATTGATATACTTTTTGTCTGAAAAAAAAAACAAGAGGTTCACCATTAATAGCAATGTCCTAAACACTCCTTAACTTTTAAAATGATTTTACACTCCTATGTCCAACTTGCTTTATGAATGGCAACAAATGAACAATACTTCTACAGGATTTCTTAAATGTTAATCTCTTGTAATACATTAATAAAAATCAAAGTTTGATCTGTGAACATTAGTTAATGCACTGTGAACGAACATGAACAAATATTTTATTAGCTAACATTAACAAAGCTTATTGCTCTCTGTTAGTTAATACATGAACAAATGAGACCTGTTTGTAAACGGTTACCAAAAAATCTACTGCCTGACAAAAAATAAAAATAAAATAAAGCCAAGTCATTTTTCTTCATGCCTTAGGCTACATATAAATAGTAAAAAAAAAAAGACTGTGCCATGGTTAAATAATGAAATTGCCACCACACAGACAATAAGGAAATTATGTAAATCAAACCATATTGTTGATGAAAATCATACGAGAACATTAAAGTGCCCGTTATTAACATGCGTATTATTTTAAACAAAATAAACTTGAATGAACTCGAATAAAGTTACGTATGAACGTGTAACTCCTGTTGTGGATGCGCTCTTCCTGAAACAACACCCTGAAACACAGGAACTAAACCCAGAGAATTCACAATGTTTTATGACGTGACATGTGAACGCCAAATGCTCAGAATTTGTCCTCTGTATTTAACCCATTCAAGTTAGTGCGCACACATTAGGAGTAGTGAGTAGTGACGCCAATTGTGGCTAACGAGGAGTGATGGGGGGGGTAGGTGTCATTTCCTGCTGAACTGAGAATCGAACCAGTCAGTATCTCTAACCATCAGGCCATGACAGCCCCATTACACTATCGTCACAAATGTTTTCCATTGAAGTTTGAGCGCGTGCTGAAGATGATCACCAGAACAATGAAGTGCTGCAGGTTATTAACTCCACAAAACGCATCCTATTTGAGATTAATCAGATATTTACTCAACATAAACGTAATATTACAACTTATATCTGCACAAAATGATGCAAATGCACAAGCGAACTTGACTGTGCTGTGCAAGCGCTCTTTCCTCATTTTTGCCCTGAACATGTTGCACTGAACTGTAACTTCCTTTTCAAAGTGATTCCAATCAATTCAAACCCATCTTGGTGAAGCGTGCGCATCTGAAGTGTCTTGGCGGAAGGAAATAATACATTATTTATCAGGCTTTAATATGTCAGCCATATTTTCTCATCTGACTCATATGGGGGCCAACATATCGTGCATCCCTAATTGGAAAGATACTAGACAAATTAGAAAGATGGATCAGATTCTTATTTGTTCACTTAACATCCTTGCATATAACAGTCTCCAGAGAGAGAAATCTAATGAAGGATAGTAGATGGCTCCATGCACGCTGGTTAGAGAGTGTACAGAAGGCTGAAATAGTCTCTTTACTGGGTTACAGCCGCAACGTGGAAGCCACTCATTATGCCCCGAGAGGGAGAGGCACAGGGCAAAACAAGTTTGACCATGAAATACCAGGCATGGCCTTCAAGCTGCGACACCCCCCCGACACTAGCGGCCCACACCCTGTATCCCACACATCTAGCCCAGGCCTGCTTGCGCCGTCGGGAGGGAAGGCCCATGACGACCGGCCTCTTCTGCGCCCTCGGAGGAAAGTGTGTATATTTATAGTGACGAAATACACAACTTGTGACCGACCACAAACTGATGGCAGCGGCTAAGGGCAAAAATAAACACCCCATAGAGGTCCATAATTCAGCATACAGAGTGCCGTGCACACATTTAGAAAAGAAACATGCACAAACAAACACCAGCGCACAGTGCTAGACGTGGACCTTTGACACACTAAAGCCGTTGAGTCGACTGTCAAATAAGACTGCAAGGAAACGTTTTCAAAAACCAACCTGTGGGCGGATGATTTTATGATAAGATATGGAAAGTCTGGACCTGATCTGAATCTAATTAAGCTCATTTGTCTCATCGGTTTGACTTTTTTTTTTATAGGTTTTTCCTGAAAGACAAAACAAAGCTTGTGAGTGGGTGTTTCAAGGCAAAGTGAAGCGATCGCTAAATCCAGACCTTTGGCAGAAATACACAACAGTAGAGGAACACACATACACACACAAAATGACAACATGTCCTAACCAGGTGGGATGAGACAATGTTCTTGTGTAAATAATTAGCTTGTTAATACAGCAATCAAGCAAGATTAATACTGTCATAGCAATTCAAGACATACCCAACATATTTAATTTACATTTATGCAGAGTGGTGTTTTAGACCAATAAGGTCTCACTGTGGGTGGGAATAATAGGAATGAATGTTCATTGAAATGCTGTTATTAGTGCAAGAAAAAAAAAAAAAAAGAGCACCATTACATAAATACACCTCTGTCTGGTGTGTTTATATTAATTGAACATTTATTTGATATGCCCTTATAAAAAATATCTCTATCAGCAAAGAGGGGACGGAAAAAAAATGAAATGATTCAAATGAAATCAATAAATACAATCCAATTAAAAAATCATATTGGACTGCTGTCTATATACACCTACCACAACAGCATGTGTGTGAGTGTGTGTGCGTGTGCGTGGAAGACCCACATTGAGTGCAGTGTGTCTGCTGATCTGATTTAAGGTTTTCAAAACACACAGTGGATTAATTTCCCTGTAGAACCTGCATGTTACGTAGGACTTTTTGAAAAGAAAGAGAAAAAAGAAAAACAGGTGTCAGGTTAGGTTAGTGCTGCTTAATCTGTTTCCCTCGTTAGCCAGCTTCTAAAGGGAAACAGAGAGTTGTGTCAACAGGGATTTTTAAGTGAACTTTGCAGGGTTCAAGCGTTTTACTCAGCAAAGCTGGTTTTGTAATCAAAATGGCACTTAGAAACACTGCGCTGACACTTCTTGATTTCATCCTAGTATAAACACTCTGTAATGCAAATCAAGGACAGTGAGTGTGTTGTGTTAAGGAAAGTGTAAATACAGTGAAGCTATTTTTATAAGCTTCCGTTTCAACAGAAAAACAAAAAGTCTTTAATTCAGGCCCGAGACAACAACATCTGAAAACTGTTTTCCTCCCACCCACAGGCTTTTTTTGGGGGGGGTTTGTGATTTCGCTTTCTCTTGCTATATCGGTTTTCTGTTTAAACAAACACATAGTAACATTAGCTTATGGTCAGTAATGTCCAAAGGAAAGTTAAAGTGAGACTGGGGTAGTTTACGCCTCGAAATGCGATTAGACTTTTAGATCTAAATGCTAGATTATCTATTGAATCTTATGACGGGTTCAGACCACACAATATCAGTTTGATTTTGGCATGATCCGTTTGACGTAGGGTGTCGAGGTGATTCATAAATGACAAAGGGAAGCAAGAAAGGATCGATGAATCTCAAAGCTGCATCTGAAAACTCTGGCTTATCAGGCAATGACTTTGTAGGCGGCGATTGCTCACAAAGGCACTTCATAAAACAGATTTCAGACCGCCACACAAACCAGGAAATGAAGGATTCATCTATGGTGCCTTCAGAAATCGATGAGATGAAGGCATCTCTGGAGACAGGAAGTGAAGTTAACATTGGATTCAGATGGATTCTTGATGCCTTCCTCCGAAGGCAGCGTGAATGACAACCGATGCCGTGTCTGTGAGCGTCACAATGTCCCGACAGGTGTGGGTCTGGCCCTGCATGATGGGTTCGGTCACATCTGTGACCAATAGAAGAACAGTAGCTACTCCGTTCAAAGCTTTCAAACATTACGAAACAATGATATTGCTGCTTCAGGAATTATGCAAAGGAGGAAAGGTTTGTAGTGTTGTTGCAACAACACTCCTGTCATAATGTTTCCATGAGGGACTACCATGACAGAGTGATAAAAGATAAATCCTGAAAAACGACAGCAGAGGCACCTCAGCAACCTTGGAATTAGCATTAAGCTAAAACTTCCGTTGTTTGTTTACATGTACATTAAGCATTTGGCAGATGCTTTTATCCAAAGCGACTTAGGCCACGTCCACACGAAGCCGGTGCATTCCCTATCCGATCCTTTTTTTCCTCGTTCTAAAAAAAAAAAATTACGTAAACACGCCGTCGTCTCAAGAAATATCAGCGTACACACGAAACCACGCAAACGGTGTAGTATATATGCCAGACCAGTATGGGGCGCTGTAATTCTGCCACAGATATACACTATACACAGAGAAGAAGACTTTGAGCATGCGCATAACGACGCAGTGATGCAGTGACGCAGCCGACACATGATGTGATGACATCATAGTTTCACAAAATATACGGATTGGCTGTACACACGAAACCGCAAGGGTGTCGTTTTCAGATTAATCCGCTTTAGGACCCCCATAAAAAAAAAAAAAGTGGTTTCATTCTCCCAAAACGGCGGAAACGTGTGGGCGAAACGCCAATACGATAAAAAATGTGTACGTATACAGTGATGCGCGTCTCTGTGTGCCCTTACATTGTATTCAAGGAACACATTGATACTCTAATCCAGAGGTGTCAAACGTACGGCCCGCGGGCCGGATCCGGCCCGCCAGAGGGTTCAGTCCGGCCCGGCAGATAAATCTGCAATATGGAAAAAAATATTTTCATTTTCGGCGGAACTAACAGCAGATGGCAGCACTGAGCTTCAGGGTCTGAGTGGCGTTTAGTTCTGCCAGTTTACGCGCTTTCCTGTTGGCCCTGGCAACCTCATCGTCTAAATTTATTTGTCAAAAAAGAGAAAAGTGGACACAAAGTGTCGGATTTTTCAAGAAAAATTTACCTCTTCCTATCCACGGAGGTGATTGGGAAACTGAGAATACAGAAGGTAAATGAAATGTTGGTAGGTCTGAGGAAAAAGCGATCTGTTTTCACCCGAAGCTGAGAGTTCAGGGAGGCTGCAGTGAAAGCCAGTTACGCGCAGCAAGCGTTCATCCTGACGTGAGGCAGTGCAAAGACAAGATTTCAGAGTTGCTGAGGGAGTTTGAGAAACGATTTCAGGTCTTTAGCAAATTGCAGTTTTCGCAAATTGATAAAGTTAATTTGTTTACATAAAAAAAAAACACACATATGTATAAACTTGCAAATTTTACAAAAAAAATGTTTTTTTTAAAATAGCTGCCACTTAAGATTTTAAGTGTGTGAAGTCAATTTGTTCAATGTGTTCAGAATTGCTTCCAAGAGTTGGAAAATGAATTTTAAATAATTGATATTTGATTTATGTTAACATGCAGGACAGTGTTTTTAAATTCCACAAAACTGAAACATCATCATTGTAAAATAACTGAAATTTTTTTTATGCATAATGCACTTAAATAAATGTTAAACTGAGTAATGGTGTTTTTGAAATTGCACATACTACGTAGGTTGTTCATAATATATTTTGTAAAAGGACAATCATCATTCATTCATTTAATTTAAAGATTTTTATTATTTAATATAATTTATAATATAATGCACTAATACAAAAAAAGCGGACTTCTTGTTAGTTCTATGTAATTTTGCTATGAGTTCACTGGTCCGGCCCCCTTGACATCAGATTAAGCAGTATGCGGCCCCCCGACCAAAATGACTTTGACCCCCCTGCTCTAATCAGTTCTTGGTTTCCATGGGAATCGAAACTCATGACCTTGGCGTTGCAAGCGCCACGCTCTACTGTTCGAGCAACAGTTTACGCTTCCGTTTCCAGAAGGCAACGTTTCGTTTCGCTAGTTCTGACTTCTTGGTGACATCACACACATCATTAATGACGGCAAATGATGTTTGGTTCAGGAAGCAACGTGCAGTCTGATACGCTTCTGGTCAACAACATAGCAGTGAAAAGTCATTTTTGGGTGATTTTATAACGAACACAGACACAAAAGCAAAGCCATGCATAGGCAGTGCTATCATTTTCTCTCCATCTCTTAGCTGATGCTGCGGCACAACACACACACACACACACACACACACACACACACACACACACACACACACACACACACACACACACACACACACACACACACACACACACACACACACACACACACACACACACACACACACACACACACACACACACACAACTCCTGCATGCAGTTCAGGCATGAGGGCAGTTCTCCAATGAAAACTTCACATTATCACTAGCTAATCTGAACATGCTTCACACAACAACACTTCCCCACCCCCAATCCCTCATCACACAGACAGACAAGACGTGCAGCGTCTGTTATCTGTTCCGAATCTGGTCGTACACACAAACATCCAGAATTTCCATATTCAAAGAGTCAAGAGAGCGTCACTGTGACTCAGTGAAATCGAAATTGACAATATCGTTAAATACAGGAAAATAAAGAGCCCATTTCACTATCCATTTCTTTTTCTTTTGTTATCGAATTCATAGTGCATGCAATTCTCCTTTTTATTTATTTTTGAAATATGCTTGATTGATGTTCTTACAGTGCAAACAGGATCGAATCAGAATGGAAGAAAACTTTGCAACTGTATGTCAATTAACTCTCATTATTATCGGATATTATTAGCAGAATATTAGGGTTTAAGTTAGTAGAATAAGTTGACGTAGTTGCAAAGTTACTTTTGAATGTCTGATGGGAGACAAATCAAAATAAAGTGTCAACAAATATTTAGTAAACAGTCTACTAACACTAAGGAGAGTTAGTTGACATGTACTTGCAAAGAATAGACTTGACTAGAAAGTGTAAAGTGGATTACGTGTTACCAAGAGATTTTATAAATAAATAAGAAATATATTATATCTATATATAATCTATAGTAAGGAGCAACCCTAAATTCCCCCCCATAGTCAATCATTTTATCCCTTAAAACTCATCTTTGATGTAATTTAAACGTGTTTTCCCCCCCTATGGAAACAAGTTCTTCTTCATGCATTAAACTAGCTTAAATGCAACTCTACACGTTTGATTAATTTAGTATACATCGGATACATGAATATGCATATTTATCCCCGCCTTCATCTTGCATCAAACCAGCATGGACTACCTGTTCCCCTCGATCAACTCCACTGAAGTAAACGCAACACAAAGGCAATTGGAAACACTGGTTTAATTCAGCCATATATGTTTGAACCAAAAACTGATTCAGAATAAGTGGAAGAGTGAATTATAGAGTGATCTAGAAATTGATGAATCAGAATGGTAATGGGTTTTATTTATCACTCTCTACAACGTCGGACACATAACGGTAATTGATATAATTAGTCTTTTGCTTGTCTATGCTATCAAACAGCTAACAACGTGTTGCTAATGTTACACAAACCATGTTCCCGTTTGCCATCTCAGTCTGCCTTCTAAAAATCAGCATCCACAGAAACGCTCTGAACCATTTAAAACATCAATGGAGAAAGGCATTTATCATAACATACATCATATACATAATTCACCCGCTAAAGACAGACAGATGTGGGATAGATGGATGGATGGATGGATGACCACCCACACAAAATCCCTGCTTCGGATGATTCCTCACCATAGTCTAATTCCCTCCACATCTGGAGGAGCTTTGGGCAGATTCATGACTTCCAAGACATGAGAACACCAAATCCAGTTCTTCCCTTAGCAGAGCACATCTTTATTCCAGCGTTTATCTACAGATTTGTAGGAGAATTCTAGTTTCAGGCTCAGAAACCTGCTTTATTAGTCTACAATTATCTCTTGTTGATGCAGTTTCATCACTTGAATTTCCCCTTCAATTCTAGCAAATAAGATCTACTATGTCAGAGGTGTGTGGCATAGTGGTTAAGATTTCCAGTCGTGCACGCAACACGCCTAAATACTTTTATACTCTTGCTGTGTATGTAATGTAGCCCAACTTAATGTATTGCTGTACAGAGCATGTGACTAGGGAGGATTTACACACCTGAAGCAGTGTTCCATGGATGTGGTTTTGTTGGATTCCTGGTCCAGGTTCTTCAGGAAGCTCCTCCAGTAGAGTTTGGATAGTAGATGGTACTTGTGTCACCAGAACAAAAGGAACCAGGGCTCTTGCTGCCATTTCACGTGTGCGGTACACTGCTGAACGACCACACCTACAAGAAAACCGCAGTACAGGGGACAACAGGTTCACAATTATATTTCAGCTGCTTTATGAACTCTTCAACTCAGAGTAACTGCATGGCATGGTAAGAAATAGATTTTAATGGGGTTCTGGTGAAGGAGTGAGAATTATTTTAGGAATTAAACGTTCTCATATTGCATCTTCTTGAGAGTTGCCATCCTAGATTATAACTGTGCACACTCATTCTTTCGACTTCATGAGGTGCATTCTGGGACGCTTTAAAAAGGCATTGAAAGTTCACATGTACTGTAAAAAGTAACAACTGTATACAGAAAAAACAGTAAGGTTGTGAAATACAGCATTACAATTTAAAAACTCGTTTTATAATGTAATTGCAAGGACAAAGCAAAAAATCTTCAATGTCACATGATCCTTACTCCATTGTATTCTATTTTTACTTATTTGGTGTTCAAGAAACATTACATATTTTTTCAACATCGAAAGTAGATATTTATTAACAGCACTTAACACTTATCTAGAATAGAAAATTTGTCATTTTAAAAGTCTTCAATGTCACTTTTCATCAATTTAATGCATCCATGCTGAATAAAATGAAAAAAATAAAAATAAAATCTTACTAGCCACAAACGTTTGAACTGTGCTGAAAGCTCTTGTTTCACAGACAAACTGATATATAGGAAAACATTTTAACTATTTTGTCAGCTAAAACCAAACATTTCAACAAAAGCCTTTATATCAGAAGGATTTAAAATAAAGAGAAACACAAGTTTAGCATTTAATGGTACAAAATTGAAATGGCACTATATCTGTACATAAAAATGTCCTGGAAGTTGTACTGAATTCTTTTGAACTGGTAGTAGAGCGGGGGACGGGGAGTGGGTGAATTCATTTTCAGAGCAGCCCCCTGATGACCGAGAAGACAGTTTTACAAGCACTAAATCTAAAAAGCCTCTCCAAAAGTTCTGGAAACTCCCCCAAGAAGCTCCAGAGACACAGAACACAAAATATCCATCCATCAAAAAGAGGGGGGCAGGCAAAAGAGCAAAAGGAAAACCAAGTAGCGATGTCTGTAGATGAACCGATGTTCAACAGATGAACAGATAGAAACAACAAATAAACTATAGCTAGACTTGGAGAGCTGTGATTGGGATCTGCTGACAGCAAATGGAAGCGAGCATGGAGGTATGAGTTTGTGTTAACATTGCATTCTCACCCAGACCGAATCGTAGTTAGAGAACAGAGCTCACTGACCTCAAACCATAAATGACATATGGATTCAGAAAGGGACACATTCATCTGCACAATAACAACTTCTGAGGAGGCTTATGAAACCCATGTCATAACAAATGAAACATTAAGTCACATATAACTACTGTTCCTCTGAAAGAGACAAGGTAAAACACTTGACTATGGGATATTGTTCAATCATCTAACCTGCTTATACACATGGGACTTACATCGACAACTTTCATATTGTAAGAGCATATTGTAAGTTTGTGAATAGCACCTATAACAAGTGTCAATGGGTCTGTCCCAATACCCAGACTTGCTGTCTTTGCATGTCATTTATTACATTGAATATGAACATAGGTCGACACATTGCATTCATTTCGAAAGATGCTGAATGATGAATCTATCACACAAAGCCAGACCACGATCATCAAAAGTGTGGGAATACATTAATACCTTGAGATACGAGCGTCCTGACATACGAGTATAAAAACAATGCAATTACTTAGCATTTGAAACATGATGGTCAAGGATAAGAGAGGACTTGCCCCCTTTAAATTATACGATGCCTTTCAGGTTTTTTTTTTGCCCTGTATTAGGCATTATTTATGTTGGACTTTGCTTCCTTTGCACGGTATTAGGCAGAATTTATGTGGCATTCATAGTACGTGATGCTCTAATATGGTGCTTGTGTTTTAATCCTGGCACTCTATTTTGATTAAGTTTTTCTAAGAACAATTTTTTTTAATGATTTAATAAAATTTTAAAATACAAATGTAAGTTGCACTTATTTCTTGGAAAGATAGCCAAAGGATTAATCAGCTAATAAAAAAAAAAAAAAACATTAAATTAAATGTAAAAATAATTGTAAGATTAGCTGACTAATTAGGAGGATAAAAGAATAATAATAAAAATAAACAATTTACAGATTAAATCGACAAAAACTTTGACCATTGTCTAGTTAATATGTCCTGTATTCCCCAAATTTGTTCCATGCCCATTCAAACTGAGGTGGCACACTCCCAAAAGATGATAAATTATATATAATAATTGTATTTATTTTGTGTTTACTAGTATACTAGCAAGTATTAGCAAAATATATTTATAGTTTGTAAAATATACAATGATGTCATTACCGTAATCCTTTCAAATATAATTTGAGGAAATGTTTTATTTATATTCGATATTCTATAAATTGTGTAGGTAACTATACGATTATAATAATCGTAAAATATTGCAGGTACACTTCTTTTGGTGAATTTCTTTAAACCTGTAGTTTTAAACCTAAAATAGTCACACAGCCTAGGCAATGCATGCAGAACCTGCACAAAAAAAAATTGACCACAGAGTTTGGGAATTTGTCTAAAATTTGACAAAAAAACACACTTTTTTTTTTAAACCTTGTTAAAGTAACTTTTAACAAAGCCTTTGATTCCCCAAATAAGCACATTCTGATTCTGACTCACCAAATAAGCACAACGGCGAGATAAGATGCCTTGTTTCTGTAAGGCACAAAATACGTACAAGTCTTCATTGATGCAGGACTTTTTATTCTTAATATTCTGAAATGGCAACAACAATTGCACTAATAATATATGATGTGTTAAAGTATAATTAACCTTAGAAATGTTCTCGTTAGATATTTTCTATAATCGGACATGATGACATTGTAGTAATTAGAGAGAAGGCTAAAGTAAAATTTTATTATAAATAAGTTTTGTCATTTGAGGGTTAGTTCCCCCCCCCCACGAAACAAATCGTTCTCCTCCCCTCAAGCGCCTCTTCAAAAATACTAAGAGCTTGACGCCGCTGGTTTAAGAGGACGTGAAGAGCGCAAGCGCGTGTAGAACTTTTGATTACTGATGGGACACATACAAAGTGTATGTAAAGTTTTACATGGCTTTATTTACACATTTTGATTTTACAATACTTTACACAGCCTTCTATTAGCTTCTATGTAACAGACGATACAATTTAGCACCAATAAAATGTTTTTGCAATATTTTACTGTACAATTTACTACTAAATGATATGTAATAGCCAATTTAACTTGCACTAGAAAGTCATCTCATGATTTTAAAAGTATGCGAGTTTCAAAAATGTAAAAAGCCGAGTCATTTAGCGAAACATATTTTTATGTTCTATAGAAGTCTTGGAAATCTTTCTAACATGTTCACAAGTGAGTGCAGGTCTTTCATCACGTTCATTTTAGACCGCGACCTTGCAAATGGGCATGACCCATGGAAAAACGACTTGCATCATCAAGCTAACCAGTGCACTTAATGGGTTACACACACATGGCATATGATAGCATAAGAAGAGATGAAGATGGTTCCACTGACCACTGGTAAATGCGTTTTGTACACAGACAGAAAGAAAGCAGGAGACGCCAGCAACAGACATCCAGACATGTTATCCTTCACCTGCTGGGTTTAAATTGCACCAACATACAGACATCCACATTAACCCCCATGACATACACGTTGCCTTCAGCAGTCACAGCATGACAACAGTCCACAGGCTCGGCTAGTCACATGACGCAAGCAGAGACACATTTATGACTGCAGATATATCTGACACACACAACACGAAAACAGACTAACCTGTTTTGTTCAACCTTTTCTCTTACATATTAAAGCAATAGTTCACCCAAAAAAACCTGATGAGATCCCAAAACAATGTACCCAAAATAATGTACATTCTTTAGTGGAGGCAAACCATTAAGTAAATCAACAAAAAAATTGTACTGTGGAACATCAGAGCAAACCCAATTTACAGGTTGATCAATACAGGATTTTGTTGATAATATATTTAAAGGAAATAATAATAAAAATTGTGTATTGTGTTGATACTTGTTGGTTAAATGTTCTCATTTAGAATATGTTAAATGTTCTTAGCGGCCCTTCTTATGAGAGAAAATAGCTAGTTTATTTTATTCTGTTACCATTACCAAAATATACAGGAATTAAATAGTTTATGCATAATGACTTTAAATTATAAACAAGCCCAAAATACACCAGGACTCTTATTTTGAAATGTCTTTGCTTTACCACTCATTCAGATTAGCCAGATGAAATATGCACTCTTACAACATGTTACAATATAAAAAATTAAAAAACGCATAAGTAAACATTACTATAACTCATCAATAGTGGATATTAAGCAATTGTTTGGCATAAAAGCACAGCATTTATTGATAGTAAACTGCTCTGAAACCATGAGTATGTACAATGTGCAACACTGACATTTATATAAATCATCTCCTTTTGAAACACATTAGGCCATATCACGATAATTGCTTTTCCATCCCCAAACTGAAGAGAATTAAGACTTTTAAATGGCCTAAATTTGATCCAACTCCACCATAGATGAAAGCAGGTCATACAGGTTTGGTAAACTATTCCGATAATTTAAATAAAGAACTGGTAAAACATACTAAAATACATACAGCATAAGCATCTCAGACACATATTTCGATCTTATGACCGCAGATCCGTCTGTACTATTCCCCCTTTCAGGCCTCATATGTTAACTATCAGTGCTAATTTGTCCCATTAAAAGTCTTTGGAGAGGAAATGACAGTTTGGAAGGGTGTAATTTTAGAAACACAGCAGTCTGAGGCGAGTCATCTCCAGGGGGCTTTCTCAGTCTCGACCCGCCATTACGGCTCAAAGGCCATCTGGCTCTTATTAGGCATGGTGTGGTACAGTTTCCCCGAGAATGACTCGGCAGTCTGCAAACACCAAACAAACCTAATCTTAGTCTGGCTCAAAAACAACAGGCAGACACTGCGTTGGACAGCACCTGGCGAAAGCGCCATAACAGATCTTGTTTATTCGAGTTCGTCTGGCTCTCGAGGTGCAATGGAGGAATGAAATGAGTACATGCAGTTCCACGACACGCTCCAGAAAACACATCAGTGTATAAACACACTTGATTTTTCGGAGCTGCATGTTGCTCCACCTAAAACAAGTTTAAAGTCCACGTGAATTAAAAATCGTTTCTTATAAATGTGCAATGTAACCAAAGTGTGACGGACAACTTTTTTATGACATAGTTAACAGATTTTCAAAAAGAGAAAAATATAGGGAGGGGACTTGGTTTTAGCTATCGGTTGTTGATTGGATTAAGGCAGATCTGAATGTCAGCTCGAGTTTGATAGTAAGAAAAGAGTTTAACAACTAAATGTTTGGAGAAAGTACAGCATTCTCGCAGATTAAACCTGAAATTAAATAAATATTAATATATGAAAACTTGTCAAAACTTGGTTTCCTTGGCAATTAACTTTTTTTATATATATATAAGTTTAAGTTGAATTACCAAGATAAATTTGAGGATAAATAAAAAGGATAGAAGCATGTTTTACAAAAAAATTAATTGTTTACCAATTAAAATGAACTGAATCTATAAAAATAATGAAATAAACTCTATTATAGCATTTAAATAATAAAATACTAAAATATCACTGCTTCACAGACAGTACAGCCTTACATTTGTAATCTTTAAACTTTACATGTTTAAAATCTTGCCAAATGTTTACAGTCAATTAATGAAGTTAAAAGGTAATGTAAAAATGACAATACTTAATAGTAATAATTGCATATTACTATAAAAAGGGACTAAAAGAAGTTGTGAGATTACACTAGCAGAGACATCAACACCGTAGCCTTCAAACAAGATAAGCTACATGTTAGAGATAAATATGGTCCATACCCAATAGAATGCTTCTAAAAACCCAATGTCAATGTACTAGATAAACGCATACTTGCACTAGAAACACACTGTGCTTCTTTGACTGACAGAAATGCTAAGCTGTTAGCTAAATTCACTGACCTTGTGTCTTTTACCTGATGCAATAACATCCGTATTATCGGTCTGCTTGAGCTAACAGTGGGGCCCGGTCTATCAGTCTTCTTCTTAGTGAGAAGAGAAGTCTTCTCTGCCTTACACTGACCAACAGTGACCGGTTGCATAAAGTCTTGCAAATTAGTCATCTACTGTTTTTTAGTCTTTAAGATATAAATTTACAAGTCAGAATAGTGATATATAAAAAAAATGTGTGAAATGTGAAGAAATGGGAGTTTCACCCCTTAGAATTTGAATTTTGCAATTGCAAGAAAATAAAGTCAATTGGATCTCAATGCATGAAATATTCAATTTGAAAATCTTTATATACATTTTATAATTGGGTAAGAAAAATTGTGTGACAACTGTCAATGGAAATCAAAATATCAACACACTGCAGCCTGGATTAAAAAAAAACATCTCAAAAAATCGATGTAAAGATCTGAAGTTACAATCTGATCAAACTTGCATAAAGTTCATCATAGCAACTCATAATGTAAGTCAGTCGTGTGTTTGGCCAGCACATGTCTCTATGCACACACAACAGCTTCTGGGCTCCTGATGAGATGGAGGTTGATGTCCCGCGGGATCTCCTCCCAGAGCTACTTTATGAATCCGAGCATCCGCAATATCCCAGAAGTTCTCAACTGGATTCAGGTCTAAGAAACATGAGGCCAGTCATTATCATGCACCAGGAGAAACCTAGGACCAGCATTGCTTATCCTGTTTCTCCTCGTACAAAGGAGCAAATACCGGTCCTTCTGCTAAGGTTGTTGCCCTTCTATGTCCATGTCCAGCTTTTCTTGTGTAACGGCCTGTCTGTCAGTATCTCCTCCATGCAATTGAAACTGTGCTGTGAGACGCACCAAACCAAATCATTCCTTTTTTGGGTGTTTGTTTTACTGCTGCCTCTTCATTGCACCTGTTGTCACTTTCATTCACACCAAAGTAGGTGAAACTGATTCACAATCACTTAAGCTTAAGCTGTCCAAATTGATATCCCTGAAGATTAACTGACTTGGCATTTACTGCGTGATTAAGTGTGAGTATGTACAGTGAACAGTTTAAGCGAGTAAACCCCCTCATTTTAAGTACACTGCTCTGACCCTTCTCAGCACAGAGTGTACAAGTTCATGACAAATTGTCACATCTGGCCTGTTTAATTCCTGGATGATGACCTCCTTAAATGCCCTGATATTTAATGGAGAGTGTGACTCAACTTGTCTTTCCAGAATCTCCCACAGGGGCTCAATAGTGTTCAGTGAGAGAACGCATATCGTCATTGTCATGTTGCAAAAAAGTCCAACAATGCTAGGAGACCATAGGTTTCAGTTTTGAAGTGTGTAAATTCATGACCGCACTGATAAAGCAGAACTCCCTCACACTTTCCACACTCATACATCCATACATAAGAGCTTTTCTACCACTGAGTTTCACTGTGGGAACCGGGCACTTTTCACTGCACTCCTCCTCTGGCAACACAATAACATTTTGGATTCTGTTAGATTCAAAATGTTTGGCTTGGTCTCATGAGTATGGATTCCCAGAAGTCTATATTTTGTAAATATGGGCCTTGGAAAAGGCTAATTGACTTTATTGTGCTTTGGCTACAGTAGGGAGTTCTAGTATGGACAACAACCATGCATGTCACTTCTGCAGGCTGTGTCTTACACTGAGAGATAAACATTCACTCTTTTCATAACTTTAACTCGTCTCTGAGACACTCGCTTGGTATTTCTCCAGCTCTTTGTCTTTGTAGAAAAAAATAAAAATAAATAACAATTCTGATCAAGCAGACTTCCTGGAACATTAGATCTCTAAAAGTACAAATCCGATTCCCAAAAAGTTGGGACACTGTACAAATACAAAAGGAATACAAAATACAAAAGGAATGCAATAATTTACAAATCTCATAAACTTATATTTTCTTCACAATAGAATATAGATGATAAATCAAATGTTGAAAGTGAGACATTTTGAAATGTCATGCAAAATATTGGCTCACTTTGAATTTCATGAAAGCTACACATTCCAAAAAAGTTGGGACGGGTAGCAATAAGAGGCCGGAAAAGTTAAATGTACATATAAGGAACAGCTGGAGGACCAATTTACAACTTTTTAGGTGAATTGGCAACATGATTGGGTGTAAAAAGCTAATGCTGCGTCGAAAAATCAGAAAGGAGTTTCCCCAGAGAAAAATTGCAAAGAGTTTGAAGTTATCATCATCTACTGTACATAAGGGTGCGTAAGGGTCAAGGCTGGAAAACTATACTGGACGCCCGGGATCTTCAGGCCTTTAGACGGCACTGCATTACATACAGAAATGCTACTGTAATGGAAAGCACAAAATGTGCTCAGGAATACTTCCAGAAAACATTGCTGGTGAACACAATCCACCGAGCCATTAGTCATTGCCGGCAAAAACTCTACAGGTCAAAAAAGAAGCCATATCTAAACATTTTCTCTGGGCCAAGGCTCATATTAAATGGACTGTGGCAGAGTGGAAAACTGGTCGAAATAATCAAAATTTGAAGTTCTTTTTTGAAAAACTGGGACACCATGTCATCCAGACTAAAGAGGAGAAGGACAACCCGAGTTGTTATCAGCGCTCCGTTCAGAAGCTGCACCTCTGATGGTATGGGGTTGCATGGGTGCGTGTGATATGGGCAGCTTCTGGAAGGCCCCATCAATGCTGAAAGGTATATTCAAGTTCTAGAACAACATATGCTCCCATCCAGACGTCATCTCTTTCAGGGAAGGCATTTTGTGACCACATACTGCATCAGCTTGCAGTCCAGATCTTTCAGTCATAGACATCATTTGGTGCATCATAAAGAGGAAGATGCAACAAAAAATACCCAAACAGTTGAGCAACTAGAAGCCTGTATTAGACAAGAATGTGACAACATTCCTATTCTTAAACTTGAGCAACTTGTCTCCTCAGTCCCCAGACGTTTGCAGACTGTTATAAAAAGAAGAGAGGAAGCAACACAGTGGTAAACATGTCCAGATTTCTTGATGCCATGAAATTTAAGGCCAACTGATTTTTCCCTTAAAATTATACATTTTCTCAGTTTAAACATTTGATATACGTCATCTATGTTGTATTTTGAATAAAATATCTATCGATTAGTCCAGTGGTCCCCAAACCCCGGTCCGCGGCCCGGTACCGGTCCGTGAGCGGCTGCAAACGGCTGAGGTGCAGTAGCTTTGGCGGTGAGGAGTTGTGTTTCAACAATCGCGCGCAACCCCCAACAAATTGTGTTTGTTGTGTGTCGGAAATTTTATTTACGGTTTAAAACTCAAAATCACGCACAAACCGCCTTCGACGCACATCCACTTACAATCACTGACGGTCCACGTTCGTTCCACCGACGAATTACGCATACGACGCACGCTCCGTGCAGAAACAAAATCTGTGCGTAATTTGTGCGTGATTCATGTGTTTTCGCTGTGTGACTGGCCCTTTAATGTAATAGCACAGCGAATATTAAGAGCTGAATATTATCCGACATAAACGACTTGTTCTACAAAGCTACTTGCCTATATGGGCATTTTGACAATTTTGTGTGAATTTGTCTGTTCAAATGCAAAAACAACTTGAAAGAACTCAATTCAGTGGGATATTTATGCATTGTCTGAGGCGGCATTCAGGGCGCATGCTTCAAATGTCTGCACACACAAAACATTTTGAAAACGTCATGAGATTACTGTACTGCCTTCCTGTAACATTGCAGGGAACCACTTGTTATACATAAATCATGTAACGGTTCATTGTTTTAGATGCACATATGTTTTCGTTTTAATTCAAATGATGCATGTCTGCGGAGTGAACGATCATAAATATCAAGAGCAGAAGTGCCCTCTCTCTTTCTCGCTCTCTTTTCCGTCAGTTAACGTTAATATGCTCTTCATTTTACTTCATTTGCTATTGCCATTTCCAACCGAACAACAAACATTCCAGCGATGTCTGTGAAAAAAGGATTCGTGCTCCACATGCTAGCACGTATCGCAGTAGATATATAAGCATAAATATTTAATTTGTTTAACATTCTATTAATTACTTCATAGATATCTGTATTTCTCTGATTTCACTGTATTAATTCTGCTCTAAGCTGTCTTAGCTCTGTTGTCTGTGTTTCTGTCACAAGCACTATTACTGTACATGTTCCGTGGTATCGGTTGTTGGCATTTTAATGAATATGAGTACAAGTTCACAAGCGCAATAATATCAGTGCAACCCTAACATACACACTACTTGCAAAGTAATTACCGTATTTTTCGCCACATAAGACGCTCCGGAACATAAGACGCACCCAATTTTAAAGGAGGAAAATCTAGAAAAAAAAGATTCTGAACCAGATACTGTAGTAAAATATTTTATATCAACTGTATAAAGTTAACAGCACAAAAAAACAAAACAATTTTATGCCAACCATGTAACATATTAAGAACTATCTTTACTCTCATTAACAGTCAGTAAAGTCAGTAAACAGTGAAAGTAACAAAAATAAGTCTGTAATGTTTTTATTCGAACTCCAATAATTTGTGTGTAAACCGGGAAGTTGGGTGTTGTACCAAAATCTGACTCCCCGGACAAATCTCACTCCCCTAACTAACATCGAGATTTTTCTGCAGCAGAAAAATACACCTGTGAAAATCTCACTCCCATCACTAACTCTGGTTTAAAAGCTCACAGACTCTCCATATGAAGAGATAATAAGACAAATATGGTGAGTTATTTTTTTGCTGTGAAAATCTGACTCCCCCTGGTAAACCCATACTATAATTGTTAAAACCAAATGCTTTTGAGCAAAGAATGTCCATACCATAATGAGATAATAAAATAAATATGGTAAGTCTGTGAGCTTTTAAGCCAGAGTTAGTGAGGGAGTGAGATTTTCACATGTGTATTTTTCTGCGTTGAAAATCTGACTCCCCCTGGTAAACCCATAGGCCTATTATAATTCATTATAACTGTAATATAATTTCATTTTCTGCTTATGTAAGCGTACAAGTCGGTTTGTAGGCGAATATGCTCAAGGAAGTGTGTTCACCTCGATGCAACGCGTATTAATGCGCGCCCGTAGGGGAGTGAGATTTGTCCGGGGAGTCAGATTTCGGTACAACACCTGGCGAGACACGAGTCACCACGGAAGCAGAGAACGCGAGGCTCACAAGTGCAACACCTGCGCGTTCGGCGCTCACGCTTCACTCTTTGTGAGTCATGCCTCTTTCTCTCAGTTTCGTTTCACTCTTAGTTTCGTTTCACTTCTCTCTTACGCACGGCTCGTCTCCCGACTCTCTCTCGCTGCAGACCTCGCTGAACCACGCCCCCCTTGCTACAGTCATCACTGTAAAGTCCACCATTGCCTCCCACTCGTCATCACTACAGCTACGGCCGTCGCCGCGCTCCGCGGATTCTTTATATTCGTCGGATAGGACGCACCAACTTCCCCCCCCCCAGTTTTGGGAAGAAAAAATGCGTCTTATGCGGCGAAAAATAAGGTACTTAGAGGAATGTACAACGATTAATTAGGCTGTTGTCACCTGACGCACTTTCCTTGACACTTTCTCATTCAAGACGATGATACGATGATACTCGGCAAAACTGAGAATTTTGACATAATTTGGTGTT
The DNA here is from genome assembly GCA_037043235.1 of Rhodeus uyekii. Lineage (NCBI taxonomy): Eukaryota > Metazoa > Chordata > Actinopteri > Cypriniformes > Acheilognathidae > Rhodeus > Rhodeus uyekii. The sequence continues at coordinate 447,511 of JAWRVZ010000045.1, forward strand.
TCTTAGTCTGTTGTCATCTCTAAGTCACGAATTTGGCACAGATTGGTTATGCCAAAAAAAAAAAAAAAAAAGTACAAAAATGGATTCTTAGGACAACATTTCATCCTCTCCCTCCACTGCAAACTACCACTCAAGTGCAGCTACATTCTGAAACGCAATTTACTTCCAATCCATTCCTGATAGATAAAATCAAGTTGTGTTGAAAGTGTGATTTATGTTGACTTTAACATGATTGCTGGTTTTAAATGGTTTTTAGCTAATCCAAGTTCGAAGCTAATTCTGACTAAACTTCATGGTTCGTTTTAATCAGAGTTTGTGAACCTTAGAATAGGAAAAAAACATTATCATGTTACACAAACCAGCTTAACCACCTCGATGTTTAATGACCTAGTTTTAGCAGCGGGTTTCCTGTCACCACTCTCATGGACATTGTGCAACATGTGTTTGCTTTGCGTGTGACAATGTTAACAAAAGGATATTCACAGTGGTAGAACTCTGTAGAACTCTAATAGTCTGGGAACAGTGTATTTCAAATTTATTTAAATGAAGGCTGTTAATAATATTTAAATGTTTAATTGCGATTAATCATGAACAATTTATCTTGCTTAACATGTTTATTTTGTCAATTTAATTTAATTGATTTATTGTTTTTAAGAGTAGCATCCACTTGGCAGAAACGATGTCGAACAAAATGAACTGGAGAAACTCTGGGCTTACATATTCAGAGTGAAACAGGAACTATGGAAGCTAATGAACAAACAAGGAAATGAACTGGATCTAAGGAAAATGGGAACAGACCGAAAATTAAACTAAAACATAAAGAGCCCATGTAATTCAAAAAACACTAGAGAAATCAAGAAACAGCAAAGATCTTGTTTATATTTTAAGTATATTTTCAACTATATTTAAGTACAGTTTATATTTTCTTGTTTATATTTTAATAGTCAAGTTCAAATACTGAACAGCACCATATGGAGATGCCAAAAAAACAACAACACTAAATTGCCTTAAGCTGAACGCATTAGCCTACTACAGTAGGTTCCATTCAGAATTACTGAACACTGCATGCATGTTGCGTTAAAATCATTGTTCGATTTTTGTAGCAGTGTTGTAAATCTTAACCAGTGGATTGAAAAACAACAACTGACTGACAACATTATCAGACAGGGTTTAAATTAAATCCAATTAAAATGGGATTGTGTAAACAGCTTTATTTGTTCAACCAATATGTTTTGTTTACATTTTTCTGTTAAAGTAACAATTTATGTTCAGACTTTCATTCAAAATTGTCTAGTTAATTTAGCTGAAGTGGTCTGCTCTGATGATCGGTTATGTGAGCCTGCACATTGATAGAGAAAATAGCTGAAATACAGTGGAGTTCGGTTATGTCGACGGCCTCGGGGGTTGCAAAAAAGCATCGAGATAAACGTTTAGCGAGATAACCCATATATCATATATTAACATATATTTTCCCACATATAACCCGCAGAAGCAGATAATCCACACACTCCAGCGGGTTTTGTGTAAAAAATCGTTGGCATAACCTGCAACCTGATTGATGAACGAATCGAATTTCAAATTTTCAAAATTTTTTCGAATTTCAAATGTTGCTCACATGATTTCAATTATCCATAACTGTTCAGGCTCGGTACACAGTGCTTGTGCGTGAAATTCACACAATAAAAAAAACAAAAAAAACAAGCGCAGCTGTCAGAGTGATGGTGGAAGTGCAGCTGTCATATTGCAAGAGCCAAAGATAACAACCCTCGCAAGAACGAAAAATTAACATTTATTGATGTACATGATGTGCGTTATTAAATGAGAATGTAAATGCTCGTGTTTTTGGTGTCTTTTTACACAACAGTGTTGCCGCGATTAGTTTTTTGAAGCGATCGGCATTCATCTAAAAAAATGTACATATACAAAGTACAGTGTATGTTTGCTAACAACAAAAGGCATATGTAAAACCAACACAATAAAAACACCTTTGATTCTTGATACAAACCTTTAATTATATTCTCCAACAATGCAAACACAAAGATTGCTCACAAAATCACAAAAAACGTGCGGGATGCTACAGCTTGTTATCCCTCAGACAAGATCAACGACAGAGTGAACCGTGAGCGGACCGCGATCCACGTGCAAGGCAAACTCAGCGCATGCGCAGTGAACTAGGTACGCAAATTAGTCTTTTTTTGTGCTCAAGATATTAGATTTCGGCAACATAACAGAATCAACATAACTCACAAGAAAATAATAAGACAAATAGGGAGCTTGGCGGTTCCACTTCAAAAACATCGACATAACGCTAACGACATTATTCTAACGTCGACATTGGACACCGTGACTCGAAATAAGTGAACTCCACTGTACTATAAATTTGTATTTAATATTCAAATTATATTCAGATTTAAAGGGCATAATTTCAGTTAGGGGAACAATTCTTTTGGCTTGTTAAACATGTTCATTTGGGCACGTTTAAATACAAAATGGAAAAGAAGCGCAGAAAAAGCATTCTGTGTGAACGGTTACGGCAACCAAACTCTTCTCTGCATTGAGTTCCCCATTTCTTAAAATGAACAATAATGTTCAAACACAATTAGTCTTATATCATCGCATATCATGCGGCACTGGTAAGGCTGCCTGACACGCACCTTAAATCTGAATAAACCGTTTTTGCAATCGAATGTGGACTTTTTCTTAAAAATTCAACGAATATTAGAAATTTGAATTTGAATTTGGCAGTCTTAATAGAGAAGCAACCTTCAAGTATTATGGCGAATCACAAGTTGACATTGCACAGCCAACCTTAGACAATAATCCAGATGCATTTAAAAAACAACAAAAAAAAATATTATTATTGCGCAACATTTTTGTGCAGAACTTGCTTTCGTAGGCTACTGGGTGAATAGAAAGAAATTATTTTCATTCCCCTAAATAAAAAAAATAAAAAAATCAAACTAGTTTAAGATGGAGTGCAGTCCATGTACTCGAAATTCACTCCCAGGACAAGAGTTCAAATGCATTCATGTTTTTTTTGCGGTAAAAGTATTTCTATATTCCACAGCCTGGAGCTTAACACATCTGCCCTGACACAAAGACAAGGTTCTCAAGGCTTAGCCATACAATACAAAACTCACACTCCGACCAGTAAACACAACAGATATCTCAGACCTCTATGATTTATAACTACGCTGACAACACAGTGGGTCTAATGAAAACAGCCCTGAAAGAAGACTTCAGCACTGATTGTGAACAGAATCAGAGTCTACTCAGGTAACTAATAATGGGCTGCCTCATTTATCAGCCAGCACAATCATTAACAGCACAGATTCCTCAAGTGTTTTGCTGAGAACCCTTGTGTTTTTGTGAAAAGAGGCCTGATCAACACCGGACACCCAGACACACACAAACACATGAATAGGGGAGAGGAGGGGGTCGTGGTAGCCAGAACCCAGCTATATTTAACATCTTCTACATGTGGGCTTCATTTGAGTGAATGCGCCTGCATACTTCCACTGACAAGAACCAGGCAGACCCCAATCCTCAAGTGTCTTAACCCTTGCGTCCCTGGCATAAAAAAGGCTGAACTGTTGACTTGGATCCTTCAAATCAATCTGTTCATCTATCCTGGAGGTCTGACCCTCTGGTCATTGGACTGCTAGAAAAATCCAGCCATAATTTCTAGGTATGAAAAGGTTTAATGAAAGGAGGAGGAAGATGAAGGTGGTAGATGCGTTTGTTTCAGTAGCACCGAGATGTTTGCTGATATCTAGCCATGTGGTTTGAGTCTTATGTTCGCAGTGGCAGTGCACCAGCTGTGGCATTGATCATTCGGAGAGCATGAGTTGATCTGATTCCCTCCGTTCTGTTTTATCTGTGTTCCAGCCTCAAGGCCTTGAACTAATCCTTTCTCCTGACCCTCCACACCTCTGCTCTGCACCAGATGTTTGTGGCACACACACAAGGCCTCATAACACACTTATGATACTATATATCCATTTACAACCAAACAATGCTCCAGAGCTTCTCAAATGCTATTAAATAAAATGTTTAATACCGTTTAAGCAATAAAGTCATAAATAGAGTGTTGAAAATGTCTTGATATCATAAAGTCTCATTAAAAGGATAAAAGGTATGAAAACAAATAAAGCAATTTAGCAACAAAGAAAATTTATTATACAAGTATTCATTTTAAGATGTAATATAATGTAAATATACAAAAAAAATGTATAGCCATATTGATACGTGTAGCCCTACAAACAAGCACAGCAAACCTGGAATTATTTTTTAAATCGATATCACAACATTTATCAGAAAAATTGCAGTTCAATATTTTTTCCATATTGTGCAGCTCTAGTGGGCTCAATATGAAATTAAAATGTTATTACTTTTCTACATTGCCTTTTGGTTGAAAACGGCATTGAAAGTCTTCACCAGTGTGAATACAAAACATATATTTCTAGCAATAAACATGTATATTAAACTAGATTTTTACTTTTTTTTTTGACTGGCACAGTAAGATTCTCCATAAAGACAGGGGAAATTGTTACACATAATTATTACATATATCCACCTCTTAAATGTATAGCCGTACATATATGAACATATTATTTTGATTCCCTATCAATGAAACAAAACAAACACACACACATATACATACATACACACACACACACACACACACACACACACACACACACACACACACACACATTTATATATATAAGATCAATAACATTCCATAAACTAAACATTAAATAACAGCTCTTATATTTCCCATGTAGGTTCAAAAACACGACAAAACAGCTCAATTCACACGCAAGCCACAAAAACCAAGCAAGCTTCAACTAAAATACATTTTTTCTCGCTAAATACCCCAAAATACCCACAAAAACACAGCAGACTAAAAACACAGATTAAAATCTGTGCTAAAAGAAAAAGGCAGAACTTAAACACCCTCCTAAGAACATATGTGAGTGGGGGACAGATCACTCCTGGCATAAACGCTGGGGAGAATAATGTCACAGAGGGGAAACTGGTCAGAGTCCAGGGCTTTTAGACACCAAGACGAAAAGCAGCCAGCAACAGTTGTGCACATTCACACACCTGCACAGAATATGCTCATGTGACTATTATCTAATGCGCTGAGCTCACTATTTCGGGTGGGTCACTAGGAGGACTATCAGATTCAAATGGAGTTCTCTTCCTCATAATGTTGCTAATATTATGATATTATCTACTCAACCACAATAAGTATTTTGCTGCTGCTCTTTTGCAATAATGCATTTGCAGCTTTTGACCGCCAAAGTGGCACTAACCATACACTTCTCCAAATGATCAGACAATGGGTTAGACTGTTGGGTGCAGTCGGGTTAAAATCTAAGAAAAAAATACATAATATTTACAGGAAAATATGGGAAAAGTTAGATTTACTGTGCAGTTTTATTCCAGAATTGCTGTATGCTGTGATGGTCCGATTAGAGTTCTACAAATGCAAATCCAGTCACACCGTTTGACAATATTTGCTGTCAGATCATGAACAACAATGTAAGTGTGTGACCTGTTGAAACACATCAGCAAATTATTAAATGCAGCTTGTATATGAGGCATTTTAAATGATTTGTGTCACAATATTGACAAAGTAAATGAATCCATGTATTAGAAAACACCCATAATGTTTTAGAGTAATCCACCTTTTCTATCATTAGTATTTTATGGCATAATGCACACATCTTTAATGAGTAATAATCTAAAATATGGGCAAGCACTGTACAGTAAAAAATAAGTACACTTCAAGTACTGCATCACTGTAATTTTTCATTGAAACTGTACTCAAATACCTGGATTCTTAAAGGGAATCCAAAATGAATGAGTTCACCCAAAAATGAAAAAAAAAAAAAAACTTCACTCAAGTTGTTCCAAACCTGTGTGAATTTCTTTCTTCTGCTGATTACAAAAGATATGTTGAAGAATATGGGTAACCAAGCAGTCTTCAAAATATATTTTGTGTTCAGAAGTAGTAAGAAATTCACATTATAATTCTTTCAACTCGTCGGCCATCTTGGAAGGAAAACGAGAGGCACATGACGCCTATGAAGGCAGCCCATGGATCGCAGTCTACGTGTAGTCGTATCACTTTACCTGAAGACTGGAAAATGCAAATCAACAGAGAGTTGTAAAGGAGATTTCAATGGTGTCGGTCATGCGTGTAGCACGCAGAGTCAGGAGCTGTGTTATCAGAAGCAGCAGTGGGAGAAAGACCTCACCCTCATTTTGAGCCAAAACAAACACCATCCTGCTATTGTTTCTTTCATCCGAATAGATCTATTGCTCCCCAGCTGGAGGAACACAATGTTCTGTGACACACAAATGGGAGTGGAAATGATTACTCTTGGCTCTGGGATCACGACTGAGCGCTTTCCCTCACTCTGTGTGTGTGTGTGTGTGTGTGTGTGTGTGTGTGTGTGTGTGGATGCCACTACAGGTACTTGCAGAATATGTTCCAATAATATGTTTTTTTGACTTTGTCAAAACAATGAAAAAATGTGTTAATGGATTAAGCAATGGAAGTTGCACATCTAAAGCATTACAAATGAGTCAGAGGAAATAATCTATTACAGGAATGGATGCACTGAGTTGAAGGATGGGAGGATGTGCAAAGAAAGCAGCCTGTGACACATGGGGGTTAAGACAGTCAGTGGAATGTTTCATTTGCGAAATATTCAGCTCATTTCTTGTCCAGCATTGCATTTAAAAGGGATCTAAATGTATACACTTACCTGATGATTAAGGGCATAAATGGAGCTAAACCCAGAGGAGATGAAGAACCATCCATGGGAGACGGGTAGAGACGACTCAAAACCAACAACAACAAGAAGAGACTGGGGTGCAGTTTCACCTGCCCTGAATCACTGAAGAAAACGATAGAGAAATGAATTACCTTTACTTACTTGCCTAAAATACTAAAGTCTAAATTCATGTGTAAATGTAAACGTGTCTGACAAGTTAACTTCCAACTTTACTAACGTAACCAACTATGGACTAAATTAATTAAAATTAACATAACAAAAAAGTTCCTTTGCTAACTGTGCATAACTAGCTTAAACTATCAAAAGTTAATTCACTTACATGTCAATACCTTAACTAACCTAACTAGAGCGTGGCGCTTGCAACACCAAAGTCATGGGTTCAATTCCCAGGGAAAGCAAGAACTGAGTAGAATGTCAATGAGTTTCTTGAATGCAATTCAATTCCCAGTCGCTTTAGATAAAAGTGTCTGACAAATGCAGAAATGTAAACGCAACTTGAGTTACTTATAACTAACCTGACTTACTTTTAAGTGACTTCATAAATCCTCTAACTGCTAAAGTAGCATACGTTCACTCACTTACTAACATATATAACAGAACCACCCTTACTAACTCGTATGTAACTTCATACGTTTTCTAACCAAATTATCATAACATTAAAATGCGTCACTTTCTAACAAATCTAACTTACCTGTATGTAACTTCATAACTTCTTTTACCAACTTATTTAACTAGTATAACTTGCTTAAAAGGGTCATACACTGCATTTTTTTAATGGATTGTGGTCTCTGGAGTCCACTCATATTGCTTTGAAGATTATTATTACACCAAAAAACACATTTGTTGCGACATTGCTGTCGGATCCAATTTAGTCGACAATTCATCATCTTTTATTTTCAGTCTCTTCTCTGAAAAGCCTGCATCGAACTGTCTCTCGTTTAAAAATGAATCCTCAGTAAAATGAAGCGTCTTAATGACACAATCTGTAACTGTTAAAATAAAGTTAATGTTAGGATCATATGGACGGCAATGCAAAGAGTGTGTTTTTCTGCAACTTGGCGCTTCAAAATACCTTGTAATCCTCAGAAGCATCTCTATGGTTTTATTGCAGGAGTAATCCTGTGTTTTCGTCTCTCTTGTATTTTCTACTACATGACATGCGTGCAATTGTGTAGAAGGAGCCATTGATCTTTTGAGGCGATCTTGTGTTATACTAACGTGACATAATCCGAAACAAGCTGTTTTGAGCTTTGTATCAAAAAAATGTTTTGTTGAGTCATATTTTATAGTTTTTTTATAGTACAATGTCCACTTCTATGTTCAAAGATAATGGAAAATTGGATTTACCAAATCATGACCCCTTTTACACAAACTTCTTCAAATACTAACTGATTGAACCTATATAGCTTACCTAATCTTACTAACTAATCGACAGGACTATGATAGAGCAAGTATCAGCTGAAAGGTTCAGAATTAGTGAGCATCCAACACACACACACACACACACACACACACACACACACACACACACACACACACACACACACACACACACACACACAAACACACACACAGCTACAATGACAAGATGAACACATGTACATGGTCACCATTACAATCCCTTCATTTCCTTTCTCTTTTACTACATTTCTGCACATGCAGTGTGCTTCTCTGACAATCCAGTGGAAACTCAAGACGTATGCCAGAGCAAACACAGAAAAACATGCAAATATAAATTACTCATATCTTTCTATTACTCTGAAAGGGCCAAAATCTGTTCTGTTCTCTATAGGCCGTGAGCTTTCCACGGCACAGCTGCCAGCTGTGGATACGCTTGTCATTATTACATCAAACATGGCCAAACTCACCACCAAGGGGTCTCAGGAGCCCATAGACCCTGGGCCAGAGTTCAGGAAACGCTCTTTTGCTAATCAGGCCCTGGGTAATGCGTTTAGAGTCTGATTTCAGTCAAGCACAATGTGGGACAGCCAAGAACTTGAGATCATCTCCAAAGCCCAGGGACATTTAAGTGTTAAACTTCATCCACATTCATGAAAAAAGCTGAAAGGGGAGTGCGAGAAACAACCAATGAAATGCAATAAATCAGAGCAATGGAAAAAGACGTGTAAATGAGTGAAAAAAAAAAGCCAGAGTGAAGAGGTGATAAGACTGGAAGAAAATGTGAGATTAGCAAAAGAGAGTTCGTTGGAGTTCAGTCTTTGGCTCCAGTTGCCCTGGTCTTTTCATCTCATTTCATATCTGGTGCATGTCCAATCAAACCCTCTCGGCACTCATTTCCCATGTTAAACGTTTAAAATGGTTATAAACCCCTCAAGCTGAAACAAATCATTCATCGTTGATTTCATCCATGGACTCATGAAATCTTCATATCACAAACCGGATTACAAATGGCAAGGAGGTCAATGAACCATATTCCAGTGATCCCACAGCCTGCTTTCCAGATAAAAGAAACGACACTCTGGACTGAACTTCAATACGAATAACTTCTCAATCACATTAAACGCCATACTCCCCCCTAGATATCCCATGATGCTCCTTTCATATTTGGTAAAGGTGGGTGGCGCGAGGACGCTGATGATTTTTAAACCTCTTTGCACTTCTCTCTACTCTTATTTATATGCAAAATGATTTACTGGCTGCATAAAATACGAGTGTTGCGGAGTCTGACTGGCTTGGCAAGCGGGACGCAGGGACTAGGCCGTGGGAAAGAGTCAGACCACTCTTAGCAAAAAGGAGAGAACGCCAGACTGAAAACGCATTAAAATAATTTGATACATATTAAGATAATATTGGCTCAAGGGCCTCTTACACAACGTGAGTGCTATTTGGAAGAGCAGCTCATCAGTCTGTGGAGAAATTAAATGAGGGAGATAAGACACTAACATGTTCTCACAGAGCAGAGCGCGGCCTGGATCCAACATGACTGATACTCCCACATGTGGTTTACTTATCCGAGACATCTCAGCTAGGAATCGGTCCATCAGTGTGGTCAAGAAGGCTTAATAGGTCTAAACAGGCTTGATGAGGCACTTAAACAATCTTAAATAAGGGCCTCAGAGAAATTAAAGAAGGGTGAGAAGAACTGCATCCATTTAGCGAACGCTGGGATCATTCAACTCTTTAACAACAACAATCGGACACACATTGCAGGGTCCTGGGACGATATAGAGGGCATTTGGTTGGTAAATTCTCACCTGTCCACAGAGGCCGCAGCTTCCTGTAGCTGATTGAGAAGGAAAGGATAGAGGGCAGGAAAACGAGTGAAAAACTCCCGGCCGGTCATCCTGTTGAGAGAAGAAAGAAAGATTAAACTGACAGTATGCATAGGATAACACAATCAGATGAGAAATACAAATTAAATGACATTAATCGGAGTAAAGCTTAATAGTAGAAGTTTTTAACAGTTCGGTGCAATAATTGAAAGGCAAGTGCTAAAATACTTTTTCCACATACAGTAATCCCACGCCACTTCGCGGTTCAATTTTCGCGGCCTCAGTGCATCGCAGAATATATATATATATACATATATATACATATATATACATATATATACACACATATATATATACATATATATATAGCCATATCGGCAGCCGTATTGCGGAAAACAGTTTTGTTTCATCGTGATGCGAGAGAAACTGTTTCCCAGGATGCCAGACAAAGAGAATAACTAGACACAAGACAAGACACATGATTGGTTCCCGGCACAAGATCGACGAATGAGAGCACGAGTGGAGTGGGAGCCTCTTCGCCTCGCTCAGAAGCAAATGTTGACGATCCAGAGCCGATATCTGATGATGAGGCGCTTCCTGAACTGATTTAAAGGCCTCATTATACCAGTGCAGTAACACCACCATCATCATCATCACATTCATCGAACCGCACAGGTCTGTCATCGTCGTCATTACTGGAGTCTCAAGATACTTCTGTCATTGATGAGTGTAGAACACTACGGTGCTCTACACGTATCGTATGCGTATCGTATGAGAGAGTAAATGTATAATAAGATTTTATATGTAAATAGTTTTATTAAATGTATATAAAGTATATACATATTTTAAACATTTTGGTACCTGCACACACATATACAGAAATTCCTAGTGGGCCAATCCTACTTCGAGCATTTTCAACTATCGCGGGGGTTTCCGATCCACATTAACCGCGATGAACAAGGGATCACTGTACTGTCGGCATTCATAATACAGAATATAGAAAAGTTGTTCAATTAAATATTCATAGGGATCTTGAACTGTATTTTCAGATTTTCTGGAGGTTAGCTTATGAAGTTGGCAAAGTTTTTGCATCAAAAAAACAAACAAATACTTATTGTCTTTAAACTCTCTGTCACAAACACTTAATTTCAAAGGCTCAGCAACACAAGTAAATGCCCACAGCATGTGTGAGGTTTTAATGCTATAATAGAGCCGTATGTGTTTGAGTCAGATACAAATAAATCAATGCAATCGCGACGATTGCCTCTGAGGACAAAATAAGAAAAAAAACAGACGGACATGAGAGGTTAGGAAGATGCCTCCAATAACACATGCAGATTATGATGTGTATAGATGAAAATCATAGCATCTTCATAGTGCATTATGGGAAAATTTCTTCTGTTATGGATAAATGCAATTCTGCCAACGGTGGGCATTTCCTTTTGGAACAGTCTTTGCGTCAGGAGTGTGCAGCCATATAGATTTTGGAACAGAGTCTAAGTGATGGAGAGGAGAGAGAGACTGCAACCTTTAAAGCTCTGGTTAGTAAACCACTTCCTAAAGTCTGAGCTCTTTACAGCTCTATAAAGCTCTCATTAGCACAGTCTCTGATGGAGCGCTGCAGGGACACACGGCTCACAGTCCCCGTTTGTTTATTCCTTAGAAAGCAGGGTGGCTGGAATAAACCCTGGGAATCTCACTTAAGACAAATGCGTATGTGTTAAAATAGGGCAAGACAGACAGCGAAAGTGTATGCGTGTGCGACACACATAAACGTATCTTTATTTAGCCAAGCCGCTGTGTTTAGCATAGGCCTTCCAATAAAAAGTTGTTTTTTTCTTCTTATGCATGTCTAACAGAAACAGCCCTTACAGGGCTAACTTTAGCTCCAAGAGCCAATTTTTCAAACACACACGTTGTGACTTCGGCTATGTGAAATCCACACACACACACACACACACACACACACACACACACACACACAAACACACCACATCCTGTTTCAACCACTAAAGCACATAGTCTGGTATGAACTTAGGCCAGGACGCTGTCATGGTAACAAGGTGGGTCATCTACGTCTGTCACACGACCACATGCTGTATGCCAACGACACACACTAATGAGCTCTGATGTGGGCAAATGTGGTTACAGTTAAGATCAGCACAACCCTGCGTTTTTTCAGTCTGGATTAGTATCATCCTAACAAAACAATTCCAAGATGTCCGTAAACGCAGCCTGTCAATTTCCCCATCTTTAACCATTCTTTGTTTATCATTACTTAAATTCAGAAATGTATGTAAACTAATATAAGTTAGCAGATTAGGTGTAATGCACTTGAGTGTGCTGCATAGGGCCATAACCACAAACACATTACTACTACTACAATACAGTATTTCTTCAGCTAATTTGTTTACTGTATGTAAAGCACATTCAGAACAGCATGAAAACAGGAAACAAACTGTTTTCCTCTATTGTGCACCAGCTGCCTGAGGTCAACCAATGACGGTCTAAGGAACAAGCAAACATCTCATAATCTGATGAGACCGAGGAAATAATAATAAATAAGTAGTGAAATAAGTTACTCTGACAGTTGTAAATGGTTAAAGAGTCTATTTCACAAACTTGCACAGTATTGAAATCATTACTTATCAAAATAGGCAGGTTTTCCTTTTCATTCCAGTGTTTAGTTAAGATGATTATCAATCTTTGATCAAGGGAAACTACTGTGTTACTCTGTGTGCTTTTTGACCAAAATCTTTGTTATACTGGAAAGAAGCAGAACAATTCAAGGGCTTTTTATAGTTATGCAAAACATAAAAGCTAATGTCAAACATATGTTTGAGCAGCAAATCAATCCAAGAAAACATACACAAACATCACTTAAATTACAGAATGCTACTAGAACTCTGATTTGAAATACAAATTAAAGACTAGTCAACTTTTTACGACTTGTGATTTGGGTATTTAGGAGTCTGACTTCACGTGTAATTTTATTTGTACATGACTAAGTTAAAAAAGTCACAGTCATCTTTTTTTGTTTACTTCCCTACGTCTATTTTCAAAATGGAATGCATTTTTACTTAGAAATACATATAATAAGAAATGCATGTGAACCTGTAAAGTTTATGCAAAGCTGAACATGTCAAACAGAAGTGAAAACAATGTAGAATGACTTAAGAGATGAACGGTTATGGCCAATTTAGTCCGGTTTTGCTTAATTTTATTATTTAATCAAAAGGCCAAAAGGTGAGCCAATTCAGAAATTATAAATTATAAATTTTATATAAATTATTATATAGATAGTCAAAGGCATCGCATCAGATGCAGTACTGCACACATTTTCTTCTGATGCAAAAAGTAGTAAAAAAAGTAAAAAAAAAATCTATATCTATATATATACACACACATACACACACACACATACACGGTATATATATATATAATCTTTTTTTTTTTTTTGTAAGTACCTTACACTGTGCACTTGCATTTAAAAATGCTCTCAGCCATTTACTATAAGGCATTTAGTAAAGTAGATCCTTTTAAATAGAACATTTTCCATTTTTTTCCCAGTATTGTCCTTTTTTTATTAGCAGTGGCATTTTAAATGTACTAATGCTACAAAATACTGTAGAATAGTTCAGAGTTATGTGAGACGGGACACATCTTGCTTTTTGGAAAACGCCGGTAGTCTTCTGGGGTAACACACAAAGATCATTTGCATACCGTGCACAGGGGAAATATTATTAGTATGATAATGGGATACCGATATGCTACTGGGAACACGGCATATAAAGTACACACACATTTCAAATAAAAAGTCCTCGGAAAGTCATAACAGAGATCGTCTATCAAATGTTTTAATAAGTATTTGTCAGCACACAAATCCCTAGCCTCACAAAGCACACTTGCACGCAAGAAGAGAAATTAAACAAAATAACATTACGCAACAGTTGACTGACCCGCAGGATCAAGATGTCTGCCATAAAAACACATAAATCTAAAACGCAAACACATTGAGCTGTTATCCTGAAAGTAAACGATCCCGACTATGGGTGTTCAGAGCGCCGGAGCCAGATCGAAGAGTTATTTCAATACGATTACGACAAAGCTCTGTTGAGTTTCAGTGACCTCTTAAGATTCAGCATCTCTTCAGAAAAGCCTCATGCCACATCAGCTGACCTGGGACCACATGCGCTCTTTGAAGTGTGAGCTATTCCAGCGCACCGGGTTGTGTCATTACGGCCTGCTCGATTTTCCAATTAAGTCCAATCAGCAAACCAATTAATCATAACAAACCATGATCTCATGAGTGAGCCACTATTGTTCTTCAACGAGGTCAGTGCCACTCCTGTTTAGTCATTCCTTACTCCATCCGTGACCTCTCCGCGCTCAATCCCAGAATGCATCAGGACATTCTTGCAACAGCTCACGCTCCACTGGTTTGGATGAGATTAGGGCGCTGACGCAGAGCAGTGTCTGCAGCAGGAGGTCCCATCACGGCCCACCCGCCCTATTCTGTGGTGGCCGGGGATCAGAGGTCACGGTCAACCCGGCAGCAATCTAGAGGGTGTGAATGTGTGCCAGAAGTGTGTCAACGTTTGTGCGTGTTGAGGAAAGATGTTGTTAGCATTCCCTCTACTACTCAAAAGATAAACACGCGTTGAAGTGCGTTAACCCCTGTGCGTCAACTCAAACGCCCGTCAAGAGTTTGAGGTTATCAGTAAAAGGGAAGAGTCGAAACTGAGCAAAAGATACTTGCGAAAGTGGATAAACGTGGGATGAGGATAGAGGCAGAACACAAACAGAAAAAAGCCAACTGGGAGTTTGAAGGAACATCCAGAGCATTTAAGGGGCTGGAAGGTGTCCATGCACTGTAGGCCAACATACGGCAAAGATTATTGACTGGAATGGAAGATTGGAAGAGGAAAAAACATAGAACTCCAGTGACCCCTAGTGAACAACCCCTGACAGAGCAGGGTCACACAAAACTGCGGCTCACCAACAAGATCTTTTTTTTCCACACCAAGTGAATACTGTGACGAGCCTTCGATCAAAACCATATATTCCAATGGACCCCTTGAATCTAAAGTCTTATTAATGTTTTGTTACAATGCACTAACTAGCTTTTTCAGTTGATGTCCCAAATCTATCTTTTCAACCTTTCTTCTACAACCACCTGGCTCCACTCTGCAATGTAACAGCCACTTTGGAAGGAAAAATTACATTAGTACAATGGGTTGCCAAGCATAAACTGAAGCTTTTTATTTAGGGACAGTGAAGTTGAGTCACGGATGACTGCTAAAAAAAAAAAAATTAAAGAGCCATTTAAATGTAGAAAAAGTTGACAATACAAAGAAAAATATTAAATTAAGTGAGCTTTTAGGCAAGTTAGTATAACTTAAAATATTAAACAGTAAAAATGGACTTTGACAACATCTGGATTTGTAAAGAGGGTCAAACTAAGATCAGTCTGATCTCTGATCAAAGCATGAGCACATGCAAAATAAGATGTTTTAACTCTGCTTGGTGTTAAAAAGAAATGTGTTTTGTCTGAAATCACTATTAGGATGATTAGTGTTCGTTATTGGCAAAGCTCTTTTGGTGCAGAGTAGCAACTATGACCTTCTGTGTTTATACAACTAACTGATCTAAAAGTTGAGTAAACTTTAATTGATCACTGGAAAGGTCTGCCTGGAAATATTTAGGTATACATAAAATAATATAACATGCAATATTAATGCTCATTTTGAATAATAATCATTTTTAATTCAGAATGATAGCTTGCTGAACTTGGATGCCCAAGTATAAATTATAAATCATGAAATTTATTTGCTGAAAGCACAGACCAAATTTAATTGTTAAGTGTAGTAAACTATGGGTTGCTTCTAATTATGTATTTCTGAATATTACAGTGTAGTTGTGAGTAGTACATAAGTCATACCTGTTCTTTTTGGAGTGCTCATCTTTTCCTTTCTTCACCCCAAATATCCGTGTAATCAGAGTGCTGAACAGGAGAGTAGAGGAGTTCCTCACCTAGAAAGAGGACAGAACGGAGAAACTAACGTCAGAGCAAACCTCTATCCCATTTATATTTATTATTTGAACTTTGATAAATTTGTGCTTGGAACCTTAAAAAGGTTCCTACAGTCAGTTTTTGGTTAATGTCTTTGCAATTACTTATTCATGTAACACAACCATATAGTCTAATGTCTTTATATGGGGGTCTTTTATCTGAAAAAAAAAAATATATATATATATATATATATATATTTGTTTAGAATACACACACACACAATATATATATAAATAAGTGATACCAAAAATTAAACCTTGCATCATTTACAGTGATGTATGTTTTTTAAGGTGTAGCTGTATTTATCCTTTTTTAGGATTTTCTTACTTTTTTCTTCAAATAAGTTATTGAAAAAGTGAAAGTTTTTACCGTTTTTGACACAAAAAAACACTATTGAAGTAAAAAATTAGTTTACCTAAAAGATGAAATTCTTACGTCACTTATGTTGTTACAAATCTATAAGACTTTATTTTTTCTGTGGCATAAAATAAATGTTGAAAAAGGTCTCGGCGTTGTCTTGTGTTCGTACAATGGAAGTCAATGAGCTCCAATGAAGTTTGGTTTCTAAAGTTCTACAATTATCTTCTGTGTTCCGCATAAGAGGGAAATGCGCACAGTTTTGGAACAACATGAGGGTGAGCAAATGATGACAGATTTTTCCTTTTTGAGTGAACTATGCATTTAAATGGACTTCAGGGGGAAAAGATTTTTATATGACCTCTTTCACATGAGAGAGCAGTGAGTCAGAGCACATGATGATGGCCCTTGAGATGATTACAATGCAAAAATTGGTCTTGCAGCTCAAGGGCGTAAGAGAAACAAAGCCCATGTCGTGCAGTCATAGGAGCAAATTAACATAAAAGCCAGATTTGCAAGGTCTGATGAGATCTTTAGTTCCAAGATCAGTAAAAGGCCTTCAAATCACAATCTTATGTGGCCAAAGTAATGCTGGACACACTAAACTTTACGTTCGAAGTGCTACCAGCTCATAACTTTGATCACATTTTTATGTCAGCTTAAGAAACATTCCTCAGACTACAAGAAAACTGTGTGTGTTCTCAGTGTCTGACTGCTGCATTGTGGGAAGGATTAGGCTTACTGTACTCTACACAGTAAAGCCTGCTGGCCTGAGCTCTGCCATTGCGAGAGAAAACTGCAACTGCATCTTTGCGTATATGGAATAAGAGGGAAGGGAAAAAAGGACTCGAAAGGAATGAACTGATAAGAAAATGAAGTGAGGAGAGATGTATGAAAGAGCCGTTAAGGCAGATAGACAGGTATGAGGGAGGAGAGCACAGGAATGTGACCTGGAGTTGTCGCTATCATGACCTGTAGGAGCTGTGTCACCCATGTGGAGGTGATCAAAGCAAGCAATCCAGGGCAACCAGCCAGGACCACCGCACAGCTGTGTGTGACCGCACGTACTGCCCCGGTCCCCTGTGCTCTCATTCACTTTAATTATTAACCTGTCAGTGTCTCAGCAACAACTACGGTCAGATAGGGTCGTGTACATGAGGAACAGTGTACAAATGAGTGTGAGAAAGGCAGAAGAGACAAGAGAGCCCTCTTCTCATAAAAAAAGAAAGAAATACATTTAGTGTGTACAATGCATGAGTCTTAACTTAAACCTACAAATGTTTCAATGTCATTACATTAGCTACAAACTATCCAACCAAGTGGCATCTGTTTTACTGTTAACTTTTTTTTAGAGGGAGTATGCAACATCTTGTGTAGTTGACGTAGAAACGGATATGGTTAGAACATACATACTTATGCGGTACTGAATTATTACCATATGCGCTAACCATGTAATTTACATACATGACACTTCAAAAAGTAGCAATGTATTAACCATCCAAAAAACATGGTAATTCTTTTTTTGTTAGTGATGGAACTGACACAGACAGGAAAGAAGTATTTACCATATTTTCCTGCATATAACCCGCGGGTTATACCGGATTTTACAAACCCCGCAGGGGGTGCGGGTTATATAAGGGTGCGAGCTATATTGCAAATTTTTACATGCAATAATATTTCAATATATTTGTTACGTCCCTAAGGACGTAAGTTTTTTTTTTTTTGCAGTATTTTCTTTCTTGCGAGGGTTGTTGTCTCTGGCGCTTGTACTATCACTCTGACAGCTGGCGCTGATAGGCTGTCTGACCTGTCAATCATGCAAGACGACGTGATTGGCTGTTCTGCCATGAGGGCGGGCTCTTCTCATCTCATCCGATGATCAACACCTGTAGAATCGCTTCTTAAGGGATGAGCTGCTGCTCAGCGGGAGAGACTGCTTTTTCTTTTTGTTCTGATTCCGACGTTTGTTTTCTTATTGTTTGAATTTCGTGCACAAGCACTGTATACCGAGCCTGAACAGTTATTGTCCAATTGACATCATGCGAGCAACATTCGAAATGTGAACTTAGACAAAAAAAAAAAAAAAGTTCATAAATCTATGGGCGTGGGTTATACCAATGAATTTTTACACAAACCCCCAAAACCCGCGGGCTATATGAAGGTGCCGATTATCTGCCTCTGCGGGTTATATGCGGGAAAATGAGGTAAACATGAACATTTATTATTATTATAATATACTCACGGCCCACACAGGAGAAGTGAAACCCAGGATAGCAGCTTGCATGCCCTCGGACACAAACGGCACAATGTTCTCCCCGAGACGCGTATCTCGATACAAAGCCCTCAGGATATTTAGAGCATGAACCTATATGTGCATAAAAACAGTCAAGTAAAACAAGACCTGTCACACATGTCTGATCTTACTCATAGAAGTGTGTTTGCGTGCGTGTCCACCTGTGGCACAGTACTGCTTTCAGAAATTCCTTCATTAGACGGCATGGCCAATTCTGTCAGAGATCTCATAGTCATCTTCAGGAGTCCACAGCTGGATGATTTAGGCTCAGAAGACAGCAGGGCCTACACAGAGTTTTATTAATTACATTTATCACATACACTGGAAAGCTAACAGACAAGTTCCCACACTTTTGAAATGGTTTAGAATGACATGAAGGCGAGTAAATGACAGACTTTTCATTTTTTGATAAACTGTCCCTTTGACCTTTTTAAGGCAGCAGATTCCTGTGAGACTGGGACAGTGAATGACAGCAGGACAGTGGAAAAATGACTCACGATATGTAACCGAATGCAGTCTCTAGAGTTCTTTTGTCCCTGTGCCAAAGGGTGTGTACGCATCGCGGAAGACCACCTTTTCCGGCACATACCGCAGGAATGTGTGTTCATGCCAAGGTGTTGAGTTTATCCATCCTCTCCCTGTCTTATTCTTCCCTAAAACCCTCTCATTGTCTTGCGCTTCAGATCCAAAATCCATTTTTCCTTGACTTCAGCATTCAGCTATTCTGACCTTTCAGAGGCCTGTCCACTGGGGAAGATCTCCATCATAACTATAAGGAATCAATTACTGATCCACAGATGTTCAGATAAAACTAATGAAACTAATTTCTGGTGGTGGAAATCTTCAGAGATTGTCAGATTATTGCACATTTGTGAAAGAACAAATGTTTTGAGGGTGCTACACATCAGAACTTCACACTCACTGGTGATAAATGTTAGGTGATGCTCAGACTTTATCCAAAAGCGGCCAAAATCAAATATTTTCTCTCATATCAGACTCAGTTTTATTCATAACAGTGTGAACCGCATGGAATCTGACCTTTTTGATTCCGATTTGAGACACTTCCATATGTGGTCCTAAATCAGATACAAGTCTGATGTTTTCCAATGCATTTCATCCCAAAAGAGCTCTACTGGATTGAGATCTGGAGACAGTGGAAGATATAGTGAACTCATTGTCATTTAACAAACCAGTTTGGGATAATTTTAGCTTTGTGACATGGCGCGTTATTCTGCTGGAAGTAACCAATCAGAAGATGTTTGCACTGTCGTCAAAGACATGCTGGACATAACTGATATAAAAAAATTGGATGACTAATAACTTTCTACTGCTTAATTCTGAAAAAACAATTCTAATTATTAGACCAAAAAGTTCTGCACGTAATAATCTTTGTCGTCAGTTAGAAACCTGGGTGTGCTCTTTGATAATCTTTCATTTGAAAGCCACGTCTCTAGCATGTGTAAAACGGCATTCTTCCATCTTAAAAATATATCTAAATTGCGACATATGCTCTCAAAGACAAATGCGGAAAAGTTAGTTCATGCGTTCAAGGCTAGATTATTATAATGCTCTACTAGGTCAGCAGCAGCCGTCAGCAGCCATATCACCCTGTAGCCTAAGACTGGTTGCCCACTGAAGCTAAGCAGGGTTGAGCCTGGTTAGTACTTGAATGGGAGACCTCCTGGGAAAAACTAGGTTGCTGCTGGAAGTGGTGTTAGGAGGCCAGCAGGGTGTGCTCACCCTGCGGTCTGTGTGGGTCCTAATGCCCCAGTATAGTGACAGGGACATTGTACTGCAACAAGCACCGTCTTTCGGATAAGACGTTAAACAGAGGTCCTGACTCTCTGTGGTCATAAAAAACCCATTGGCCTTGGTCCATCATGGCCTCCTAATACCCCCCATACTATAATTGGCTTCATTGCTCAGTCTCCTCTCCACCAATAAGCTGATGTGTGGTGAGCGTTCTGGTGCAATATGGCTGCCGACGCATCATCCAGGTGGATGCTGCACATTGGTGGTGGTTGAGAAGATTCCCCCCTACTATGTGAAGCGCTTTGAGCTCTGGAAAAGCACTATATAAATGTAACCTTTCCTCTTCTTCTTCTAGGTGGTTGCCCTGCACGCTTAATAAACAAATTCCAGCTGGTCCAAAATGCAGCAGCTCGAGATCTTACTAGAACCAGAAAGTATGAGCATATTACCCCAGTTCTGTCAAACCTGCACTGGCTACCTATTAATCACCGAATACATTTTAAAATCTTGCTAATTACTTACAAAGCATTAAATGGTTTAGCTCCCCAGTACTTGAGCAATCTCTGAACACATTATAGTCCTTCACATCTATTGTGATGCCAAAATACTGACCAGCTTATAATACCTAGAATATCAAAGTCAACTGCTGTCGGCCGATCTTTTTCCTATTTAGCTCCTAAACTCTGGAACAGTCTTCCTATTACAGTTCGGGAAGCAGACACACTCTGTCAGTTTAAATCTAGACTAAAAACACATCTTTTCAACCTGGCATACACATAACACATTATACATACATTTTTAATCCAAATCATGTAAAATGATTGTTAGGCTATATAATTTAGGTCAGCCGGAACCGGGAACATTCCCATAACATCTGATGTACTCGATACATCAGAAGAAGAATGGCATCTACGCTGGTATTATTCTCTGTTTATTCCGAGGTTACCGTGGTCAGCCGGATCCGGGCCGTATCCAGATGAGGGACCTGCACCTGGACACGAGCACAGCACTGCCCTGAAGTGTCTGCGGAGACCGTGACCTTTCTAATCCCTCCCCTGTGACAATCATGAACCCATCTCCAACCGGACCAAATTGGACTTGAATTGTTATCAATTTAATAATCAAACTATCAATCAAATCAATCAATAATCAAAACTTAACACTTAATATTCATCAATTGTATTAATTCACCTGCTCTTTTAAGGCTGCCGTTCAGCCAAACAAACTTTGTTTATAATGTTTTCCTGTGACCACTGTAAAGCTGCTTTGAAACAATCTGTATTGTAAAAGCGCTATATAAATAAAGGTGTCTTGACATTCATGGCCCGCTGTCTCGTCTTGTTTCATGTGGACACGCGGCTTATGTGCGTTCACATTGGTGTAACCCCACCAGCTGTTATCCCTCATTAGCCCTTCCTCACGTTCCCTATTTATTGCCTTCGTGTTTGCTGTCCTGTGTTGCGTCGTTGTCTATTCCGTTGTCGCTCCATGTTGTGGTGTCAACAAAAAGTGGTGATTCCTAGTCTAGTCTAGTTCTGTCCAGTCTAGTCTGTCTAGTCCAGGCTTCGACAAATCCACATTTGCGAGTGAAAGCGCCTGTCGGGCGAGTTAGATTCTTCAGATTCCAATACAGTTTTTCTAATCATTCAACTGTTACTACATAGAAAAAACTTCAGGCCACATAACACTCGTAAAATTTGCCAAACAAAAGCAGAAAATCGACGACGGGCTAGTAGCGATCAGATATACGATTCAGTACTAAAGTTTGAACCACGAATCACGAATGTAGTATTTACTACAGGGGTCTCAAACATGCGGCCCGCGAAACGATATTTCGTGGCCCGCGGGACCATATGAAAGTTTAATGTAAGTGTGGCCCGCGAGGTTTGAATGAATAGCGCTTTACAGCGTTGTGTGTGTGTGAAAGGTTCCTTTTTCGTGCGAGCTGCAGCTGTACAAGCCAACCAATCACAGTGGAGTACATGACTCCCGGGGGCCAATCATAGTGGAGTAAATGACTCCGGGGGCCAATCACAGTGGAGTAAATGACTCCCGGGGGCGGTTCATCAGCCGGGCTTGAGGCAGACAGAGAAACATAGCTGCCCGTGTAACATCACATTTGTCAAAGCCGTCATAGAATTATTACTTATTGTGTTTGAAATTGAGCATGTTTGACTTTGAGCTGGACGAAGTGAATGTTACTGTTATCGGCGTTGGATTTAGCGTCATGCGGATTGTATTTTGTTTTTCCATCATTTGAAATGGGCTGATTTGCGGGACATCGGTGTTATAATATAGAAAATAAAATCCAGTAAATAACGCCTCCGTGGCTGCA
This sequence comes from Rhodeus uyekii, assembly GCA_037043235.1. Lineage (NCBI taxonomy): Eukaryota > Metazoa > Chordata > Actinopteri > Cypriniformes > Acheilognathidae > Rhodeus > Rhodeus uyekii. The sequence continues at coordinate 470,366 of JAWRVZ010000045.1, forward strand.
TCCCATTGTTTGTATATAGTACATTTATTAAATTTATGTCCATAAAAATGATCTTCAGATTCACTATCAGATTAATTATATTGTTTCTGGGTTCTTGTTGCATTCAACCAATAAATATTTGGTTTTGCAGTATATCATGTGTTTTTTACTTTAATAACAATTTTTGTCTGTTAAAATACAGGGCGAGTGCTTTATGTGAAGGGCGAGTAAGTTTTTAGGGTCACTAGTCCTGCAGGGCGAGTGACCCTGGAATAATTCATCGAGGCCTGTAGTCAGGTCAGTAAAGTTCTATTTTTCTCCCTCTGGGTAGTTTTAGTTTGTGTTTTGTTTAATTCTTTATTATTAATAAGAGTACCCTTCCCACCTGCATCTTGAGTCCTTCCACTTCATCCTGACAAATTGCGGCAAATAAAGTGGCCGGTGAAACAAATAAACATACGGTACACTCTAAAAAGCAATTCAAGCGACCAGTTATCACAACTAAACATGATTTTAAAAAAAAGTTTAGCTGACAATGTTGATCTTTACATTAACTTAATACAGTGTGTAATTTAAACTAAATTGTATGCATTAATTATTGTATTATTATTATTATTTAAGTTGTAGTAACTTAAAATGAAATTGTCTTGATAACTTCGCAAATGGGGTAGTGATTTCTACTTCCAAGAGTAAACTTTGAATATGGTTACAATTCAGCTGAAGAGTAAATATATGACGATAAAAACTAAATAGACTCCACAAGCAATTACTATGCTAACACCAGTAACAAGAGCTGTAATATCTTGTTCATTAAATGTATATGAAAAATAAATTACATGTTATGGTAGCTGTGGATTTAACTGAAATATATAAGATTAATCGGTTCCAGGTAACAAACACATTAAAATATGCAAAGGGTCGCATAATTTTTTTTATCTTGTTAAACCAATACATTATTACTTTAATAACATCCATTTAGCAAAGAGTAAGTGAAGTTTCCATTACATATTTTAAATATAGAACTTTAGAGATTAAAAAAATCATTTAAGGTGTTAATTTTGGGGGAAGAAACTGATCTTTGCTGTACAAAGAGTACTAACCTGGATATAGAAAGGTATTCCTGCACTGCGGCGGGTCGCACATAGTTTAGAGGAGTGGTCACTGGATTTCACATCCTCAAGAACCTCCTTCAGCCAGTGTGCTGGCAGCTGCTGGAGCGTAGCACTCCCACTCCTGACACACACACACACACACACACAGATTACAGTCAAATCCACATAATACCTTGTTGTGGAATTATGAACAAGACATTGGCTCCCATGACTGTGGGCATCCAAGTTTATGTGGTTCCCAATGGTTATGTGGACATTTTTCTTTAAGTATTCTCAGATATGACATTACCCATAGTTTTCAAAGCAATCTGAAAATCAAATCACATCCACACATGATCTCAACACAGAGATTTTAAAATAACTTGATTTAAACACTCATTTGAGCCAGGCTAGAGCAAAGTTACATCACAACAGAAAACAACAGTGTTTTATAAAATTTTATATAACTATCTTTGTGGACTTTTTGTTGTTGTCAAGATCCAGTGTAGACCACAAGATGCTTCCAGACACAAAAGTTACAATCACTTTTAGGTTCTCTAGGCCTGGGATGTACACAATAGTTTGTTTGAAACTACTTATTAAATAAAAACATATTCAAGGATGGATTAAATTGATCAAAAGTGACAGTAAAGATATTTCATATAAATACTGTTTTTATGAACATTCAAAGGAAGCACCAATTCATCATAATAAATGAAACAAAAAAACCTTTTCAAAATCTTACTAACTTCAACCTTTTGAACGGAAGTGTAAGTGCAAGAGGAAAAAGATTTTTCTGCAGATTTCCCATTCACAAGGCTGTGATTAAGAAAATAAATCTCAAAAAGCTGCGCAATTTGAGAAATCATTCATGTCCGTAGGACACACAGCATGGGACGAGATGCACAACAAAGTTTAATGCTTCAGGTTAAGAGTTTATTCAGAGCCCTATTCCAAAGTATGAGCAATAATAATAGAGATGCTTGCCTAAGCAAGCACTGTAATTACGCTGCAAACCTCGGATGAATACACTCACACAAACACATAGCAGGAGCTGCCCAAGCGTGTGCAGGACGCCCACTTTGAGAGCAGAGAAAAATGCAAGGCTCTCGTTATGAAAAGTACCGTTATACCAGAAGCGCTGGACCGAACAGGCCAGATCAAACAATCCAAACCACACATGCACGCACACACACACACACACATCTCACTCAGTAATACACAACCCTAAACACAAGGCAAAACCTTCAAAAGGCAGCCGACGAATGCCCCACAATCAACACCTCGTAATGGGCTTAGCGGTTGCCGGTGGTGCCGTGTAATCACACAGCAATGCTTTTTCTCCAGAAGCACCTCTGAGACTCAATACAGACACAACTGTTAATACAGGCCGGACCACCACAAACACACACACTACTACTTCCTCTGGGAATTCAAGAAAAGTTGGCATTTCAGGACTAATCATATGTTTGCACGCACCTTTTTGGATGTTTTGCACCTTATTGATAGGGATGCCAGAAAAATGATAGGAAATAACAGGGAAAAGAGACTCAAACCCAAATCACCCACTTGAGAACGTCTCAAATGCTATGTTCACACAGTCTCTATTACACATCGACAACACTCTTTACTAAACCGGTCTGGCTTAATAATGGTATGTCATGCCCACTTTCTAAACAATCAATTCCTGATGATTAAGTTCCATCCATTTGTACTGATTGCATATCCTGTTTCACTTTGAAAAAAAAAAACGAAAAAAAAAAACTCACAATAAGAAACACAATGAATTGTGAACAAAAAGCTTGTATTCTAGTTGGTGCTTGTTTCCTTTGTGGAAACGCATACAAAAATAAATAAATTCACTGTTTTAATTCAGTCCAGTTTTTGACTTTCTCTTCTGCTCACTTAAAGCCCACAATACACCTACTTTCCACCATTTCTCATAACCTGGACAGATTAAGAACACTTTTAACATGGAGAGTTTAATGCAGCAGTTAAAAGCAAAGACTAGCTTGTCAAGTGCCATGTTATATGAGCAGCCTGGCATTGTTGACAATAATACAGCACACAAACTTGCTTTCAAATTTAAGTTGTACATCTTGCTAATGTAAGATGGTAATGAGTCACTTCTGTAATTGCAAACAAAGGAAAATCTCTTTACTTATCAATCCTAATAGACTAGACAACTGCTATTAGTTTTATTGTAGTATTATTTACTACTGTTATAGCCTCATCTTCCACTATTTACCTGGAGAGTGCGACATCGGAATTTGATTGGCATTAAACGATTAAACATCAACATTAATGGATTACCGTTTTCTACTTACTGTTTAAATCCCAAGAAGTTGTGGTATATTTCGTAATGGATCAGTCACATTTACGCATTTGGCAGACACTTTTATCTAAAGTGACTTACATTGCATTCAAGGAACACACTGATATTCTAATCAGTTCTTGTTTTCTCTGGGAATCGAACCCATGACCTTGGCGTTATGTTATTTGCCCGCCCAAGGAAATTATATTATTTCCAATTTATGTACACGAGTTGAGCGGCTGCAAGCGGCTGTGACACTGTAGCTTTTGGCGGTGAGGTGGTGTGTTTCGCTCACCCCGGAGTATCGCTTTAATTTGTTCAATTTTGTTTTCTTAATTTAACAATTTGGTTTACATTTTTGGAACTTCAGTAGGTAGTTTTAGTACTGCTAAACTAAACCAAAAATAGAAACATTGCCTTGGCAACTAACTGAAATAAGTTGAATCCTTTAATGCAGGGGTGCCCAACACATTGATCGCAAAAGGTAATGTGGGTAGATCACACTTGATTGACGTACTGGGCAGCCAGTCTGACCTTTTCTGACAGCTTTTCTGGTCACAGCACATGCGCATAATGGCACACAGCGGGATCATAAAAACTATGACACTGATGTCCCTCCGAAAAACACTGATAGGAAGAAGGGTGAAGGAACTAAAATCTCAGTTATCCAGACAGTTGTTGTGTTGAGTTGTGTTGCGCAAACTGGGTTCATGTAGTCATGCAAGCTACACCAACATGTATTGTGCATATAAAGAATTCTCAATATATTCATAAACAAATATATGTTTGTATTTTTATAGCAGGTTTTTGAAATTTTGACTTGGTCATTTTATAAGTAGCACCCCTGTTTATTGTAATATTTATATTTTATTTTAACGTTAATTAACAAAATTTTAGTTTTAGGTAACGATGACAAGATTACAGCCATTTTTATTTCGAGAAAAGAGAACTGCAGAGGTGAATTCCAATGACAAAAAGGCTCCCTCAGCAATTCGCGTCCGATCTCGTGTCCCATTCAGGTCACTGTCGTGAAAGTGAGCGAGGCAATTTCCGTAACTTCTGCGCAGAGGCCACATTCCACAGCTCATTAAATCTCACATTTCCAGATGTTAACAGTTTTCAAACTTCATGATTATCTGAGCATGTCCTTCAGGAGCAGCACTGATTTCCAGCCCAGCAGCTGAGAGGGAGCAGGGATGAGGAGGAGGGGGACGGGACTCATTCAGGTATGAAACATGGTTGCCAAACACAACATGAGAAGCTCTGGTGTAGCAGTCCTCAAGACTCCCTCATCTAAAGAAGCACACTTGTTCTGTCTGAGACCTTTGGGCTGAAAACATCTTGAATTTGCGTAATGACAAGGGAGTCATTTTACTGGACTAAGACTTGACAACTCAGTAGGAGTATTTTCATCATTATATAATAGTTGGGTCACGTCGACCAATCTGACTGAGACAAATCTCTCACCTGCAGAGCATCTCAGTGAGCCGAACAAATCCCACATAGGCCAGTTCAAACGCCCCCCTGTGTCGAGACTGCAGCAGCTGCTCCCGAAAGTACCTCCCCACACCTTCCACCTGAGAGAAAAACAGACAGAGATTGACTAAATGGCTTTCATTTCATAACATATTCTTAAGGGTTCAAAAAACCTCACTTAGGCAGTGGGGTCCAACTCCGTATTAATGTCTATGTATTTAGAGTCCAATGTCACTTCAGTACCCCATTGGTACAATGGTCAGGTGTTCCAATAAGTTTGCACAAATATACAGTAGTGGCCAAACGTGATGTCCAGCCCAGAAAAACTGGCATATTTGCTCTTTTCATTAAATACAAGTTATTTTTATGCATGTTGTGGAGTTGTGCCTGGAGTGTAAAGCAAATGTATCTGATGCAATGACATACACTAAATTGTGTGGACATTTTTCTCTGATAAAATGTTCATACCAAGCTTGCAGTCATCGTTTCCAGCCTATAATTTAATAAATCACTAGGTGGCTGGTATTAGCTGACTTATTAGTTGTTATTTTGTGGGTTTTAGTGAAAACAGCCAGTTGATAGTAGTTACCCTAAAGCAATAAAGCATTGATGAAATGGCTAAATCTGGTCAATCAGTTTGGACATTGCTCATGTGCAGGACGAGAACGGTCACAATGTCCAGAAAGCACAGTGAGAGCACTACCATGCAGAATGTAACCTGGTTAAGGAAGACTAGTTAGCATTTTGACAGAAGGATGAAAGTGATTTTCACCTGAATGTGGGGTCACCTCAAAACAGCTTCTAAAGACCTGGATGAGCTTGTGAGGAACCTCCCATTTCATTTTATACTGTAAGCCAACAGCTACAAGAAGCTGGATTGAGAGGTTCTGTACCAGTAAATAAACCATTTATTAGTTTTATCAACTGCAAAAAAAACTTTTGCCAAAGAACATAAGGACTGGAGTGGGGAAGATTGGAGCGGTGTTCTGCACTCTAGTTCTGCAGCATGTAAGAAACAACTGGAGTGTTTCAATGCCCAACACATGAGTGGCACCATTAAGGACGGCAGGGGAAACCCAAAGATAGTGGGTAGTGGCAAGTCGTGACTTCTTTAATTGGGTATGCTGGGTGATGCAGATCCATTGGTTTATTATAAGCAATACGCTCACATTTGCGGTTAGCTACACAGTTTCTAACTCTCATGACCCATAAAAATACAACAAAAAATATTCTTAATATATATTTTATTGAGAGTAGGCTATATTTACCTGCAAGAGCTGTGATTGTATTGTTTGGGTTGAGGGTAGGATGATGTGTGAATGGGTTATTTGCAAAACATGCTGTATTTTTTTTTATTTCACGAGGTGCCACTAGTGTCCCGGAATGACGACATGCTTCACCTTTCAACGATACGCCACATCGTTGTCAGGACACGTTAAAATCAGACGACAAGAAAAAGAGTCAATTTAGTAGTTTTGCTAAATTAAGCTAAATTCATCTAATATAATATATATTTTAATATAAAAAATACTGGTAGTCTATTATAAATAAGTAAAATATGAGTATAATAAATAAAATAATTATTTTTAAAACGAGTTTAAATAAATCAACGATTTTAACAAACGCATAGACTATCAATTAACAATCTCAGATAGTTACAGTAGGTCTGTCTTTAACAGTTAATCATTTTTTGTAAAGTTCAGTTATGACTTTAGTTTGAAATGCAGTTTGAAATGCATTGATGAAGCTCTGGCTATAACAGCACATTTTTCTGTGCGAGTCCACAAAGCATGGGTACGCAAAGCAATCAAAAGCGTATATGGACCGCACACCCCTGGCATGGAGACGCATGTCTGCAGAAGGTTTTGGAAGGATCTATAAAGTTCTTGGTAATTTGAAAATGGACCAATACTTGGAATCCTGCTGAACACAATATAAGTATGGAGGATCTGCTTGGAGATGAACTGGGAAAATACTTGCTTTTGTTAAATAAGTTGTTGTTGTTTTTTTTAAACCACAATCCAAAATTCGATATGAATTTTAAGGTAATACTTTAGTTTAGGTTCCAACTCACACTATTAACTATTTGCTTATCACCAGGATATTTGCTGTTTATTAATACTTAAAAAGCACATATTAATGGCTTATTCTGGATGAAATTATTTTACATTCCTAATCTTACCCAATACCTAAACTCAACAAGGATCTTACTATATAATAATAATAATACACACATTCCTGCTAACAAACAAGCTTAGTAAAAGAGATATTGTACATGTCAGTCTTTGCTCCCAAATCAACAAAACAGCTACTCCCACAGGCGGGCAGCGGTTAAGGAGCAGCTGTTTGCGGTGTACTCCAAATGCTTCAGCAGGACTATTTAACCAGAGACTTCCTGTTTGCAACTTCATCTTCAGTTCCGACCAACTCCCCAAGTGAAACATACTCTCGTGCAGGTAAGAAAGCTGTTGCTAAAGTGCTCCACTTTTACCATAATGCAGTTTAAAAAGCAGAGAAATTAAAATTTTTCAGTGATAAACCTACTTTTACAACAAATGTTCTGTTAATAACACTCTGTTGATCTGACAGTCCATGGGGATACAAAAATGCAGTACAAAATAAATATAATTTTCATTTATATAAATAAATACAGTAGAACCCAGACTTACAAAACGCTCTACGTACAAAAAGTTCGACGTACGATAAAAGATTTTGGTGCTTTTTTCGCCCGAGTAACGACAAAATGATCTAGATCTGAAAAACGAAATCTCGGCCGAGGCGACGATTTCCAAGTTGTGTTTTGAAATCTGCGCGCCACTGACCCGTAAACTCGCATCAATTGTCCCGCTCTCCCATTGGCTGTCTCCTGGCTCGGATTGTTGCTGAAGTGAAAGGGAAGAAGAGGATGCTCTCTATGGAAACGAAAAGGGAGATAACTGAGAAGTATGAAGCTGGGATGCGCTTGTGCGCCATAGCAAAAGAATATGTGAGTCATGCCTCTTTCTCTCGGTTTCGTTTCACTTCTCTGTTGCACTCGTGTGCCTCGTGTTCTCTGCTTCCGTGGTGACCGCTCGTCTCCCGACTCTCTCCCGCTGCAGACCTAACTGAACCACGCCCCTCTCGCCACAGTCATCAAAAGTCCACCATTGCCCCCGACTCGTTATCACCACGGTAACAGCCGTGGCTGCGCTCCGCGGATTCTTTATATTCATCAGATAGGACGCACAAACTTTTTTGCACCAACCCAGTTTTGGGGAAGAAAAAGTGCGTCTTATGCGGCGTGATTTTCCCGTTGAGGTAGTAAACATTGTTTACATATATTACCAACGTTGTAATAATGCAAAGCGGGTTGAAATTCTGCAGTTACACTTTAACACTAACAACACTGTTTCAAACAAGCATTTTGTTATTGAATGTGGTGAACCTGCTGTGAAATCTGCATGGGGAAATCTTCAGATAGCATCGATAGCTATTGAACTACCTGGATGTCGCCGATGAAAATGTGCAAACGACAGCAATTGTAAAAATTTACAGTCGCCATCATCTCTCGAAAAGGTTCAAGCTAATGCAGCCAACTTGTAAACAGAGTACAGTGCTTAAACGCATGATCCCCACTGGATTATCCGAATTAGTCACAAAGCCATGGGCAAGCCAGACAGATTCAACTTCCTTAGCTGCATAATAGTCTGTCCACCCAAACTAAACATGCACAAAGACCTTGAAACAAATGTGTAGGACCTTAATTTCGCAGCAACTTCCTCAAAGTCAATCCATGCAATAGAAACTGACGGATTTGACTGCAAAGACCATTAGGTGGTCAAATGACCGGAGTACGACTTCTCTGGGTACCACAATGATGGTGAAAAGGATCCCCTACTGAGAAGCGGTTTACTCTTAACTCAAGGAATTACACACCATCAAGATGTGACTAACTGCATGCAGTTGCCATGGTGCCTCCACAGTCTGAAAACATGTGCCGTGTTTCCACAGCGACGGAGGACATAACAGGATGGAGGACACACGCGTTTGGGAAACAGAACCTTCACTATCATAAACACTCGCTTAGTCCGAACCCTCTGAAGAAATGTGGTCTGGAAAAAGATGTTGTATGAGGCATAAACACAAACCGCAAACACAAGCCATGTGGACCCCGGCAGCATCGTTAGATCATCCTTTACATAACAGGCGAATATGCCATGGTAACCACACCAGTGACATCACTGAATAACTCCACTCCATCTGTTAAAGCACTGAAGTCATTTTCGCAGGACAGAGCAGTGAAAATAACAATCGTACTGACACATAAACGCGTTCACTGAGGCCGCTGGCTGATCAACACAAACTCCCACTCTGAAACCGTCGCACAGATATCAAATAACTGCTCTAATGATATATTACTTCATTTTTTGTATGTGCAAAAGATGTTGCAAGGTCTGCTCACTCCCTTGCTAATTTCTGGATTTGGAAACTACAGCGATCGATCAAGAAAACAAAGTGGGAACATTTGATCAAGCTGTCTGGCCTTGGCCAAACTTCTGCTCATGGCTTAAGACATCAAAAACTCAATTTAATAGAGTTTAAACCTTCTGCCACTTAAAGGGATAGTTCACCAAAAAATGAACATTTTGTCATCGTTTACTCTCCCTCAAGTTTCTTTCTTCTGCTGAACGCAGAAGATATTTTAAAGAATGTTGGTCATTAACAAACAGTTGACGGTAGCCATTGTCTTCCATAGTAGGAAAAAAAAAATACTATGGAAGTCCATGGATACCGTCAGGTTATCAACATTCTTCAAATTATCTTCTGTGTTCAACAGAAGAAAGAAACTCATACGGGTTTGGAATAACTTAAAAGGAGAGTAAAGGATGATAGTTCACTCAAACATTTTAATTCTATCCCTTAAACCCAAAAAATCTGCTCTCCGGAGGATGTGCAACAAAAGAACCTTAAAATCGTATTGGGTCAGACACTGCAGAACCCCAAAAATTACAAAAAGCTCCATTAGAGTATTCATTCAGTGGGACCTCTAAATCTCATTTGAAAATCAGTTAGAAATTAAACCGGTGCGACAGAGAGAGTGATTAAGCACACATAAATTACCAGAGTCTGTGCGTCTCTAAACAGCGTTCGACAGCAACATCTCTACTAATAGCGAAACTAAGTTTAACTATTTAAAAGAACAGCACTGATATTACAGTGCTAGTGAGAAACGTAATGTACATTTGAACTATTTTACTAATAGAGACTATATGCTTTCTGTGCATGACAAAACTATTTTGTGGCAAATAATAAAATTGAAATAAATACCAAGGAAATAATTGTATCCTGTTGTTGACTCTAGATATTTGATTGGTCAGTGTCGTTGTTTTTGGTTCTTTTGCTCGTCTACAATAAGGAGCTTTGAAATCTGAAATCATGCGGTCAAGACCTGCTGAAACTACTTTAGCTGTGAGTTTCTCTGAAAATAATTACACACCTTAACATTTGTCAACCAATCAGATTCAAACATTCAACAGCCACATAGTATAAATTTGATTGATGGCTAACACACCGTTATGCGTGGTTGTGACTTTTGATTGATTTTGTCGTGTCATATCTGATGTGAATGAAATAAACAAACAGCAGCTGCGTCCACAGAGTTGAGTTGGATGGTCTAGCCTACGGAGGATTGTTCTTGTCACCAACTGTGACAGCTGCAACACAGTATAACACCAAGTCAATTAAACTTCAGTGGAGTTCGGTTGTGTCAACGGCCTCGGGGGCTGCAAAAATGCAGAGATAACCAATGACCGAGATAACCCATATAACATATATTACCAATTTTCCCACATATAACCCTCAGAAGCAGATAATCCGCACGCTCATATAGCCAGCAGGTTTTGGGTTTTGTGTAAAAAATTGTAGGCATAACCCACACACATAGATTGATTAACTTTTTTGTGCAAGATCACATTTCAAATTTCAAATGTTGCTCGTATGACGTCAATTATCCATAACTGTTCAGGTATAGTACACAGTGCTTGTGCGCGAAATTCACAATAAGAAAACAAACACGTCAGAATCAGAAGAAAAATAAAAAGCAGTCTCTCCCGCTGCGCTCGTCCCTTTAAGAAGCGTGTTGATCATCGGATGAGATGAGAAGAGCCCGCCCTCATGGCAGCACAGCCAATCACGTCTTCTGGCATGATAGACAGGTCAGACAGCCTATCAGCGCCAGCTGTCAGAGTGATAGTGGAAGCGCCAAAGACAACAACCCTCGCAAGAAAGAAAAAGGAACATGTATTGATGTACATGATGTGAGTAATTAAATGAGAATGTACCAACTGAACCACACAGTTCACACTTTGTGCTCACACTTTTTCAGCATGGGAGCTACTTTTGAAATGACCAAGTCAAAATGATCTACCCATTATATTTATTGAGAAATATATTGAGGAGTCTTACAACTTATGTTGATGTATAACCACATATGTTGCACAACACAACATAATTATGTACATTTTTTGCCATTACCTGAGTTCACTCTGATGACTTGCACTGAATTGAATCAGCCAGGGATACATAGTCCAGACAGTAGCTGCTGACAGCCAGCCTCAAGCAGTTAATGTCGTATTTGCAATGAAGAGTCCGAAAATGCCGCTCCACATTTCCCTTCTTTGGTATTGCGACGGTAGACTGGCAGACGAGACAAATGCACTTTGAAAATGTCATGTCCTCCTCCCATTCCGTATGAAAGTGATACGTTCTTACTTGGTCCAGCTCCCCCACTCATTTTTATACCCTATCTTACGTTTAAGAGGAAAATACCGAGCGAAAAATTAGGATCTAACTAACGACTAGCTTGTTAGCTTTGCAGCGCTCAGGGGCGTTGTTTGTTTGAGCACAGTGACCTAATTGTACGGAAAAAAATCAGATGTCATCTGACTGGTTGTCCTGTGTATCAATCAAGTGACGGGATGGCTGATACGCTGACGTCTAGTTTTTATTCAAAACAACTCAACTTTATTTGTATAGCGTCAGTTCATGACAATGTCACCTCACCTTGTCATGCGATCTACCAAATAGTACCTTGGAGATCGACTGGTAGATCGCGATCGACGTATTGAGCACCCCTGATGTACATGCTCGTGTTTTTGGTGTCTATTTACACAACAGAAGAGCCCGCCATAAACATTCCCATAACACCTGATGTACTCGATACATCAGAAGAAGAATGGCATCTACGCTGATATTGGTTTCTGTTTATTTCGAGGTTACTGTGGGCAGCTGGATCCGGGCCGTATCCAGATCAGATGAAGGACCTGGACACGAGCACAGCACTGCCCTGAAGTGTCTGCGGAGATCGTGACTCTACTAGACCCTCCCCTGTGACGATCATGAACCCATCTCTAACCGGACCAAATTGGACTTGAATTGTTGTATAATAATCATGCACTGTTTGGCTGTTGGCCAGAGGAGAACTGGTCCCCCGACTGAGCCTGGTTTCTCCCAAGGTTTTTTCTCCATTCTATTCTTCATTCGTTACGTCACCTGCCGGAGTTTTGGTTCCTTGCCGCTGTCGCCTATGGCTTGCTCAGTTGGGGAAACTTAACACTTAAAATTCATCAATTGTATTGATTCACCTGCTCTTTTGGGGCTGCTGTTCAGCCAAACAAACTTTGTTTATATTGTTTTTCCTGTAAAGCTGCTTTGAAACAATCTACATTGTAAAAAGCGCTATATAAATAAAGGTGACTTGACAACAGTGTTGCCGCGATTTGTTTGATGAAGTGATAAGCATTAATCTAAAAAAACAATTTACATACACTGTACTGTCTATATGTTTGCTAACAACAAAAGGCATATGCAAAACCTTTAATTATATTCTCCAACAATGCAAACACAGATATTCGGCTGAAACGAGTATCCGGTACGAATAAAGCACTTTTGCCGAGTACGAGTATCATACGAGTCAATATCTGTGCTTGGATTGAATAAAAATCTTCATTGCGTAGCTGACTGTGTCTGCGTTCTGTGATAGGCTAGTCACAGCGCCCCTCCCCTACACATACAGATTTGCTGTGTCCCGCTTAGTTCATTCACACGCAGAACACTGAGAAGAGAACAGCTCTCTTTCTCTCTCTGTCTCTCGCTCAGTCACTCAGGTTCGCGGGTCTTTTCCGATAACGTTTAGGGTTTCTTCAACTTCAGGTTTGCTTTTTATTTCAATTTGTTTGTAGTACTTACTCATTAACCAGTATAATTCTGGTAAACGTGGGGTTTGTTCAGACGTGGTGCTTGGTAGAATGCGACTAGCGACTAATGTCTCTGCCTGTCTGAGATTTTTTTTCTTCTTTTTTTTAACCATCTGCTGGTTCTAACCAGTTTTTTGACTTCACGCAAAAAACAATGATTCAAAATTATGATTTCTTCATAATTGCAACCGCAAAATCACACAGCTCCCTACTATATAGCAGGCAACAACAAAAAAAGACTGTGACAAAAGAAGCATGTCAGAATTCACAACGCTCGTATAAGACTAGACAAAAAATAATCCAGCGATTTCCTGAAGTATGCATATGATAGAAACTTTACTATTTACTTTACTGAGGCACAACTGGCGGTGGTAAATCACATGGCGAACATAGTACAGATTCATACTACACACACACATGGATACTATACAGAATGAATGTGAACTTCTACAGAATGTGAACTTCTATAGCAGTTGTGAAGTGATTACTTATTCAAAATAAGTACATACTATAGAGTATTCAGCCACGGTGTTAGACTATATAGTGCATTGCTTAAGTAGATGAAAACTAAAAACATTTTGTTAATTGAAAAACTGATTCTAAAATACACGTTCATGATTCCAAATTAATTTAAATTTGATAAACATGAAAATGCCATTAGTTTATAATGATGGTAGACTGTGCTAAGAATTTTTTTTTTAATGAGATGATGAATCTTAAAACTAAAATTTAAAAAAGCTTAATTGCAGAATAAAAAAATGAAAGTACAAAAACAACAGAAAATAAATATAGACAGAATAGAGAAGGAGAAAAAAGTTCAACAACATCCATTCAAATTTACTGTTTGGAAAAGATCTGAATAATACATCTTGTTTTACACAGAAAATGTCAGCCATAGAGGTTTGGGTGAACACGAGGTCAAGGTAAACAATGAGTTTTTAGGCATTCTATTCACTTAAGGCCAGTAGGTTTTAGGACAAAGCCCATTTGAGAAAGGGAATTTTCACTTCACGCCTCAAGCTATTGTTTAGTTTGATGTAGAGTGAATGTACACAGACACAGTTACAAACACATGTTCATATTGTACTTGAAGTGTTCACAGCTTTAAGTTTTCAGTATATAGCAGGAAGTAGGAAATGTTCAGGTTTGTATACCGTATTGCCACAGAGGACCGGGATGCTGCCAGAACAACTGCTGAAAGAGTCTCAGGTGCAAAAACCTGGTGAATGAGTTGTGTGTGAAGTGGTTCAGCTCTTCAGGGAAAAAGGGAAGCTATTTGAAAAGAATGCAGGATAGGAAAGGTAGTCGGCCCATTAAACAGCAGGCTGGTCTGAAATGAAAGCGCTATGCTAAGAGGGCAAATGCTAATTGAGCTCAGGCACAGCAGGAGACAACATATACATTCACATGGTTTAAACTACTGCCGACGGAAAATAACTGCCGAGGTAAACACAGTCAGCTGGCACAGTTCATGTTGAATTACAGTACAGAACTGCTCCAAACTCTAGTGATCTGCATACCTAGCCACCATCTTAAGCACACTTCTGTCCTGAACCATAGAGCAAAATTAGGCTTCCTTCTAACATACCTCATTTTAGCTGAATAGAAAAGCAGAATCATATGTGTCCTTAAAGAAAGAAGGCAATCCCAGAATGAACTATGACAAATGAAATGAATGATAAAGGTGAAAGTTTTAAAGGTGAACACTATTAAAGGGTTATATCTGAATAAATATCTATCCATTATATAAAGTGATCATGTCTCTTCAGACAGGACCCAGGGGCGCAGACATCTCAGAAACGAGGGGGACGGAAATGTCAAGTGCAATACCAGTTTTTTATGAACTTTGTCAAATTGACAGGTTTGATATATTGCTCTTATATATTGGCTAAGAGATCAAATACACTGATGAATAATAACCACTAACTTGTATTCTATAATATAAAAAAAAAAAATACACACATACAATGTAAAATAAATAAATATATAAATATATATATAAAAAAAAATTAACAGAATAAGAATATATGTTATACATTCTATACTGTAATAAAGGCAATGTCAGTTATCGCTGTATTATTCACATACTTTATTGTCATGAAAATACCCAGAGATGGGTTAAAAAAAAATACACAAACTACATATTGTCGCAATCTTGTGTTTATAGTCTATAGGCAAAACATTTTTATTTTTATTCAGCTACAGCTGGATGCCTTTGTCCATATAAGGGATTTCCAGGAACGTCATAAGCGTAATGACTTGTATGAGTCTCATTTGCGGACTTGCTGCTTCCAGTATGAATAAAACTGACTTCAGTATTTAGCGCTCCTTAAAGCTCACGTCGCCTCAGGAGTCAGGCCAGGCACAGAATACCTTGTCTCTTTGAATTTAAATCACTCAATTCATACAAGTTATTTTTACAAAAGCTTTATGAACTTTTTGAAACGTCAAAGATGTAGTTGCGTGGAATGTAAATTGTAATCTCTCAGATTACACTAAAATTAGGGTTAGTTTCGTGTTTCGAAGATGAACTGATTACAGATTTGAGTAAATGATGACAATTTTTGGGTGAACCATCCCTTTTTATGACAGTATTTTCATGACAATCAAGTACGTTCCCCAAATTCGTATAAATCGCAATGCATCCTGAATTGCAATGCATGTTATTTGTTTGATATGTAATTACAATTATTGTGAATGGATATTCTCAGATTACAATTACTGTTATACAGTAATGAAGCAAATCAATGAGATTTATTATATTCTGAAGCAAATATGCAACATATATCGAAAACTTTTTTTTTTAATATGTTTAAACCATACATAATCAGGCCTCAATGAATTATTCCAGGGTCACTCGCCCTGCAGGACTAGTGACCCTAAAAACTTGCTCGCCCTTCACATAAAGCACTCGCCCAGCATTTTAACAGACAAAAATAGTTATTAAAGTAAAAAACACATAATATACTGCAAAACCAAATATTTATTGGTTGAATGCAACAAGAACCCAGAAACATTATAATTAATCTGATAGTGAATCTGAAGATCATTTTTATGGACATAAATTTAATAAATGTACTATATACAAACAATGGGATGCAGCCACGGAGGCGTTATTTACTGGATTTTATTTTCTATATTATAACACCGATGTCCCGCAAATCAGCCCATTTCAAATGATGGAAAAACAAAATACAATCCGCATGACGCTAAATCCAACGCCGATAACAGTAACATTCACTTCGTCCAGCTCAAAGTCAAACATGCTCAATTTCAAACACAATAAGTAATAATTCTATGACGGCTTTGACAAATGTGATGTTACACGGGCAGCTATGTTTCTCTGTCTGCCTCAAGCCCGGCTGATGCCCCGCCCCCGGGAGTCATTTACTCCACTGTGATTGGTTGGCTTGTACAGCTGCAGCTCGCACGAAAAAGGAACCTTTCTCACACACACACACACAACGCGGTAAAGCGCTATTCATTCAAAACTCGTGGGCCACACTTACATTAAACTTTCATGTGGTCCCGCGGGCCGCATGTTTGAGACCCCTGAGGTAAATACTACATTCGTGGTTCAAACTTTAGTACTGAATCGTATATCTGATCGCTACTAGCCCGTCGTCGATTTTCTGCTCTTGTTTGGCAAATTTTACGAGTGTTATGCGGCCTGAAGTTTTTTCTATGTAGTAACAGTTGAATGATTAGAAAAACTGTATTGGAATCTGAAGAATCTAACTCGCCCGACAGGATTTGTGGATTTGTCGAGCCCTGATAATGCTCACAATTTTAACGGTAAAGGAATGTAAACTCCTTACTATATATAGTCCAATGTAAAATACAAAATTCTGTTTTGTTTAAAGTTTAGGGAAGAGAAAATTAACGATTTTATTTTACAGTAAAAAAAAAAAAAAAGCACAATCTGACATTGCATTCCATGTGTGACACATTTGATAGTTTTTCACTAAAATGAAAACTAACATTGAATTTTTTTTTTTCTTTGCTGTAATTTTACAGGGGCTATAATGTAACAATTTTCATGTATTAATCACTTTTTTGTATTGCCAATGTTAGAACAGCTTGTAACGATACTTAAAAAAAAACTTCCACAACTCCCTAGGTTTTCTTTGAAAGCACATAGATTGATTTTTAAGTGAAGGACTTGGAGTCCAGAGCGTCTCCCTGCCATTCAAAAACACATGAAGCGAATGCTTGTATAATGTTCAGGAAAATGCCAAAAGAGCCATTCTGTCATTTCATTTCAATGTCATGCAAAAAACAGGGATTCATTCAAACTATAGGTCTCACGTAGCCAGGTCTGCAGTACCAAATATACTTCATAATCAAACTATCCTAACATCTGTCGACATAAAGCCGGTGCTAATGCAAACGTATCAGATGCTTTTTAACTGCTTTCTTTCACTGCTTTCATTTTTATTGTATGCATATTTTGGTACTGAGAGGGAAGTGCACAGCATATTTTAATATTTATTTTTCCCTGTAAATAAATAAATATGTCCACGCATTCAAGCTAAGACGTTCCATAAGGGAGAGAATTCCACCTTAGAAGGAAGCCTACTATGTAGAGAGCATTCACTGAGGCAGCTCCCTCGGGACTGGAACAGAGAACACAGTCTTTGAATCTCAACTGGAAATACGCTTGACATTTTCTTTTTAATGGAGTCAGGCTCAGCTTCATGGCAAATGAAGTCGTATTCACCGTGATCACATTTCCTGACGCCTATTCAGGGGCTGTTCGCTGTCTGTATTAGCGATTACCGTGATGTCTCATCTCTCGGCCTTGAGCTCAAAAAAGATCAGTTTACTGGTAAAAGTCTCCACACTACAGTATGAGGTACAGTTCTCCATTATATCTCACTCGCTTATGTAACCGAGATCTTGGCTTCAGGGAGAGCCGATGACTTCTATTATAACAGTCTCAGTTATGAGCGCCTGCATGCATGTCAGACAGTGAATGCTAGATCAGGTGACACCTGATGAGTGTCTGTGTCTGACCTGGTCCTCCATGATGACGCCTCTGCTGTCAGGATGTGTGAGAGGACAGTGCAGGGTCATGCTCTGACACAGATGACCCAATAACATGGACACCTCCTTCATGGTCCTCCAGCAACACACCAGCACCATCTGAGCGGTGACTCGATAGGCCTCTCCATCACTGCCACCTAGACAACATAAATCACAAATAAGCACTCGGAAAACACTGATCAAATGTCGGCCTCTCGTGGACAGGACATGCATTACAGCAACACCACCCCCTCATTTGGAATGAATTACAGGCTTTCCTGTAGCTCAATCAGTAGAGCATTGGTGTTTACAACGCCATGGTCATGGGTTCGATCCCAGGGAAAGCAAGAACTGATTCAATGTGTTCCTTGAATGCAATGTAAGTCGCTTTGGATAAAATGCATAAGTGTAAAATGAATTACGGCTTAAAATATCAGTACTTTTGCAGTAGGCATCACGCTAACGAGGCATGTCATAAATCCATTAGAGTTCAAAATGAGCTTTTTGAAACGGATACTAAGGTAAAGGCCAATAAATTGTGGGGAAATGTGTTTGTACCAGTGTTGGAGTGTTGTTTATGAACGGTGTTCTCTGGCTCTTTCTGCTCGCTGTTATTGCCGGTCTCGCTGGGGTCCAGCTCTCTGGCACTGGTGAAATAATCATTTGTGTCACGAGGCTGAATCTCCTGCAGGACTTTCTGTAGGTCAGCAGAGCTCTCTGTGGAGAGAGGAAAATATGTAACATGCATACAAACTGAATAATGCAAAGTAAAAAAAAAACAAAAAAAAATCAGTGTTGTGACTGTTGTCTAAAGCAGTGGTCCCCAACCTTTTTTGTGCTACGGACCGGTAAACGTGTGATAATTTTGCCGCGGACCGGTGCCCGCTCGAGATTGTTGACGGGGGGGGGATGCGAGTGAGATGGATGATGGGTCCGCGCGGGATTGTTGACGGGGGGGG
Organism: Rhodeus uyekii; assembly: GCA_037043235.1. Classification (NCBI taxonomy): domain Eukaryota; kingdom Metazoa; phylum Chordata; class Actinopteri; order Cypriniformes; family Acheilognathidae; genus Rhodeus; species Rhodeus uyekii. Next base: position 489,444 of record JAWRVZ010000045.1, read on the forward strand.
GGGGGGGGGGTGGGGGGGGGTGCGGAGACTGTTCAAACGTCTCTATAGGCACATCGCCACAGCCGCTTGCAGCCGCTTCCGCGAATGCGCTCCGCGGCCCGGTACCATTTCATCGACGGACCGGTCCGCGACATCGCTCCGCGGTCTAAAGGGCCAGTCACACAGCGAAAACGCATGAATCACGCACAAATTATGCACAGATTTTCGGTTCTGCGCGGAGCGTGCGTTGTATGCGTAATTTGTGGGTGTAACGAACGTGGACCGTCAGTGATTGTAAGTGGATGTGCGTCGAAGGCGGTTTGTGCGTGATTTTGAGGTTTGAACGGTTCAAAATTTTTCCGCCGCAAAACTATGCGTCGGTGTGCGTTATTCATGAGTCGCCGTGCGTAGCTTATTTTTCCGAGTATGCGTGACTATGCGCGGGACACGCGTCGGCCGTCAGTGCTTATGCGTCGGAACTGGTTCGAAACCGCGCACGTCCATGTCCGTCCACTGACGCCCCACCTTCATATCACGCATGAACCGCGCACGTATCACGTTCATTCCACTGACAATGTGGATTCTGAAAGTGCTTGTACGTGGAACGTTCATGAAGCGTGTGTTTGGACGCGCTCCGTCAGTGATTCATGCGTGATCACTCACAAACACTCTGTGCGTGATTTGTGAGTGATTCGTGCGTGATCGGCTGTGTGACTGGCCCTTAACAGTCGTGTAAACTAATGACGGTTTGATGCATTTCTACTTTGACACTGAACATACCAGCCATTAGGACAGGGCAAACTTGTTCAAATCAAGGGGTTGACTACTAGTGCACTGCTTGACATGGTAGCGACTGGTTAGGACAATGTTACATCATTTACCAGATTCTGTATCCATAGGAATGAGTCCCTCAGGGGAAGAGCTCTGAACCACAGGTGACACAACTTCAGACATCCTGTAGCACAGGCCTATAAGCTCTGACACAACGGCCCTCCATTGAGACAGCAGTAGAAGTGATCTATACACAAATATACCAACCACATGTGCACCAGTCAAAATGAATGCCAAGACCTAGTAGACGGTTATAGGTTAAGTGCGTGTGGAAGTACCCAGAGTTGAGCAGTTGGAGAACTGCAGTGATGCAGTAAGCTCTGCCATATAAAGGACAGGAAGCAGCAGCCTGCAGAAGAGACGACTCGGCCTTCAAAACGTCTTCCTTCAGACAAACCATCAGCAACTGCACCACTGAAACAACAAACACATTCTCAACAGAACTTGACATGCGAGAACAAACCTTTTTGCATGACAAAAAGCGGAGCTTATTGCTCAAATACATTTAAGTGCCATGGGTCCATACACCCCTGTTTAGTATACCTGCCAACGTGTTCTGCTCCAGAGTGGAAGCCTCAGACACCTGGGACTGGTTCAGTGATGGTGGCCAGAGAGGGATGTACTGCTTCTGGATATAGCAGTGTAGCGCGTCCAGCAGACACGGCTGGTGCAGCAGCAGATTGAGAAGATGAGCAGCAGTGACGCTGTCGAAGGGTTTGGTGCTGGTGCTGAGATCCAGAGCGACCCGCAGCAAAGACTGCAGCCTCTCCGGCTCCTACACAGACCAGGAAAAGCATTCAGATTCATTTGAACATTACTTCATACTAATCTCAGACTCTTACTTCCACACTGACCTGAAGTCTCACTGCTGCAGGGGGCAGTTTTTGCAAGAGGTTGGACGCGAGCTGTTTGACTTCTAGAAAGTTGCTTGCAAGGCAGTACAGCACAGCTTGGGCATGAGCTACACTTACGGACTCTCCAAGAGCAAAACCAGCAGAGCCTGAAAGAAAGAGGTGAATTGACGAGTATAGAGGTTGATCAACGTGGATTTTTGGATACCAATATCTTAAATTGCAGGGTGGCCAACGGCTGATATAGGTCTATGAGGTATAATACTATTTAACGCTAATAATTAACTTGTAGAAGCTCAGCTATTAAAATGATATTTATTTTACATAATATTTACAAAAAATGTATTAGGAATAAACAAATTGAAAATAAATCGATTTGAAAAAAATAGGTAACACTAATTTCACATACAGTGCACAGTGAATATAATAGAGGCAAACTAGATATATCACAGCATAGGTTTGAAATTGTTTCATACGTTTCTCAGTAATGCAACAAAGCGAACAAGCCAAAAAGTTTATATAATGAGCATTTGCTGAATGACGAATGCTATAGCAATTATTAGAAAACTGTTAAAAAGTAATGAAGACATAGAAAGAGCACTTGTGTGCATCGGCACTGGATTCTCGGTGCTGTCAATATAAATGTCTGAATATAAATGACAAAATTCAAAATATAATTCAATAAGTTTACCCTTAGCTGTGTCGGTTCAACCACTAGAGTTGACATCCTTGACAACAAAATACAGTAATACCTTGAGATACGACCGTCCCGACATATGAGTATTCTGAGATACGAGCAAGCCTTCGAGCAAATTTTTTGCTTTGACATACGAGTAAATATTTGAGATACGAGCAGCTTGGCCGAGTACTCTGAGCCCACACCGCCTCACTCCTTCACTTCAAATGTCCGTTGACTCCCACGAGTCTTCCTGTGATGTATTTTATATAGATTTATGGGGCAATTGCATATGATCTCCGCTAGAGGGCCACCTTGGTTTTATAGTGGGGGTTACCAGGGGCAACGAGTGATTTAGGAGTATTAAGCTGGGAGCAGCACAAGTTATGGGTGTTCAATAATAATTTTCTGAGGCACTAATAAAGGTTCTGAGGCACATTATTGTGCGTGTAGTCCATCCAATACACTACACGGGAAGAAACACCACATAATTTACGTAATCCGTCCCCCTCCTCCACACAAGCTGCTACTGTATCGTTTGTCTCGAAGGTAAAAACATAATTAAAACCACAGTTTATTTTGTATCACAGGAATCTTATATACTATATCTTATATATTATAATTTATGGTGTGTGTGTGTGTGTGTGTGTGTGTGTGTGTGTGTGTATGTCTCTATAGCAAGCAAAAGCATGTCTTTTACATTGTTATTGGCACTAATAAGGGAGTTTTTTTAGAGGGCCGGAACGGATTCATTTTTTTCAGTTATTTCTTATAGGGAAAATTATTATTATTATCTCAAGGTACCACTGTATATAAAAACTCATCATCAGGCTAGTTTTGGGAGGTAAGAGTGGGTAATACCTGTGTTAAAGGTGAAATGTTCAGCGATCAGCAGCAGCAGGTGCAGAGCCATCAGACACCGGGAAAACGAGGCTCCTGGATGAAGCACCTGGAACAGAGTCTCACAGAACCAGTGCAGGAACTCCTGATTCAAAAAATAAATTAATGCAAATGTAAATTTTCAGTTTTGGAATTGTGCTTGGCTGTACAAAACTCTCCAAACGAGATGCTAGGGTGCACAGTGCTTTTCAAGGTCCCTGTTGTCCAACACAATATTATATATAATATTAATAATAAATCATAACCTCTGATTCCTAATGTTATCCGTTTTGGGAAGGCCAAACAAAGCAGTTTTGCTTTCACATCCAAACACACAGCGTCTCAGCGACACAACAATTCCACAAATCGTTTCTTGCATATGACTTTGGGCAAGAATTACGCTAATATATGACACTGTGATGTAGACGTTTGAGGAAGCAATCTCCGAACTTTGAACGAGGCATTTTAGGCAGGTCTGGAGAAGTGCTCTCTGTTAGATAGACTAACTGTGCAGACTGTATACATGCACAAACAGATACATTACACATTAAATTAAAAGGAAAGCATCATGTGCACCCTTTAAAGAGTAGACTGGACTTCCTTGTCTTACACTAACGATAAACACTGCATCCCACATGATTAATAAGGTACGTTTCCATCAAATATGACTCATCTCAACAAACAGAACCCCTGCTAACGGGAACAGCACATTTTTTCTTCTGTTATATAAATTTGTATTGCTTCATGTGCGTCTCCGGTGTTCAACATCACTCATGTAATCAGAGGACTCTTATCGCTCGGTTCTTAATGTTCCTTGGCACTTCTTGTTGTTTAGATAAACATTTCTAAATTCACTCCTTTCACTAGATTCTCCAAGCTATTTTTTTGGTTTAGTTATGCACCATCTGATCCGTTTCAAAAGCAAAAATGCCTATTGGAGTAAAATCATTTGCACAACCAAAGAAAGTGCAGTCTGTGGGGTTGATCTTTCTCGGTTCTACCTGGTACATGTTGAGGACTTGCTGATCTTGGTCATTCTCATGCTGGTGCTGTCTCTTTCGGAGAAGCTGAGCACTGTCCTTCACCCTACACAAGAGCTGACAACACAAAACAGACATGAGCCAATCAGAACACACTTACATGGTCCTCTGACCAATCAAAGCTCAAACTGACATTGGTTTCTACCTTCTTTAACAGACTGATGGTCTGTTGTCTGACTCCTGGTGACTGACTGTTCAGATTAAAAGGCAGGAAGTGGCGGATCAGCTCCATTTCCTGTCTAGACAGTGTTTCTGTGCTGCGATGGCTCTCGCATAGCAAACCCAGAGCATCCATTCGTACCTGAATTCACATAAACAGCAACAATTTACCATTGGTGTTCTTGGGCCAAAGAAATGACACACTTGAACATGTCAGACATTATTTGTTAATGGTTCAACTTTATACCGGTTTACCTGATCGTGTTTGTGCACCAGAGCCTGTCTCATGAGTGGGAGGGGCACCAGGCCACCCCACAACTCCTGCTCAACAGACTTGAGAACACCCTGAGAGCGCGCAGCACGCAGACACGTCATCAGAGCCCCCAACGCACCTCTGCTTCCCACCGGCCCTGAGGAGCAAACATACTCAACACTTGCAGAACAAAAACCTTACAATATGCATTTTTACAATTCATCATCACTCTTTTCAATACCCTAAAGTACACATATAGGCAACAAGTTGAATATTGCAGTACTTTTTAGTTAAATACAGTAATACCTCGGTTTATGAGTTTAATTCGTTCCAAGAGCTCGTAACTCAAAATTCTCGAACACCAACAATTTTCCCCATAAGAATGCAATAAAAAAATGTTTTTAAATTCACTCGATTCGTTCCACACGACCACAAATGCCCATTTTAAATATTTTTTTAGTTTTACCCTATTAATTGCAGTTAAAATTATAACCATTAAGATCTCATATAAATACTAATTAATAATTGACAATTAAACTATAAAAATACTTGACAATTTACTGTAGTGCGCACTTTAGCTTTGAGTAGAGTCACTGCTGGCGTGAAGGAGACGAGAGGAGGGTTTTACTGCTTACAGGGAGAATTTCATACCTTCTTCCTTACTCATCTTGAGGGTCATTGTCTATATGCTGTACTGTACGTATACATTTCACTACGTGAACAATAGCGGTAAAGATAAACAAGGTAAACTGTGGTGAATGATGCAGCCAAACCGAGCGACGCTGAGAGAATGAACGAGTTAAGGGGTGATAGGCTTTGTGAGAGGCTGTCGTTAGGATATTTGCAGTAAAAATGCGCGTGACGATGCTGAGCGTTTGGATTTTTCCACAAAAAAACGTGCGTGGGCGAGGGAAAAATTCTCGTACACCGATAAAATGCTCGTACACCAATTTGCTCGTACATAAAGTCACTCTTAAACCGAGGCATTACTGTATGCTGAGTTTATGCTCATGAATTATTTCTTTTTATTACTTATCAAAGTTGAAAACATTTGTGATGCTTAATATTTTTAGTAGAAGCTGTGAATAGAGGCATTTACTTGAAAACTGAAATCTTTTGAAACATTATAAATGATTTTACTGTCACTTTTTATCAATTTGATGCATCACTGCGAAGTAAAATAATTAAGAACTTTTTTTAAAATTCATACTGAGAGTGTACATGTAAAATATATAAACATATGTATATACTTTACACTGCAGATTAGAAGTCTCTTACCCTCAGTGCAAGATGGCATCTCTTGCAGGGCCTGTACCATGTGGCTAAGACTGGAGGGGTTGCAGCGCAGCAGTTTGGGCAGGAAGTAGTCTAGTATATAAGTGGTTTGATCCAACCGGGCTGTACACAGTACCTGCAGCAGAGGTGTCACCCAAACCTCATGCCATCCATCTATCCAGGCATACCCATCCCTATATCGGGCACATAGCTGAACCTTATGACTGACAAACAACTTCTCCAGAAGGTCGCTGGCGTACGGTGCCAGTGTCTGATCCCCCATCAGACCCAGCAGCCTAGATGGCAGTCCACCATCAAGCTTGAGTAGATACTCCGCACCCAAGTGCTCCGCCAGGCATGCCAGCGTGCCATATTTTCCTTTCATATGCCATTCCAGTGCTAGAAGGTCCCGGGTGAGCTGGCTGATGTAAGGGTCGCTGGTGGGATCGGACTTGTGATCACTGCAGTGCTGGTGGAGCTTGAGAAGGTTCTGGAAGAGGGAGCGCGTCTGGTGGCGGACCCCATCCAGCGGGTGCTCCCAGTGCGCGTAGATGTGATGATGAAGGCGTGCAATTAGAGGGGAGCCTCCGACCAGAGACGAGCGAAGGAGAGCGGGACACGTGTCGACCTGGACGCAGTCCAGTGCTGCTCCGCTCCAAAGAGTCAAAACCCGAGCCACTACCATCACTGTACTGGACTCCTTCACTCTGAGACACATGCATGTTAGAGAGCAGGTTAGATGGAAATCCAGTCTGGTCAACTTTAACTAACTACTACAGCTTTACAATGTGAATCGTGGGAGATCTATTCAGAGATGCAACTTCTCTGAGAGAAACAATTGTATTATTACTCCATTTGCCGTTCTGTCATTTGAAATGCTGTCATTTAATTCTATTCATAACCAATTTTTTCAATAAGAAATGTCAAAAGAAAATAATGCATTTCTAATACCTTTTTATTACATAAAAAAAGTTGTTTTTTAATTGGTTTATATTGTGTTGCAGCATTATAACAACTTTTTATTTATCTGTATTATTTATTTATTTATGACTCAAGCAAATTAATGATGAATAATACACTGCCATTCAAACGTTTGGGGCCAGTATGATTTTCTTCTTTTTTTAACAGTAATACTTTTATTCAGTAAGGATGAATTAAAGTTAAGTTACAAATAAAAATATATTTCAAATAAATGAAATGCTGTTTTTTTTTTCTTATGTAGATTTTGTTTGGGGGGCGGGGTGATTTGACAATATTTTGTTTGTGTTTTCAGTACAGAAAAAAAATGTTTCCAATATTGGTTAATAATAATAAATGTTACTAGAGTACCAAATCTGAAGACTTGAGTAATGATGCTGAAAATTATGATTCCAAACTTTTGCATTGTAACATACACAAAGTTAAATGCAAAAATAGGCATCATATTTATACATAAAACTGTAGGGAGGGAAAAATCCATTTTACCTTTAGATTTATGCATTTGGCAAACACTTTTATCCAAAGCGACTTATATTGCATCTAGAAACAAATTCAGTTCTTGCCTTCCCTGGGATCGAACCCATGACTTGGCATTGTAAACACCAATGCTCTACTGATTGAACTACAGGAAGGATGTACTACTTCAATTGTCAAAATTCACAATGTCCTTGTGTGAATACATTTGGTATCCTTCAATACCTTGTATCTAGAGACAGGAGCACTTCAGGTATGAGCAGCAGCAGTTCCTCTGCCTGTGGACCGAGAGTCTTTCCTCTCCAGCAGAGCATAGCCAGAGCTCCATGACTCAGATACAGAGCCACAGCTGCAGGCCTGCTGCTCTCATACAGACCGGCGCAGCTCTGCCTCAACCACTGGGGGGCAGCGCCGCCTGCACCCACTGAACACCGCAGGAGACCCGCAACCTACACATATTTCACACGTAACAGCCAGGATCGGGTTAAAATAACAGAATTATGGCATTACAGAATACAACGCTCAACTCTTGTGCTCACTTACCATAACAGATAAATCATCTCCATTTCCCATAATGGATCTAATGAACAAAACAACAGCCATTCCAGCTGTGCTCTGGACCGTCTGAACAAACTCCTCTGTATCGGGTAAAAAAAAAGAGGCGAGAACTTAAATATAATAGAAAAATAAAAACAATATACTTTCATTGTCAATTTGAATATGAAGAATACAGTGGTCTTTGCAATACCATCTGTTAAGATACATGTATAGCAGTTGAGAAGTCCACTGAGAACTTGATGCAGATCAGATTGGTCAGTTGCAGAACTAATGGGTTCCTGAGATCTCTGAACCACCATCATCGAGGCCTTCACCACTGCCAGACAGGACTGCATCAGCTGAGCCTGGGCTACATGACGACCGGCCAGACCCCTGAACAACAGAACATATGTGAATACACAACAATAAACTACGTCACATGCAATTTTCAAGGATTCTTGACCATAGGAACAAGATTCATCCACGCATACAGCACATAATACAGAACAAGAATGAACGGTTTACCTGTTCTGCTCCACATAATAATTCAAAGCCCTTTGGAAGAACTGGAGGACTGTGAGAGAGGAAAAATAAGTGGTTGGATTTGGAAAACAGAGCTGAAAAAGCCAAAGGTATGCCAATAAATGATTAACTTGTATACTAACCTTCTGTTAGCAAACGGCGAACACATTTCTCACCTGTAAATCAAGAAGAAATACTTAAAATTATATTACATACATTTAGGTGAAAGTGACATGTAGCCAAGTATGAGCTCTGCATTTCACCCATCCAAGTGCACACACACACCTCCGGAAGGAGCGATTGAGGGTTAGGCTGCTTCCTCAAAAGGAAGCCTATCTACCTACATGAGACATGAACCTGCAACTTTGGTCTGACTCTCTAAGCATTGGGCCAGAACTCCCACAAGTTTGCACTACTGGTGAAAGGATTGAGGTCACTAAGATTTTTTTTAAATGTAAAAAAAAAGAAAAGAAAAAAGATAAAATTTATTTGATAAAAATACAGCAAAGCAATAATATTGTGACAAAAACATTACAATTTCAAATAATTGCTTTCTATTAAATATAAATTATTCCTGTAATGGAAAAATTTAATTTTCAGCATCATTACTCCAGTCTTCAGCGTCACATTATCTTCAGAAATGATTCAACTATGATGATTTGCTACACAAAAAAAAATATTATTATTAATATTATACATTTTAAAACACTTGTTGTTTTTATGTAAGCTGTGATACATTTAAGATTTTTTTTTATTGTTAGAAAGTTTAAAACAAAAACATTTATTTGAAATAGAAATATTATGTGAAATTATTCACATTTAGTTTCACATCATTCCTTAATAAAACTATTAAATTTCTTTAAAAAGTTTTGAAGTAGTGTATTCACCTTATTTGAAACATTAGGCATGCACAGCCATTAGCAAACTGAATGTGTCTGGCTTTTCCAGTTATTTTCAACTACTTGAATTTGCAAAATGATATTTCTTACTATATTATTTTAAAAGTACTCTATGTAACGTTTCACTCTCAATCGGTTAAAGAACAACAGATATAATGAACTCTATTGAGAGCTACAAATAGTTTATCTCACCTGTTGAGTAATAAAAACACCATCTCTGCGTCACTTTTACAGCATTTCAAAATTCTCGCCATCCCCAATAAGAAAAGCTCATGTTGATTCTTGTTTTATTACGAGCTCTGTCACATGCTCTTTTTGTCAGCAGACTGTCATTGAGTGTTTTTATTAAAGGGCAGTTCCAACTTCGTATATGATGAGATATGTTCGGACGAGTGCTATATGTATGCAACTTCCTGCGCAAACCATTGCGACAGGTCTAAAATATAAATGCTTATAATAGAATACCATAGGGAACCACGGTAACACAAAAACATGTTTTGAAAGGACTGATGTATTGACTAATTATTTACTTTAATTTAAAAAGATAAATTAATACAGTGTACATTTAATATATGGTCATAATTATAAACAGGCTTTCCTGTAGCTCAAACAGTAGAGTGTGGTGCTTGTAATGCCAAGGTCATGGGCTCGATTCCCAGTGAAAGAAAGAACGGATTAGAATGTCAATGAAAGTCGCTTTAGATAAAAGCATTTAGACAAATGCATTACTGTAAATGTAAATAAACACTGGTTTGTAGAACAAATATTTTTACCATTTACAGTCATTTTGTAATTCTTTTAGTCATTTAGCAGCTAATAAATCAGAAGTCTCAAACATTCACAGAAAACAGCTTACTTCCACATTGTAAAACAAAGTGGATAGCTGCTAATATTTGATACAATACAGACTAATAAAATGACATCACTTAGACATACCAATTTCAAAGCCATCCAGACAGGAAGTGATGCTATTTGTTAGGTGTGAGAAGTGATCTGTGATGGTAGAGGACAGAGAGGAAGACAGGCACTCAGACACACATCCAACCGTCTTCTCCTGCAACCAATCCGGGCCACTACCAAGTGCACTGGTGGAAAAGAAAAAGAGCATGCCATTGCATTAAATAAACAGAGTCCAGAAGTCGATATAAAGAGTTGGTTATTTCTGCTCAAGTAAATGTAAGTGATATGTGGGTAGTTTTAACCTTGCTACGGCTCTCTTGAGTGGGTTCTTAGCTGGCAGTGTGGTATACAGGAATGCCAGTGTGCTCAGGCAGGCATGCAGTAAAGGACCTGTAGAGGAATCATCCTCTCGCCACTGCTCCAACATGAAGCCTGCCTGCAGTCAACAAGAAAAGAATGAGAAAACTAATGAGTTTAAGTCATTACTTCAATATATTTAAAGGGGTCCTATTGTGTGTGTGTGTGTGGGGGGGGGGGGTCGGACATTCGTACAGCTATGTCTGGACTGTGATTATTGAAGTTGATTGAAGAGGGAGTAGCATTGTAGCAAAACTGTCATAAATGTCATAAAAAAGAAATAATATCAGAAGTAAAAAAAGAGAGAAATATAACAGCAAGATAAAGTTACGTTGCGGAAATTCATGTGAAGTAAACTAAGCAAAGTTGTGAACTAACGTAAGCTGGCTAGTTAATAATTTGGCTTGTTTTAGTAAAGCTCATGTTTGATTAAACATCTGTAAATAGCCTTGATATATTATAATATAAGATATGACTTAGCTAGTTAAGTTGGCTTGAGAAAGCCAACTTAGTGATATTGTATCTAAACTTATTATTATTTTTTTTATTATTATTTTTCTTCTTACCTAAAATTCTAAAAGAATCTCCTCGTACAGCTTTAAAGCTACAACCACTAAACTCTGCTCAGACTTCAGACCTGTTCTGACTTGAGTTGCTATATCATTTCAGACTGATCAGACTTATGATTTTTGATAAAATTGAAGATTAAAATCATAAAAAGTTCCATAGACTTTACATTGAACTAAAATTCACCAATCAGAGGGCTTAGATTACTGAGCCCGCCTTAAGGCTTCAAACTAATCAGAGCTCTAGAAGGAGCGTCCATCACTGAAGATTGAACGAATCAGAGCGCTGTTAGTCTCTGCCAGAAACTGATAGAGCCGCCATTACTGCTGGAGAGACAGAGATCATAATCTCCTAAAATAGATTTATGTGAGAGAGTTTATGATCAAACGGAAATTGTTTCCGATTATCAAGTAACCGCTGCAGCGTGTTTGCTGGAAGTTTTATGTACTTATATGGCCGAAATCTTTACTCGGTGAAGGCATTTCCCCCGCTGAGCAGATTACTATGGGAACGGCGACTCTCAATGAACTTCAAACGCGCATCCCCGCGCACTTGCCGTCAAAGCGCCAAACCGTCAAAGCGCCTAAGTTTATTTATAACTTATGCCTGAGTAAATATTACATTGCGTTGATTCCTTTATCTGCTATAATTGCCGTGTTGAACTGAAGTCTGACATGGCAGATCGATTCAATCTGAAAACTGCTTGAGATTAGAAAAAACTGCATTACTTTCCCCATTGTACTTGGCAGGAATGATTTAAAAAATACTAATATTTAAGTTATTTTATTTCACTGGAAGAAACACTTTATATATACATATATCTCCTTCAGACCAGAATTAGGTTCCAGGTTTCTGAAAAATAAAATAAAAATTAATATCCCATTAAATTAGGCATCTATTAATGAGTAAGAAAAAAAATTCATAACTCCTTCATAGCAATTTTTGTTGTCAATTGCAGTGGACATTTGGTCTTAACAGCTGTGAATATCAAACTAATATAAACCAATATAAAAAAAAATAAATAAACATACAAAAATCCCAAGGTCAAGAACTTGAACAATATAACATTTCAACTTTAATTTTGAGGTTTTTGTTTTACAAATTGCACATTTAATAAAATAAACCTCTAATAGAAAATGCATTAGAGAGTCAGTGCAGTCACTTTACACACACACACACATTTCCTGTGTGTATCTTTCAAGGTATTCCCCAGTGGCACAGAGCAGTAGTGCACTTTGCACTAATCACATTAAATAAATAATTGTATATTCTGCATATGACATTTTCTCAAAAATGTATTATTACTGTGATAACTGTAGTATTTATCTCATATGAGAACATTACATATTTGCGTCTTGACACAATAATAGTCAATTCTGTCAATATTTGCGCTGTTGGCCACTTTTGGATAGAGTGTCCACTCCATCTTGTGGTGACATCACAACATTACACCCCTGTCATTATGAAAAAAATATTTTCAATATATATATATATATACACATTTCAGTAAAAACTTTTAGATCTGAAACCCCAGATCCTGAAAGAAAATTGACCCAGGTAAAAAATCTATTCAAGGTATTCCCTCGAATAAAATATTCAAATTATATGAACGAAACAAGTGTATTTATGTACAATACTGGGATTAAAATTTGACATATTTTAGAATGAGATTTGAATTTTGACTAATTATTACCCTACTGGCCATAACAGCAAATAGCATTATGATACCACATGAAGACATCTGTACAATACCTGTACACATTTTTGGGGAGGGGTTGTATTTATTAGGTCCTACATATCTCAAATAGCAAGAAAAATTATAAAATGCACATCAGGCAAACTTGTGGGACTCAAGAGGATATATAATAAATTTCAATCAGCATGTGCATTGAGTAGCAGTCATTGGAACCCAATGTCCATTGCAATGGATATGCATTTTTTTAAATCCTGAAAAAAGATTTGCAGGTCTACAATCGATTTTTTACTTTAATTAGTAAGTTAAATCTCTCTATTTTACATACCAACTATGAAATACTGGCAAACATATCAAAGATTGCAAATATAACTGTAGAAAATGCTGCTTACTTCTGTGTGTGGGAAACAAAACCACTCACTGACCAACTGAATCATCAGTAATCTCCAAATAAATCTTGTTAGCGAAAAACTCTCAAAACTTTTCTAGCTTGAAGCTTTTACAACTAATTTAAACTTTCAGGCTAGGCTTTCTCAAGCCAACTGAAGTTTATATCATAAACTTCCTCTATCTAGTTTTAGATTAAAGTTGTTGTCTTCTGTGTGAAAATAACTTTCCTGGGTATATATTTTAGTAATAAAAATAAGCATCTTTTCCATTAGTGAAATCCTTTACTTTTATATACAAGAAGATACGGTTTATATGTGATTTCATTTGTAGTTGATTGTATTCAGCTTTATATTTTATTCTTGAAACATTTTTCATCTTGTTACAGGTCTACCTGGTTGGATCATTCTATGCCATAATTTAATATTGTCTATTTTGTACAATTACATAGATTTTTTTTACATAAGATGACACTGTTTATCTTAAGTTATTTTATTTGTATTTTATCTGTGTGTTTTTTTTTTTTTGCTATATTTCAGTACATCACATTAAGAACACCACTTAGAATAAGTGTGACTTTGTAAGGCTACCTGTAAGACTGGTGTTTACAACAGCAAGGTCATGGGTTTGATCCCAAGGAAAGCGATGATTAAATGTGTGACTTGATGATTAAAATGATTAAATGTGTGACTTGAATGCAATGTATGTCACTTTGGATAAAAGCTTCTCCTAAATGCATAAATGTAAATGAAAAATGCAGAATGGTAAAAACATGCCAGGCAGACATTGCTATGATGTAAGCAACACAGCTAGACATAATAAAGTTGATAATCGGCATGTAGATTTATAGTGTGCGAATAATCAAGCATTGACAATGTTCAATCGTACTGGCGGCACCGAGGGGCCTCAAAATAAGATTCTGCTTAGGGGCCCCATAAAGGCTTGGGATTAAAAATAATGTGTTTTTAGAACAAACAATGAAAACATATTCTAGTACACCCCAAAAGCAAAATCAAGACTTGTTAAAAGGGCATAATATGACTGCTGTAATAAGATAAATGTGATGCAGAAGGACCTTAGAAATGAGCTGGATCTGCTCCACTGGGTCAAATGAGGATAAACTGTCCTTCAGCAGCTGAGCCAGCTCTATGGACCTACTATCCCCCTCCACACATAAGGAATCTGGGAGAAAACATGAGATTGAAAGAAATATCACAGGTTTACTAAATGCATTGCAGCCAGAACAAGACCAGTTCAGGTTGATGTGTGTCACTCACCTGTCAGACTCTTCAACTTGATGTCATCCAAAGCTACAGCCTCCACTTTAGGTGCTTTCTTCTTCACAACCATGACTAGACCTGGAACGAGTATCGTAAAATTACTTAAAAAGCGAATGCAAAAGATCAACTTCAAACTGCGGCGCTCGGTATGACCCAGTGCTACTCACTTTATTGTTTCCTGCAGACATTTGTATTAAAAAAAAAACCGTTCTCCCACACCGTACGCCCATTTTACTGTACACTCAAAACACTTTGAGGTGTAAACATATATTGCCATACCTTTAAAACGAAGCAGGTACTGGTGAAAAAGGAAAGTTCAATGCAGCATGTAGAAATCAGCAGCTTCGCAGGAACATAACATACACGTGTGACGCGTCAATTCCGGAGCCGCGGTGAAAGCCCGCCCATGTAAACCTGTGATTAGTCCAGACTCCATGCTGCTGATGTGTGATTGGTCGAGGCGAGAGTCAATCATTTGTGACATCACCGTTCTCCAAAACTCCGTCCTAACCACACCTACAATGGTTTGATTGTGCGTGCTCGCAAAGCCACGCCCCTGACCCCGCCCACTTCCACAGGACGATGCTGGAGTGAAAACTTTGAGCTAAAAAGCGCTCGCTCTTTATATCATAATTAGGTCATTAGTGGAATAACAACTGGGAACGACACGGAATAATATTTTGATCATGGTGTGAAACAGTGGCATCCACAGCACTGTAACTCTGAGTGTCGGGTAAGGATTAAATCTGTTACTATTAACAAATATGAATTAGTTTGGTTTTGTTTCTTGTTAAAGGGAATGAGTACTTAAATCTAAAGTTTCTGTTGATTTTATACGATTGAAATGTATGAAGTCTTCCTCTTCTGTTAATTTTCATGAACTCTTAATTGCATTGCATTATCATAATTTCAACTGCATTTCACATGTATATAGACAGCTGTCATTATATATACGGAGCTTTTTACTTTAAAATGTGTATGAATATATGCATTATATATTTAAAAAAAATATCTTGCCCACTCATCTTTGAAAGTAGAAATATTCCACATAGTGTCTGAATTTGAGGTCAGCTGCCCGATCACCTGTGATATTTCAAAGCTATAAAGATGTGATCTGTACAGTTATATGGACTGGAATCATTGTATACATGTTCTCTGTGTTATGTAGTGAAACTGCAGAGAAACCTTTGAGCCAGAGGATCACTGTCCTGCTGCTCCTGAGATGCAAATTCCTCCCAAAATTCCCAGACCTTGCATTCATTTAGATCTAAATTTAATGACCTTATTATCCACTTTGACTCATTTTCCCTAAATGTTTCTCTCAAGGAGTTTGTTCCATGGTAACATGTTGTTTTTATTCATGTTGGTTGGGATTCAAGATTTACCACGACAGTTTAATTGAGCTCAACACATGTTTGCGCTCTCTTTGTGCTCATGCCAATGCTGTAATGAGATCTTATTATAACTGTTCAGAAGTTGAAGTGAAATGTGTTCACTCACATGTTTCTGTTGTGCTTTACAACACCCGATTTACATCAGTTAACACATGTTTTTCATAATTCACGTTGGGAACGTGTGAGGGTGCACGAGTGCTGGATGCTTTGTTTTTATAGCGGTGGTCAGTTTGTCCAGGGCTCTGCCTGACCCTCAAACACTTCTGATGTTTTCACACAACCAATACAGACTGCCTTTGCTGTTTATTTCCAGCTAATTGAAGTTGAAGTTTGTCTCTCTCTGTCTACATCAAACATCCTTATGAAAGTTCCAGTTGATATTGAAATTAGGTCTTATTCGCACCATGTAAATGGGTTGATTGGAGTAAACTGAGTATTGATAAGATTCCAGTTTCTTAAATCCATAAGAGACAGCTGGCATATACCTGTATTAATCAGAATCTTGTGTCAAATAAACAAACTTAAGAGTTTTATGAAACATAGGAAGTTTGGAAAAGTCAAACACATTTTTCAAGCAGCAAAGAGGAAACAGATTATTTTGTCTATATAGTAAAATAACTCATTCCTGATGATGATTTTTATGTGATTTCCCAGTCTGCGTTTCAGCATTTATTTGCTGGTGAATCATCACGATGGATCAAAGTTAAAACTTCAAATTAAAGCAATGTTGAAATTAACATTTTCCTTATGAAACATTGGTGAATGAATCTTTACAGTTATTTACAAGTATTTTGATAATCTACTTATAACCATTAAACGTTATCCCAATGTTGCTTCATTGTTGAAACCGCAACTACATTTCAACATTGAAGGTCAGTCACATGCCGTCTGGTTTAGTTGGGTCATTAAGTTAGATGTTAAGTTAGAAGTCCATGTCATTAGATGCATTTTGGTACTTCATTTCCATAAACCAGTTCAAACTTTCTGTTTCTGTGAATTAATTTGTAACTCTGATTCATTTACATCACAATTATTTTTATACAGAAGTCCCTCCTGACTTAATTTCATGTACTGTACTACAACGTTTCAGTAAAAATGCATGTAGATGATTATGTGGAAACATGTCTAATTTAAACTGGATTTTTACTGTTCATGCATTTAAAATCTTATTGATAAATCACTGTTTTGTAAATGGAATCATCGGTGTCAACGTTATAGACCTAGTATTTTATTATCCTTTCTACATTGAGCATTAAACGTTATTTCAATGTTTTTTCAACTACATTTCAATGTTGTAATGTGGCCCTTTGATCAAAATGACGGTTCCTCTGTCCTCCTTAATTACATAAATATTTATTTTGATATATTTTGAAAGCCTGATTTATATCTGTTGATTAGCTTAAGTTCTTGAGTGGTTTTCAGTTTGTCCGTCTGCTTCGGTCTCATGCTGTGTGTGCGATGTTGCAGGGCCTGAGGAGTGACGGCATGGAAGAGGGTGATGATTGCGCAGGCGGGGAGTGGAAAGAGAAGTACATGGCCCTCGAGGCCCTGCTCTTCAAGTTCCGTGGCCAGATGAGCGTGATCCGAGAGCTCACGGCAGAAAAGGTCAGTCAAACTCACTGTGTCTCGCTCCCTGAGTCCTTTCACTCAGACTGCTGTTTTTATACCAGTGCTCTCGGGTCTTTAAAAATCATTACATCAGACTGCATGCTGAGCAAGTAAATCCCACTCTAGTCCTAGCCATCTTTTATTAAAGTAATAACAGACCAGCCATAAGATTTGTCTGTAACTGTCACTGCCCCACTAATTCCTGTCTGTATTAATATAGGAGAGATACTCAAAAGAGTGAATTCTAGGAAAAGCACCACCTATTAAAGCATTTCCATGTTTGGTTTTCATTTCCACGAAAGTGTGTGTGTGTGTGTGTGTGTGTGTGTGTGTGTGTGTGTGTGTGTGTGTGTGTGTGTGTGTGTGTGTATTCGTGCCATGGCCTTTTTCTTTGGCCTATCTCGAGGGAAAGCAGATTAGAGGTTAATATAAACAGACGCCTGACCACAGGGCTCCAGACTGCTGCATTCTGGGATAGCAGAATCGTCTTTGAATTACAGACTCGAGATGTGCTTTAAATGTCTTGCCCTTGGGGAGAGGTCAAGTTTAGTATTTATTACAGAGTATATATTTTTTCAAATGCCTTACCATTGGGGAGAGGTCAAGTTTGGGATTTTTTTACAAAATATATATATTTATATTGGATTTTTTTTTTTTTTTTTTACTGCATTTCATCATTGAAGGTCAGTCACATGCCATCGGGTTTTATTTGGCACTAAGTTTCCTTAAGATCATGTCAACTGACACATTTTGGTTACGGTACTTCATTTTAATGGCCAGTTCAAACTGTTCACCAATTTTTACATGGGGATTTTGAAAATGAAAATTTGGATTTTGAAAATGGAAAGTACCACAGTTGAAAATATAGTTTCTTGATTTGCATTAGTCTTATCCTCTTCTCCAAGGGGAAAGTAACCCAAACCTGCACGCTGCATTGTGGGACACTTGCAGGCTTTATTATCGGGTTAATTGCAGAGCACAGGTGTTCACTTTTTGTCTGTATAATTGATATAATTGTCTTAGTAATGCAGCATTTTTTGTGTGTGTAAAAATGTTACACAGAATAAGGATAATGCATCTATAGAACTTGAAAATTAAACAAGTTTTCCTGTAAAACATGTCAAAAAACAGCTTTCCTGTAGCTCAATCATCAGAGCAATGGTGTTGATAGGTCATGGGTTCGATCCCAGGGAAAGCAAGAACTGATTCAATGTGTTCCTTGAATGCAATGCAAGTCGCTTTGGATAAAAGTGTCTGTTAAATGTAAAATGTCAGTGTAATTTTGAGGGGGTCTCCGCAAACGTCCTGTGGGGCCACAGGATGACTTAAAAGTACCTAAATTGACACATTTTTATTAATATATTAACCAAACTGTCATCTAAATTACACATCAATACAAATAAATATAAGGAAGATGTAAATGGCAACAAGATTTCTTTTTTCCTTCTCAATAACTCATAGTATTGTTCCTATTGAAGAACATCAGTTCTTAATTTCTACACAAAACATCACAAAATTAATCTTCAAATATTGTGTTGGACAACAGTCAAAGTCAAAAAGCTTGAGAAGCAATGCTTTAAAGTTTATCTGCTGGACAAAAAAACATTTTAGACCCCTAAAAGTAATTACTTCATGACCATTAAAAAGATATGTTCTATATGGTATGAATGTGTGTAATCTGGATGCACTACATTCTCCATTTTGTCATTGTCACGTGACATACCAGGATCAGTTTGCTACCTTTCTCAAATCCTTCATCGTAAAACAATCTCGTTGTAATGGTTTCTCATTCCTTCATCATGTTGTTGTTATCAGCTGGGCACCGTCTGGGCGCACTGAAGTGTGTCATCTATTATTCCTCCCTTGCATTGCGTGTGGATGCATTCCCTGACTCCAGTAATTAAACGCTGCCATTAAATGTTTATGTTGGGCCTCTTTCCTGACGTGTCGTCCAACTGCAGGTCCTGGATCAGTTGGACGTGCAATATACTAATAGCTGAGAAGAACCGTTTGGTCCAAGGATATGTCAGAGAATCCTAATCCTGCAGAAAAAAAGGAAGAGGATGAAATGGAAGAATTATGGCACAGGATAATGAAAGTGAGGAAAGTAGGAAAAGACAGAATATTCAACCAGTCACTCAACTGAGCCATTAAGAGGTTGACTTATCTAGATTTGTTTACTATATTTTAAGCAGTTTTGCTTTAAATGGGATGAATAAAGAGATGCAACTTAGTCGACAGCTTTTTATCATGCTGCCATTGTTCTTGATTATTCTCACAATATTTCTCTGTTTCCATCCACCTAATTTCATGCACATTTTGTGATATCGAGGGGGGAATAAAATGCTGCATGGAAACTGCTAGATCCACAAAAATTCTAAAAATGTGCATTTAAAAATGTGTGCTCAATTGAAAAATGTATACAATTTGTATCCACCTCTGAATAGATGTGAATAGACATTTACTGAATAAATACCTTGATACTCAAAAAAAAGACAAGTCTCAGCTTTGCCACTTAGCCTTAAAAGTGGTTGTGATTGGGTAACTAAGACTAACCAGTGGACAAATTGCATTGTACAGCATTTCTAATGTTGGTTTGATCATTCTGAAATGCCTGAGCCAAAGTCTTCTGTTATCACAATGATTTGGTATAATGAACACGCAGATGTTTCTCACAGGATTGCATTCCCGAACACCACAGGCATCTAAATGCAAAAGTGTCTCAGTTTAAGTTTGTTCATCCTCCTCACCTGTGTCTTGTCTGTCACTTTGTTAATGATCTCATTCACTTGTCCCTTGTTAATTAGCTTATTAGTTCCATTTGTTTGATCAGTGTTTTTATACCTGAAGTTCTCCATTAGTCTCAATTTTTATTACAGATATGTTGCACCATTTTATTTATTTTTTACTTTTTCTTGAACACATGGTATGGAAACGCTGCTTAATTCGTAACTGTTTTAATGTGATATTCCAATTTTGTGCACAAGTTAAATTCACAACTTTGGAAACATAGCTATTAAAACCTAGTACAAGAAGTTGCATCTTTAAATGAAAGGCCCATTTATACCAAGAAGTGTATCTATAAAGAGAACCGTAACAATGACTAAATTAATGTTGACCCAAACAGACTATAAAGTTATTTGCTATTTCTTCGGTAAACAGATTCTATTGCTGTAATCTTTATAGTTTATAGCTCTTGATGTGAATAGGCCTTAATTTAAAGCACAGCAATTTTGTGAAAAGTGACTGACAGTTTTATACTAATTTATACAACAAGTACACAAAGTTAATATTGTATATGTTATATATATATATATTGATGACTCTCTAATGGGTGTGCTCTATTCAACGAAAGTGCTCTGCGAAGTGGACTTCACTGTGTTCCAGTGAGCTTCCGATTCAAAGGGACTATCCTTTCTAGTTAGTGGGTTGTCACAAACTGTTATGAATTATGGTTTTGAAAGTTATTTTTGTCGTTTTGTGCATGCCTTGTGGGGTGATGATAAGGTTTAATATTGAAAGGGAAAGAGAGGGAGTAAAATGGGAGGAGAGAGACAGATGAACAGAGTGGCAAAACAAACTATCCTTTAATCACTGAGACTCCCAAGGGAGGAAATGCCTGGCTTCGTGCTATACAGGAAGTTAGCATGCTAAATGCATACACAAACAAACTTGTATATGCTGATGCAAGTGTGGTTTGTTGGGGAAAATGTAGGTCATTTTCTCTCCTGGTTTGCATCCTGTTTTGTTAAGTTTGAAATGAATAAACCAGACATAGATAGCAACTGCTCATCGTACAAAGAAACTCAAAACAGTGGCAAACATTGGCAGTGAGCCATCCTCAAAGAATGTCATGTAGGATCACATAAAGAAAACCTCAGTGGCTACATCATATCCTGCTTCTGACCTGATGCAAACCTTTCTTTTAAACCATTAGGTCAAATACAAATGCTGTACTTGAGTTCTTGCACTGAGAGCACATTATGTGTAATTCTGGTGTAGGTTAATGCTCCGTTCTCCTCATGCCCAACGCCCTCAGATTGGTTCCACATTTTGTTGAGCGGCAGGGGCCAGAGAGTACAATTCAGCCACGCTACAGACATTTTGTTTTTTATTGATATAAACATTTATTTTATCGATTGTGTAATTACGTCTACAAGAGGCCACCCCCCCCCCCCCCCTAAAAAAACCACTAAATTATATATATGTCTTTATATTGTTACTTTACTGAAGCTAAAGCCAATTATTAAAATATAATCTGGAAAATGTTTGTATTAAGTGTAAAAAAAATTCTACTCACTATTAATAATTAATAAATTAAGTTTTATTAAGTTTGTAAGGTGCACAATCAAATTATCTACCCAATCAGCTTTGACAACACACCAGATACATATATTTTACACTACACTGCTCAAAAACAATTAAGGGTCTCAATGAAAACGATCATTGGATCTCAATGAATGAAATATGGAATTTGAAAATTTTTATGAGCATTCTATAATTTGTTAAGAAGAAACAGTCTATGGAAACCAAAATCATCGACACACTGAGGCGTGGATTCAAAATAATACCAAAAATCACAAGTTACAGGCTGAATCAACATGCAAGAATTTCATCACAGCAGCTCATAATGCAAGTAAGGGAACCATGTGGAGGTCTGTGCGACCCTCTAATAATATTCCTCCCCAGACCATTACTGACCCACCACCAAACCGGTCCTGCTGGATGATGTTCCCCACAGCATCTCCAGACTCTTTATCGACTGTCACATGCTCAATGCAAACCTCTGTGAAGAGAACGGGTTGCCAATGACAGATTTGCCAATTTTGCTGTTCTCTGGCAAATATCAATCGATCTGCTTGGTGCTGAACTGTGAGCGCAGGTCCTACTAGAGGAAATTGGGCCCTCATGCAACCCTCAAGACGTTTATTTCTGACAGTTTGGTCAGAAACATGCACACCAGTGCCTGCTGGAGGTAATTTTAATTTTAATTTTAAGACTCTGGAGGTGCTCCTCCTGTTCCTCCTCGAGCAAAGGAGCAGATACCCGTCCTGCTCCTGGTTGTTGCACTTCTTGTTGCTTTCCTTGTGTTACGGCTTGTCTCCCGGTATCTCCCCCATGCTCTTGAAACTGTGCTGGGAGACACACCAAAGCTCTTTGGGAAGACCTATATGGATGTGCCATCCTGGAGGAGCAGGACTTCCTGATTGGGTTGCAGGTACTGCCTCATGCTAAAGACATTGACAAGAACCCCAACAAAACACAAAAATAAAGGCAAAAAAGAATAAGGATAGAACAATCGTCTATGGCCACCACCTGGAAAATGATTCTCTTTTGGGGGGTTGTCTTGTACTTTCTCATTCATTAACATTAGATAACTAACAATGATCATGAATGCTGTATAGTTCTTTAGCCTAATGCTGCATTCCAGACAATTCAGAATTTCATCAGCTGTTTTCAAAGCGAATGCCAGCATTTTATGTTATTTTATTTTTTTATTTTTTTAAATGGAACATCAAGGTCAGAAGTGGGACATTTCAACTTTCAATTTCATTCCATCCTTGTCTTGAACGCAGCATTAAACACTGTGTTCATTGTCATCCAGCTTTAAATGGAGACTACTTTATTCGTTTTCCCATCGCAGCGTTCTCTCCATATTTATGATTCTTTGCAGCCTTTTTCTACTGCCTACAACCCTTCACTCGAAACCGAGAATAACTCACTTCCGCTAAACATTTACTGTGTGAAATCTTCACTTTTCTACTACATAGACAGACAAGTTTTATTGAAAACCAGCAGTGAAGAACCCTTTTTAAAGGAATTATTATATTAGTTAAAAGTATTTTTCTCTGGGATATTACACATTAGTCATCAAAATTATAATTTCAGCAAAGGATGGAGCGGATTTCAACGGATGGAATGGAAATGTGAGCTTCTATCACATTCCAAAGTGTATACAGTATATCAGTGTGCTGCTGTGTAGGACACAGATGAGTGGAGTGTGGAGCAGAGGCCGGGTGCCGCTGGGGAATTTGGAGCTGTGGTGCAGTGAGGGGTGTCATACAGACAGGCTTTGTGAGCTGGCCTGTAGTGGGAGGCTGGATGAGGGGGTGCAGGGCGGGCCGGCCACAGAAGGCCGTGGTTGGAATGCATGGAATGGAAGACTGACTGTAGCCAGAACCTTATGGGGCGGAGGAGCAAGGAGGGATCGTAGTGGATTCAAGAAAACTGTTGAGTTTACAGGTGCAAACTGATGAAAGCATCCATGGAGGTTTTAGGTTTGTTTCGGTATAATGCACTACCATTAGCAAACACTCACCATTTCAATACTCATTTGAATAAAGTTTATCTCTAAATTGAATTGCAAGTGATCTCTTTTTGTTGTTTGTTTCAGTGAAAATTGATCCCTTTGAAATCCTTTTGAAAATGAGCCATTAAAACCTAGTGCAAGAAGATGTATCTTTAAATAAAAGGCCCACTTATACTAAGAAGGGTATAAACATAAAATACCCTTGAAATACATGAAGGGTAGGTCATGTATGTTCATGTATTTCATGTTCATGAAATGCATGAAATTTTGAACATAAAATGTTGCCCTTTATGTTCAAAATGTCAATCCCAAAAGTCAAATTTTCATATCTTTTGCAGAATCTTTTATTCTTTATGACCTCCAATAAACGTTGCCTGTATACGCTTAGAAGCTTCTGTCTCCTCTCTACTGGAATCTTGACCCATTCCTTACTTGATTTGGATGAATACTTAGGGATGTCTGTCCTGCAGGAAAGTCATCAAGCTTCAGTCTCTCCACTGAAGGCATCACTATCTTTGCCAAAATGGCTTGATACTTCAAAGAATTCATGATGCGCTTCATACTGTCCAGATTTCCACTTCAGCAAACAGCAAAGCAACCCCATAACAAGACTGGAACCTTTGACAATGGAGATGGTGTTCTTGTGCTCAGAAGCTTTTTCCTTTTTTGCACCAAACAATCACCAGAGCTGATCATAGGCCCAAAAACCTCCAGTTTGGTCACATCACTCCATAAAACATTCTTCCAGAACTCCACAGGTCTATTCCAATTAATTTTACCATATTCAAGTCTGCCTTTTATGTTATTCTTGGTCAAGAGTGGCATTCAGCAAGATGTCCCAACATGAAGGTCATCATTATCTAGTGTTCTTAAATGTTTTTTCCTCCTTTAATCAGCTCATCCTGTCAAGTCTTTATCAAATGTCAAACACCCATGAATGTTTCCTTGTAAAACTAATTTTTAACTGTGTCTCTAGGAACCTCTAGTGTTTTGGAAATCTTCTCATAGCCGATGACGATGAATCTTCTCATAACCTTATTTTCTAATGGAATAAATATGTTGTTCAATATAGCTTTTGCGAGAGCTCTTTTGACTTTTGACTCTTTGGCCATATTTGTAACTCAACTTCAGCACATGCGTGGGCTAAATGTATGTAGTTTCCAAAGGCTTAATTGTGTTTTAACACAATTTTTTGCCATACCATTCAAATAAGTGACTTAAAAACTGCAGCGTTGAATAGGGATTGAATAATTATGACATTACAAAAAACCCTATAACTCAAAAGCATTACATTTATGTTTTGACAATATCACTTTTAATTTGTCAGTAAACATTACAGACGTTAACAGCTCTGTATCTTTAGAAAAGCTTACATTTGTAAATTGTTACAGTTTCTGGGGTGTTGAAATGTTTGCAACTGTATGGTTTCGGGAAACAGCAAATTGTTGAACAACATTAATGATGTTCAATAATGACTATTGCTGGCTACCTATGCGTTTGGGAAATGCACCCCAGAGCTCTTCCCTAACAAGCTGATGATCTGAATCAGGTGTTTAAAGAAAGAAGACATACAAAATGTGCAGACCCTGGAGTGGGTCCCTAGGATTGGGGTGGAGAACCCTTGATTTATGCATCATAGCTGAATAAAATGTTTTTTTTTTGTTTTTACAAATCTTACCAACCCCAACCGTTTGAACAGTTTTGTATGTAGCCATTTTGCGTGCAATATGTATCAAACAGTTATTAAACAGTTGTTCATTGACAGTTCATGCAAAACAGATTTAATGATGAGCTTTAGAAAAAAAAACACATATTAATATGGACCACTAACCTGTGGCTCAACTGGTCAGAATCTGACTGGGTTTGTGCAGCTGTTCACAGAACACTCTGTAATTACCCTGCTATTTTTTATTCTCTATATCTGCGCCATTGGGCAGTAGTGGACCAGCTTGGCCACAGATGAGGTTGGGTGTGTACTCGTGTATACAGAATGTGTGTCTGTGTGGTTGTTGTGGTATGGACATATCTGTATTTAGTTATACATTAAGCCTGTGTGTATGAATAGTCTGTGGGTATAGCGGCTGTGTGTGAGGATGATATTGATATAATGAGTGTGTGATGTATTTCTGACCATCAGTGTGTTTTTGTGACACACCCTTTGGTTTAGTCTAGGCATTGGCTCACTAAACACTAAATAGCAATGGACTTTTATAATGGAAAACTAACCTTTGTAAAACTTTGAGAACGTCATTCATCAAGCTCTGACTAATGCACCATTAACAAATCCAACGATGTGCTTTAACTTAAGTCCAAGAGAACTAGAGCAGAAAACGCAACATGAACTAGGCATGAACGTTCCAAAGTAATCAAAATGACAGTTTTGTCGGTAAGTGTCTATGCATTGAACCTCATTAAACATCTTTAGTGATGGAGGCTTGTAAACGAGAGGCTGTTGGAAAGACCCGAATATCATTCAGTCACATACACGCAACTGCATAAAACACCTTTGTGTGGTGTTCATTGGAAAATATGAGTACAGCAGCAGTAACTGTTAGTAGTGTGTTAGGTCATATTTGTCTGTTCTCCTTTGGGAATTTTGTGAAAAGAAACAGGTTGCTGATGGAGCCAAAGCAGAAAACCGTTCCAGCGAATAACACCCACACATGAACCTCATGAATTTAACCCCAAAATACAAAAGACATCATTAAGAAAAGTCATAAAAACATTATTAAGAGGAAGCTAATTTATGGATCTTTTTTACCTTTTTTTTTTGTCAGTGTCAATTAAAAATGACATTCTCAATACTAATACTTAATTATAAAGTATGCATATGCCAGAAAAAATTGTATAAGCAAAAGAATTGCTGCACCTTTTCAACTAAATATATATGTAGTTATTATCTATAAATAAATCAAATTTTAAGCAGAATTCCCAGTTACTTCTGAACCCTGTTGGCACCTTAACTTAATTTATATGCCATTGAGATTCTCCACCTAGATTTCCTGGTCACTAATCAAATAAGTACATTTTTGACATTGGTTATATGACTGTGTAGACGGTTGGATGTTCCTGTTCCATTGAAGTACAGTAGCGCCTTGAGATACGAGCATAATCCGTTCCAGGACTGAGCTCGTAACTCGAATTGCTCGTATCTCAAATAATTTTCCCCATAAGAAACAACAGGGAAAAAATGTATCTGTTCCAGCCATCTAAAAAACTCCCTTATTAGTGGAAAAAACATGTTTTAATTGCTATAGAGACATACATACACACACACACACACACAAAATTCTAGTATATAAGGATTCCTGTGATATAAAATAAAATGGGGTTCTTACCTTCGAGACAGACAATACAGTAGTGGCTAATGGCGGCATGTGTGGAGGAGGAGGAGGAGGAGGTAAAACGTAGATAACGCAAACACAATACGGAAGTGTTTCTTCCCGTGTAGTGTATTGGATAGCCTCAGAACCTCATATTTAATATGATTGAACACACATAACTCGTGCTGCTCCCAGCTAAAGAACAATATTACCGGATCACTCGTCGCCCCCAGTAACCTCCCGCTGTAAAACTAATGTGGCCCTCTAGTGGAGATCATATGCAATTACCCCATAAATGAGGAGCTTGATCTGCTCAGAGTTCTCAAACACCTCTAGCGTCGGCGTCTGTAAGCTGCTCGTATCTCAGATATTTACTCGAATCTCAAGGCAAAAATTGCTTGCTCGTATCTTGGAATACTCATATGTCAGGACACTTGTATTTCAAGGTATTACTGTAAGTTGTATTATTCCAAAACTTTTCAGTTACATTGTTTACGCTGATAATTTAATTTATATTTAAAAATGGTATATTCAATTAAGTAAAAATGCACAGAATTTTCCCTAGGGTCCACATAAGATCTCCATGAACCATTCAGCAAACTTCAATCTGATGGCCACAGCTAAGCCGCCAAAGTGTGAAGTGATTGTTTATAAAGACTGGCAAGAAGAATATGGAATTTATATTCAAGCTCAATTAGAAAGTATGAGGATAATAAAGTGGTCAAAATTTAAATCTTTTGGTAAAATAACCTAAAATAACCAGCTACAGATCATTACCTGTAGTTCACCACAGAACCTAAATCAGTCTAATTTCAGTACAACACAGTTTAAAGACAGTAGTTTTTGCATTCCCTAACCTTCTACATGATTTTTTTATGGTCTTCTCATACAAAAAAATAAAAGATTTGATGGAATGTAACTATAATATAAATGGCATTCCTGGTATGGTAAAAATGATTTGAAAATGGACATGCTGCATTCCTGACAATACTTTGCTATGAGAGGAAAACATCTAAAAAGATGGAATTCTAACTCAAAGGATTTGTTTACAAAACCAGATGGCTTTTTTTCTCCCAGTAATGTAGTGAATATGTTATGCATAGTGTCACGGTTTGCATATGTAAAAACCAAGAAGCTCGTTTCATGACAAAACTCAACACAAATGAGAATGGATGGAGAATGAGGGAGAACACGGGGTATAAATAATCAGGAGAACTAACAAGATGATTAACAGAACAGGTGAACATAATGACTAATCAGACACACTGGGAAACTGGGTCAGGGGAACGACAGACCCTGAAAACATGACTAGAACAGAATGATAACTGTGACATATAGAGAAAGGGTGTAGCTGTAATTTCAAAAATTGTAAAATGTAATACTAATTTATTCTGACCTTTTTCTAATTGATAGGTTTTATTTTTTATCTCTTGCTTTTAATTGGCTGAGAAATGAAATACACTTCTTATCATTTTAATGTTCTAGAATATTTTTACTAGTCATCATGGATTTTATACAATGTTAAAAAAGTAACATCTGTTTTTTTAAAGTCACTCTAACACTTAATTAGACTTTTTATTAAAGAATAAGGCTAATAAATTGTATCATTTGTATCGTAATAAAAACAATGTCAATTAACTCTGCCTTACTCTATTATTATGAAAATACCCTGAGATGGCTTGAAAAAAAAACACACACATAAACCATTCAGTACATTGTCGCAATCATTTGTTTATTGTCTTCATCAGTCAAAACCTTTCTGTTTTATATTTAGCTATTACGATGGCTTGGGTGTCCATATAAGGGATATCTGTAAGAAGAGTAATGACTTTATGAGCTTCACCTGCAGGTGGTGTAACTGCAGACCTAGTCCTGCTCCACCTCTGTGGATCTACTGGGTGGAGGGATAGAGTTATGTGTTAGAGTGTGACTGGACCTTTTAGCTCCGCCCATTACATCCAGTTTATGTCCAGAGGGCGGGGAGCTGGTCTTCACACTCCACCCTTGGCTCTGCATCTCTCAGACTTTCTGCATGAGAGCGCCCTCCGGCTTCTAGTATGAATGAAACTTTACATGAAAGTGATTAGCGCTCTATAATGGTTGCATTGTCCTTTTTTAGATTGGATTAAAACTTCATGTCATGCATAGATGATCTTGTTTCTTTGAATTTAAATTGGAATTTATTCACATTGGCTCTTGAAAACCATTATGTGCACATGTAAACACAACCCATTTGCTCATTCATTCATAGTTCTTGCTCTCTCAGATGCAGCAGTTGGAGAAGCAGGTGTTGGAAGCAGAGCGTCGGGCATTCGAAGGCAACCAGCAGGTAAATTTTTCATCATATATGTTTGGATAGGATTTTTATTTAGCTGAGTTATTGTTCTGTTTTTAAAGGGACGTTCAAACACTAAAACACATTTGTTATTAACAGTACAGAAAATAGTGGTTGAAGAGAGTTTTCCTGATAAATACTTTTGCCCTCAGAACTGTCTTTATTCTTCGTTGCATAGATTCAACAAGGTTCTGTAAATATTCCTGAGAACTTGGTCCATACTCTCATACGCAACGTTTTTTAAATCTTCTAATGTCCAACATTGGTAAACACGTGCGAATTGTAGCCCCAGTTTGCTGTTCTTAGCTGACAGGAGTAACACCAGGTGCTGTTGCCCATCTACTTCAAGTTTGGCATGTTGTGATTTCAGAAATGCTCTTCTTCAGACCTTGGTTATCAAGTGGTTATTTGAGGCTGTTGACTTATTATATTACATCAGCTCACGCCTGGCCTTTCTCCTCTGACCTCTGGCATCAACTAGGCATTTTTTGTCCCACAGAACTGCCGCTCACTGGATATTTTCTCTTTTTCTGATAATTCTCAGTAAACTCTAGAGATGATTGTGTGAGAAAATCCAAGTAGATCAGCAGTTTGTGAGATACTCAGTCCAGCCCAACAACTATTACATGTTAAAAGTCCATTCTGATAGTCAGTTTGAACTTCAGTGGGTTATCTTGACCATGTCTACATGCCTAAATGCATTATTGATATAGATATTTGCTTTAATGAGGAGTTGAACTGGTGTGGGCAGTGAAAGAGAGAGAGAGAGTGTGTATATATAACTTTGCATTGTAGATATATAATCATAAGATAAGATATACCTTTATTCATCCCACAATGGGGAAATTTCTCTGTTATAGCAGCATATACAAAAAAAAAAATGTACAAAAAAAAGAGTAGTGATTACACTAAAAACATTTTGCACATAGGGTATATTGCACATTTTTTAAATTCTGTTATTGCACGTTTAAAATACTACTAATAATCATATAATCATTATTAGAACTGTGTGTATGCTTATGTGCATGTGTGTGTTGCAGGTAAAATGGATGGAAGAGCGTTTAAAGGCTTCAGATATCCAATCAAGTGATTCAGAGCTGCAGCTTTTCAGGCGCTGTCAAAATCTTCAAGCAGTACTGAAGGAGAAAGATGATCTTATTGTCACCCTAGAGCAGCAGCTAGAGGAACAGGTCAGTCACACCTACAGTCATTAAAAGTATCAGGTTTGCATCTGGATACAAAACACCTATTGAAATCCATTCAAATACAAATGTGAGCCATTACGTTTTACACCTTCAGAAACAGAACCGTTTCCAAGATGCCAAGACCGTGGAAGAAAAAGCAGCGAAGATCAAAGAATGGGTCATGCGGAAGTTGAATGAAGTAAGTTCATGCTCTTTGTATGTGCTTGTGTTTTACAAAGAGATAAATATGTGGGGGAGTGTGTGAACGTTTGTGATGACAATCACTCTTGTAGTTTGATATAGAGAATGCCTCTCTGAGAGAGATCAACCAACAGCAGGAGACTGAGATACAAGACCTAAGAAGACGACTGCAAGGTATTAATGCATGTAGTCACAGTGGTTGTGTTCAGAATAGCATTCTACCATATTATTCCTGCTAGTTCTTTAGTAACTGTACATTTTTTTTTTAATCAGTGATAATGAAGGTTAAACAGAGAGAATTTTTTTAATCAAACAATGACCAATGCACAAAAAACCTGTAAAAGTATGAAGCATAACTACTGTGCAATATAGAACAGCGCACACTTCATGGACTCTTTTATTCCATAATGCAATGTTCAAATAATGCAAACAGTTTTTAACATTGTATGCAAAGCAAGGAATAGAAATAAAACAAACAAGCAAATAAATATTTATTTAGCAGTAAGGGAGAGAAGTGAAGTGAAGTGCCGTGTTTTTGTGTTGCTTTAGTCATGGAGCAGACTTTGGGTTCTGGTGGCCCCGTCCAGCCCAGTGTGGGTGAGGCACAGCGGCTCAGCAGCCTGACTTTTGGCTGTTTCCAAAACAGAGGGAAGATCCCACAGGTGCTGACGGGCCCAGAACCGTCCCAGAAGAGCGTCGGCACCCTGCCGGATCACATACAGGAGGATGGCAGGAGACCCTCTACTGGTCAGAAGACTAATATCTCTTCAGTTGGTTGAGTTAGTCAGTAATAGTTCATAATCTGTTGAGTTTGATTTAAAGAAAGTTTTATAAAGTAAAGATATTTATGTCTTTCTCATCATCAAAGAATGCAAAAACAAAGAAGAAAACAAAAACTGTCAGTTTTCACAAAAATATTGAGCAGTTAAAATATTAACTGCTGATAATAATTAATCAGATTTTATAGAAGCAGATCAGATGTTATGGAATGATATTAGAATGATTTGTGAAGCATCATGTAATACAGTAATCCCTTGTTTATCGCGGTTAATGTGGAAAATCCTCGAAGTAGGATCAGCCAATCAGCTCACGGGATACATCCACTCGTGCTCTCATTCATCGATCTCGCGCCGGGAACCAATCACGTGTCTTGTCTGAGTGCCCGTGGGTGTGTACAAAGCCTCTGAGAGAGTTTCTCTCTTTGTCTGGCATCCTGGGAAACTGTTTCTCTCGCGCATCACGATAAAACAACGCTGCTTTTTGCAATACAGCTGCCGATATGGCGATATTTGTTTAATTTTTATTTTTTCTATGAATATTTTTGAAAAATCCGCAATGCACTGAGGCCGCGAAACTTGAATCGCGAAGTGGCGAGGGATTAATGTACTGAAGATATTTTATATTATAATATTTCACAACTGTTTTTAATGTATTTTTTGATCAAATAAATGCAGTCTTGGTGAACATAACTGAACAGTAGCATATGTTCACATTTAATAAAAAATCTGATTTTGATCGTGCAATCTGGTTTTAATCGTCCCATCAATGCAACATCTAGAAAAGGAAAGTCTATCAAAACTTATTTTGACAGCCTTATCTAGAAATGAATCAGCATTACAGTGTAACACAGTAACAGTGTGATTCATTGGTCATGAGTCTGATTCAGTAAAATCGATGGCTTGACAATTTTTGTCAAAATATTTATATACAAAATATACTATTTGTGTATTTACCAAGTCTGTGTGTTTGGTCCAATTCAGATTCTGGATTAAAACAAAACTGCCCAGAAACAGCACAGAAAGAGTGTGTTGGCCGTTGCTCTAAGGGGGGATCTGGGGACGAGTGTGAGCGGGACAGTCCCGGACACGCGCTTTCTTGCGGTGTCTCCTCTATCCTGTCCAGCGCTGCCTCTGAAGGGGAGAGGAGTCTCTTTGGAGGTTTGCATTTCAGCCGACCCACAAGCGAGACATACCACACCACCTCTGACGACAGCAGCTCGCTGTTTGATGATGACATGCAGCGTGTGGAGTGCATTCCTGGCACCAAGAGCGCTTCCAAGAAAGCCTGGGAGAAGACAGATGCTGAAGATGCATCCTCAGATGAGTTAAATAAGCGCTTTCAGTCGCAATGTCTGGACTCTTCGTCCTCCTCCAGTGACACAAACACCTCCAGCCCAGTCCTTACTCCAGCTCTCACACCAAAGCGGCCCACCCCGTCTCAGGACACCCAAGACACCCCAGCTTCCCCCAAACAGCCCAGATTGCGCAATCTAAATGCATTTAATGTTAGTTTGGCATTGGCCAAGAAGCATATGAGTCAACCTCCGTTGTATAGTGAAGCCGCCCACGGGCGAACACGAAATGCTCTCAGCATGCTACGCCCTCTGCGCCCTCAAGAAACAGACATGGACCAAGATCAAAAGATGGAGACTGGTGAAAGAGAACATACTGAAGTGCCACCTGAGGAACCCGAAACACCCGACGCTTCTGCAGCCGTCCCTGGGAGTAAACCCCCGACCCCACCACTGCACAGACTGCCCTCTTGGGTGAGTCCTCTCACAAATACTTGGACTAATAAGAACCTCTGTTATTTTAGTTCATATGCCAAATGAGTTTTCATATTATCTGCAGGAGAGCAGAATATATGCAGTGGCAAAATCGGGAATTCGTCTGTCAGAGACGTCATGTGCAGATGTAGCTAATAAAGGTGTGTTTTAAATGGTTTTCGTTTTGTTTTTTCCCCATAAAGTTGCCCTTCCTTGCCCTTCCTTGCCCTGCTGTGTGTGTGTGTGTGTGTGTGTGTGTGTGTGTGTGTGTGTGTGTGTGTGTGTGTGTGTGTGTGTGTGTGTGTGTGTGTGTGTGTGTGTGTGTGTGTGTGTGTGTGTGTGTGTGTGTGTGCAAATGTGTGCGTGCGTGCGTGTATTCTCTCTCTCTTTCTCTCTCTTTCTCTCTCTCTCTCTCTCTCTCTCTCTCTCTATATATATATATATATATATAGTACATATAAATTGCTTAACAAATTTAGTAAACCACCTGTAATAATAAAGACATAAAAATATATATAAGAAAGTTAAATTGTGGCTGTATATTTATGAAAATTAAATACCTTTCCTCGAAGATTCCTTTTACCAAAATGCAAAAATAACTTTCTTTTCTTATTATTCATTTAAAATGTTGCATGAATTAAATTTGCTTGAAAAATTGATGTTACTATTTAAATAATAATTTAATCAATGATTTTTTGCATCACATTAGAATTAAAAAATATTGCATTAAGGGCTGAGAATTGTGTAAAAGGAATTTAAATATCAAATATATATTGATAAATATTTATATAATTATACATATTTAAAAAAATCTTTAAAATAGAGTTTAAATAGGAATGTTCTTGAAATGTCCCTCCAATTCACCCAAAATCCCCAGAACAATTATAGTTTGTTCACTGTAGGGCCAAATTATTTTAGTTTAAGGCTGGGTTTAAAGGTTATACCTATAAAACCTTTACTTTTAAAACCTATAGTTTTGATTATGGTCATAGGATGGCATTTGGCCAGTTATTGTTGCAAAGAAATGTAAATATTAGTCCATGGCCGGCATTGTAATCAAGAAACATTTCTTACTTGCTTAAATCATATTGTGCATTTTCTGACCATTTTCTGTCCTATTCTCCTCTTCCAGACTCCTCCCACCCATCCTCATGCCCCGCCTATATGCTCTACACATCCCTCATCTACAGGAACACAAATACACCCGTCTTCGCCACAGTCAAAGGGGTAGGGACATGTGTGCGTCTTTAAATGTCTGTTGGAGTGTGTATTATCACTTTAAGACTGTATATTTGCACATAAGTCTCTATTTCTATAAATAACAAGCAATTTTTAAAAAAAAAATATTATTTTAATAATTTTTTTTCTGAATGCCACTTTTTTTTTTACTCTCGTAGAAGGCGATTTTGTTAAACAGTCACTGCTCTGAGGAGTCATCTAGTTCTGAGGAGGAGGACAGTTCGGAGGAGTGTCAGTCTAACTCTGGAGAGGAGGAAAACTCACAGACCTCTGAATCAGAGTCACACCAAAGCAGCACCCAAGGAAGCCCTCGCTCCCTTAAGAGAGGTACACTCATTGTGAAGAAGTAACCAAGAACCCTTGGTTTGAACCCTGCAAGTAGCAACCCATGAGTTGAGTTGAATCATCATTGTACCTTTGAGTAAGACCCTCAATAGCAGCTACTCAGCGGGACTGTCCTTGTAGTAGTTAGACTGGAAGATTGCTCTTTTTATTGAGTGCAGTTAAAAATCCTCATCCAATACCGTAAAATGTACTGGAGCATTAATGGAAACATATATTTTCAAAATTGTTTCAAAGCAAATTTCAAAAATTTCTCCATGATTTCTGTGAAAACAGACAGAATTATGGAATAATCTAGTCATGGAATTTGTATTGTACTGCATAACATGGAATGTCATTGAATTGGACAATTTTCGATTAATTCATCAAATTAGGGCTCTAAAAAACGAACTGAGCATATGACAGACGTGAAAGTGTCTGGAGATGCTGTGGGGAAGGTCAGTGGGTCAGTAATGGTCTGGGGAGGAATATCCAATGGTTCTCTTCTGATGTTAGGTACTGGAATGAAATCCTCAGAGCCATTATCAGACCTTATGCTGGTGCAATGAGCCCTGGGTTCCTCCTGTTGCATGACAATGTCCGGCCTCATGTGGCTAAAGTGTGTAGGCAGTTTTTAGGTGATCAAGGCATAGATGCCATTGACTGGCCTTCATGTTCCCCAGACCTGAAAAAAGATTTCATAGGGCTTTACAGAAACACATACCTTATTAAATTGTGTTGTGTTTTACTCAGCTGTGTCATTATCTTCTATGACATCTGAGAGCGACTACGCCATACCTCCTGACGCTTATTCCACTGATACGGAGTGCTCTGAACCTGAAAACAAACTTCCAAAGACCTGCTCCTCCATCAGTGACAACGGCAAGGGTGTAAGACACATGTACACATGCACACATTTGTGTTTCTCGGTGAGCCTGTGAGACTAAATAAGAATGTGTTGTGTCCCAGGAGTCCATGGAGAAGTCTGGGTACCTTCTCAAGATGGTAAAGACGTGGAAGAAAACATGGAAGAGACACTGGTTTGTTCTGAAGGACGGGGAGCTTCTATACTACAAATCACCAGTCAGTTTAAATGGCTTGTGTAACTCTTATTTTTTGTGTTCTTGTCCTGTTATTATCTTATTTTGCCTCTATATATATATATATATATATATATATATATATATACATACATATACATATACACATACATATACACATACATATACATATACATATATATATATATATATATATATATATATATATATGTGTGTGTGTGTGTGTGTATTTAATTTTTGTATTAAGTTAACTTGCTTCATTCAGTGTATATTAGATTTTCTGATTTTGTGTCATAGAGTAACGTCATCCATAAGCCACAAGGCCAGATTGAGCTGAATGCATGTAGCACTATAGCACGTGGTGATGGGAAACAGCTTCAGGTAAAGTGTGTGTGTGTGTGTGTGTGAGAGAGAGAGAGAGAGAGAGAGAGAGAGAGAGTTTATTCATACATTTCATGTATGTTATTTCACATGACTGTCCACGTTGATGTTGTGTCCTCTCAGGTGGTGACGGGTAAAAGTGTGTGTAATCTGAAGGCAGATTCCCCAAACCTCCTGGAGGAGTGGCTGAGGGTTCTGCAGAGCGTCCTGAGGATCAAAGCTGCTAGTCCACTCTTCACTCACCCAGACGTACGGCCCATTATGAAAGGACACCTGACGAAGGTATTCTGAAGGATTTTTTGTATTATTATTATTGTTATACACACTACTGTTCAACCGTTTGTGGTTAGATGTTTTAATGTTATTGAAACAAAAATAATTTTCAGCATCATTACTCAGTCTTCAGTTTCACGTGATCCTTTCGAAATCATTTCCTATTATTATCAATGTTCATAACAGTTGTGCTGCTTAAGACTTTTATGGAAACTGTGATAATCGTTTTTCTAGGAATCTTTGATTAATACTAAGTTAAAAAGAACAGATGTTTTGGTAATGTTTTACTGTCACTTTTGATGCATTTATTGAATCCTTGCTGTATTAATTACTTAATTACAATTAACAGTTAAGAAAAACAAATTTTGAATGGAAGTGTAATTTTATATAATTTCTCTTTGTTACATTTTCTGTTGTCCAAAATAATAATTTGATATTCTTGTTACATTTTTTATTACTTCTGTTTTATGAATTGTTTGTTTCATAATGATTTACTGTATAAATGATTTCTGTTTGAATCATAACCATAATCATAATGCTTTGTGTTTTCTGTTGTCTTTGACTCTTTAAGGTGAAACATGGCTTCTCTAAGCATGTGTGGTGTGCGCTTTTTGGGAAAACTCTCTACTACTTCAGAAGTCAAGAGGACAAGGTCTTTTTTCTTCTAAAATCAGAGTCCATCTTGCACTTACATCTGTATGTGTGTATGCACTAATATTGTACTTCCCTACCAAGTTTCCCCTAGGTCAGATCAAACTGTGGGAGGCTCGTGTAGAGGAAGTGCATAAGTCATGTGACCTCGCTGAAGTCGCTGCGCAGTATACCCTCTCCATTCAGCCAATGAGCCAGAGCCCGACATACATGCTCATCAACTCGCCTCATGAAAAGGTACTGAATTATATTTAACTGCAACCACAAATACCTATTGTACATCCTTTGTGACTGATGTGTCAGTCAATACATGGCCAAACAAAGTAACCTGCATTACTTTTTTGAAAAGTAACTCTGATGTTTTTTTGTAAATTTACTAATTACAGTAATACCTCGGTTTACGAGTTTAATTCGTTCCAAGAGCGAGCTCGTAACCCAAAATGCTCGTACACCAAAACAATTTTCCCCATAAGAATGCACTAAAAATAAACTAATTCGTTCCACACGACCAAAAATGCCCATTTTAAATATTTTTGGGGTTTTACCCTATTAATTACAGTTAAAATTATAACCATTAAGATCTTATATAAATACTAATTAATAATTGACAATTAAACTCTAAAAATACTTGACAAGTTACTGTAATGCACTTCAGCTTTGAGCAGCGTCGCTGCTGGCATGAAGGAGACGGAGCGGGGAGCGGGCAAAGCAAGGATTTAAGTGCAAATGAGTGAATTTATTATTATAGTAAAGAAAACAAACGAAGTGATAATCCAGAGGTGTATCACACACGGGAGCCTCAAATGAACGCACGGGAGCCGCGAAGACAAGACAAGAGTGGAGAGAAGTGAACTAAATAAGCAGATGATATGAGAATCAGGTGTGTCTCACACCAACACACACACACACACACACACAGGCAGAACTAGGAGACAATGAAATCATGAACCGTTACTGCTTAGAGGTACTGTACCTGTATATTTCACTACGTGAACAATAGCAATCACAATTAATTAATGTTTACAACACGAGTTAAAACCGCTGTAAATCACTTATAAAAGTATTACTGTGGTGAATGATGCAGCCAAACCGAACGACACTGAGAGAATGAACGAGTTAAGGGGTGATAAAGGGTTTGGAACCTCGTGACTGTGTTATGAGAGGCTGTCATTAGGATATTTCCAGTAAAAATGCGCGCAAAGATGCTGAGCGTTAGGACTTTTCACACAAAAAATGTGCGTGGGTGAGGGAAAAATTTTTCGCACACCGATACAATGCTCGTACACCAATTTGACCCTCCATGCTCGTACCCCGATTTGCTCGTATACAAAGTCGCTCGTAAACCGAGGTATTACTGTACATTCAAAGATAATCCTAAATGTGTGGGTAGTTCATGATGAAACAAAACATCGTTTTTGCTTGTCTATTTTTGCTTATGTATGCTCCTCTGCTGTAGACGGCCTGGTTTTACCATCTGTCTGTGGCAGCGGGCACTGCAGTGGGGCAGGTGGGAACTGAGTTTGAGCAGCTGGTTGGTAAACTGCTTAACATGCAGGGGGACCCAGGTAAGAAGCTAACAACTGCAAGTTGGATGATTGTGTTTTTAATTTAATATATTTCATTGTGGTGGAGTGTCCAACATCAGAGAGATACAATATAAGGAGAAGTTATCCACCTCTTAAAAACTCAGCTTTGGGAACAAATCCCATCATATTACCGATATCTTATAACAACATATAGCTTATTCTGGCCAAGAACCACCAACGTATACAGGAAGAGACATATACTGTAAATGACCAACCACAATTAATTATACAACAACAAATAGACTGATACAAAATTTCAGGTGTGAAGGGATGAGGGGAGGACCCGAGGATGCAGAGAATGAGCTTTTATTTAATAAAATAAAACAAAATATAAACAAAACTACCCAGAGGGGGGGGGGGGGGGGACATAACTAGACTAGACTAGACTATACTTAACTGACCTGACTTGACACGACAAGCGACATGTAATGACAATTTCAATAACGAACCAGCACAAGAAACACAGGTAGAATAAACAGGGAACACACAAGGCAGGTAAAGAGGGAGGACAGGTGGGGCAAATCAAACCAAAAATGAGGAAATAAGACGGGCGGGGTCAAATGACAGGACAAAACAAAACATTACATGAATACGCAGCCAATGAGAACACTCTTAAGCCTGCGTGTCCACACAAAACAAGTCGGCATGAAAGGATGCAGCCAGTGAAAACACAAGCTGTGCACTACACAGCACAAGACATGACATGAACGCATGTGACCGATGTAAAACATGAACCGCGTGCTACACGACAACACACGTGGACAAGAGCGCACAGCCCGAGTAAACTTGAAACCACGCTCACTCACAAAACACAGAGCGCACAAGCAAACACTCTTCTCATGTGCTCAAGACAAATGACAAACACACGGAGCATGAGTGTCCGAATCCCGAAACAAAAAAACTAAACGGAGGCAGACTAGAATCGGGATCGAACACCTCTCCCCGCACACAAAACAGATCACATGGACAGGAAATCGCGCGCTCTCACAAAAGACATTACGAAAATTGTTATCCTAAATCTTTATTCAGTAAATGATGAACAACAGAAACATTTGTGTAAATTGATTAGAATTAGAAATCCTAAAGCTCTTAATTTTAAGTTACAGAAACTAGGACTGTAAGGCCTTTGAATATTGTTGTGAACAATATCTAGTATATTCTCCCTGTTTTTGTTTCCAACAAGGAATGTATGGTCTAATGAATAAAAAAGATCCAGAGAGATGGTGATTTATTGAGTTGCTTATGCCTAGCAAAGGGCCCCCCAGATCTCATGGGCTCCAAGCATTTGTCTGGTGGCTAACATCACTAAATGAAAGGACTGTGGCATGTGGGTGTGCTGCTTGAGGCTGAAACTGATTTGACACATGTTATTAAAATGTCACCATTATATCATAAATTTAGTTTATTGTTAAGTTCATTTCAACCTCATGCTTTTAAACTGTAGTTGTTTTAAAAATAGTTTAATGTCCAAATTTGTCCAATTCTTTCTCAGGGTCTCCGCTCTGGAGACACCCAATGCTGTGTTTCACTAAGGAAGGACTGTCTTCTCCACTCACCACCCTGCCTTCACAGGCTCTACAAACCGAAGCCATCAAGCTCTTTAAGGTATGTCTTCATTCATTACACTTTTGGGGGGTATGGCCCCAAAACACAGGCAGAAACACTCCTTTTTCTCTTCTTTACAGACATGTCAGCTCTTCATTAACGTGGCCATTGACACTCCAGCCATAGATTATCACGTGTCTCTTGCCCAGTGCGCTCTACAAGTGTGTCTCACCCACCCAGAGCTGCAAAACGAGATCTACTGCCAACTTATCAAACAGACACAGAAGAGGCAACCGCACGCCCCACCTGAAACCCTGCAGGTGAGATGATTGTGATGTGAAAACAGACCACGAGGGGGAGTTCTTGGTTTTGTTCTGTGTTTCTCACCAGCTTGGTAGTGATTTATATGGCCACAAGAGGATGTACATGATCTGTTAACATTTTCTCGAACACAGGGGTGGCAGTTCCTGGCTCTGTGTGTCGGCCTTTTCCTGCCTACACACCCAATTCTCTGGTATTTGCAGGTTCATCTTAAAAGACATGGAAATTCGAGGTAGATCCAAGCAGATGTCACACTCTTACTTGAAGTACATCACACTATCTTATTTAACAGTTGCTCAATCTCTGAATTGTTCCCAGGACGGAGGTGGGAAAGTATGCCATTTATTGCCAACGGTCACTGGAGCGGACGCAGCAGAAAGGGGATCGGCAAGCCCGATCTTCACGTATGGAGATCTTGTCAATCTTACTCAGGAACCCTTACCACCACTCTTTGCCCTTCAGTGTGCCTGTACACTTCCTTAACAACACCTACCAGGTCCACACACATGCAAAAACACTTTATGATGAAGAAATGAACATTGATCTGTCATTATTTACTCATCCTGATGTTGATGCAGCTCATTTGAGCGACCAAAAATCATATTATATGTTTACATTATTTTCCAAGCTATCTGGGAAATTCCTTCCAAAGACTTGACATAGAGAGACACAGTCATATGGATAAAACTGTTTCTTGTGAATTCTGTGTCTTGATACGCTCTCTTTGAGTCATTGTGTGTTGTTTTTGTTGCTTGAATGGTAAAGCGTGACTAAGACAACAACAATGTCTTAGGTACGTTATACAAAGAATGTCAAATATGTAGGTTGCTTCTAAGTTTCTACCAAATGCTTGACTATAGAAAACAGCTACATACAAATTCTTCAGAAATCATTCTAATTTGATGATTTGCTGCTCAAGAAACATTTCTTATTATGATCGATTTTGAAAACAGCTATGCTGCTGTTTTCTGGGAACCTTGATAGATTCGCTTTGGGATTCTTCGATGAATTTGAAATATCAAAAAAAAAAAAGACGTTTTTTTTTTTTGGGAACTCAGCGTGTTCAATTGATCTCTTTTTAAATTACGTGGAACAAAAATAACAGTTTAAACATCATGAAGGTGAATAAATAATGTGGTTATTTTCATTTTTGAAGAACTGTTTCTTTAAAAAAATTAAAATCCATCTACCCGTCAAAGCTAACAGTCTGTCTTTGTATGTCAGGTTGTTGGTTTTGATGCTTCATCCACTGTGGAGGAGTTTCAGAGCCGGCTGAATCAGGACACAGGCATGAGGAAAACTGGTCAGTCTGGTTTCAGCCTTTATTCTGATGACCCCATTGGCAAAGACCTTGAGCACTGTCTTCAGGGAAACCTGAAGGTCAGCCACAAACAAACTACACACTCCACTGGACAGTGACATATTGTACTTTGTAACCATGTTTATTATAAAAAACAATGTGCTGTCTCCTCAGATCTGTGACATTATTGCAAAATGGGAGCAGGCATCGAAGGAGCAGCACACAGGCAAATCAGAGAATGCCAGGACGGTGAAACTCACTTATAAGAACAGGTCGAGTTGATTCATGAAAATCTTCCTTAGAAAGAAAGAATGACTATTTTGAATAAAAAGAATAGATGCTAAGTTCATAAGAATGTTCCTATGTGAAAAATGTGTATGTTTTCTTAAGAAGAACATACCGGTAACAGCCTTTCTGCACCGCCTACAGATTCCATAGTTATCATATCAGGCGACAGGTCGCTTTAAGATGATTATGAAGAACTTTCTTTTCAGAGATATGAATGCTACTTAAATCTTGTCTTTAGCACAACTTAAGAAAGAAGATAAGAACATTCTTAAGGAACGTTTTCGGGAGAGCAAAATATTGTTATCCTTTTTCCTAAGTTAGAAAACAAGTAAATAGCAGTTAAGATCAAGCCTAAATCCAACAGGCTGCAATTTGTGTTTGTTTGCTGTAGGTTGTACTTTTCCCAGCAGATGAGAGGAGAGACGGAGAGAGAGCGGTTGCTTCTGGCATACCAAACAAATGAGGAAATTACAGCTGGTCACTTCCCTGTCAACAAAGAGCTTGCTTTAGAAATGGCCGCCCTGCTGGCTCAGGTACTGGTCCTGTGATATTACTGGATAATTCTGGCAAAACTGTCCAGAACATGTTCACGTCATGTTTCAGCCCACTTTGTCAATTAATTAAAGAGAGCACTACATTTCTTCAACCCTCTCTCCAAAATTTCACCTCCAATGGCCCGTCGGAAAACCTGATGTTAGACAATTCAAATGCAAAAAAGGCTGTCA
This sequence comes from Rhodeus uyekii, assembly GCA_037043235.1. Classification (NCBI taxonomy): domain Eukaryota; kingdom Metazoa; phylum Chordata; class Actinopteri; order Cypriniformes; family Acheilognathidae; genus Rhodeus; species Rhodeus uyekii. Next base: position 532,572 of record JAWRVZ010000045.1, read on the forward strand.
GGTGCAGAGTAGTTTTCTGATTTGCTAAATTGGAGTGGAGTGATAGTGTGATTTTCTTTCTTTTTTTTTTTTTTCGCAGATAGGGCAGTTTAAAACAGTTTCTCAAGAGTTATCTCAGTAACGCATTTCAGTTAGTACAGTTATTCAAAAATCAGAAACAATTCCATTTTTGGAAATTTTTAGGGATGTTAACAGTATTCTGTATTTTTTTCACTGATGACTAAAAAACTCACTGTTTTCTGCACCACTATTGAATTTACTGCAAAATAATAAAAACATGGGGGGAGGGGTGCTACATCCAATTTAAAGTGTTTTATTTTACATTTTGAAGAAAGAGTGTTTCATTTTTGAACCTCTTCCCCAAGTCTGATTTTGCGAGCGCGATGTGCGAGTGCGATGCGAAATCAGAATAAATATTAAATATAACTGAAACGGCACATCCTAGTGCAAACATGGGGAGAACTCGGAAACAAGGAGACATCCACACTTGACTCAACACAGACATGGAAACGTTCACAACTGACAAAGACAAAGGAGCACAGGAAGGTATTTAATGACAAACACGGGAGAGGGAACAGCTGACTTAGGATTGTGATTAGACCAGTGTTCTCAATTATTTTCTGTCACGCCCCCCTAGGAAGAGGTAAAAAATTTGCGCGGGCCGCCCTTCCCCCATTTTGGAACTTTCGCCTCATTGTTTCCATGGCAACGCGTCATGCTTGTTACGTGACATACCGCAGTCACAAAAAGCGTATAATAGATCACATTTACTTAGATTTTTCTTTTTTATTCAAAATAGTCACCAACTTGTTGGCTCAACTTGTTGAAACCTAAAAGAAACCTTATGTGGTTGAAGACACTGAATTGTTGTGATAGATGACAAGCTCTGAGCGTGTCTTTTTTTGGATCAGTGCCAGATATCGCGTGAAAACACGTGTGAATTGAGCGATTGATCACGTGACACATATGAACACCGGTGTGATCGTACACATCAAAGGATGAGGGGATGGTTATCTTCATATATACTGCTCTTGTTCAGTGCAAGAAACCCCCCCCCCCCCCCCGGCACTAGATTAGACACAGATGGGAGTGTAAAGGACCTGGAAGATACATAAAGGGACAGTGACAGGGGGTTTCAGTTGCAAGTTTGCAATCTGAATTAAATGCAGCAAAAATCTGAGTGCTGTTAAAATAATAAAAGACAACACTATACAAAAACAAAAACATCTGTTGTTCTCGCGGTTTGCACGTATTAACAAGCATACAATGCAACCACCTAGTCTGGTTTCACATTCTTCTTCCTTTTCTTTTAATGAATTGTTCAAAAAGAATCAGATCAGTCAGTCACAAATCCGCTCCCTCATAATTGCTAAAATAATCATTGATAGATTTGTTTTTGGAAACCGAATCAGTAAATTCTGTATGATTCCAATCCCATTCTTAATAAGAAAATAACCTCCAGTTTTGGGTACCATAATTTTTTCATATTTTAACATTATTTCCATGACAATTAATCAAAACCAATTTATTTATTTATTTTTTTTTTTTTTTACACAAATAACAATCGATAATTTTTGTGTGATAAATAATGAATTAAATTAAATTTTGTTTTGACTTTCATCAATTTAAAAATATAGGTAATATTTTATCAATGGAGTTTTGAAAAGTTATGCTTAAAAGACATTTGTTAATGGAAGATAATGGCAATTACAAAAAAAAATCTGAACACATTGCAGTAATGGGAATTTGGATATAATTTCCCTTAATTTTTACTGAAATAATGTCATAATCCCCAAAAATCTGAATGTTTCTAAAATAGGTTACATTTCCTTTAAGTAAAGGTGATGGGTATTGTGTCATGCAGGTGGAGTTTGGGGACTTTGAGCGCCCATTTTCAAGTTCAGGTGGTTCAGGAGCAGCACAGACTAAGTCTATCCAGACCCTCAAACAGGTTCTAGAGCGATTCTATCCAAAGCATTACCGACACACCTGTACGGAGGAACAAATGAGGTATTTATTCCTCCAGTGAAACAAACTCAAATATGAACACAAATAATTAGTTTGGCTCACAAACTGCAATGCATGCAATCTCAGGCAGTTGCTGCAGAAACTCTCTACCCGATGGGCATCTCTGAGGGGTCGGAGTTCTTCAGAGTGCACACGAATCTACCTGACAGTGGCTCGGAAGTGGTCATTTTTTGGTGCCAAACTATTTGAGGCTGAGGTGAGTTAAGACCCGTTCACACCAAGAACAATAACTATAATGATAACAATAAAGAACAAAAAATCATTCTAAATATAAAAGAAAAGCAGACACAACAATAACAATAATGGCTCAGAAAAACAATATTGACATACTTTGAAGAGCTTGAGCATCTAAAGCACCAGAGGACAACTGTAATACGTGCTTATATTAAACAGAACGATATTGTGCGTTGGTGCGGACGCTAATATGATTATCGTTACAGTTATCTTTATAGTTGTTGTTCTTGGTATGAATGGTCCTTCAGTCTCCTTCTTCTAAGACTCAAACAAGTGAAAATGCTGTGCTGTTGTTTCTTAGTCATGCTCTCTTTCTCCCTGTAGCCTGTAACTTCATCTCCACAGAAGAATGTGCGCGTTTGGCTGGCAGTACATGAAGATGGAGTCAGCATATTGGAGTTTAACACTATAGTAAGTGAGCATATCCTCTTCAGAGCTGCAGCAAACTTTCATGTTATTTCAAACCGATTCATATTGAAAGTGAAGGGTTAAGAGGGGTCTTCACCTTGTGTCTTCTAGAAAGTCCTTGCATCTTACCCTCATAAAAGCATTGTGACATTTGGAGCATATGGTCAGGACTTTATGCTGGTAGTAACTCTGGGTTCTGGCGCTAACGCATCCAAAGATAAATCTTCAGAGAAGCATCTGTTTGCTATGACTCAATCTAAGGTAGGTGTTGTGCTCTTAATTGAACAGTTAATTGGTTGTTGTGGGACATATACCAATTAACTGCAGTTACTAGACTGCAGTTAATTGGACTTACACTAAACTAGACTTATACAAGTTTCCTTGTGTAAAAAAAGATAATAATTTTAACATGATGAATATAATTTTATTCAGAAAGGATGCATTACACTGATCGATAGTGACAGTAATTATATGTGTCTGTTATATTAAATGTTTTTAACATCATTAATTATAAGAAATATCAATAGATTTCCTGTAGCTCAAACAGTAGAGAGTGGCACTTGCAACGCCAAGGTCATGGGTTCGATTCCCAGGGAAAACAAGAACTGATTAGACTGTCAATGTGTTTCTTGAATGCAATGTAAGTCACTTTGGATATATGAAAATAGAAACTTTTTACAGTTTTCAATTTTATTTTAAATTGTAAAATGTATTTCACAATATTACTGTTTTTAATTTAATTCATTACATAAATTCAGCCTTGAGTGTAAGTCTTTCAAAAACATTAAAACATCTTACTGACGAAAACTTTTGAATGGTAGTTTAGATTACGGAACATTTAGTTTTGACCATCATAGTTTCAAACATATACAAATTCATACATAAAAGGAACTGTGAAAGTAGCCTGTAGATGAAGAAACACGCAGAGAAGACACACACACCAAAGTACACAGAAACACAGGCTGATGAATACTCATGTTTGCTATTCATCAACATTACATGATGTCATCTAACATTTCATATGCCGCCAGAGAATTGAAGTGTCGCAACAGCAAAAATTTCCCACAGCTTCCTTTGTGTTTTTCAGGTTCGAGACCTAACGCTGCTCATAGCCAGCTACATTAACTGCACCCAACAACAAAAAGCAGCCGCGCACCATCTTTCGGCCCCTGCTCTGCTACTGGCCCTGTCTGGAGAGATGAAGAGCAAGGAATCAAGGAGCATGTCTCCTCCAGCTGCCAGCAGACCCAGCAAAGCACCCACCCTTCTTTAATACATCACTGTTGGACCATGAGTGTTGCTGTTCACTTGGGCTGTATCTTAGTCTGCTCCCTGTTTCATTAGTAAGCTATAAGTTGGTGCGCAAAATCATCTTTACAATATACTGATTTACATCAAAGGGAATCTGGAAATGAAATGAGAGACGTGTCAATTTAAAGCATCTAATATTTGATGTGATTTCCTGTTGGGGCTGATGTGATCAGCATAAAATCTCATGATTATATACAAGTCATGTTCCACTCCAAATAATAATAAAAAAAAAACAAACAGTATTTAACGTGAAAAAAAATTGTTTTGACATTTTTTTTTTTTACAATTGTCAGATTGTCATTGACTTTTTTAAAGCTTAATTATTTAAAAAAAACATTTGTAACATTATTCACATTATTATCAATTGTAATTTTCATTGTGTTCTCACTATTATATATATATATATATATATATATATATATATAATGCTATTTAAAACAGCATAATTTAAATAGTTTTTGTACAGTATTGTTATGCAACTAATGCAACTTTGCGTGAAAAGGAAGAATCTTTTTTTCTTTGAACAGTGGCTTGAGCAGTATAGAGTGGTGCTTTCAACGCCCAGGTCATGGGTTCAATCCCCAGGGAAAGCAAGAATTGATTAAATGTGTTGTTGAATGCAATGGAAGTCGCATTGGATAAAAAGCATCTGCCAAATGCATAAATGTAAAAAATGAAATATGGCCAGAACTGATCTTTTGTCTTGCTGTGAAAACTGTATATGGAATTCAAAGTGACAAGAACCTTTATCTAGTTTTCAGGCTCTACCATTTCATTTCAAATGTATAAACTTGAAATACTAACTAAACACATTTCCTTACATTCAAAAAGTATTTGTAGGCTGTACATTGTTCATAAGTGTTGGCTTGCTGGAGTTTACTCAAACAAAACCGGAAGTAAATTGTAATTGAATTCTACAGTCATGTATTCTGCCACTATAAGTTCCATAAAACAAACTTGTATTTTGTTGCCTCAGTTGGTTGCCACATCTCCTGCTATTTGTCAAATCGGTGGAATTAAGCAAATTGGGTATTTTCCCAAAGTCCCATTTCCCCACTTTTGGCAGTTGTTGATAAAGTGTTTCTTTTTATTCTACTCACAAACTCCCTCACTTTATTGCACTCAACCATATCCATCATCTCATCTTTGCATGTTTAAGCTTGCAGCGAAAGAAGGCAAGGATTATGATGAAGCGGGAAGTGCATTTAGACAAAAGAGATGAAAGAAATCGGTATGGAGTCATAGGTCGGCTGCTGTATTTTAAAGAGTAAGTTCCAGTGAACTAACTGAACAGGGGGTGTGAGAGTCATAATGAGATTCAATGCCATAGCATTATATATCATCACTGAACAACTGACACTATGACAGATCGTGTCAGAGTGAATTGTATTTATTTCTAAAATGTATTTTCTATAAATATGATCTGTTATGCAATTTTAATTAAATGTCCTTATAAAAAAAGGATCTGTTTTTGAAATGAAATGTACGTACTTTAATCCTGTAATGACAAAGTTGAGCAGCATGCCAGTCCGGTCTTCATGTCACACGATCGTTTAGAAATCATTCTAATATGATGACTGAAACGTTTCCTTCATTATTTTCGATGTTGAACACAGTTGTGCTGCTTCATATTTTATTTCATATTTCATAGTTGTTGAAACCTTTGAAAGTTCAAAAGCACAGCTTTTATTTGAAATGACGTCTTTACTTTCACATCAATTTAATTTGTTCTTTCTGGTCAAGAATATTAAATTATTTTCTTTTTTTTATCCTACCAACCCTAAATAATAGTGTATACAATCAGGAGTACAAGACCTAATGATCCCCTAATGATTATGTGAACGCTATGATCTAATTTGATCATCTAAAATGTTTAATGTACAGATCATGAGTGGTTGTTTGGCTTCCATATTCAATACATGAAAACTTTTGTATAATGCAAATGTTTGTTCAGACTTCATGTGGTTGCCACACCTCCTGCTATTTGTCAAACTAGTGGAATGAAAAAAAAATCAGAACATGTATTGCCACATTTCCCCAGTTGGCAGCTGTTGATAGAGTATTTCTCTTTGTTCTACTCAAACTCCCTCAGTTCATTACTCAACCAAATCCATTTTTTCAATTACTTTGGTTACATGGAGCCGTTCAATTCAATTTAAATAAGTTTTGTCATCCTCTATCCTTTTATTATTCTTACAGCAGGGATGCAAAGTCCAGTGTAACCTAGTGTGCAGGTTATCTTCACCTGATACTTAAACCATTTAAGATGGCAACATGCTCTAAAGCCAACGATGCTACATTTGACTCCTTTACATTAAATCACAACCAAATTATGTGCATTTTAAGTATCGTTGATAATATAAACCGAAAAACAGGTGAGTGAAACATCCTCACAAAAAAAAAATCTCCCTCCCTACTTTGACCCACACTTGTCTGACAGGTTCTGTTATTTAATCCCTCCTTTTCTGCCATGGAAACACAGTGACTATAGGTGCGAGTACGGTTGGGGGAGGGCAACATGTGATCCACCTAAACCTGTCTGAACTAGTTTGAGGAACAAATGCTCAAAGCTTTTCTGGGAAGACTAGAATTGAAAGCAAGGGAGTGCCAGTCAAGCTTTTGTGTGAATTTCTCCTTTAAAAAAAAAAACAAGTCAGATTTATTAACGACTTTGGACTTCTGCCTAATCTTTGCCATTGTATTCAATATTCGGAGCATGTAACATTACTTCCAAGCAAGTGTAGGAAAGCTTCTCATTAATACATTGGTCATTCATTAATCTGCCTGTTAAAGCCAGACAGATGCTTCTACCAAAACAGAATTGCAGGCAGCTTGTGTCACAAGAGGTTGATGCATTTGTTAGTCAAATTTACATAAGTCCTACCGCAATGACAGAACATTAAGGCGTGAAACTTGAGCAACAGGTCTGACTAGTATTTAAAAACTCACAGCTCTCCTGTGGGTTTAATTATTAGTCATTTGCAACTGAAAGGCCAGCAGATTTGGCAGGTTAATAAATAACCCTTTGAAATAATAACCCTTAAAATCTTCATACAAATGCATAAGTTAGAGATCTGGTTTGTAGCATAATTGTTTTACTGCACTGCCATTGAACTATGCAGAGGCAAGCTAACAATCACAAGAAAACAAAGCACTGAGAAACACACCACTGGCATGGCAGATAAGTCAAGAATGGATGTGCACTGAAGAAAACCAGCAGATCATTTAACAAATTTTATTAAAAACTTACAAGTCACACAAGCTGTACAAAGTTAAAATGTTGATCCAACTGAAAATGAGCCCTTAAATAAAAAAAGGTAACAGACACTTAAAAACAACCGTACTCCGCATGTAACAGAGTTTCCTCAATATGAAAGAGTTACATGCAATGTTCAAAACAGGTCTATGTATCATCATGGGGAAAATCCCAGTGTCAGATAAGTACACGGGACTTCATTAAGAGCTTTAAGACATGGTCTCCATCTCTCTGGGCTGCAAGAAAAGGAAACGTGTTAAAACAGAAGCTTGCTCCTTTTGGAAAAGCAGCTCAGAATGGATAATCAAGTTTGAGAACGAACCTGTGCTTTGCTGTACTTGGCCTTCTGTCGCCGTGCAAGAAAGAACTAAACAAGAAAGAGTCATGTTCAGTACCCGCTTCATACATGTATATTAAAAACAACTATGGTCTATATACACTTACCATAACAAGAAGTCCCGCAAGCACAATCAAGCTGACCACCACAATGACAGCAATGATGCCACCGGTCAACTTCTGCATTGTGAAGGTGGGTGCCTTGTCATCTACATAATACACCAGGATGTTCTCCATGGACACCTTTGACCCCTCAACACTGATCTCAAATGGTCTTTCGTTTTTAAACAGGGGCAGAACTTTGATCTATGGAAGAAAGATCAATGTCAAGAGTGACAAAACCAGTGACTTATATAAAAAGATAAAAATAAACTTACATCCTTCTCCATGTAATAAGACATGCGGGACAGGTCTGTAACCTTGTCATCCATCGGCTTTTTGACATCCACAACAATGAGACGGGCAGCTTTGTCGTACTGGAGGTAGTAAAGTAAAAAGATTGTTAGCTCCTGTACCACAAGCAGCCAAGCGTTTAATGCAAATGGCAGTGTCTTACCTCAACCTTATCCACAAATTTCTTTTCTAACTTGTAACGTTCCAGCATAGCGTTCTCAATTCCACTGCAAAAACAGTAACGGATTAGCACAACACTAAAATACAGGACTTCATATTCAACATGGTGCTGCAAAAAAGAAATTCATTACATACGTCTGCAATTTTGCCTCATCGAGAAGTGTGGATGTTTGGTTGTGCTTCAGTTCCAGGCGAACCCAACTAGAGGGAGAACATAAGATAATTGTCAGACCATCAAAATCGCTTCCTTCCACAAATTCAACAGAACACAGATCAAACTGGAGGTGTCAGTCAAGAGAGTGTCCCGTTTACATATTGCTAATACAAGTGCACTCACTATGTCTCCGCAGCCTCACACTTCATGTTCTTGTCTCCCTTGTCACTTCTACGAACACCAGCACTGTTGACGCACCAGCAGACATCAGTTTTGTTACACTGGATAGCCTTGAACTTCCCATCGTTCTCACACTCAGGATCATAGATGCCATCATTGTCCACAAAAGCGGTTTCTACCGGCTTCCCACCAATTGATCTTGTGCTTAATTTATTCCTGGCACGATACATCTCTGCTTTCATGAGGAAGCACTTGGGAATCACTGTGGGGAGGGAGAATAGAAAAACGCTTAATGAGAAAAGATGATTAAACCTTCCTGGAGTGTCTCGGCTAACAAAGCACTCAACTAGTTTAAGTGGAGTAACCAAAACCCCTCTAAAAACACTTATGGATATTCAACTACCCTAAAAACAGTACAAAAACAATTGAAGAGAAAATATAAGCAAACTTACATTTTGTACAGTCAATTGGCTGCTTGAAACCATTATCAACCAGAAGGGTGCACTGGCATGGGTCGTCACATACTGCCCATTTCATGTTGTCACAAGTACCTGTTGAATTAAGAAAAGTACAAGTTGATTTAATAACCCTAACCCAACCTAAGTCTTTAGTAAGAATTAAATGTATAACCCAAGCCAAGCAGAGCTAACACCCCCTCCCCCATCCTGAACCACACCCAGGATCTTTGTTTTGTTTGCCTTCCAACTATCAAGTTAATAACAAGGAGTAAAGAACCTGTAACAAATGTAACCTAACTGAAACTCGCGATGTAATGCAGTTTACACTTAAGAGTCACTTTAAATAAAAAACAGAGTACTTACATTGTGAAGCGACCACATCCACAAACACCACAACAAGCAAGGCGATTAAAACCTTCATCATGGGCAAGAACTGGAAGACAGAAACCAACAGTATCGGCGTTATAAATCACTCCGCTGGAGGAACTGATGCGTAAGCCTGAGTTAATATCCAGAAACCGCAATTTAACCGGTATATAATCAATAAACCGCTGAGGTCTTACCAGAAAGCTCCTTTAAGCGTGTAGAAAAATCAAAGTGAGATAATCCGCTTGATCGACTCTTGAGCTTTATAAGGAATAGCTCCGACAGATATCCTCTCTCAACCTCTCCAAACGAATGATCTTAACGCGCAACAGGTGAACAATTATGTATACCTGTCTGCGTAAAGACGTCAGGTGGAAGTGGGCGGAGTTAACTCGCAAATGACTCACCTTTTTTCCGCCCATGACCATATTTGGCCACTTGACGCATCGAGAGGGAACGCAAAACTTCCCTTCTCCATTTTGAAAATGTAAAGCAGCAAAAAAGATTTTCGGTTGAAACTCGACACATCTAAACTCAACGATAGCCTTCCTGTCAGGCGAAACAGGGTGTAGTCTAACTATACGACGAGGCTACCAAAGTGAAACAATCACATGCTGACTAACACTCTTACTGCCACTTACAGATGAGAAGCAGTGTAAATAGGCTCATTTATAATAGGCTAGTATTTAGCCTACATTTCATACACAATTGTGATTCAAAGTGGTTTTTAAAGAGGGAGAAAGAGCAATATAAGCATGTTGTAATACTGTAAAATCATTTAAGATTAAATGGTTAATTAAAACTGGATTCAAAATTAATAAAAAGTACTGTCAGAGACATCTTTCAGTTTAATTCATTCTTAATTTCATTCTTTAATTCAATTTAAATAAGTTAGAAATTGGAATTAGAAGTTTTTTGGGTGAAATCATTATGATGTCATTACAATGTAACCTGTAAAAATATAAAGGAGTTGCAAGAAAAAAATATTTAAGATTTAGTCTATTTTAAGGGGAGAGAGTAACTTTCATTCTGGGGATTTGATTTGTGATTTTTGTAGTTGAATGACACGACTGGTATCTAAATCAGTATATTCTATAGACATGATGATATCTATATGATATGATGTATAATGACCATATAAGCTTTTCATTTACAGGTTAAAAAGCTAAACAAAAAATTAAAAAAAATTGTGTCAGACCAGGAAAGAGGCCTTTAACCCCCCAAAAAACACAAACAGAACAGTGTTCACTATAGACATATTTGACACAATTGTAACACATTCTCACACATACTCTCTGAGTTTTTAGAATTATTAAGAAATATTTTCCATTTGGCAATTTTAATTATTTTTTTGTGTATCACTTTGATTCAAATGTTTAAAATGACATGAGGTAGGGTGTTATGATAGGGAATGCATTTCATTTCACCTACCAAGTTCACCTACATTAATTTGCCACAATAAGTTTACACACAGCGTTTACGGCACCCATTTTTTTGATGAATGATTGCCAAATATTTATCAAGCCAATTAAATGGTTTATAGTATCTAAAAAAGGCCCCCTGGGGAATAACAACATATGCTATGTACACTTGAAGCCAGAGTAATTGTCAGTATATTTCTAGTGTGTTATTAGTTAACTTAAAGTGAGCAATTTTGGAACAACTAATTTTGTACTAAATTATATTTTAGTTGTAATTAAATTGTAGTAAGGCATAACTTTAGGTATAATTAGTGTAAATTAATGTGTTCAATTGTAACAACTTCAAGTATACTTGGTACAGTTTCAGTATTTGCCTGTGTAGGGATTATTTACATGCTTGATTAGTGGTATTGAAGTGTACTTTATTTGTGTTATAAGTACAATACAAATGAATAATGAGTGTTTTCAAAACACACCATAAGTGTTATTATAATTATTACAATTATTTCTGAAAGTAATGCATGTCCATGAAATGAAGCTTTGAGATGTAAACTTAAAAATTACTCTGAAATCTTACTTAAAATATACCAACTTCAGGATATCTAATAATATTCTTATAAAAGTATACAATGATTATTTTCAGTACAGTTTAAAATGTACCTAACATATATTTTAAAGTAAGTTGTAAATACATACACTTAAAAAATAAATAAACAGAATGTTGACTGTAAGTATTTTTCGAAGATATATTTTCAGAAAATGTACCAAAGTGCAATTACTTTAAAGTGTGTTAAAAGTTGTATTGTGAAAATGATTAAAAGCTTTTTATAAAGTTCAATATAGTGCAATTGCTTGTTAGTATAGCAGCAATTTAATATAAAAAAGGGAATATATTTCAAATGTAGTAAAATGTTCTTATGTTTCACTAGGGCAGGAATGACAATCACAACAACATAACAGTGACACACACAGTGTTTGGGACATTCAGTGTTGCCAGTAAAGTCATCAACAATCATGCTCTCTCTGTTTCTCAAAGATTGCAGTGGAAACCAGGTGAACCAGTTTCCACCCAACCCCCCCAAACCACTGCTTCCTGAGCAACGTCACAGTCCAGGCATTTTCTGTGTACTAGTGTTTAGATACTAAAAAAATCTTTAAAGCTATTCTGTGGACATACAAATTGGATTGTGTTGAAAATTGTACTTTTGTCACGTAGCGCAAATGTATTGTGATCTCATGAGAAGCACAGTGCATATCAAAGCTGAGAAATTTGCTAAATGGACACACCCTTCCATACTGATACCCACAACAACACCGAAACTGACGTCATACTCTCTGTATAGTGCAACAGTATCTTAAACAACATCTCAAGACAACATCATATCATACATACATCTGGATTTGTGTTTGTGTGTGTTGTTCTGTGGTTTTAAAATGTGTTTTATAAGTGTTTCATGTGGTCATGTGGATCTGAAACCTTATTTATATATATAGCTGTATGAAAGTAAAACCTTCTCTTAATGTAATGATGCCTTAATCTAAACTAAACAAGGGAAATACTTGACTGTGAGTCAAATTTAAAGTCGCAGCCAGCCTATTTATCACACTCTTTTTTATATATAAAATATCTCAAGATGTCAGAAATATTGCTCTGCATTGCTTGTGTTGAATGAACGTATGGAATTACTGCCAGCTGAAAGCATTTGAAATTTGTTTGCCTTTGTTAATTTTTCACACCTCCACTTGATGGCGCTCTTATATCTTATTTCTACAAAGATGCTGTCTGAAAATTATTGTTATTTGTAAACAATATGAAATTTGTAAGCAATATTTTTGTATTTCTTTACAACGTCTTAAGTGAAGTGAGCGTTACTGAATAAAGCTATCATCTTACATTTACATTTATTCATTTAGAAGACGCTTTTATCCAAAGCGACTTACAATTTGAGGAGTACAGAAGCAATTTTGTACACCTTGATTAAAAAATAATCTTGATTATTTCTCACATTTCTCAAACTTTATTAAATATTGGGATACATTTAAACTGCGTGTTCTCATATAGAAATTTTTAAAGTGATTATTTATTGCAGTTTCTATTTTGTTTCTAGTCAGCTTCAGTTGAAAAACCGGTTAACTTATGAAACTGCTGAGAAATGTAATATTTTTGTATGTAATCTCATGTCACACACACACACACACACACACACACACACACACACACACACACACACACACACACACACACACACACACACACACACACACACACACACACACACACACACACACACACACACACACACACACACACACACACACACACACACACACACACACACACACACACACACACAAACACACACTCTTACACACACAAACATCTACCTATAGTTTATATTTGTCTCTTTTCTTTTATAAAAACATCTTTGTCTGAAGAAATTTTGGATTGTTTAACAACTAAAATGCAAATTAAAAGACATTCTACTCACCTGAAAATGAAGATGGAAATAACGATCATACACTCTAAACCAAAAAACTGAGATGTTTACTACATTCAGACTGATTGGGTGCAACTTCCTCTGTATTTGGTGACCACAGAGCCAGATGTGGTTTAAAGCTCTAAGCTCTAACTAAACGGCTACATTTACTCATCGTGTGAGAAATTAACCAGCTATAGTACAACATGTTCAGAAAACCTCACAAGCAGAGTAAATAAAACATCTTTAAATGCTTCAACGTTTGCTGAAGAGGAACTCTGAGAGATGAGTCTTTTTATCATCTCACATATGATTAACTATGCTAGGCCTGACAAAGTAAAGTGATTATATTCTGATTATAAATTTTACATTTATGCATTTGGCAGACGCTTTTATCCAAAGCGACTTACATTGCATTCAAGGAAGACATTGAATCAGTTCTTGCTTTCCCAGGGATCAAACCCATGACCTTGGCGTTGAGCTACAGGAAAGCCATGAGAATCAGAAAATAAATATTAATTCTGGCTGTAACGTATGGTATTGCCTTCAGAACAAGGCCGTGGCCACCAATAACATTCAGTCTAACAGCTCTCATCAGCTCTCATGAATGAAATATTACACCATTGATGCTGTTAAAGCTTCCTCGGGACATTGAAGATACCGACACATAAGTGACATTTCACCAGAAGTTTCTCAGCTGTCTCATATTATTGCATAAGTTGTTAAGAACTTTCTGTGCATATGATCAATTCACATTCATTTTCAGTGGACATTAAGCCCTGCCTTCTTTGATCTGATTAGCCATCGTTTTGACACTGATGCTGTTAGACCGAATGTTATTGGTGGTTACGGCCTTGCTCTGAAGGCAATACCATCCGTTTCAATCAGAATTAATATTTATTTTCTGATTCTCATGCCACTGACAGGCTCCTATCAGAGCTGCCAGCTCGACTGCCTGAGAAATTTGAAAGGAAGAAAATGCGCTTGTAACCCGTTTTTGGGTAGCGCACAGTCAGCATGCCTACAGGTGAAGGTGTCATCTCAAGATTCAAGGTTCTGTAATTTTTGCATATGTATAACATACGTGTGATGTAGTGAAATGTTTTTCATCCCACAATGCAACACAATCTTGTGGTTTTGAACATGTACCTCCACCTCCTACATGGAGGCAACTCTTTTAGGTCCATTTTGTCAATTACTTTTGTTACATTGAACCATTCACCCTTTAATTTAGATTGTAGTCAAACAAGTTTTGTCATCCTCTACCCTTTTATTATTCTTACAGAAGGAATGCGTTGGTTTAATTACTCTAGTTGTTCTCTGCAGTTGACTGCCCAGCAATTGCTTTTGGTTAATAAAAAGTCCCTTTGTTCTTAAAATTCTGAAAGTTCAAAATAACTCTCGTACAAATGCACAGGTTTAAAGGGTCAGGTTCTGTCTGGCTTCCACTGCGATCTGCTTCCAGCTACTTTAGCAGTTCAAAAGTAAATTCTATTGTTTCAAATTACAAACTGGTGTTTGTTAGACATATTGTAATTATAAAAACAAGTTTTTTCAACATAAATGATTTTACCATTTACAGCATGTTGTTATTTGCCTATAGCCTATGCATAGGAAGTCTTCCATAGTCACAGTATTAAGAGTTCTCTAGCTAAATACAGTCCTGTTAAACAAGTTGCCATGACCTGATTTAAATACGTGACAAATCTCATGCGACAAACAGGTGCAGCTCAGCTTGTCCCCACACACACACACACACACACACACACACACACACACACACACACACACACAATAATCATTATAAATAATTTGTTTTGTGGTACGATGGCCTCTTCATTAAGACAGGTATAGTTAAAAATGTTTTGCTTTACTATATTTAGATTAGTTTGTGGCAGATAAATTGGGAAAATGGTCTACAAAAACTACAAGTCACACAAAATGTACAATCTTAAAATGTTGATCCAGTTGAAAAATGAGCCCTTGTTAAATAGGAAAATGTAAACCGAGAGAAAACCACTGTAAAAACACTTAAAAACCACCACATTCAGCATGTAACAGAGTTTCCTCAATATGAAAGCGTTACATACAAAACAGGTCTATGTATCATCATGGGGAAAGTCTCAGTGTCAGATTCAAGTACATGGGACATCATTAAGAGCTTTATGACATGATCTCCATCTCTGTGGGCTGCAAGAAGAGAAGGAAATGTGTTAAAACAGAAGCTTGCTCCTTTTGGAGCTCAGAATGGATGATCAGGTTTGAGAACGAACCTGTGCGTTACTGTACTTGGCCTTCTGTCGCCGTGCAAGAAAGAACTAAAAGAGAAACAGGAACAGTCAGAAGTGTGCGCTTATACATATGAAAAGAAAAAAAAACGAATCTATATGGTTGTCACACTTGGGGAGCGATGCATGTGCGATGCAGAGCAAGTAGCACGAGGAGCAACAGGTTCCAAATGGAAACTCTCTTTATTCATAAACGAAAATGAAACAAAACACTTTAAATAGAACATAAATGGCACATGCAAAATCCTGGAGAACTAAGAACATGGAGAAATGGCATCCACACACTAGAAAACAGGATCATGAGAGAAACGCCACCTAACAGGATCAATATTAACAACTGACAAAGACCAGGACACACAAGTGGGTGATATAATTGCAGTCAAAAATAATTATTTTTCTAAAATCTAAATTATTATATCTGTCCCTTGATTTCATGTAAGCCCTGTTACCTTCAACACAAAGATCAAATTGATTTCTGAAACGAGCCAGAAAGTAGATAAAATTAAAGGTATATGAAAATGTAGTATTTCAGTTCTGAATGGCTCAGAGTCTCTCTCGTTCTCTCTCTCATTCACAGTCAGCTAAATGCTGTTATTTGGGTCTGTGTCAGAAGTGATAAGCCATTTATAGTAAGTGTTTCAGTGAAATCACAGACGTTAAAGATAAACTTATTAATGCTTCTAGCATACTTTATTTCAGATTGTCATAATGATTCTAATTGTAAAAGTTAAATATTTACATTTTTAAATTTGTGAATGATTCTATATAGCAAAGAATTTTCTACTGCATTCAGCCTGATTTACAGTCTTGTGAGGATGTTGAGAAAAAACTTTTGACTGCAGTTTGAGGGAGACTCTGTTATCACAATGATAATGAACCGAAAACAACCCAGCTGACTTTACTAAAAAACAAATGGATAATAAACAGACATGTTTTTAAACTGTATAGAGTAAAATCAATGGAAAAAGTTGTATTTATTTTCATACATTTAATGGATGCATGACATTAGATAAAGCATTTATATAAAAAAGGGTTGAAAGAAAAAGCAGTTATGAGGATGTCTGTGTGACAGCGATTGAGACACGAGTAATATAATATTTTGGTTTCTGAAAAACAGTAGAGATAAGTGGGAATGAAACAATACTGTGTGGATTTACCCTCCTATTTCATGTATTCTACAATGAATTGGAAATAATAGCTTTTTAAAAACCAGTGTATATATCCTGGCATTTGTGATTACAATGCAATGTCTGTGTTTGGTATCTGAGAGGTGACTGAGAGTCTGACATAGTGACAGTAGCCAAAAAAACATGTGTCATGTGTGTGGATTTGTGTCATACCGACCACCCCTAACATGCCAGGAATGTAGTAACACTGTTTGCTCATTTATCCCGGCTTCCAGAGAATTTGATTGATTTTTAATCAAATTAATTGGATGATAAACTAAAAAGGCCAAGATTCAATCTAGCATTGTGCGACATTTAAATACAACTTTGTCTAATGTTTTGAAGGTCAATAACACACTCTGTGCTCTGTAATATATTCTGTTCCAATTCAGTCAGTGAAATGAAAATATATTGTCTGTTTTATTCAATTATAGCCAAGCATAAGAGTATGGGTTAATAAAACATTTTGTAGCAGCATTAATTGAGTGCCCAGATGTTGTTTCACTGCACGTTTGTATATTCTTCTATATATTCTTGTCTTTTTCTTCTAATGATTTGTAATGATGTGAGTGATTTATAATAAAGTTAGTGATTTATAATTCTTTTTTTTAAATATTTTTTTGAACAACTTCAGTCTATTGCCTATGGAACCAGTTTTTAGTTAAAGCCTTTACTTTTCTGTAGTTTTCCATAGAATAATAATTAATATTGTCTGCACTTCTGACCAGACAGAACATGTTATCAAAGTCTTTCTGTTGATAATTGGAGCCTAGGCTGAGTTTACCTCTGAGAAGCTGTGAATCTGTGTGTGTTAGTGTCTGTCCTGTGTATGTCTGTGTGTTAATATGATCTGTATTGATGAGGTGATTAACTGGCACCATAAGGAGATGGAATGACTTGTTCTCGACAATTTGACGCCTAGAAACACATTTTTGTGACCTGAAGGATCCTTAACGAGTCAATCATGTGATAGACGAATATCTGACTGTCTGCTCTTGTGTGAAACATTACTAGTTTTGTTTACATTTCTTTCTTTCTTTCTTTCTTTTTTTCTTTCTAACCCAATCAGAATCATTTAACCTTCAGTAATGATGTAGTTAGGACCCTCTGTTAGAGTATAAATGCTGTATAAATGCTGAAAATGTGATTTTAAGAGGGACACTTACAAACTCCTTGTGAGACTTGAAGCTTCTGCTGATGAAAATGCAAACGATCTTCACTAAAAGTTCTGCACTTCTGACTGTTGGTCTTCATTCATCATTCATTCATGTCTTTGATTTCTCTGTGTATTTAAGCCCTTGGCTTTCAGTCGTTCCTTGCTAGTCATTTTTTTTGTTTGGTGGATTGTGTTTGTGTCATATGTTTCTGTGTATTTGTGTAGATTTTTGTCATTAAAAGTGTCTCTCTTGGCCTCATTTCTCAGCCAGCATTACAGAATGAATATCTACAATGAATCAAGGATCATGCTTCTCAGTTAAGTAGTTCGTCCCATACTAGGCCTTATATCGCCATGCAAGAAATAACTAAAAGGGAAAGAGGAACAGTCAGAAGTATGCACTATATGAATATACACTTACCAGAACAAGAAGTCCCGCAAGGACAATCAAGCTGACCACCACAATGACAGCAATGATGCCACCGGTCAACTTCTGCATTGTGAAGGTGGGTGCCTTGTCATCTACATAATACACCAGGATGTTCTCCATGGACACCTTTGACCCCTCAACACTGATCTCAAATGGTCTTTCGTTTTTAAACAGAGGCAGAACTTTGATCTATGGAAGAAAGATCAATGTCAAGAGTGACAAAACCAGTGACTTATATAAAAAGATAAAAATAAACTTACATCCTTCTCCATGTAATAAGACATGCGGGACAGGTCTGTAACCTTTTCATCCATCGGCTTTTTGACATCCACAACAATGAGACGGGCATCTTTGTCATACTGGAGATAATGTAAAAAGATTGTTGTTAGCTCCTGTACCACAAGCAGCCGAGAGTTTGCAATACAAATGGCAGTGTCTTACCTCAACCTTATCCACAAATTTCTTATCCAACTTGTAACGTTCCAGCATAGCGTTCTCAATTCCACTGCAAAAACAGTAATGGATTAATAGAAGAACACTAAAATACAGGACTTCATATTAAAAATGGTGTCAAAAAACACTAGAAATCAATTACATACGTCTTCAATTTGGTGTCATCGAGAGGTGTGGATATTTGGTTGTGCTTCAGTTCCAGGCGAACCCAACTAGAGGGAGAACAAAAGATAATTGTCAGACCATGAAATTGCTTCCTTCCACAAATTCAACAGACCACAGATCAAACTGGAGGTGTCAGTCAAGAGAGTGTCCCGTTAACATATTGCTAATACAAGTGCACTCACTATGTCTCCGCAGCCTCACACTTCATGTTCTTGTCTCCCTTGTCACTTCTACGAACACCAGCACTGTTGACGCACCAGCAGACATCAGTTTTGTTACACTGGATAGCCTTGAACTTCCCATTGTTCTCACACTCGGGATCATAGATGCCATCATTGTCCACAAAGGCGGTTTCCACTGGCTTCCCACCAATTGATCTTGTGCTCAATTTATTCCTGGCACGATACATCTCTGCTTTCATGAGGAAGCACTTGGGAATCACTGTGGGGAGGGAGAATAGAAAAACGCTTAATGAGAAAAGATTAAACCTGTCTGGAGTGTCTTGGCTAACGAAGTACTCAACTACTACTTTCCAAAATCACTCCAAAACCAGACTGGGAAACCAACTAAACTCAAATTAGACACTTGTTTGGATGTTCAACTACCCACAAAACAGTACAAAGACAATTGAAGAGAAAATATATGCAAACTCACATTTTGTACAGTCAATTGGCTGCTTGAAACCGACATCAACCAGAAGGGAGCACTGGCATGGGTCATCACATACTGCCCATTTCATGTTGTCACAAGTACCTGTTGAATAAAAATAAAAATATATGAATGTTAGTTTAACACACTATAATTTTGGACAGATGAGAACATTTAAAATGTATAACACCCCCATCACACAGGATCTCTTTGTTTTGTTTTCCTTCCAACTATCAAGTTAATAATAAGGATTAAAGAACCTGTAACAAATGCAACCTAACTTAAACTCACTTTTAAATGTAACTTACACTTTAAATATAAAACAAAGTTACTTACATTGTGAAGAGACCACATCCACAAACACGACAACAAGCAAGGCGATTAAAATCTTCATCATGGGTAAGAACTGGAAGACAGAAACAAACAGTAACTATAAACCTGTTACCCGTAATCCTGTCTCGTGTGTGATTTGTCACTTCCTGTCAGTTGTGTCAAGTTGTTTCACTTCCAGGTCCCTTCTGTGTATCTTCTCATGCCCTTTCTGTATATGTCATGTTCATCACTGCCCTCGTTAGTCTCGTCAGGTGTTCCCCATCTCCTCTTGTTAAATATACCCTCCTGTGTTCTCATGCCTTTGTCAGTTGTTGACTGTGATGTTGGAAGACCTTGTTATGTTGTTTCCTGTGTGTGGACGCCATGTTCCTTGTTCCTACGGTTTTGCGCTAAGAGTGCCGTTTGTTTTGGTTAATCCAAGTCTTTTGTTTTCATGGTTTGAATAAAGCATTGCATTGAATTCTGCGGCTGCTTCTTTATTCTTCTCTGCATCGCACACGAGCACTCTGTTGTAATAAAACCTCTCCACTGGAGGAACTGATGCGTACTTTTAACACACTTTTAAATATTTGTAATTTAGTATATTTTCATTAAAATTTAATTAAAAATATTTTTTTGTGTATTTTTGTAAGTGTACTTGTTTAAACATTACTTTAATTATATTTGAGGTATATTTTAAATTGTGTGCTGAAAATCGTCATTGTAGTAACTTGTAGCGAATGTATTGCCAATACTTTTGCCGTTATAACGTGTGTTAGCTTTTTAAAGTTAATGACGTTTACTACAAAGTTTTATAATATATATTATATTTATTGTCGGCTTTTTATACATATGTGTTATATGCTTATTGTTATTTGCATTTCATCTGTGTTTGGTGCATTGAATTGTCCAAGTCTTCATTCGTCAGGGCTTCCTAATTTGTAAACAATTTAATGCGCATGTGCGTGTAGGAAGCGCGGTCCGCTGACAAGCTTATATGACACAGATAAAAGTGTTTACTGTTTAATATAATCTATTACATAGTAAGTTTATTTTCCTTTTAATGAATTGATCTCATTGTGGCGAGCAGGGTGTGACCGAGGGTCGTGAGACCGGTTGTAACAGTCATGTCGTGTCTTGTGTGTGTGATCCTATTGTAAGATCTTTCACCTGTCACGTCAGTCACTGAAGAAGGCCTTAATGTAAAAAAATAAGTTATTCAAGTATGGCCACATGTTAATACACAATTATGTCCTGTCTGTGTGTCTGTGTGCTTTATCATTAAGCTGACTGGCTGACTCATGCATGGTCAAGAACTTGGCTCCAATATATACACTGAATGTAGAATATGTCACATGGTGTTTCTTAGAATATCTATAGTGAATGGTATATATTGTGATCATGTACAAATATAGAGAGTTCTCTCTGCACAGACGGTTCTCTCTGGGCAGAGATGGGCTCCAGCTGTAATGTTCAGGCATTAAAGGTTACTTCTGGAATCAAAGACCTTTGAGAAGTGTTTATTTTTTATAGAGAGAAAAATGCAACAGTCACAAACCACAACACCGCTCCCCTTGTTAGTCTCGTCACCTGTTCCCCATTATCTTGTGTATAACAACCCTCATGTATTCCTTTGTCTTGGTCAGTTGTTGATAATGTTAAAATGTGCGTGTTTCCAAGTTCTCAGAGTCATCTTCTGTTTTGCACAAGTGTGCCCCTTTGTTTATATTTAGTATTTTTGTTTTGTTCAATAAATATAGTTTTCAGTGGAACCCTGCTCTCCATGCCGTTCGTCATCCCGATAATGAGCGTCACCTATGCTCTGCACCGTTCTCTGATCTCATGGAGGAGCAATGCTAGTGAAGGACAAGACGGCAGTCTCGAGGGTGCTATTTTGGGACAACTAATTTTGTACTAAAGTATATTTTAGCTTGAATTGTAGTAAAGCATAACTTTACATGTATTTAGTGTACATTAATGTGATAAATTGGAACGTCTTCAAGAATACTTAGTACAGTTTTAGTATTTGCCTGTGTAGAGACTATTTACCTGATTGATTAGTGATATTAAAGTGTACTTTATTTGTGTTATAAGTACATTAAAAACTGTCAGGGTTTGGGGATGAAGGGAAGAGCAAGGACTCAATTGTGGAAGCAAATTTATTTTATAAAGCAAAATAAAACAAAATACAAACAAAGCTACCTTACTTAAAAAATACTACAATTACAGGATATCTAATATTAAGTATTATGAAAGTAGACAATGATTATTTTCAGAACAATGAAAAATAAACCTAAAATATATATTTTATGTAAAATGCAAATATTACACTTAAAAAACTGAACTTTTACTTCAAGTATATTTTTCTAAGATTTCTAAGACAGTTTAAAAAATTTAGTAAATTACAATTACTTTCAATTGTGTTAAAAGTTGTATTATGAAAATAAGTAAAAGCATGATGCTAATGTACTTTTTACATTTGTAAAAATATAGAAATATTGTCATCAACACTCATGCTCTCTCTTTTTCTCATAGATTGCAGCAGAAACCAGGTGAACAAGTTTAGACAGATATATTCTTTGGTTTTAAAATGTGTTTTATAAGTGTTTCATGCGGTCATGTGGATCTGAAACCTTATTTATATATAGATATATGAATGTAAAATTGAAGTTTCACGGAAGTTTGAAGTTTGAAGGAAACTATGCAATATCTAACAACTTGAAAGCATTTGATAGTTTTTGTCTTTGTTCTTTTTTTTCACACCTCCACTTGATGATATGGAGGTGTGAAAAACCTATATATAACCTATAATATGTTATTATATGTTACTGTGTCTGATTATTTTTTGTAAAAAAAAATAAAAATACATTTTCAAGCGTCCAGAATTACAGATGTAAAGTAATAAGATCTATTATAACAGACACCACAGTTTTTTGTTGTTGTTTTTATTTGTAAGCAATTATATATTCCCCATTTTACCTCAAAATAATGTCTCTTTGCACATAAAAAAAAGTTTTACAAATGTCTCAAGTGAAGTGAGTGTTACTGAATAAAGCTAAATCATCTTGATTATTGCTCTCATTTCTCAAACTTGATTAAACATGTGATACATTTAAATTGCGTGTGCTCGTATAGAAATTTTAAAAGCAATTATTTGTTACAGTTTCTAGTCAGCTTCAGTTGAAAATAGCTGATGAACCAGTTAACTTATGAAACTGCTCAGAAAAAAAATTTGTGCTGTATTAAACAGTACAAAAATATTATACAGTACACAAATTTCTCAGCAGTTAACCTGCATACACACACACACACACACACACACAAACACACACATCTAACTATAGTTTATATAATTTATTTTATAAAACATCTTTGTCTGAAGAAATCTTTGATTATTTAACCACCAAAATGCAAATAAAAAGACATTCTACTCACCTGAAAATTAAGATGGAAATAACGATCATACACTCTAAACAAAAAAACTGAGATGTTTACTACATTCAGACTGATTGGGTGCAATTTCCTCTGTATTTGCTGACCACAGAGCCAGATGTGGTTTAAAAGCTCCACATAATGTTTATGTAAAATGTCTAACTAAGCAGAATGATGTGCTGTCATGTGTGGGGATTTAACTGTAATACCTCTGCAACATAATATATGAATAAAAGATTATTTCACTGTTACCATAATTGGTTGCAGCTGTCTTTAATTATCTTTGATTTCTCTGTGTATTTAAACCCTTGGCTTTCAGCTGTTCCTCGCTAGTCATTGTTTTTTGGTGGATTGTGTTCATGTCATATGTTTCTGACTATTTGTGTAGATTTTTGTCAATAAAAGAGTCTCTCTCTGCCTCATTTCTCAGCCAGCATTACAGAATGAATAGCCACAATGAATCAAGGATCATAGCAGTCAGGCAGATCGTACCATACTATGCCTTTATATCGACATGCAAGAAAGAACTAAAACAGAAAGAGAAACAGTCAGAAGAATGCACTTTATGCATTTAAAATAAACAAAAAAAGCTGTATATGTACAGAGAAACGGCTACTTTTACCCATAGTGTGAGAAATTAACCAGCTATAGTACAACATGTTCCACCAGAAAACCTCACAAGCAGAGTAAGCAAAACATCTCTAAACGCTTCAACCGTTGCAATTCAGAGGCTCTTCACTACAAGTGAACTTACAGCTGCACTGAGAAGTTACTAGTTAAATAACTGTACTAGATATGAACTACGCAGATATTTCAAACATTCTGCTGTGTTAAATCATTTACACTATTGGTACTGGCATTTCTAAACTGCCTGTTTATTTTCTCACATAAAAACATTTCCAACCACGTAAATATCAGTACTCTCACATCTTAAAGATACAGACCATCATGCTTACACACGACACATTTTTTCCAAAATCCTGTACCACTTTTCGAAAAGCCAGTGTGTGAAAACTCACATTTAATTGAATGAATCTAACTAAAGTGATCAAAAAACATTAATTTACAATGTGATGAGGAATATTTTTTTTTACACAAAATTGTAAAAATTGATGGTTGAATAGAAGTTCCCTTTCATGGGAACTCGAGCTGCGTCAGAAAAATGCTAGGGGAAACCCTTGACGTCAGTCACGTGAAGATGTGTACAACCAATGAGAGAATTATGCGTGTGAATGTGAGTCAGTGACGTCATGAACAGAGCATAAAAGCGCACCGGAACCCAGAAGTGACAGCTTTAAGTGTCTTCAGCGTGCGTGTGTCAGAGAGTTTGTGCTTGCGAGTTACAAACCACTTTTCTTCTGGATTACGTGCGTTTGTATTATGGCGGAACAGGCATTTACCCCGTGTGTTTTTCCTTGCACCCGTTTTATTACGGGTAAGGATACACACAGGCAGTGCGTTGTCTGTTTGGGAGTGGAGCACGCTCGGTCAGCGCTTGAGGGCGCTGACTGTGAGAGGTTCTCATTGCGTACTCTCCGCTCTCGTCTGGCGGTATTTGCGGATACTAACCAGACTCGCGTTGCTCAAGGTTCTGGACCCGTTGAGGCTCGGCGGCGTTCTCAATCTTGGGGATCGCAGATGGATCTCACGGAAGGTTGCGAGGCGGGTGCGCCCGTTTCGCAGCCTGGCTGTGTTGATCCCAGTTCCAGGCGGGATTTGGGAGCACGCGCCTCAGGCGCGGTTTCTCCCGATCCTACTGGGGCTTCGGTGCTATCATTATCCTGCTCTGAGGATGAGGAAGTGATTAGCATCGACCCGGTTGAGGAGGCTTCGCCACCCTCCTCACCGGCGTATGAGGAATTGATCGAGGTTGTGACGCGAGCAGTCTCTCGTCTGGAGATCGATTGGCCGGCGGAGACCCGGAACGCCCGTCCCAGAAAAAGTAAGCTGGATGATACCTACCAGCTCGTGTCGTTCCCCAGCGCCGGGCAATGCCTTTCTTCCAGGATCTCCACACTGAGGTGTGGAGATCTTGGAAAAGGCCAGCTTCCGATAGGGTGCATACGTCGTCCAGTGCGATGTATGCTACCCTCACCGGAGCTCAACCTTATGGTTATGGAGGGATGCCGAAGGTGGACGAGGCTCTTGCGGGATACCTTGTGCCCCAGGCGGCATCCACTCTCAAAGCCCCGGCGCTCCACCAAACCATTGCGGGTCACATCATCATTGGTGGGGAAAGCATATTCTGCCTCTAGTCAGGCTGCGGCGTGTCTGCACACCACAGCACTGCTGCAGGCCTACCAAGCAGATTTGCTGGGCGATCTCGATCAGGGCGGCGGCAGTGGCAGTGGCAGAGCTGCGCCGGGCCATGGATTTGTCTCTCCGAGTCACTAGGGAAACGGCCTTCTCTGTCAGCCGCTCCATGGCAGCTCTGGTGGCTACGGAGAAGCATTTATGGCTCAATCTTTCAGCCATAAAGGATAAGGATACGTTTGTTTTGTTGGATGCCCCTCTGTCCCCTTCGGGCTTGTTCGGCGACGCCGTAAAAAGCGTTGTCGACAAGTTTCAGGAGGCTGCACGACAGCAGGTGGCGTTCAGCAAGGTCCTTCCCCGCCGCCCTTCACGTGAGCCCGACAGCCAAACACAGGCTCACAAATCCTCATACAGGGCCTCACCGAAGGAGAGTGTTACATCACGTTTACCTCCCCCCAATAAGGGGAGGTCGGGACAACACTCTCAGGCCCAGCCTTCTGGTAAAAAGATGGATCTGAGGAACATCTTAAATGCCAAGAAGGCTGCCACTAAGCGTTCCTGACGCCAGAGGCAAGCCGCACCAAGGCGGTTATCTCTGTGTCCGGTTTCCGAGGGAGCCCGTCTCGGAGGTACAGCCCCCTCTAAGGAGGGTCCTAGAGCATTCCATGCAATCCTCGAGAGACTGATTCCTTTAGTAGAATTCCAGGCCGCATGGTTGCGTCTGCCGGGCATCTCTCAATGGGTCCTGCGTACAGTAACCTCCGGGTACAAAATTCAATTCGGGGTTTCACCACCCCGTTTTATGGGGGTCCTACCGTCCTCGGTAGGAAGGCTCTGATTATGGAACAAGAAGTAGACTCTCTGCTGGAGAAAGGGGCCATCGAGTATGTGCCCCTCACAGACAGACAGTCCGGTTTCTACAGCCGGTACTTCATAGTTCCGAAGAAGGATGAAGGGTTGCGGCCCATTCTGGATTTGCGTCTTCTAAATCGCACTTGCGTCTAAAATTCAAAATGTTGACGCTCGGGCAGATTGTGACTCATATCAGGTCCGAGGACTGGTTTGTCACAATCGACCTAAAAGACGCATACTTCCACATCTCCATCCTTCCTCAGCACCGGAAATTCCTACGGTTTGCCTTCGGGGGGAAGGCGTACCAGTATCGTGTACTTCCGTTCGGCCTATCGCTCTCGCCCCGCATGTTCACGAAGGTCGTGGACGCTGCACTTGCTCCGCTTGCTCCGCTGCGATCACAGGGCATTCGTGTCCTCAATTATATCGACGATTGGCTAGTAATAGCCCAGTCGTCCCAGTTAGCAGCTCGCCATCGAGATGTCGTGCTTGCTCACGTGAAGGAGCTGGGGTTAAGGTTGAACGCCAAGAAGAGTGTGCTTTCTCCTGCTCAGAGAACCACCTTCTTGGGAGTCATTTGGGACTCGGAAACAATGTCTGCTCGGCTATCCCCCGGGCGCATTCATTCCATTCGTTCAATTGTCGAGAGTATCAAACTAGGCCAGCTACTCACTGTCAAACACTTTCAGAAAGTGTTGGGGCTCATGGCAGCGGTGTCCAGCATTATTCCCCTCGGCCTGCTACACATGAGACCTCTGCAGTGGTGGCTCAGGACCAAAGGGTTTTCCCCGAGGGGCAACCCGCTTCGCACAATCAGGGTCACGAGGCGATGCCTACGCACCTTGACCCTGTGGAAGAATCTCTGGTTCCCGTCACAAGGCCCTGTGTTGGGGGCTCCGTCCCGACGGGTGACTCTGTCAATGGATGCCTCCCTCACGGGTTGGGGTGCGGTTCTGAGGGACCTTCTCCTCACAAGGGCTGTGGAGCTCGCAGCACCAGTCCTGGCACATAAACCTGCTGGAGTTATTGGCAGTCCGCAGAGCACTACTTGCTTTCCTCCCGGACCTAATTGGGCATCATGTCACTGTGTTTACAGACAGCATGACAGTGGTGGCATACATCAATCACCAGGGAGGTCTTCATTCTCGTCCAATGTACAAATTGGTGAGACAGGTTCTTCTCTGGGCCCAAGGCAAGTTGCTCTCCCTCAGGGCAGCTCACATCCCTGGAGTCCAGAACATAGGAGCAGACTTCCTGTCGAGGCAGGGGCTGAGGCCCGGGGAGTGGCGGCTCCACCCCAAGGTGGTGGAGCAGATTTGGAGAAGATACGGGCAGGCACAGGTAGACCTGTTTGCCTCAGTAGAGAATACTCATTGCCCTCTGTGGTTCTCCTTAACGCATCCAGCGCCCCTGGGGCAGGATGCCATGATGCATGTGTGGCCGAGGCTACACTTGTACGCTTTTCCCCCGATTGTTCTGCTCCCAGGAGTTCTGGCCAAAGTTCATCAGGACATGGTCCGTCTCACGCTGGTGGCCCCCTATTGGCCCAGCAGGATCTGGTTCTCGGACCTGATATCCCTCCTGGACGGAGTCCCCTGGGAGATTCCTGTCAGGAGGGACCTTCTGTCCCAGGCGGAGGGTTGTGTCTTTCACCCCCGCCCAGAACTTCTGAAGTTGAAGGTCTGGCCCCTGAGGGGACCCAGTTCTTCGAATCCGGTCTCACAGCCGAGGTTGAAGAGACCATCCTTCAGTCCAGAGCTCCCTCCACGAGGAAACTCTGCGCTCTAAAGTGGAAACTCTTCTCTGCTTGGTGTAGCGAAAGGCAGTTGAACCCAGTAACCTGTCCCATTGGCAAAGTGCTGGAGTTCCTGCAGGAAAAGTTTGCGGCAGGGTTGTCCCCCTCTACCTTGAAGGTTTATGTGGCTGCCATAGCGGCTTGCCACATACCTCTGGGTGGGGTGTCCTTAGGCAAGGACCCCCTAGTCTCTCGTTTCCTTCATGGCACTCTGAGGCTGAGACCTGTGGCACAGACCAGGGTTCCTGCCTGGGACTTGTCTGTGGTACTCCAAGGCCTGTCCCAGGCACCCTTTGAACCATTAGAGGAGCTTCCTATTAAACTCCTCTCCCTAAAGACCCTTCTTTTGCTGGCTATCACCTCGCTTAAGAGGGTTGGGGATCTTCAAGCTCTCTCGGTGGTTCCTTCTTGCCTCAAGTTCGTGCCTGGTATGACTAAGGTCTTTCTCTATCCGAGGCCAGGCTATGTCCCCAAGGTTCTAACGAATGTGGCTCGGTCTATCATGCTACAGGCCTTCTGTCCTCCCCCCTTCGACGATCATGAGCAGGAGCTTAGGAACAAGGTATGTCCAGTACGAGTACTGGACGCTTACGTCCTTAGGACTGCTACCTGGCGTAAGTCAAACCAACTGTTCGTTTGCTTTGGGGCTCCTAAGGGGGCTCCAGCTTCTAAGCAAACCTTAAGCCGATGGATAGTTGAGGCTATCTGTCTGGCTTATGAGTCGGCCGGACATCCCTCTCCCCTGAGGGTCTGGGCCCACTCTACTAGGAGCGTGGCGGCCTCCAAGGCGTTTCTCTCAGGAGTTTCCCTTGCTGATGTTTGTGCTGCGGCTGGCTGGTCCTCGCCGCACACATTTATGAGGTTCTATCAATTGGATCTCGATTCCGCTCCGGGAACGAGGGTGCTCTCTCAGTGAGCTGTGACACATCCGTAGGCCGGCGTCGCTGAGGTGACGTTGGTATAACGTTCCCCTAGCGTTTTTCTGACGCAGCTCGAGTTCCCATGAAAGGGAACGTCTCGGGTTACGTATGTAACCCTGGTTCCCTGAAGGGGAACGAGACGCTGCGTCTCCTGCCTCAGCTCCTTGCGCCTCCGGGCCCGCTTCAGAAACTCTTTTGCTGTCACTTCCGGGTTCCGGTGCGCTTTTATGCTCTGTTCATGACGTCACTGACCCGCGACTCGCATTCACACGCGTAATTCTCTCATTGGTTGTACACATCTTCACGTGACTGACGTCAAAGGTTTCCCCCAGCGTTTTTCTGACGCAGCGTCTCGTTCCCCTTCAGGGAACCAGGGTTACATACGTAACCCGAGACGTTTTCTGAGGAAGAACACTGAGAAACGTGTCTTTTTTATGTTGTCTCATGTATGAATAAATAAGACAATGCTAAACCTGACTATATAAAGTGACTATATATTCTGACTATAGAGGACACAGTCATGGCAAACACCGGCAGAGGGATGAGGGGGAGGTTCTGGAGGAGGACGGTCATCGGGAGGAGGTGAAGGGATAGTGAAAGTAGGACGGCGAGATCCCTGCAGTGGAGATGGTGTTAGAGCACAAACCCAGAGCGTATCAGAGATGACAGCTCACTGTGGACTCGATGGAGGGAGGAACCAAGGTGTTGAGGTGGCCAACGACTTCCTGGTGACGACCGACTGAGGCAGAGCTGATGGATCCCAGCGTGCAGACCGATAGTTCAGGGATCTAAAGCTGGAGGTGGAGCCACAGGATCTTCTCACTTAGGTGAGGCTGGCAACAACACAACCTGTGGCTTTACGCCCCAGCGGAGCATTTTTGATGTTTGTGCAGCCATCCAGCTGAGGCTGTACTGGAGGACTGGCTAAGGTCTGCGGTGGTGATTGTGGTGAACTAGGTTGATGATGGTTCAGTGGTGGTTATGGTCACTAGAGTGTGTTTGCAGGGAAAGGAGAGTTCAGGAGGCGCTCAGAAGTAGGTTCAGGGGCTAGACACCACTCGAGAGAGGGCTTTGCTTCCTCTACAGTGGTGTGTGTAGCCCCACACCACTGTATGCAGTGGCAAAAATGGCCGGCACCCACCCCTCTGGTGGGCACTCGATTTTAGCGCTCACAGGAACAGGTTGAGGTATCAGGAGCGCAGGAGTCTTTGTGCTGTCTTGGAACAGCAATGGCTGTGAAGAGTTGGCTAGAATAGGGTGGGACAGGGTGGGACAGGGTGGGAAAGGATGGAAGGCAGTGCCTCAATGTATGTTGTTGCCAGCCAGTCCTCGTTGCCCGTGTTCACCAGGGTTTCCTGCATCGCTGCTATCGTGGGCTCACACCCTTGTCCAGACTCAGTCTGGGGCTCCTCTTCCGAGGCTAGGGTCAGCTCTGTCCTCATCTCAGGCTCTGGCTGAGGTATCGAGGCAGGAGGTAGCTCCCTGTCTGTGAGAGCACACGCAAAGTCTCCGTGGTGCCAGAGGGTGGGCTGGGCTGGGCTTTGGATCTGGCTGTCTACCGAAACAGGGATTGAAGCTCACTAGACATCGGATGATGGCCTCCCTCCAGTTCAGTCCTGAGATGTCTGAGAGCTCCCTGGGATGTATGTAGTTTACCCTGATCTGGTATAACGATTTGATGAGGAGTAGGAGTAGCTAATGGAGGAGGAGTAGCTGATGATGAGACCACAAAAACATTCTGTGAAAGAGAACATCGCCACCTATGTGATTTGTCTTTATTGCAAGTTCACAGCTCATAGTTTCTTTTTGTTTGGTTGTACTGTTAGCTGAGGAGGAGGAAGAAGATGAGGATAGTTTCAAAAGATACTATAAAACAAATAGGTTTATTCCAAAAACAAAACAAAAGTAAATCCCCAAATTATGATGATTATGATGAGCGTGAAACAGGTATATACATACTGATGAGGATGAGTGATGGCATTTGTACATGAATGGGAAATTGAGTGCTGGTGGTGATCAGGGAGGCTCTAGGGATTTGTAGTTCTGTAGCTGTCCAGTGATGTGTGACATGTGCCACTGACAGGCTCCTATCAGAGCTGCCAGCTCGACTGCCTGAGAAACCTGAAAGTTGGAAAATGCACTTGTAACTCGTTTTTTGCTAGCGTACAGTCAGCATACCCAAAGGTGAAGGTGTCATCTCAAGATTCAAGGTTCTGTAATTGTTGCATATATATAACATACGTGTGATGTAGTGAAATTATTTTGTTGTAGTTTTTGAAATGATTTTAAAATCTATGGAAAAATGTGGTTTAAATATTTTTAGAGTAGACACCAAAAGTAAATCTTGAAAATCAGCGATTTGTATTCATGTGTCTAATCCGATTGTGTGTGAGTGATACTGCACTGTGTGATTTGTGTGTCCCTGTTGTGTGTGTATGGCGTCATTAACCTCTGGGTGTTTATCATTACAGATGGGTTATGTGGATTTACAAACTTTACAGAAGCCAATAATTCTGATTGAATATGATGAAAAGAGGATACAGAACAAAAATAAAATGAATAGAAAGTTTATAAAAAGTTGTATTTATTTTCATACATTTAATGGGTGCATGACAGAAAGCATTTATATAAGAAAGGGTTGAAGGAAAAAGTAGTTATGAGGCTGTCTGTGTGACTTAGGGATTGAGACACGAGTAATAAAATATTTTGGTTTCTGCAAAACAGTAGAGATAAGTCGGAATGAAACAATACTGATCATATTTTTTATAGACTATACATTTGATAGAGGAATACTTTGACAAGTAATTGGAATGAAAAGTAAAACATTTTATGTAACGAAATAATTCTAATTTAATTTACGGAATTTTTTATGAAGTTAAATAGTTCATATTCTTTTAAGTTCATATATTATGAAAATCTGACAGCTCTTGTAACAATTTGTTTCCAAATCACAGGAATTGATGATGGAAGTTCAAATTCTTTGATTTTGAATGTTTGAATACTGTGAAAGTCTATGTTTTAGCAGAAATGATGATGTGAATTGGTTTTTATTTATAGTTTTGACAATCAAAATTTTAAGATGTCCTTCAATTAAGATGTGGGGACGATTCGGAAATCCATTGCCACTTGTATACGTACATTTCTTATTTAAATTCTGTTCTTTGTCTTTTTTGTTCATATGTTCTATTCCTTT
The DNA here is from genome assembly GCA_037043235.1 of Rhodeus uyekii. Classification (NCBI taxonomy): domain Eukaryota; kingdom Metazoa; phylum Chordata; class Actinopteri; order Cypriniformes; family Acheilognathidae; genus Rhodeus; species Rhodeus uyekii. Next base: position 564,837 of record JAWRVZ010000045.1, read on the forward strand.
TCTTGTTTGAATGAGTGATTTAGAATCAAGTTAGGGTTGCTTTTTTCCCCACAGAATAACAATGAATATTGTCTGCACTTCTCACCAGATAGAACATGTTAAACTATAATTGCCTTAATGTTATTGTATGGAGGCGGCCTACAAACTCCTTGTGAGACTTGTGCTGATGAAATTGCAAACTAAACTTCAAATAAGTTTCTTATATATAGACTGCACTTCTGACTCCTGCTCTTTGTTCATCATATCTGGTCCAACAGCTCTTAACTGTAAAACTGAAATTCATCAGTATCTGTAAATTCACCAACATAAATGAGTTTTACAGCACTAACACTGTTTCAGCTTTGATCGCCTCGGTGAAGATATGATAAACGGGGCGTGAACATATAAGCCTTCTTCCATTTTATGGTTGTCAGCTTTGCTGCATTACATTTACTTCACCAGGAGATGGTGCTGCAATTTCTATCTGAATGAAGCTTCGAGTAATGAACCATTTGACACAATTGTATCAGAAAGCAATAGTTTCGAAACGCTTCATTTGGCCATCACTAAGGGCAGACAGAACAGGATCAAACACGGGCAAACAGGCAGAATCAGTAACGGTATAAACAGACAGGAATAATAACGCTCAGAATTGACAACCATGGCTACTCAAGACTTCGCGGTGAGTGCACGGGTAAAGCAGTCTTTTATAGTCCAGGTGATGGTTAGCAGGTGGTGTGACAAACAGTGATAATGGAGTTCAGCTGGTGTGTGTAATCAGTCCAGTGTGAGGGTTGCTGGGAAATGTAGTGTGTAGTGTAGTGTCAGTATATGTGTGAGCTCCCACTGGTGGCCAAGGAGGGGAGCGGAGAGCTCATATTCATAACAATATCACATCAATTAAAGTGTGCATACATTTTTATTTATAATAAAAGAAAAAGCTTTTATCCTTGTATGGGTAAGATTTTTTGGCCCGTCCCTTTTTCTTTTTCAGCAGGACTTTAAATTTACAAATTGAAGGCAAAATGCAGTGTTAATTGCAGCTTCTTTTTAAAGCAATGCTAATAATTATATTTTCATAAAATCTAAATGATTATATCTGTTCCTTGTTTTCATTTCAGCCCTGTTACCTTCAACACAAAGGACAAATTCCTTTCCTAATCATCCATCACAATGAGTAAAACCACAGAATATAGTTCTGATGTGCAGCAAAATATTGTTGAGCTTCACAAAATAGAAAGTGTCTGTAAGAAAATAACTAAATCATTGAAAATTCCCTTTTTTCCAATCAAGTTCCAATCTGCTAAAGATGTTATGAATCTGCCTAAATTGTCTTAATGTGTGATTAGGAGGAAGGTTTGAGTGAAAATAAAGCCTCATTTTGTTTAGGCACATTTCAATAAAAATCCTCCTCTATAATCCAAAAACAAACTTCAACTTTTTGAGTTGTCAGACAAGACTTGATCTTCAAACGGGACATGGTTCTGTGGTCAGATTAAACTTAAAAAAGAGCTTTTTGTCAGCAAACTCTCCAGATGGTTTGGTGCAAACAGGGCTGAAAAGTACCCCATGCCCATGGTTAAATAAACCTCTGGATCTTTAATGTTGTGGGTTTGTTTTTCTGCTGGAGGTTCTAGACTTCTTGTTCCGATACAAGGCATCATGGATTCTAGCAAATACCAACAGTTAAAAAATTTAAACCTGACAGCCTCTGCTACAAATCTTATATATATCTTATAATCTTACAGCAATCCAAAACAAACATCAAAATCAAAATGTGTCACTGTTATATGTGAAGTGAAGTTTGTATGACTGTTCTCATTCTTGTGAAGCGACCTTGGGTTCTTGAAAGGCGCTATATAAAATAAACATATTATTATTATTATTATTATTATTCTCTTTTAAACAAATGTAATGCTTACCATAAGCTACGAGTTTTTAACCGTATTGCATTTTTAAATGTTGGTTCATTTGATGTTCTTGCTGTTGTTGTTTGGTTTTAATGCTGCCAGTTGGTTTTACTATGTTAATGACCAGGGTAAGATGATGAATAAAACTAACTTTTTGCATCCATTTAAGTGTGATTACAAACAATAATGTGACTACAGACCCTTGCCCCAATCTTACAATATTCAAGAAAGTGAAACTAAATTGATATGGTACAAGCGTTATAAACCACTCTGTTGGAGGAACGGATTTTTATGTCACTTTAACTTTCACTGTCAGGAAATCACAGGGTTCGAGATGCCTTCACTAATATAACTCTCGTACAAAGTTTGCAAATTGTATGCGTGAAATCCACATTATCAATTTGCTTGTTGGTGTTCAATATCTATGTGATTTGGCATTTTACTTCATCTCCATCTTTGCTCGCAAAGGTTTTTGACACGGTAACAAAACCAAGTAATAAACAAGTTTTAGTGTGGTTTCAGTATATTTTCTTAAATAGACTCTCTACCATGCACACTGGACTCACTCCAGTTTGCCTACCACAGCAATAGGAGCACAGAGGATGCAGTTGCCATGGCACTGCACTCTGTGCTCAAACAACTGGACAAGAAGAACTCTTATGCACGGATGCTGTTTGTTGACTTCAGCTCAGCATTCAACACTGTCATCCCAACCAAGTTAATAGCCAAACTTGGAGATCTGGGCATCAGTAGTGATGGCCGTCTGACACCGATGCTCCGACACATGCTTCGAACTCGAAGCAGGATTTTTTTATGAACTACTGCTTCGGAGCTTGCTTTGGTGCGGAAAAACACACGTGACCAATGACGTCTGCTTCGGTTCTCTGAGTGAATCACGTGACTGGTTCAGACCATTCGATACTGCTTCGCAACCCGAGAAGCTTTGTGACGCGAGACTTTACTGCACGCACGCTTCAGCAGGTTTTTTGGCGCGTAATATGACCATGTAGCGAGAGGTTAAGGTGGTGGACTAGAAATCCTTTGGGTATTCCCCGCGCAGGTTCGAATTCTGCCGACTACATAACCCCCCCTCCCCTGTCAATAATCGCGCGCAGTTTGGCACCCTCATTTTAAGCTGGGCACCCTCAAAAAAAAATTCTGGCTACGCCCCTGCTATATAGATGCCCAAAATGATGCACAAGATGTGGGTTTATTGTAGTAGGAGCTTGCATTGGTGTTATCACTGCATTTGTTTGATCATCATCATCATGGTGAGCATGATGGTGAGCTACTCAACATTAAGTAGCATTATAGTGATGTATGTAATAATTAGTTCATTTACATCATTCACACAAACCCTAGTTACACTCAAACTGACATTATTTGCCATCTACAATTTCGCCACTAGATGTCACTGAAACGAAGCTTTGAATGAATGAACCCATTTTCAAAACAGTTGATGAAGTGGTTCAATACTGGTTCATTGCTTCATTTGGACATCACTAGGCATCAGCATCTCAATGTGCAACTGGATTTTGGACTTCCTGACCAACAGACCCCAGAATGTCCGATCTGGATCCACCTGCTCCACGTGCATCACCCTTAATACTGGTATACCACAGAACTGTGTGCTAAGCCTGTTTCTCTATTCCCTCTTCACCTCCGACTGCAAGCCTGTGTTTGGATCTAATTCCTCCGTCAAGTTTGCAAACGACACCACTGTGATTGGTCTCATCAGCAACAACGAAGAGATTCAGCACCTGGCTACTTGGTGCACCGACAACAACCTGCTCCTCAACACCACCAAAACGAAGGAGCTCATCGTGGACTTCAGGAAAGAGTCAAGAGGTACACATGACACCATCCACATCAATGGAATGGCCATTGAGTGTGTCTCCAGTTTCAAGTTCCTTTCCTTAAAATCCAGTATTTAACCAATATTTAGTTCTGTCATTAGTCTGACTCAAAAGCTAAGATGTAAAAATATGTTTTCAAAAAGTTGTGTCTCCTTCAGATTTGAAAGATGACGACATTTGGTTTAGGTGCCCCTTTATACCTGGAGTCGCACCTGTGGTGATGTTATAGGCGGCTGCCCACCAATGTCAAGTTCATTGTCATGATTGTATTCTTGCTTCAAACACCTGTCATACCGGAGGTATTTCTCAAAGTGACCCCTAGGGGACGTCGTGTCCCGTTCCCTAATCTCAGGGAACTATGGTTACAATGGTAACCTGAGACGTTTTCACCACAGCGTTTACTTGCTTTTGAAAGTTCAACTCAGAATCAAATACATCCAGATTTTGGCTGAAACAGAATTTGTCAGCTGGATGTAATACATTCATTTGAGTGTTGTCAACATAGTGTGCATAGTGTGCAATTTCCTGAAAATAGACCCCAGAGGTAACATATACAGGGAGAATAGAATTGGACTGCATGTTAAAGGAGCCAAAGGAAATGTGTGTGTGATTTCCAATTATAACTGCTGTGAAAATATTAGAGATAAAGGGAAAAAAATCAGCACACAGCCACTAATACCAATTTCCTGCTGTAGGTAGTCCAAAAGAATGCTCTATATAGCTGTCATATTACACATAGCTGTCTTCTGTTTACTTCCTAGTTCCCCATGTGCTCTCCCAGTGTTTTTCCCTTCACCCTTTCTTATCATCAATCCCCCTGTTAGTCTTGTCAGCTGTGAACTATCCTCCAAACATCCCCAGTATATACCTAGCCTGCGTTTCCTTCGGTCTAGGTTCTTAGTCATCATTGGTATGTCAGTGGTAGCTGCCATCCGATGTTGCGCCATTTGTGCTGTCTGGTTGTGTTTGTGTACTTCTTTTTTGAGTTTGATTCTTATAAGTACGTTTGAGCTTACTCTCCGGGCCAGGATCATTTAACCTTCAGTAATGATGAAGTTAGTAGTTTCTGTTAGAGCTTCTGTTAGGTGGCCTACGAACTCCTTGTGAGACTTGACGTTTCTGTTGATGAAACTGCAAACTTTTCTTCACTAAAATTTCTACAATTGACTTCTGACTCCTGATCTTCATTCATCATATCTGTTCCTAGGGTCTTAACTGTAATTCCACTACTAATACATATATATATATATATATATATATATATATATATATATATATATATATATATATATATATACATATGAGTTACGTTCCCCTCCCGTCTAGGGTTAGTAGGGAAAGTAGCAAAAGAAAAAGAGCTAAAATAAAGTGCTAAAGTAAAGAAAAAGGAGAAAATAATGGCGGGTACACACTTCAGTCCCCTGTCCCAGAATGAAAACATAACATTGCACCATCTCTTTCATCCTAATTGCTAAATCAGGATCAAAAGACAGGTCTGCCACACACATAGTAGGAAGTTCGGCTGACACAGCTCCCAAAGCCGGGTCAGTCAGAACCTGCTCCATGCTAATGTGTTTTGCTAAAATTCTAGTTTCTATGAGCCTATCATGCAATTCTTTTTAATGATTTTCTTTGATGTCTGCCGGGAAAGATTGATATCAAAGAAGTCAGCTATCGACAATAAATCGATTTTCCTACAGCGTTCAAATACCTCTGGTGTAGGAGGGAGAGTAAATGATACCAAATCAAATTCCTTCGTCTACAGATTTCTCACCCTGCCAAAGAACTGCCAAACAATGAACTATGGGAGACTTAACTCCAAACAGATGAGTCTCTCACCAATATCCGGATTAATCAAACCGGACGTGGTTGAATTACGAATAATCCCAATCGTTTCCAAACAATCCCGAAAGATCCTGGACGAGCCCCAACTTGTCTAAGGTTAGGAGGGAAAGTAGCAAAAGAAAAAGAACTAAAATGAAGTGCGAAAGTAAAGAGTCCCCTGTCCCAGAATGAAAACACAACATTGTAAGTCAAAAAGGAGGTTTTAATTTACAAAGAACTTAGGTTTCAATTGACAGAGAATTGGAGAGCAGATCCTAAAATAACAAACAAAACGGTTACTAACTAAATTAATAACTGGTCACAAAGGTGCTAGCCACTACTAAGAAATGTTTCTACCACAGTGACCAAAATGCTTTAGTTTGGAGCAGTAGAGAAGTATGTCTCTCCCGGCAAACTCTGGCTGCCCCTTTATACTCTGTCTCAGGCACCTTTTCGGCAATGAGTTGCAGGTGGTGCTGATTAGCAACCTGATCAGAGGGAGAGAGAGAGAGAACCAAAACACAGACACAGGCCACACAACAACGTGATCGTAGTAAACAACAATAAAGTAACTTAAACAAATAATAGATAATAATAATGAAGTCCTGGGACATAAGAATATATACAGTAATACCTCGGTTTACGAGCAACTTGGTATACGAGCAAATCGGTGTACAAGCATGGAGGGTCGAATCGGTGTGCGAGCATTGTATCGGTGTACGAGAAACATTTTCCCTCACCCACGTGCATTTTTTGTGTGGAAAAAGTCCTAACGCTCAGCATGGTCGCGCGGATTTTTACTAGAAATATCCTAAACACAGCCTCTCATAACAGTCACGTGGTTCCAACCCCTTTATCACCCCTTAACTCATTCATTCTCTCAGCATCGCTTGGTTTGGCTGCATCATTCACCACAGTGATACTTTTATAAGTGATTTACAGAGGTTTTACCTCCTGTTATAAACATTAATTAATTGTGATCGCTATTGTTCACGTAGTGAAATATACACGTACAGTACCTCTAAGCAGTAAGTGTCAGGGTTCATGAATTCATTGTCTCCTAGTTCTGCCTGTGTATGTGTGTGTGTGTTTGTGTGGGGGCGTGGTCACTGATCACTGCAGCAGCCATAATCTCACGCACCTCATTCTCATGTCATCTGCTGTCTCTGCCGTTTGCTCGCGCGCGCGCTGTCCATGACATTTATTCTGGATTATTACTTCAGCCCTGCTCCACAGGACATGGTTTGTTTTCTGCACTATTATAATAAATTCACTAATTTGCACTTGAATCCGGGTTTTGTGTTTTCCCTAGCTGACAGTAAACTCCCACCTCCTCTCATCTCCATCATGGCTAAGCTAAAGTGCTATAAAGTAAATTAAGTATTTAAAGTATTCAGTATTAAAATCAAGTATTTTTATTGTTTACTTGTCAATTATTAATTCGTATTTATATGAGATCTTAATGGTTATAATTTTAACTAATTAATAATAACCAAATTATTATTATTTTTTAAATAAACAATTTATGGTTGTGTGGAACGAATTAATAGATTTTTAGTGCGTTCTTATGGGGGAAATTGTTTTGGTGTACGAGCATTTTGGTTTGCGAGCTCGCTCTTGGAACGAATTAAACTCGTAAACCGAGGTATTACTGTATATATATATATATATATATATATATACACACACACACACACACATATTTGACATTTCTCCACAGTTTTCAGCATCCCTCCTCCACTCTTGACTTGTTCCTACCACAGCCAGTAATATGGGGGAGTGCTCTGGGTTTGGGCCAAATACCGAGCTCGGAGCCCTTTTCTCAGACAGCACGCCAAATACACATACTATTTACTCTACTTTTGTTATTTGTAAATGTGAACTCTTGAAACGGTAATTGTCCAGGTGAGCCATCCGGACCTCTCAATGCCACATCACCTCTATAAAAAAGCATCAAGCTTCAACAGGTTCCTCTGTTCCTTATTGTTCTTGGAAGAAGACGTGCTGTGAGGAACAAGCCTTGAAATTATATGAGAAGAAGAAGAACGCAATTGATCCAGTGAAGAATATAATTTCTGACAAGTTAGTCATTTATTCTTTCTTACATTAGTTAACATAATATTGTTACATACACTTACTGTTACAAACACATACCAGACTAAAATGTGTGAAATCGACTGAAACATGTTGAAATATATAATGCATAGTCAGCATAGTCACCTCTCATTACTAAAAGTTTTTTTTTCTATAAAAGGATGTTTTATGCTCTATAACATAAAAAAATATGGTTTAAAAGTAATATGAGTGTTTACATTTTAAGTTGATGAATGTTTATACCAGTGTTTACTGTGTTTGTGGATATCTATTCAAATGTAAATTTGAATGTATAATGAGCTAAAGAATAATGTTTCATAGTGCGGCAGTGTAATCAGAGCAGCTTGATCGGGTCAGTAAAAAAACTATTGACATGGCGGTTCTTTTCAGGGCCCATTCAACATTCTAGATTAGACTTGAATGATTACTAGTAATCTTTTTTCTTTCTCATGGGGACAATTCGGAAATCCATTACCGCGTGTATAAATATTATTTAATTTTTCTTATTTGTACCTATATTCTTCTCTTTGTCTTATTTTCTTATGTTCTTTTCCTTTCTCTTGTTTGAATGAGTGGTAAAGATTTATAATCAAGTTAGGGATTTTTATTAGTTAAAACCTTTCTTTACTTTTCTGTAGTTTTCCATAGAGTAAGGATGAATATTGTCAGCACATCTCACCAGATAGAGCATGTTATCAGAATGTTTGGGTGGTCTTTCTGTTGATAGTTGGAGCCTGAGCCGAGTTCAGCCTTGGAGAAGCTGTGTATCTGTGTGTGCGCGTTAACATGGTCTGTATTGGTGAGGCGATGACTTGTTGTTCTCGACAAGCCACGTCACGAACCCGTCAACCATGTGATCAACAAAGAAATGCTTCAGACTGTCTGCTCTTGTGTGGAAAATTACTAGTTTTGTTAATCTTTTTTTCTTTCTTTCTTAGCCAATCAGAATCATTTAACCGTCATCATTGATGTAATTAGCACCCTCTGTTAGAGTATAATTGCTGTAACAATGTTATTGTATTTGGGGCGGCCTACGAACTAAAAAAATCTTCTATTGACTGCACTTCTGATTCTTGGTCTTCATTCAACATATCTGGTCCTCGGGTCTTAACTGTAAATTCCCCTACACATATGACTTTGATATGACTCCTTCTGTTTTAACTAATATAAAAGTTAAATATCCCTTTGCCATATCCCTCACTGTAGAATGGTAGCTCATCGATACAGTTAGATCTTGTTGGAAATGTAGTAATTTGTGAAAATGTGAATTCTTTTATAATTCTATCATTAATGATTAATGTCCAATCAGAATGAACTCCAGTTGGTAAATGGGAATGGGTAAAATACAGCATTAAAGAAGGGAAACATTTTGCAAATGCTATAAAATTGAGGAAGTTAGCAATATTTATGTTGGCATCACCTTTGTCCTGCACATGAGAGCACAGGTGGTTATTGATGTGCAGACAAATAGATGCCCTTGCAGTTAAAGTGTTTTTTTCAGCTACTTTATCTCAATTTGCAAAGATTATGTTGTCTGAACAGTTTGATGCAAATCAAGTTAGATCAGATGGATTTCAATAACAATCTGTATGAAAGCTATTGAGAGTAAAACGGCTTCTCGGAAAATAAAAAAAATACTTAATTTGTGTAATACTTCCATTAGGAATCGTTTGGATTGTTGTTGTTGTTTTGAGTGACATATTTCTGGAGAGGAGGGATTAAAACTTGTCTGGCCATTGGACAACCTTATTACCTAGCCTTTGTGTTGATGCACATGCCATCACAGAAGAGATGTCCTTTTGAAGGGATGATAATTTTTTGATGAAAGATTATGAGGTTACTTTTTTTTAAATGTGGTTTGCTTAAAGTGTTTTGTTTTTGGTCTACTATATCTTGTCATGTATAATAAACATTGAATCTTTCCACATACAACACTTTTTTTTCAATTTTGATTTGAATGTTACTCTTTCCGTAGTATTGACAAAACATTTTCCATCATTCCTGACAGAGAATTACACTTTTAGATTACACTTATAATCTTTGACAGTCATTGTGCCAAAATTTTTGTATCATACATAACCAGAGGTTGTGATGGTCTGTGAAGCTATATGAATCCAGGGCTGATTTTTAACCCCAGTTCATCCCCGGTAATAATAATCTAGTATTTGTACATGAGGAACAGGTACTCTCAACACAAAACACTAACCATTGAATGCTATTCTCAGCCTTTATTTTACACCCGGAGGCAAGTTGAAGCCCAATGGGTGTAGTCCACTTACTAGAGGAGAGAAACATAATCATAGAAATACATGGGTGTTTCCCATAAGCTGGTTTAGGATGTCTTTGGTGTTGAGATGGGTCATTATGCTTTGTACCAGGAAGAACAACAGTTGTAACTTGGGCAGAAGAGAAAGGAAGTAACAGAACTTCCAAAGCCTGAAAGGGACCCACTTACTTTGTATCCTAATGTTAGCCTTATAGGACAACCAGCCATCGGTCAGATATGCTGTAAGTACTAATTTTTAAACATTTTATTCACCAGGTTTAAATTTCTTGTTTTTTTCCATTAGGGTACCAGTGGAAATTGTTCACTTGGTTGTGTTAAAGTATTGAGCACTGAATGTGTCTAAGAAGATCTATAAGGTCTCATGAGTTATTACCAGGCAAATATGGAATTGAGCAAATAACAGTTTACTCTAATTACAATGATTTACATTCAGATACACATCAACTATTTCTCAATGTAAGTGTTCTAAAGGCTGATAAAATTCAATTTGATATATTGAAATGGACAGTGTAGGAAGAATTTAAAACATGCTTTTTATACTCTTTAACATAAAAAATGTCTCAAAATAGTTCTATGGTTCATAGCTAAAAAAAATTAATTTTAGTCAAAACATAAATCCAATCTGTAGTGGTAAATGTGCCTTTTATGTGGGGATGTTCAGGACTGATACTGTTATGTTGAGAAGGATGTTGTTTCCAGTAAATTCTGTCTATGCGTAATTTGATTCCACTGCACAACACAAATTTCTAGAGATTCCATCAGACAGACAATAGCAAAATCTGACCCACAGGGAGGTAAAATGTATAGCGTGTAATATATAGCCAGATCAAGGATTATCACCATAATTTTTCCTATTCAGGGCACCATTCATGTTGGCTTTAGTTACCAAACTTGATAAATTCTTTGGTCTATTTTCTTAATCAAACCAGCTGTTATTTAATTTAGATCTTTCCAAACGATAATCAAGCCAATGAATTAACAAACATTTAGGGAACTATGCCATAATGGGAAATACTATAATGGGAAATTTGAAATTTACTTAAAGTAAAATAGAGATGTTGAGAATGGTTATCAGATATGACAAAATAGTTGAATAAAGTACTCCTTTTGAAGCTGTGTGATGACTTACGCTTCTCTGAGTCTAATAAAGTTCTTTTGATTTGGAATAATTAGGTCCTTTGAAGATGTCCATCCCTTGGTCTCATGAAACCCACTCCGTTTTTTGTCATGGATAAACTGGTTTGACTTGATAGATGTAACTCTATAGATGTAAAGATGCACTTGCACATAGGTAACCAATAGGAATTCACCTAATTACTCACAACAAGGAGCTGTGAGTCATAGTCAGGGATAAACAGTAAAGATGTGTAGATTCATTAATCATCAAGGACACAATTGAAATTTACATTGTGTCTTTTGTGTTTTCTTAGGAAAATATTTTGATTAAATGTGAGAGAAATGACAATGTTCAATGTACAGCCACAAAAGCTTGTGGAATCGTTAATTTAGCGGATGCTAAAACTGTTTTGCAGGGGAATGTATCTGTGTTTGTTGAATTTCTCTGATACTTCAGTACTGTGTACATAGTCAGCAGTGTCATAACATTATGTTGAGGCCATTTTTGTGTCTTCATATTCGTTTACCTTCTCTTGCAGGAATCTGCTGCTGTGCCTTCTGTACTTGTGTACTGTGCTCAGGTGCACAACTGCAGGTGAGTAACAATCTAGATCAGAGTCTCGTATGATTGATCAACTCACAGCACAGAATCGAGTTACTCATTGCCAGACTTACCGATCTCTTATCCATTCTGTCTACACAGTTGCAGATCTCAGTGACTGTGCAGCTGCAGGGATCATATGCCACACCAATGCAGATTGCTTAAAAAAAAGTGCTAATGAATTTGTCTGCGTGTGCCAAATGGGGTACAGGGGCAATGGAGTGCAGTGCCAGGACATCGATGAGTGTACTACTAGTCTACACAACTGCCATGGAAAAGCAATCTGCAGTAACTCTGTGGGCAGTTTCACCTGTTCATGTCAAAATGGCTATTTTGGTGATGGCTTCCAATGCCAAGATATCAATGAGTGTTTAACTAATAATGGTGGCTGCCATGTCAATGCACTTTGCAACAACAGAGATGGAGGAAGAGACTGCAGTTGTAGGTCTGGTTTCAGTGGAAATGGATTTCAGTGTACTGATGATAATGAGTGCGCAAAACCAGGAATCTGCCACTGGAATGCAACTTGCATTAACAACCCTGGATCCTATGTGTGCACATGCAATCCAGGCTACAAAGGCAATGGAAACTATCTCTGCCTAGACGTTGATGAGTGTTCAGAGAGTCTTGGTGTGTGCTCTGCGTTCTTTGGATACAAAGGTTGCAGGAACTTGCCAGGATCATACACCTGCCTCTGCAACACTGGCTACCAAAGTAATGGACAGACATGTGTGGACATCAATGAATGTGAAATCAACATCTGCAGCTCATTTGCTGAATGTATAAACGTGCCAGGCTCGTATCGTTGTACCTGTCCTGAAGGATTTGTAGGAAATGGCTTGGCATGTAATGACATTAATGAGTGTGAGAGGAAAAACAATTGTGACCCCAATGCAATATGTGCCAATTTGCTAGGAAGCTACGAATGTTCCTGTCGCCCTGGGTTCTTGGGCACGGGTACAAAATGTACTGACATTAATGAATGTGTCACCAGTAACATTTGCCCAAGCAATGCTGCATGTGTCAACACACCAGGCTCCTTCAACTGTGACTGTGGTCAAGGCTACAACTTTAGTCGAAACCAGTGTCTGGATGTGGATGAATGTGCCATAGGACATTGCAGTCCTTACTCTTCTTGTGAAAACTTACCTGGTTCATTCATCTGCACATGTCTAGCTGGTTTCGAAGGGGATGGATTAATATGCAACGATGTGGATGAGTGTGCCAAAGAAAAACGGTGCCATGTTAATGCACTCTGTATTAATACACCAGGGAAATTCAAATGCAGCTGTATGGCTGGATACACAGGGGATGGTGTGTTGCAATGCGTCGATGTGAATGAGTGCCTTGTTGATAATGGTGGCTGCAGAAACAGATCAACGTGTGTCAACAGTATGGGATCTTTCACTTGCAATTGCGCCTCAGGCTTTGAGCTAGTCAATCGCACTGCCTGTGAGGACATAGATGAATGCCAGCAACCCGAAAAGGCTTGTGGTACCAATGAACTGTGCTCAAACATGGAAGGGGCATTTGCATGCCAGTGTAAAGTAGGCTTCAGTCGGGTAACTGATGATTTAGACTGCACTGATGTTGATGAGTGTGAAAATAAGAAAACTTGTCACCAGAATGCCACATGCTCGAATTCAGCAGGCTCCTTCTCATGTACTTGCAAACATGGCTTCTCAGGAAATGGTGAAACATGTGAGGATATAAATGAGTGTGCTGTTGAGGACATGTGCCATCTACATGCCAATTGCTACAATTATCCTGGAGATTTTTTGTGTACATGCCACGAGGGCTTTACGGGAGATGGTTTCACCTGTACAGACGTGGATGAATGTGTATTTTCCAATTATACTTGCCCAGGCATTGCTGTATGTGTGAATTCTCCTGGAGCATATGTCTGTTCTTGTCTGAATGGCACAGTAGCATACAACAACACATGTGTCCTCCCTAGCCGTGAATGTAAACCTGCCTGCCATCCACATGGACTATGTCATCCTTCACCTTCTGGGTATCAGTGTGTTTGTGATGTGGGATTCAAAGGGAATGGACTCATTTGCTCAGACATCGATGAATGTGAAGAAAATGTGTGCCCAAAGAAAGATACACAGTGTGTCAATAACCAAGGATCATTTGACTGCAAATGCAAAGTGGGTTACACTCTTAATGGAACAGAATGCACAGGTATGTCCAATTCACATTTGATAAAAAAAATGGCATGGGTTCAGTTATTCAGGAAATGTACAAACTAATAAAATATTTACTTTACACTTTAAGCACTTCAAGTCATTTAGGATGAATGTGTATGCCAAGATGAATAAATGTAATCTTACAATTTTCTCTTTTCCCTTTATATTATTTTTCCAACCCCACAGATGTGGATGAATGTGAATCTGGAGTCAATATCTGCAGCAATTTTGCACAGTGTGTCAACACCATTGGGAGTCACCTGTGCGTCTGTCGCAATGGCTTTACTGGGAATGGAAAAAACTGCTCTGGTAAGTCCTTCCTTTTCAAATTTCATGTGTGCAGTTATTTGCTTGCTTGAGGACTCTCTTCTCAGTCTTTTAGGGATTTTGTTTCCTGACCCTGTCCCATTTTGGATGACTTATAGACATTAATGAGTGCCAATCCCACCGTGGAGGATGCCATCCAGCTGCCAGCTGCGCTAACTCACCTGGTTCCTTCAAGTGTACCTGTCCCTTTGGCATGGCTGGGTCTGGGTTCGATTGCCAAGATGTGAATGAGTGTAATGAAAACTCAACTTTGCCTCATAACTGCAGCCTTCTCGCCATGTGCAACAACACAGAAGGCTCCTACATTTGCAAGTGCATGGAGGGATATCGGGGAAATGGGTTTACTTGTGAAGATGTGGATGAGTGCTTGCTACCTTCAGTCTGCAGAGACAACATGACCTGCCAAAACTTTCCTGGAACATATACCTGCACATGCACTGTTGGTCTGGTCTATGATCTGGGTACCTGTGTGAATGAGAAGGACTGTAAGAACGTAACCAATGCATGCAACACCCATGCTGAGTGCAAACACATCCGTGGGTCGAACTATTGCTCCTGCGTTGAAGGGTTCCTTGGAAATGGTAGAGATTGCCAGGATATAGATGAATGTTCTCAAAAAGGAGCTTGCCCAAAGTTATCAAATTGTTTCAATACAGAAGGGACATTTCATTGTGACTGCTGGGAAGGTTACCTGTACAATGGGACACACTGTGAAGACATAAATGAGTGCAGTGTAGGCAACTTTATTTGCCCAGCCAACAGCACATGCTACAATAAAGAGGGGGGGTATAATTGTTCATGTAACAATGGCTTCCTCTATTTTAACAACTCTCTCTGTATGGATGTTGATGAATGTGCCACAGGAAAAGCACAGTGCCCAAATGCCTCCGACTGCCAAAATACAGTGGGACGGTATTTTTGTGAATGCTGGGATGGGTATTCAGGCAATCAGACAGTCTGTGAGGATGTCGATGAATGCCTTAACAATTCTACGTGTTCAGACCACAGTATTTGCGTCAATACTGAGGGTTCATTTCTTTGCCTTTGTGATGAAGGATTCTCCTCTAATGGTACCAATAGTACCCAGTGTGAGGATATAGATGAGTGCTCACACCCTGAGATTGGCCCACTCTGCACTAATGGGACGTGCGTTAACACATTTGGCTCATTCCGCTGTGTTTGTGACTTGGGGTTCAGGAGCAATGACACTAGATGTCTTGACATAGATGAGTGTACAGGATCAAAGAATGAATCCATGTGTCAGCCTGACTCTACATGTGTCAATATCCCAGGGTCTTATAAATGTAACTGTAACTTGGGTTTCCTTCTAAACAAAACAGAGTGTCAAGACATTGATGAATGTCTGGCAGATGTCAGTCCATGCACTTCCAATGCTGTATGTGTAAACTCACAAGGGTCTTTCCACTGTCCATGTGCATCTGGTTTTGAGGCACAGGGCCCAAAGTGTACAGATATCAATGAATGCCTTTCCAACAGAACGTGTCGTCCTGATCAGGTGTGCATTAATAAACCTGGTTCATACCAGTGCTCCTGTCCACGGGGACATCGTGAGGAAAATGGTACCTGCATAGACAACAATGAATGTGCAAATAACTCTACCTGCCATCCCTTTGCAAGATGCTGGAACACAGTGGGGTCTTTCATATGCCAATGTCGCTTAGGTTACGCTGGAAATGGGACATATTGTAAAGACATTGATGAGTGTTCCACATCGTCGTTACTTTGCCACAAGTCAAGCCAATGCATCAATACCCCGGGATCTTATGTATGTGTATGTGCACCAGGTCTTATTGCACTAGGTTCTTTTTGTGTGGATCTAGATGAATGTCAGTCCAGTAGGGGTGGATGCCATCCTGCTGCTACATGCCACAACTCTGTAGATGGGTTTCAGTGCAAGTGTGGCAATGGATGGGATGCATCAGTCACAAATGGGCATGGATTGCGTGGATGCATGGACCAGAATGAATGTCTTTCACCTGACGTATGTCATAGCAAGAGAACATGCACCAACTTAATAGGATCTTACAGCTGTGCCTGCTCAACCGGAGATACTGACTGTCCACAGCTGCCACAAATGGGTGGAGTATTTTATTACAGTCATGAAAACAAATATATATATGAAATTATACATCTATATTTTGTATTTCGTATTCTTTCTCTCTATTGCTCTCTCTCTCTCTCTCTCTCTCTCTCTCTCTCTCAGTCTGTCTCTATATGTTTTTGTTTTAATATGTAGTATTCACAAATCAATCACAGGAGTTATTTAATAACTCAAGAAATACTTAATAAAATATGTGAATTATGTTGCTCCTTTATGTTAGGAGTTACTATATTATGGTGACATTTTCATATCACATAAGCATGCAACCAGAGTTAATAAATATAAAACCAGACAAACTACTTTTCCAGACAGAGAACTCCACATTTCTGTTTTGCTCTGGTCAATCTAATTCTCAGTGGCTCACTGCCCATGATAACTAGGCAAACCTTCCCCCCTTTGGGTACATTTTGTTTGTTTTTTTTGTTTTTATTTTACAGAAAGTGACCTGTATCCATTTGGAGAGGACGTAGGTGATGCGAAGTTACCAATCACAGTGGCTGATGGAAATTCACCATATATCACTCCTCCTTCAGGCTTTCCATTCATCGGAAAACTATATGAGCGACTGTTTGTAAGCATGCAATATTAACTTTTCAAATTGAATGGCAATTTAATGGTGAGCAGGCTAATCGCAAATGCCAAAACAATATATCATGAATAGCTCTGAAAACATTCTGGATGCTTAGTACAGTTAGCTTTACCTCAGTACACAACCTTTTCAGTTTTCAGACAATGGCTTGGTGCAGTTTCAGTCGATCAGTGAGAATGAGAAACTGTTGCTCCCTGCTCCGATCCCAGGGGGTTTCCATGGTGATGAGGGTCTTCCCATGTTGGCAGTGTTTTGGGATGATGCTGACCTTACCCTCGGGGATGGAAAACTGCTGTACCAGGTTAGCATAGCAATTAATAATGTAAAATTTAGTAGTCTCGCTTCTACTATGGTGGGGTATTTTATTTTATTTCATTTTTTTCAGAAATAGTGTAAAAATTCTGATGAATTTGTACTGTTGAATTTCGGGGAATTGTAGGCTTGGTTTTAAAGGTGCTTCTCCAGTAAAATAGTTACTATTTTCAACATGTTTCACAAATATTTCACCTCTCTGCCATTGGTTGTACAGATAGTCTCACTCTAAACTCACACCATCAGTTAAGACAATGTGTTGACAAGGTTAAAAGAGCCACAATGTTTATACTTTGTACGAGACTCTGTATACAAATGGTGTGCATATTGTTTTCTATGCTCACAAAACTGAGATAAGAGAATTTTATTTGATATACAAATTTTAAGCATTACTTGAGTGAACATGTCCCTTTTTAGTACTTGATCATTACTTGAGTGAAAATGTCCCTTTTTTAGTACAATCACATCTTTTTGTGGTAATTACCCTGTTGACAGATCCAGCATAAACCAAGGATATACAGTATTCCAATATGCTGCTTATGGCAGTGCTGGTCTGGCTGGTGCCCTGCTTGCCATGCTGAGGACCAGCAAACCAGCAAACAACATTCTTCTCTCATTTCGGTCCCAGCAGCAAAACCGTTGACCAGCAATGCTGGATTTTTCAGCAGGGCACTGTGATGGAAATCTTGAACATTCTCCTTTTCTGACCAACAGGAATACAGTCTGTTCAATATATCCGACATCTTCGCTGAGACTGTATTTAACCGAACAGCTCGTGATGTTAGCAGATTTGAGACTCAACGGGGCAACCCCTCCTTTACTCCATCCTGGATAGTGAAAATCACATGGGATCACATTTTGCCTGTGTCCTATCAAAAGATCAACTTGTCTGAGGTGAGTGTTAAATGAATAAACACAGGCTGAGTAAATCAGTGAAACAGTAACTGTAATAAAAGGTGTTTTCCACTGCAAGCATCACTATTAATAGTGTTGATATTGCTCTTAGTTAGTGTTAGCGGTTTGATCAAATTAATCCTAAACCTACATATTGACTTAGGAATAAATGATAACAGCTTGTTGAGGGGAGGATGTAGCATTATTTTTCTAAGCAATCGGATGTAATATTTTTACCTAGAAATTGGTGAAAAATTGTATAAACTTACATTAAAGTTAAATAATTTCTAGAGGGCAGAATATCATAGAAATTGAAAGCAGTCGATTTTAACTTTAGCCAAAAAGCAATCAAATAGCTGCAGCTGCAGGAACACCCAGGCAACCAAACCTAGAAACATTTTAGCAACCAACCACATATGAGTTTCAAATGACATCATAAGGCAAATGAGGAAATAGGAAGGCATAGTACAGAACATAAACATGCAAAGTTATTTCAGGCAATAGTGAAAAACTTGTTGGTTATAGTCTCATCTTACATATTATGAAGGCCACATCCTTTCTCAGTCTCACTGTTTCCTGATATGGGTAATAAAATGATGGGCTTGGTGTAGTGTTTCTGTCCCCACCCAAACCCCCACTCTCTGCCCTAGTTTGTATTGTTAGCTAAGAGTATTTTCAGTTACTAAGGCCCTGTTTGCACCTGGTATTAAGATGCATTTTAGTCTATCAGATCTCAAGGAATGGAATCAGGAATGGTTGATAGAACTGTGGATGGTACGTTTTTCATCTTCAAACCAAACTTGGGTGTTCAGACAACAAAGTTTAAAGAGTAGTTGGTCTTTTGGGGCTGTTTAACCATATTTGAATGTTTACACTTCAAAAGCAATCTGGTTGAATGCATTTTCAACTACCTCTGGAAGTAGTTGAAAGTGGACAAGCATAAAATGTTTTAGACCCGTTTACACCTGTATTTAAGATCATCCACTTTTTATCTGATTGACCAAAACACATCTTATTACCAGGTGTAAAAAGGCACAAGAGGCCAAACAGACTAACAGACCACAAGGGTCTTGAGACATTCTCTAAAGTCAGTTCAAACCTGACACGTGTTAAAAATGACACTGAAAAAAACAGTGCAAGAGCAGGTTGTATGAACGGCTCTTAAAAGCTCACCTTAGTAATGATCATCCTAATGTCATTCCCAGACCAACACCTTCCAGTGCATACTGACCACAGATGGACTACGTTCATTTGCTTTGCTCCGCTACAGTGACATGAACTGGGGTCCAGGACAAAGGACTGATCATAATGCTCTTATAGGCTACACTGATGGCAAGAATACGTTCCATAATGAGATTCCAAAGCAGTCAAACAACCCGTTCGGCTCAGGAGGGCGCTATCGTCCCCAAACTGTCACTGGTAACACAGGCAAACTGGGGCAGCTGGTGTATGACTTGACAGGATCTAATGAAATCAGCTTGGATCCGCAGAGGCAATGCCAGATATGGGCCTTCAATGAGCCAGATCCTAAAGAATGGGCTTTAGGACTGGCACCATGTCCCTGCACCCGTGTTCAGGCACAGGAGGACTTGGCGTTTGGCCCGGAGACCCTACCATCAGAACAGATGGCACTTGTGAGGGATCTGAGAGCTCTTAGGTGGGGTGGCAGCAGAGGCCGTGTCTTTCAGTCCATCTTCTTTAACAAACAAAAGGCAGGAAAGAGATGCATATATGATCCAGAGGGCCCCCTGCTGGCTGGATACAGTGAACGGTTCTTTTCTGAGGATAAGACACAACAACATATAGGTAAAGCCATTCCAGATATATATTTTTCTTTTATGAAGTTTTCAATGGCATTTTAAGTCAAATTAGAGCCTTACCTGATTTATTTGCATTGATTGGATTTTTTTTCATGCTGTCTTTGTTTCTAGACAAGGATCTATTACCCTTCCAGTGGTGCTGTGTTCAATCCCCTTTGTGCAATGTCTACTTGACAAAGAGACCACTAGATCGGTGCCAAGGGTACAGCTGGAACAGCTCTGACAGCAGTATACCTGGGAACAGGGGAGCACCAGGCATCGGTAGGGGCTCTGGGCGTCACTAGCTTTCTTAAGCATGACTACCAGGGGTGCATTTGATTTTATTACGAAATTATGTACAATCTGAAATGTAATCACAATGTGGTGACATCGGTTTTGATTATATGTTAATTTCTGTTCCAGTATGAAAAATGGAAGTAACACTTTATTTTAACGGCCCCTTTTGGACATTCTTTTTACTAGAAGTAACTTTGCAAGTACATATCAACTTATTCTAACCCTACCATTCTATTAATACTCTAATGTGAGTTAGCGGACATGTAGGTGCAACTTTACTAAATATAAAATTTTAGTTTTGTGTTAGATTACAGCAAAGGTCATCTAAATGTAAAATAGGGTAAATGAGCATGCATGACCAATTTATTCAGCATTCATGATTATAAATTCCATAATCGATGCATAGAATTTTCTTGCTCCAATTTGTTAATTCGCTTATATGCTCCTACTGACTGATTGATTTAACATAAAAATACACATTTTGAAGCTGATGTTGACAAGGAGGTCTCTATTCCACTCTCTGCTTTCATCCAGGCATGGTATATGGAAGTCTTCACTTTATCACCTTTGACGGAAGTGAGTATACCTTCAAAGCCTTGGGTGAATACGTCATAGTTCGTCTCTCCACCAGCACGGGATCAAACATCTTCACCCTCCAGGGAGAAACAGCTGCTCTAGTGGTCAATGGGCAGCCCAAACTTGTGCCTGCTCTGGTTCGATTAGCCGCCTTCTTTCAGGGTGCAGGAAAGGTGGGTTTGACATTTCAAAATAGAATGTTCAGTACGTTTAAATGAATGTTTAAATGAATGTGCCACAATTTAGAGATTGTAAAATTATTTCTTGATAGGTGGAGTGGCGATGTGCTGAATCTGGAGATGGTCTTAAGGTCATGGTTAATGATGTGGTCATTCCTGTGTCTGTTGGTAAGAACAATAATAGTCAAAAAGTTGAAAAAGCCATCATGCCTATAAAATAACAAAGCTGGAAATGCATTTTAAATAACTTTGAAGGAGTTTCCATGTCTCTAAGAGCTTTCCTCAATGCTTTTCCCTCACTCTCAGTTGCAACTTAAGTTTACATTTTTGCTTTAGGCAGACGATTTATCCAAAGCGACTTCCTTTACATTCAAGAAACACATTAACATTCTAAATGGTTCTTGCTTTCCCTGGGGAATCGAACCCATGCTCTACTGTTTTGAGCTACAGGAAATCCATGACATTCTTAGTTTCGCAAAGAAATTCTTACCGCAAGTACTCACAATTTAGAAAAAAAAACTCTCAATTGTATGTAAGTGTTGATGGTTTATGAAACCTGATAACAGACCTAAAAGACTAAATTAAAAGGTTTTCAACATCTTGGTGGTGTCCAAAATCACATGCTCTCTAAGTACATTGCAAAGCATATTAAGTTGAGACTACTCAAATGATTTGAGGAAAGTGATTCCCTTAGTTCAATTGAGTAAAGCAGAAATTGACAACTCAATTTAATAGATTTGACCTAATGTGGTCTTTTCATTGAATGAACTAAAATGTTTAACTACAGATAGTAGTTTAGTAGTATAGTACATAGACAAGTAGTACAGACTGCATAAACTCAAACTTTCCAGTTAATATATTGTTCTTTACTTGTATTAATTAATTTATAAATCATTCAAAAATGTTTTGTTTTTTCACATCAACAGCTTTATCAGTAGTGCAACTTGCTGACTTAACAACGTCTAATTAATAGAAAATACAATTACAATACGTGTAAATGGCAGTGAAATTGATCAATTGATTAAAAATTACCTTAGAAAGCTTTAGTAAGCTCATATTTTACTCATATTTTCAACAAATACATTTTAACAGTCACTAAATTGGAGTATAGAAATCACAGAAATAGACATCTTATAGACATCTCTCAGCACATGTTGTGATCCATAGTCTCTGAAAACATTGGCAAGGTTTGGAAAAGATCTAAAAAAAACTTGATATGAACTTAAGTGCATTTATACCTTTCACGTCAGTATAAAACAACACTTTTTACTGGCAATAAAGCAAAGCCATGTTATACAGAGTAAACTGACCTATTTAAAAGGACCTCTACTGTTCTGACAGGAGTGATCCATGTAGAGGAGCAAGGTTTTGCAGTGCGCTGTACCTCTATGAGACGCTGCGCAGTGGTGTATGCCGAGGGCCTGTACGTGGTCGTGTGGAGAAGCGACGCTCGGAGGCTGAGCGCTCTGGTGGAGGTTCCTCAGAGGTTCTACAACCGAACACTGGGATTGCTAGGCCACTGGAGCTCCAACAGGACAGACGACTTCCTGCTTTCCAATGGCCGTATGGTGTCTCTTCCGAATAACAACACCCCCTCTGAACAGAGTCTGCTTCCCTTTGGACAATCATGTGCGTGTAATTTTCAGCTGGATTCAGTATTTGTGAGAAAGTATGAAATATTGTAGAAACTGTAACTCAATAAAAAAATTAAAGACTTATATGCATTCAACGTTACTGAACTGGCAACCATCTTTTTTAAATAGGGTGTACCACTGGACTATTAGAATCATAATTTGAATAATTCCTGTTAGAATTAAATTAGTTTCTAACTTAAAGTTCTTGGTTCTAGACAGTTTCACAAAGGGTGTTATAGGAGTTTTAATGATAGAAGAATCATTTTCGTTCCACAAAGAACCTCTCAGTGAGCCGTTCTTAAATGGTTACCAGTTCTTAGCCATGTTTTATCCATCATTAAAATTTAAAAAACCTTTTTCCACTATAAAGTGGAAAGCTTCCATGGATATTAAAAGTCCTTCATGGAACATAGATGCCAAAATTGAACCTCTGCCTTTAAGAGTGTTTGAGGACTCATAATAGATCACATTAAGATCATTCAGATTTGCCTCTTAACAAAATAGGAATAGGAGTATTGTGTATATATATTCACTTAAGATTTCTTGACTTTTTGTCCCACAGGGGCTGTTCCTGCTCCAGAAAGTCTTCTGTTCTCAGAGCCTCCCAGCGCTCCATTCAGTCCCGTCTCGACAGAGCAGCTGATGTCCTCAGTGAGCCCAGATGTGCTGGCCAAACACAGTCAGACCTGCCAGGACAGCATGCAATGTGTGCATGACATCCTAGCCACAGGAAACCCGAGCCTAGGCCTGGATGTTCTGAAAGACCAGCAGCAACTTCAGAACCGAACGCAAATTTACGGTTAGATGGTGATCCACATTAACACAGAAATATCTAAAAACTTGCCTAAACTAAAAAATACACACTCTTGTTCAAAAGTTTGAGATTGGTAAGCATTTTAAATGTTTTTGTAAGTCTCAAAACTGCATTTATTTGATGTAAAGTGCAGTAAAAGTTTTGTTTCATATTGTGAAAGTAGCTTATTATTATTATTATTACAATTTAAGAAAATTGTTTTCTATTTGGATGTTATGCAATTTATTCCTGTGATAGCAAAGCTGAACTTTCAGCATCATTCAGAAATCATTCTAATATGCTCAAGAAACTGTAACGGCATTGTGGTGTGAGATGACGAAGACGAGGAGACGATGATAAACTGAAAATTCTCTTTAATCACAAACTTAAACAAAAATACTACGGCGATCACATGGTTAACATGACTAAAAATAACTGACAAAGACAAGGGATACCAAAGGGATTTTATATACAAGATAATGGAGAACAGGTGACGAGACTAACAAGGGGAGTGGCTGACGTGACAGGTGAAGGAAATTACTTTGGGATCACACAGAAGGAAACTGTCACAGTCATGTCATGATCCTTATGTTTGTCCCTCATGTGTTTCTGTAGATGTCTAGTTAGTTTGATTACCCATTTAGTTCGCCACCTGTTTGTTATTTCCTCGTGTATTTAAACCCCTCATGTGCATCATGTCTTTGTCAGTTGTTAACGTTTCATGTGTCTACGTGTGGATGTATTTCTCCCGTGTTTTGCACCCCCGTGTGCTTCCTGGTTTCTATGATTAAAGTGTTTCTGTTTGGACTCCGCATCGCACGCGTGCTACTTTGTAACAGAACAACTGACCCGGTTAGTTACCCAAAAACAACTTCCCATGGATTACCACGCTTTATTCATCGCGGTCGCGGAGCGGAACCAGGATTTTTTCCGGTTTGCCCTTGAATTCAGTGTGCTCGCTGCCGTCGCTCCCCTTGACGATGACTCATTGAACTCGCTGTTCTGGATCGGGGCGAACTTTCACCATCCTAGAGCTCTCCCAGACATCGCTGGACTGAGTTGGCGGGAAGCCGTTTCGCGGTGTTTGGAGAGAATGTATCCCCGGTCCAGACAGCCAGCCCAACCAGCCACCACTCCTGCGCCTGAGCCTGCCGCGACAGCCTCGACACTCCCGAGCTTAGCGTCAGCGCCTGTTCCCGCGCCTCGACGCCCGTCAGCGCATGTTCCCGCGCCTCGACGCCCATCTGCGCCTGTTCCCGCGCCTCGACGCCCATCTGCGCCTGTTCCCGCGCATGAACTGAGTTTTCCCCGAGCGGCTGAGCAGCCGTGGCCCGAACCGCCGGAGCTGCCGTGGCCCGAGCCGCCATCAGACCTCCCAGACCTCCCAGACCTCCTAGACCTCCCAGACCTCCCAGACCTCCAAGACCTCCCCGAACCTCCGCCAGCCTTCCAAGACCTCCCCGAACCCGAGCCACCAGAACTCCCACCCAGCCTCCCTCTCCCACCACCTCTACCCAGCCTGCACCCGTCCCCATCTCTGCCTGTGTCCCGCTTCCCCACTCTGGCTCCACCCAACACTGTGGAGCGGTCATGCGTCGGCGGTACACCGGCATCGTGGGGCACTGAGGTTCCACCTCCGACCTCGGTGCCCCTCATTCCACCTCGGCCCGTCGACGCATCGTCAGCGCCTCCACTCCTCACCCCATCAGCCCCAGCGACGTCCCTCAGCCTCTCCTCTCCCGCGGGCTCCCTCGTCCTACCGGTGTCCCCTTGGTCGGTCGTCGCCTGGCCTCCTCCTGTGGCGTCGGCCGGCTCCTCCCTCCCTTCAGTACCCCCTACGTCCTCTGTCCCTCCGCCTCCGAGTCAGTCCTCGGGCCTGCCGCTGGTTCTTCGGAGGTTCGTCACTCCAGCCCTTCCTCGGCCTCCGAAGCCAGCGGCGTCACTCAGGGACCTTGGCCCGTCGGCTCCACCATGGACTGACTCGGGTGCCTGGCCCCTGACCCCGCCTGCTCCCCCCTGGACACCTCCCTCAGCCTGGCCCCTGATCCCTCCTGCACCCCCATGGACTTGATTATTTTTTGGACTCTATGTTGTATTTTGTTCAGTCCTCCCCCTGGTCCCCCTCCCTCCCTCCGCTGTAGACCTGTTTAGGCGCGAGGTCGCGCCTTTCGGGAGGGGGAGCTACTGTCACAGTCATGTCATGATCCTTATGTTTGTCCCTCATGTGTTTCTGTAGATGTCTAGTTAGTTTGATTACCCATTTAGTTCGCCACCTGTTTGTTATTTCCTCGTGTATTTAAACCCCTCATGTGCATCATGTCTTTGTCAGTTGTTAACGTTTCATGTGTCTACGTGTGGATGTATTTCTCCCGTGTTTTGCACCCCCGTGTGCTTCCTGGTTTCTATGATTAAAGTGTTTCTGTTTGGACTCCGCATCGCACGCGTGCTACTTTGTAACAGAAACAGGAAGTGAAGAGACACGACATGACTGTGACATAAACAGTATTACTATATCAATATTTTTATAGATGAATAGGTTGTTCAGAAGAACAGCATTTATTTGAATTTGAAGTTATAAATGCCTCCACTAGTTACCGATCAATTAAATGCATCCTCGATAAGTATCCATTTATTACAAAACTTAGATTTGTTTTTTAATGAGTCTAAATGAAGAACAAGAGATTTTGCCAAGATTACCAAAGAGATCTCGGAATTGACTTTTATTAAATTCTTCTCATTTGTGTATAATTATTGTGAACACTAACAGTTTCCACTTGGTAGTCATAGAATAAATGTTTGATTGTTTATTCATTCTTTCGTTCATTTTCTCTGTAAGACTTTTTAACAGCTCCTCACCTCTGCTTGTTTTCAACAGGTAACATGCCGCCCATTGTGACAGAGCCGATTGTTATTATATGTAAGGTCAATAATACAGTTAGAGTTCAGTTTAAAGCCCAGGATCCAAACAGAGACCAAATCTCCTTCTCCCTGGCTTTACCACGCTCTCCACGAGCCACCATCGGCAGCAGTAAGATTTACTGCAAAGCATTACATTTTTTAAACTTAGCATGCGTACAATGTAATATGCACATGTCTGCCTATATGTAATCTGCGCATATGTCACATGGTGCATGATATATCACAATACGATTCTTTTTTGTGTCCTGAAGGTGATGGTATCCTCGTGTGGTCTCCTTCCAGTATTCAGCCAGTAAGTCTGACAATTCAAGTGAGTGATCAAACATCCAGTTCCTTGATCACCCCAGTTCTGCAGCTCTGTAACTGTATGAATGGAGGAAGCTGCCAGTACAACAGCGTGGCTGAGAATCTTCTGCTGGGAAAATTTCAGGTAAGCTTGCACAAAGATACGGTACTTGTTTGTAGAGAAACTTTAGCTTTGAACATAAAGTAATTTAAAAAAAAACTTCTTTTTTTTTAAACAACAGTTTTCTGTTTGAAAATATTTAAAAATGACATTAATTCATAAGGCTGAATTGTCACCGTTATTACTCCAGTCTTCAGTCTCATATGATCCTTTAGAAATCATTTTAATATGATGATTTGCTGCTCAAGAAAATATTTCTCATTAACGGTTTTAAGAAATAGATGTGCTGCTTAATATTGTTTTTGTGGAAATGGTTTTAAATCAGGAATTTTATGTTATTCAGTTTGTACACAGAGACACGTAATGCTTCTTAAACGTAGACAAACATGTTTTTTTCTGTATGAATACATCTAGGTTGTTGGATGTCTTTGTCCACCGGGATTCAGTGGCAAGTACTGTGATAACAGAACAGATGTGTGTAAAGGCAAACCCTGTTTTCCTGGCGTGGAATGCATCAGACAAAAAGAAGCAGACCTCTTCTCATGTGGACAGTGCCCTCCTCCGACCGTACACAGTGACAAACAGGGATACAAATGCTTTGAAAATGGTCTGTAGTTACTTACTGGTAAAAGGCTAAATTAGCATTTTATGTGCTGTATTTTCCGCACCGCAAGGCGCACCGAATTATAAGGCGCAGTTTCAATTGCGGGTCTATTTTTTTAAACTCAAGCCATACATAAGGTGCACCTCATTATAAGGCGCACGGTTGATTTTTGAGAAGATTTGCGTCTTTTAGGTGCGCTTTATAGTGCAGAAACTACGGTAGTTGTTTTTCATTGCAACAACTTAAAATGCCGTTCATCCAATGAGAGTTTAGAAACTGAACGAATTTGATTTTGTTGAAACAAAGTTCATCTAACTGTTCCACAGACTTCTGCCTCCCCCCGTTCCCCTTCCCCTGCCATGAGATGGCAGACTGCAGCAGCAACGGCTACAACTACACATGTAAATGCAAACGTGGCTACACTGGCAATGGAAAAGAGTGCACAGGTAATCCACAGGAATGCACAGGCTCACAGGCATTCTCTGATACACACTTACACTCAAGTATGTTTTATTCTTCCCACAGATATTAATGAGTGTCTGAATCCCTCTGCCTGTCCCAATGCTAAGTATGAATGTGTGAACATGCCAGGATCCGTGCGGTGCTCATGCCGTTATCAGAACACCAGAGATACTGATGGCTGTGGTAAGTGCTTTTCTTTAAAATGAATCAATAATAGCTCAATAATCATAGGTTCATGACTCATCAACACAACTGGAACTTTACATATGCCATACCCAGTTAAGTCAAAACACAGTGCCTTGTGGACACCTGCTGGTCAACATGTGCAATGCTTTAGAGGTTATTTGGAGGTTGTTGCAATGTTTTATTTAATAAAGGGAAATTAATAAAGGGCTTATGCACAAATCTTTGCATAATATCTAGAACTTAATATATGGGTAAGATATATAATGATATTTGATAATGATATATTGTATTTTATTTGAGTACTCAAATTATATTGATAGGTTATATTTATATTTTATAGCATTTGTGTAAAAACAATATCCAAAACATGAATAACTTTTGTTTGACTTTTTTTTAGGTGAATCTGCTAATCCTACAGGTAAGACTGTATCTTGATTTACTATTATATTCCATTATATTATATAGTATATTAGTTACTATTACATTTTATATCATATTAATATTATAGGTTTTATCAAGGTGTGATTTGTTAAGAAATCAAAGATTTTTGAACCAGAATGCCATCATTGAGACTGTAATGTTGGAATTTAGACAATTCAAACGGGTGTAATGGTTCAAATTATTCACGGTTCAAGTTTTATCACAGGTTTTTGGGTCATGGTTTGGGTCATGGCAAAAAGAACAAGCAACAGCATAAATAAATACAACAGAATGAAGATACAAATAAAATAAACAATGCTTTTCAGATTAGGTATCTAACAGTAGTTTTTAGCTATAGAAATTGCACACACAAAAATATTATCAAAAAATCTTCACTATATAAATGTAAAATGATTAATCATTATTAAAGTTACAAAAGCTATTCAGTCAAGAATAGTGTCTTTTGTAGTTTGACTGACATTATAAACACAGACAGCTTTTAATACATAATTTACACTTATACGCCACAAATACACACTCGCTTTGAACAAACTTTAAGGGAAAAACATACATTAGCTTAACTCTTTTCTGTCTATTTTCAACAAACCATATTATGCATATGCGTCATCAGATTTGAGATTCAACCCTGGATGGAGAACAGTTTGGTTAGACTTTTTACTGAGAGCCTTTACACTCCAAAGAGAAATACAGTGTGTATTAAAATACACAGGCCCCAAGAGGAATTAAGATAAGCTGTAACACATTTGAACACATTTCAGACGTCTATCCCAACAAGTGTGTATTAGAGTGGTGGCAGTGTCATGTGTTCTGATGACTATTAGATCAGGGGTGTCAAACTCATTTTGGTCGAGGGGCCGCACACTGCTTAATCTGATGTCAAGGGGGCCGAGCACTAAACTCATAGCAAAATTACATAGAACTAACAATAAGTCTGCTTTTTTGTGGACTATCATATTAGTGCATTATTTTATAAATGATATTAAATTATAAAAATCTTTAAATTAAATGAATTGTCCTTTTACAAAATATATTACGAACAACCTACATATAGTATGTGCAATTTCAAAAACACCATTACTCAGTTTAACATTTATTTAAGTGCATTATGCATAAAAAAGTGTCTATTATTTTACAATGATGCAAAGCATTTAGTCACAGTTTTGTGGAACATAAAAACACTGTTCTGCATGTTAACAAAAATCAAATATCAATTATTTAAAATTCTTTTTCCAACTCTGGGAAGCAATTCTGAACATGAATTGACACACTTAAAATCTTAAGTTGCAGCTGTTTAAAAAAAAAACGTTTTGTAAAATTTGCATGTTTATACATAAGTATGTGTGGGGTTTTTATGTAAACAAATTAACTTTATAACTTTGCGAAAACTGTAATTTGCAATTAGAGTTCGCTAAAGACCTGTCGTCAGGATGAACGCTTCTGCGCAGAGCTGCTCTCACTGCAGCATAACTGGCCTCTCCGGGTGAAAACAGATCGCTGTTTCCTCAGACCCACCAACATTTCATTTACCTTCTGTATTCTCAGTTCTCCATGCAAGCTGTTGTATTTCTCACCATGCTCAGTTTCATGGTAATCATGCAGTTCAGGTGCCTATATTCAAACGGTCACAGATCGCGTAATTTCAGACGGCTGGCACAACTTTGTATGTATAGTATAGATAATCTCATCTCCGGCAAAGGACAGCAGTGGCTTGAAAAACTGTTGACCCGCCATTTAAAAACATGATATTAATACAATTATTTACCATTCCACCTGAAAGAGTTTGAAGTGTAGGGTACCCAATCCTGCTCCTGCTGGCCCGACGTCCTGCGTCCTGAGTTTAGCTGCAACCTGCTCCAACACACATACACAGAATATATAGCAGTGGTCCTGAAGACCTTGATTCAGGTGTGTTTGGAGTCAAACTCTGCAGGAGTGTCCAGTGTCCAGGAGCAGCTGTCTAACTTTTCCCGAAAGCACTTACTGTATTTTATAAAATGTGAGGCACTTCCTGTTTGTGGAAGTTCCACTAAAAAAATCATTTTAAATGATTTGAGCTGTACAATTTGCTTCATGTTCTATTTTCAGATGTCAGGAGAATAATGTAGTGTTTGGTATTTTAATGTGACATGGTATAGAAAATATATATTGTAAGAGCTCTTTTCCTCCGCGGTGTTCTTTTACTCCTGATTATTTTATAAGACCCCAGTCCACAGTATGAAAAGAGAACATATACTGTGCATTTGCTCTCCCATTTTAATTCATGATATTTCCCATTCATTTTTCACTGGAATGCATTAAGAATCTCTTGTTTTTTCCCCAAAATTTACACTTTTCTTTCCAGCTTGTTTTCACACAAAAAAAAATCATTTTCTCCTCTTTTCACTTCGAATCAGTATTATCAATTTTTGACAGTGTTTCACTTTGCAATTTCATCTCTCAAGGTTCCAGTTAATGAACACTTTTGAATAATACAGATATAAATTAATACAGTGCTATTTAACATTAATATTGTTTGGGAATAACATTATTTGAGATTATTCATTGTCTGCTGTAGTTATTTGTTAATGCATTTACTCTTTTAAAATTAATTTTACTGTCCGATGGTTGAAGGGTGATTGATGGTTTAAAAAAAAAAGCATATCGTGTTCACAGAGTGAACCTTTCACTGATTGTTTACAGTTTAAAGGAAGTTGTGTTATTTATTAATATCATAGGTTTCATCAAGATGTGACATGTTAAAAAAATTTAAGATATTTGAACTAGAATTGAGATTGTAATTTGCACAAAGCATCAATGGGCGTCATATAGGAAAAAGGTGGAGAGTGAAAAATTACATCCCCATCAATGACCACAAGTGGGCAGGAATGTATAAAAAATGGATGACCAGAAGGGATGCAGTATCAAAAGCAGAGGCACCAGAAAAGTACACCTTGGGTCTCATATTTTAGGAGGGACCAACATCAGTGTCTTTTTTTCTCTAGGATGGAATGTTTTTAATGTGTCCATGGGCTGGGGAAATCAGGAGTCTGGACAGGGACTGAGTCAGGTCAGTGCATGGATCTGAGAAATCAAATAAATTTCAGATAAATCGGTGTGTCATTAACACTGCAGCTGTTTTTACTGTTTACATTTCTGCATTTTCTGCAGCTGGAGAAGATCCTGTCACTGGGTTTCCAGAACAAGTTCTACAACGCCAGTGCGATTGCTCCTGATTCAGCATCAGCAGACGGGCTGAGCGAGTACAGGATCAATGTGTCCAGCGACACGCCGCACTGGTATGTCAAGGACTACCTCACCAGAGTCAGTCAGTACTATGGCATCCGTTCAGCCTATGTGGAGGGTAAGAAAATGTACTAAAATATGTTATTTTCACTTATTACACAACTGTTTGATTGGTCAGCCACAACATTATACATTTAATCAAATGTGCATGTGTCATTCAGACCAATTGCCTTCTTGCAAGTGTGATATTGCTTTTATATATGAATTCAGTAAACAAGATTTTGTTGTGAATATTGACGTTTTTAGTCTATTTTTGCTTCACCAACAACAACCAAGGCAAAGCAGGATCAACTGCAGCATCTCAGAGCAGCGGAGAACAGCATTGTTTCTGAATTAATCTGAAAAGTATTTTTGGTTTGTTGATTTGATCAGTATGATTTACCTCTGTCATAAGGAACATGACTTTTGCTCCGGAATGAATCGTTGTTTTTGAACAAACGTTTTGAGTAAATGATTCAATGACAATTCAATGAAAATAATTGTTTTTGTTCCTGAATGAATCATTTTTTTTAACAAATCACTGAGTGAATTACTCGTTCGCTTATTTAATTTCTTGCTCATAAAATCAAGTCGAGCTTATTTATATAGTACAAATTTAAAACAACCGTAGTTGAACCAAAGTGCTTTACATTGAAAATAAATCAGACATTTAAGAAAAAAGAAAAAAAATATATGTACACATGTATACATAACACAGAAACCAAACTAATATTTTTTATTTTTTTTTAGATAGCCAGTCACTATTTTCATTTCCGAAATGAATCAGTTGAGCTAATGTTTCAGTAACCTCTGAATAAATCAGTGTTTTTGAACAAATCCTTGAGTAAGTCAATGACTCATTCAGTTTCTAAATGACTTAGGCTTTCCGGTGAGATTCTGAAGTGTGCAAACTATGGACACTTTAATATCCCATAAAGCCATGGGAGAGAATTTGTGAATGGTAGTGAAGCGACACAACTGACGCTGGTAGATCACATGATAATGACAGCATTGCGAATGTACATGTTGCACTCAAACTACACACATTCAAACTTTATAGAACATACTTTTTAGCGGCCGTGAAACAATTAGAGAGAGTATTTGAAACTAGTATGTGAAACTACTCAGAGAGTATTTCATGTTGGATGCAACCATAGTGTTTTTGAATGAATCGCTTGAGTGAATGATTCAATGACTCACTCATAAAGACTTTCATTTGTCCCCCAACAGTCTCTCTGGAACACAGACAACCAACATTACAAACAAGCCACAGTGCTGTTCAACTGAATTCCCTTGAAACATTGTTTAACCAATCATATTTGGAGACTGCACTTAACTGTTGTGGTGTATTGGATATAAGACGTGAACATGAGTGCTTAAGTTCTACTCCCTGTCTTTAGATTTTCATTGCTTGTTTTCCTGTTTAGATCTTGATGAATGCAAGACATATGAGCCTCCATGTTCAAAAAAAGCACAATGTGTGAACACCTACGGTGGCTACAGGTGTGTGTGCAATGGCACCGATCTAAAGGATTCACAGTCGTGCAACTTTGGTAAGAGCATCACCAGTGTGATGAGTGTTCAGGCCTGGTCCAGTCATGAGCTTTCCATAAATTGTGTTTTCTTTCCTCCTGCTTCTCAGACTGGAACGGTCTTAACAGCACAGACTCGTCCGGTGCTAAGACTATGGATGATAAGAAGTCATTAATTTTGGGGCTGGTCCTGGGCATCGGGATCCCCCTCCTCCTCCTGCTGTTGTTGGCCATCCTCGCCTGCTTCTTCTGCTGCTCACGAAAGAAAACCGTCACTGGGGAGTGAGTGTCGTGATCACATATTCAATGATGTTGTGTAGAAACGTTAAATAATGATTAAGCACAAAATGGATGTGGATATGGTTTGCTAGATGCTCTCTTTCTCTCTCTCTTTCTCCATCAAGTATTCCTCACCTGCTGCCCGAATACATCAAGCAGTTCAACCCTCCTTTCAACTTTGACGACCCCTCCTTGCAATATATCACCCATGTCAGCCCACGTCTCATTGACAACCTCACACGGCAACGGTATCGATAACACAGGCCCAGTGTTGGTTCATCCAGAATCAATGCAGACGCAGTACATTTGGGTTTAAGTCAAATCCCTATGTGATAATATTTATATTAAAAAGAGACTGCTGACTTTTAAAGTCCTGTGTGAGAGTGAAAGAGTGCCAAACACATGCAGAAGAAACAAGGAGTGATCTGTGAGACACAACCTTTGCTGAATTATTGCCTCGATTGAAGAGACTGATTTAATTGACGAAAACTAAAAATGTGATGGAAAAACGATCAACGACACACATTAGTTGCACTTCTGTGGCGCTGACCTTAAAAAGAAAAGCTTCGGTTTCAAGACATTCAAATAAGTGAAGAAACATCTGAACAACAGTGGGAGGAATAGCTGGAAATACAAATATATTTAGAGAAACTATAAGCCCGTTGTAGGACCATTCAAATTTTTTAAAAGTTTGGATGCATTATAATAATACAAATTGTAGTAAAATGTGTTTAAATGCCAATAAATAATGTCAAATTGTTGATCATTTTTTTCCCTTTGTTTTGCAGATGAAATATGACATTTTATGTGATTCTTTTACAGAACGTGAAACAAGGGTTAATAATATCTTGCACATAAGTGGAAAATCTTGCATGTATTTCAGGTAAAAATGTGCCTGTTAAAAGCAAAGCATCTTAATGTATCCAAGCCATTCATAATCAAACATATGGCATCATCAAACCCATTTAAATATTGTCAAATACTATTTATTGGTTATATTTGTGCACCCATTATTACTTTTCCTGAAATAAAATTAACACACTCACAACATTTTTTAACAGAGTATTGGATGTAAAACTGATTATAAGCTGGTGTGAGAAAAGTAAAAATATAAAACTAAACTGAACTAAAAGTGAACTCTAAAAGTCAGAGAATACTAGATATTATACTAATATTGGTTAACCTATTCTAATTCTGCTTATATTAATATAATGTGCACTTCGTGTGTGTGTGTGTGTGTGTGTGTGTGTGTGCACACATTTTTGACATCAGACTTGTCCTCCTGTAAGTTAGCATGTGCTACTCAATACATTGTACTGTATATTAATGTTGTGAAAGTGTAGTATGTATATTTCTCCCCTGTGTGGCAGCAGTGTGTTTCTGCAACATTTAGGGCCGACAGTCAATCACATGAGGCACTGGGCAGACAGACACCTGCACTTCTCCCTATGTAGAGTGTGTGTGTGTGTGTGTGTGTGTGTGTGTGTGCGGCCCCTGCAAGATGAGATCATCAGAGTTGTTTGCAGTCCTGCACTGCAGAGGAAGGCCCACACAGGGAGAGGGGGGTCAAGAGCAGGGCAGCAGCCTCATGTACACTTTCTTTCCTCCCTCCCTTCATACCCCACCTCCTCTCTCAACCATCCTATCATTCTCCCTTACCATCCTCCTCAACTAATTGTTGTCATAAACCTTTCAATTGTATTTCCCCCACACCGGTGTATCAGCCCCTCACCTACTACCTTCTCCCGGCTTTCATTTTCTCTTGTTACCCTTGAACATCTTATTTCTTTCTCTAGTTAACAATCACATGGTCTACTTCAACGGGTAACACCCTCAGTCTGGTTTTAGAAATTAATTATGGGTGTTGATGCATACAATCAGCATACTAAACTTAAGACTTGAGATTAGTTTTATTTTACTTGCATTTTCAATTTGGTAACTCTATTTCCGTTTGAGGTCGATTCATTCAAATTCAAATGCTTGCATTTATTTATGTTTTATATGCAATTTTTGAGACACAAAGTAATACTATCATGTTTTCATGGATGTTGTTTGAACTGTGTTATTGAGATTAGGAAAAGTCATGAAGTATCAACCGAACACTTCAATGTCAACTACGATACTTCAGCCTCAATGTCCCTGAGACCCTAAACAGAACATGAGCTTCTAACTCTCATGAGAAGAGAGATGGTCTTTTAAATGCAAATCTGTCATTGCATTGTATAACCTGGGTGGAGGACTGTCACTCGGGTAGGTCCAGCTTTTCAGGTTACCTGGAAACAAAACCATTTATTTCCATTCAGTTGACATCCATTCTTTCTTTCTTTCTTTTCTTTTTTTTTGTAGTAACATTGTCAATGGCATGAAGTTATATCACCTGAGGGTCAAAAGTGTTGCCTTGTTGAATCTGGAGCACTTGTCAACAGAAGCAGTAAACTCTTAAAAGAAAGTGCTATCAGCTGCCCTAAAGGTACTGCCATTGGACTCTGCACTTTGCAAGCGTTTATCTCCCAGTCATAAAACTATAAAGTTTAGGTTGTGAACTAAGCTCTTTCATGCTCTGGCCTTATCTCTGCTTTACGTCATTTCTGCAAGCCCCCGACTTGCTTTTTGCCAACAATTTAATCCAAAGTTGGCCTCCGAGTAATGCTGAGTACAGCTTTTCAATCCAAGTGTAACAGTGCAGTTAGAAAACTGCATGAATCCAACAACATCTGGCTGTAAATCTTTACCGAACTTGAGGGTGAAAGTAATTATGCTCTTTTAAACGACCCACATGGCTATTTGACGCTCAAGACTTTAATGGCATTGGTAGACTCTTGCAACTCGAATGTGAGTAGGTATATCAATGACAAAAAGTATGTGTTTTGTAAAGAGAACCTCCCCTCCCCCCCACACACACACGGAATGCATGAAAACAACTTTTTTGTGTTTTACTTACACGTTGTAGTAATTCGTTCCCAATTTTAGGTAAATTGTGGCCATTTTATAGTAATTGGTTCTCTTAAATTGCACCTCTTATGCTATTTTAAAGGGTTCTAATATTGTTAGAAGGTCCCCACAATAGGTTTACTTGCATCCAAGGTCAAAATACACTTTTCAACAGCACCTCAAAGAGAAACCTACTCTGCTTTGATTGGTCAGACGGCCCAGTCTGTTGTGATTGGTCGTCGGCCGCTTATAGCTCGTGTCGGAAACAAAACGGTCGCTATAATAATAAATTTCAGCTCTTGATGATGATGATAGTTACATTTATAGAGTATTATGTGGTACTCAAAGCGCTTTACACATGCAATGGGGGAATCTCCTCAACCGACACAATGTACAGCATCTACCTGGATGATGCCTTGGCAGCCATATTGTGCCAGAGCGCTCACCAAATACCAGCTTTTTGTAGGACAGGAGACAGAGTGATGAAGCTAATCAGTGTGCGTAGATGATTAGCAGGTCATGATGGACCGAAACAAGTGGGCAAATTTGGCCAGGATACCGGGATTAAATCTATACTTATCTTGGGATTTTTAACGACCACAGAGAGTCTCATCTGAAGGATGGAATTGGATTTGCATCGTCTTCTCTACATAAACAGCACGACAGGCCTCAGATACAAGTACAGTTTTTGAGGGCGGTTCAAAGTAGATGTTCACGAGCAGCCAATGAAAACCATTGGCTCACATTATGCAAATTTGTTAGCATAAAGTATTTAAAAGGAACTTAAACTGGAATTACTGATGACTCGTTTTGGGAGTTAATAGAAGTGAAACGACACAACTTCTACGCAATAATGTACTTTTTTTTAGCGACCATGAAGTAATTACTTCAAAATAAGAAGCTTCTTCAGGGTATGGTATGCAATTTTGGACGTAGCCACTAGCCACTATCAAGCTTTTCTTGGAGATGTCACATTATTCCTACATTTACTTTCATTTTCATGTACTTTAATTTTTTCTTTTAGGGTATGTTTACACGACAACAATGTAGTAAAATCAGAAATGTTTTGCCTTGCGTTTTATGTGTACAAGCAACAGCATTATCCAAACGATCCCCACTCACACAGATCTGCAAAAACGCGCAAAATTTTCTACCAAAAAAATAAATCAAAGTTAGGGTGCGCGTTATACACAAGGGCTCGCCTGGGGTGGGGTGGGGTTTGTTTTGACGGCCGGTCCTTTGAGGTCGCCGGCGAATTGTGAGTTCGCGCTGCGCATTTTACGGGCTGCAGCCGCTCACTGTATGCGAGGGCGAAGAAAAAAAAAACGTCCCCTCGCCGCTTGATTTCCTCGCCCACACATTACGGTATACTCATAACACAGTCATGCAATTCCAACCCTTTTGTCACCCCTTAACTCATTCATTCTTTCAGCTTCGCTTTGTTTGGCTGCATCATTCACCATAGTGATACTTTTATAAGTGATTAAGTGGTTAACATTAATTAATTGTGATCGGTTTTGTTCACGTAGTGAAATATACACGTACCTCTAAGTACCTCTAAGCAGTAACTGTCACGGTTCAAGAGTTCAGTGTCTCCTAGTTCTGCCTGAGTCTGTATGTGTGTGGTCACTGAGCACCTGATTCTCATATCATCTCCCCGCTTTCATTCGCGGCTCCCGCAAATTCGTTTGTTCCTTCGCGACTCCCCATCTCACGACTTTCACTCTGGATTATCACTTCATTTGTTTTCTGCACTATTATAATAAATTCACTCATTTGCACTTGAATCCTTGCTTTCCCCGCTCCCCCCTCCTACCTCCTCCCTCCTCCCTCCTCTCTCCTCAGCTGAAGTGCAATACAGTAAATTGTCAAGTGTTTTTAGAGTTTAATTGTCAAATATTAATTAGTATTTATATGAGATCTTAATGGTTATAATTTTAACTGCAATTAATAGGGTAAAACCCCAAAAATATTTAAAATGGGAATGTGTGGTGGTGTGGAACGAATAAATTGATTTTTAGTGCATTCCTATGGGGAAATTTGTTTTGGTGTACGAGCATTTTGGTTTACGAGCTCGCTCTTGGAACGAATTAAACTCGTAAACCGAGGTATTACTGTATAAGTATATGTTATACAATAAATAAATGTTTTTTTATCACGGCTGCACGTGTTCAACAATGTTTTTTGTCAATTACAATGCTTGGTGTGAAACAACATTTTATAACGATTTTTAATCGAAAATTAGGGGTGCGCGTTATACACGTGTGCGCGTTATACTCGAATAAATACGGTAAATACACTGTATTCTGCTGTTAGACCTTTACTTTACTTACTTTGTAAAGAAAAACTACACATAATACACCTGCTCATGATATCTCAGTTTTCACAAATTCACTTTTTTTAGTTTACTCAGAGACTATTGCTATATAGAGACTATTTTAAAGTCTATTGCTTTTAAAAACCCAAACTTTGAAACCAGTTTTCAAAATTAGCATTTTCAGGTCCCCAAAACACTGTTGCCATGTGAATGAATGGCCAAAATGCTTTGAGTTTCCCATTATCAGTCGAAAACGGCCTCTAAGTTACCTGATGCCTGTGTTCACAGCAGTCATTAGTTGCCATGGATATTCATTTCACAATCCCACCTGTTAGTCCTTGAGTTCATTATCATTGAGTATAGAAGTCTCTCGTTTCCTTCTGTTCTTTGTCAGTATTGTTTGTGCTTATACTAGTGTTTGAGCTACGATGCTGTTTGGACTGGACTGGATATCCTGAGTTACTTTGTCTAATAAACTACACTTCTATTTTGAACCTCGTTATCTTTCTTCATCATCTTTAGACTAAAATGTCACAAGTGGAATGTAAATACCATGCTACATGACTGTAATCTAAATCATGAATCTGGAATCTAAATAATTTACTACCATGGTACAAAACAGGTATGAAATCTCACGTTATTACCATCAGAACACTGTACATTCTTGTAAGAGCTAAATATCCTCATTCACCCCTGAAAACCAACTCTATCCCCTCCAGCACAGGCAGGCTTCATAAATTAAAGACAACACAACCTTCAGTTACACAGGCAGACATCTACACCCAGACACCTGCTCTGGCCTCAGTATCCACACCCACAGTCCTTTGTTGAAGACTCCAGCAGGGAACTGAACAGAGTGCACCATTTGCCCATAAGAGGACAAATCCTCTGCATATTTCCTGTAAATCTGCAATGTCTTTTGAATGCCTTTCCCTGTGTAGACTTGCCTATTAACGCTCAAGGTATGAGTTGAATTTTGTTGTGAGATCTGGGAAAGATCTGGAATGTTCTACGACAATGAGGCCTCCTTTCTTTGGAGGCCACAGTTCTACATGCTTAACAAGAGAAGATTCACAGAGTGAACAAATATGCTTAAAAAAACATGGAAGAGTGAGTCATTTTAGGAGAACAACACATTTAGAGAAGTATATACATAAACACCTTGCCTTCACACTCCCGCCCACATACGGTACCATCGCTCATGCACTACCCAAAACTATTGTAGGGCAAACACGTCATGCAGGTTTATGTTCAAACATGCTCACTGCATACTGTTACATTAAATCAAAATAGCATGAGTTTGGAATTCTTAACACACACAATTGGCAACTTCATGACAATATCCCTCTCAAAAGCATATAACTGTGACAAATTTTCAGTTATCATTTTATCTTTAGACAGTAATAAATATAGTCACAGAAAAGGGATGTTGCTGCACAATGCCTGCAACCCGTTCCGACAAAACTATATTAATATATTACATATTAAAGTTGGCCTTTCCTTCTTTGTCGATAACCTGTTTGACTGGGATGTACATCATAAAACGAAAGAAAATATAAAAAAAATAAAGTTGGCCTTAATTTTAATATTTATCAACTTTTTAATCATATTAAAGTTGGCCTTTCCTTCTTTGTCGATAACCTGTTTGACTGGGATGTACATCACAAAACGAAAGAAAATATCTGTTACGGTTAAAGCTACTTCAGTTTTGTTTCTGCTTTAAGGGAATTTTTATGAAATCTTTATTTTCTTAAGTAAATGCAGAAGGTATAATCCCTGACATGTAAAATCCCCCCGAAAAAATGTCAAGTTACAACAACAACATGTAAAAAAGTTTGACTTGGTAATGTTTCTTATGGTCACGTTGAACAGCTTATATTTCTAACACATGATGCAGCGACAAAATGATTGTATCAACTGGCTCTATAGCCATGATATTGCATGTAATTTCTCCCATTAATAGTTATATAAGGGAAACGTCATAGTAACAGTCTTATTATGGATTTTAGGAAGGTTGAAATGCTGTTTTGACTAATCAGAAGGCATGATCAGTTTAATAATGCTATTCCGGAATATAGTCCTTTTCTACGGTAATATAAGGATCGTTTAAATAGATCAATTTTGGTATTTCCTCATTAAACTCTAATTTATGTCTATATCAGACCTATGGTGTTGCTGAGAGTCGATTGCAGCTGCTATGTTTTAGATCTGCCAGCATTGGGAAAGATGACTATATCTTTATATTTAACGAGAGAAAATTCAAAGCTGTTTACACAGAAAGCCTTTGTAGAACACAACATGCAGCCATTGTCACAAACATGTTTGTTTCTTCTTCTTGAAGACCGTGTGTTCATGCTCAGTCTGAATCCAGCTTATCTCCCCCTTGTGATTAATACCAAGGTCCTTTATGATGTTTCTCCTTTCTTTGTCGCATAATCTTTTCTATGAGTTGCAATCCCAGTGTAGAAAAGCAGATTTGAATGAATAGACGCCACTGTGTTGAGGATTAGGTAGCGGAGACGGTGACAAGTGCCAAGTGGACACTGAGGCAGTTACTTATAAGGATCTCTAAATGGTGCATTTGTGTGTGTGTGTGTGAGAGAGAGTGTGCATATGGCTGGGTGAGGATGGCATGCTTCCTGTTTGTGTGTGAATGCTTGCATCCATTTACGAATCAACGATTTCACGCTAATTGTGCAATCTGGGAACACACTTGATTTAATCACTCTCATGTAATCATCTCTTTCTTCTGCTGAACAAAAATGTTTGGAATAAGTACAGCGGTTTTTAAAACAATGTAAAAAAAGTAACTGCCTCAAATCTTTAAGTACAATCAACTTGGATGTTTAAGTCATTTCAACTTAAAGGACATTAAACTAACTTTAAACAACGCGTTGAGTTGATCATTTTGATGAGTTAAAGCAATGTAAAAAACACGTCAGAACTTGTTGATCTTTTTTTTTTACCCCATTGACTTTCATTGTATGGGCCAAAAATCTACAGACCCACCGAGAACTGGAGCCTGTTGCGTTATTCTTAAACTGACCCTGGAGTTTCCACACTCTCCCACCTGCAGCTTCACTGGGTTTGGTCCAGAGGCAGGTGGCCAGTGGGAGAGAGAGAGAGACAGGCAGCCAAGCATAGAGAAGCAGGCCATCAGATACCCATGCATTCAGTGAGTACAAGCAAGCCTAGCATCTACTGCACGTGTGCCCACAAACCTGCTGCTCCTTTGCCACATCTGACATATCGCTAGATGAGCTGATGTTACACTCGATTGCATGAGCACAACACGCCAAAGGCACATCAGTCACCGACCGTCAGTAACATGCGCATAACCTGCAACCAGGAACTATGGATCTAATACAGCGTTTGAAATGTTTTATATCTCCATAATGTTTCAGTTTAATTGCATTCAAGCCGAACTGTAATCTACTTCAGGTGATTCATATATAGTATTAATATAATCACGGGGGCTTCTAAATGCTTTATTCTTCTTGTCGTATATAAAACATCGTGGGCAGACATTGTGCAAAGCTTGCAGCGGGCCAGCCTTGCCAAATCATTCTGATGAAGAAATTAAGTGGATTGTACTCCATAACTAATGTTCAAATCCTTTTAGCGGTACGGGATCGAGTCAACCATTTGTTTTATTTCATTGATTATTTTGATGGCATAATATTACACGTAATGCTCAGTCTAAACACACCCAGCCTGTCCATTTGGTTCATTTTTCAGCATGGTGCTGTAACAACTACTAAGAGTGACTTGTCACCCACAATATTTATATTAGTGGTTGACCTATATTATTTTTGATGGATTAATCATCAATAATTTGTTACATTTGATCCTCTCAATCATGAATATACAGTGACATTCTTGCATAATGATAGTAGTGACTAATTTTCTCAAATTTAACTATCTTTTATTTTTCATGTTAATTGTTTTGGTTGCATCATGAATAAATAAATAAAATAAAAAGATAACTAGGTTCTTCTTGAATCCCACTTACAATCCCACTTGTCAGAAATTGTTTTTTATTTATTTATTAATTAATAAATAATTTAATTGTGATTTAATTTATTATTTATTAATGTCCAGTAGCCTATTTGAAGAGCAGTTTTCATAGCATCCTGTATGCCCAGCACTTCAACATATAAAATAATGTTCATAAGTCTGGACATTTTTAAATACATCAAATAACGCAAAAGGTGTTTTTCGCCCAAATATTGAAACTAGTTGCACACATTAGTGACTCCACGGCCACTAGCCCTAGTTAATATCTGGCCCTGATGTGTGTGGAGTGAGTCTAGTCGGGAATGATGCAGCTCATCTCGGATCTCAGCGAGTGACGCATTGCGGGTACAAACGGACCAATCAGAGGCCGCCTCTCCTGGCCATAGCACACAGTCCTGCGAGTGACGCATCACGCCGTAGCAGAA
Source organism: Rhodeus uyekii (assembly GCA_037043235.1). Lineage (NCBI taxonomy): Eukaryota > Metazoa > Chordata > Actinopteri > Cypriniformes > Acheilognathidae > Rhodeus > Rhodeus uyekii. Next base: position 607,998 of record JAWRVZ010000045.1, read on the forward strand.
CGTGTGCGTCCGCCGAAGAGCTAGTTCCTCTCGAAACAGGCCCCTCTTGCTGCACACCTCACATCTTCGCGATTTAAAGACGTCGCTATCGTATACATCCACCGTGCTCTTTTCTTCCCGCTCACGCAGCATAATTGTGAGCTTTGTGCCGATCGTTTGCGGCAGGGCAGGCAGTGTGTCGGCGGAGGGAGCGCCCGCGGGGGGAGTGGCTCATCTGCGACCATTAAAGGCGCGTCAAGCCCTGTGCGATCGCATCCTGTTTGTTTGCCAGCTGCGGACTGTTGTTCTGTGTGGAAATACATCTGTTGAAACAGCGCGATGGTGAGTACTAACTCTTCCGTGTAAGCCTCACTGATTATTTGCTGCAAAATGCAGTTATTGTAGATCTTGTGTGTACAGTAAAGCGCGTTACAGTTGGTACTGGACAGTCATATATACATTATTATTGAATGCATGGGAGTCATATGGTTTAATGACCCGGAGTCTCTGCTTGGGGTTTAGATATGCGTATTCGTTTAATTTCATATCAGTTTAATAATCAGTCCTTGCTGTAACATAACATAATTTAAAGCAGCAGCTCGGAAGTGCCTTATTGCAGTACAGTTGAACGCAAATATGGCGCATTTCTCATGAATATGCGCTTATGATCAAACACGCGTGTGGAAAGAGATGGGTGTCAGTGGGACTTCAGGTGCCGGGATCAGAGCCTTTTAGCATCAGAGGGAAAGTCCACCCCAAAACCAGAGCAGGCATTCTCACTCTCACCCATTCAAACCGGTTGACTTTCTTATTGGAGATGTTAGTCAGTCACTTTCCTGACATCTTTCTTCCTCCCGTAATGAAAGTGAATGGAGAATGAGGCTGTCAGTCAGTCCAGCATCAGATTTTGGGGTGAATTGCTCCTTTAAGCAAAAGTCATTTGATGCCCAGGTTTTAAACTCCTATGGTTTGTGTATCCCAATGTTTCATGTGTATCATTATTCTCTGTTTTTCAGGCTGACCAGTTGACAGAAGAACAGATTGCCGGTAAGACATGTCCCCGTCCCGTCCATTGGCACATGGTGGTGTGGATTCCCGTGGTCCCACCCCCCCCACACCCCTCCGTGGATTTATATTATTTCCTTTTATGGCGAGCCGAGCACTCAGACTTGGTCGGGACACATTCCACAAATTACCGGACAGGTTGTTGTTACGGTGGGAAGCGTGAATCGCCAGGCTTTAAAACGTATTGATTGAGTGATTTCCTGGGGCTGGTTGTAGTTTTGGTTGAACACACCCTTCTCTGTTGGAGAGAGTTAGTAACTGCAGGCACGGAGGAACAAGGGTGTGTCTCCCGCCGGACTCGCATCTCCACGCCGGAGACCTGATGCTTCACTCATGCCACTCGTTTCTGACCTGATCCTGCAGGTTCTAGTTCCATGATGGACTTGTACAGGGTACTTTTATGGGACGTGATGATCCTGATGTCATTATAATCCGTTTTTCGGGGATTCTTAGGCTAATTTTAATAGCTTGTATCTAGTGTGTATATTTCAGTAAAAAAAATTTTTTATGCAAGTGTCTCTTTGTATTGTAACAGCATATATGTGTTACAATTGTGCTAGTTTTGACAGCAGAATCATTTTAGTCTAATTTTAGGTTTCTGGTGTCCCGAGCAAAGACCACCCTGCAAGTTTAGTGTTGTTCTCAGTGTTCTGGGCAAGAAGGAATGCAAAACCTCACACTTTCAGGATCAACTTTAGTTTTTTGACTAATGTTTCCGATCATGGTTGTGTTATTACAGTCCAAAACCTCAAAACAGAAATGCTCCGAAAGCATTTAGGTCATTGTGGTCTGTCTCCATAGCGACAGTGAGGTCATGGTGGTTGATCCACAGAGACACAGTCTCCGAAGTGTGTTTCCCCGGAGATTTTGTGAGGTCACCGCGGTGTTTCCGTACTCTAGATCCTCTATCCGCTCAATTGGATCACAGCATTGGATCTCCATATGGTTCAGTGGGTCTCCATAGGAACAGAGTGAGGTCACAGTGCTGGATCTCCATAGAAACGGTGCCTCAAGAGTTGATAGTTTGCATAGAAACGGGGTAAGGTTTCACAAGGACAGGCTGTTGTAGTGCCGGTTTTACATAAGCCAATGTCACGTTTCTTTTTAGAGGGATTGATATCTAGGACTTTTTCCGTTGTAGTTGTTCAAGTCTGTTCTAGTTTAGGTGTCGCACATGCGTCATAAATGGATAATTACAGGCTTGTAGCAATGCAGATTCCCCCCCCATTGCAGTGACTCTTTGCTGGGTTTTTACAGCTCTGTGGTTGTTTGGGTGTGGTGGTCTTGGATTCAAGAGAGCCAACATGAAGCTTAATTTGCAACCTGTTTTTTCTGAGAGCAGCAGCGAGAGGAAACATGTTGCTTTCCATTAGCAGTTGACCGTTTGCAAAGACCCGCCCCTTTAGTTGCTGTCTTTCTGTCCGACGAGCAGTGTAGTTCATGCATGGCACCTAATAAACTTGAGTGAAGGAGGGATGTTGTTTCAGAGACGTCACACCATTTTTCAAGTTCAAGTCCTCCGATGTTAATCTACTAACTCTCCTGACTGCTTTGTCTGAAAAATATGCCAGTTTGGGTGTTAAGACGGGTCTGATCGCTTATGAATCAAACTCCCAACGAAGGGTGAGGTTACTTTTCAGAATAAATCCTGGAGGTTGAAAAAGAAGAGTTGCTCCATAGTTCTTACTTTTTAATAAGCGATTATAAAGGGAGTTGAACCTGGAACATGTGTCAAAGTAAATGGGGGGTCAGTCTTGTGTTCAATGTAAGCTTTAAATGCTCTGTGTTTGAGCTCAGGCTTGTTCTGCGTGTGTGCAAAGTGTATTTGGGCGTCCCGTTGGAACTGGCCCCACTGGTTCCTCTGTGTTTTTATTGTTCAGTGTCTGTTTATCTTTGGGAGACTCTGTTCATACAACATCCTATTCCCTTTCTCTCTCACCCTTCACAGAATTCAAAGAGGCTTTCTCACTCTTTGACAAGGACGGCGACGGCACCATCACGACCAAAGAGCTGGGCACCGTCATGCGCTCCCTCGGGCAGAACCCAACAGAGGCCGAGCTGCAGGACATGATCAATGAAGTGGACGCTGACGGTAAGGACATATCCTCCACCCAAGTGAGTGGTAAAAGCTGGGGGTTTGTCTGAATTCCTCTGCTTTCTGCATAGGAAATGGGACGATAGACTTCCCAGAGTTCCTGACCATGATGGCGAGGAAGATGAAGGACACAGACAGCGAGGAGGAGATCAGAGAAGCATTCCGTGTCTTTGATAAGGTAACGCTTGTCCAGCTCCAGAATAAGACTCTAGGGCCACACTTCGCTGACCTGGATGTCCTGTGCTTTAGGATGGGAACGGTTACATCAGCGCGGCCGAATTGCGTCACGTCATGACAAACCTTGGAGAGAAGTTGACCGACGAGGAGGTTGACGAGATGATCCGAGAAGCAGACATTGATGGAGACGGACAGGTGAACTACGAAGGTGAGTTGATTGAGAAGTTTCTGCACAATCACAGCATGTCAGAACAGGGCTTGATGGAGTGGGATTTTTGGATCGGTAAGAGTCCAGCACAACAGAATGTCAGTTGGCGCAGTCTTTGGTCGGGATGCGTCTTCATTTCATGTAAGAAGTCTTGTCCTCCTTCAGAAACGGACTAACCCGTTCTCTGTCTCCACAGAATTTGTACAGATGATGACGGCGAAATGAAGGCCTTGTACAGATCCTCTCTCTTCTATAAATAATTTGCCTTTTTTCTGTTTAATTTATCTGTAAAATGTTAAGTCCCCTCCCCTTCCTCTTCCCGGCTGTCCAAAGGAACTGCATGTAAACTGCATAGGATCTTCAGTCCTCATGTCCCTTTCTTTTGCTGTCATCGTGTTTTTGGAGTGGCGGTGCGGTTACACGATCAGGTGCTTGTTGCCGCGAAGAGGGGGTTGTGACGTGCAAAAAACGTCCGCGTCGCGTCTGTCTGCCCCCCTCATGCGTAGCAAGAGTGGAGACCTGCCGGCTGGTTGTCTTCTGGCAGCAAGGTTGGCATGGCAACAATGTAGAGGAATAACTCTGCATGGACTATGGACAAAGTAAACCTTATATACATATATAATATTATATAAATATCTAATTGTATTTATATAATTTATATATTTATATAAAAATAAAATGAATTTTCTCAGCATTGCACTACTGCAAAAAAAAAAAGAAAAAGACACGGGTGTATCTACAAGATACTCGTACATAAACTCTTTTTGTATCTGCTGTTCTGTACTAAGAACTTGTTTGAATCTTACAGTGCTTTTTAATGTTTTAATCACTTATTCACACTTATTTTTTTTTCTTTCTTCTTTTTTTTTTTAAGCCGCTTAATGGCATTGTTATGCCTCAGATAGTCCATTCCAAGTTGTATATTTGTTTTCCAATAAAATTGACTATTTACCCATATTGAAAAGTTTCTTTGTTTGCAAAGCATCTTTTAGCCCTATGATTAAAAGTTATTCTGTTAATCATTATGCCTCCCAGAGCTGAATTACTAACTTTTTTTTTTTGTGACGTTACCACTAGCTAGTTTCCTCAACAGAGTTGTTTACTCTATTTATTGTAACTGTTAAGCTTATTCATTTGTAAATCATTATAGGACGTGTCTGTGAGTCAACTGGACAAAGTGCTATGTGATTCACAGGATCGAATTTGGGTGAGGCTTCTGTTAAAAAAAAAATGTATTAAAATAATCTTGAATGACAACTGTTGTAAAATTCATCTTTTCCTCATGTCAGTGATTTCCCTAGCTGTGTTTGTCAGAGGCAAGTTGTTTGGAGCAGTTATGCTGTACAAATACACAATACTAGTTAATAAACCGCTATAAAGTAATTTACACATCTCTCCACATTAGATATAAATAGAAAAGCTTTTCGAGCAACAACCATGTGAGACAATTTATCTAGAACTTATTACAATGACTGCGGTAAACTGAGCTGCGAAGCATGGCTTGGTTATTCGTGATATGTGAGTGTTGAAGTGCACTGGTACAGGAGACGGCTCTGACAATCGGTAAACACTGGGCCCTTCGGCTGCTTGTTAGGAGCATGTGTTCCCAGTCTCCTGGTAACAGAGCAGAACACCAAACTCCCAAAGAGATCTGCTGTGTTATTCAGGTGTGACAAACCCTTACAAGCGGATGTGTCTTAGGCCTTGAATTAATATTGTGTCGGCAACCTAATTAGATCCTTTTCAAAGCTTGGGAGGTTTATTGAAGTTTAATTTAACTCATTTAATTTAATACTTTTGGAGAAATTACAACTGGTATATAATCATGCATTACAACTAATAATTGAAGCCAAGATAACAACCGTTTGGTTTGCATTGTCGCTTTAGATTTTTGATCTGGGAATTGGATTAACTCATTGAGAACTTTTCTTTTCTCAATATGAAAGAAAATCAGTACATGTGAATAATGAATTAGAGAGCAAACAAACAGCAGAAACTTGTGTATCCAGCACTCTGGATTAATAGTTAAAGAGTTTTAGTATCTAAGCGACGCTTCTCGTTGTTGAGGTGTCTGTTTCAGAAAACAAACAGGAACGACAGAACTATGGCCACAGGAAGAGAGAAAACATTATCCAAAGGCAGATGTATAGACGGGGTAAGTTTTCACATTTGTTGTGGTGGGAGGAACTACTTCTTGATGGTGCAGGGATCTTTGGCCCTGCAGAGTTTGAGGGGTTTCGGTCCAGCCCTCATCAAACACACTGTCCTGCAATGTTCTAGCAATCATGAACACCTCCATTAACTTGTTCAGCTGTGTTTGATTAGGGTTGGTTCAATGTGGACCTATATTTAACATAACCTTTTAGAGGTTTGTGGTCAGTAAGATTGTTATATATATATATATATATATATATAAATAAAGACATTTATAATTTTACAAATATTTTTGACGTAGCACAGTTTATGCATCACAACTGTCTTCAACATTGATAATAAGAAATGTTTCTTGAACACCAAATCATATTAGTTAACTTTATTTTTGATCAAATAAATCCAGCTTTTGTGAACAACAGAATCTAACCAACCCTAAATGCCAGTACATAGATATGCCTCAAATGATCTCAGTGGTTTTTTTTCTTTCAGAAACAGAAAGAAGAAACATACACTGACAGAAGCGGATGGTGGAGAAACAATATTAAGGTAGGTGAAATTTATGAAAGATCCAGCCAAAGATCAGTACAATACAATTATGCTTTTAGCCCAGATGATTTAAGCCAGTGGTCCCCAACCTCTGGTCCGCGGACCGGTCCATGAGCGGCTGCAAGCAGCTGTGGCGAGGTGTCTTAACAATCTCGCTCGAACCGATCAACAATCTCGCTCGTCATCAATTTCGAACGCGGTTACGGGTCCGCGGCAAAATTATGACATGATTACCGGTCCGCGGCACGAAAAAGGTTGGAGACCACTGATTTAAGCGATCTATTACACTTTGGGCTCCATTCTATAGATTTCACAATATGTAAGTGTGTTGTAATAAACAATGACTTCACTCAATCACCATGTAATTTGGTATAATTTAAGTTATACCGTATAATTTGGTTACTAAAGAACAAAGTGTAGTAAGCCAGAATTGAGGTGCGAAACAGGCTTAAAGAGTCTCCTCTTTCTATCACCAGAACTATCCCATTCCTGGTAGTTACCACATCCGAGACTTCATAGAGGAGACAGGACTCAACCCAGTGCCTAGGACATACAGCTTCAAAGGCCCCGGGCGAAACACCCACCTGTCGACTGTGCATCGAAGCGGGGATCTGCTAATGCCCGGGGCGTATAACTTTACTGACTCAACCAATGAGGCTCTGCGCCGCCAGGCAACGTACTCTTTCAAAACCTGCCCCAGACCTGACAACCTCACGTTAGGCCTCAGAGATAAGGTCAGTCAATCACAATGAACGGGATGACATCCCAATAATATATGGGAATACAAAAAGTTCAACATTCTGACTTAAATTCCATGTGATGGACATATCAGATTAGTGTAAAACCTCACCCCAGCAACAAAAGCAAACTATTTATCTGACATCAGCGGCTGCAGTACAGCTCTAGCCATCGAGTATATCGTTAGGCTCATAGCATAATTGCCTAAGTCATATTTCAATGTTTTTGGAAAACACGAAAAAACTCAACACTGCTTAATTCAAAGAGTTGACTAATTGATAGTGTTTTTGGATCCTAATAAGTGTTGTGATTGGCTAAGGACATTGGCAGAAATTCAGGATGATGCAGCAGTGGAAGGACAATAAAAATAGGCAGATATCACAATTTGGCCAAAAAATGACTTAGGCAATTATGCTATGAGGCTAACGATATGTGAAAACAATTGACTGATGTATTTGTGTTTGTGTGCGTGTTTTACGCAGGACATTAACCTTTCACCCGGTCATTATGAGCTTATGGAGAAGCCTGTCTCCAAATCACCCTGCAAGTGAGTAGCCCTCGCGCTCAGCACACGTTCACACACAGCTAGTCAGACAACATCACACACTGCTGCTCTGCAATGTTTCTCCATCTCGTTCTCAGTTTCTTCCCTAACCTTGGACAGTTCACAAGACAGCCCTCAGGTGCTGTAATACAGGCCTCAACAATAAGGATGCTCCAATGACTCATGGTCAGTGTCAGAGACTTTGTGGACAGCATTTCAGGTCAGAAGTTAGATTGAGATCGGGACATTCAAAATATTTAATCCAGTTCCATCTGGTTGGAGATCGGATTCATCACACCGGTATGGAGATGGGTTTGTTGAGGATCTGTGCCGATGGCTGTTGATGAGGTCTTCACAGGGAAAGTAGAGTCATGGCCATTGCTGACACTTCAGGGCTGTGTTGTGCTCGAGGTGCAGGTGTCCGGATTCGGCTGACCACGGTAACCTCGGGATAAACAGAGACTAATATCAGCATAGATGCTATTCTTCTTATGATGTAACGAGTACATCAGATGTTATGGGAAGTGTTCCCGGTTCCGGCTGACCTAAATTACAGTAATACCTCGGTTTACAAGTGACTTAGTATACGAGCAAGTTGGTGTACGAGCATGGAGGGTCAAATCGGTGTAAGAGCATTGTATCGGAGTGCGAGAAATTTTTTCCTTCACCCACGTGCATTTTTGTGTGCAAAAGTCCTAACGATCAGCATTGTCGCGTGCCTTTTTACTGGAAATATCCTAACAACAGCCTCTCATAACACAGTCACGTGGTTCCAACCCCTTTATCACCCCTTAACTGGCTCATTCTCTCAGCGGTTTGGGTGTATCATTCACCACAGTGATACTTTTATAAGTGATTTACAGCGGTTTTACCTTGTGTTGTTAACATTAATTGGGATCGCTATTGTTCATGTAGTGAAATATATACGTACAGTACAGCATGTAGAAAGAAGGTACGAAATCCTCACTCTAAGCAGTAACTGTCACGGTTCATGAATTCATTGTCTCCTAGTTCTGCCTGTGTGAGTCGGTATGTGTGTGTGAGTGGGGGCGTGGTCACTGATCACTGACACACTTGATTCTCATATCTCATCTGCCTGTTTAGTTCACTTCTCTCCACTCCTGTGTTGTCAAGTCATTGTTTCTGTTATGTCCGCGCTGTCTTTGGAGCTCCCGTGTTCGTGTCTCCCCATCTCCCATGTTCCATGACTTTCACTCTGGATTATCACTTTGTTTATTTTCTACAATATTATAATAAATTCACTCATTTGCACTTGAATCCGGGTTTTGTGTTTTCCCTTGCTGACAGTGACAACCAGACGGTTCCAGACGGACCGTTTTTGACTGCTGCACTGCTGTTTCCTGTCTGCTCGAGTGGATTGCGTTTGAACCGTCATATAAACTTGATTTTTGTTTTAGATCTTAAACTTGACGTTCGTTTGTATTGCTAAATACAATATTAGATTATTTAATATATTGTAATCGTTAGCTTTAATCTAAGTTGTTAAACGCGTTAGCATTGTGCTATCTTACTGTCCGTGCATACAGCGTTTTTCTCGCTCGCGCCTTTTTTCCCGACTTCATCAAACAACTGGTCAACAAGTTGGATCAACACACGCGGTGAGTCATGTCATCTTCCCTCAAAATTGTCACTTGCACTGCCTGCTTCATGCATAGTCTTTCTGTCTCTGTCAGCTGTGAAGGCTTCACATGTCATAAATGTAGGGACATAGTTAGGCTGACAGAGAAGGTTTCAGAATTAGAGACACGCATCCAAACTTTAATCGAGGATAGTAATAATGCAAGGGCTTTAGATACTGCTTTGGATGCGACTAGCTTAGCAAACCCTGTACATTGTTCGGTTCCGGCTGTAGAGCCCGTGCAGCAGGGCAACTGGGTGACTGTGAGACGGCATAATCGCGGGTCAAAAAACCACTGTTCCATTCCGATCAGAACATCAAACAGGTTCTCCCCACTCAGTGACGCACCCACTGAGAAACCTGTTGAAAGTGCCCTAGTGATTGGCGATTCTATTACTCGGAATGTGAAAGTAGAGACTCCAGCCACCATAGTCACATGTTTGCCGGGAGCCAGAGCGCCTGACGTCAAAGCAAATTTAAAAGTGCTGGCTAAGGCTAATCGTAAATATTCTAAGATTGTTATTCACGTCGGCGCTAATGATGTCCGACTTCGTCAGTCGGAGATCACTAAAACTAATATTAAAGAGGTGTGTGAACTCACAAGTATGATGTCAGGCACCGTAATTTGCTCTGGCCCTCTTCCTATGTGCAGGAGTGATGAGATGCTTAGCAGATTATCCTCACTCAATGGCTGGATGTCTAAGTGGTGCCCGCGGAATAACATAGGGTTTATAGACAATTGGAAAAGTTTTTGGGGCAGACCTGACCTGTTGAAAAGAGTTGGCATTCATCCCACCTGGGATGGTGCCGCTCTTCTCTCTAATAATTTGGCATATAGTCTTAGAGCTAAACCTTGACTAACTGGGGTCCAGGTCAGGAAGCAGACAAACTGGCTAAACCGACCGTCTGCTAGCTGTCTCACGTCACAGAGGTCAGATAAATTCCAACACATAGAGACTCTTTCACCTAGATATCATCCTATAGAGATTGTGTCTGTTCCCCGAATTAGCAAATACAAAAATCTCTCAAAACCGTTTAAGAGTAAAAATGTAATTGATTTACAAACAACTAAGAACGGATATAACACAAATGAACAAATGATAAAGCTTGGGTTACTGAATATACGATCCCTTTCCTCAAAAGCACTTATTGTAAATGATTAGATAAATTAGATGTGCTGTGTTTGACAGAAACTTGGCTAAAACCAGACGATTATATTACTTTAAATGAGTCCACCCCTCAAGATTACTGTTATAAACATGAGCCTCGTCTGAAAGGTAAAGGAGGAGGTGTTGCTGTAATTTATAGTAACACGATCAGTACTGCTCAAAGGTCTAATTTGAAATATTATTCTTTTGAAGTGATGGTCCTCAATTTAAAATTATCTAGTGCAAGTAATAATTCCTGTTAAACTTTTGTGCTGGCTATTCTATACAGGCCACCAGGGCACCATACAGACTTTATCAAAGAATTTGCTGATTTTCTCTCAGGATTAGTAATGTCTGCAGATAAAGTCATAATCGTCGGTGATTTTAACATCCATGTAGATAATGAAAAAGACGCATTGGGATTGGCATTTAGAGACATTTTAAACTCTATTGGAGTTACACAACATGTATCAGGACCCACTCATTCTCGTAATCATACTTTAGATCTAATATTGTCATATGGGATCAATGTTGATACTGTTCAAATTCTGCAGCAGAGCGATGACATCTCAGATCATTACTTAGTTGCGTGTAGATTACCTTTAGCCAAAGTCGAAAAACTAACTCCCTGTTATAAATATAGTAGAACTATCACTCCTAACACAAAAGATAGCTTTATAAATAATCTTCCTGATCGGTTTCATCTACTTAACATCCCAGATAGCCTAGAAGAACTTGATGTTGCAACAGAAACTATAAACTCTCTCTTTGCCAGCACTTTAGACACTGTTGCTCCGTTACGCTTAAAGAAGATTAAAGAAAATAGTCCAACACCGTGGTACAACGAGCACACCCGGGCCCTCAAGAGAGCAGTCAGAAAAATGGAGCGGAGCTGGAAAAAAACTAAGCTAGAGGTTTTTCGCATTTCATGGAAAGACAGCTCTATTGCATTCAGAAAGGCCTTAAGATTAGCTAGATCTACTTACTTTTCTACCCTCTTAGAAGAAAACAAATACAACCCTAGGTATTTATTTGATACAGTGACTAAATTAACAAGACATAAAGCCTCAACCCCAGATGCTTTAAATCAGCACAGCACTAATGACTTCATGGACTTCTTTACTTGCAAAATTCATAATATTAGAGAGAAAATTATAACCATGCAACAGTCTACTAAAATATTCCAAAATACAGTAAATTTTAGTGTCCCTGAAGAAAAATTCCAATCCTTCATTGCTATTGGGGAGGAAGAATTGTCTAAACTCGTTAAATCATCAAAATCAACAACATGTATGCTAGACCCAATACCAACTAAGCTACTGAAAGAGATGCTTCCAGAAATCATAGATCCTATTCTTAATATAATTAATTCTTCTTTGTCATTAGGATACGTACCAAAAACCTTTAAGCTGGCTGTAATTAAACCGCTTATTAAAAAACCACAACTTGATCCTACAGAATTAGTTAATTACAGGCCAATATCAAATCTACCTTTCTTGTCAAAGATTCTAGAAAAGGCAATATCTTTACAACTATGTTCCTTTCTAGAAAGAAACAGCATCTACGAGGATTTCCAGTCAGGATTTAGACCATATCATAGTACTGAGACTGCTCTCATTAGAGTTACAAATGATTTGCTCTTATCATCCGATCGTGGTTGTATCTCTCTGTTAGTGTTACTGGACCTTAGTGCTGCATTTGATACAATTGACCACAAAATCCTTCTGAATAGACTTGAAAATTATGTTGGCATTAGTGGAGTTGCATTAGACTGGTTCAAGTCATACTTATCTGAGCGTTATCAGATGAGCCTGGTTTCTCCCAAGGTTTTTTCTCCATTCTATTCTTCATTCGTTACATCACCTGCCGGAGTTTTGGTTCCTTGCCGCTGTCGCCTATGGCTTGCTCAGTTGGGGAAACTTAACACTTAAAATTCATCAATTGTATTGATTCACCTGCTCTTTTGGGGCTGCTGTTCAGCCAAACAAACTTTGTTTATATTGTTTTTCCTGTAAAGCTGCTTTGAAACAATCTGCATTGTAAAAAGCGCTATATAAATAAAGGTGACTTGACTTGACTTGACAACCCCGCTCCCCGCTCCTCCCTCCTCTCGTCTCCTTCACGCCAGCAGTGACGCTACTCAAAGCTGAAGTGCGTTACAGTAAGTTGTCAAGTATTTTTAGAGTTTAATTGTCAATTATTAATTAGTATTTATATGAGATCTTAATGGTTATTATTTTAACTGTAATTAATAGGGTAAAACCAAAACATTTTTTAAAATGGGCATTTATGGTCGTGTGGAACGAATCAATTGATTTTTAGTGCATTCTTATGGAGGAAATTGTTTTGGTGTACGAGCATTTTGGGTTACAAGCTCGCGCTTGGAACGAATTAAACTTGTAAACCGAGGTATTACTGTATATATGTTATGTGTATGCCAAATTGGAGAGATGTGTTTTAATTCCAGATTTAGTGTAACTGCTTCCCCAACAATGCTAAGAAGACTGTTCCAGAGTTTAGCTGCTAAAGAGGAAAAGGATCAACCGCCAGCAGTTGATTTTGATATTCTAGGTATTATCAACTGGCCAGAATAAAGAACTGGGCTAATATCAAGTCAAAGTCAAAGTCAGCTTTATTGTCAATTCTGCAATATATACAGCACATATATACAGAGAATTGAAATTCTGAAACTCTCAGACCCAAGGTGCAACCAGGTTACATTAACAGTAACAACAGCAACAAAATATATATATATATATATATATATATATATATATATATATATATATATATATCAACACCAATATATATATATATATATATATCAACAACACCAAAAATATATATATATATATAAAAATAAAAATAAATAAATAATAATAGATAAAATAAAATAGATTAAGGAAATAAAGAGAAAGTCGCGATGGTAAAGACAGTGCAAACAATAGTGGGGTGGGGGGGGGTCAGGTGCATGGGGCAAAAGAGAGGAAAAGGGGCAGAGACGGGAGGGAGTTCAATGCCCTGACAGCTTGGGGAATGAAGCTGTCCTTCAGTCTGCTGGTCCTTGCCTGGAGACTGCGTAGCCTCCTCCCTGATGGCAGCAGACTGAAGAGGCTCTGGGATGGGTGGGAGGGGTCTCTCGCAATGATGAGGGCTTTGCGGGAGAGGCGGGAGTTATAAATATCCTGGAGGGGTGGGAGAGAGACACCAACGATCTTCTCAGCTGCTCTCACTATGCGCTGAAGTGCTTTTCGGCAGGATGCGTTGCATGCGCCATACCACACAGTGATGCAGCTGGTCAGAATGCTCTCGATGGTGCCTCTGTAGAAGGTGTGCATGATGGGGGCTGAGGCTCCGGCTCTTCTCAGCTTACGGAGGAAGTATAGTCGCTGCTGCGATTTCTTAATATGCTCATACTTCCTGTTTCTAGTAAGAACTCGAGGTGCTGTGTTTTGGACCAGCTGGAATTTTTTTATTAAGCATGCAGGGCAACCACCCAGTAGAGCATTACAATAATCTAGCCTTGAGATCATGAACAAACCTTTCCGCATTTGTCATTGAGAGCATATGTCGTAATTTAGATCTATATTTAAGATGGAAGAATGTGGTTTTACAGATGCTAGAAATGTGGCTTTCAAATGAAAGATTGGCATCAAAGAGCACACTCAGGTTTCTAACTGATGACGAAGACTTGACAGTGCAGCCATCGAGTGTTAGACAAAGTCTAAGTTATTACACACTGAGCTTTTTTGGTTCTGTAGAAACAACACACTATTTCTACAGAACACACCAAATGACAACAGACACAACACTCTGTGTCAGACAGTGAAATGTGTATTAACCTTCATTTCTTCACCACTTCATTTTAAATAGTCATTCAAGGAGACAAATTACATTTTTAAAAGTACAAATATTCTGTGTAGTTGACAGGGTGCTGTGCACGCCAAACATGAATGACTCAGAGTGAGAGTAATTATCGTCTTTTATCCACAATCCAAAACTCAAAAGAGAATCTTGAAGGGCATGTCCACACCCGCAACACATGACACATTGACAGTAACCAACAGAACAAAACAAGGACTGCTTGGACACAAAACTAAACATAACCATGTCAGTGGTCTTGTTTAAAGGCTTTAGATGCATTCTAGAACAATTTAATTTGAAAGCTATTATAATTTAACCTCTCAACCCTGGCTTTTGTCTTTGAAGGAGCAGGATTGAAAATTTTGTATATGGAAGCCTGATTTCAAAGGTGTTATTTCTAGACCTGGAAAGTTCATGTAAATTAATATAATCTTATAACTCAATGTGTCACTATTCCCTGCGTCTCTTTTTCATTGACTCTTATTTTAATATTATTTTGTCACGTTTTACCTGTTCTGTTTCGCTTGTTTCCAGTGTTGTTTTGATAGTTTCCAATGCATTAACAGCTAATCACCTACACATGTCCTTCATTTAATGTTTGTGCTGGTGTTTCTCTTTATTGGTCTTTCTGTTTATTACATGTTGCATTATTGAAAAGAAACCGATTGAGATTCAGAAATAATTGTAAAGAGATTCACAAATATTAATACAATTCCTGAATAAATCAAATTCGATTTGCATTTTTTTTAATAACAATTTAAGTCACAAATACAACCCTTTCTGGCATTCATTTGTGAATCACTTCATGTGCGTTTGTAGATTTTGCAGACAAATCCACAAATAAGTGGATTCCACCCACATCTACTTAAGCCAATCAGATAACAGCCTTTTGAGCAGACCAATCAAAGCACGCTCTCACTCCAACCAATCACAATTTAATTTACAGTCAGTGTGGTCTTGCCCTGAAATAACTCAAATTGGCTCAAATACGAAGTATAAGGCCCATAAAATTGGTACAGAAAGAGATGCTTAAAATTCAGATTACGTTAGACCTTTAGACTGCGTATGATGCCAAGCTTCAATATTAAATTTTATGAGCCTTTGAAAATGCCAGAGAAACAGCTCTTTACATCTCTGTTATGGGAACAACGTGTTATGGAGGCGTTATTCAAGACAGAACAGAAAAGCATATAATATGTTGCTGACTAATGAACAACTGGACTCAACTTTCTGATAAACATGTGAGTTTGTGTAATAGGTGACACAACAGCCAGCAGCATTTCCCTCTTCTTCAGTCAAGCAGTTTTATTGAGCAGCTCTGTGGATCTAACAATCTATAGAGCATTATAAATAGTATTTAAACATTAAATACATGCATCACGATCCCTTTGTTTGTGAAGAAGGATTCTTTTTAAACGTATGACAGTTTGTTGCTTTCCAGAGAGATCATATCATGCATTTAAGTTAAATGCCCAGCAAACAAGTGAGATGCATCTTCATTTTTCAGTTAAACTGACTTGATCACACCAATAATATTTCATATGAATCACACTTAATAGTCTATGATTGTAAAAGTTACTTAAAAGCTTCCATAATAAAAGCATTTGCAAGATTTTATTTGCATTATCCACTCATCCTAGTACAGTGATGCTGATCAAGGGTTATATTGTTAAATCACTGATGGTCATATTTGGTATTATACGTGATATAATGCCCTATATTTGTCAAAACCTGCCGTTGTGCCATGTGATCATATCTGCCAGTGTAGTACTTTTTGTAGTACTATTTGTGTAGTACTTCAGAAGTACTTTGTGACATAAAACACCTTTGTAAATCTCATTTTGTTTATCTGTTCATTTGAATGCGCAACAATTTAATCCCCGTTGTTCTGAATTCTTGAATCTGGCAATGAAATCAAGCCAGTAAATGATTTGCTGGGCATTTTTAACAAACACATTTTTCTAATATCTAAATTACTTTAGTAAATTAATGTAATTTCGAAGAAATTCCGAAATTTCGAAGTTTTCTCCATTTTCTAAATTCAGTTGTTTTAAGCGTGAAGAATATTTAGCTCCTAAAACTTCTGGAATTTACACATGAATCATTGAAAATCATTGTACTATCGAAACATCTTGCAAGTTCATCAAAATGTACTGATGAAATGAAGAAATGGGAGATTTTCCCAATAAACAGGAAACGAGAAGACAGATTTACGTCATAATGACCAGTGAAATTTGGTAGAACAGGAAAAAACGTTGGGTTTTTCTTTAGAAATGCA
The DNA here is from genome assembly GCA_037043235.1 of Rhodeus uyekii. Taxonomy (NCBI): domain Eukaryota; kingdom Metazoa; phylum Chordata; class Actinopteri; order Cypriniformes; family Acheilognathidae; genus Rhodeus; species Rhodeus uyekii. Next base: position 624,433 of record JAWRVZ010000045.1, read on the forward strand.
TTTGAGTGTTCGGCTGCAATAGTAAAAGTTTCACACAATAGTATGAAATACAGTATTTCACACCCTTCTGTATCATAGAAGGTCACATGGCAACTAGCCATTTTTCAACACAAATGAAAAACAAAATGCATTATTTTTGTTGTGGCGTCATTGAAAGTATAAGTAGAGCAAGTACAAATATGAAGCAGCAGCCTGATTGAACAAATAGAAGAATCCTTATTGTTGAGGCCTGTAGTGTTTCAGCTGTGTTTGTTGAGTCTTTCCACCCTGTCTGCACCGTTTTATTGTCCTCTCTGATGACACTCGTCTCTTATTGCAGACACGTGATGTTCAGATCAGCTGTACAGAGGGTCAGCTTTCTTCCGGTAAGTGTCCGGTTTCGTTGTGAATAATACAGTCTAACCTATTATGTGTATATTAAATGCTTTGGCTGTTTTACCCCAGAATGTGTTGTAAAACGTACATTCCTGTGAGTGAGTTTCACTGCTGCGCTACAGTGTTGCAGCATGGCTTGAGTGGCAGTGTTGGCTGGTTACTCGAGCTGTGCTGGCAGCTGTCTGGTGTTGATGGAAAAGTGAGGATGCTAAATCATCCTCTGGGTCTCATTAGGGTGGACATTAGGGCTTTGTGCGGTTAAAGAAGGGTGTCGTTTCATGTAAGACAAGTGTTTTGTCAAAGGTTAAGTACTAAAGAAACCTCAAGTTTATTCTTAAGATGACAGATCAACAGCTAATTGTATTACTAAGAGGCTGATCTTGAAGAGGTTTAAGGCTGGAATACACACAAGACTTTTAAAATCTGAACAGACCTTAAGACACTAGCTCCCGGTTTCACAGATTTGCATGTTTGAGATGTTCTAAAAGTAAGTTGCAAGGATATATCTTTAAATATGCCACTGTCATTGTTTTGTCTCAAAATGCACTCCGGTCAAGCTTTTTTATTTTCTTCCAAGGTATGTTTAAATAAATAAAAGGCCTAGTTAAAATAATTTTGTCCAGCCCATTTTTGGAGTTTTGTGTGAAATTATGTCAAATTTGCTTTGTTTCCTCATTTTGGAAAGGGAATAGACATGTGTATAGCAAAACATCCGTTAATGCAATAGTTTTCTGTGAGCAATACTTGATTTTCTGGAAACATTTCAGGGGTATCAACCATGACTGTATTTTAAAGAATGCAGGAACTGTTTGATTGTGTTCAGCAGAAGAAAGAAACAACTTGGAACAAATTACTCAGTTTGTGGATGAATACCGGTAAATTATGACAAAAATGACATTTTTGGTTGAACTAACCCTTAAAAGGTTTGATGAAGGCTTCAGTGCTGAAGCGTGCTGGTAGAATGCGTGTAATGACGCGATTGGTCATAGTCATGTTGCCATGTTTCTCTAAGCATGCAATTTGAGTGACAATCATAAAATTAATTAACAAGTAAATTAAGAGAAATATCTGATCATCCTGCATTACGCGATCGGTATCTTTACTAAGTCAATGCTTGTATTTGTGTTTATAGTATGTTCTAAAGAAGTCTGTTATCAACAGTGGAAAATTAAACCATATCTGGATGGGCAAAGCAAAAAGAACGATTTGGCCCAACGGTGGCCCGAATGATCCAATGACTTACTCATGACCCATAAATACACTCATGCAGAATTATGCCTTGTTGTTAGTGTCACGGAAAGCTGGTGTATGATGCGGAGAAATAAGGAGACGAGGGATCCAAACTGAAATACTTTATTTACAAACGAAAAACAAAACGGCACAATCTTAGTGCAAAACTCACGGAAGAACAGAGGACAAGGAGAACGGCATCCATACACAGAACAGCAACATGAAACTGTATCATCAATCGACAAAGACTGGGGGACTACGAGAGGGTATAAATAACAAACTCGGGATGGGAAACAGCTGACGAGACTTAGGAAGTGATTAGACACGGACAGGTGCGTGAAGGACCTGGAAGATACATAGAAGAGACTCGGATGTGAACAACGATACAAGACTGTGACAGTTAGGAGACGCATGAGAAATGAAAACAATATGTGTTCCAAAATCAGCTCAAAATATCAAATATTTGATATCTTCTGACTGGATGGTATCATGTCAATGCATTTAGCGTGTAAACAATTGGTCAAGACGATCTACTGAAGATCAAACTGACTATCAGAATGGGGAAGAAAGGTGATGAGTGTGGCATAGGACTGAGTATTTCACAAACTGTTGATCTACTAGGATTTTCTCGCACAACCATCTCTAGAGTTTACTGAGAATAACCAGAAAAAGAAAAAATTTCCAGTTCTGTGGGCAAAAATGCCTTGTTGATGCCAGAGGTCAGAAGAGAAACAATCATGCCATGTTCTGAGCATCAGAATGGGGAAGAAGGATGATTCAAGTGACTTAAAGAAGTGTTGATCAAACCAATCAGGTCATTTAATCACCCATATTGAGTTAAGAGATGCATTAGTATATGTTAAAACTAACAAAGATTAGGGAATGCTGTATACAGGTTTTGTTCATTGTTAGTCGAAGTTATTGAAAAATGTTACAGAGTAATTTACATTTTAGACTGTTATGTAAACAGAAAGTCAGTAACTTTGTCTATTTTCAATCTGCCAATAAAAATAGTCCTAAGCAAATCCATAATTAAATGCTGTGTCTCTGAGTAACACACAGTAGTGGTGTTTTTGAATTAATCAGTGCTATTAATGCTATTGCACAAATTGTTTAAATGACTCAATGACTCACTCATACTATTTTTGTTTGTGGATGAATCTGCTTTTCTGAGAATTTAATTGATTCAGTAATTCCCTCATAAATACACTCACCTGTTTTGCATAAAGTAAGCGTATAAAGGGTGATAATTTTCATTTTGGGGTGAACTATCCCTTGAAGGCATTTGGAAATACAGAGAAAGCTTTGTTTGATATTCATATCCTATTTTTTCTTGGTTGAGTAGCTTGTGTAGGAGGGTGTTGAATCTGGCTTTTCTGGACAGGAGTCACACCCTTAATGAAATAATAGCTCAGTGCCTTTTCAGACATGTGCAGTATGGCGCTGCTATTCGCTCTTGTCCAGGGGAATGCCGAGCTGGCAGGCCGTCCCATAGAAGAAGAGCGCAGTGGCCTGATGCCTTTAAAACCATTGGTAGCTGACCTAATGAGCAAGCAGGCAGAGGGAAGTGAGTTCCCCTGCGGCCAGCATTAACACCTCCGGCCTAGTTCAACCTGCCACACACACCACTGCACAGGCCAGCTGGATCAAGTGAGGCCGCCGGTGGAATCAAATGGCATGTAATGATAGCAGACAGCTTCTGTAGGACAGGCGCTGAGCAGTGGAAGCTCTTCTTCTCAACTGTGCTTTCGAAACCACATAAATAGACCTATATCTGTGATTATAAGATTGATGACTTGCTTTTTTTGGAGCACAATTATTTGATTTTTTGATCTTCCAATCTAAAGGAATATTGCGGCCTGTGGAACACAAAAGATAAAGTTTATGATTTTTCCCCCCGCATATAATTAAAGAGGATGGCAATTTTAATAAAAGACAAAAAAGCTAAGAAAGATTTATAAAAGTACAATAATACCTTGAGATATGAGCGTCTCTACATACGAGTATTCCAAGATACGAGCAAGCCTTCGGACAGATTTTTGCTTCTAGATACTAGTAAATTTTCAAGATACGAGCACAAGTACTGACGCCGATGCCGACGCACGTTCAGTTCACGTGTTCGCTGACTTCTGTACACATCACCAGAGGCGTAGCCACGGGGGGGCCTGGGTGGGCCTGGGCCCCCTCATTTACATGTCCGGCCCCCTCAGATTTTCAATTGTTTAAAATCGCGACTGTGAAAACGCTGCACAAGACAATCGCAACGCACCCCCAAAGTCAACAATAGCGTTATACTTATACTGTATACATTTACTATAATTGTGTGTGTGTGTGTGTGCGCCTGTCTATACCAATACAAAAAATGTTTTTTTTCCGTTGTTACGGATATGGAACGGATTAATTTGTTTTCTATTATTTCTTATGTTTTCTTATTATTTCTATTATTTCCATGATTCTAGATACGAGCAATTCGAGTTACGAGCTCCGCCCTGGAACGGATTATACTCGTATCTCGAGGTATTACTGTAGTTCAAATGACAATTTTAGGGTGATCTATTCCATCACTCGGGGCCTCATTTTTAAGATGTTGCGTATAAAACATCCTACATTTGATTTTATGATCATTTCTCAAATGTCTGTATGTGTGATTCAGAGAACTCTTGAAGATAAATCTATAAATCGCAAATGTTGTGCATAACTGAATGGTTTTTGATCTCCACCTAAAAGCTGCCTAATTCATTTGATTAACTTAACAGAACACCAGTCAACATCAAAACCTTTACTTGAGAGTGGCTAGAATTGCTTAGATAGAAACATCTACAATACTCAGACCCTGATGTGGCACTACGCACTTTTCCACGTAAAAGATCACTTTACAGTTATTAACATCATTTCAGCATACGCACACTATAAGATCAAATCTGTGCCTATATGCACATTTTATAAATGTGGGGCTTGGTTAATTTAATTAAATTTTTCTTTTGTTGACTTCACTTCCATTAACGGATTCAGAAGGAAGGACCAGCTCCTGGAGATTACAATCCAAGGCCAAGCGCAGGCATTGCAGTCACTTCCTGCTTTAGGTCCACAGTACCACGGCTATACAGTGTGCACTCGGTGAGACAAGTTTCACAACCCTACATCACGTTTTACAATAGCAAAACTAGTCTTATGGCCACCGATTTGCAACACCAAAATTAGTGTATTGATTATCATACATGGGTTGAATATGCATGTTATAAAGTGAAATGGGACTAAAAGTCTCAAACCTTTGCTATTTTGCCTGTTTTTGACAGGGAACTCCTGGACCAGGTTTGTATGAGCCCACATGGCACAAAGGTCAACGGCTCAGCAACGAGGGCAAAATGGACTTGGCCTATGACCTCCTTTTTCGCAACACACCATGAAGTTTTGCCTCACTTGGTCCTTTACTTTCCCATATGTATTCCTTCTAGTAATATGTCCCATTCTTTTGAATGTCCCATTATCGGTAAGCTTGTCGAAATAAAAACAATGTTTAATGCTGAATTGTTGCTAAGAGGTTAAAGCATGTATACATTTTAGCAACATATGCATGAAACAACATTACCATTGATTCAATAAAAAAAATGGATCTCTGCTATCTCTGAAAGCTATCTCTGTTGTCATGAGCTGAATGTGCGGCTGCCCATATAATGACTCTCCCAGTCACATAACTCATTCAGCCTGAACAAAGAGATCAGTGTCACACAATAAAACTGCTGTTTACAACACTTTCACAGAATAGCTAGATTAACCCTATTGTTGAGGGCCTGAATAATTCTGCTGACATTAATTACAATGTGGTTTTCATAGGCCTATATTTATGTCTGTCTATCTAATAAATTATTTTAATCTAAATAGCCAAAAGTTCTTCATGAGTAAAAAAAAAAATCATTGGATGCCGCCATATGGTAGTGGTCATGTTATTTGCTGATACAACAAGCAAAACATTTTTCTTGATTGAACAACTTTCCTTGTCATTAGGTGCATTTACACTGTATTCTGATTACAATCGGTTTAAAAGTACAATCTGAATGAAAATGCTCCATGTAAACACTTTAATTGGAATAAAAATGCCCAAACTGATTGAAATTTCAACAGGGTTGAGAGAGACGGTATAAAGCTTTTGTAATCTGTTCGATAGGACTTGCATGTATGACGTATACATGAATTTATTGGATGTTGTTGCATTTATTTACACATTTTTATATTGCAGTTGTGTCAAATCAACAACTGCACAAAGTCAGTACACAACTGGTATGCACATACCCAAGATAAGTGAGTATGTGTTATTGCGCAGCTAAAATGGTGACCATTTCCATTCTTCCCAGAATAGATTGTGAACGAGGGAGACTAGTGTGCAGTCAGGTGACTCTGTAGGGGGATTCATACAATCGCACAAGTCTTTTCTAACAGGGTCAGAGTCAATATCATGCAAGACAAAAGTGGCTGGAGGCCTTGTATCATTTTACAGTGCAAGAGACAGATGCTGGTACTACATCGCAGCTCTATTATATGACTCATAACACTTTAAAGAGGATGGTCTGGGATCAGGACAGCTACTATTGTTTGTGAAATATGAACAGTGCAATAAACTTGGCCATCATGATGGCAGAGCTAATGTGAGGGTGAATGCAAGGCGACCTTGAAAAGTCATGTTGTGGTTGCTGACACGATTTCAATAGCAAATAATACGTTTTAAAAGGGTCTTATCATGATTTCTGGAAAGTTAGTTAATAATGATAGTTAATGAAGTGTTTCCCCCAAACAAACTTTTTCATTCTCTCAGGTAAAATATGATCCGTGGCCATGATTTTGGAATTAAAATCGTTTTTAACCTAATTTGTGTTAATTTCCATCATCATACATCATAGCTTCTTCATCAAAAAAAGAAACCCAGCAGCTGTCAGGGCTGTAACTCAGTCTGGACACCTGACCTTCCACGACTCCTGAGTCCCGCCCCAATCTGAGCAGGAGTTGCAGGGCTGGCCTGCCACCTGTGAGTAACCAGAGATCCGGGGACAGTGTCTCACACAAACACTCACACACACACACACTCAAGGAAACATGAGAGAGATGGTTTTCTCAGGATGGTGATCACTCTTTTTCATTAGCACATAATAAATCCAGGTGAATGCAAACAAATGAGCAGGAACATTACAAACATGCTCATTAGTGATGACCTGTGATCGATGACTCCTCATTACCTATAATTTCACACAATGGATTAGAATCAGACTGAAATGATTTTTGGATGTAACTTTCTGGAAGATATCCTGAGTGGCAAAATTTGGTTTTGATCGCGATTTTAATTGTTACTCATGAATTTGATTTAAGTTCTAACTATTTTGTCAGTCATGATTCTGCCTCAGCAAGCATAAACAGAAGGGAAAAAATAGATCATAGAAATAATTTAAGACATTATTAAATATTAATAATAATAACAAAATGCTCCGTATCAGTTTAAGAGTGTGTGCAATGGGAGACGTGTGCAATGTTTCATTGGAGGGATTGATTGCTGCTGAACTATTTTGCCACAACATTTCTTTGGTAACAGCATTGCCTTTTACTGGTGGATCTCTATCCAGGATTATTGGTAGATTAGCTTTTAACTGTAAATGTTTTGAAGTTTTTTTTTTTACTGCATTAACTTATGTCAACCTCACGTTGTTCTGAACCGGCACGACTTCACACACACACACAAAAAAGATGTTGACTGCTCTCATCACTATTTTTGTCCAAATATTGGGTTAATACTAACCAAAACTGGTTACATTCTTCAAAACATCTTCTTTTAGGTTTAGGACAGAAGTCACAGGTTTTTAAGTAAATTATGACAGAATTACAGTAGTACCTCAAGATACGAAAGGCTCAACTTACGAAAAATCGAAAAGTTACGAAAGCAAAGACGAAAATTTTTACTGCTCTACATACGAAAAGTTTTCAAGATACGAAAGGTTTCTGAGAGTCCGAGATTCGCCCCATAACAATTTTGAAACTCGCGCCATCTTAGTTATAGTAGACTCGCCACCATCCTCCTGCTCTCCCATTGGTTCCTGATGCTAGCCAAGCCATGAGATCCTTCTCTCTAATTGGACAGCATCCCTCCCATCATGCATCTTCTATACGTACGTGCTGGCGTGCTTTAGCTCAGCCACTCCGCACCCGAAACTTTTAATTTTTTTATGTGTTTTTTGTAAAGTTAAGAGTACGTATGTACGTTATCTGCCGTTTGTCCTCCACCTCCTCTGCCGCCACTTTCGGAGATAGCCTCACTCGAAAGGTAAGCTTCGACATTTTACGTTATTTCTTTGTTTATAGGTCAATTTAGCTTTATTTTGAAATTTAATGGGGTGTTTTTGGAGGACTTGGAACGGATTAGCCATTTTACATGTAAAATGTGTTCCAAGATACGAAAAACTCATTATACGAAGGCCGCCTCGGAACGGATTAATTTCGAATCTCGAGGTACCACTGTATTCTTTTTTGGACAAACTTGTAACAGTCGTGCCAGGCTCTTCTTCAATCTCTCATGGAACATTTACATAACAATTATGTACTAAAAATGGAAAGGTTTGTCCTTTTGCATTTTTCACATACAGATGCAAATGTTTTAAAAAAATGTTTTAAAATTTTTTTAAAAAATGGCCAAAATGCATAAAACGTTTTCTGTTTCTGGTTGTAAATTTTTTGTAAAAACTTTTATCCAAAGCGACTTAAATTGTATTCAAGAAACACATTGACATTCTAATCAGTTCTTGCTTTCCCTGGGAATCAAACCCATGACCATGGCGTTGTGAACACCAATGCTCTACTGATTGAGCTACAGGAAGTCTTAGTCTTCACAGTCACCGTCTTAGTCTTCAGACTGATCATGCACACCTGTCACTCATTACCTGCAAACCTACCTGAGATTTTCCTGTTCCAAGTCATCCAAGATGAAACCTAGTCATCCATCGCCTCATCTCGTCTCGTCTCGTCTCGTCTGCTCCCTGCTATGTGTGTATGTCTGGAAACCTGTAAGACAAAACCAGTCATCATCATTCATAGACTCTATTGCTATTTCTACTCCTCTTCATCACCTGCATTAAATTGTGTTCTTGCTGTGTCTATAAATAAACTGACCTGTTCATCTGAGTCTACCATCGTCATTCTGTCCAAGCCCTGTTAAGACAGAACTACTCCTCTAACAATATCAAAGCTCATGGCAATTCTGTCTTAAAAAGTTTATACGTAATAAATATATATCTCTATGGAGTTTTAACCTTGTTGTTGTGCTTCATTAAGTGATTACCTAAAAAAAATCCCAAAGGACAAGCTTCCACTTCAAAGGCCTCCATCTATACATTCGCTTTTCTTTTAAAATTACAGGAGCTTTCTTATGTTGGGACACTGGGCTCGGCTGGCCTGGGGTGTGTTTACCAAAAGCAACTGAGGTCTTAAGTTTTGTCATTAACAATAGTTTTGAACAGTACTTGCAACCACAGTTAGTAGTTCTTTTTGGAAACACACCCCTAGTCAGGAATAATCATTCAGGCTGATGCTAGGTGATGGATAGCATGACTTTATCAGTCACAACCTCTCCAGATTATCCCATATATTACCAGTCCCGTTACTAGTACTCGTGACAGCCGCTAACAGAGAGACAGAAAATAATAAATAATACTTGAACACTTCAACTTGCAAATATGTTATCACATCATGTTATTTGAGTATTAAAAGAAATGTAATTGTAACTATATTAGATCTTATAGTTCTAATCTTATAGTTCTAAGATCTAACACAAACTAATTGTACGTGTTAGATCTTACAAGTTTTTTTGCATGTCATTTCGCCTACTTCTCATTATTACACGGCTCTGTGGAATACTTGATTTTGATTGGTCAATAGCCGGTTTTTATTATTCCCCCGATAACAACCGGTAAAACTGATAACACAGGCTCATCCGGGTCAGTGTTGCCAGATTGGGCGGGTTCCCGGGTTCCCTCCCAATTGGGCTCCTTTTGGTCACGTCCGACCGGAAAAAAATGCATTGGGCTGGTCGATAAAAATTAGGCTTGTTTTTGATGACAAACCCGCCCAAATTTCATATATAAATTCATATAAATTCCATTAAAACAAGCCTACAAATGCATATAAATTCCACTAAAACAAGCCCCCCCCCCCATCAACAATCTTGTATAGGTCTCCCCCCGTCAACAATTTTGGTCCTTGGTGGGTATTTTTTTAAATGGGCGGGTTTTTTGCTGTAGTTGGGCTGGATATCGTCAGTCCAATCTGGCAACACTGATCCGGGTAACTGTCATAAAGTTGGCGCTTTATGCTTGCTAGGAACGTTTTTTACACGTGGAAGCTTTGCATTTGCTAAGCTGATAAAATATTAAAACTTAAATATTCAATAAAGACAATCAATATTTTGTGTAGAATTATTTAATTATGCCACCTGGATATCACAGACTTTCTCTCGCTTGTTTCAAACAAATGTTTAGATTGTTTTGTACATTGTAAACATTGTAACAAAAATGTATGATTTTAAGAGTTTAAACTCAAATCAATATCTCCTATAAGTATAATTATTTATGTGGTGAAATATCAAGTAATATGAGTGTACCGTATCCTTTAAATGTCAGTCTAGTCTGAATTGTCGCTTGCTAGCAACTGCTCTCTCGGCAGAATCTTTGCGTTTTATAGACCTAATAAAATATCGCAGCTCAAGTCAATATTTTATGTCTAATTATTTATTTACTTGTGTGGCAAGCAGACGTTTAATGAACGGGATGATGTACATCTAGCCGGTTGTCATCGCATAATAAAACGGGTGGATGTACATTATGGCTTACACTTACACTTGGCAATATCACATTTAGTTATCCTCAGTGGTGATTCTCATTAAACTATCATTACTGTTATAATAATTTGTACCACTGCTACTGAGTTGCCTGTAGACAGCATTTTTGTGCATCATAGTTAAAAAGATGAATAAATACTTAAATAACCTTAATAAATAACCTTCTCCACCAGTTTAAAATTAAAAAAAGTTGCCTGCCACTGCCAGCATTTGTTTTATAATTTTCACAAGATTTTCGTGGCCCCATAAAATTATGTTGCATGAATCTCAACATGCATTATAAAGTTTGATATTTAATGTTGTACTCTAGTTTAAATTTATTTATTTTTTTGAATCAAAATTTCTGAATGATTCAAAATGATGATCAAAACATAGATGGATTAGATCGAGTTCATCAACGCCCCAAAGTTTCAGCTCGTCTTGGGTCGACATTTCATTCAGTAACATCAGGCCGTTTTTATTTATATGACGTTTAATGTTGCTGATCACATTACTTTACATAATGCTATCGCTAGTTTCTGCTTCTTCTTCGCTGGTTTTTCTCAAGAGATTCAGTACTCTTTCGGTAGCAGATGTGTCATAGCGCCCCCTAACGTATAACGAATACACGAAAAGCCGTAAATTTCCATCAATGGCGGGGAAAGAGTTAATTTGTAGTTGTATGGCTCATTGTTGTTTAAAGTTTGTTCATGCATTAACTAATGTTAACAAATGAGACCTTACTTTAAAGTGTTACCAATTTTTAAAAATGTTAAGTAATACTACATTTATTTTTGAGGTGTGTGTATTAAAACAAATTATAATCTCACTGCCCTATTCAGTAAGAACTTATTGTTCCTTTACTCAAGCAATAGTGAACCAAATAAATAGAACATTCAAAACAATACTGTGCCAAAAAATGCGTTGATATTTCTATTGTTCTATTCAAACAATAGAGATGGGAGGATAATAGAGATTCCATTTCAAGAACACTTATTAAACTGTGCCAGGAGAAACAGTGGGCTTGTGCACTGTAGATGTGTGCAAGTAAACAAGAATCCCACTTATAACACTTACATAACCCAACTCAATGGTCCCTAATTAACATCTTGATCCCGTCATCAAACAGAACCGGCTAAAATAGCACAGCGCTGTTTTCCATGAGGCTTTGGACCCACGTGCTGAAGATCCACCAGCCTCCCCAGAAACTAAAACACGGCCCGGCTGCTAGGCAACCACTGCCGCCCCAGAGAAAGAAGACCAAGGGTTTCACCACCAACAGCACTGGAAACATTACATAAGATACTTATGTGCTGTGGAGCTACAGGGCCGAAACTGATAAGGAATGAAAACAACAGAAAACAATGACACTAGGATTGCAAAATCACTCTTTATAAGAAGAACAATCTTTACCCAGCATACAGTGCAGATCATTATTGGATATATAAATACTAAGAGAATTTAAAGTGAGCTATAGAATAAAGAATTCAAAAAACATTTCTCTGAGCGTGTTGCAGCATATATGCAAAAAATATTGCTGCTATAAAGAAAATGTTTTGTGTTCAGTCATTCAGTCGTACACGTTCAAGTTGGTGCTTTGGTCACAAGGGCAGCGTGAAATAATAATAGTAAAGGTAACTACAGTGTTGGGCTTTTTGCACACAACACTATATCCTGGGCTAACGTCCCTCTAGAGTTGCTGTTAGCTGTTTTGCTAATTTACAACGGACTTAATGCCCATTCACACTAAGGACAAAAACTATAACGATAACTGTAAAGTTTTAATAATCATTCTGTGCAAGAATTTAAAGTTGCATTCAGATATAAATTGTAGTGTGCGCTTATAATAAACAACGTTATCGTCCTTAACGACGATATGCTACGTTAGGTCTAGTTATCGTTCTTGGTGTGAACAGGCCTTTAAGGTCACGTTTTTTGTTGCTCTGTGAAATATCGCAGACGTTTCAATGGGAATTCACATAGTCTGGAATTTTGTGTGAGGGTAAAACTGATTTTTTTCAAGTTTTTCATATATTTTCATTTGCCACATTGCTTCACGCATCACAAGTCCATTCACAATGGACCTTATTTGCCTGTGAAAGTTCACTAATGTGATCACGCTCCCTTCAATCAAGTGCAAGTTTCTGTTATACAGTATGTGTCATTAAAGTGATTGAAAGCTAGCATTCCCTCCATATATATGAGTATCATAGAAGTGTCATAGTTCTCGTGGGATGATGGTGAAGGGCCGAATAGGGCAGCTGGACTCCAGCTCCAGTGCGGTGAGGAAGCAGTCCGGAGCCTGTGTGCAGCCTCTGCTCTCCAGCGCCTCCCCTAGGGCGCTCCAGGCCTCATGTGCCGTGTTTTGGGCTTGTATCGCGTCCCTCAGCATCTTCTCCCCGAGACCCACACGGCCTGAGCGCACCAACAACTTCCCCTGTGGACAGGAAGCGAGGGAGAGTTACGCTGATGTATTTTTACAGAACTGTTCTTTTTTTTCATATATTCTAGGCTAAAACTTCAAGCTCTTGTGGGCAAGAAAACATGAGTGTGGGGAGTGTGCTGGTGTTATGCAATGCTCTATAAATAAAAGTTTTTTGATGAAGTAGAAAGGGGTCAACTTGGAATCAGCACAAACTAGTTGCAAACTGAACTGATTAAAAAATGTACACATATACACACACACACGCGCGCATTTAGGGCTGGGCAATATATCCCAACGAGAGTCACTGAATAATTAGAACTGTTAATATTATTTGAGTGAATCTATGAACATCTTTTAGACAATTAGGCAGATACATGTAATTGTCTTTGTAATACGTACAGATTTCTCTGGCTTCAGCTTTGAGAAGTAAAGTGGGGCAAGTGACATTCCTGGAGAGCTGGAGTTATTTAATTTTTTCCCATTATTTTTTTTTTTCCCTGTAAAAGATTTTGTAACTTTATTTTATAACATAAGAGTAGGTCTTAAAAGGGACTCTATAAACATAAAGGGCTCAACGCTAAGGAGTTTACTTGTTACTTGCCTTGACAAAACTTGTTTAAAATAGATTAATGGAAAATTGTATTCAGTCAAAACTCAAGTTTTTCTTCTTCTTTTGTTCTTTAATTAACATTAATGGCACAAGATAGCAGCAGGTATATTAAGCTACTGTCACTTTAAGAACAAATGCACAGATCTCACACACATCAGATTTTCTTTATGTTCATTAAGATTTTTCATTTTAGTTAAAACGGCTTACTCTCTGTAAAACTCACCAAATTGTGTGTGTGTGTGTATTTGTCTGTTTACGTGTGCAAAATAGAATGCAAAAGAGAACTCAGTTTAGGCAATGGTTCGTAAACACCACAGTCACATTCTAATACAGCTTTCCAGTTTCTAAGAAACAAGCAGATTTTTGATACCAAATGGCCAAAGCAGGATCTGAATTGAACATCGCACCAATAATAATAATAATAATAATAATAATATATATATATTGAAGGATACGATTTGGAAATCCATTGCCGCTTGTAAATATATTCTTTCATTTTTCTTATTTGTACCTATATTCTTTTCTTTGTCTTAATTTTCATATGTTTCTTGTTTTATTTTTCATATGTTCTTTTCCCTTTCTTATTTGAATGATTTGTAAAGAGTGATTTATAATCAAGTTAGGGATTTTTATTAGTTAAAACCTTTCTTTACTCTTCTGTAGTTTTCCATCGAGTAAGGATGAATATTGTCAGCACTTCTCAACAGATAGAGAATGTTATCAGAATGTTTTGGTTTATAGTTGGAGCCTGAGCCGAGTTCAGCCTTGGAGAAGCTGTGTATTTGTGTGTGTGCGTTAATATGGTCTGTATTGGTGAGGTGATTAACTGGCACCATCAGGAGACGGAATGAGTTGTTGTTCTCGTCAAGCCACGTCACGAACCCGTCAACCACGTGATCAACGAAGATATGCTTCAGACTGTTCTGCTCTTGTGTGGAAAATTACTAGTTTTGTTTATCTGTCTTTCTTTCTTTCTTAGCCAATCAGAATCATTTAAACGTCATCATTGACGTAGTTAGCACCCTCTGTTAGAGTATAATTGCTGTAACAATGTTATTGTAAGTGGGGCGGCCTACGAACTCCTTGTGAGACCTGAAGCTGGCTTCTGCTGATGAAACTGCAAACTAAACTTCACTAAAATTTCTTCTATTGACTGCACTTCTGACTCCTGGTCTTCATTCAACATATCTGGTCCTCGGGTCTTAACTGTAAATTCCCCTACAGTTAATGGTGGAGAATGCGGGCAATTCATTCTTCGATGACATCCCTGGTCGAACAACAAACAAGGTAGAAAGTGTTAGGGCTGTCTAACTGGAAGAGACTGGAAAGGGGATCGGGAAAGCTTCACTCAGACGTGAGTGGGGAGTACCGACGCTGGTTAGAGTCCAGGGGGTACACGTAATTATGCCAGCCTTATGATTTTAAAGATTATATGGTTTTTGATGGTGTAATAGTCGCTGGTATCCGTAACACTGGTTAGATTCCAGGTAAGCGGAAGGCATCGCCGAGACGCACTTTAAGGGGACAGTAAGTCGCTGATGGGAGTGTAAGACACTGGAGAAGAACACAGGTTAGGTTCCTGGTTCCGGAACACGGGTTAGAGTCCCGGTTTCATTCGGTTCAGTGGCACCATGAACCTGACTTGATCTCTTCCAGTTCAGACAGGGGCGCCCCGAAGTTAGGGAATCAGGCAGTTAGGGACTAAACCATTAGTTAGTTATTAAATAAATAAATATAGAACTAATTTGTTTACCAGGGATGCATCTGGAACGATTCCGACAAAAGTAAAAATTTGTGTGACCCGAATTGGCTTAGACCACGATATGTGACCTGGTGTTTTTGTAAGTATACTTTGTAGTTTCATCACGCAGAAGCCACAGCTGTGTTATTCAAAGACCGCCGCCTCCATCTCTTCCTACCATGACTTCAGGTGAGTATTAACTTTGACTAAAATATGGCTAACAATAACTGAGTAGTCTGATTATTACTGATTAGTTAAGTAAACAGAAGAGATTAAAATGCTGTAAACAGCGCTGCTTCTCAAAGTGAATTTTCAGAGCTCAGTAGGAAAATGTCTGCTAGAAGTCTGTGTTTTTAATTCTGAGTGTAAAAACAAGGTTTGAAACCATGATAAAATAATGAAACAGAAGAGATTAAATGCTGAAACAGCTCCGCTTCTCAAAGTAAATTTGGTCAGTCTGTGTTTTTAATTCTGATTGTAAAAATAAGGTTGGAAGTCATGATAAAATAACGAAACGAAGAAGAGAATATATTAAAGGCTGTACACAGCTTTGCTTTTCAAAAGCAAAATTTCAGAGCTCAGTAAGAAAATGCTCCTAGTTTTAATTTGATTGGAAAGTTGTGAGCAAAGAAAGAGCCTGAACGATATAAATGAACGCTAGATGTGATAAAGTGACATATTTCTGGTGTTAAGATTTGAAAAGAAGATCAGTGTCTGATATACCAACGTTTACGTTTTCGTCTGGAAAAGAACAAAAATAAGATTAAAGTCTTAAGGAATTCTTTTGAAAGGAAGATTTGTAATGAGAAGTTTTATAGTGAATGGATAAGGATAAATTGCGTCAAATTACAGACAATGACTTCAAAAGATGGAAGTTTCAGTAATATGTAATTCGCAAAAAGACAACTATAAAATTATAATTCTTTGAAAACGTATTTTTGGGCAAAGATTTCTGAAACAGGCCAGAGTCACAATAAAGCAGATAAATGTTAAATGTTTACAAAAATGCAGTGTTCCAGTCCTTGAATCCAGTCCAGAGTTTCTCTCTCTCAATCAAAGTCAGCTAACTGCTGTTATCTCAGTCTGTGACATCAGTGATAAACAATTTACAGGAAGTGTTCCAGTGAAAGTCATAGACACAGAGAAGTTAAAGGAAATCATGTTACAGGCAGTTCAAAACTTTTAAAAATTCCACATTTATGATTGTGCACATTAAATTTGTTGGTAAAAGTTTCAACAAATGCCTTTAAAGAGGAGTTTTAAAATAAATTTAAATAAGTTAAATAAAAATGAAGACCTAATTATAAAAGGGAGATTAAATTGTTTGATTAAATTGTTATGACCAGTAATTTTTGTTTTTGTCTCATCTTAGTCTCCACCATGGTACAAGGCTGATGGAGTAGACAATGGTGATAGCGATGCTGAGATTAAACACAGAGAATAAGCTATGCTGCTGTTTTGAATATGTTAATGGGTTTTACTGATAACATACTGCTGTTATTAACTGGTCTCCCTGTTTTGAACACTATCAGGCAGTCGAAATAACTCTGGTGGTTCTTGAATGCACCTTCCCTAAGCTCCAGAGAATACCTGAACCTGAAGAAAACTCGAAGATCCGCAAAGGGAATGAAAGGGTTAAACAGTAGAGCACGAGGGCGTCCACTCAATGACGGGTAAGTTCCCCTAGTGGCCACGTAGGGGACAACCTAAGGCAGAGGTTCGCCGCCGCTCCTGGGCATCTACCCAAAAACAGGGGAAGGGAGATGTTTTCTGTGACAACTGGATGAGAGTTGAGAGGATGTCTGTGGTTGGCTAGTAGCATCCTTCAGAGGGGGGACCTGTTAAATTGCAGAAGTCTGCCCCAAAACTGAGTTCCTCCATACCAGATCACTGCAACCGCATTCCTTGACAAGTGTCCCCAACTTGTAGAAGATGCCAGGGGGAGTCCCTGAAGAGGTTGTTTATAAAGAGATAATGGGAATGTGCTTTCAAGAGCTGGCTGAGAACATGATGTGACTGACCTTCAGTTGTTGTGGAGACCATAACAAAACTTTATAATATCAAGAACTGAAAATTAATAGTGAAACTGAACTAATATGTCTCTATCATAGTTTTCACTCCTGCAGGTCATTAGACATGGTGGTGACTAAAGATGAAGAGCGTTTTTTACAGACTAAAGATGGTCTGGATAACAAAGGTTAAGTGAATTTTTAACAAACTAAACTTAGTAATGCTCCTAGCAAACTTTATTTGAGATTATCAAAATGGGTCTAGTTGAGAGTTAAATATTTACATTTAAGAAATTTGTGAATGATTAAGGTTTCTATATGGCCAAGAATTTACTATTGCATTCTGCCTAAAAGTTACAGTCTTAGACTGCTGAGGAAAACTGTTGGCTGAGAGAGAGATTGTGAGTGGAGGCTGGGTATGGCACTCTGTTATCAAACTGATAAAGGAAATAAAACAACCTAGAAAACTTTTCTAAAAACAAGTTTTTATAAACAGACATTTTTAAACACACTTTTAAACTGAATAAGTTAAACCTAGAGAAGATTTTAAAGCTTAAATCTTTGTAGAATAAATAACAGAAGTAAACCTTGAATATGAGCGATTTGTATTCATGTCTGAGTGTGTGTGAGTTTTGTATGTCCCCATAGTGTGAATATGTGTCATTAACCTCTGGAATGATAGTTTGATCATTGCAGATGGGTTAAGTGAATTGACAATCTATACAGAAGCCGATAATTCTGATGGGATCTGATGAAACGACGATACAAAACATGGGACGAGCTTTAATTGGACTGAATATCCAGCTCGGTCTGCTAGTGGTAAATATGACTAATTTTGTCATTTATGATGTTAATTTCAAGTTATTCTCTGGATTAGTTTAAATAATTGTGTAAGTTGAAATTGTGAAGCTGAAGATAGCCGTCCATTATGGGGTTTAAAACCCTTGTCTAAATTCAACTGAGGGTCTAAATTTAAATACTATCAACTATGAGTGATCCGAGTGTTATAGACTTGACGTTATAAGACTTGACGGCAGAGATAGTGTGACACATTGGCTAAGTCACCCTCCAAATTATCCAGAGAGCACCCTCACATTTATGAAGGTCGGTGGGCGATCAAAGGAGTGAATATAACTTACAAAAAGTTTTTATTGATTTTCATCCATTAAGAGGATGCATGACATTAGATCAGCCATTCATACAAAAGGGTTAATGAAACAGCAGCTATGAGACTGTCTGTGTGACTTAGGGATTAAAGCACAAGTAATATTTTTAAAGATAAATTCAAGGGCAGAACATTTACTTACTGGGTAATTAGTTTGAAACTCAGTTAATAATATTGAATTCGTCTAAATCTGTTATCTGCCCTAATATATAGACCTCGAAACAGGAATGGGGATTTTATAAATGAGTTCTCTGAACTTTAATTGGTTATGGTCCCTTCTTTTGACAATATTTTTAATTTTGAGAGACTTCAACATAAATGTTTGTGGTCCTTTAAAGCCCTTGGCGAAAGATTTTGTACCTTTATTAGAGCCTTTTGATTTTTTTTTTTTTACAGTATGTTTCTGGCCCAACACACGAGTTATAAATGATATTCTACCTAGTGTGGATTTTAGAAAGTGTTGTTTTTCATTACTGTTAACTCTAACTGCGTCATTTGATACCGTTGACCATAAGATTTTCATTGATTGTCTTTGAGATTTGGTTGGCATTGAGGGTTTAGCCCTGGAATGATTTTACTCATATCTAAAAGATAGGACTTATTTTAGTCAATCCTGGGACTTTCTTTTCATCCGTTACCCCTCTCTTGTATGGGGTCCCTCATGGCTCAATTTGGGGCCAGTTTTGTTCTCCCTCTATATGCTTCCTTTGGGAGTGATTTTGAAAAATATGCCATTCATTATAATTTGTATGCTAATGACTCTCACATTTATTATCAAGTATCCATTCAATCTTTGTTTGAATGTTTAGATAACGTTAAGTGCTGGCTAACAATTTTCTCCAGATGAATGAGTCTGAGTTTATTTTATTTGGTAATAAGGGATGTATTTGTGATGTCATTGACTGCCCGGGATTCCTTTCAGGGAAAAATCTTTATAGTTTGAAAAACCTAGGAGGCATTTTTTGACTCTGAGCTCAAATTTGATCACCAAATTAATGCAAACGTGGGCTGAGTTAGGGCCTTTTGTGAAAACTTGTGTGGGGCAGGGCATAGAGCTTAACAAAACTTTGAACGCATACTCTGAATGTTGTGATGAAAAAGCACAGGCTGTGAAAGTTGTTGTTCCCATTGAAGATAGCGCTGATGAGAACTGCTGCACTGATGACATTAGGGTGGAGGACATTGATCCAGCCCTGAACATGGTACCTTCAAAATTATGGGCAAAACACAAATATGATGTGGGTTTGATTGCGGGTTGTGACCCAGTTACTATTGTTCCAAAGTCTGATTATAGACCATGTCAACAACAGTATCCTCTGAAAGAGGCAGTGCTTGGAATCACGCCAGTGCTGAAGGAGGGTATTATTGTACCATGCAGCGATTCTCCAGTGCGAATGCCTATCTTCCCTGTAAGGAAAATAATGGATAAGGGTTGAAAGTGCTTTATTAATAAAGGTTGAGTTAATATCATATTTTAGTTTTTGCAAAACAGTAGAGATAAGTGGAACTGAGGCAATGCTGATAATATTTTTGGGATCAGAAAGACTAAACATTTGATAGAGAAATACCTTGACAAGATGAATTTGGATCAATTTAAGAACACTTTTAAATGAATATATTATGAAAATCTGACAGTTCTTGTTCAACTTATAACAAATTTGAAAGATAGCAAACCTAATGGTATCTGATGAGCCAAATGACAATGAAAGGGTTTAGATTTTGGTCATAACGCATAAGCAGATTTAACAAACTGAGATACTGAGAACAAAATTGACTGAAGGAAATCATTATTATTTGATTTTGAATTTTGGAATGTTAACATGGTTTGAATACTGTGAAATTCTTTGTTTCAGTGGAAATAATTATTGAAATGATTATTTGAATTTGTTTCATTTTTTTTTTTTATTTCTGTTTTTGAAAAAGAAAATTAAGATGTTCTGCAATTAAGATGGTACATGCTATTTGCCTGTTAAATGAATGACACTTTCAGTAGAAACTCAGAGCTTAAGACGGATTATTATGGGATTTATTTATTCTTTCATTGTTTATTTTTATTTAGACCACCTTTGATTTTAATTGGTGTAGTGAAATAGATTTACCCTCTTATTTCATGTATTCCACAATGAATTGGAAATTGTTTTGTTTTTGGTTTATTTACAACAACAACAACAAAGTGTATATCTTGATATTTTCATGCAATGATGGGTGATTATACCAGTAGACGTGACACTTTTAACCTAATACCTGGTGTGGGGATTTTGTTGGGGATGTAAAACTATTTTCCCATTTATTTCGGCTTCTAGAGAATAAAAATGTATTTTTTTTTATTATAAACTAAAATAACCAATATTCATAATAACAGTGTAAGATGTTTATACAACCATGTCTTTTGTTTTGAAGGTCAATAACACACTCTGTGCTCTGTAAGATATTCTGTTCCAGTTAAGTCTGTGAAGGGAAAACATATTTTGTTTTATACAATTTTAACCGGAATTAGAGCAAGGGTAAATATATCAATTTGTAGCGGCATTAATTGATAGCCCAGATGTGTTGTTTCACTACACATTTGGCCTTATAAGGGGGGACTGAAGGATACGATTTGGAAATCCATTGCCGCTTGTAAATATATTCTTTCATTTTTCTTATTTGTACCTATATTCTTTTCTTTGTCTTAATTTTCATATGTTTCTTGTTTTATTTTTCATACGTTCTTTTCCCTTTCTTATTTGAATGATTTGTAAAGAGTGATTTATAATCAAGTTAGGGATTTTTATTAGTTAAAACCTTTCTTTACTCTTCTGTAGTTTTCCATCGAGTAAGGATGAATATTGTCAGCACTTCTCAACAGATAGAGAATGTTATCAGAATGTTTTGGTTTATAGTTGGAGCCTGAGCCGAGTTCAGCCTTGGAGAAGCTGTGTATTTGTGTGTGTGCGTTAATATGGTCTGTATTGGTGAGGTGATTAACTGGCACCATCAGGAGACGGAATGAGTTGTTGTTCTCGTCAAGCCACGTCACGAACCCGTCAACCACGTGATCAACGAAGATATGCTTCAGACTGTTCTGCTCTTGTGTGGAAAATTACTAGTTTTGTTTATCTGTCTTTCTTTCTTTCTTAGCCAATCAGAATCATTTAAACGTCATCATTGACGTAGTTAGCACCCTCTGTTAGAGTATAATTGCTGTAACAATGTTATTGTAAGTGGGGCGGCCTACGAACTCCTTGTGAGACCTGAAGCTGGCTTCTGCTGATGAAACTGCAAACTAAACTTCACTAAAATTTCTTCTATTGACTGCACTTCTGACTCCTGGTCTTCATTCAACATATCTGGTCCTCGGGTCTTAACTGTAAATTCCCCTACAATATATATATATATATATATATATATATATATATCATTATCTTTTGCATTACAGTGCTGAAAATAATTTTTGGGCATTATGAATGAAATTACCATATTTGTGTTATCACTGAAAATGGATTTCCCAAGCCATGTATTAAAATGTCTTATTAAAGGACTTATGCAAAATTCACTTTTACATGGTTTGAACATCAAAGTGTGTCGGCAGTGTGTACACAACCATAGTGGTAAATATTCACACAAGCAGTGTCTCATAACAAGCTATCTGTAGATTCTATCAATGTGACTTCACATTTGCTTAGGCCCCGTCCACTGACAGACTCCACCCTATTAGCATAGACTCCGCCCTGAGTGAGCCGCGTGGCGGACGTGGTCCGCCATATTTATCTCCTTGCCAGCCTTTAACAGCAGCATTCGAGTAAGAAATGTATTCTTATTAAAGCTAGTTGTCACAGTCTTGTCGTGTCTCTTCCCACTTTATGTTTCCTTCCGTGTGCTGCCTGTGTCATTTCCTTCACCTGTCGCGTCAGTCACTCTTCTCGTTAGTCTTGTCACCTGTTCCCCATTATCCTGTGTATAAAAACCCTCATGTGTTCCTTTGTCTTTGTCAGTTGTTACCAATGTTTCATCGTGTGTGGGGCTATTCTCGTCGTGCTCCTTGTTCTCCTTAGATGTTATTCACCAGTTTTTGTGCTCTTTTGTTTTATATTTAAAGTGTTTTGTTTTCGTTTATAAATAAAGAGATTTCCGTTTAAACCTGTTCTCCACGCCTTTATCTTCCCACACCAACGCTAACACTAGAAAAGTTATCAAGTGATTTTGTTATTGTTGTTGTTTGAAAGAACAGGAACCCTGGAGTCTAACTGGTTTATTCTTGCTTATTAACTGGGAAAATATTAATAATATTTAGTATATTTAGTGAACCATATAAAGATTCACCACGCTATTTATAGTCAGCTTGCTGACAACTGGAATTTTGGTCTAACACAGGCTATTTTTACTGAGTATAATACATACAATCTGCTTCAAATGACTATTTGTAAATGTAAATACGCACTACTTACTATAACGTCAAGTCACAGCAGGAATCGTTCTTCGCTCTGCCATGTTTAAAGCAGCAACTCATTTGCATGTACGATACTTGCATGAAAACAGCACGCCAAATTTAGTTGGGAACAACTAAATTAAATGATCATTCCCTGATTAAAATCAGTTTGGAGGGCAAATACATAAATATCAAGATCAAATTTGATCAAAGGTTAAAAATATTTTTCTGATGTTTCAGCACATTACTATAGTTCAAACAGTAAAGCAAGGTGATGGGTGCAATTCCCAGAGAATGATAAATTGTGAAACTTTTATACATTTACTGTATGATGGTTTTAGTCAAATCGTCTGCAAAATACATAAATGTCCATGTAAAACACTTCACAGTCCAACACACAATTACCTAATAAGCAGTTATAATATTACACATTTTTCAGGAAAATGAACCAGAAATATCGATGATAGATGAGACGTGTTTTGTAAATGTGCATATGTGTGTATTTACTAACGCTTTGGCAACGTGAAGCTATTTTTTTCATCTCAATAAAACTTCTTGAATCTGAAATCTAAATGTAATTTACATTTTAAATGAACAGTATGAGATGAAATGTCTGTTTAGAACAACAGTATATGTGTACAGTGAGTCGATGTGCATGCCTAGAGTTAAATTGTGTTACTTTCCCTAATCCTGCCAACAACAGCATGATTTACTCATTGCAATTACATTTCATCGTCCCTCTTTCAGCACACACACACACACACAGTTGTATTTCTGGGTGGAGGCACATGACTGCTGATTATGCAGACACTTCAAAAGCACATCAGAGAGAATGACTCCGCAGGGGAGAGAGAAAAGCGATGCAGGAAATGAGGATCTCACAGACACGCGTGAAAGAAGCAGATACAGGCAGGGCATGTTTTGAAAGAATGATCATAACACAGCTGCAGGAATACACAGACAGGCCTGTGGACCAATCACAGCTCAGTACGAGGTTCTGGTGTCATTCTGGTGTTTATGAGTCTTATAGCTGGAGGACTGAAGAGCAGAGCACAAGAAGAGGGTTTAACACGTGAACAGATGAGGCTAGCACATTTGGGCATAAATTGGCTCATTTTTATATTTGGATGTAGCAGAGGTGGCACTTGAAGAACTGCCGTAGGGTCACGGCCCTGCATCTGAACTCTGCTAATCCAACGGGATGCTGATCCGATCCAGCTGGGACCAGCCACGATTACAAGTGTCAGCTACTAGGCAGACAATACACACACAGTGTACAAACAATGCACCCTAACATAGACGAACCATTGATTCATGTACAAACACACAACTAGATTTACAGAAAAGCACAGAAGCCAGATTATTTACACGTTCTTGCTCATGTATTCTTAAGGAAATAAAATTGCGTAAGCTAATTTAATCTAAACATAAACATATGAGTTGCGCATTTTAGTGTTAAGCCAGACACTGTGTTTTCTTTCCACACACACTCGTTGGCATCTGCTATGAACAGAGCAATAATCATGTAATCCTGATCTGATTATTGCTTTGTTGCAGGTCAGCAGACTTGATTTTGCAGGACAATGTGGGACACATGGGAGAGCGATAACTTATTAAGTTATATTATTATGTACATCTCTCTCTCTCATTAACCTTTTCAGTCATATCAGACTCTTGGTGATTCGTATGGCCATTTCCTGCCATACGAACGAGACTGGCCATGAATTGTCTTGGCATTGTTTTTTCCGGGGCACTTTGTCAGGTCTTTCCCCAGCCCTCTCCGCTACATGGCTCAGGACTTACATGCATTCGCACCTCCGGACAATAGTGTCTCCCATTCACTTGTACAAATCCATGTATTTGGATTTGTGGGGGGAAATCAGAGCACCCAGAGGAATCCCATGCAGGCACAAGGACAGTGTTGCCAGATTGGGCGGCTACAGATTTTGGTCACGTCCGACCGGGAAAAAATGCATTGGGCTGGTCGATAAAAATTGGGCTTGTTTTTGATGACAAACCCGCCCAAATTTCATATATAAATGCATATAAATTCCATTAAAACAAGCCTACTAATGCATATAAATTCCACTAAAACACCCCCCCCCCCCCCGTCAACAATTGCGCGTGTAGGTCTCTCTCTCCACAAGTGGCGACTTTGTCCCTCTTTTGTCCTCGAGATATTAGGGTTCAACGACAAAAGAATCGACATAACCAATAAGAAAAAGCTAAGAAAAATAGGGAGTTTGTCGGTTCCACTTCAAAAACGTTGACATAAAAGGGTTGGCAAGTTAACCGAGCTCGAGATAAGTGGGTTCCACTGTATATAGATATAAGCTTTTGCAAAGTTTAGCCAAGCTTGGATTGAGGGATGCACTCTTCTTCATAATATCGCAGTTGCCCCATACTCTCTACTGTGTCCCACGTTATTTCTAATGCATTGGATTTTTTTTTTTTTTTTTTTTTTGTGAGTTTGTGTGTGAATAAGCAGCCTTAGCAAGTGGTTCTCAAAATATGAAATACAATAAAAAGGCATCCTGGCAGGCTGAATTCAACATATTACATTGGTGACGAATGTACTTAATGAGCAAAGCAACATCAGCTTGTGAAACCGTAAAGCTCACTCTGCCTCAGCTGATTTTAATGCGTTTCACATCTCATGTGAAACGGCCTTAACACTGGTTCTATGTCTCATTATCAGCTCTCTTGCACCGTATGATACAATTGCCTGGTTGCTAGGCATCCCATAAAGGCATGAGAAGGAGTGAAGTGTTATAAATAATGTATTTGCATTATCTAATCAACTGACAGACCAATGGAAGAAGGCCGGAAAGAAGGCAGAGAGAAGGAAAGAGGGAGAGGGAAAGAGGGAGGGAGAAGCCATAGAAACACAGAGAAAGGACCCAGAGACATGAAGAAGACAGATGTACAGGCAGAAAGAGAAAATTATGAGGTGCTGAGTCACAGCGCTCAGTGTGCTTAAACTCATCTGACACGAGATCAGAGAGACTGTTTGACTCGCCTCAGCTGACATCCACAAATAAAAAAAAAACACATCCAGGTGCCCGGAGTAATGACTCATACACACGTTCATGTGTATTCCACAAAAATATCAGAAATGTACTGACTGTCCGTTTGGACCAATTTAATGTGTCTTTAATAAAAGTATTGATTTATAAAATAAATAAAAAAAAGAAGTACTTTAAATTCTTATGTCATGGCAGTACTGTTTTTACTCAAAGGTCAAGGTTTGACTGGTTAGGCTGATCAATAATAATGCTAATGAATAACCTTTTACAGGAATTATAGAAAAATACTGTATTACAAAAATGAGTATCTTTAAAAAAAGATATGCATCACAGCAATGGAAATTTGCTCCATATTCAGTTTACTTCTTTTGATTTTGAAGTCACTCTATTTTCTAAATGCACATTATTGATCGTAGTGTGAGCAATTGTTCAGAATTGTTAATTTATTTATTTAATTTTTCTTACAATGTTTAATCAAAATATAACTCATTCTCTCTGGCAATTGATTCTTGTTAGGCGTGAAGGTGCGTGAGGATGAGGAGAAGGAATAACTGGAACTCTTGCTTTAATAATGAAACTCAAACAACACTTTAAATATAAAAGAAAAGGGGCACTTCTTGTGCAATAACAGAAAAGACAAACAGGATAATAAAGTCCAATGGGATACAAACATCTAACATTAGCGACGATGGATAAAGACAGAGGGAAACATGAGGGAATAAATACACGAGGAATGATTACACACAGGTGACAAGACTAACGAGGTGATTGATCACGAGATGGGTGAATTGAGGCCATGTCCACACGAAGCCGGCGCGTTCCCTATCCGATCTTTCTTTTTCCTCGTTCAAAAAAAAAAAGTCTGTAAACACGGTGTCAGCGCAAGAAATATCAGCGTCCACATGATACCACTGAAACCGACTGAATCCGGTGTAGTATATATGCCAGACCAGTGTGGAGCGCTGTAATTCTGCCACAGATAATATACTGTACACAGAGAAGAAGACTTTGAGCATGCACATTGTTGTTGCTGTTCAGTGTTGCCAGATTGCTAGTTACCTTTTTGTCACGTCCGACCGGGAAAAAATGCATTGGGCTGGTTGATAAAATGTGGGATGGTTTTTGATGCATAAAATCGCTCAACATTTTTCATTATTTATAAGAGTACGCACTTTGTGCTGGTATTTTTTTAAATGGGAGGGTTTTAAGCTGTAGTTGGGCTGGAAATCTTCAGTCCAATCTGGCAACACTGTTGCTGTTACTGTGACGCAGCCGACACATGATGTGATGACATCATCGGTAAACAAAAAAATATACGGATTGGCCGTCCACACGAGTCCGCAAGGGTGTCGGATTCAGATCTATCCACTTTAGGACCCGGTATCAAAAGTGAGCGGATTCAGTCTCCCAAATCGCCGGATCCGTGTGGACGAAACCCCAATCAGATAAGAAATGTATGCAGTGATCTGCGTCTCCGTGTGGACAGGGCCTGAAATACACTGGGAAAAGATTGGAGGAAACAGGAAGTGGGTGGAGACAAGACAGAAATGTGACAATCCTAGACTTCTCCAATTATTTAGTCTTAAAGTTAATTAAAGTTCACCCATTTCTTACATTTGACTGTGTCACGAACACCAGTGAAGATTCCTCAATCAGCAACCAGAGGTCTCACTTTCCTGAGTGAGTATTGGACTACATTTCCCAAGAGCCCACACACCTGGACTGATTACTGCACATCTGTCCCTCATCACTATTTAAACCCCTTGTGTAGGATCATGCATTGTGAAGTCTTGTTTGCCCAGCTACTTTTCTGAGAGTTATGTTCCCTGTGTTGTTCTGCCCATGTTTTACTCTGCCTTGGATAACGTTGACTCTTTTCCGCATGCCACTTGTGTTTGCCTGTACCACTTTTATTGCTGTTTGCTGCCTGCCCTGATCGTCTGCCTGTTATGACCACATTTACTGCTCTGCCTCTAATCTTGTTGTTTTCCCTGGCGTTTTTGTCTGTACTCTGAGCTTGCTTCTTTTTAATTAACCACAAATGGATCCCATTCAGCCCCAGTCTTCGATACAGATTCCAAGCTTACATTTCTCACATATACCATGGTCTCAAGGAGATGCATAATAATGCGGAATTAACAATTAAATGTACTTTAATAAAAACTTGGAGAATACACAGAGAATTACTCCCACATAATGCAAGGACGAGACCTGAGAACGGACAGGGAGTATATTATATATAGTTTGAGAATTTCCTCAAAACTCCACCACAGCTTAAGTCAGAGAAATCAGTGGTATGACGTTCTGATGAAGACAGGCGTGTGTGTGTGTGTGTGAACTATGCAGGGCATCACTAGCAAGTACAGAATTAGTTCTCATCTCAGGGAATTGATATTATACGTCTTTTGTCCAAAAATAGCAGGGACGCGTGCTCTGATTGGCTAGATATAGGGAGAAAATGGCCTAGCTTCACTCTGGTTACTCCAGTGAAGATGAGTAATGAAGGGCCTGACATTATGCAGTCACAATGAGAGCAGAGAGTGGAGGCAGAGCTAATGTTAGCACGCATCACTGTGGGTTGTTAAGATGTATGTACAGTATGTACAGTAAGCTGCATATGCAATGACTCAATCATCACATCCAAAGTCACCTTCAAAGTTATTACATTATAAAAATGGCTTATGTTTATTTTTTCTCTCTTTTGCTTTAAGAACAGCAGCACTGAAGCTGCATGAGCTCCACAAATTTGTGTTAAAACTGACGATCCTGTTGTCCAATATGAATAATCAGAAGATCAACAGAAGCATGAACATCTGACCATCTGTATAAAAAGTCATGAGATTATTAATAAATGACTAAAATGGCAGATTTTCAATGCGGACCACTGAGTTATTTTAGTACATGTTCTTTTTATTTTATGGTTTATTTATAAACAATTATAGTATTTATTAGTTTTTTTTTTTTTTGCATTTTCTTAATTTTGATCTTTAGTAATGTGCTTTTGTGTTACATTTTCACTTCTTTTTATTTCAGTTATGGTACAGTAATACCTCGGTTTATGAGTAACTTAGTATATGAGCAAATTGGTGTACGAGTATGGAAAGTCAAATTGGTGTACGAGCATTGTATCGGTGTGCGAGAAAAATATTCCCTCGCCCACACGCATTTTTATGTGGAAAAGTCCTAACGCTCAGTATCTTCGCGCACATTTTTACTGGAAATATCCTAACGACAGCCTCTCACAAAGCCTTTCTCTCAGCGTCGCTCGGTTTGATTGCATCATTCACCACAGTGAACAGTATAGTACAGCATATAGAAAGGTACGAAATTCTCCCTCTAAGCAGTAACCCTCCCCCCACCCCCTCTCGTCTCCTTCACGCCAGCAGCAACGCTACTCAAAGGTATAGTGCGCGTTACAGTAAATTGTCAAGTATTTTTAGAGTTTAATTGTCAGTTATTAATTAGTATTTATATGAGATGTTAATGGTTATAATTGTAACTGTAATTAATAGGATAAAACCCCAAAAATATTTAAATTGGGCATTTATGGTCGTGTAGAACGAATCAAGGGATTTTTAGTGCATTCTTATAGGCAAAATGGTTTTGGTGTACAAGAATTTTGAGTTACGAGCTCGCTCTTGGAATGAATTAAACTCGTAAACCGAGATATTACTGTACTTTTAGTCCTGTACTTTTTAGGCAAGACTCTATAGGCAAATGCAGTATTTTCTGAGACTGTAAAAAACTTCAACTCTAATATATTAATAAAAAAACAAATTCAGATTCTAAATAATGTACAGATTACTGTTCTGGAAATACATGCAAAATAGTGCCCGTTTAATTGGGTAATGCTTCATTTCCAAATTTAAACATTTTAGAAAACTTTCAATATCTTAAATTTACTGCGATTAATGAACTGGAGAAAGTGCTATCTATTAGTGTTAGGGTTGAAGATGTGTTACTCACCAGGTGCAGCAGTATGTGGTGTCCTCTGGGGTTGATGGCGAGAGCTTCGTCGTACAGGCTCTTGGCCTCCGTGTCGTTGCCCCTAAGCTCGGCCACGCGGCCCTTGAGCAGCAGCACTGAGTGTGAGGTCGGGAAGAGAGTTCCTGCCTCCTGCACACAGAACTGAGCTTCCTTCATCCGCCCGTCAGCGATGAACAACTCTCCTGAGAACAATAATAAACCACTCTGATGGCATAATTGTTTTTGAGACATTACACTAAAAATGAACTCTTTTTTTCAGATTCTCTCTGATCAAGTGCACGATGATTCATCTTTATGAAACGTCTCTGATTTCACGTGCGTGACACAGCCATCTGGAACATCAACACTCTCAAAGACGTAACTGCTGCCACAACATTACAACTCTCTCAGAGTCAAGATGCTTCATCAATTCAGACAAGCTGTGGTTCAACAAGGAGAATCGCACGAAAGCAACATTTTGTTCAGTCCCGATGATTTAAAATGCAGCTTCGGCAACATATTTGCAATCGCAAATGCTTGCTGACCTCCCCCCCCACCCATCCTACCCTTAAATCTCACACTCGTGCTCACAGAGGGATATTCATGCTCATGTCTAAATAAGGCCATGTGTAGAGCTCTGTACAAGCGTCTGCAGCTCTACTCTAGCGTTTAGGGCTCACCACAGCAAATAAACTGTTCATAACTGTTCAACTGCTGCCTGTTTCGTATTTGTGTTTGTTTATACAGAATCACTGGTAGGAGAATTTAGGCAGCAGCTATTACACAAAGAAAGAAGGTAGATTTGAAAAAAAGTGTACATGTTCATTATAGTACTTCCAAGATAGCAGTGTATTTACTGTGTATGTTTCTTCACACTTCTCTGCAATTAATTCAGACTGAACTGCTTAACAAACAGACCTATTCAAAATATGTTCTGTAGATAATTGCAGCCTTAAGGTGCGGTCACATTAATTTTTACAGGCCACGCAATCGGGTTTTCCTACGCAACAGTAAGCAGTTACAGGAACACGGCACACTGAAATAAAATATAA
Organism: Rhodeus uyekii; assembly: GCA_037043235.1. NCBI lineage: Eukaryota > Metazoa > Chordata > Actinopteri > Cypriniformes > Acheilognathidae > Rhodeus > Rhodeus uyekii. The sequence goes on from JAWRVZ010000045.1 coordinate 655,288, forward strand.
ATATTTAATGAAAAAGCTCATCTTAAAAGAAACTTAAATTAAAATTAGAAAAGTTTACATTTAAGTTGAAGCATTAAAATGAAAATAAATGGAAGCTATACATTAATAATTAAAAAAAACACAATAAAGGTATTAAAGGTATTATCAACATATTATTAAATGCTTTAAAAATTAAAATAACACTGGTTTGAAACATTTACATGAGCTGTGTTTCATACATAGACAATGGTAATTTTTCACAAATGTGACCACACCTGTAGTTGGTTTAGAAATATAAGATCTCCCACTGACTTTGTTGAATTACTCAATATTCAAAATTTAACAGTGATGGCATTATTGTAATATTTGCATACTGAACTGTTACTGGTCTTCTTTCTGGTAATTATTTGCATAGTGAGTTACGATAGGCCTTTCTTGCATCTATAACCATCAATAGCTGCCTTTGCACTGCCTCTTGTGTTGTGTTGTTTCTGCACAGACAATACATGCTGAGTGGCATAACGACAATGCAATAAAAAATGTAAATGTTAAAAATACATTCATTTGAAATATATTAATTATTTATTCTGATATATAGCACATAACAACACTGACAGCCAATGTAAAAAAAATATGTGCTACACGGTGGACTGCATTCAGTATGACATCACGCCCATTCTTTGAGTCAATGGGGCCGCGCTTGTGCTCTCACATTCACTCATATGTCCCATTTTAGACAGGAAATGAACCCATGCCAGAGGAATGCTGGGAATGGGAACAAGAGGGCACAAACACCCAGTATAAGATCCCTGGGAAACGCATTTCATGCAGTGCAGCATATAAATAACGCTGAAATAACAGCCAAATAATGTCATAGTAATCTCAAGAACTTCCCAAATGTATCAAAGTCAACATGAGTACAAAAACAAATCTCAAAAAACGATTAACAAAGTTGATATTTCATTCAAATATAATAACAAATTCTGCACATGAAACACATTTACTTGTCAGCTGACGTCATCTAGTACAAACACAGCTATTTATGTCCATCTAAAATACTGCAAACAGCAAAGTGGTCATTTCATTCAGCTTAATAAGATGAATATAATAAAATGTACAGGTATAAGAAATAATGATATGTTAAAAAATACGACATACCTGCTTGCAGCCAGATGCGTTCCAGGGTGGTCCAAATATAGGCAGGGCCGTGCCTGTGGGTGGAGCTGTGGGCCGACACCTCCGACATGGCCTGTTCCAGACGGGACACGGCTAGAGACGGTGCGCTCTGAGACCCTGACAGAAACAGAAACACGTATGCAATCACACACACTCACGCTTTCCTGCGGCTCAAACAGTAGAGTGTGGTGGTTGCAATACCAAGGTCATGGGTTCAATTCCCATGGAAAGCAAGAACTGATTATAATGTCAATGTGTTCCTTGAATGCAATGTAAGTTGCTTAGGATAAAAGTGTCTGCCAAATGCATAAATGCAAATAATACACACCGGTCTCTGACTCCTGGAAGTCTGGGAGGGTAAGATGGAGGCCGCTGGGTTTCCTGCTCAACGGGCCTGGATCAGGGGGTATGCTGCTAGTGTCATCCTCCTCACTGGAAGAGAGAGCAGAACACATGGAATCACATCAGCTCTGTTACATGTAAATACTGGGTTATAAATACACAGACTAAATGAGAACTAAACAAGACACAGGTGAACTCAATAAGTAGCTACTAGCTACAAAAACAAATCAGGATATAAAGGCCGTGTGTCCACCAAAGTGTAAGTTCTTTTCATTGGGAGTGTCACTTTAATTTAAACAATATCTCCATGAGTGTCTATTTCACGCTGAACGATGAGCGCTCACAGTTTTTTTCCAGTCACAGAGAGTTGAATCACTGTCACTTTTTACTCTACCATCCAATCACAGTGGAGGAGGGGAGGGACAAATACCACAGCGGCTAAATGCCTCATCTTGCTTAGACAATGGCAACAGATGACAACAACAAGCACAACGATGGAACAAAATCATAGACAACAAGAGCCAGAGCAACTGTCTGGTAAATAGAACTAGATATAAATATAGATTATATATAGATATCTACAGATATTCTGTATCATTTAGCATCTCAACTGAAAAAAATGCTGGATACACGGCCATAGGGTGTTTCTCAAATGGAAGGCTGCATCCTAGTGAGGCTGTGTCCTTCCTTGTCTAGTCCTTCAGAGGCTTGGAGGCTGAAGTTCTCCCCGGCATATGTTTGTACGATATATTTATCACAATAATCATTTAGCTACCATTAATGGGAAAGGATATGCTTTAAACATGTTTGTTAGATCTTGAGAACGAATGCAAATGTTACACGTGTTCCTGTCTGGGTCTTCTCTGTCACTTCCTGTCAGTCTTGTCTTTGTTTCTGTTACGGAACGGGGTTGGTGTGCGATGCAAGACAGGCAAGGTGACGAGGCAAGGCAGGATTACAACACAAAAGCTAATTTAATATAAACAAAACAAAACACTTTAAATAACAAAACAAATAAGCACGCATGTGCAATAACTTGAGCTAGAATAAAACCTCAAAACAAACAAGAACCATGGCAGGAACATCCACACACGAATTCATTAAACAATTCAACAACCGACAAACACAAGGGAAATGCACAAGTGATATATACACAAGGGGAAACAGCAACACCTGGGAGACTAACGAGGAAGTGATTACAAGACAGGTGTAGGGAGTGAAACAATAACCCGAGAGACAGAAGTGAAACAAAGACAAGACTGACAGGAAGTGACAGAGAAGACCCAGACAGGAACACGTGTAACAGCAAACATGTTAACTTTGTGCACAAATAAACTCTGCAGAGTACCGTAGCTATCTTTAAATTTAGGGTCCCTTTTTATATTTTTTCCTAATTTCTGTTGTGCACGCGCGTGCGTACAATTATTGCACAATTTTTTTATTTATTTAATACATTTTACATTTTATTTAATACAAATTTTTTCCGTACAATTAGGTCATTTGTGCTCAAACAAACAACGCCCCTGAGCGCTGCAAAGCTAACAAGCTAGTCGTTAGTTACATCCTAATTTTTCGCTCGGTTTTTTCCTCTTAAACGTAAGATAGGGTATAAAAATGAGTGGACCAAGTAAGAAGAAAAAAACGAGAAAAAACGACATTTTCAAAGTGCGTTTGTCTCGTCTGCCAGTCTACCGTCGCAATACCAAAGAAGGGAAATGTGGAGCGGCATTTTCGGACTCTTCATGGAAAATACGACACCAAATTCCCACCGAAAAGCGAGCTGAGAAAGACAAAGGTGAAGGAGCTAAAATCCCAGTTGATGGGATGTACAAAAAATGTACATAATTATGTTGTGTTGTGCAACATATGTGGTTATACATCAACATAAGTTGTAAGAATCCTCAATATATTTCTCAATAAATATAATGGGTAGATCATTTTGACTTGGTCATTTCAAAAGTAGCTCAAGTGTGAGCACCCCTGATCTAAGCCTTGGTTCAACCTCATTGGTTGTTACCGCTCATTATGACCAATGTCAAAATATTTGAGAAAACCAATCAAATCAGAGAAGGCGGGCTTTATGTGCTCACAGAAGCGGATAAGGCTTTGGGATGGGGGTGGACCCAAGGCAGCTCTCAAGAACGTGAATGTGCTTTCACTTCAGAGAGTCCTACTTGCTGTGAGTAGCATCACTGACAGAGCGACCACATGGACCGCATTCCACGTGCAACGCAAACTCAGCGCATGCGCAGTGAACTAGGTACACTCGTGACTCACGAGATAACCATGTGAAGTGACGACTTTGTCCCTCTTTTTTGCTCGAGATACTAGTGTTTGGCAACATTATGGAATCGACATTAAAGAATCGAAAATACACTTCAAGTACTATTTTTTTAATGGAAGTCCTTTTTTTTCACTTCAAAATCCACTTCAAAAACGTCGACATAATAGTATTCGCGAATACATATAAATATATATAAACGTTCACAAGTGAATCAAATTTAACAATTAATTTACAACAAAACATTACATTTGTAGTTTTCTTCAAATAAGATGCTGTACAACAGAATGTATAAATTTTAAATTCAGATGATTGGTTGTATGATATTCCTTAGAAATATTAATATTATTGTTCAAGACGTGCATTTTAGTATAGGTTATAGTTTTATTTTCAGTATTTGACGGTAGTTTCTACTCAAATGAAATGGTGAAAAGCTTGTGAAGTGACTCTCAAATCAGCTCTGGAGAAGTTCATGTCTTCATGTCCACTTATATTGAGATGGCAGACGCTGAAAACACTGTTAGTGTCACATGTGTGAGAGTTTGTGTATCATCAGCCAAACAAACGCCGTTCATTCAAACAGACACGCAAAAATCACTGTCTGTTGTCGCATTAGATAAATCCATATAGACTAAAAGTATCCATCGCAAAAGTCATATTTTTTAATCGCCCAGCCCTACCTCAGCATTAATCACTAAAATGAACAGTTACAACACAAAAATACTTTTAAAACTTAATTTTGGAAAAACACTGTATTAAAAATCTTTAAATTAACTGGCTTTCTATTAATGAAGTGTAGTGAATAACAACCCTCCATGGTCTCCCAGTGGCTTACATTATTGGTAGTTTAGTATCAAGTGATTCATTTACACCAAAACAAAGAAAACATGCATGCCTTCATCTTGGAAAACATTATTTTTGTCTAAGATAAGCTCATTTAAGCACTCATAAACTTGTTTTCCATTGGCTCTTTTTCATAAATTGGAATGCGTGCAATGGATTGCGGGCGACTGAAGGACGTGAAGGATACACTTGATGTATCCTTCAAAATGAGCTGAAGGACACGAAGCGATGACTGCACTGGCTTCCTATTAATCACCGAATACATTTTAAAATCTTGCTAATTACTTACAAAGCATTAAATGGTTTAGCTCCCCAGTACTTGAGCGATCTCTTAACACATTATAGTCCTTCACGTCTATTGCGATCCCAAAATACTGACCAGCTTATAATACCTAGAATATCAAAGTCAACTGCTGGCGGTCGATCCTTTTCCTATTTAGCTCCTAAACTCTGGAACAGTCTTCCTAATACAGTTCGGGAAGCAGACACACTCTGTCAGTTTAAATCTAGACTAAAAACACATCTTTTCAACCTGGCATACACATAACACATTATACATACATTTTTAATCCAAATCATGTAAAATGATTGTTAGGCTGCATAATTTAGATAAGCCGGAACTGGGAACATTCCCATAACACCTGATGTACTCGATACATCAGAAGAAGAATGGCATCTACGCTGATATTGTTCTCTGTTTATTCCGAGGTTACCGTGGTCAGCCGGATCCGGGCCGTATCCAGATCAGATGAAGGACCTGGACACGAGCACAGCACTGCCCTGGGGTGTCTGCGGAGACCGTGACTCTACTGGACCCTCCCCTGTGTAGATCATGAACCCATCTCCAACCGGACCAAATTGGACTTCATATTGGACTTGAATTGTTGTCAATATAATAATCATGTACTGTTTGGCTTTGGCCAGAGGAGAACTGGTCCCCCGACTGAGCCTGGTTTCTCCCAAGGTTTTTTCTCCATTCTATTCTTCATTCGTTACGTCACCTGCCGGAGTTTTGGTTCCTTGCCGCTGTCGCCTATGGCTTGCTCAGTTGGGGAAACTTAACACTTAAAATTCATCAATTGTATTGATTCGCCTGCTCTTTTGGGGCTTCTGTTCAGCCAAACAAACTTTGTTTATATTGTTTTTCCTGTAAAGCTGCTTTGAAACAATCTACATTGTAAAAAGCGCTATATAAATAAAGGTGACTTGACTTGACTTGACTGCCTTCACAAAGATCCTTCAAATTGAGACGGCCTTCGGCAGAGCTTGGTGTCATGACAGCCAAGATATGCAGCTTTACTAGGACACAGCCTTCCGTTTGAGAAGCACTCATAGAGAAACCAAAAGAAGGGAATTAAGCACAAGTAACAAGAAGAGAGGAACAACAGAAACAAAATGAATGTCAAAATCAGAGGTTTTTATTGGAACAGAGACGTGACACATATGCAGCACATTACCTGAGTCGGGTAAAATCATAGCGACTTTGCCACAATTGCAGCATGTCTGCACAGGTCTGTAAAGCTGCAGCAGGCCCGAACAAAACCTCTTCCAGCTTCACTTTGGTAAAGAGAAGACTAAAACACAGAAGAGGCATTAATAAACTACAGTGCAGCACAAACACATACACACACACAGAGACAAAATAAGAAAGCAGGAAGGGCTTCTGCATTGTGCTATAACACTGTAAAAACTTAACAAAATGTTATTGAAATTTACATTTCAAAAGTTTGGTATAAGAAACTAATACTTTTATTTAGCAAGAATGCATATAATTGAAACAAATTGAAAAATGATAGCAGATATATTTATAATCCTACAAAAAAAATGTTTGATTGCAGATAAATGCCGTTCTTTAGAAATCTCTATTGATCAAAGAATCCTGAAAAAAAATATATCATGGTCTATACAAAAATATTAAGCAGCACAATCGTTTTCAACATGGGTAATAATAAGAAATTTTTCTTCAGCAGCAAATAATCAAATCAGAATCATTTCTGAAGGATCGTCTAACACTAAAGATTGGTGTAATGATGCTGTCACATCTTGATGCAGTTACATCTTATATTAAGAAAGAAAACTGTGATTTTAAATTATGGATAAAAGTAATTATTAATGTTTTAACTTTTGACCAAATAAATGCCTTGGTGAGCATAAGAGTCTTATCATAGGAACACCAAACTTATGAACTGTACTGTATAACCTAAATATAATAAACATAGGACTGGGCGATATATATACTTATTATTATTACTTGTATAAACATTCAAGATTTTGCAGATAAAAGTCAACACATTTGTAATGTAGACACAGAAAAACAAGGGAATAATCTAGGAGTTGATTGATTAATAAAAAGTGGGCTTGAATGGAGCAAGAGAGGTGGAATAACTAAAGATAGTTACATAATAAATAAATAAATATATATATATATATATATATATATATATATATATATATATATATATATATATATATATATATATATATATATATAATATATATAGCAGTGTATATAAAATATCTATAAACCCCTGCTGGTTTTTGTGACGTAAAAAACGAAAGATAAATAATATAAGAACTTTTTCACATTTAAAGTCAAATTGACAACATATGCAATGCCATTGAAGCCAAAGTGACATTTAAGAGAATTAAAAACTCAGATGAACTAATTGCATAACTGTGAACACCTTTTTATAACTGGGTATGTGGCTGTTTGTAATCATCTTTAGTCTACTGCCTTTGACGTCATAGTCTGGAGGAAGTAAATATGCTTCACTCAGCCAATCCACATAGGACATCATTTTCCTGTTCCAGAGTCTTCAGTCAGACATTAAATGTTTCTGGAACTGAGTGTCCATTAAGCAAAGATCTTCCAGAGCTCAATGCACAGAAGAGCACCAATGAGATAACGGATACTCTTCCGGCTGTTACAGACCTCCTTGGCTCAATCCCTATAAACCCCAGTTCTCCGTCAGTGGCCAGTGCTTCAGTTGCTTCTAACAGAAACGAGCATTTCTGCAACTCTCTGGGGACATTCTTCCCCTGAATTGTCTTTCTTTTAAGCAAGGTACAGCGAGTGGGTGGACGTCTGTGTGCGCTGGAGGGTGGCGGGGTGAAGATGAATGTGAAGGTGCGTGTGTGGGTGTGTGCTATTAGAACGTGTGTGTAAACAGGGGCAGCAGAGCATTTACACCAGAGAGAAAGAGATGCAGCGAGACGCTCTGACTGGCAGACGCTCATGCTGCAGTTGTGTAGTGATGAAGTACGCATAGGCTATAAACGCCAGTTTTGGAATTAACAACCGCATTTAATTACAGGTGTGAGACTCGAAATGTCCGTTCACACAGCAACTTACAGTAGCATTTGTATGAATGCAATGTGAACCAAACCTATATTCTCTTGCCAGTGACCACAGGGACAGGGACCAAAGCAATATGTAAGATGGTGACATGCATAAAATTGAAAAGTCTTATCACTTTTGACACAACAAGAGTTCAATTGAGTCGCGAGTTCATCCGTAAAATCTTCATTAACAACAGCAGCGGAGCATTTGAGTCACGTGTCGCTCACCCTTGACTTTGCAGAATCAGATTATCTCTGGCTTCTGTAACTGTATCTTTAAAGCACATTTGTTAGGGTAAAATGCTGAAAGTATTATTTAGTAATGGTCCCAATCATTAATCATCCTGATTCACTGATTTTATTCTTAGTCTAATGAATTATTATATGGGTGATAATTTATGTTTTTGATTATGGTATGCCTGTGATTGTACAGAATGACAATATGACAACCAGAAAATATGAAGGACTGTGAAAACAAAAGGATTGCACTCAAAATATTGTATGAACTTCTGTATCATTCAGACAATGGTGACAATCAAAAGTTTTATGCTGCAATGCATGATGGGTAACAGCATAGTCCATGACACCCAGCATCCATTGCAGCATGAATAAATAACGCAGCTGGAATGCCTGGATATTTTCTTTAATCCTTACTATTTGTGTTTCTTTTTACTGTTGTTTTTGAGTTGTCTTTTAGTAGCATTATTTTGTGATGTTCCGAGTCGGCATGTTATCTTTTTTTGTTTATTGGATGCTGAAATTAGTGATGTGACGTTTGACACAGAGGCTTCGAAGCTTCGAAGCAAAAAACGAAACATCTCACAGTGAAGCACTGTATCGGAGCGTGATTCGTTTGGCCATAACCACGTGATCAGTGATGTCCGAAGCTTCGTTTTCTCCCTCAACCACGTGACTGCTTCGCAATCTGGTTCAAATGTAGCGCGAATCCCTTGCGCAGGTTTTGAGTGTCATGCACTTCGGTAAAACGGTAGTGAACTGACTCGAAACAGAAGATAAGCTCTTTTGAATTTTGAGCATGGCACCAGCCAAGAAAAGAGGCCGTTCGGAAGTCTGGCAGCATTTTCAGGTTGTAACAAATAAAGTAAGCTCATTGTTGTTGTTGTTATTATTATTAATATCAAGAATTATATTGTAAAATAATAAATAATTATAAGAATTAGGCTAATAGTAATATGAATAAATATTTACACGAATACTTTTATGTACTTTACTAATAATTTGTCTTTCCACATCATCATCTTGCCCTGGAATTTGTATGCACTTCTGCCTCCTCAGTCCCATGTGAGAGAATATATTCAAAGGCAGGGGAAATAGTAAGTAAAAAAAAGAAATAGACTTAGCCCCCGTACTGTTGAACAAGTTCTGTTACTTAATAAAAATATTTCATTTCTTCAATTTCCCACTAAATAAAAACTCCCCAGTTCACAAGCACTTCACCATTCCACAGTTATTTTATTTTATTTTTATTGTATATGCCTACATGAGCCTTGCCTGTGAATTCATAGGTTTAGGACTAAGGCTAAAGTGTATGGAAATAAGGCTGCATGTGTTGATCAAAGCAGATTCATAAAAATACTTTCTATACACATTCATTTGTCCCATTTATTATTTTGTTTCATAAATTCATTAATAGGCTAATTTGTTCAGATGTTGTAAGTAGCCTATCAAATTAACAAATGACAAAAAAATTGTTTTTTATTGCTTTTATGGATTTCTCAAAGTGAATTGTTACACGAAACAGTCCAAAAAAAATGAATGGGTCCTCTGGCACAAGCTGCTCTTCAAACTTTGACCACAAGATGTCGTTAGTGTGCGCCGTGTTGAAAAGCTTCGAGTAATGAACCTTTTTACGATACAGTTGAGGGGAAAGCCTCGGTGCTTCACAAAGCTTCATTTCGCCATCACTAGCTGAAATCACTCTCAAGAACATTTTCATTCACCATTCCTTGCTGGTGGAAGGACGTCCCTGCCTTCATCCGGAACGCAGAATCCTTGGCAGTATTGAAAAGTGTCACTTCCTGTCTATCGTGTCTGCGCTTCCTGTTCACTTTTGGACCTTTCTAGATCCTTCTGCACCTGTCCTGTATTAATCATCTCGTTAGTGTCTTCAGGTGTGTCCCTTATCCTGTCTATTTAAACACTCATGTTCTCCCTAGTCTTTGTCTTTTGTTTACGTGCCTGTTATGTGTGTGGATGCCGGTCTCCAGTGTGCCGAGTTTTGCACTGTTAAGTGCCGTTTTCTGTTCTCATTTTGAATAAAGTACTTTCAGTTTGGATTTCCACGTCTCCCTCGCCTAACATCACACACACACACACACACACCACCTCCACAACCCAAAAAAATCCTTGCTTTCACCTTCCTTTTAGTCCCTCTATTCTCCAGGCTTTTGCTACATCAAGTAATGTTCAAAACTTTCTACTGTAATCACTCTTGTCTACTTTTGCATCTTCAGGATGAATTGCTTTTTGTGTTCCTCAAGTTGTAAGTCGCTTTGGATAAAAGCGTCTGCTAAATGAATAAATGTAAAATGTTATTGTCAGCATTGCTGAGATTCAAATGCAGATTCTTGATGTCTGTGTGAGTCTAACAATCTATCTGTAGATTGATCCTTTCTTTCTTTTTTATCCTTTTTTTTATAAATGAGGTGTTTAAAAGTCTTTCATATTTTTTCTCTCGTTTCACAGTGGGGGTAATGTAAAATGACACTTGATAAGGGATCTCACTGGATGAGATCAGTAAACCAAGCATTACATGACGATGAAGTCATAATCAACCCTGCTGCCAGTAGGGAAAATCCAGTAATATACTGTAAATCATTGCAGCGAGCAAGGCAGGTTCGAGGGACCATGGGAGCGTCATGAGAGCTGGTGGCGTAATTGGTAATGAGCGCCACCTGTGAGCCAGCGGCCTCGAGTCTCATGAAGGAGCGGAGGCATAAAAGGAGGAGCGACGAGAGAGGACCAGGCCTGGATTTTACGTTGTGTTTGTGTGGGCAGCAGTCGTCCGTGAGGTACTGCCGCCATTACGTTTATTTTGTTTTTATGTTTTATTTTATATTTAAAGTTTGTTAAATGTTCGCCGGTTCCCACCTCCTTCCTCCCTGAACAAAGAACCTTGTTACAATCATAATAGTCAGATTTACTAAACGAAACAAGGTAATTTCACTGAAGTATTAGAGTACAGCCTGTGCTTCAGTTCATGATGAGCAGAAAAACTCTCATGTTATGCTGCATGTTGCTTTATTTAAAGGCAGTAAAGCTAGTTAGCTAACAACAAACTGCAAATAACTGAGTTACAGTCATGTATTGTAATTATTTCACTATTACACATTAAGTGTTTGCAGATTAGTTTTATATTAAGAAATATTTATTTTCAGTAGACTCAAATGGAATAAGTTCACAGTACATACATGGTATAAACACTCGAACGGCTTGAAACAAATGAAATGAGTCCATGGTATTATTACAGTAACATACTGTAAAGAAAGAGCTGTACAACGGTAGAGGGCTGTAAAATAACTGTTGTACTGTTATTTTACAGCCCTCTACCTTTGTACAGCTCTTCTTTCTTTACAGTATGTTACTGTAATAATACCATGCACTCATTTCATTTGCAACATTTGTTACAGGGACGCTCACTGTTCATTACGGACAATCAAATCTTGTTTCACTCAGAAAACTGTCAGATTATAGATGTTAACCTTTTCCAGTTATAAAGTGATGGTTTGTTTTCGCTTGGAATGAGATATGTGCGACAATTTGACCATTGTGTTCAGTCACACACAATAGATTCAGTGTGTGAGAAATGCTGGGGTCTTTACACACTCTTGTGTGTTACTCTCACACATGAGCTTGATCCAGCTTGTCTCTGCTTGTCACTGAGAGCAATACTGACCTCCACATGGTGATGTAAAAACTGGAAATATTTTAAGGAATATGTGCACAAGCACACTTATAAAGTAAAACGTTTGACCAAGTTTAGGTTTAAAACTATAAAACAGTTGAAAATTAAGACAAGCACTCTCAAACGACTAATCTCTACTAATGTCATATATCCAGTATAAATCACAGCAAAATCAGCTGATTAAAATTAAAAAATGCAAAACTGACTGAATTCAGTTCTAAACTAAGATACAGAAGCTGCTTTCAGATGACATTAGATTTTATATTTTATGTTACAAAGCAGATGTTTATTAAGATTACAGTCAAATAAATTAAGCCACATTTTCAATGGATCCTGCTAAAATCCTTAAGGAATATGAGACACTTTTCCAGAGATATTTCAGTGTAAAGCTTCTTTGAATCACTGTGAAACTTGACATTCAGACAATGTGACTTAAAGAGATAGTTCACTCAAAAGAATCTAAAAGAAGATATTACAAGAAATATATATATTTTTTGTCCATACAATGAAAGTCAGTAATAAGCAAAATTGTTTGGTTTCCAAAATTCATCAACATATCTTTTTGTGTTCCACAAAAGAAAGACATACAGGTTCGAAATGACAAAAGGGTGAGTAAATGATGACAGAAATTTGGGTGAACCATCCCTTTAAAGTAAAACACAAACATATATAAACACATACTTAAAGTTGTCCGGGTGCTGGTTAAGGGCGAGTTTGAGCGTATCAAGGGCGTGTTGGTAGTGTTTCTGGGCACTGAGAAGCAGAGCCAGCAGGTGTAGAGAGTGCAGATCATCCCCACGAATATTCAGAGCCAACTCCAATGGCTTCATCGCTTCTGACACCTACCACAAACACCAAAGGCCAAATATTACACATAAATATGATAAGATAAAAGAGCTATTCATACAATCATGTGACCTTGACAATCATTCTGTATGTGTAAACAACAGCTACAAAAATGCCAACTAAGGAGAGAGATTCGTGTAAATTTCTTTTCTTGGAAGAAATCTGATATCCTGATGCTATTCTGCATGTAGTCAGTAAGATTGATGTGTTAACATGCTAACCTGTCGAACCAGAGCGAGCTGCAGAGAGAGGCAGAAGGAGATCCGAGGATCCTGAGGGTCCAGCGCATGTGCCCTGCAGTCGAAAACAAGTTTTCATCACCTTACTACCAGATCACAACGACCCTTCACTTAGATTACATGCCGGAAGTAACGGGACTAAAAAAACTATTTGATTTGAAAACGATAGCATTGGTGTAAATTATCAGAAATGATTCAACTGATGATGTTTCTATACGTTTACTTTGGGCAAGAGCTTTTAACATTAATATTGTAAATAGACTCAATTTCAGACTTTGTTAATATAGAAAATGACAGTATTTGTGATTATTTTCTTCTATTGACAGCACTAGTTTTAAAACTGCTACTGTTAAAATTTAATTTAATTTAGCAATGATTCATTCATTTGATCAAGAATGACAGAAAATAGTTTTATTTTTTTTTTATTTTTTTTACAAATGTCTATTTAAAGTAAATGCTGTTGAACAGCAACTTTCTATTCATGGAGAATCCTAAAAAATGTATTACAGTTTCCATAAAAAATATGAAACCGCACATCTGTTTACTTATAACATCTGTACTATTATAATAATATTATAACAATTTCTGAAGGATCGTGTGACTGAAGACTTGAGTAACGGTTTCAGGAACAAATTCAATTTTAGAAAATATATTAAAATAGAAAACTGGTATTTTTACATTGTAATAATATTTCACAATATTACTATAGTATACTATTATTATTTTATCAGATAAATGCAGTCTTGGAGTTTATGAGACTTTCAAAAGCATAAAACAAATCTTACGAATCCCAAACATTTAAACTGTAAAAAATATTATCAGTGTGTTTTAACATAAAAAATAATTCTGCTATCAACTTAGACAGGTTTTAGAAAAGGGTCTAAGGGTCCAAACAATTCTCAAACAATGTGGGTGGCTGAAGCCTCCTTAACCCAATCTGAACCGAGAGAGGTAAACATCAAGCGTACTTCCGTAGCGACTGCAGTGCTCTTCTGTTGAACTCATCGCGATCGGTTTTCAGCGTCGCTGCAAACACACAGTTAAACAGTGAGTCACGCACACATGAAAGAGGGAGCAGAGAGCAGCTGAGGACAGCTGGGGGTCTGGCTCGTTTTGTAGGTTCAGAGAAAGATAAATGGGGCTTACCATCAGTTGCCTGCAAACTACGGCACAGTCCTATGGCCAGATGAGCTTGAGGAAGAGACTCCCCAGCACACTCTCCTAAAGCAACCACACCTGCTGAGAGGGACACTGCATCCTCCAGCTGACACACACACACACGTTTAAACATGCTTTAGACATATGGATGATTTATATCAGTGGTTCTCAACTTGATGTGATATATTGGAGCTGTAGTGGTTAAAGTAGGAAAGCCAAGTTGACAGTCTGAACCCAAAAAGGAACGATTCAAAAATAATCCCTGATCATTGACCATAAACTATACATTCACTTTGAACAAAAGCATCAGCAATACTTTACATTAAAATTTGTAATTAATGTAAGGTCATAAAAACTGACAATTCAGCATCATTGCTCCAGTGTTCAGAAATACTGATATGATGATTTGATGTTCAAGAAACACTTCTGAATGTTGAAAACAGATGTGCTGCTTAAAACTGTCAAAAACTGTGTTATGCGTTGGATGCATTAAATTGATCAAACATTTTTAATTTTACAAAAGTAAATAAATGCTGTTCATTGGTTCATTGAACTTTCTATTAATCAAAGCATCAAGTAAAAGAAAAAGAAAAATCGTTTCCACAAAAATATTTAGCAGCAAAAGTATTTTTGATAATAATAATAATAATAATAATAATAATAATCAAAACTAATAATTAAGTATCAAAAATAATATCAACATATTAAAATGATCATCAGAAAATCCGGAAAATGTAGCTTTGCCATCACAGGAATAAATTACATTTTAAAATAAAATAGTAATTTTGAATTGTAATAATATTTCACAATATTACTTTAATTTACTGTTTTGAATCAATACCGTATCTTGAATCAAATTAATACACCCTGAGAAAAATAAGGTTTGAAAAGAAATGTTTTTCAAAACCAAAAAAAAAAAAAAAAAAAAAAAAAAAAAAATATATATATATATATATATATATATATTAGGGATAAGCGATTACAGAATTATCTATATCTGTATCTGTAAACCATATGAATTATCTGTACTCGGACTTGGCGGGGCCTAACCCGGAAGTGGGCGGGATTTAACCCGGAAGTGGTCGAGTTGTCTTGAAATGGGCAGGGCTTTAAACATGTTATTTTTAATCATGCAATTGATATGGGTTGATATGAAATTGTTATATTTATTGCTGATTTGAAAACTATTTACATGACAGCATCAACATTGAGCTTCAGATCAATGGTTTTGATCACGATAACAAACAAACTATATACAGAACAAGTTTCGCAACAATGAATACAACACATGCGGTTGCAATTATGAAGAAAAATGAATGAACAAGAGTTATCTAAACATGACTTTCTTTTTTTAACTTAAATTTTTTATGATCAGTGTGATTTTTTTGTAGTTATTTTTTTCACACGAGGTATGTGTGTGTCAAGAAAGTGTCAGATTGTGCGTGAAGTCAAAAAACTGGTTAGAGCCATTCTGTGTGTGATTGAGCAGAGCGGGACAGCAAATCTGTATGTGTGGGGGAGGGACGCTGTGACTAGCCTACGCAGACACAGTCAGCTACCCAATGAGGATTTTTATACAATCCGAGCACAGATATTGACTCATATTACTCGTATAATACTCGTACTCGGCAAAAGTGCTTTTCAGCCGAGTGATATACATCTTTTCACTCATCTATACAGTGTAGTATAATAATAAAAAAGGAAAAGTGTTTAGGTCATGTCAACTGCCTAAATTTGACTAATAAACTGTGACAAATCCCTACATTTCATTCATATGAGCATAATAAGCTGACTTAATGTCGTATGATATTCATTAATTTAAATGCTAGACATGTTGACATGAATCAGCATCAAGGATAACTGCCTGAGGACAGGTCCTCGCATGCCCTGATTTGATGCTGGGATGATAAAGGGCTGCTCTGAAGTGTGACTGTGGGATGGCGTGCTATCTGACATTAAAGCCTGTGCATTAACTTTCTGCGGCTACAAGGCCCTATTGTGCTATAAGCCTCTTACGGCGTTCGGTCTGCATTCAGAGCTACGCTTCCAACAGATGTGCCCTAATCTCAAAAAGGCTGCAGTGTGTATTTGATAGTGTTGCATTGTGTCTTATTAGTACGGTATATCTAGTATTGCAATGCTGCTAATACTGACACAGAGGTCACCTTTCAGTGATTGAATCTGGACCCAGTGCAGGAGTGAGCGATGCTGTGCACTGAATATCATAAAAAAAACCTGTTGATATAGATTTTATGATTCGCATATAGTTCTTTGTGAGCCATTATTTATTTATTGATTTATTTAAATATATTAGGATTATATGGGGTTTATGAATTTAAGGATTTAAAAATGAATATACAGTAAGAGAAATGCATGTTGCTTATTTCATTTCTTACCTTACAACATATTGAATCATTTTTTCTGTGAAGTACACTATCGCTAAGAGTTTGGGGTCGCTAAGAGTTTTGTTCTTGAAATAAGTCTCTAATTCTCACTCTATTCTAGCTTTATTTGATCAAAACTACAGAAGAAGAAAAAAGGCAATATTGTGAAATATTATTACACTTCAAAATTGCTGATTTGATTTCTATTTGAATATACTTTATAATATAACTTATTCATGTGATCGGTTAATATGCCGATTATCTGCTCATAAAACATTTCTTATTACTATCAATGTTGAAAATAGATGTGCTGCTTAAAGGTTTTGTGGAAACCCTGATACTTTTTTCCCCAGGATTTTTCAAAGTTCAAAAGTTCAGTATTTTGTAACATTAGAAGTGATCCATTTATAACCACTTTATTAATTCACTTTTGATCAATTTCCTTTCTGAATAAATGTAATAATACTGGTAGCATACTTTTAGAGACTGAAATTCTTGGAACTTTAACGGATTTGTTCTATGAAAGTGAGATGTTGTTCACATGTGGTTGGTGTGTTTTTCTCACCCAGTGTAGTTGGTTGATGCAGACTTTTGCTGCAAGCAGAGGTGGGATGGGGTCCTGCGGTCTCATTGTCACACACTCTTTGAGGACTGACACGGCACCCTCATTCTGTACGGTATCATTAACAATATAGGTTTCATTTATATATACAGACATGTAAAATAGAGTAACACAAACCCACTCTGCATTCATGTACACACAACGGAAGAAGAACTTCTGATGCATGAGGACTGATTCAAAACTCATTAACGCAGGGTCATTTTAGTTTATAATAATAATACAATTTATTTTTTAGGCGCCTTTCAGATCACCCAAGGTCAACAAGTACATTTATCGCACTGAACATCTGTAAACTCTGGATTAACAATCTTATTTGTATATTCATATGGGTTAATAACTATGATTGTACAAGTGGAGTGCACAACAGTTATGCATGTTAGACATCTGAAACATAATACAAATCTGCGACAAAACATTAGAAGGAAAATGCAGAGTGGGAATTTTCCATTACTGTTTGACATGTTCAACTTTTTCCATCAGATTCAAAAACTAAACACTCCTACAACTCAAAAATATCCCATGAGGCTGGTGGTCAATGTTGGGGAAAGAT
The DNA here is from genome assembly GCA_037043235.1 of Rhodeus uyekii. Taxonomy (NCBI): domain Eukaryota; kingdom Metazoa; phylum Chordata; class Actinopteri; order Cypriniformes; family Acheilognathidae; genus Rhodeus; species Rhodeus uyekii. The sequence goes on from JAWRVZ010000045.1 coordinate 672,972, forward strand.
ACTTTGAACAGAAATGCATTACATTACTTGTGTTACAATATTGTGTTTTTTAAGAAAAGTAATGCGTTATGATGTTTTTCTCGTCTCTGGTCTTGGGTTGTTTTGTTTGATTGTTTTTTAATAATGAAAAAGTTATATTTTTAGGCAAATGTAAATGCCCTTTCACACAAAACTTAAATAACAAGGCTGAATAAAATGCAAATGTCAGGTTTGGAGAGGCGAGGACTCAGTAGTGCAGGGAAACAGGCTCTTTATTAACAAAATAAAACAAAACTTGAAACATAAACCTCCCCGAGTGGGGGAAAACATGACATGACTCGACTAGCTAGAAGCATGACGACATGACATGACTCAACTGACTAGATACATGACAAGACAAGACTAACTGACAGGTGGCAATGACAAAATAACGACAACGAAGCGACCCAGGACGGCAAACACAAGGAGATTAAATACACAGGAGGAAGGCAACTAATGAGAAATACAGCTGGAATAAAATCAAACTAATGACAATGAAACAAGACGGCTGGGGTAACAGACAAGACATGAACATACAGCCAATTAAACAAAGACGACGCGCAGCTGGTGACAACCAAACTGCGCGTGACAAAACACAACAAGAACGCACGCGGCCGATGGAACGCAAACCGCGTGCCAAACATAAACACACGGACGAGAGCAGGTGCGGCTTGCGCAAGGCTTGAAACCGCGCCCACTCACATGACATAGAGCTCGCAAGAACGAGTGTAAACACCTGTTCTCATGAGCTCACGACAAGGACGAACACACGAGTTATGAATGCCCGAATCCAAAACCGAAACTGAAACTAGACAAGACCAGTCTCGGGATCAGACATCATAACCTGCACATGAGACGTTACACAGACAAGCGCGCGCGCGGCTTGAATCCTCGAAGCCGTGCGCACACTCAAACACGAGACATTACGGTAGTGTCAGAGCTCTGCCACAAAACCAAGAAATGACTAGACCGAATGTGGCAGAACCCTGACAGCAAATTCACACATGGTCAGTTGAACTCAAATAAACCTTTGAGCTTCTGGATCACAGAAGAAGAAAACATTTAACACTTACTTCACCAATAAAAACAATAAATCTAAAGTCATTTTTGATTATGGTTAAACTGAATCCTTGAAGGTCAGCAGCGACTGCATCGGTCAATAAAGTGAGATTAAATGCATACAAATATTTGTTTAGTTTCACATATAATTATTGGCGGTTTGCAGAATATTTCAATGACTTTATTCATTTTGAGGAAAACTGAAACTGTTTTGCGCAAGTAAGATGAATAAATGATATAGATAAATAACAATGAATAGAACTACAATAATCAACGACTCCCGATTTTCCCTCAACATGAGGAGATGATGAAACAAAGTAACTTGCGTTACAATTTTTACAATAAAAAGTTACAATGAAAAAGCAAGTCAGATATTTTGTTGTAAATTTAAAAGTATTGCGTTACTTTACTAATTACTTGAAACTCAAGTTACTTGTAAGGCATTACTCCCAACACTGGTGCTGGTCAGTTACTAAACTTTCTAGCACTGTGTTGTTTCACATTTTACACTTACGACACTACAGATACAGAGAGATGGGGTTAAAGAGAAATATAGGGGTAGTTCACCAAAAAATTAAAATTCTCTCATCATTTACTCATTAAAGTATATGACTTTCTTCAGATGAACACAAATAAAGATTTCTCTTCTGAAGCAAAACGATAGGTGGGTGTAAGAAACATCATTATTTTTTAAATACAAACCATCGCTTCTGGCTAACTGTTGAATGCATATTCGTGAGGGTCAAGTTACACATAACGTAAACATTAGCATGTCACGAAGCTCGGCTAAAGCGTGTCGTGAGGCTCACATGAGAAGTATTGTAATCTGTGGTTCCGTGTCACTTCTCATGCAAACTCCCCAGCGCGCTTACGTCACGCTTCAAAACATGTTTGCGTTTATGTCAAGAGTAAACTCGACCCTCTCTGAAACACGCATATGACAGCTAGCCAGAAGCGATTGTGTGTGGATAAGTGGGTAAACGAATGTGGTAAACTACAACTAGTAAACTTAACTGTGACCAACTATGATGCTAGAGTAGCAATATATAGAGTATATATATTATATAGAGTAGCAATATATATTATATGTTCGGCTGAAATGCTAAGTTGATTCATTGCCATAGAACTTTACTACGACTGTTGTAACTGAATGAAATTCTGATTTTGAATTTGTTTCAGTCCAAAAATTTTCCGGTACATCACTAGATTGTAGTTAAAAGAGTCAAAATATTCATGTTTTTCATACACACATATACCTATCGTTTCACTTCAGAAGAGGTTTATTCATTCACTGGAGTCGTATGGATTACTGTAATAATGGCTGTATGTGGAGCATTTGGGAATCTGTTTATTTGCATTAGATGGATCAAAAAATCTTAAGAAAGAAAATCACATAGATCTGGGATAACATGAAAGCGATGAGAAAATTGTTCTTCTTTAGTAACCTTTTCTAACCTTTTACAATCATCATTTTTAAAACACTGTTACATTGACATTAACCAAGAGTTAAGTGTGGTGTGAAAATCGTCTGTAATCTGGAGCCGGAACTTTCTTTTTGAGGTGTCTTTCAAGCAAAAATCACATCATTTTTCACGTATTTTACATGATTACAGCACCTCTCTCCAGAGTCTGGCCCGTTTTCAATGAAGCTCCTCGAAAAGTGCTGTGATTGGTTAGCTGGCCCAGTGTGTTGTGATTGGCTCCGCTTAGTGTTATTTTCTAACTTTTCTCAAGAATGTTCTTATCTTTTTTCTTAAGATTGTTCTCAAGTTCTAAAGTATTCATATTCCTGAAAAGAATGATTTCTTGAAGTAGGATAACCTCCAACCTGTCTTAAATCCCCAAAGATAAGACATTTAATTCATTTATTGGATTGTTTCAAATATTAAGCATTAAAACATAACACTAGCTTCGGATAATGCAATATTACTAGTACCAGGAATGTCGACGAGTACCCTGAAGTGACACGATCTATCAGGAAAACATCACTAGAGTGAATGCACACACAATCCGTTCACTCTAACTGAAACTAAACAGATACACAGATGCATTCACTCTAGAGAGAGAACATGAATGGGGATGACTGCTGTATCTTCCAGAGAAAGGCTCTTTTAAAATAATTGTTATAATTTTATTTTAACTTGACACTCTCGTCACAAAGGTTATCTCGTCAAAAGCGCTTACTATGAACTGTCGCCTATGGCTTGCTCAGTTGGGGAAACTTAACACTTAAAATTCATCAATTGTATTGTTTTGCCTGCTCTTTTGGGGCTTCTGTTCAGCCAAACAAACTTTGTTTAAAAACTTTTGTTTTTCCTGTGACCACTGTAAAGCTGCTTTGAAACAATCTACATTGTAAAAAGCGCTATATAAATAAAGATGACTTGACTTGACTTAAGAATTTCTGAGAACTTCTAAGAATTTATCTTTAGAATTTTCTCAACATCATTTTTAAGATGATCTCAAAAAGAACATAATTTTAGCCCCTGATCTCAATCCCTTGATGAAATACAACTTCAAACATTTAATTTGGATATAATATAAAATCTTCTGTATTTTGTGCATTAGAACTCATTTATTGAGTAGAATCTAAACAATGGTCAATTATAGAAACAAATGACTAATAAACAAATAGAACATTGGTGATGACAACAGGACATGGATCTCACCTTCCCACTTGCCATCAAAGACAAACCAAGTTGGTACCAAAGATGAAACTCATTATAGGAGAACTTCATGGCCCGCTCCAAACACTGATGACAAACAATCACACAACACATCACAGTCAGAAATCAACTCTGAGTACAGCAATCAGCCTTCCAAGAAACAATAGAGCTAAACGCAGATAATGCAGTTGACATTGCTCAGCTCAGTATTTCTAGGAAGGATCTTGTTGTTTTCAGCAGCGATAGGGGATTGTGTGTATCATGTACACATCACATCATGGCACATGCATGCGAAAGTGGACATGAAATTGTTGAGAAAGGCATTTACATTCAATATATATGCAGGCATGTGTTGATAATACAGAATAATGGCAGTGTATGTGTGATAACATGGATTCAGTTCAAATGAACCTACTGAGCTTAGATTCAGATTCACCTGAGTACGTCTCTGAGTAAACGCTCACCATCACGCAACAGCTCAACTACTGAAAGGACAGGACGGAGGAAGAAGGGAAAAACAATCACCCATACAACTAGGAGAGATTGAGAAAGAGAGAGAGAGTTTGAAAGAGGCGACTTGCGACAAAGCAGGTGAAAGAAGCTGCTACATAGCAAAATACAGGTCACTTTCTTGCTCCTGTTTGCAAAGCACGGGGTCGATACGGATCTTACCTCTGACAGCATGGAGTACTGCCCTCTCCTGGCCATGCCGATACTCAGCAGGTCATAGACGGAGGATGCATCCTGCATGCTGCTCTCCCTCGCCTCCCGGTGCTCCGGGGAGCGGCTGATAACAGCCTCGCCACTGGCCTATAGGGGACAACAGAGTTTGATTTAAGCTGTGTTTCTAGATCCCGGTCCTCCGGCGCCACACAATTAAGACGATTTTCTTATGTGACTCATCTGATTAAAATCATCAGCTCATTAGTCAAAACTTCAAGAACTGAATTGGGTGCCAAATACGGACAAACGCAAAATGCCTTGAGGGTTGGGAAGTCCTGTGTCAAAGGGATAGTTCACCAAAAAATACAGAGAAAATCCTGTTAATATTTATTCACCCTCAAGGCTTATATGGTGTTATTTTGCTAGTGGAATACAAAATTATATAAGTTTTAACTGCTTTAGATAAAAGTATCTGACAAACAAATGAAAAACTTCAAATAGACATTCTACTAACTATTACTAACATGTGAACTAACTCTCATTAGAGCATTAGTTGACTCAGTTTAATATCTGCTAACACTTTATTGTGACTTTCTGACTATGAGTAACTTTGCACCTACATATCAACTTATTCTACTTACCTGAATGCTAACAACTAACCTAAATCTACTACAGTCTACTAATACTCCAATGAGAGTTATTTGACATGAAGATCTTATAGTTAGAGAAATATAGAAAAGTGGACCATTGAAATAAAGCAAAACCAAATTGCCTTTGATTACGATAAGAGCATCTTATATTAGGAGGCATAGTTGCGTCTATAGTACAATAACGCCCTTGATTTCAAATCAAATGCAAAGTTTTACCACAGTCAGAGGCCAACGGTGAAGACCACATAGAACAATGTGGACTTGCATTAATGAATCATACATGTCTCAACTTTGTATTGATATCTGTTACAAAGCATATACTACCATTAAAAAGTGTTTAGGATAATACGATTTTGAGGTCAGTTCTGATTGCATTTGAATCCTTAAAGAAAGAACTCCAAACTGCTCCTGCCCTCGCAACCCCTGACTATGATAAAATATTTCACTTCTATCTAGCTGACAGAAAAGATGTTTATTGTTATGATTACGAGCTCCATGCTTCCCCCCTCTGGCCACCGGAGGGAGCTCTCACACATATACTGACACGCACACACTACATTTCCCATGATGCTGTTCATTGGACTGATTATCGCACCAGCTGCGACAAATTACACAAACTATAAAAGACTCTTTCAAATGCACTTTGATCGCAAAGTCTTGTTTTGCTGATCGATGAACTTTGATTCTGTCTGCCTGTCCTGATCTCTGCCTTGTATTAAGCTTGTGATTGTTCTCTGCTGGTCCTGACTTCCCCGCCTGTACAACGACTCTTTATTCTGTCTGCTTGCCTTTTTGACCCTTGCCTGGATTATTGTTTTTGTATGGTCTCTGCCTGTCCTGACTATCCGCCTGTATGACCATTCTTATTAAAGACATGCATTTGGATTTCTGCCTGTGAGTCCCATCCGTTACAGTTATGCCTCAGCAGTATAAATGAAAGAAACTTGGAAAAAACAGCCACTCAATTATTGTACTACTAAATAGATAAATATGAAACGTCAATTTGGCAGCAAAAGGTTAGGGTTAGGCTTAGAGTCCTAACCCTTGTGAAGGACTATGTTGACATGGCAAAACAGACAAGCGCTGAATTGGCTGCTAGCAGAAAAAGGAGTTGTGTGAATAATGTTCGGAACTGACCTGCTCCTGATAGATCCTCTACTAAAGCCAGGAGGGACAGAGGAATTGGAGACTGGTTTGATTCTCTATTTGGTTCATGGAAAGACTGGTTTGTAAAGGTGGGAGTGAAAATTACAATCGCTCTTGGAGTTTTTCTGTTGCTATTCTGTTATGTGTTACCATTTCTCAGATCAATGATGGCGAGCGCAGCAGCCAAGCAAATGGTGAATATATCTGTAAAGCAACCAGGATATGATAGTAGCTGCACCATAACTACAGAAATGTATCCAACTGGTCCAGGCATAGATGAACTGGATGACTTCCTGTAAGTATGGAAGGGTTGCCAATTTTATTTTTGTCAAAAGTTTGTTGATGTTTTTGGGAAGAGAGGGAGATGGATAAACCATAATAAGGCATAAAAAAAACTTAGCTAAGTAATTTAGAAAAATGGGTAGAGTAGGCAGGTAGACAAAACAAATTTTGTTTGTTATTTTGGTACTAAAACTTCCTGACTTTGTTTGCTTTATTATAAGTAACATACCTGTACAAGAAATTAATATCACTATTATAAAGAATGATGATTTACTGTAAATATTTACTAATCATTAACAAAAGTCACTGTTGCGCATACTGTGCACTTACTAACAGTCTTGGTGCTGAATAAAAAGATGGAACGACGAGCACCTCAGTGCTTAGCAACAAGAGCTGACTCTACTGGCGGTTTAAAGACCCACTGCCTGCCCAACTCCAGACAGCACCCTAGGCAGGTCCAGGGTACCTCTGGCAATGGTGGAGCAGCCCAGATAGCGCTCCAGGCCACCGGAAGCGCCTGAGAGTTCCTCTGGCATCGAAGGACTACATATACACCATATACATCAAATATATGAAGTAATCACTGAAATGTGTAATCTACTGACATTAACTGTATTGCAATCTGTGAATCAACTAAAATGTGAAGAAAACGTCCCCTCCACAGAATGAGTGAGGGAGCTGGGATCTTTTACTCCTCTCTAGTCAAGTAAGGGGGGGGGGGATGTTTGGTCTCAGACTCCAACCGTTTGATAAGGTTGTGAGGGTGACTGTTTTTAAATCACAGAGATAGTTGAATAAAGGAGGCCAACCTATGATGACATACTGTGGGAAGAGGGCATAAGAAGTGTGGCTAAAAGAACCCCAAATGGAGGATGTTGGAGAAATTCATCTGTTATTAAAAATTTAACTGTAGAGCTAGTGCAACCATGTAACCATTTAGCTAGTGTAAGCATGTAGTTGATGGAAAAACACCAGGTCTGCTGTTTGGAAAAATCCCAAAAAGACTGTGCAGACAATGGTGAATTGTGAGAAGCACTGAGAAGCTTTTTAAAAAAGAATCTTTTAAAAGCTAGAAAGCAGGACTCTCATATTTAATGGTGGCAGAACGTCCAGGTGGAGCCACAAGAAAAAGATATAAGGTGAATCCCTATTGGACCATGACAACAAGAAAAACTTATAAAATATGCCGAATTGAGGCTTTTGGTTGAGATGTGTCACAGTCTGGTCTTGATCCTCCTGTTTTGTCCCTCATGTGTTGCCGTAGCTGTCTTGTTAGTTTGATTAACCATTTAGTTCGCCACCTGTTTGTAATTTCCTAATATATTTAAACCCTCATGTGCTCCATGTCATTGTCAGTCTTTGTATGTTAATGGTTAGTTAGAGTGTGTATATGGTCTCCTGGATCGCCGTAGTTTGCACCCCTGCGTGTCTTTTTGTTTATAGTTTGTGAATAAAGTGTATTTAGAGTTTCTCCAGTTATCGCCGTCTTCTGTGTTTAACACACAGCCTCGGTTGGTAACAAGATGTGACTTTCAGCTATGAAGCTTGCATCTCTGTTTTTGCCTGGCAATAAAGTATTTCTTCTGAAGACCTGGAGATTACGACTCTGAGTCTTTTCCTCTGATTGATCGAGTGAAGACACACTTGTCTTACTGTCCTTTTCATGGACTCTTAGTTTTCCTTTGTTCTCGTTTTTCCTGCCGCTTGTGTCACCATGATTATTTAACGAGCACACCTGTTTGTCTGCTCTTTATCCCTGTGTATTTAAGTCCCTCAGGTTGGTTCAATCATAGTCTGGTATTGCTGGTGTATGTAACCTGTTTTGAGAACTTGCTCTTTTGCATATACATGAGTAGACTCTGTTAATATATTTAACGTGATCTTGATTCTGGATCACCTTCATCTTCTGAAATATGACATTACAAACTTTATATTGTAATAATTCCGAGTACAAGATATAATGGCTGCCTAATATGTTTGTTGTCTTGGAATAATCCTCATATGGCCTTTGGGACTCCATTTGATGCTTCCCTCATTTAAAAAACAATTGAATAGGAAAAGTGAAAAATTAAGGGTTTTTTTTTTAAGAAAAAAATAATAATAATATTCACACAGAAATTAAAGCCTGGTTCTAGAGCACAAATGCAGTGGAACAAACAATACTCACTCTCTCTCACACACACACACACACACACACACAGGTGTGACTGTAACTTACAGCATTTGGCAAACAAATCAGTCACAAATGCAGACAAAATGCAGATATAAAGAGGTGTGACACACAAACAAGCACTTTCACACACACAAAACTCCTGTTTATTTCTGCTTATTATTATTGGTTTCATTTTAAAGTGGCATTATTGCAAAAATAGACACTACAGAAACTATTTAGAGGTCACAGTAAGCTTTGCATAGAAAAGAGGAGCATTCTTAAAAATTCCTCCTTTTCCGACTTTCCTGTATCTCAAACAGTAGTAGAGCATTGCGCTTGCAACGCCAAGTTCATGGGTTCGATTGAAAGGTAAAGCAAGAACTGATTAGAATGTCAATGTGCATCTTGAATGCAATGTAAGACGCTTTGGATAAAAGCATCTGCCAAATGCTGAAATGTAAATTTACCTTAAAAACATAAATGCGTAAGGTTTTGGAACAAGATGAGGGTAATTAGATTAAAATATATTATCAATATATTAAGATTTTTCAGTGAAATATTCCTTTATAAAAAAAACGTTACCATACAATAGTTCTTAAGATGCAGCTAAGAAGAAGAGACGTCATAGTACAGCATGTTAAGTACGAAAGGATGAATGTGAGAAAGACTGTCTCACCATTGATTCTGTGATGAGGAGCACCAGCACCGCCTCTTCAACCACGTCCTGTGGACAGAAAGCTCTACAGGGTGGCAACAGGAAAAAGAAAAAACACGTCACAAATGTGTGTGTGTGTGTGTGTGTGTGTGTGTGTGTGTCTGTCTCTAGTTACATATGTCAGTCTGTAACTGAGCTCTCTGGACTTACTTCCATCCTCACAGTTATCCCTTTTTAACATGTTTTATTGGTATTCTGAACAATTTCCTCTTTCTTTACAGCCGGTTTTCTCTCATCTACCCCCCCCCCCCTTCTCCATCTCATCCCTTCATCCTACTTTCCTCCATACCATCTGGAATCCCATCATAGCATGTGACTGAGCTGTACCCAGAATGCTAAACTGGAAAATTCCTTGTCTCCGTTCTAAATTCTGTTCTTCAGACATATTCTCCAAAGTCTCTCCATTTCTTTTCATCTCTCTTGTATTTTTCCTCTCTCTGCCTGTCGTCTGCAGACTCACAGGTACAGTTACAGTATGTTTTATTCACAACACAGCATTCCGCCGTGTCCTGAATATTAAAGCAGGCAAACAAACCCCAGCAACGTCCTCAGCTCATCTCCTTGTTCATTGCTCTCTGACTGATCGATCAATAGCCTATTGTCAAACGGCTGAAGTACACAATACAATTTAATCATAGCAGTGAGATTTACTGTACATAAGTACATACTGTACATTATTATTCTGGACACAAACTCAACACAGACCTTCAAGATGACAAGTCTGACTTGTTGTTTTCCTAACTTAGCAAACACATAAACTTTCATTGAGGGGATCAAAACTTTCATACAAAAACTCTTTTAGAGTATTTTAAGCTACATCCATCAAATCCATCATCTATCCATCTATCTATCCCTAGTAAAGCCTAGCAACTTGGTTATAGAACATGGTGGCAATGTTCGAAAACATGCTAGAAACATATCCCACAATCCGGTGCTTTCTATTCGGTAACAGTCGAGCTAGAAAACGAAAGATGGTGTCTGAAAGTTGCAATTTCTGGTTAGTTTGTATGTAAACATACGTTTTTGACCATCATGTCATTTCTAGCGAGAATTATTTTTCTCCCTACATTTTTGGATGCAGCCCTTCTCTCAAATCCTAAATTGTAATGTGCTAAAACATGCTGGAAACATCTTAGCAACATGAAAACATTCAAAATGCTTGAAAATGTGCTAAACCATACTTTCAACATGCTAGTAATGTGCTTAAACATTCTAGTATCAAGCTAAAAGTGGTTTAGAACCTATTTGACAAATAGGACTTTTTCAGTGAAGTTAGGAGATCATACCTCAAGTAAAGCTGCGATAACTAGTGGAGTTCCTCAAGGATCAATTTTAGCTCCCTTTCTTTTCTCTCTCTATATACTCCCTCTTGGCTCTATTTTCAGAAAGTATGGGCTATCGTTCCATTGCTATGCGGACGATACACAAGTTTATCTGCCTTTAAAATGTAATGCACTGGATGGACTGAATGCACTATTGCTTTGTTTGAGTGACATAAAGAAATGATTGTCTCTTTTTTTTTTTTTTCAATTGAGAGCAAAACAGAACTAATTGTTTTTAAACCCTCTGTCTCTGTGATTTATACAAATCAAAATTTGGGTGAGTTATCACCATTTGTTAAGCAACATGTAAAAAATTTGGGAGTTGTATTTGATGAGGAAATGAAATTTGATAGGAAGATGAATACTGTGGTTAAATCCTCCTTTTTCCAACTGCGGCTTCTTGCTAAAGTAAAACATTTCCTATCTTTTAAAAACCTTGAAAAAGTGATCCATGCCTTCATTACCTCCAGATTAGATTATTGTAACTCACTGTATGCTGGGATTAGTCAAACAGCTCTCTCTCGTTTACAGCTGGTTCAGAACGCGGCAGCAAGATTTCTGACCAGGACTCGTAAGCGGGATCACATCACTCCAGTCTTACAGTCTTTACATTGGCTGCCTGTACGTTACAGAGTTGATTTTAAAATTGTATTAATCGTGTTTAAGTCACTACATGGTATGGCCCCTTCATATATATCTGAACTTTTAATTGAATGCAGTGAAACAAGATCTCTCCGGTCATCAAACCAGAGACTATTGTTTACACCAAAGACGAGGCTGAAGTCCTGGGGCGATCGTGCGTTTTCATCTATCGCCCCAAGACTTTGGAACGAGTTGCCCTCTCCTACTCGATTAGCTCCCTCTGTGTTAACTTTTAAGTCAAGATTAAAAACCTATCTGTTTGACAAAGTTTTTATTTCTGGTTGAAGCACTGTTTTTACCATGATTTTATTTATAGTTTTTAATTATTTTAAATTTATTTTAAATGGTTGTTGTACTTCTATTTTTAAATTGTATGTGTACTTTTATCTTTATTGTGCTAGTGTTGTGTGTTTTATGTAAAGCGCATTGGTCAACCATGTGTTGATGAAAATGGTGCTATATAAATAAAATTGACATTTACATTGACATTAACAACATGTTAACATATACCAACATGCAAAAAATGTTAGCAACACTATATTAAAATAAGCTAAAGAATGTTAACAAAACCTAAGAAGAACCCAGCAACTCCCAGCAGAAGTCAAGTCAAGTCAAGTCACCTTTATTTATATAGCGCTTTTTACAATGTAGATTGTTTCAAAGCAGCTTTACAGGAAAAACAATATAAACAAAGTTTGTTTGGCTGAACAGAAGCCCCAAAAGAGCAGGCGAATCAATACAATTGATGAATTTTAAGTGTTAAGTTTCCCCAACTGAGCAAGCCATAGGCGACAGCGGCAAGGAACCAAAACTCCGGCAGGTGACGTAACGAATGAAGAATAGAATGGAGAAAAAACCTTGGGAGAAACCAGGCTCAGTTGGGGGACCAGTTCTCCTCTGGCCAACAGCCAAACCGTGCATGATTATTATACAACAATTCAAGTCCAATATGAAGTCCAATATGGTCCGGTTAGAGATGGGTTCATGATCAGATTCATGATCAGAAGACACTTAATGTCAGGGTTCTGCCACATTCTGTCTAGTAATTTCTTGTTGTTGTGTCAGAGCTCTGAAACTACCGTAATGTCTTATGTTTTGTGTGTGTACGGGCGGCTTCAAGTGTGTGCAGGTTATGATGTCCGATCCCGAGACAGGTCTTGTTCGGTCTCGGTTTTGTGTTGGGGTTCGGACATTCATGACATTCATGTGTTCATCCTTGTCATGAGCATGCGAGACGAGTGGTTGCTCGTTCTCGTGCGCTCTACGTTATGTGAGTGGGCGTGGTTTTGGGCTTTTGCTTGAACCACGCACTCTCATGTCTTGTACATTGTTGGAGTTCGTGTTTACATCAGCCACATGCTTTCATGTCGTGTTTTCGTGTCGCGCGGTTTGGTTGTCTTTGTTTCATGTGAATACGTGGCGATGCGCCTTCGCATTGGCTGCGGGTTCGGGTCTTGTCATTGTGAACCCCATCCACCTTGTTCCCCTGTTAAACTTTGATTTGTCCCAGGTGTTTCCTACTCAATTATCCTCCCTCCTGTGTCTATTTAATCCCTTCGTGTTTGCTGTCTTGTGCTGTTTTGTTGTCATTTAATGGCTGTACCTTCTTATCTCCAGTCTTGTGTCCAGTCTAGTGTACTAGCTAAGTCAAGTCTTGTTTTTCCCCCCTCAGGGTTGTTTTTGTTAATAAAGTTCCTCATCTTCTTGCATTATTGGATCCTCGCATCATCACCTTCCACCAACCCTGACACTTAAGGCAACAATATACAAACTTTCTGAAAAAATGGTAAGTACTGGCTGGAAAACACCTTTGAAACACCACTGGTCAGTGCCAGTTACACAACAGTGCTCTGAAAGCTCTGAAATGACATAAAACCTTCTCTGACGTGGAAATCTTCCCCTGTTTCTATTCTTCTGTTCTGTTAAATCTGAATGCTTTACAATGAAAAAAATGTTGCGTCTCACACCTGCCCACTTACGCCATAAACACGAATGCGTTATGAGCCAACCCCAAATAGAAAGCCTAAAAACGCTTATAAAAAGTGGATATGGCAATGCTTCAAGAGAGTGCTCTGCAAAGCAGCCTTCTATCCATAGACAAAATACCTGTATTGAATAGGGTTTAGTTAAAATTTGGTCACTGTAATATTATTTTGGTCAAAAATAGCAGATACCAAACCTGCAAAATGCCAGAATGGTTGCTATGGTTACAACAGCGTCACTCATCTTAATTCCGAATGAAAATTTAGGAGATTCACTCCAATATTTAAATGCGGCTGTCACTGAGACCGTAGTTTTTTTTTTTATGTTCTTCATGCGGTTTCTTACCATTCTAATATGAAGTAGTATTAAATGTATATTTATTTAATTTAAATTAGAATAATCAGGTCTACAGTAGTTTTTATTGGTCTGGCTGACTGCTTTCCAAGTAAAACCTTCACACTTCAATCTTTGTCAAGTCAACATCTGAACTTTGCCATTAAACTTGACTCATCTAGTTTTATTTAGTTCTGCTTTTAGTTTCTGATTATGCTTTAAATGTTGTTTCCTACATGAAAAAGTGAGTGGAATATCAGATAGAGGATGTGAAAGGAAAGAGAGTCTGACCCCTCAGTGCTGTAGCGCTGTGGGGGTCTGGATGAGGGGTATATGGCATCTTTGGGGTGTGTGACTCCTTCTTTCTTCAGCCAGCCGGGTGGTGGAGGAGACAGTGGATTCCAGTACGCGTCCTCACACACTGAACCCAGCAACACTTCTGCAAGCCTGCATGCTACTGTCTAAACAACACAACAACAACATCAAACGGACACTGACACCTGCTGTGTGTATGCGAGCACCAAAAATCTCATTTACCCAGATCTCACCTTACGAAAACTCTGAGACCCCCGACTCTCCACGGCCCTCATGACCCGCCGCAGCTGGTGTGTACCCTGAGCCAGGTGACTAACACACACATGCAGAAGGGATTGTGGGAGGACAACATGATTGAAAAACAAGATGATGGAAGAAGGCTGATGTAACAGGAGACGATAAGACTGATGAATGTTAAAACACAACTGAATATGACTGTGTGTGTGTCAATATACATTAGAGAGACAGAAATATATACTTTAGAATAATAATAATAAATGTTTCTTGATCTCTGAAGGATCATGTGACACTGAAGACTGGAGAAATTATGCTGAAAAATCAACTTTGCATCAGAGGAAAGAAGAAGGAGATTTGGAAATTCACAGGTGATGTTACAACAGGTTCCTTTGTCGATTATTAAAGGGATGTCATGCGCATTGCATTAAAGGAAACAGCTGTGTTTCTCAACTGTGTTCCTTAACGTTCATAATTTAATATTTAGCATCATCATATATATTATTAAAATTGCAATTATTACATTGACAGAAAAAACACTTTGTTACATAAAAGTGTGTGTACATAAAAGCAATTCTTTTTCGTGACTTTGTATTGATTTTACTGTTTGTTTTTCCCATGAATATTGATGCAGCTTGAGAAATACAGACTGCATTTTATATAACTGAATTTACAATCCTTGATTTCTGTGTTAGAGCACTGAATTGTTGTTAAGAAAGATAAGTGATAAGTAAAAACCACTATGTCAAAATCTACCTCTGTCCTCTGTCTTTATAGGTTATATTGCACAAGTATTACTTATTATAGGTTATTTGTGCACAAGTAGATATTGTACACACAAAGTGACACAACTTTTGTTGTGACACAACAGTTTTTTCTTCCTTGAACTGACAAAAAATAATGATGTTTCATATTATATGTTCTGTTCGTTTAATTTGACATCCCTAATATTTTTAAGTAGTCTGCTAGTCATGTAAAATCACCTGTGTTAAAACCCTGACACCTGCTGGACAATACGGGCACATCCACAACCGCACCGGTCATGCTGACACAAGAATCCCAGGGGTGTGTTTACACAGTACCGGTCATATATTCATGTGGTGTCCATAAATGGATTAAGTGAAGCTGTGAATACTATGTGCACATGGCAACATGATATAAAATGCAGTGAATCATGGATAAAGAGTCAATATCATGCTCACCCTTTCCTCAGGAGCGATAGGAATGCGCTCTGAAGAGCTGCCTGCAGGAAGAAGCCAGGGTCCAAATCAAAGTGAGGGACTGATGAACCACTTTTAACTGTTTTGGAACTTGGTGTGCAAACAGTCTAGTGAAGAGGACACAGGTTATGAGACGTTGGCCGGTAAGAACTTGCAAATAAACACAAAATGCAAAACTTTTCTATATACACATAGGCAAATGCTTGATTTGCCTATGACTGGATCATTACTGCAGTGATTATTATGCTTCAAGCGTGTTTGGCAACAGTTCTTTTAACCCTAATTGATGGGAGTGTGTAGCAATTACAGAATGACAAGATTCATCAAGCTCAAATAGTGAAAGTATGATTGTGAGGATGCATGAAGAATCTTTTTCACATGTGAATTGGCACCTCGTTCCAATTTCCAGAGTCCAGAGCTTAAATTCATTGAAAGTCTTTAAGATGTGCTGGAGGAGACTTTACAGAGTTCTTGGAAATAACATCACAACATTTATTTCCATCAAGAGGTGCATATATTTTTAGTGAAGATCTTTTATTGACAATGCAAGAGTCCAGCTCTCTGTAAAGTCTCCTCCAGCATATCCCAAACACTTTCAGTGAATTTCAGCTCTGGATTCAGATTCATGTGTGAAACTGATTCGTCATGCTCCCTCGCAACTATTCTTCCACTATTTGAGCCTAATGACAGTGTTGCCAGATTGGACTGAAGATTTCCAGCCCAACTACAGCATAAAACCCGCCCATTTTAAAGTTAAAGGTAAAGTGTGTTTTAATGTAAAAATTAATAAAATAACATTTCTAGTCAAAAAATAAAAACAATCCAGTTGCATCAAAAACCAGCCCAAATTTTATCAACCAGCCCACTGCATTTTTTCCCGGTCGGACCTGACCAAAAGGAGCCCAATTGGGTGGATACCCGCCCAATCTGGCAACACTGCCTGATGAATCTTGGCTTTGCAGACGTTTGCAAAAGTTGAATAAATTTTTGTATTTGAGTCACTCAAACTTGAGAAGCTTAAAATGCAGTGAGACACACCACAACAATTAGAGGTATATCTACACAGAAAAACACATTCTGTGTGAACTGACAGTCAACACACACACACACAAACCTTGTCAAGCTCTTGGAGATATAAAAGACCTGCATCACAGGCCATGAGGTAACAGGTCAGGCATTCTTCCTCCTTCTCAGACAGTCTAACACGGGAAGCTCCTGACATAGACTGATGGTCCAAAGACAAACCTGGACATATATGAAGAACAATTAGGTTAAGATTCACTTTATAGTTATTATGGACAATAACTGTACAAGAGAGAATGAAATATAATTTGACAACGGAGCCAAGACATGCAAAATAAATTTAGCAATGCACTACATCTCCAATTACAGTACAGCTAATTAGACTAAATTAGACACACAGAACAAGAAAGAATCTCTGTCCTTACAACTGAGAAACGCACAAGTGCAAATATAGTTTTTCAAACAAATAGTTTTTTAAAATGAGATTAGGGAGACTTTGTCATTTATTCAGTCAGTCTAGAACAGGGAGTCTTCGTCTCTTCCAGTGCTTCAGAAAGGCAAGACGCAGAAAATAGCCATATACAAACAAATCTATGAATCTCCTAGACAACATGGAGGAAGTCCTATTAAACAGAACATTTCTGAATATAGCAAACAACCAATGACTATGGCTGTCATGCTTTGCCGTCTTAGATTTACAGACACTTCTTCCTATGTTGAATTTTCCCAGAAGTCATTAGTTCCATCCATTATGAGGAAGTATACAGAACAGAAAATGAGGAACTACGCAATTGGTACAACTTTACCAAACCACTACTCTTAAGAACAGTTCCTCATATGTACAAAACAGATGAAAATCTGACGAGAACCAACAATAAGACTAAATAAGTGCCTAATGCAAGTGAAACCAAGTTTTGATAGATAGATACACTCACCTAAATGATTATTAGGAACACTTGTTCAATTTCTCATTAATACAATTATCTAATCAACCAATCACATGGCAGTTGCTTCAATGCATTTAGGGGTTGGTCCTGGTCAAGACAATCTCCTGAACTCCAAACTGAATGTCAGAATGGGAAAGAAAGGTGATTTAAGCAATTTTGAGCGTGGTATGGTTTGTTGGTGCCAGACGGGCCGGTCTGAGTATTTCACAATCTGCTCAGTTACTGGGATTTTCACACACAACCATTTCTAGGGTTTACAAAGAATGGTGTGAAAAGGGAAAAACATCCAGTATGCGGCAGTCCTGTGGGAGAAAATGCCTTGTTGATGCTAGAGGTCAGAGGAGAATGAGCCGATTGATTCAAGCTGATAGAAGAGTAAACAGCGATGAGAACATGTATCCATCATGCCTTGTTACCACTGTGCAAGGTGGTGGTGGTGGTGTAATGGTGTGAGGGATGTTTTCTTGGCACATTTTAGGCCCCTTAGTGCCAATTGGGCATCGTTTAAATGCCACGGCCTACCAGAGCATTGTTTCTGACCATGCCCATCCCTTTATGACCACCATGTACCCATCCTCTGATACTGCTTCCAGCAGGATAATGCACCATGTCACAAAGCTTGAATCATTTCAAATTGGTTTCTTGAACATGACAATGAGTTCACTGTACTAAAATCACGAGATCTCAACCCAATAGAGCATCTTTGGGATGTGGGGGAACGGGAGCTTCGTGCCCTGGATGTGCATCCCACAAATCTCCATCAACTGCAAGATGCTCCTATCAATATGGCCAACATTTCTAAAGAATGCTTTCAGCACCTTGTTGAATCAATGCCACGTAGAATTAAGGCCGTTCTGAAGGCGAAAGGGGGTCAAACACAGTATTAGTATGGTGTTCCTAATAATAATCCTTTAGGTGAGTTTAGATAGATAGATAGATAGATAGATAGATAGATAGATAGATAGATAGATAGATAGATAGATAGATGTAAATGTACATCACTAGTTAATCTATTAGTAAACAGACATCAGTAAATTCATGTAATCTGGACTCATTATTTACTATTGGTCTGTCAGAGCAGAACGGCTGTCACAAGCTCTGCCTGGTGAGTTTCTCAAGGGAGAGATTCTGGGTGGATTCTGCCTCCTACGCTAGAAAAACTAACATTACTCTTTCCCAGCCTACTATCTGAAAACATGTGTCTGTGACTGAACGTGCAGTGGGGGTCCAGATAAAAAGCAGCAGAAAGACTGGAAATAAATGGTTGTTGTGCTTTAAACTGTTTATAAAGCATTTTTTTATTCAAATGTAATACTAACATTACATAATTGGGCATAGTTACGCATAACCCTGTTAAGCATAGCTAAATAATCTTACGATAAATAAATAAACAAACACTTAACATATTCTAAAACATCTGAATACATTGTAAACTACGTTATATGTGTTCCTTACAGTGAGAGTATTATGGTACTGATGTTGTCAGGTAATATTGATTTACACTATATACATACTTTTTGTAGTGTGAGAGAATGTACTGTATGAGAAAATAATGGACATTACACAAACACAGGGAGAGCGGCATTTTGGAAAAACCCTTATTTAAATAATAACTAAATATAAATATGTAAGCTTCCCTGTAGACAGTGACGTACAACTCCTTGTTTTTCCTCCTCGGTTGCATTCTATCCAAGGATAGGATATGCAAAAAAGACACACGCCTGCCCACTCATAAACTGCACACTTTGTGAATGCAATGAAGAGCTTTCTTTCACTGTACATTTCAGCTTGGGTATGAATCCAATAAAAGCATGCCAGAGGCAAATACTCAATGGAATGGAGCAATGGAAATGACTTAATAACTCTATAAATACACAAATCTTACATTTAAATTGCTCTAGCAGTTATAAGACCATATAAGGAACAGCTGCTTTTAACTTTAGTATATATGAAAGTCACTCATGCAATTTATTTCTCCCAATTAAGTTCTACGACACCTCATGAAGTCTCAGAGAATTTATCACAAGAATAGTATTGCCAACATTTTAAAGTCATCGTCAGTTTTACATGAAGCTACGTTATAACACATTATATCATTAGATGAACATTTAGACCTTGTTAATTGCCGTGTCACAACTTAATTGTACAATAATGAGGAAGGATTAAATAGCTATTTGTGAATTCTCAACTACTCATACCTTTAATGACAAAGGCCTCTGCCAGCATGCGAAGTTGGTAGATAGGCTGGTCGTGGCGGGCGAAATCATCAACACCTGCTCTGGCACACATGCCCTGGGCGTCCCTGTAGCGTCCCTGCACATAGTGCACTTTAGCCAGCAACAGCAGAGCTTCATTCAGGTAGTGCGGCTACAGGGGAAGAGAGAAAAAACACACTGACGATTAGAGCTGCACAATTTGGATGAAAAAGTAATAGCAGTTTTTTTCTTATAGATATTGTGATTGCAATTTAAAATGACTGTTACTGTATTACTATTGAAAAATAGTATTATTCATTGAAAAATTGCAATTTTGCAATCACAATACAGGTATCTATAAGAAAAAAACTGCTATTACTTTTTCAAACTGCTATTACTTTTTCAAGGTAAAATAACATTATATATATATATATATATATATATAATGTTATTTTACCTTACAACTGTAAAATTACAATAATGATATGTAAGGCTGTTTTCATTTCTTCATTTTTGAATGTTAAACCACCATCTTTATTTAGACGGAAAGCCCAACTTAAAAATTTCTCTTTTGTTCATAAGTGCATCTCATTACAAAAATGCGAAGATAGTTGGCGCATGTTGTGTTCCTAATTCACATGGAAAGCAACCCAAGTTCAGAGCAGATGCAGAGAACCGCGGTGTAAATAAGAGGGCCGCATTTCACTCTGAAACGCAGCGTATGGGGCAGTGTCTCCTCAACAAAAAAATGGATGAGAAAGCTATCTATGACAAAAATAAAACAATGCAAATTGTCATAGTCATGTCGTGTCTCATGTGTGATCCCATTGTAATTTCTTTCATCTGTCACGTCAGCCACTTCCCTTGTTAGTCTCGTCACCTGTTCTCCAATATCTTGTGTATAAAAGCCCTCATGTGTTCCTTTGTCTTGGTCAGTTGGTGATAACGTTTTGTTGTGTGTGGTTGTGCTCGTGTTTCCTAGTTCTCTTCTGTTTTCCGTTTTGTGGAAGTGTTTTTTTGTTTATTAAAGAGTTTTCAGTTGAACCCTACTCTTCATACTCTCATCATCCCGCACCATCACCATTTACACAAATACTACCACGTAAACTACAGTAATACTTTGAGATGTGAGTGTCCTGACATATGAGTATGAGATAAGTAAATATCTGAGATACGAGCAGCCGACAGCTTACACTCGTTCACTTCACGTATTTTTCGACTAAAATAAATGTGTGTGCGCAAGCAAAAACAGCAGTCGAGAGAAATGAACTCGCAGGTTCCCGTTTTTTCACGTATAAATCTGTTATCCGCTCGCGGATGTAATTTACGCTCACATCAGTTTTGCGCTTGTTTTTTTGCCATGGATTTTTTCGCCATAGTCTACTTCCATATGCATCTCCCGCAAGTCTTCTGTACTGTGTTTGCATAATATACTTAATCTACATAATCCCTCCGTCCTCCGGCGCTACTGTATCGTCTGTTTCGAAGGTAAGAGCTCATAATTAAAACCACATTTTATTTTATATCACAGGAATCCTCATATACTATAATTGTTTGTGTGTGTATGTCTCTATAGCAATTAAAAACATGTTTTTTTCTATTGTTATTAGCACTAATAAGGGAGTTTTTTTGAGGGCCGGAATGGATTTTTTTTTTTTTTTTTCTTATGGGAAATTTTTTTATTTAAGATACGAGAAACTTGAGTTACGAGCTCAGTCCTGGAACGGATTATGCTCGTATCTCAAGGTATTACTGTACTTACAAAGTATAAAAGCAACTCATTTTTATAAAGTGAAATTGTCCAACAGCAACATCCGCAGGTAAATTACACTGAGCCCCAAAGCATGCTGTGAGTTTGATGGGGGGTAATTGAGAACGAATGAGGGCAAGTCACATGAGAGGAGCCAATGCCTTCATCACATTGTGATTAGATTAGATATAATAACATTACATAGTGTAAAAATACAAAATACAATTGTATTTGGTCTCTCTTTTTAGTGCAACAGGGACATAAATTTACATTGGATACACATAAAAAATGTGAGGACTTTGCTTCCTCATTTTAAAACATATGCTATTTATTTGTATGTATATTTATTTAATTAAATCCCAGCCGTTGCAAATTGATAATCGCACATAGCCATATCACAATTTAGATTTTATTTTGATGAGGGTTGTCCAGCTCTACTGACAATCTAAACAGAGAATAAATGCATTGAAGTCATGCAAGCACTTTTTGCATCCCTATTGATTTTCTTCTAACACACACACACACAAACACAAAATTTCATCTCACCAAACTATGAATATCATTGCATTACATGACAACACATCAAACTATGCTGCATTAATTACTCTGCATACTTTACCTGTGTGAACTTGTGGAGAACTGACTTTATACATCGATGAACAATGGTGAAACCACTGTTTCTTTGTTTCATAATTGACACATTTTTTGCAATATTGAACTGAACTGATCGACATCAACTGACACTATTGTCTTGCTGAATTGAACACTTTATAATTGATGAATTTTACAGTTATTAAACTGAACTGAATCCACAGTGAACTGACTTGAACTAATATTGTCTTCTATAAAGCTATAAAATTATAATTTTTCACATATTTGATGAAGTTTGCATCATTGACTGAAGTATTATTGAAATAAGTATTGAGTAAAGCACTGTATAAAAAAAAACTGTAGCAGCTTTGTTTGCAGATCCCTATCAGTTTGATATTTTAATAACCAATGTACTTTTAGTGGTTCACAATAATGAACTAATTCTCAAACAATCTTCTGATATCCATAAACCCTTTCTTCTCTTTCTAAGAGATGTTTAACCCATGATAGACATGAAAAACAGAGAGACTTAGGTAGGTGCAGTGCCAGACCTCCAAGAGTCCTCTGCAAAGGATGCCGTCAAGGTGAGCTTTGGCTCGGGCCAGTTTTGGGTGTGAATGTTCAGTCAGAGGCGTAGAATTCTTCAGCAAGGTCAAGTTCTCCAACAGACATTCTTCCAGCAGAGCTTCAGCCAGGAGCAGTGTCCTGTAATCATCTACAGACAGAGAGAAAATATGGGCAAAGGTTGAAGAAGAAAGACTAGAATATAGGGCTGTGACAAGGTCTTGTGCCACCAGATTTCGTGATATTACAACATGATGATATTTCTCATTGATGTGAAAAGCTGCCTTGCGATAGTTGAGTTTGTGTGTAAAACCTTGTACAGTGCTTGCATTATATTTTTCTGTCTTGTACTGCATATTATAATTAATATTTAGAAAGTAGAACTGAATTGACATTCATTAAAAGATGATTAGTGTAGGGCTGTCATACTTCCTCAGACAAACTCAGGTCACATTAAAGGCTACAGATTTTTGTCTTCTTGTTAGGGCGCCCTAACAAGGCGCATATCCCGCATATAACCTGCAGGTTATACCAGATTTTACAAACCCCGCAGGAGGGTGCGGGTTATATTAGGGTGCGGGCTATATCACATATTTTTAACAATAAATAATAATAATATTTAAATATATTTTTTACGTCCCTAAGGACGTAAGGGTTTTTTGCGGTATTTTCTTTCTTGCGAGGGTTGTTGTCTCTGCCGCTTGTACTATCACTTTGACAGCTTGCGCTGATAGGCTGTCTGACCTGTCAATCATGCAAGAAGACGTGATTGGCTGTGCTGCCATGAGGGCGGGCTCTTCTCATCTCATCCGATGATCAACACCTGTAGAATCGCTTCTTAAGGGACAAGCTGCTGCACAGCGGGAAAGACTGCTTTTTCTTTTTGTTCTGATTCTGACTTGTTTGTTTTCTTATTGTTTGAATTTCGCACACAAGCACTGTGTACCGAGCCTGAACAGTTATGGATAATTGACATCATGAGAGCAACATTCGAAATGTGAACTTACACAAAAAAGTTCATAAATCTTTGGTTGCGGGTTATATGCGGGTGCGGGTTATACCAACAATTTTTTTTTTTTTTTTTTTTTACACAAACCTCCCAACCCCGCGCACTATGGTGAAATATTAAAAATTAAAATGGTGAAATATTAAAAATTAAAAACGTGAGAACAAGGATCACAGTATAATATATTATTTTTAGATATATTGTGCATATTATATATTTTTAATATTTATAATATTATGTATAATCACATTGTTTTTTTAACAGTGTTGTCAACTGGCTTTTTGATACTCTGTGTAAATGAATTATTATTGCCTCATTGTAATTGTATATGTATTTTCACTTAGATCTATTTTAATTAACACAAAAAATATTATCCGATTACTTGATTAATTATCAAAATTATCGTCAGTGACAGGACTATATTAGTTAAATGACAGTAATGCATTTTGGCATTTTGTGACTTTCAGTTAAATAAAAGATATTTCCAGTCATATTTTGCCATAGATAATTTCTTAAGTATAGCGTTACTCAGTTCGTTCCCGTGAAGCCAATTTTGTGTATCATCTTGCTTGATGTTTACTGATTATGGAAGTGTATCGTTGACTTCTTTTAAGGCTAAAATCCTCACCAGGATCATGTTTCGAACAGCAGGGTTTTGTTTTTTTGTTGAAAATGACTTCATGCCATTTTTTATCCAACATTGGACTTTATTTTTTTTTATGGCATTCACTGATAACCAAGCCTAGATTTCATGCAAAAAGAAGGTGCTTCAAAAATATTCTCGTTGCCTTCATGCATATTTCGTGTAAACACTGTGGATGAGATGTTTCCTGTTTGGTTCAATCTCTCACTCCCCAGTGAATCCAGACTTGTGTTACGTGTCAAGTTTATGTGTGACATTTTTCTCAACAAAATACGAAGTAAAGTATATCACTTTGTAAAGTAAACACAATGCTATGTTCTGTGGCCATCTTTTACTGACTGAGTTTGCTTCCCCACAGGGAACTCAGTGTCTGAGTGTTTGCG
The DNA here is from genome assembly GCA_037043235.1 of Rhodeus uyekii. Taxonomy (NCBI): domain Eukaryota; kingdom Metazoa; phylum Chordata; class Actinopteri; order Cypriniformes; family Acheilognathidae; genus Rhodeus; species Rhodeus uyekii. Next base: position 697,474 of record JAWRVZ010000045.1, read on the forward strand.
GTGGCAAAACAAGACGTGCTGGGTCAAAGATCTGATTTGGACAGCGAGGGACACACCTCCTGGGAGCGCCATGTGTTAACTTCTAGATTACTGCTGTTGATTTAACATTGAACATAGCAGTTGTTCACCTTTTACTATGCTTACCTTCGTGAAAAAGTGAGAGAACTGTTTTTAAAACTAAAACTATTTACATTTAGATTTGTTCTTCTGTAAAACACAAATTCATTAATAGTAATAATGTGAAACATTGTCTGAATTTAAATCAAATGAATCTATTTTAGAATATTTTTCAAAGTGTATTTTATGCATGATGTTAAAGTTCATTACTGTCTTCAGTGTCACATGATCCTTCAGAAATCTTTCTAATATGTGGATTTGGTTATTAAAAAACATTTAATATTATTATCAATTCTTAAAACAGTTGTCCTGATTAATATCTTTTGTGGAAAGTGTGATTCAACACGTTGAAAAGAACAGTATTAAAAAAACGGAATCTTTAGTAACATATTAATAACATAATGGTCTGTATTATAATAAATGTATTAATTTCTATAAAACTTTTGTATTCAACAAAAGTCTTATTGACAGTACAAAAGGAAGCATGTATAATTAGTTCATGATGAACAATAGCCTGATGATGAACCGCATCAACTGAGCTATCCCATAATGCCACGTGATCCAAGAAAACTGCTTGATTCAATAGATTGCGAGGAAATGTGAGTCAGGCAGTTCTTTTCAAGTGAAAGTGGTACAAGCTACTTGTTTAACGACAACAGACTGAATTTAAGGTTGTTGTTGGTGCATCTCAGGTCGAAGAACACCTGGGTCAAAGGTCAAAGCCAACAGAAGTGTGTCTGGGGGGAAGTGTTTATAGCCAGATACCACACATCTACTGTACATCAATATAACAGCCGAGAAATACAACACTGAGAGTGCAAGTGGTGAAACTCTGGTGTGTTGTGAATTTATGACATCATGAAATATAAATGCCAACAGAAAATAATAATAATACAGGGCTGGATGAGTGATGATGAGTAAATGATGATACTATACCTTTAAGTCAAGCAGCTTCTACATGTATTAACTAAAGAGGTGTGTGTGCATTCATTTACATCTCTGATTCACATGAGTAACTAGAGTTATACACACTCTCTCTCTCTCTCTCTCTCTCTCTCTCTCTCTCTCTCTCTCTCTCTCTCTCTCTCTCTGAAATGAAAAAGTGCCCTGACAAATGAAACCTAAACCCAACAAGAGTTTATGTGACCGATATCAGAGCACTGGTAAACACGGACAAAGTTTAACAGAAAGGTGCAAAGTTCATGCGGAACAAGACACACACACACACACACACACACACACACAAACACAGTTTCCCTGCCGGCTCTCTCGCGCTGTATTGTGGCACGCGCACTTACCGTCGTCGTGCAGGCGCGCGGCGCTGAGCTGCTCCACCAGAGCCGGCACTCGCTCCCACTGACAGTCCGCGCGGCATCGCTCCACCTCAGCCTCCAAGCGGTACTGGGAGAAGGACAGCCGAGATGACATCCCGCCCGCGTCTCTGCGAGACACCAGAGGACTGACTGCCGACTGCCAACCAGAAACACACTGAGCATGTGCAAACACACAGGACGAGGCTTTGCCCTTTCCACATACTGGAGAATATTGATCATTCAGCTAGACTTAAAACAGCATTATTCCACTCTAGTGTTGCTTTATTAGAGCCTTCCTTCAGTTGCATTGCGTTTCCTACACATTTGACCAATTCATTTTAGATTAGATTAAACATTATTGTTATTACACAAGTACAGGTACAAGAAATAGAGAGAGAACAGACAGACAGACATAGATATATTATAATGTTATTTACAGACAGAGATTCTTTTATTTTACATTCTACAATCTCATCAACTTCTCTTTACATTAGATGCTCCATCTTTCAAGTATTTTATGGTGGAATGCTATCGACAGAGCAAGAGTGCACAGCTTTTGTTTTTTTCCTGATCTGCAAAAAGGATAATAGTTTTGTCATTCATATATTTTTTACAGACAACAGATCCTTAAATATGAGAATCCAAAGTACAAACTGGAAATAAAGAGAAGGCTTTGTCTGTTTTATTTTTATTGATACTGGTGAAATATTAGGATTCTTGGAGAGCAAATTCAAACAGATTTTTGTTCATTTATGCTACAGGGCTGTTGAATGCTTGAATCTGATAGGTTGACGAACGTTAAGGTGTGTAATTATTTTCAGGGAAACTCACAGCTAAAATAGTTTCAGCAGGTCTTGACTGCATTAGTTCCACGTCACTAATGACAGACAGCAAAAGCACCAAAAACAATGACACTGACCAATCAAATATCTAGAGTCAACAATAGGATAAAAACTACATATTATGTCCATGTTTTCTTGCCACAAAATTACGTTTTATTATGAACGGAAGGCACATTTTGTCTCCCCATCAAACACACACACACACACATACAGGACAGACAAACTTACAGTGGGTACAGAAAGTATTCAGACCCCCTTAAATGGTTCACTCTTTGTTATATTGCATCCATTTGCTAAAATCATTTAAGTTAATTTTTTTCCTCATTAATGTACACACAGCACCCCATATTGACAGAAAAACACAGAATTGTTGACATTTTTGCCGATTTATTGAAAAAGAAAAACTGAAATATCTCATGGTCCTACATATTCAGACCCTTTGCTCAGTATTTAGTAAAAGCACCTTTTGCTCTAATACAGCCATGAGTCTTTTTGAGAAAGATGCAACAAGTTTTTCACACCTGGATTTGGGGATCCTCTGCCATTCCTCCTTGCAGATCCTCTCCAGTTCTGTCAGGTTGGATGATAAACGTTGGTGGACAACCATCTTTAGGTCTCTCCAGAGATGCTCAATTGGGTTTAAGTTAGGGCTCTGTCTGGGCCATTCAAGAACAGTCACGGAGTTGTTGTGAAGCCACTCCTTCGTTATTTTAGCTGTGTGCTTAGGGTCATTGTCTTGTTGGTAGGTAAACCTTCAGCCCAGTCTGAGGTCCTGAGCACTCTGGAGAAGGATATTCCTGTACTTGGCCACATTCATCTTTCCCTCGATGAATCTCTGCAGTCATCCTGTTCCTGCAGCTGAAAAACACCCCACAGCTGATGCTGCACCACCATGCTTCACTGCTGGGACTGTATTGGACAGGTGAGGAGCAGTACCTGGTTTTCTCCACACATACCGCTTACAATTAGGCCAAGAAGTTCTATCTTGGTCTAATCAGACCAGAGAATGGTGGTGGTGTTTTTTTTTTAGCAAACTCCATACAGGCTTTCATGTTTCTTGCACGGAGGGGAGGCTTCCGTCGGGCCACTCTCCCATAAAGCCCCGACTGGTGGAGGGCTGCAGTGATGCCGTGATTTTCTACAACTTTCTCCCATCTCCCGACTGCATCTCTGGAGCTCAGCCACAGTGATCTTTGGTTTCTTCTTTACCTCTCTCACCAAGGCTCTTCTCCCCTGACAGCTCAGTTTGTCCAGATGGCCAGCTCTAGGAAGGGTTCTGGTCATGTCAAACGTCTTCCAATTAAGGATTATGGAGGCCACTGTGCTCTTAGGAACCTTAAGTGCAGCAGACATTTTTTTGTAACCTTGGCCAGATCTGTGCCTTGCCACAATTCTGTCTCTGAGCTCTTCAGGCAGTTCCTTTGACCTCATGATTCTCATTTGCTCTGACATGCACTGTGAGCTGTAAGGTCTTATATAGACAGGTGTGTGGCTTTCCTAATCAAGTCCAATCAGTATAATCAAACACAGCTGGACTCAAATTAACGTGTAAATGAACGATCATCTCAAGAATGATCAGAAGAAATGGACAGCACCTGAGATAAATATATGTGTGTCCCAGCAAATGGTCTGAATACTTAGGACCATGTGATATTTAAATTTTTCTTTTGTAATAAATCTGCAAAAATGTCAACAGTTCTGTTTTTCTGTCAATATGGGGTGCTGTGTGTACATTAATGGGGAATTTTTTTGTGTGCAAATGGCTGCAATATAAGAAAGAGTGAAAAATGTAATGGGGTCTGAATACTTTCCGTATGTAGAATACAGACACACATACAGTATACATACACATACAGTACGGACACACATACAGTAAGAACACAAACCGTACAAAAACACACATACAGTACGAACACAGACACACTTACAGTACAGACACACATATAGTACAAACACGAACACACACACATACAGTACGAACACACATATACACACACACATACAGTACAGACACACATATAGTACAAACACAAACACACACACACACATACAGTACAGACACACATATACACACACAGTACGAACACAAAAAACACATACACACACACACACACACACAGTACAGGCACACATACAGTACGAACACAGACACACTTACAGTACAAACACACACACATACAGTACAGACACACATACAGTACAAACACGAACACATACACAGTACACACACACACACACACACACACACACGTAGTACAAACACACATATACACACACACATATAGTACAGACACACATATAGTACAAACACAAACACACACACAAACACACACATACAGTACAGACACACATATACACACAGTACGAACACAAAAAACACATACACACACACAGTACAGACACACATACAGTACGAACACAGACACACTTACAGTGCAGACACACACACATACAGTACAGACACACATACAGTACAAACACGAACACACACATACACAGTACACACACACATACAGTTCAAACACACATATACACACACACTTTCTGTACAGACACACGTATAGTACGAACACAAAACACACACACACAGTACAGACACACATACAAAGTACGGACATACATATAGTACAAACACACACACACACACACACACACACACAAAGAGTACGGACACACATACAGTACAGACACATATAGTGTGAACACAAAAAAAACACACACACAGTACAGACACACATACAGTACGAACATAGACACACTTTCAGTACAAACACGGACACACACACACACACACATACAGTACAAACACACATATACACAGTACAGACCCACACACATTCACACACACACACACACACACACACACACACACACACACACACACACACACACACACACACACACACACACACACACACACACACACACACACACATATACAGTACAAACACACATATTCACACTCATACATACAGTACAGACACAAATACACATAAAGTACGAACACACATACAGTACAGACACACCCACACAACACACACACATACAGTACACATACGCACACAGTATAGACACATATACACATAAAGTACGGACACACATACAGTACACACACACATACAGTACAAACACACATATTCACACTCATACATACAGTACAGACACAGACAGTACAGACACAAATACACATAAAGTACGAACACACATACAGTACAGACACACCCACACAACACACACACATACAGTACACATACGCACACAGTATATACACATATACACATAAAGTACGGACATACATACAGTACACACACACATACAGTACGGACACACAGACATACAGTACAGACACATACAGTACACACACACACACAGTACACACACACACACAGACATACAGTACACATACACACACATACAGTACAGTACAAACACATACATACAGTACAACACACACACATATAGTACACACACATACAGTACAGACATACAGTACAGTACAAACACATACATACAGTACAACATACACACATATAGTACACATACACACACATACAGTACAGACACACACAAACATAGAGTACGAACACACACACACACACATACAGTACGGACAAACATTTACATTTATTTACATTTAAACACACACACGCACACAAGGTACGGACACTTGCTGGATTCTTCACAGAAACATGTTGTCAGCGCTACTCTTACGACTTTGTCAGCAAAATAGTTTAACAGCTTAAAAGCTAGATGATATTACTTACTAGTGAATAATGGCGCTGTTCTTGGAACAGATAAACTTACAGTAGACGCTGCTGCTGCCGAACAATTTTGAGAGACACACAAACTCAGCTAATTAATTTACACTTAATGTCTGCATTAGTCTGCTATCGATGGCTCAAGAATCCGTTACTGGCTCTAAAATGACATTTTATAATTGACAATGGAGGTTTAGGTTTAGATAGAAATTAGTGCTACACACAAGAGCGGACAAAACCTGACAAAGGGCCTGAAATACATAATCTGCACAATATTTTGAGATGTGGTAACCGTAGTATAACTGGAATTAATTAATGCACACCTGCTTCGCGTTGTGGCAGTACAACCTCGGCTGTGCATTATTTTGATAATAATTCAATGAGCCATCATCTATTATTCCTTGCATATACATACAAGCCTATTATTTATGGTGACACATTTATGTTAGATGCTGGTGTGGTTGTTCAACGGAGCCTATTTCCACTGCATTTGGCACAGAATTTTTGTATTTAAGTATTTGATACACTGCCGATTTTGCAGGTTTTCCCACGCACAAAGCATGTAGAAGTCTGTCATTTTTATCATAGGTACTCTTCATCTGTGAATGATGGAATCTAAAACAAAAATCCAGAAAATCACATTGTATGATTTTTAAGTAATTAATTTGCATTTTATTGCGTGACATAAGTATTTGATACATCAGAAAAGCAGAACTTAATATTTGGTAGAAACCTCGTACGTTTTTCTAAGAACTAAAAGGTTCATACGTTCCCATTAGTTCTTAACCAGGTTTGCACACACTGCAGCAGGGATTTTGCCCCACTCCTCCATGCAGGTTTCAGGACTGTCGCTGGGCAATACGGACTTTCACCTCCCTCCAAAGATTTTTTATTGGATTCAGGTCTGGAGACTGGCTAGGCCACTCAAGACCTTGAGATGTTTCTTACAGAGCCACTCCTTAGTTGCCCTTTGCTGTGTGTTTCGGGTCGTTGTTATGCTGGAAGACCCAGCCACGACCCGTCTTCAATTCTCTTGCTGAAGGCCCAGTCACACAGCGAAAACGCATGAAGAACGCACGAATTACGCACAGATTTTTGTTTCTGCGCGGAGTGTGCGTCATATGCGTAATTCATCGGTGGAACGAACGAGGACCATCAGTGATTGTAAGTGGATGTGCGTCGAAGGTGGTTTGTGCGTGATTTTGAGTTTTGAACGGTTAAAAAATTTTCTGACGCACAGGTTTGCGTTATTCATGAGTCAGCGTGCGTAGTTTATGTATGCGTGACATGCGCGGGACACGCGCCGGCCGTCAGCGCTTACGCGTTGGAACTGGTTCGAAAGCACGCACGTCCACTGACGCCCCACCTTCATATCACTCATGAACCGCGCACCGCGGCGCATGTATCACGTTCATTCCACTGGCAATGTGGATTTTGAAATTGCTTGTTCGTGGAACGTTCGCGCAGCGTGCGTTTTTGGACGCGCTCCGTCAGTGATTCATGCGTCGGATGTTCGTGGAATAAATTGGTCAATTTCTCGACGCACAAGCACGCACAAACCCAATCTATGCGTAATTTGTGAGTGATCCGTGCGCGATCGGCTGTGTGACTGGCCCTTGAGGGAAGGAGGTTGTTGGTCAAGATCTCGTGATACATGGCGCCATCCATCCTCCCCTCGATACGGTGCAGTCGTCCTGTCCCCTTTGCAGAAAAGCATCCCCAAGGAATGATGTTTCCAACTCCATGCACACTCATTCATCAGAACATTCACAGTTGTTCTCATCCTTCTTTTTATTCATGGCAAGTGAAGTTTAGACCAAAAAGCTCTATTTTGTCTCATCAGACCACATGACATTCTCCCATTCCTCCTCTGGATCATCCAGATGGTCATTGGCAAACTTCAGACGGGCCTGGACATGCACTGACTTGAGCAGGGGAACCTTGCGTGCGCTGCAGAATTTTAATCCTTGACAGCGTAGTGTGTTACTAATGGTTTTCTTTGAAACTGTGATCCCAGCTCTCTTTAGGTCTTTAACCAGGTCCTGCCGTGTAGTTCTGGGCTGATCCATCATCTTCCTCGTGATCATTGATGCCCCAGGAGGTGAGATCTTGCATGGTTCCCCAGACCGAGGGAGACTGACCGTCATCTTGAACTTCTTCCACTTTCTATTAATTGCACCAACAGTTGTTGTCTTCTCATCAAGCTGTTTATCTATTGTCCAGTAGCCCATCCCAGCCTTGTGCAGGTCTACAATTGTATTCCTGATGTCCTTACACAGCTCTCTGGTCTTGGCCATTGTGGAGAGTTTTGGAGTCTGTTTGATTGAGTGTGTGGACAGGTGTCTTTTATACAAGCAGGTGCCGTTAATACAGGTAATGAATGAGTGGAGAACAGGAGGGCTTCCTAAAGAAAAACTAACCAGAAGCCAGAATTCTTACTGGTTGGTAGGTGGTCAAATACTTGTCTCATGCAATAAAACGCAAATAAATTAATTATTTAAAAATCGTATGTGATTTAAAAATGTGATTTTCTGGATTTTGTTTTCTATTCAGATTGAAGAGTACCTATGATAAAAATGACAGACTTCTACATGCTTTGTAAGTGTGCAAACCTGCAAAATCAGCAGTGTATCAAATACTTGTTCTCCCCACTGTATCTGTGTGGTCATTTAACAAACAATGTAATAATGCTAATCCCATCTGCTCTTCCTCTCTCCTCCATCCCCTTCTCTCTTTCTTTTTCTCTCAATCTCCTTATTATTCCCTGCATCTCCCTTCCCAAAGTTTGTCTTTGATTTATAGTCTTAATTTTTGTTTGTGTCCGAGAAAAAAGTAAACGTGGTCGATCAACTGATAAGTTACACAAGTTAATTTGTTTTCCCATTCATTGATTGACAGCTCTCCTGTCCTCATGATGAGAGAAATTCAGAGTAAGTGCAGAGACGTTGTGTAAAAATGGTTATAGTAGTTCTAGACATGAACATCTATTCATCTCACTTGCACAAAACAAATTCAGTTTTCCTCAAAATGAATAAAATCAATGAAAAGCAAAATCAGAATATTATGCAAACCTCCAATAATTAAACAAAACAAATATTTATAGGCATTTAAGCAAGCCCAGCTCAGATTAAAGAAAAAGTAAGACAAAAGTAAAATCACGGATTACTTTTCTTGAAAAAGTTACCGATGAAGTTAGTTAACATTTAAGGGAGTAAAGCAATATTGTATTGCAATACTTTTCAAAGTAATTTCCCCAACACTGGTAATAACCCATTTCATCAATGAATTTACTGAAGGCTAAAGCTAGGTAACCAAATGTATTCAATTAATTAACAGCATGTGCTCATTCTTTATTAATCAGTGACTAATATGATGAAAACAGCTTCATTAATTTTTCTTGTGTCGACAGTTAAATTACATGATGGATGTAAATTATAAATGGTGAAATTAGACAAAAATTTGACATTTAAATTTCCTTACAACAGAAATGTCCTTTAACACAAGGATTCGGGAGGTGTGTGTTTTGATATGAAATGGGGCAGCCAGTTTCGGACCCTCCCCAGCTCTACAGTGCCAGTTTTCCCAATGTAACTGTGGTGAAAAATGGAACTGCATCGCGCTCTTATGGAAAGCCTTTGGGGCAGATTTCAGGCTGGCCCACTTATTTCCACGTCACCTCACGTAAACATTGGTCCTATGGAGCCCCTAAAGCAGTGGTTCTTAACCTTGTTGGAGGTACTGAACCCCACCAGTTTCATATGCGCATTCACCGAACCCTTCCACCGCAGCCAATGATGGCGTGTCATCATGAATCTTATCCTCCACCGAACCCCTAAGACTGACTCACCGAACCCCTGGGGTTCGATCGAACCCAGGTTAAGAACCACTGCCCTAAAGGGACATGGTGAAGGAAACAAATATGAGATGCGGAATTTGTCAATGCCTTTGTTTTCTCCTGAGAAACTCATTTACGAAAACTTCCTTGGGGGAACGCAAAACAATTGCGAGAGAATGCAAAAGCATTGTTTATTTTTCCTCCCACTATGCTTTGTAAAATTCCTACGCAACTTTCAATATTCCAAAGCAACAATTGGAGGCAATAAATACTACATTAAGGTAATTATATGATGCCATTCTATGCGTTTGTCATATGAGTTAAATCAGTTAATCAGTAATCAGGCCTGGGTGTGACTAGAGAAATTGAACTCAGAGGTAGATAAACCACTGTGATAAACCACAGTTAAGTTACATATTAACACTTCTTCACGCAGGGTCATGTAGGTTTGGATTAAGTTTCCCTTAATAATATCAAGCTTCATTTTAAAACTATTTTTTTTTAATAATATCTAAATTCGTTTGATGATCTGAAACATTTAAGTGTGACAAACATGCAAAGTAATAAGAAATCAGGAACACGGCAAACTCTTTTTCACACCACTACATGTGGGATGGTGGTGAGAAGTTACTTAGCAGTTTATTGCCTTGAAACAGTGTTTCATTCACCATGGATCTTTTTTCATTTTCAGAGTTCTCAGAAGCAGAAGTCATTAGTGGTGAACCAGTGATAACACCAATTACAATTATTAAAGAGGAAAACACTATCAAGAGACTGATTAAAGCAATCAGAAGAGAGAATGGTGTGAAATGTGCCATCACTGCCATTGCCATTGCATTTGTAACACTCAAGCAGCAGCGCTAACTAGTTTTCAGTAATTAAATGCCAAGGTAAAACAACTCAAAATATAGCATTAGAATTATGTAGGCTTAACACCATTTACTGGCCTGCAACATGTGATCCAATGAATGCCATAGGAGTCTGCCATAGGTCTTCTTTGTGTAGCAAAGCCTTGTCCTTGACAGCTATGTCCTATTTCCTTGAAATCCCCTCACTGCTAGATGACTAAATCTATTTAACCGATTAAATCTTGTTAACTATTTGCAGGGCTTGTTGTAATTGAATTAGGGCTAGCAGATCCAGAGAGGATCTGCTTCCATCATACGAGACATCGGCTACGTCCGAAATCACATACTCTCTTGAGTAAGTATGCATTTTGAGTAATAATAACTTCATGAGCATTTCCATGCTGTCATTATCATGTCATTAACCAGCATCGCTTCACTTCTATTCATCAATCTTCTCCCGTGGCCTCATGGGATAGTAAAGTGTCCATCACACACACACACACACACACACACACACACACACACACACACACACACACACTCCAGAATCTCACAGGAAGAAGCAGCTACTTCATACCAAGTCTTTCATGAGCACCGTGAATTCTGACATCTGCTTTTGCCACATGCTATACAGCAGGAAAGTATTTAGATGCAGCCCATGTCATGAGTTGGTTTAGATGAAAATACTTAGTAATTCGATGCAAAGCACCTGCTACAGAATGCAAATGGCAATAAAATGAGACCCTGTCTTGACCCCTGCGAGACACTGGTGCCATCCACAGGACGACTTTAACACAGCTCATTTGACTGAGACGTGCACACTATCTCTTTTATATCTACAGCTTTAAAGTTTAAAGAGCCACATCAGCAAAGCTTGTTTCTGAACAGCTTCACTCACATGATAGACTTGTTTTACAGAGCCTGAAGAAACAGCTGGGAAGTACAGACAATTAATGTGTGGCATTCAGAAAACATAAAAACACAGCAATTTAGTATAAAATAACTTGTTTACAGCTAGCAACATAACATTGCTTTAAAAAACTCAATAGAAACTAATAATAATAAATTAATCATTCGTCGACTGCCAATGACACATCTATTAAAGCTGCAGGGAAACATCACGCATGTCTACTGGCTGCTCTAAGAGTCACATTTCTACACCAAGAGTGCAATAAACCGAACCTCCAGCTGGCGGAAAATAGATCTGGCTCTGTCATTTTCTTTGCAGAGGTTTGCCATGCAGCTGAGCGTGGAAAGTGATCGATTAGGCTCAAAATCATCATGACTGAGAGACATGTGCGCGCTCCTGCGGATTACTGCCCTGCGCGCGAGCACGCCACGCGTATGACGCGCCACGCCTTTAATCCAATCAGCGCGCAGCTGTCGTGTCCCGGAGGAAAACACCTTAGGCATCATTTATATTTTAGTATATCTAGTTTAATATGGTTTAATATGATGTAAAAAAAAATGTAGTTAAATTAAATTCTACAGTTAAACATATTTATTTTATAACAAAGGAAGATTCCGATTTTTGTGACTTTTGGCTAATTATTATATATAGTTAGCATACATATATGCATATGCTGAATTGGTCACATTTGCTGTCCGCCATCAAAAAAACATATTTGACAAGCATTTAAATATTCAAATCTTAGATGTTTACTAAGAACCTTAAATTATTTATTGAAACCCACAATAATATTTAAAATATTTAAAAGCTTTATATTTATAATATCATCATTTATTGGGTACTTTCAATTAGGAGGTGGCTGTCCCAAACCCTAACATGTAAATTTCAACTTGTGAAAATTATATTTAAATGTTTTTTAAATTTTTTCCATTCTTCTTTTTAAACACATCTTTTTGTTTTGTTTTAAAAAATGAAGTTTAAAAAAATTTAGATTTTTTATTTTATTTTTAAATCATAAATCTTTATGTAAAAAAACATGTCCCATATTTTCATGTCACTACCAAAACACTGAACGTTTTAGTCGATTGGCTGAGACTGATTTGAACCACAGCCCTACATTTTTGATCAGGAAATATTCCTGTGTCCCTCTCTCTCATATGCTATATGGTGAGTAGATTGATCCCATCACTTTGAGGTAAATGTGTTCTAAAGTCTGAAAATCTGTGTGTAACTTTAAGGAATGTCACTACCAAACACATTTTTTCTGCTATGAAGAAAACCTTTTTGGATGTTATTCCATAAAATTTTGTTTTTATATGTGTACAACTGTTCTGACCAGTGATTGCTAACCATGTGCTGATTTGCATCTTCAAGCTAGGCTCAAAATTATCTAAAATTGTCACTACCAAAACAGTCACGACCGAAACATGTCTTGAAGTTTCGGTTGTGACATCATTGTTTTGGTAGTGACAAAAGGGAATGTAACAGTCTGACTCTCATACCGGTGGACCAGGGTTTGAGTCCCGCTTGGAGTGGTCGATTCGAACAGAAGGGGCTATAGATAGGATGATAGCGTAGGATTGTTAGGTTGTTGTCAATAATGTTAATTTCTATGATTTCTATGATATTAATGCCTATAAAAACTACAAGAGAGAGACAAAGAGTGTCTCTGTGTGGTTCTGGAGAATTATCTGAATGAACATGTTATACACTCACCTAGAAGATTATTAAGAACACCTGTTCAATTTTTCATTAATGCAATTATCTAATCAACCAATCAATCTAATCAACATGGCAGTTGCTTCAATGCATTTAGGGGTTGGTCCTGGTCAAGACAATCTCCTGAACTCCAAACTGAATGTCAGAATGGGAAAGAAAGGTGATTTAAGCAATTTTTAACGTGGCATGGTTGTTGGTGCCAGATGGGCCGGTCTCACAATCTGCTCAGTTACTGGTATTTTCACACACAACCATTTCTAGGGTTTACAAAGAATGGTGTGAAAAGGGAAAAGCATCCAGTATGCGGCAGTCCTGTGGGAGAAAATGCCTTGTTGATGCTAGAGGTCAGAGGAGAATGGGCCGAATGATTCAAGCTGATAGAAGAGCAACTTTGACTGAAATAACCACTCGTTACAACCGAGGTGTGCAGCAAAGCATTTCTGAAGCTACAACACGCACAACCTTGAGCCGCATGGGCTACAACAGCAGAACACCCCACGGGTATCACTCATCTCCACTACAAATAGGAAAAAGAGGCTGCAATTTGCACAAGCTCACCAAAATTGGACAGTTGAAGACTGGAAAAATGTTGCCTGGTCTGATGAGTCTCGATTTCTGTTGAGACATTCAGATGTTCGAGTCAGAATTTGGCGTAACCAGAAAGAGAACATGGATCCATCATGCCTTGTTACCACTGTGCAGACTGTAATGGTGTGAGGGTTGTTTTCTTGGCACACTTTAGGCTCTTTAGTGCCAATTGGGCATCGTTTAAATGCCACGGCCTACCTGACCATTGTTTCTGACCATGTCCATCTCTTTATGACCACCATGCACCCATCCTCTGATACTGCTTCCAGCAGGATAATGCACCATGTCACAAAGCTCAAATCATTTCAAATTGGTTTCTTGAACATGACAATCACCACTGTCACCCACAGTCACCAGATCTCAACCCAATAGAGAATCTTTGGGATGTGGTGGAACGGGAGCTTCGTGCCCTGGATGTGCATCCCACAAATCTCCATCAACTGTAAGATGCTATCCTATCAATATGGGCCAACATTTCTAAAGAATGCTTTCAGCACTTTGTTGAATCAATGCCATGTAGAATTAAGGCAGTTCTGAAGGCGAAAGGGGGTCAAACACAGTATTAGTGTGTGTTCCTAATAATCCTTTAGGTGTGTGTACATGCTGACTGCATATGTGCAACATAATTAGTTATTTGTATTAACATAAAATGTTGACTGTCTGATTGTCTGATGGCAAACTAAGTATTGTGGTCACTACCAAAATCTTACTGTCACTACCGAAATTGTGCCGTCACTACCTAAACATGGAACGTTTTGTCAAAAATAAAGTATATTGAATTATCAACTAAGACATTATGATAGTGTTTGGTTTAATGCATATTCAACCTAATGAATCCTTAACTTTGAAATCAGTATGATAAACTTTATGCCTTCTACAAAGAAAGATTGGGTTCAAAATACAACAAATCTCATAAATCACACTTAAAATATTAATAAAATTGTAATTTTTATTGATTTAACCTGTAAACATTTTTTTTTAAATAGAAAAAATATATATTTACAAGGTTGATGTAAACAAAATCTTAATAGGTCATTATAAGCCTGCTTAATTTATGATATATTGTTGTGTTTTAGTAGTGACAAATTTGGGGTGTATGAAAATATTCCAGCATTTTCTGAAAATACAATTTGAGAACTAACCGCACAATTACTAGAAATGTATACCTTGGATATTATACAATTTAAATACGTGCAAAATTTGTGGGGGAAAAATAGAAAATTTCAAGATGTTTCCAACTCTGTTTTGTCACCAATTGTGTAGAATGGCCCATATATATATATATAAATGCTTATATGTATGCTAATATACATATATACGTATATGTATTTTAACGTGTTTATTACTAATGTACAATGTGTCTTTTTATTGCATCCTGGCTCTGTACCGTTACGGTGTGTGTGTTTTGTGTTTTGTTTTTGTTTTTTGCATAATTTTACATAATTACAATACAAAATCAGGGAACAAAATATAAATTGTATCCGTGTCCGCATGAATTCAAACACAAAAAGCTCTCGCGTCCAATCAGAGTTTAGCTGTCGTGTCCTCGAGGTGAAAGGCAACTACGGCAAGCAGAAGCAGTCAGAAAGAGCGGCGCTGAGTAAACAGCAGTAGGAGTTCGGTTGCTCCATTGTGTCTCTGTACAGAACGATTATTTTTACCCGTCAGCTGTGATTTATAGCAGGTGAGTGCATTCGCATGTGTATGTTGTTATATCAGCGTGATATGCATTGAGAGAGAGAGGCAGAAAAGCCTTCAGGCGACTAGGGAACTGCTGTTTGAGTGTCTAGACTGCTTTCCTGTAATGTTTCAATGGCCATATCTATTATTATTTTTAATTACGTTTCAGCAGGATTATATTCCGCTTTCTGCTAGTAGTTATGACATTACTTTCCTCCACCATCTGTTTTGATTCCTAATTCTTCAAGTTTATCCACATGTTTTATACTACTTATTTTCCTACATATGCATATTGTGTGTAATGTTGTCCTAACAGTCATTGGTCATTTCCTGGCTGCTCTAGCTGTAGTGTAAGTGGAGCTGTCGTTCTCACTCTCGTTTCCTGGTGATTTCAGTGTGATGAGGTTGGAAGAAGGCTCTGGGCATCTGAGATTGTGGAGCTGGTTCTTGCTCTTCTCCAGCTGCACGCTGTCTGTATGGGCCCATGGAGGACAACACGCAGAACCAGCTGCTTCAGATCAACTGCACCCACCAATCACCCGGCTGGACAGGAACATGGTTCAGGACAAAGAGTGAGGCGTATTTACCACTTCTTCTTCTTCTTCTTCTTCTGACTTTAAAACTGCTTCTAGAGCCTATGCATATATCCAGATTCAGTGCAACTGTTCTGGTGAAATGTGTTTTTATAGCGTTTGATTGCATTCTTTTCAAAAATGCTCTCTCTGCCAAATGACCTCTGCACCGGAGCAGCCGGTCCTGGTCTCTGCCTTTCAGCCAAAACAAAGGTCATATTTAATCCAAACACAGAACTCAAGTTCATTATACTCGGATACGCATCTCAATGTGAAGGAAGATGCATGTTGCTGCTTCAGTTTCGTTGTGACTTTGATCAACCGAAGGTCATAGTTATCAACTGATGCTGGTCAAATTAAATTGGCCGAAAACCAATCCACTTCTGGCTGATGTTATTCTGTCTGTAGTCTAACCTTTGTTTTGTTGTGTTGTAGCCACATCATGGAGCATTTAGAAGGGGTGATTGAAAAGCCGGAGTCGGACATGACGCCTCAAGAGCTGCAGCTTCACTATTTCAAGATGCACGACTATGATGGCAACAATCTGCTGGATGGGCTTGAGCTTGCCACTGCCATTTCTCATGTGCACAGAGAGGTGTGCGCTCTAATTTTGAGCTTGACTTTACCGGTTCACGGTTTGGACACAATCTACTTAGAGCTGTGTGATTAATCGTTATACGACTGCGATCTCGATTCAAACATCTTATTCTTAAATGACAACGATTCACGCACGAATCACTCTCAAATCACGCACAGATTGGGTTTGTGCGTGCTTGTGCGTCGAGAAATTGACCAAAGTATTCCACGAACATTCAACGCAAGCCTGACGCATGAATCACTGACGGAGCGCGTCCAAACACGCACGCTTCGCGAACGTTCCACGTACAAGCACTTTCAGAATCCACATTGTCAGTGGAATGAACGGGATACGTGCGCGGTTCATGCGTGATATTAAGGTGGGGCGTCAGTGGACGGACGTGTGCGGTTTCGAACCAGTTCCGACGCATAAGCACTGGCGGTCGACGCGTGTCCCGCGCACAGTCACGCATACTCGACGCATAAACTACGCACACCGACATTTTTGAATCGTTCAAAACTCTAAATCACGCACAATAAAGTATAAAGTATAGGTATAAAACAGCTTCACAAACAGTCTTTCTGTTTCTATCGTACGATAATTCATATTATCACAGATCAAAGTTTATAGTTTGGATATAAGACTGCATATTTTTCAATATTCAGTAAGTACAATATTCAGTATTTAGTAAGTAAATTGCGATTAAGTCAATTTATTATTTTTAGTCATCTGTATAGAATCGTGGGAGAATCGTGATCTCCTCTGAAAAATCATGATTCTCATTTTATCCAGAATCATGCAGCTCTAAACCTTTTTATTATTATTACATTTACGTTTCTGCATTTGGCAGACGCTTTTATCCAAAGCGACTTACATTGCATTCAAGAAACACATTGACATTCTAATCAGTTCTTGCTTTCCCTGGGAATCGAACCCATGACCTTGACATTGACCCATGACACTACTGTTTGTGCTACAGGAAAGCATGTTATTCATGGAATTTTTAAGTTTTTATTTCATTAATTTCAATCATAATTAGCTTTGTGGCTTTGGTTTCCAGGAAAGAGGAGATGATAGCCAGCCAATGAAGGAAGAGGATCTCATCAACCTCATCGATGACGTCCTCAGAGACGATGACAAAAACAACGACGGCTACATTGACTATGCCGAGTTTGCGAGGTCTCTGGAATAAAAGAGGACGGGAACAGCCGTGGCCTTACTGTGAATGCAGAATACCTCTGATGTACAAATCTCCAGCACATTCCTTCATGTGCGTGCGGATTCACAGGCGCAGTATATTCTTGCTTTCGTATAACCAGTGTAAATTGTGAGAGGCATGTAGTGACATGAGATATTTTGTATTTATGTCATCAGTGTAACATGTATTCGTTGTTGCACTCACATCTGCGTCTCTTGTCAGAATGGACCCTTGATGTATAAACTGCCAAATTGATCCACTGTAAACGAGCATAAATTGTTGTTATTGAATAAAAGCTTTGCAGTGACACTCTCCTGCAAAGCTGATGGTTAAATGAAGCTAAAGTAAGACATATTTGCTGCTCTGCTGATGAATGATGGCAAACACACACTCTTTCTGCCTTAAAGGGATTATCACTGTTATTGTCGTTATAAAAATACCCATTCAAAATGATCTGAAAGGACACAACATCTAAATATGTAGATTTGGATTTACCTAGATTTACATTTAAATGTGCAAACTGCATGTTAATCTAGATCAGTCCCTCTGTAGGACTAAAGCTACTTTGGTTGGATTTAATGGCTACCATATATGTGATGAAGTTGTCCGTTTTTAGAATAGGAATCATATCCATTAAACATCAGGGTGAACTGATTTTTACTTAGCTTGCTGTTAGTCTGAATGTACACAAAATGTCATATGGGTCAATGACATGATGCTGTTTTTATTAGTATCTATTAATTTATTCAGAAATACATTTAAAATGCAATTCATATAGTGGCTTTAATGCACTTCTTCCATGGTGAGCTATTTTTATTTTTTAGGCATACATTAAAAAGGTTTGGGTGTTGCGACTAAAGACAGAGAAAGCCTTATTATTAAAAGAATGAATTTCCTGAGAAACAAACTGTTGGTAGTTTGGTCAAATGTTTTATTGTTATTCCCTAGAAAAACAAAAGCCTTTTAACAAAATTGCTTATTATTTAGAAAAAAGCATTTGTCTGCAGAATCAAAGTTTTTTGCGTCAACCAAAATGTAGAAAAAAATACCTTGAAAAGTTTTTTTTTTAAAACTATGTAACCAGCAAAAGAGCATTTGACGTAAACCATGTGTAATTTATTTCTACCAAAGCTGTAAATTGTTATTGATGACTTGAATCATTTAAAAGCTCATAAGGTCTATTGTACATTTCATCTGAGATAAGAATAACGTGTTTATAATGGTCCTTATGTAACCTCAACCTAGTTTAATTCTCAGTTTAGAATTGAAGTATATCGATTATAAATGTCATTATTTTTGTCTGGGGAGATATAGCAATAATTGAGAGAAAAATATATGTGATTGCAAATAAAAGACAGAAAACGTCAATCTTGCTTTGTTATTGAAAAAAACACCTTTATTATGTGTTATGTTGCTTGCACAAAAGGTAGGAGGAAAGAGTTTATGGCTACTCAATATCCACTCAGCGCTTCTTCTAGTTCCAGTGACTAGTGTTTTCCAGTGCCGACACAGAGGCCAGCGAGAGCACTGAAGTAGTGGACGGTCCGATGTTGCGCAGTTGATTGTACCAGTCATCAGGCTGTCTGGTGGCTTGTGATGGAGCAGGCCCCGAGGGGCAGGAGAAATGATTGCTGGAGGATGGATGGGGTGGGTAGCCTCCAGGGGGCAGCACTGAAGGGAATCGGGGGATGTGTGGAAGGGAATGAGGGCACTGGTACTGCCGCCCCATGGCAGAGGAAGACACACACATACTGCTAAAGAGAGACCCTCGTCCTGGCATTATCCCCACCGGCAGCACTTTCTGAGTTATACGATCCTGCTTCCGCTGCTTGGCACGACGATTCTGGAACCATACCTGCAGCAGAGAGCGAAAACCAGGCAGGTTTAGGTCAGAGTCAGACTGAGTCGAGGTTTGGCTGGGTAACATGGAAAATTAGCTGTAGATGCTGTAACTATTTTGAATGGTGGCCATTAAAAAAGCTATTTTCTTTTCAGCAACATTTAAATCACTAACGTCATTATATTGTAATAGATATTTACTGGCCAAGAACTGAAGACATTAATACAGTTCTTCAATAATCAAGATGTATTTCCTGGCCAGGTATGATGCAATAAGTTTCCTGCGATAAGTGATAACAGAGACTGGCTTCATAAACATTCCTAAGAATAAAATTCTTTGTAACTGCTATTTTCTTGTTAATTTCTAACAAAAGTCAAGTCAGTCTGAAATGCAACGTTGCAATTGACCTTTCTTCCAAATTGTACTGTATATCAGAATGGCTTCTCAAATAAGAAAAAATGTAGGCCCATAACTGATTTTTGTCCATCAGGAACTGGGTTTTGATTGTTAGATCGTGGTTTGCTACTACTCATGATCTCATCTGAGTGACAGGTTGTCCCACCCTCGTGCCAGTAAACGTCATCAGACAAACAAGTGTATAAATCTTGATGCAACTGGATGGGGAAGTTATTGTGATTAAAGATTATTGTTACATAAATAGCTGCTATAATGAATTGAATGGCAAGATTAATCCAAGGGAAAATGTGGCAAGTAGGGCGATGCCGAAAGCTGGGAGAACGGAGCGAGGTCGGTGGTGGACACAGGTCATGCTCATTAGCACTTGTGACCTTTGGCCTTTGTTAATTTCGCTTTGTTTCTGCCAGATCCTGCTTCCCTTTGCCCTGAACAACAACCTTGCTAAATCGGTACTGAAGCCCTCGCAATGGTGGGAAATCCATGGTGCCTTCGAGCTGAGTAGCATCTGCCACTATGGATGCTTGAGGTGGTGAGTTGGAGTAACTTGCCAGGGGACAGGAACACTCACTTCCATCATCTTGGGTTGTATGGGGGCAGCTGCCATCTGAGAGGGAGCAGAGAAGTCGCCACCATTTGAAGGATACCGGAGCCTCCTGTCATGGGGAGAAGCAGGGAACCTGGTACTCACTGCTGGGTGCCTGAAGTGGGAGAATCTGTCGCTAACCACCAGGTGTCAGAGGAGTCAGAGAGGTCCACTGAGGGGTATCCAGCACCACCACCAGACATCGCAGAGAACTTCCCCCAGCTGGTGGAGGATCAGATGGCAGCGTGTTTTGGGAACTGGACCACACATTTCTTTCCTATCCCCAGGTGCTGCGGCCGCCGTTACGGAGTGCAGTCTCGAAGGCCTACGAGGGCGTAGAAAGCAGAGCTGGGCGAGAACCGTGGGAAAGGAGCAAGGCCGGTGGTGGAAGTGCTAATGTGCATCACCTGCGTGCCACACAAGTCTCGCAGAGGAGCTTCATAAGAATAAAAGGAGTGACAGTGCAAGATGAGAAAGGACAAGGCCTGGACTTTACATTGTGTTTTGATTAATTTTGTGCATCCTTGAGGGGCTGCAGCTGTACTTTCGTTTTGGTATTTGTTTATTTTTGGATAAAAGTTTTGGGTCGATCTGGAGGAACAAGGAATCCCGGTGGAGTCCCAGGGCAGAATGGGGAACGCAGAACCGATGTGGTAACAGGCCAAGGTGGAGACATGGGGCTGAAGGCCCAAGGTACAGCTGAGCTGGTGCAGGGGAAGCTTGAGACAGAGCTGAAGAGATGCATAGAGCTAGCGGTGTGGATCCAGGGGAAGGGATGAAACCAGCGAAGGAGATGGGACCAGGAAGTTGGGCGAGAGAGGAAAAAGGTCTTCGGATGGGCCTAAATTCAATCAGTTCATCATATAAAGTGATTGTGTCTCTTCAGAAAATTTAGACTAACTATATGGATTAAATTCTCAATTCACGTGGATTAGTTTTACGATCTCCTTATGACCTTTTTGAAGCGTAGTTGCATAGCTGTCGATGGAGGGAGAGAAAGCTCTTAGATTGTATCAAAAAGATCTTCATTTGTGTTCTGAAACGCTTACTAATTTGGAGAGACATGAGGGTGAGTGATTAAGGATTGTGTTTGGTGAACAATCTTAAAAAGCGAAACTGGCCCCAGAATTTCAGACAAATGTGATGAGCATAATAAAGCAGTAGAAACAGAATCCAGACTGTCGTCTAAATTATTATTAGAGTTATTAGAGCTACTTTTCTGTCCACATATTCAGTCATTTTCTGTGTCACTGTTAATCACAAGTGTGAACACCTCTGGTTAGTGTAACATAAAACTAGGAACATTATTGTAACAATAATAGTTCAATTATCATAGCAAACAGGTTGAGAGGTCAATATATACAGTCTGTATATATTTCTATCTATATATACCTGTATGCGAGCCTCGTTGAGTTTGGTGGCTCTCGCGAGCTCCTCTCTGTAATAGATATCAGGATAGTGGTTCTGTCTGAAAGCTAACTCCAGCTGTTCCAGCTGCTCATTGCTGAAGGTAGTTCTGTGTCTCCTGCGGGATGGTGAAGGGTACGGTCTTGTTCGTCCTCCGCCACCCCTGGTGCTGTCAGATGCCTCCAAATCTTTTCTTGGGTGATTTTGAACATCTGCATCCAATAAGGTGAAATTCAAAAAGGTGAATTCATTACGAGTATGTATTATGAGTATTCATTACATCATGACTTCTTTGTCACTCCTAAAGATTCTTACGATTTTCTTTGTCACTTCCAAACAGAATGAGCCTCGACTCAGGCCTCTCTCTCTAGTTACAAGCAATTTCCTATTGACAGTGAGAGTTCATCAACCGCTGACACCTCTGAGATGTTGGGTTTGCAGGTACACTTCTCTCAAATGATGTTCACTAAAGACGGAGGATTTAAGGGCCTTTATGCTCCCAAACACCACCTAAACTCAATATCGTGAGAGAGAGGCATGCCAGAACCCTGAAGATTACGCTCAGCTTAAGCAAACAATGGCCGAAAAAGTGACTAATTTGTGAAATTGTGGGACTCTTGGTTTCCAGGGGCTGTTCACTACATTAGAGTGGAGGGTAGGAAGTGCTAGGATTTTTGAGCGTCACACTGTACCGAATTGATTATGAAAGTGACTGAAACATGGGGTCTCGATCCTGAGACAGCAGATGAAACGTATATTTCGTATAAACGTATATATAAATTTTTCTAATTGAATATAATTTTTTCAATGCCGTTAATATTGTCAGCATTACAACTTATGAGAATTTTTTTAATTATCATCTGAATTTCGATTGTTCAAACGTTCCACTTTTTTCTTTTATCACAAAATGATTAGGAAATTCATAGGTTTTATTAAAAATGCAGCCACTATGGGAGTGAAAAATAAAAAATACATACATAAAATACCCAAAGACTAAACATAATACAGCAATACTGGAATAAATATTAATGTAAGTTGTTATTTTATTTAGATAATACACTTTTTGCTTTTTGTGTATAAATGTTTTGCCAGTAACAAGTTTGTGAAAACAAATTTCCTGTTCAGGGACAATAAATCTAAAATCTATCTATCTAAAATCTAATATCCTTTCTTTATATATTGTATATTATATAAAATAACAATAAAATTTAATTGCTTTTCTAGTTTCTCTCTTTTACTTTTCTACAGTTTTATTTGTGCTCTGTATCTGCAACTCTAATTTGCCTCAGTGCAGTATAAAGATAAATTGCTTGTGATAATCAGTTTCTTTAGATAAAAGCATCTGCTAAAAGACTAAATAAAAAATATTTAATTTTAATTTAATTTAATTTTTTTAATTTATATAAATATTTTTCATATCTCACTCGTTCACAACATTTCTGTAGGCCTAGTAAATGTAATATTCTTACCTGCGCTTGAGCTAACCGTGACCTCAGAGTAATTTTCAGAGAACTGTTGCTGAGGTTTGTCTGTGTCCATTTCAGACTCTCCCTGGGCTGCAGGCAGGATTGGGGTTTGACCTCCGTCCCAACTGAACCATGCCTTTACACATATCAAGTGTGACATCACAGAGAAGTCACACCTCTCACCTGTCCGCTCTCCCATGATGGCGAAGCCCACCGTACCTGTTCCTGTCATTATGAATGATAAAACAGAACTGTAATTAATTCTGTACTGTTGACAAAATAATGACTAGCATGTGTGAGTAAAACATTGGTTGCAGTTGTGCAGTGACATTTTGGATGATAATATGACTTGGAATTCTGAGGTGAAACTTGTAATTGACTGTTTTCACCACCAGGGGGAGAGTAAACAAAAGAATAAGACGCAAAAGGGAAGCAAGCTAACTAGTGTTTCATTAACAATAAATATTCAATAACATCTGGGATCTGTTGGGGAGCACGGCATATCTAGACTGCTCAATGTAAAGTGTTTTGAACATGTTTTGTTATGCTATCACATGAATTTGTGATAATCAAAATAAAAGTTAAGTCCACTGTGTAGCTTATTTTGATTAAGCATTGTTCATTTTTATTTTTTACAGTTATGCATTTGGCAGACGCTTTTATCTAAAGTGACTCACATTGACATTCTAATCAGTTCTTGCTTTCCTTGGGAATCAAACCCATGACCTTGGCGTTGCAAGCGCCACACTCTACTGATTGAGACACAGGAAAGCTATTGGAAAGTTTTCACCAACCAATTAAGGGACAGGTTTCAGAGAATAATGCAAGCCATGTTGGCATTGTCATGTGACCTACTGTTGTGAACAACAGCCGAGTCACTGATATGAATGCAACTCTCCTTTGGAAAATAATACTTTTTTCTTTTTTTAATACAACTATTAATCTGTCTATTTTTTGTCAAGCATGAAGAATTGGACTGGTTGTGCAAGAGCAGACTGAAGAGCTCTGACAGACACGATAGAAAGTTAGTCAGACCTTAGAGTCAGAGACGTGGTAAGCGTGAACATCCTCTGTGCCAAGGTGAGTTCCTGAGGGAGTCTCCGGTCAACCAGACCCGGTCTGCCAGGATCTGGCTGTTCTTTTCTGCAGTTGAAAAGGGGATTAATTCCAGAAGAATAGGAAGTGAGTTGGGTTCACGGAGTACCTCTTGCTCTGTGGTCAGTGAGGTGATGATGGCTGAATGTAAGTAAGTTCACCTGTCCTGTCCTGCAGAGAACCAGAAGATCTCCATCTACTTTACTGCATCTCTCTCTTTCTTTCTGCCAAATTCCTTGTGAACTAATGATCTGAATTAAATATTCACCTCCTTGTCTGTGCTTTAAAAAACATTACTGTTATTTGCAGTCAGAGCTTGGATTGATTTTATTGTACAAATTTAGGATCATGTAGTTGTTTCACTTAATCTATCCATCTATCCATCCATCCATCTATCCATCCATCCATCCATCCATCTATCTATCCATCTATCCATCCATCCATCTATCCATCCATCTATCTATCCATCTATCCATCTATCTATCTATCTAATCTATCCATCCATCCATCCATCCATCCATCCCTCTATCATCTATCTATCCATCCATCCCTCCATCTATCTATCTATCTATCTATCTATCTATCCATCCCATCCATCCATCCATCCATCCATCCATCCATCCATCATCTATCTATCTATCTATCCATCAATCCATCCATCTCTCCATCATCTATCTATCGATCTATCCATCCCATCCACCCATCCATCCACCCACCCATCCATTCACCCACCCATCCATCCATCCATCCATCCATCCATGTCTGCCTGTCCCATGTTTTTTTATATAAAAATAATATTTAGAAATTGAGATTAAATTTCTGATGTGAATTCTAATCTGTAAAACCACATACTGATAAAGTGTTCTTATTATTGTCATTCAGATGCATTGTAAGGTTCATATTCAGTACAATTAGTAAGACTTCAGATAATATTGTGAAGCTTTTGAGCATTGTGTAAAGCAGAGCTCAAATGACAAGGAAGCAGATGGGTGTGTGTGAGGAGAAAGGGTCAGCCCAAGGGCCTGGACCCAGAGCTGGAAAATCACAGGGACTAACCAAACACTGTAGACCCCCACAATGCTGTGACCCACCCCCTCGCATTTGGGAATTTCCAAAAGTCTGAGGAATTCTGAGTCAGACTAAACCCATACAAGACTGGAAGGAGGTTCTGCTCGTGAGGCCCACAGTTTAACCACAACCATACACTCACATGCACAGACTTGCGCACATAAACAAATATACAAGCATAGATTTGCATGCAAAACTTTTATTGACACTCAGAGAGGAACTTCTCTCCTCCCAATTTCCTGGGACTGAACTAAGAGTGACCTGCCTGGCCATCCCTCAGCCCCGATGGAAGGAATGTAACCCAACACTCTCTGCCCTGTCCGACTCGGTGGCTTGCATGTCTGTGTGTGTGTGTGTGTACACACACAATCAACAGAGTGATGGAAACACAGATTCATCGTTTTTACTAAGGACACAACTACAATGAAAAGCGGTGTTAATTATTTATTTATTTTTTACCGTTGATGGTGTCTAAAATATTGTTTTATTTCACCCACAATCAATGCATATTGTTGGAGCCACACTTACTATTGTATATATCTTTTATAAATGTATTAATTTAAATACCAGTTTGTTATAATATTGTTACTGTTTAGTTTTGTGACTTTGTGCCCTCTATGGGCGAGAGGGGAAATAATGTTCAAAAGGATCTTTTGACCGTGCACCCGGAGCCAAGATGGCATGTGACAAATGTGCAAGCTGTATATAAATTGCTTGTGTTATGTTATTTTAATTTAATAAACTTTCATTGATTTTCATTTAAAGGTCATTGCTTGAATCATTGATGGGTGTCTGGATCTATTTATGCTACTTTGTCAGGATATAATTGTATGAATTGTATGGAAACACTGAAACTTCTGCTTTCTTTTCTTTCTTTTTTTTTACCACGACACCGATAACAGAGTACCTAAACAAAGCAAGCCTTACAGAAACATAATTTTAGTAAGTATACCAAAATAAAGTATATATTTTTAGTTTATGTGGCAAGTATACTATCAATACTATACAATGTACTAGAAGAATACTTGTAAGTATATGTTTTATGCTACTTTTGATTAAATGTACACTTTTTTAGTGTATAAAAGTACACTTAAAGTATAACAGTAGTAAACTTTGAGAACACAACTAGTTTTTTGTTTATACTGCAACTATATTACAAGTTCACATACTGATGGTTTACTGGTTAAATACTTGTAGCACATTTTTTAGTTTATGAAAGTATACTCTTAATAAATACTAGTTATTCGTCGTATTCTGCAAGTATACTTTTCTTTAAGTGAACTTAACATCATAATTACAGTTTGTTATTTATGCAGTATGCAAACATATTCCTATTAGGTATTATCATTATACTTTACATATACCTATAACTGTAATTAAGTATAAGTAAATTCCAGTGTACACTTTGAAAGTGAAATATAGGAACATATATGTTTTGATACATAGAAATTAAAATACATTTCAAAATAATTGATCACTGCTACAAAGGAAACAAATAATATAATGAAATATAAGCAATATACACGTTTCTTTTAAAAATATTCTTTCAGAATACACAGCTATTTTTTGTATATTTGTCAAAAGAGAACAAAAAAAGTTTTGTCTTTTTTTGCCCCCAGATTGTGTTACAGCATTTACCAGCAGGGGCGAACAGACACATGCTGCCAGCCAAATCTCACCCCTTGGCGCCCCTCATGGTGTCTGCCATGTTGAGACCACATGACCAGCTCACTTTATCTCGGTAGCCTAACCCTCCATTATCGGACACTTTCAGTTGGAGAATAAATGTGCCTGTGAGAAAACTCTCTTTCCACAAAGGTGTTTGAAAACTAGAACTGGCCAGCAAAAAATAAACATAAAAAATGACTTCAATGAAGGCTGAATGTTCGTAACTGATTACAGTTGTTTTTGTGGTTTGTGAAAATGTCATTTTCGTGCAGTCTCACACACATGGTCTTCATGAAAGACGTCAGTGCTCTAACATCAGACAGATATCTTTGAACCATACTGGACAGATTTGTGCCTTGCCAATATACAAGTCTTTGGTGACTTTTCCATTGGTTTGTGTTTTGAGAACACAAACTCATGTGCAAGGTGAAAGAGAAAGTTTTATCAATGGAGACTCGTGCAATAATAAACAGGTTTATATCTATAAAGGAGAATTTTATTAGCCTATAAAAGCTGCTCCCAGTGCAGCTAGACAGGCAATTATCCAGCTGTCTGGCGTTTCCCCCTCCCACATAGTATACACTTCTCCAGAAGCAAGAGAGAAAGCAGATGTATAGGCGTCTAAGGTTCATTAGTGATGTGCAAACTCTTGTGTCTGGGGCACGAAAGACTGTAAGTGAGTGGATGGGGGAATTTTCACCCGTCCCAGCGGGCTTGACCTCTCAGTGTATTCCTGTGGCTGTCTGGAGAGCGAGAAGGGACACAGGTGCTTCCACGGGATCTCAGATGGGGCTGCAAGAAACAGGAAACCACCGTCGCTCACAGGCATCCAGACAACACCTCGGCAAATCTACCCAGCCAGACAGACTTGCCAGCAATTCACACATACACACGCATGCATGCACACACACGCACGCACACACACACACACACGCACGCACACACACTCGAACATCCGTGTTTGCACGCACATACACCACACCAGCTCTTTTTCAGACACTATCAAAAACAAAAAAGGGGGAGAAAAAATAATGATGATAATTATATTATATAATTGTATTTATTATTATATTATTATTATCAATTGTGTGTTTTTTCTCATATAAGCCACTACCACAAAACTACTGCCTGAAGGTTGCAAGAAGGCCTGGTGTATAGTTTTGGTCAATTTATTGCATGGCAAACTAAATTCATGTATTGAACATTTAGAAAAATAATAGCCCAGTTCTTTTTAACAAGCAGCTTTTCATTTCTTAAACAACAATGTAGAAAGACAAGATTCATCAGGTTCGAACTGAGAAAGAGTATTTGGGAGAAGCATGAAGAATCATTTTCACATTTGAATTTATACCTCTGAGTCCAGAATTTAAACTCATTTAAAAGTCTTTTTGGGATGTGTTGGAGGAGACTTTACAGAGTGCTGGACTCTTGCATGGAAATAAATGTTGATGTTATTTCCATCACGATGTGTGTCAATTGTTGGTAAGGAGGTTGTATTGACAATGCAAGAGTCAAGCACTGGGTAAAATTTCATCAAAAAGTCATAAGAAAATCATAAGTTGTTATGTTGCAAAAATGAGGACACCCTCCTGAAAGTTACAAAATAAAACTAAATTAAACATTTCTTTTGAAAGGCAACTTTTAATCAACAGTTAACAGTAATATTATATAGCCAATTGAATAATACTGAGGCTTAATGGGAGAACACAATTATTTTTTTCCTTCCGAAGGAGTTTTGGGTTCCTTGCCACTGTTGCCTATGGCTTGCTTAGTTGAGGACACTTAACACTTAATATTCATCAATATTAATGATTGGCTTTTACTAGCTGTACAGTCAAAACAAGTTTTTTTTTAATTGTTTTCCTGAGATCACTGTAAAGCTGCTTTGAAACAATCTCTATTGTCAATAAAGTTGACTTGACTTGTCTCACTACATACTAGGAATGCAAGCATTTTGGAACATAGTGAGAGTGTGGGGATTTTTCCCAGAATCCTTCACACGCAAACTTTTGCAGGATGTTCTTTAGCCTAGTTAGCTTATACTACCACCTATAGGTGTGGATGAATGAAGTTTGATTATCAGCTCCTGCAAAGCTTATTATCTTTATCTTTTTTCCTTTGTTCCTTATTATATACATTGATAAAATGAACCTTTGTGTCTTCAATCTCAACATATTTTCACAAATTTAGTGTTTTGATCGATTTGAATTTAGAGTCCAGATACTCTTGCAAATTCATCCACAATATGCTCACATTTGTTTTCAATGTAAATCTGTAATATTAGGTTTATATCAATTGTAAAGTTATAGCAACTGTAAAAGCAAATGAGCTGATGCTTCAGACAGCTAAAATGTCAATCATGGACTTGCCAACTAATTGACTTTTTTTCTGGGTTAAGAATAATATTTTTCATGCCATGACTCAGATGATAGCCCGAAGGACACAAAAACACAGCTACACACAAAAACATACACATACATAATCATACACACTATCATACACTGTTGGAAACGCCTTGCTAGAAGACAGAACATGAAGGACAGATTAAAAAAATAGCAGTTCGTGTGTTTTACATTTGTTCACAGACAGACTCTTGGCTCTCTGAATGTGTGTGAGACTGTATTTATTTCTTAAAGCAAACATTCCCTCAAAGGAACACTAGTACAGAAAGTTCATTTAAAGAACATAAGCCATAATTTCTTCCACCCTCATATGCCCTTGGTCCATTAGAGTGAAATCAGCCCTAAGGACCAGGGTATGGCGTGACAGTCAGCCATTTTAAACTGCAGCCACAGCACAGCCTTCTCTGTGGTGAGTAAGAGTGTGTGATGTTTGTTTGTATGAGAATGAGAATGACTGAGAATGTGTCATTGTGGGTACTCATTGTTTGCAGTATTAATTAGAAGGACATCTTCATTTTTATACAAATCTCTCACAATCCCACCAAAACCACACCCTCACAGCTAAGGAAAGATGCATTACAATCAAATTAATCATATATCTTGTTACGATCAAATGACACACATTATTGCCTGTGAGAATTAAAAAAGAGTTACTGCTTGTTTAAAAGGTTTTTTTTGTTGTTTGTTTGTTTTTTAAAAAGAGTTTAAAAAACATCTATTGTGAGTGTCTTAACACTTTCACATTCAGTGCATCATAAATGACTGTTGTCTATCATATATTGTAAGATAATTGTAAGTAATGTAAACTTTTCTTAAGCAGAGTGTGTATAGCTGTCACCCTTGGTCCTGTCTTTCTGTGTCTTTGTAACTTCCCTGTCACTGAGGTCATGGAGTCACTTCCTGTTATCACTCCCTGTCTATCGTGATATCACTTCCTGTTCACTTCCGGGGCCCTTCTAGATCTTTCCACACCTGTCTTGAATCACTCATCTCGTTAGTGTCCACAGGTGTGTCTCATATCCTTGTCTTTTTAAGCCCTCTTGTCTGTCTTGGTCGTTGTCAGTTGTTAATGTTATGTTGTGTATGTTGGATGCCTTCTCTCTGAGTTCTGCACAAGAGTGTGCCGCTTTGGTTTCCTGTGTTTTTTTTTAATTAAAGTACAGTAATACCTCAGTTTACGAGTTTAATTCGTTCCAAGAGCGAGCTTGTATCCCAAAATGCTCGTACGCCAAAACAATTTCCCCCATAAGAATGCATTAAAAATCAATTAATTCGTTCCACACGACCATAAATGCCCATTTTAAATATTTTGTGTTTATTTTACTCTATTAATTACAGTTAAAATTATAACCATTAAGATCTCATATAAATACTAATTAGTAATTGACAATTAAACTCTAAAAATACTTGACAATTTACTGTAACTCACTTTGAGCAGCTTCTGGTGGCATGAAGGAGATGAGAGACAGAGGAGGGAGGGGGAAAACACAAAACCTGGATTCAAGTGCAAATGAGTGAATTTATTACAGGGAGTGCAGAATTATTAGGCAAATGAGTATTTTGACCACATCATCCTCGTTATGCATGTTGTCTTACTCCAAGCTGTATAGGCTGGAAAGCCTACTACCAATTAAGCATATTAGGTGATGTGCATCTCTGTAATGAGAAGGGGTGTGGTCTAATGACATCAACACCCTATATCAGGTGTGCATAAATATTAGGCAACTTCCTTTCCTTTGGCAAAATGGGTCAAAAGAAGGACTTGACAGGCTCAGAAAAGTCAAAAATAGTGAGATATATTGCAGAGGGATGCAGCAGTCTTAAAATAGCCAAGCTTCTGAAGCGTGATCATCGAACAATCAAGCGTTTCATTCAAAATAGTCAACAGGGTCGCAAGAAGCCTGCGGAAAAACCAAGGCGCAAAATAATTGCCCGTGAACTGAGAAAAGTCAAGCGTGCAGCTGCCAAGATGCCACTTGCCACCAGTTTGGCCATATTTCAGAGCTGCAACATCACTGGAGTGCCCAAAAGCACAAGGTGTGCAATACTCAGAGACATGGCTAAGGTAAGAAAGGCAGAAAGTCGACCACCACTGAACAAGACACACAAGCTGAAACGTCAAGACTGGGCCAAGAAATATCTCAAGACTGATTTTTCTAAGGTTTTATGGACTGATGAAATGAGAGTGAGTCTTGATGGGCCAGATGGCTGGATTGGTAAAGGGCAGAGAGCTCCAGTCCGACTCAGACGCCAGCAAGGTGGAGGTGGAGTACTGGTTTGGGCTGATATCATCAAAGATGAGCTTGTGGGGCCTTTTCGGGTTGAGGATGGAGTCAAGCTCAACTCCCAGTCCTACTGCCAGTTTCTGGAAGACACCTTCTTCAAGCAGTGGAACAGGAAGAAGTCTGCATCCTTCAAGAAAAACATGATTTTCATGCAGGACAATGCTCCATCACACGCGTCCAAGTACTCCACAGCGTAGCTGGCAAGAAAGGGTGTAAAAGAATAAAATCTAATGATATGGCCTCCTTGTTCACCTGATCTGAACCCCATTGAGAACCTGTGGTCCATCATCAAATGTGCGATTTACAAGGAGGGAAAACAGTACACCTCTCTGAACAGTGTCTGGGAGGCTGTGGTTGCTGCTGCACGCAATGTTGATGGTGAACAGATCAAAACACTGACAGAATCCATGGATGGCAGGCTTTTGAGTGTCCTTGCAAAGAAAGGTGGCTATATTGGTCACTGATTTGTTTTTGTTTGGTTTTTGAATGTCAGAAATGTATATTTGTGAATGTTAAGATGTTATATTGGTTTCACTGGTAAAAATAAATAATTGAAATGGGTATAAATTTGTTTTTTGTTAAGTTGCCTAATAATTATGCACAGTAATAGTCACCTGCACACACAGATATCCCCCTAAAATAGCTAAAACTAAAAACTACTTAAAATATTGATACAAAAATATTCAGCTTTGATATTAATGAGTTTTTTGTGTTCAGTGAGCACATGGTTGTTGTTCAATAATAAAATTAATCCTCAAAAATACAACTTGCCTAATAATTCTGCACTCCCTGTATAATAGTGCAGAAAACAAACAAAGTGATAATCCAGAGTGAAAGTCGTGGAACGGGAGACGCGCGCGCGACCAACGCGAGCTCTGGGAGACGCGCGCGACCAACGCGAGTTCTGCAGTGGAGAGAAGTGAGGAGACAATGAATTCATGAACCACATATATATTTCACTACATGAACAATAGCGATCACAATTAATTAATGTTATCACTTCTAAAAGTATCACTGTGGTGAATGATGCAGCCAAACAGAGTGAGGCTGAGAGAATGAATGCTTTAAGGGGTGATGAAGGGGTTGGAACTGCAGGACTGTGTTATGAGAGGTTGTCATTAGGATATTTCCAGTAAAAATGCCCGCGAAGATGCAGAGCGTTAGGACAAAAATGCGCGTGGGTGAGGGAAAAATTTGCTCGCACTCCGATACAATGCTCGTACACCGATTTGACCCTCCATGCTCGTACACCGATTTTCTCGTATACCAAGTCGCTCGTAAACCGAGTTCCTGTGTTTCTCTCCGCACTCCAGCGCACAAAGTGTGACAATAGCTGCATGTTATAGCTTATTTGTCTATTGATAGGATATCAGGTCACGTTCCATGAGCATACAAAATGGACATTGTAACAGAATTGTTACTTGTGAACACACCTACTTTTACTTTTTTGGATTGTGCTTTCCAGTTCCGTGCACTACATGATTAAGGCCTGTGAATAGGCATCCGAAATAGCATAATTCCTCACTCGGTGAAAAAAACATATGTGGCAAAATAAGTCAAATAATTCACAGTACTTATAAAACAAATAGGAAAAAATACCCAGTGAATACCTTACTTCTGGTGAGTCTGAAGTGTTGATGATGGACACTTTTAATATCCCATGAGGCCTCAGGAGAGGATTTGTGAATGGTAGTGAAGTGATAAAACTGACAGTGGTTACATGATAATGACAGCATGGCGAAAATTGTACATTGGGTAATTACTTTTCAAAAATAAGTACCTACTCATGAGAGTATGCATTCTACATTTACATTTTTTATGTATTTTGCTTTTATCCAAAGCCACTTAAATTGCATTCAAGAAAAACGTTGACATTCTAATCAGTTCTTGCTTTCCTTGGGCATGTTGCAAGAGCCACACTGTAATGTTTGAGCTACAGAAAATTATGCGATTTAGGACACAGACAATTTAACAATAACGTTTCACAGCTGTGACCATAAAAAACTATTTCTACCTACAGTGGTACCTCGAGATATGAAAGACTCAACGTACGAAAAATCCAAGTTACGAAAGCAAAGATGAAAAATTTTACTGCTCTATATACGAAAAGTTTTCAAGATACGAAAGGTTTCTGAAAGTCCGAGATTCGCCCCATAACAATTTTGAAACTCGCGCCGCACGCCGCCATCTTAGTTATAGTAGACTCGCCACCATCCTCCTGCTCTCCCATTGGTTCCTGATGCTAGCCAAGCCATGAGATCCTTCTTTATCTCAGCTTTAGCTCAGCCACTCCGCACCTGAAACATGGCTGAGAGGTTAAGGTGACGAACTAGAAATCCATTGGGGTTTCTCCGCGCAGGTTTGAATCCTGCCGTTGCCTTTTGTCCTCCTCCTCCTCTGCCGCCACTTTCGGAAATAGCCTCACTCGAAAGGTAAGCTTCGACTTTTTACGTTATTTCATTATTTTATAGGTCAATTTAGTTTTATTATGAAATTTAATGGGGTGTTTTTGGAGGGCTTGGAACGGATTAGCCATTTTACATGTAAAATGTGTTCCAAGATACGAAAAACTCATTATACGAAGGCCGCCTCGGAACGGATTAATTTCGTATCTCGAGGTACCACTGTATTTCTAAAATATAAAAAAGGAAAACAAAGGACTCAGACTGAATGGGATCCATGTGTGGTTTATTAAAATAAAGCAAGTTCAAAGTACAAACAGGCATGAGTCAAGAGATCAGGGCAAACAAGAAGATCAGAGGCAGAGCAGTAAATGTGGTCATAACAGGCAGAGGATCAGGGCAGGCAGCAAACAGCAATAAAAGTAGTACAGGCAAACACAAGTGGCACTCAGCAAAGAATCAAGGTAGTCCATACCAGAGTGTAACATGGGCAGAACAACACAGGGAACATAACACTCAGAAAAGTAGCAAACAAGACTTTGCAAGGAGTGACATACACACACACACGATTTAAAGAGTCTGAGGGATGAGGGACAGGTTTGCAGTAATCAGTCCAGGTATGTGAGCTTTTGGGAAATCTAAAGGAATATGTTGTGAGATGTAAAAAAAGCAATTGCAAGATATAGTCTCTTTGTAAGATAGTTTTAAGAAATAAAGTTGCAGTTGTGAGATTGTAATTTCATGAAAAAGGCATTTATTCTAAGAAATAATGGTGCAACTTTGTGATATAAAGTCTCGATTGCACACTCAAAATGTGAGATATAAAGTCACTCATTTTGAGATGTAGAGTTACAGTTGTGAGATCCAAGTGAACATTTTGACCTCACCATGATCTCTCAGGATACTCATGATGTGGTCACAATGTGAGGTCACAGCGCACTCACTGTGAAACTTTCTCTGATATGGGTCAGTTATATCACAATTTTTTCCCTTTTCCTTTGTATTCTTTTCAGCCTGATATTAGCATTTGACAGAAACATTTCTATTTGACACTGATTTCTTTCTGATGCATTCAGATTCTGGTGTTGTTATGGTGACTCCTTTTCACTTCTTAACCTCATGTCAATGTCAATGCAATCAGTTGCAACACTAGCCAGCTGGTGTGATTCCTGAAGCCAGGTGACTCTACACCTGAGCTGGCACGATGGCTGGTTCACATGTACCTGGCCATGTGCCAGTGCTCTGCCAATAAAGGTACAGGCCACAGTGCATATCGGCAACTCCACACTGAATCCAGAACACAACTGTACTGCGCAAACGGCTTAACAAATCCTGCAGTACCCACATTTTTCCAGCGTTGAGAAACAGGAAGTAGAATGTCCCTCTGGTGACCAGCATTTGAACTGCCTCCTCTCAACAGGCTCAACATTTTGCATTCACAATGAGTTCACGTATTACTCACACGTATTTGTGAACATTGCAATATCTCACGCATTGACTGGGATATAAACTCCCAATAGTAAAATCTCAACTGTGAGATGGTCACATTTTGATATACGAAGTCTAAATTCTAAGAAATAAAGTTGCAATTAGCATGCATTTGCAGGATGTCGTCACAAATGTTGAGAAACAAAGTTGCAATTGTGAGATACAAAGTCAAAATTAGTTTTATTTTTCTTCTCTAAGGCAAAACCCTTGGACTGCAACTAATCTGCATCTTTTCAGTCCAGCTAAACACAGTGTATACGAACATTTAACTTTACTTTATTAAATCCACAGCTGTCATTGTCTACTCCAGGAGTGTCTTGAAATAACAGTACAGTTAACAAATGATGTCAGTCTGTGTTTGCCCTGATGTATTAGATGAAAGTAGCAACAGTTACTAGGTAGCTGTTTGAGGACATGATTGTGGGTGCTTGTGCAGAGAACAACCATGCATGCTATTCTCAATGAACCAGAACTGACTTGGCAGCTTCTCTCTCTCTCTAGCTTTCTCACTCCCTCCCTTCATCTCTCTTTCTCTCCCTCCCTCCCTTTCTGCCACATTCTCCCAAATCTCTGCTGATCTTTGCCCTTTGCAGACTTGTGCCAAACCACAACGAACCTATGGAGGCCATGACGTCACTCTGATATGAGAACATGGAACAGCAGAAGCCAACAAGAAGAAAAAAAAGAGAAAGCAAGACTGTAGAATAATTATATAAAAGAGGGAGTGAATCAGGGAATAGCTCTCGGTTTGGGAAACACAGAGCGAGAGGGAGCTTTGCCACAATTTAAATTAAAACAGGGTTTGAAAAAGCAAGGAGGAAATGATGTGAAATGGAAAGGCGAAAGCAGCGACTTTTGGTTTCTCCTCAGTGTGCTTGGCGTTCTCTCTTAACACATTTTTAATGGGTGTCTTCCCAATCAGACTTTTACTGCAGGAAATTTCAGCACACCACATTGCGTGAGGCGACGAAGAGCTCCATTCTTGGCTGGGCTCAGCACCGTGCCAGGCTGCATCACGCTTGCCAGGGAGGAAGGGAGGTGAGGGGGAGGGAGCACGGGGTTGTGGTGTGGGTCCCTTGCCAACATTACAGCTCTGCAGTTTTTTTTCTACTCTGACAATAGCGAGTTTGACCAAGCCACTGAGAAACAGAAAAGGACGGGGTAGAGGGAGCGAGCAGACACTTTTCTCTCCTCTCCAGTGTAAAGTCGCTTTTATTTGCGCCACTGCTCTCCAGGTTTTGAGGTTTTACAGCGTCTTCAGCTGTGTCAATGTGAGCAAGGCTGTTTTTTTCCCGTCCTTTCCGCCCTCTTCCTTCCACTCCTCTTTCTTATTTCTCATAGTTTGTTTTGTCAGATTTCCAGCTCTCTATGTGAGGCCTTTCTTTTCACCCTTCTCAAACCCATCGTGCAGCCCCCTTTCTTTTCTGTTTTGCTGCTTTTCCCCTCATTCCACTCCAAAAACAGTGCTGTGGTTGAGCAGTGGTTGAATAGGAATAATATTTGCTGTACTTTGCCGCCTTCCTGGTCCTATTCTCTTCTAACTACGAGTCTTATTTTTAGTCGCATGCAAGTTTTGGTCATTTCCTGCGGCTGGTGTCGCCTGACATTTGCAGTTTGGGGCTTAAATAGAGGTGTTCACGGTTATGGTGCTTGTCCAAATGATGTGGTTCTGATGTCTTAGAACAGTAGTTGATTGATACGTTCTGTATTAAATGCTATGGTTAAATGCTAAATGCTATTGTTCATGTCTGGAGTTTGTATATATCACAATTACCAGGAATAGATCCACCCATAACTCCATATTGAGATCTCTAGCAAATTCATGTTGAGAAAGATGGAAAGTTCTGGACATTTTTACTTGATATGGATTCCAGTAACAGCCTATCACAGAGAAGAAACAAACACGACAAGAGCCAGTAATTTCTGCGTGTCTGTGTGAATGAACGCGTTTTTTTTTTCTATGATGATACACAAACTCAACACGCATGTGACACTAACAGTGTTTTCAGCGTCTGCCGTCTCAATATAAGAGGACATGAAGACATGAACTTCTCCAGAGCTGATTTGAGTCACTTCGTAAGTTTCTTAACATTTCACTTGAGTACAAACTACCGTCAAATACATACTGATGCAATGTCCTAATTCAGAGACTGCATCCTTCAAAGGCCAAGAAGGTCAGAACAAGCATTGGTAAATGGGACGGTCAAGCCTATGGAGGACTGTTCTTGTCCCCTAGAACAGTGGTCCCCAACCTTTTTTGTGCCGCGGACCGGTAAACGTGTGATAATTTTGCCGCGGACCGGTGCCCGCTCGAGATTGTTGACGCGGTTGGGGGTGCGAGGGGGTTTGGTTGCGAGCGCAAGCGAGACTGTTCAAATGCCTCCATAGGCACAGCGCCACAGCCGCTTGCAGCCGTTTGCAGCAGTTCGCGGACCAGTATATATATAAAATCGCATCTTAGTAAGAATATCATACAACCAAGATATTTTTTTCATCCATGTTTCAAATTTATACAGTTGTGTTGTGCAGCATCTTATTTGACAAAAGAAAGCAGTTTTGTTGTGAATAATTATGAGGTTATGGAGTTTAAAAGACAATACACCACATTAAATCTTATGTGAACAATTTAATTATATAGAGATTGAAGAATGGTAAATAGTAAATACCCTTAAGGGGGCCTCACAAAGTAATTGCGCTTTCAACCAAGGGGGACAGTGATGGAGATTTTGTACCAAAACCAGGAATTACTTAGTGTGGCTCTGCTTCAGAAGATTTAGAAAATAGTTTTATCATGTTTTTTTGTCCTCATTTGAGCTTGAGCTATTTGCGTATATAAAAAGCCGGAAATTCTTCACAATTTCTCCTTCCTCCATTAAAAAAGAAAGTCAAATGGGTTTGAAACAACATGATACGGAGTAAATGAATCATTTACTAGAGGAATTGTCCCTTTAAATTTGTGCATTCCTCATGCACATCCTAACAGACCTTGGGGCTTTCAAAGTTACTTAGTGTTGCTCTTTTGGTTGTCTTGTTATTTGTTGTGCATAGTGTTGTAATGAAATGAAACCCATTGTTATTTTATTTCTTTTGTCCCCCTTGAAATATCTCAAGCTGAATGCAAACTTGCATAACCCGCATAAAAGCTTCAGTGCAATGTGTTGGAGAAGCCGCTAGACCACAGCTTCAACGCTAATGAAAGTAATTACTTTTTTCTGTCTTTTTAAACAAGTCACGAAGGGGAAAACAAAATATTTCATCAGGCTCATGAATACTGGTATGATCACAGTGCGGAGTCTAATTTAATCTGTAGTGTTTACATCCAAGGCCAAGACTCTCTAAACAGCTGTATCCCCTCTGGGAAAGGGGGGGGGTGGGGGTGCTGAGATGGTGCAGTCTTGGACCCCCTTCAGCGCACTGGGAGATTTAAGAGCAGGATGAAAGGAACCTGGGCCACTCAGCGGTCACCAATCTCTGATTCATCTTTCTGGGAAAGAGCAGAGCGAGAAAAAACCACAGAAGGCTCCCTCCTTCCTTAGAGCTACATTCTCACTGACAGGCTAATCAAGACAACACAGAGAGATAGACTGAGGCTGAAAATACTCAAGGCGAGTTTGTGAACGAAAACACATATAACTAGTTTTGATTTCATGCATATTTAAGGTCAGAAATGTGTCGGCCACGATTCCAAACGTAACGTGTATCATTTTCAGCACTGTTACAAGAGGAGCTACTGTGGGCATGAGTGTAGACAGTTTTCCTCTATGGTCAGTTTCCTCTTTCAGGTCAACAACTCATGGCAAGTTTTTGCCGTAAATGCAATAAATGTGTCAAGTTCAATGTGTTCAAGTCCTCTGGTAATTATGAGTTGAGAATTCGTAGCAAATCAAATGAGTTCAAATCAATTTGGTCGAAATGGAGTAATGGAGGTACCAATGGAGGTTTCTACGAAGAAATCTTTTAACTCTAGTTCTGATGAATAAAGAACGCACATCAGGTGTGTTTTTGCTTTTTAATGTTTTTATTCTACTTAAGAAGCTGTAAATGTAATCAATATGATATATATTCTATTGTAATTGTACAATACTATTGTGCAACTATCATGCAGTTTAGCTAATTTTATCGCAAAAGAGA
This sequence comes from Rhodeus uyekii, assembly GCA_037043235.1. NCBI lineage: Eukaryota > Metazoa > Chordata > Actinopteri > Cypriniformes > Acheilognathidae > Rhodeus > Rhodeus uyekii. Next base: position 737,683 of record JAWRVZ010000045.1, read on the forward strand.
AAAGAACTGTGGTGATTATTCTCAGATGACCTTTTTAGGAAATTAGTTCTCCATAAACATAATATTTATTAGTAAAACAGTATGGTTATTTAATATCTATTTCCATCCAATGCTGTGTGATAATAATCCACAGCTTGCTGTGCATTTTAATTCACACCATGGAGTCAAATTAACATGACATGAAGAGGAGGGTGGTTGCCTCTGTGAAGTGCATTAATATCATTTAACACACTGCTAGCCATGGATTATCCCACTTATACCATGTGGAACTTGCCAGTATTGGCAATGTAAATCGGTCGTTGATGTTTGAGACGCAATAATTGACCAGAAGGGTAAAATTGATGGTTATTTTTGTTGATGGTTAGTTACAGCTCATTAGACCAAGCATTCTGCCTGCTTTCAATCACACACAGAGATAAAGCAGTGCGTAAGATTACATGTATTTGAATGAATGAATTATAATATTTATTTAAATTACTTATTACAGAGAGTGAGAGTGATTTGTGCCTGGGTCTCTTTTGATGAAGCTGCGAGTTTAATTACTTCAAAATAGCATTATAATTCCCTTGATGTCGAGTAATATAATGTAGCAGTTCAGTAGCAAAGCTATTTTATTAAAAGTAAATTATTTATGATTAGGAACACCATACTAATACTGTGTTTGACCCCCTTTCGCCTTCAGAACTGCCTTAATTGATTCAACAAGGTGCTGAAAGCATTCTTTAGAAATGTTGGCCCATATTGATAGGATAGCATCTTGCAGTTGATGGAGATTTGTGGGATGCACATCCAGGGCACGAAGCTCCCGTTCCACCACATCCCAAAGATGCTCTATTGGGTTGAGATCTGGTGACTGTGGGGGCCATTTTAGTGCAGTGAACTCATTGTCATGTTCAAGAAAACAATTTGAAATGTGATGTGGAAATGCTTTGTGACACGGTGCATTATCCTGCTGGATGTAGCAATCAGAGGATGGTATATGGTGATCATGAAGGGATGGGCATGGTCAGAAACAATGCTCTGGTAGGCCGTGGCATTTAAACGATGCACAATTGGCACTAAGGGGCCTAAAGTGTGCCAAGAAAACATCCCTCACACCATTACACCACCTCCACCAGCCTGCACAGTGGTAACAAGGCATTATGGATCTATGTTCTCATTCTGTTTACGCTAAATTCTGACTCTACCATCTGAATGTCTCAACAGAAATCGAGACTCATCAGACCATGCAACATTTTTCCAGTCTTCTACCGTCCAATTTTGATGAGCTCGGGCAAATTGTAGCCTCTTTTGTCCTATTTGTAGTGGAGATGAGTGATACCCAGTGGGGTCTTCTGCAGTTGTAGCCCATCCGCCTCAAGGTTGTGCGTGTTGTGGCTTCACAAATGCTTTGCTGCACACCTCGGTTGTAACGAGTGGTTATTTCAGTCAAAGTTGCTCTTCTATCAGCTTGAATCAGTCGGCCCATTCTCCTCTGACCTCTAGCATCAACAAGGCATTTTCTCCCACAGGACTGACGCATACTGGATGTTTTTCCCTTTTCACACCATTCTTTGTAAAACCTAGAAACGATTGTGTGTGAAAATCACAGTAACTGAGCAGATTGTGAAATCTACAGCATGCCACGCTCAACAACCATGCCACGCTCAAAATTGATTAAATTAATTGATCTTTCCCATTCAGTTTGGAGTTCAGGAGATTGTCTGAGATTGTCTTGACCAGGACCAACCTCTAAATGCATTGAAGCAACTGCCATGTGACTGGTTGATTAGATAATTGCATTAATGAGAAATTGAACAGTTGTTCCTAATAATCCTTTAGGTGAGTGTATAGGTATGTGGAAGAAAATGTGTAATTTCTACAGGTTCTGATGGGTTAACAGAACAGATAATACAAGTGATGTTTCGTATGAACATGGTGTTCAGTTCTTTACTCAAATGTGGTTAAAGACAGTATCTGTGACACACTCAGTTCTCATTCTAGGGTCACACATGAGTCATAAATCCTGCAAGGACATTTCTCATCTGGAAGACAGTGGATTTCTCGTGAAGACTGTTCCTTTGGCATTGTCAGATGCCTACAACATTCCTATCAACCCCTGCAAAGACAAACATAGGCGATATCCTTTCCCTTCAAGGTTGAGTCACAGCAAATTACTAGGACAGAACAATACATTCACACAGGACTTCAGCTGATATAACTTCAACGTAAGATTCAGTGTCATGCAGTGACCAATGGTACTGTTAACTGTAAGAGTTACAAATGGCAAGCATGTATCTGTGTTAGTGTATAAATGTGGAGGGCTTGATGACCTTAGGCACAGCTGTCTTCACACATCTCATTCAGCTATCATGAGAACAGCAAAATAAAAATGAATAGGAATAAAATATGTGATGTGATAGTGCAACTTTACTTATAGTCAACAGAATGTATTAGAGGGGCCATCAAAATAAAGTGAAACCAAAGTGAAACTCTAGTACTCTCAATTCATTTGACGAACCCAAATCATTTTGATGACAGACTTTGGCTCAGGGATTTCAAAATAACTAAAACAATATTCTAGATAGTGTACAATGAGATTGGTTCACTGGTTAGTACAGATATCCATTGTATTTTCTAAGTGAATAAAATATTAGCACATACGGTATGTTTTCATACATTACGATTTTATGGGCATCTTGGCATTTCTTAATGTGATATCTAAACATTTGCATAAAAATGCATGGATGGAAAGATAACTTTTGACAATTATAGGGTCACTGGAATCATGCAACGATGCAAATTGTATGTTATCAATAGGCGTTCACTTCTGTAATATAGGACAATTTCTTTCATACCAATTGCAAATTGTACCAGAATTGATATGAACTAAACCCTAAACTGTGCGCTTAGCTGACGCACACCCAAGTTTGAAGAAATGCGTAGACACCTACTAAACGAGCCAAGCTCTGGCACCAAACAGACTTACAGAAAGATCTCGCGTGAAAGCACTTTTACCCTCACTACTCAAGTGTGCCTTTTAAAAAATGAGATAGTCCAGAAATCCTTGAGGTTTAATCTTGCATCCAATCCACTGTGGCTCGTGGAGCTGTTCCACATGATTTCAGATATTATGACATTCAGCCAATGGGGAATGAAATGCTAAACAAACATAAAAATTTCATAAAACCCTGTGATTTACAGTGTGATTTCACATGTTAATGAAAGTAGTAAAATAACCTACCAAGGGTTTTATGAATCACATCATTTCAGCTGTGGCCAGAGCTGTAACATTTAATCAAAAGTCGCTTTCTAAACACTGTTACTCGGCGCAGTGAATTCTCAGTATCTGAGTCTAAAATCTAATGATGGTGAAAACATCTCCTGCCAATTCAAGGCCAAGTCATCTCCAAAACATGGTTAAAAGTGGTCTAAACTGTGGCCATGAGTGCTTCATCTCAGAAACCACAGGTTTCCATTTTAAGGTTACAATAATCCATCTCCATACATATTTGTTGTATTTTTTTTTTTGCCACAAGAGCAACTACACGAACACATTCGGTTGAGAGCCTACTAATCTTCTCAAAACTTTCCTCAAAATATATTTCACAGCTTCTCTGGCAATCAGAAATTCATACCAAAGCTTTCCGAGAAGTCTATATCAAAAAAATACATACAATTATGTTCCATGCAGCTTAAGCCTGATTACAACGCTGACTCATTAAGTAAAATGAGTCTGCAATATACTAATTAGCCAAATGACTTGCAGCACCAGAGTTTGATTGGACACAGTTTTCTGTCCTGTATTTCAAACTGAAAAGGGAAGATGGGGAAGAACATACTTGTTACTTGTTATTGAAAGGCAAATGATATAAGGGGGAGGGACATTCTCATCCTAGAATCTGATTGGTAAATACTCTGGACACACCCACGAGTGCAAGATGAGTCATTAATACTTTTTAGATCACTTTGCCAGAAGAGACTATACATTTTTAATGTGCGTCTTCTATAAAGGATAACTATTTACTTTTATTTTTCGTTATCGAATACAAAGCTAACAAATTTATGGAGGGAAAACCCACATATTTTGATTGCATTGGTATATGGTGTCTATAACTTGTATTTATCTCAGAATATTCATTTAAAAGTCAAAACAGCTCAATTTTGCCCTTACAGAGAAGTAGATTTTCCTCTTTTAGACAGGAGAGCTGAAATTAAATCTCCACGAGTAGAGCCCCAGAGGGAGAAAGAGGGGAAGTGAAGGAGAGAGGGAGAGGCTGAAGAGGAAGGATTTTGTCAGGACTTCATAAACACGTACATAGAGTGGAATAACTATGCCAGGATTAAGACTGAGGAAAACTTTCCAGAGCTGGTTTGAGTCTTGGAGGCGAGTGAGAGAGAGAGAGAGAGAGAGAGAGAGAGAGAGAGAGAGACCTTGGTTTACAGTGTGGCCAGGCAAACAACAATGCACTACACTACAATGAGAAAGTGGGAAACAATTGAGGTGAAAAGGGGATGGAGAGAGACAAATCTCAAGAAATAATGCTTAGAGAAAGACATTTTGACAATCTAAAGCAGATGCTGATCTTGATGATAAGATGAAACTGAAATATTTATTTATTTATTTTATTTTTCATTACAGTCAGCTTGAGGAAACTTTAGCATGACATCAGCTAAATTAAACACAGGCCCTTGCTAGGACATATCCAGTATGAATTATGGCAGAATGAGTTAATGGAAAAAAAATGAAAATGGCCGATTATATCATTCACTTGCCAGGTAAGAGAATAAAATGACAAAAGGTTGAAAAATTGGAAAAAGATGAAATACTGGTTTGGAAAAGAAGCAGGTATTGGATAGCACTGAAAAGCAACAGATGCTGAAGTCTGTTGCCAGGCAAGTAAATTCGACTAAAGGTTAAAGTCAATGTGAAATGCTACTTGCAACCCATCTAATCTGCTTCAAGACGTTCAGTGACTACATTTACATGTGTACCAATATTGCAATTACAGTGGAGTTCACTTATCTCGACCTCGGTTAACTCGCCAACCCTATTATGTCGATGTTTTTGAAGTGGAACCGCCAAACTCCCTATTTGTCTTAACATTTTCTTATGGGTTATGTCGATTCTTTTATGTCGCCGAACCCTAGTAGCTACTGCCATGGGTCCCACCCCCATCCCAAAGCCTCATCTGCTTCTGTGTGCACATAAAGCCTTCTCTGATTTGATTGATTTTCTCAAATATTTTGGCATTGGTCAGTAATGATGGTTACCGACCAATGAGTGTGAGGCTAAGATAAACACACACACACAAACACATCCTGCTTCTGTTCTGAAGTGCGCTCTGCTCAGCGCCGCTGCGGATTGAAGAACCCGGTTGTTAAAAGACCAAATTTGTTGAGAAAGCACATTAGACAGGCAGAACGCAAGAAAGTATGCAATCTAGTACAGAGTGATGACCTCACAAATATGCTATGACCGTTAACGCTGTGATCGAAATTGTGTTTGCAATGTTGGAGAATATAATTAAAGGTTTGTATGAAGAATCGAAGGTGTTTTTTATTGTCTACTGGTAAATCTCTGCTGTTAGTTGGTGCACATATGCCTTTTGTTGTTAGCAAACATATACAGTGTATGTACATTTTTATAGCATGCCGATCGCTTCATCAAATAAATCGCCATATTGGCTGTTGGTTATCTCGATCATTGTTATCTCGACGCTTTTTTGCAACCACCGAGGCCGTCGACATAACTGTATTCCACTGTATTTTCAATAATCAGAGTAGGGGCTCAATCACAAAAGCAAACCTCTTCAGTCCTGCTAACATGCCATTTTCTTTATTCTGATTATTGTAAAGAGTATTCAAATGTGGAAGTATGTCTTCAATGTCCCAATTTCAATGTTTCCGAGCTTCAATATACTGCATTATATTCAGGTCACACAACGTTATCAACTCATCTTCCTCAGCGCCCTGAAAAAATGATGCCTTCTTTACCACCATCTCTACAAATCTGCACATCACCCTTGTACATCACAAATAAATCCAATTAAAGCGTTTACATGCTTGTTCACTATGATTAAAACCGGTATCCACCATACATTTTACTAAGATTTTGGTTGCTATTATTATAAGCTTAATCGCATCAGTTTGATCAAAGTATTGTGTTGCGAGTAGGTGAAGTTTAAACGCAATATCGCCTAAATCTCGTCATGATTGCATTGTAAAAAGGACAGTGGGACGTTGCAATGCTTCATTGTTTGGAGGTTCCTTAATTAGGGTGGGCAGAACATGTTATTCTTACCCTGGCTAGTATAGTGTACTGTTGAGACATGTTGCAGCTGGTGTGATCGCTTTTCCTATTATGTATGACGAAAGCGTGTTAATGAATAATTGTACCCTGTGCTTCATATATGTCATGTTTTTCCACATTGAGTTGACACAGGCACTGCGCCAGTCGTGCATATGACATGTTTAGTGAGGACGAAAAGCGTGCCAAAAGGACTTAAGCACACCTCCCATTTCAAGCAGTTTAATCTCACAAGTACATGGCAGAGTCGGCATATTTTCACGAGCTTGTGGTTAATCCGCTGTAGGCGAACGCAACAGTGAGATGACAGTGCGATAGTGATGGCTGCTTTTCTTGGCTCTGGTGGCCACGAAGCCGATTTAGGCCCTGCCCTCTCCTCCAGGACCCAACGGCTGCCTTTCACACTGGGTGTAAAATACTGTCTGGGGATGTATTTCTGGTATGAAATATGGATGGGAGCTCGTGCATGTACATTTAGGCAGGGAGAGGTGAGAGAGAGGTCACTGCTCACTTTGCCGCCACAGAATTGGAGGCCATCCAGCGCAAAAGAGACAGCGGCTTTTTCTCCCTCTCTCATTCTGCTCTGCTTATGGATGATGTTTGGAGATATGAGGCATGAGAAAAACGAGCGAGAACTCTGGAGGTATGCTGGCTATGGAAAGCATGAGCAGAGATGCCTGTGATCTAAATGAGAGACCCGTAACTAGGACAGCTTTTCATTCACCCCATTGACCAGATCACAGTCATCAAAGAGGAAAGCAAAAATGAATAAGCCCAATCCACTAGGTAGAACTCGATCTGTACGCACAGTGTGCTATAAAGAGCAGAAACAAAGAGTGTTGTTTGCAGAGATCAGCTTTCATTGATGGTCCAGCAGTGATTGCGCATTGAATAATGTAATTTCAATAAAGTAAACATAAGTGGCCTTTTTTATTCTGCTCAGCTCTTTTGTCCAAAGGATACATTCAATTATTCACAAGCTTTGGGTAATTGATAAACCCTGCATGCTATTTATATTTTATTTCAAAAGGACAAATAATACCGCTGACCTCCAAGCCTCCAGCTCATTGTGAATTTCTATGATGGAATATTATGGAACAAGATGAGATGCTTTTTGCAATTGAAGTCAACATGAAACCTCCAAAATGTGAGTGAAACAACATAAAAATGCTATTAAAAAAGACTATTTAAAAGATTTTATTCAAAGGGGTTGGATTGTGAAATGCTGGTTTGAAAAATAAGAGTGCCTGGTGGATACTAATAAAAAATAATTTCAAATATCTTTTTATTTTTTATTATTGCAATAAAATACATAAGGACAGGAATGTATATTAAAGCCCTATGCGGACAGGGTTTGTTTTACAAGGATAGATGGAATAAATAGAGAATAGTTAGATAAAGTAAAAGGATTTAATTCAATTCTGATTGGATTCTGTTGATAACAGGCATTTACCTAAAGCTAAAAGACGTTTTGTGCCTCTATCAAGTGCTTTCAACCCTCTTTTTGACCTGAACGGTGTGCAGAAAACACTTGAGGCTTGTCGCAAAGTCGTCCCACCGCATAGAACGCAATTGAATGCTTTTTCAAGTGCCTCCATACTTAAAAAAACATGGGAAACTAAATTTAAACAAAAAAAAGGCAGACTATTTATGTATATTTTTCCAGACCTTACAACAGAAAGTAAAAGTCGCTGAAATTGTCCGCAGTTTTTATTGCGATGGTACATTCAGACAAGACTAAAATCACTGAGATACACCACACCTCTCCATGTAAAACTAATCCTGCCCCAAAAAAGCATTGTTTAAATCTGTATAAATTGTGCTGAACACAAAGGAATATTTTGTTGCATAATGTTTTTCTCTCTCCATGCTATGAAAGTCAACAGTGGCCCACAACTGTTTTGATTTTCCGTTGACTTTAATCTGGGACAGAATGTCACAGTGACAAACACAGCTTATAAAAGACGCATGCATATTAAGTTTATGTACGACGAAATGAAAGAGACCAATTTGTGACCAATCACATGAATTTACTGCATGGAATATACACTCAATATTTTATTAATAATATTAAGACAATGAAGCATTCACAAAGCACCAAGAGTGGCATCAACAAGGGCATTGGCTGTAACAATGAACAGGTTATGCAAAGAATAAAACAATAGAGTCCAAGAAAATATTCAGAGTTGGAGGGAACAAAAAATGTAAAACTATAATGCGAACATCTTTGTTATCTAAAAACGCCTCTTCCATTCAGATATTAGTTAACAAAATGAAAAGGAAGATTGAAGAACACAGAGAACAATATTTGGTGACACTGTATGATTAGAGATTGGTTAGTCTGTGGCAGCTGAGAAGGCTGTTGTGATTGGTCAGAATGTGTAAGGCAGTTGAGGAGGCAGAATGACAACCATTAGGCCCCATCATCATCAAGCCCTGTCACCACAGCACCCACACACATACTGCTACAAGCGTGCACGTATAGCATTAAAGTGACATTAGATTGCAACCATGGTTACTACACACTCATTGTGTATTAGAGATCCAATTTATGTAAAAAATAAAAATTCATTATGTGCTACTCTGCTTGCATAAAACTCCTTTTTGCAACAAATTTTGGCACCAAAGTTGCAAAGATCAGAGGGCTCGTTTATAAAACCAGATTTAATCCTAAATTCAGATAAGTCCATGGATTTGATCCTGCATAGGAACAAAATGGGAGGCCGAATGCGTCATGGCAATATTCAAGAACATGCATGTGAAAGACACGCTTAGTGACCTTTCTGCTGACTTAATTGTCTGAAGACTTTTGATACAATTGCAAAGTGACACTTGACTAAATTAATAAATTACCATGTACACACACACCCAAATTTTGTGGCATTGAATAACGGCAGAAACTGGTTATCATCATCAGTTATCATCCAATTTATTGTTTTAATCATCAGTAACCGTAATGCTTTCACATTTAGGATGATCATACGCTTGTTTTATAAATGAGGCCCCGGAGCTGTACACATTGGCACTAAAGGAGAGCCGAAAGAATTATGATCAAAACAGAAGGATTAGTAAATTCAAGATCAACTGCTGCCCTGCCACACTCTGTAGAATAAAGTCCATTCTATCATTTATTTGTACACCTCAACATTAAACAATTACGGGTACATGTGAACTTTCTTCACTGGCTAGTTTGCAAGCAGGTTCTTTCCTTTGACAATGGTCATATGGTCATTATGTGCTACAGTGGCTGACATAAATTTCCCATGGGGAAAAGGGGCAGAAAGAACATCAGACTCCTCTGTATAGAGAAGCAGTTTCAGAATTATCTAGTAGACAACCATAAAAACAAAGACAAAGCATCCTCGGGCCATAAGCACAAGACACAGCTCATGGAAGTCTCAAAACAAGACTCCTCACTATAATCTTTGTTGACTTCTGCAGTCCCTATTTTAAAGGCAATAAATCAGGCCTGAGTTGCTGTAGAACACTGTGTTGGATTAGTTGAGTTATACTTCCCTCATAATACTTTCTCTAAACGAACTAAATTACGACTGCGGTTTCAAATATAGCCCATTCCTCGCAGCACTCAATGAAGCACTGTGTGTTAGCCGCATGCTAATGCTAACTTTAGCATAGCATCCAGACTGGGCAAACATACTCTCTGCTTTAAGAGCTACATATCCAAGAAAGAGGGTAATACTGAGGATGTGGTCAGACTGGGAAGGAAGAGGAAAAATTGGAGCAAAAAGTCCCTCTCTTCTCTATTTTCACAGCACCCATCAAGAAACACAGAGTGGTCCTTTTAGCAGGTGGTAAATTTAGAGGCTAGAATATTAAATTTAGCCTGTGATTAGTGCCTGTAAGGCAGGGCAGGGTGTAACTGCCAGGAGAAACTCACTCACTGTGCAGTGGCATAGAAAGTCCCAAATGACTGCATGAGTATGCCACAGTGTTAAAAAAAACTTCCAAAGGATTTGGTGAGGAACAGGCCATCACTAACCATTTAATGGCTCTCAAACCAACACCCTTGAAAATGACGCTTTCGGTCTTTACATAATCTGAGCTCATTCTGAAATGAGAAAGCATCATGAATGTCTGCTGAACTCCTTCAGCATCGTTGAGCGTTGTTTGAACAGTTCATGCTTAATTTTATTCTCAGATTAACATTACTGTATATCGTTAGCCTCATAGCATAATTGCCCAAGTCATTTTTAAGAAATTGTGATATCTGCCTACTTTTATTGTCCTTCCACTGCTGCATCATCCTGCCTTTCTGCCAATGTCCTTAGCCAATCACAACACTTATTAGGATCCAAAAACACTATCAATTAGTCATCTTTCTGAGCAGTGTTGAGTTTTTTCGTGTTTTCCAAAAACATTGAAATATGACTTAGGCAATTATGCTATGAGGCTAACGATATGCGTTTCTTCACAAAATGTAGAGCGAGGTTACAGTGATGTCATCAGATAACATAACGGTACATTTTCACAGTACTTTATCATAGTACATGTCCTAAAAAACATGGTAGTACGATGGTACCATTTCCTAGACAATGGTATTTTTATTTAAACATTGTCCGCAGACACTGAACTACTCATAATAGTTGTCTAAATTTTTATTTATATATATATATATATATATATATATATATATAAATATTTTATTTATATATATATAAATAAAAATTTAGACAACTATTATAACTATATTATAACTACATATATATTAAAAAAAAATCCTGCTTTAATCAGCCTAAGCTGGTTTTGCTGGTTGCTGGTCTTAAATTGGTTGATCTGATCTCCCAGCAGAAGTGTACCTAAAACTCTTCTAAAAACCGTGAAACCAACTAAAGGTTTTAGACTGCTTTTCTGTAGTAGGGCTGGCTTGAGGAGCAGCTGTGAAACTGCCAACTGTGGCCAAATGCTCATATTCTGTCTATGAATTCAATGAAAGGTATATTATTCTCAAAGCTAAAGTCTTGAAAGCAAATGACATCATCTGACATCTACACCGCTGACATAACGTGAGCCTGTATACAGAGCATACAGTGTGGAAGAAATTTTAGATGGTTGTTTTGAATATTTATTCGGGCAGTAATTCAAGTGGAAAAAATAGAAAGAAAAGAAAATTGGTTAAAATGAACAAAATTACTTCCTTTCAGCGAGAAACAAGGGAAGTTTAATTGTGATTTTCATTGTTCAAATTAATGGCTTTAACATGGGTGCCACTCTACCAGAAAACTGGGCACAAATGAAGCCATTGGGGTTTATAAATAATCAAGAGGTATGGTGGAAGATTTCTCATTCATAATAACAACCTAGAGATGCACACCTTTGGTCACTGATCATCAAACACCCAAAATACTGCAAATTGTATCCGTTTTACATATGCATGGTCTGACGTCTGCCTGTAACTTAAGAATCCACCATTGCATTGCACATTTAACAGAAGTATGATTTTGTTTGGCCTTAATTGAAATTGTGTAAATCAAGCACATCAAAAAAGTATAGTTTTATAACTATAGATATAATTTTTTACAGTGTTTAGGGAATCTCAATCACTAGTGCACACAATTATGACAAGGGAAGCATAACTGCATGCTTCATAATGAATAAAAGTGCAACATTATCAAGTGAAATCAACCACACTTTATAACAGAACTGGACATACCAATAAACTAAATATATACGCAGTGATGGCATTTGTTTTCCAACAATATCTAAAGTGAATAGAAAATAATCTTAGAGGTTTCTATACAAGTTTTACAGAATACTTTGTCCACTTCCGGTTGTTGCATATTTAACCATGTTGAGCAAACACCATATGAACAGGCAAGGTAAGAGATACTTTGACACGTATGGGTGACTCATGCTGAGAATATGGGGGATAAACTGACATCCTACGAATACAATCAAACAAACAATATAATCTGTTTAGATGCATGTACTTGAGTACGATAAGTCATTGTGTGGTACACAAAAAACAATTAAAGTGCCCCATGTCATTTTAGACAATTACTGATAAAAATAGAAAATAGTCAAATAGATTGTTTAAAGGAATTGTGTTGGGATATGACACTACATGAGGGCCCAGTTTTAAATAACGCGCCTCTGTCCATTCTATCGTATGGCACTGTGCATGTGTGCACACTGAGTAAAAGGAAAACATAGCTTTTTGCATATAGTATCTCCTTCCTTCCTCACACAAATAATTCATGCCTTAGACTTCTATCTGCCTCGATTTTAACATGCTTCATGCGCTGAGAGCTGCATGTATAACTGTGATCCTGTCCATGTACTCAAGGCTTAACAAGTGCTGCCTCAGGGAACTTGACACTTGTAGGAGGGTGCTGTAAAGTATCTCGAAGGTATTGCTGATAAATAAGCCATGATTTAGCAAATAGTCACATAGTTAACGTGTCTAGACATTTAACATTAGGTTTTAGAAAGTAGCGGATATTCAAGAGTCCCAAGACTATTTGATGAATACATTTTTAAAAATCACTGGAGTGAAATCACTACACTTATATAAATTTCATCCATTTGCCTCACAAATGAGGCCAATTAATGTGACACTCAATTTTACTGCTCAAAATAGTGTACAACACTATAAGATAGAGTGCAGGAGGCATGCTAGTGAAGATCCACTGGATATATGGTCATAGGAAAAAGAGCAGAGAGAATAAGACCATCTCATTCCCAGCATGCTCAACACTTCAGCAAATAAGATAGCTTGACAGAATGTACTGCATTTAAACATGTGTACGGATACCACGTGTAGTATTAGCAGGAAAAAAACTGCCAGAAGTTCATAACATCCTCTTTTGTCGTGTCTAAAGCCAGCTGTATGACTGATAATATGAGACACAGACTCCTCTGGCGGCAAAGCTCTTGCCCACACTCATGCCTCTTTCGGCACAGAACCAGACCTCATTTGACCTTGAGTGGTGGCTCTCTCTCTAGCCAGCGCACACGGACTTTCTGTTTGTAGTGATACTCCTTGAGAAAGTCCTGCATGGTTGGAGGCAGTGGCAAAGCACCAATACCATCGTAGGTGGTACGTCGGCAGATGGCGGCTCGAGCCAGGTGCTGAAGGCTGAAAGGGAAAGTCCGGTGTAAGGGAGCAGTGAGCAGGGGCTCAAAGAACATACAGGCACTGGGGTCTTTATAGTGCTCTAGCAGGCCTGTTACTGTGGAAGAGTGGAAGACACAGGGGTCATGCGCATCAAAGCTAAAGTTGTGATTCCACTGCTCAATGCGCGCATGCAGTGACCGATTGTAGCGTCGAAAACTAACGGAGAACAAGTAGTCCTCCTGTGCAGAGTCACGTAGCAGGAAGGTGCCTTCTGGCCGTCCGTCAAGCAGTGCTTCTGCTTGGTACCGGTCCATCACCCCCCAATAACAAGGAAGTGCAGTTATGGCCTGTAGGTCAGGCACCAAACAATGGATATAGTCAATCTGTGTGTGGACCTTCCAAGGCCCTGCCTGTCTAGAGCAGTGAGTGTCTCCAGAAGCATGCCTCTGCTTGGGCCTTCGCGTCTGTAAGCAAAGGGTAGTTGAGTCCTCCTCAGAGTCACAGTCAACAGTGTGGGATGGCACTGCCATGCTCGCTGCAACCTGTGCGGCAATTCCTGATAACCCCCCAGAAATGGAGGAGACTGTTCCCAGGCTCCTGCCCTCCACAAGTCCTTCCCCAACACCGGGAGCCATCTTCGGTCCCAGTTTATAGAGGGAGGAGCTCTGTGAAGTTGCCTCCAGTGTGTGGATCTGTGCATTTGGAGGGGGATCCACTCCCTCCTCTATGCTAAGTCTACGTCGCTCACGCAGCCTCTCCTCCTCGTCCTCAGGGGAAGAATGTGCTGAATCAAATGCATCCAAAAGAGCAGTTGAGGAATGAGGGCTTACTGGTGCCGTATGCTGCTTAATTAAGTGCCACTTGTTGGCCAGATCCGAACCGGGTGGGAAAGGGCATGTTTCAAGCATCAGTTCCGTCAGGTGGATCTTACGTTTGGAGGACACCTGACCTTTGGCAGATTGAGAGCGGCGGTGTGTGGTGAGAGGAAGGCACAAGCCTACGGTGTCTCGAAGTCGCTGACGCAGAGAACGGGTGCTAAGGCTGCGCCCACTGCTGCCAGCTCCTATCGAATCGTTAATCTCTTGGATGGAGCTAACTCCATAACGACGCTCCCTCCTGGCTGTACTTCCTCTTGAGCGTCCTGTTCGCCTGTCAGCCTCAAGTGAACTTTGTGTTTTAGTTGAGCAAGAATGTTTCTTTTTACCTCCCCAGGGAGCATGACGAGAGTAGGAGTCCCTACGCACAAGGGGCCCCCTCCTTACATCCTCGCTCTCTTTGTCAATGGAGATTTCTACTATCTGGGGAATATCAGCCACACAGTTATGGCCTCTGCGTCCTCCAGTAACCAGTGGGAGTGGTGATAAGGTCCGGGAGGGTGTGGAAGATCTAGTTTCATAGGGTTCTGCATGTGCTCCCCTGCTTAAGTCCACCACACATTGAACACAATCTAAATCCTGGCTACACAGATTGGACTCTGTGTCATCCTTGTGAAAGAGGGCTTGGCACCGAGTCCTGAGGTTACCCCACATCTTGCTCACTTTCTCCATAGACTGGAGACCACGACCTATCAGGGAAACAAACAAAAACAACAACAATGAAAATCTTTTCACTGTTCATAAATCAGAATAACGGTGATGCAGTAACAGGGTGTAAACTAGACAAAAACAGGTAGGAACAAAAGAAATGTGACATCTTTGTTTCCACTAGATGGAAGACGATTTATAAAAGGTACATTCCCAGTGTACAGAAATGAATGCATGATATGCTAGCATAATTTAAAACTGTAAGCTGGGGTGATCTGTTAAGATTGTAGTTAACTAAATGTAACATGACACATATTAGACATAGATGAGTGTGTGATCACAAAAAATGTGTGTATAATGTTATACACAAAGAGCATGTATATAGTAGGTGGGTTCAGGAGTGGTACAGTTAGCACAGAGTTGCCAGGCAGACATGCATCGACACAAGGCCATGGCTATAAATGAACTGAGGGATCTGCTCACAGCTGATCTGCTGGAATGTACTGTATTACTGAGCCAGTCTGGACCTGACCAAGAACTTTCACTGTCATGGCAGCAGACAGACACACACACACAAGAAACTGGTAAAGACAAGAGAGACAAGGAAAACAGGGGGGGGGGGGTTCTGATAGAGACAGTGTAGAAAGTCACAAAAAATGGCCTGTCTGGGGAGGCGCTTACTGTTCCCTTTTTTCAAAAAGAAAAAGTGCTGATCTTGTTTAAAACACTGTGGTTGTACTGCACAAATTATGCTAAATTGAGGCCACCGGCAGATCACGCTCAGATCTCCCCATTATAATTGGAGACCAAACGTATCATCTTCGCAGAGCAAAATATAAGGTTGACTAGTCTAATGCCAAGATAAAACATATGAAATTAAAATGAAAATTTAATATTTGAACAGACCATCTCATGCGTTTACAAATAAACCTCAGAGCAACCTAAAAAGAAAATGAAAAGATGGATTTCATAATTCTTATATCCAAATCATACCACCACTAGAAGCTACATTTATCTCTGTGTATAGTAGTGGTCAACTGAGGAACCAACAGGGCACTCAGTAATCTGGGAAGGTAAAAAAAAGACATTAATTTTACATGCACAAAGTGAAAATTATATGAATACGACAGTGGGCAACTAGATATAGTGCAGCACAGTTTTGAAATAAAGGGTTTAAAGTATGTTGATTGTGCACGTCCAGTAACAGCTGAACACTCCAGTTTTTATGCAATCTACAAATGCACACCTTAGATCTCAGACCTCTGTTTAATGTGTATTTGAGGAAAGCTAATGGAAAATGAAAACGTATTAGTGTTTGTAATAATTTTTGGTTGGGACGCACCGATATACATATCGATAATTCTTTATATTTGATAGCCGATCACCAATATATTGGCCATTAAATCTAAAACAAAATTTTTATATGATTTCTGAGAGCCTGATTACAAAAAGTGTGAGCGCAAGCGAAACTGTTCAAACGCCTCCATAGTCACAGCCGGTCCGCGAATGCGCTCCGCGGCCCGGTGCCACTTCGGGTTGTTGGGGACCCCTGGTCTATATGACAGACCTGCTCTGCACATGTTGCGCTAAACTGTATTTTCCTATTTGTAGTGATTCAAAACATAATTCAAGTCATTCAAATCCATCATGCAATCAATCATGGCAAACAGTGCACTTATGAAGTGTCTCAGTGGATGGAAACAATCCATTATTTATCGGCTTTAATACATCAGCTAAATGTTATTTTTATATAAAATTATAGCAAACTCTTTTCGCCCTTTAACTATATCGAATAATGACGATACACTGGCCAATATATCCCTAACTTTCCGAATACCATGTACTTTCTTTCTAATAACACGTTAGGTAGAAGTTACGGTTCTCAGCACTGTCAAAATAAAAGTCCCACTTTAACACATCAGGCAAAAATAAATAAAAATCAGCCGATGCTGATTTTTAAAAATAGTTCAAATTATCAGCCATCTGATATATTGATCAACCACTTGTATAGTGTATTTATTTACTAGGGCACAATAATAATGATGAGCTGTGCTAATATACTCCTGTGAGTTTGCTCTCAGGCATCACGACAGTACGGCTCGGTCTTAAATGGCACACCTGATGTGGCCTTTGTGCTCTCATGCACAAGTGAAGTTCAAGGGAAAGCAGGGTGTCCCATTTGTCCCAAGTGTGCTTGCAAACAGTGGTTGGCCGATAAAGGAATTTTAAATTGATCAGTTTAGATGAAAATATATAGCCCATAAACAAAGCCATTGAAGTATTACAAGGAACAACAATTAGAATTAAATAGAAATCTCAAATTTTGGCGAGGATTTTTTGGACGGCCCATGCGAGTTAACTGGCTAAACTAAATATTCCTTATTAGTTTGAGAGACATCAGTCAGGAGTAGCAGTAGGAGTACGATGTAAACATTGTTCAATTACATTTGCAGTGCAAATCAAAAAAACTGGCTAGAGTAAGCAAAAATATCAATGTTATTTATTCTTATAATTTATTTTATTATAAGAATGCATTGCATTCTTAACTTCTCTGCTTTACGTTAAAATCAACCATATCTTGATTTCATCATTTAAAATCCTCAAAGTCTAAATGGCACTCGCACACGGTGCACTGTACGACTGCATAAGTTCTTTGTTCATTACCAGTGCAAAGTTTGGCATCAGGTGTTGTTTTCATATTTAAGAGGCGGTGCTGCTTCCTTTTACTACAGGAAGTACCTTCAAACAATACCACAAACCACCAGTTCCAAGGCACAAGCAATCACACAGCTTACGAAATGGTTTACATCAACATTACGCATCATGTTCAAACATTTTAATAAAACAATCTTTTTGTCAACAGTCCCAAATCATATTACTGTATGGGCAAATTACTAAATGTATCAAATAGTTTAGATACATGCTAAGCCCATGTAAAACGTGGGATGCTGTGGAGAGACCGAAAAAACGCTTACACACTGAGATAGGGCTTTGGACTGAACCCATCTAATGATCCAGCGCTACAAACATCAACGCTCTGAGCAATTCCAACTGTCCAGCTTTACTGCAACAATTATAAAGGTTTTATTAAGTGTTTATGAGCGGCAAACATGCATTAAATTAACATTTTCACATTTACTGTAGCTGATCGTTTGCCAAAAAATTAAATCGCACCTGCAGAGTAACCTTCACACGACACTCCAAATACGACGTGATGAGACACGGACTTTTATTTCACACGCTCTGCCCTTTCAGCCTCCAGATACATCTTTAATGCACCGCAATATCAGATGCATCAGCTTTTTCCATGGGAGTTGGCATAATTTTTTTCCTTGACTATGCAAATCACTTTCACAAAACAAACAGCTATGGCTTCCAAGAATGAACGCAGAGAGAGGACATTCTCTCCAAAAATTGTTCCTGGGTTGAACATTTCTGAGCGTTACCTGAAAACCGTAAAAGGACGGTATAAAAAAAATATTTAAAAGGACAATTTACTCACCCTCATGTCATTATGACTCTACTCTTCTTTTTTCCAAGAAACAATGGTGATATTACTCTATACAATATACGCTATATTGTATATTCTATATACGCTTCCATACAATAAAGTGAATGCAAATAAATGCTAGTTATGCACAAAACTTTCAGTAACCAAAAAAAAAAAAAAAAACATGCATCCAGAAAAGCTTTGTCTTGGTTGTGACAAATACAGTTTAAGTACAATAGAACCCAGACTTACGAAATTAATCCGTTCCGATGTTGGTTTCGTATGTCGAACTTTTCGTATGTCGGTCAGGCTTTTACATGTTAATTGCTTAATCCGTTCCAAACCCAATATTCAGAAAAACACAATAAAAATTAATTAATTAAAAACACAATATTCAGCATGGAACAAAGCACAACCCAATTTCTTACTTCTCAATAATCTCCCTTTTCGACTCAATGAAAAAGCACCCTCTTCTTCCCTTTGACTTCAGCAACAATCTTCACATCCATGGTTACTGATTAGAAAAAAAGTTTATGCTAAAAGCAGAGGATGGTGGGAGCGATGCTGACCAATAGGAGAGCAGGATTGTAAAAAGTGTTCCCCTTCTTACATGGACTATTCCAGCCATCCCTGTCATTCAGTGCGAAATGGACTATTCTAAACTTTCCCTCGGAGTTCAGGAAGTGACTGACAGAGATCGGCTGAAGATTGTATATAGTTTATTGAGTGAAATACAGGGAATTAGTGCCAATCGCCAACCACACATCTATGCACCTTTAATAAATACCAGTTTTGGATTATTCCCTGAGTGAGACATCATTGTTCTGACTGGACAAACTGTAGTCTTCATCCAACCCGAACCAAATCAGCGCGAATATCAAAACAAAACTCGGAAATCGTTGCCTCGCCGAGATTTCGTTTTTCGCATCTCGATCATTTTGTCGTAACTCGGGCGGAAAAAAACCTGAAATCTTTTATCGTATGTCGAACGTTTCGTACGTAGAGCGTTTCGTAAGTCGGGGTTCTACTGTACTTAGTTTCTACAGTTATAGTTGACTGGATAGCTTGCGGTGTTTAGTGTAAATGTTGTTATTAAATATACAGTAATCCCTCGCCACTTTGTGGTTCAAGTTTCGCGGCCTCAGTGCATCGCAGACTTTTCAAAAATATGAATCGAAAAAAAAAAAAAAGAACACCATATCTGCAGCCATATTGTGGAAAGCAGCATTTTTTCATTGTAATGAGAGAGAAACGGTTTCCCAGGATGCCAGACAAAGAGAGAAACTCTTTCAGAGGCTTTGTACACACACACAGGCACTCAGACAAGACACGTGATTGGTTCCCGGCGCGAGATCAACCAATGAGAGCACGAGTGAAATGGGAGCCTCTTTCGGAAGCAAATGTTGACGATCCAGCGCCGATATCTGACGATGAGCCGTTTCCCGAACTGATTTAAAGGCCTTGTTATACCAGTGCAGTAACACCACCATCATCATATTCATCGAACCGCACAGGTCTGTCATCGTCGTCATTACTGGAGTCTCAAGATACTACTGTCATTGATGAGTGTAGAGCACCATAATACGTATCGTATGAGAGAAACAGAAAGAATAAATGTCAAATATTAAGGTTTTACAATTACATAGAATTTAAAATATATTTAAAGTATAAATTTACATATTTTAAACATTCTGGTACCTACGCACACATATCCGGAAATTCCTAGCGGAGTCAATCCTACTTCGCTGATTTTTACCTATCGCGGGGGGGGGGGGGTTCCGGTCCACATTAACCGCGATAAACGAAAAGATCTCTATGCATTTTCTTCCATATCCGGGAACCCCGAGTATTAACCCATTAAATGCTGAGGAAAAGAGCAAATCACAACTATCATCAGAATTATTCTGTTTGACTGAGGAACTACAGTTTAATTACTCTGTAAATATCAAACGATCTGTATTAGACAAAGCAATAGTGACACACGGTAAAAACACCGATACTCACACTAGTGCACTAGACATTGAGATCCAATGTAACGTAGTCAACCTTTTATTTTCTCTCTGCATTGACATGTGTCTTGTTTGAAATGAAGCGAACGTACGGACAGCGTCTTATTGACTCGATCTGGAACTTTGTAAGAATAAATCTATTTTATTGTTAGGATCACAAGGAATGGCAAAAGACTGCAAAATATTCTTGGCATCTCTATGGCTTTGTTGCAGGAATAATTCTGTATTTGCGTCTCTCTCGTATTTCTACAAGACATGCATGACTCGGTGAACGGAGCTAAAGAAGCAATGATGTAGAAGTAGGCATTCAGATCTTTTGTCGCACTGTCATAACGTAACAAGGACATTTTGAGTTCTGAACCTACAGGATATTTTAATAGCACAACAACCTCTTGTCAAAAACATACTCAATTCGTGACTCCTTTGAGAACATCAGTTAGTGCATTATAGTAAAACAAAGTGTTGTACCCTTCTTTCTGCTAATAAATGAGTACAACGGCGCATAATCAGAGCAGTTCGGTAACCTTCACTTCTGTGACTATGCAAGTTCTTCAGAAGCCTCTTTCCAGACTCCTAATTAGACAGTCAAATAGGGACAGTCTGTCTTCTCTCTTGAATGAGAAAAGCATGAGTTCCCCAAAATGAACAAGGCCAGAGCTCAAGTATATGTCATTATGAGATATGAAACTCCTCTCACGTAGTTCAACTGCATAAAGGCACTTCAGTTTGGTGGTGCGGGTCATGAATGCATGGATGAAGTGCCAGTGTGAATGAGTGTCATGAGCTCAGCAGTTCATCTACCCTTACCCTGTGTCCTCATTAGCCGGGCTCTTCTCTGATCAAAGGAGATGCTCAAGTCTTCCAAAGACGTGACCCAAAATAGGAGCGCATCGATTATATATTACAATGCCATTTTGAAAGTGAATCATAATTTATGGATAACTTGAATGTGTGGGAAGATTGTGGAAGCTGTGAGTCAAGCGAGGTTGAGAAAGGGTGTTTAAACTACAGAAATGACACAATAGAAACATAATCAGAAGTGTGCAGAACAGAAACCTATAAGGACATCATAAAGATACAGCTGAGCTTCAGCAAAGTGTTTCACTCTAAAGAGAAAAAAAACGGACAGATAAAGTTAGACAGAGCCCCATATTAAACCCAGAAAATATCCTCTGCAATTTTCTCTCAGTTCGACACGCCTATTCTCATGGGGTCCAGATGAGTGGCCTGGCTTTCGGACAACATTAAGGGGCGGAAGTGTGTTCTCTTTTGAGAGAAAAAAGAAAGTAATAGTTATTTGCAGACCATTACATTTTAATTGACGAAAGTACAATTAAAAGTCAAATAACTACTCTAAATATAGAAATGGGGAACATGGAAAACTTGTCCTTATAAAAAATAAATTTGGCAAAGTGTCAAACTAAAATAAATGCAAAACGATGGTGACCAGGCACACAAATACTTTTCCTGATAGAGTCCTATACATTTCCACTTCATATGTTGAAGGTGGACACGTTACAACTATGCATAACTAGGACTCAAGAGATATCAGTTCAACAAACTAGATCCTGCTGAGAAAGATAAGAAAGTGAACCATCTGACGGCTCTGAAGTGCATCCGTCACTTGCTCTTCATGGAGGAAAACGCCACTCGAGAACATAAAAGCAAAGGTTGTAAATGTTATAGGCTATAGAGTGACCTCAGTGTGAAACAATGATATATCGTTACACATTCTGCAGGAAAAAAACGTACGCATGAGGAGCTGCACGACTTTAAGTGATGCCCAGGTGTCGAGTGAATGAGTGGAGCAACGGACAGAGAGAGAGGGGGGAGAGAGAGAAACAGAAAGGGAGAGAAAGATAAAGAAACAGGGAGAAATAGAATGAGACAGAGACAGAAGGAAAGATACAGAGAGACACACAGAGACAGAGGGAGAAAGAGAGAGACACAAAAAGAAAGGGGAAAGAGAGAGAAAGAGAAACAGAATGAGAGAGAGAAACAGAAAAAAGGGATAGAGGGAAAGAGACAGAAAAGAGAGAGAAAGAAGGAAAGATAAAGAGAGAGAGAGAAACATAGAGAGATGGAGAGAGACACAGAAAGAAAGGGAGAGAGAGAGAAAAAGAGAAACCAGGACAGAGAGAGAAAGAGCGTGAGACAGCGTGAGACAGACAGACGGAAAGATACAGAGAGAAAGAGGCACAGAGAAAGAAAGAGACACGGAGACAGAGGGAGAAAGAGAGAGAAACAGACAGAAAGACACAAAGAGAGAGAGATACAGAAACAGAGAAAGAGAGACAGAGAGAGAGAGAGAGAGAAGGATGTTGGAATGTTACATTGTAACATTGGTAAAGGGGAAACACTCTAAGCCAACGGTTCCGTCACATTAAATCCCGCATGAAAGCGGCTGGATATAAAGCGAGTTAAAACACGCCAAGCAGCGGATGCTTAACGCAAAGACGCGAACTTACCTCTTTTATTTGTGAATATCACTTCTCAGCCTTCTTTTGTCTACAAATGAAGGCTGTTAAAGCTGTTAGACTCGCTACTGTCCCATATACGCTCAACCCCGGCGAATAAAACACGAGCGAGGGAGCAGAAGTGCTCATTCCCGAGGCTGGCTCTTATAAAGCCGGAGAACAACCGAATCCCGCATCGTTGTGCTCGGTTGAAGAAGCAGCGGAATCCAAGGCCAATCCCCGATCCACTGAGCCCATACTTCAGCTTGACAAGCCGCGCAGAGGCGTGAAGAGGAGGCCGACAGCGCGAGCTCGCAGGCGAGGAGAGACTGTGGGGAGACGCAGGACGAGACGCACTTCCGACGGATGGGGGGAGTGACGAGCGGCCCGGACAGCCAATGGGATCGCGGTCTCAGAGAGCCTTGCCTCGGTTGCCACCCTGAAAACGTGGAGACCCGAGATAATGCATGAGTGCCAAGGGATGAATGATTAATGATCATAGTCAATCAGGCAAAGTAGCCATCTGTTGCCTTTAACCGCACACTGTGTGTGTATTGCTTATCAATAGGAGAATGATTCATGTCGTCATTAATTCTTAAATTGAAATGTTGACAATATCACAAAACACAATTACTGTAGCCTAATGAATTACACACACACACACACACACACACACACACACACACACACACACACACACACGTAGTACTGAGCAAAGGTGTTAGGTATAATAGTATTTTCACACCAGAAAAGGGTTATTTATATCTTTTTCTGTAGTGTGTCTGTAGAAAATATCAGTTTACATTTCCAAACATTCATTTTGCCATTAATTATAATAATCCAGTGAGATTTTTGTGAGCACAATACGCTCTTGGAGACGTCGTCGCAGTTTATTCTGTTTCATCATGTAATCCCAGATGGACTCGATGACGGTGAGATCAGATCTACATGTGAAGCATCTACTGTTGTCATACTCCTTGTGCTTACAAAAATCTCACAGAATTATTATAATTAATGGAAAAATGAATGTTTGGAAATGTAAACTGATATTTTCTACAGACACACTACAGAAAAATAACTTTGGTATGTAAATACTATTATGCCTATTATTGTTTATTTTTTCTAAAAATGTTTAAAATCTAATTTCCACCACAGTATGCTGTTTAACACTATACAATTAATTCAAGGCATGATAGACATAATATTTTAGTAAAATGACAAAATTACAAATGCATATCCACTGCATATGGAAGTTGTTTAAAATACTAGTCAGATTTTTTCTTTAAGAGACACTAAAAATATGCATAAATGCATATGGCTTATTAGACAAGATACATGTGTTTTGTTTCACGTATGGAGTATATTGCGAGTTTTCGTTGTATTGTTATTTTTCATATACAAATCCAAACCGATGCACAAATTGAATGTGCCATGTTACATATGTTTCATGTCATGGGGTTTAAGTTTGTCCAGGACGGCCTCTCATGTATCTGTTTATGTCCAGACAAAGAAGCATTGTCCCCAGACGTCTCATGTCTACTGGCAGTGATTTCTAATGCACTAAGTATATGAACATCGACGCTGGCATTTTGGGGGTGGAATGAAGTCAGCTTTAAGACCCTCAAAGAGCCCTAAATGGCCGTTTCTATTCTTGCAACACAGAGCCTACACACTCATAAACGCTGCACTATCAGTGTCTCAAAGGGGCATTCATTTTCTTTCTACTGGTGATGTCATCATTAGGAGTCACACCACATGCTAGGCTCGTGTGAGGACATAGTGCGAGCTAGAACATCTTTGACTAATGTCATTGCAGGATGAGAATCAGCCTCGGGGGAAAATCCTGATGTCGAAACAACATCACCATTCATCCTCAAGCAGACATCACTCATCTAATTATTGTGTCTGAAACAAAAGAACACAGTTCAAAATGAATCGCATTAAAAGGAGTTTTCTAAAGTTTATGCCATTCTCTACCATTTAAGCATTTAAAAAATACTTTGAGAACATTTGTTTTGTAAAATGTGTTTTATAGCCTGTAATTTATCTGATGATGTGATTTTAATAGTATTATTATCCGGCAGAGTTTTGAAAGACTTAGAATTGTGCTGACATTAACAGAAATAAATTGATCAAAGCATTTCTTGTTCACTTAGTGTTCAGATATGCCTCAGGTGTTTTTGCTCACGGAGAAGGCTAATGCTCAAGTCAATTACTGATACTTGAGACAGCTTTCCTACAAAAAGTGAGCCTTTTAAGTCAATGTAAATGGTGTGAAGGTGAACTGAGCAAATATACATGAATGTGGTGCAAAAATAAAGGGATGCATTATGCATTTTATGCTATGAGATAAAGTTGAAGAATAAAAGTATTTGTAATAAAGCATGCTGCAAATAATGGTGTGTTTTATAAACTGGTCATTTTATAAAGATTTTAACTTATCATCTTGTTACTAGCCAATATAAAGATATGCTATTTTCTTTATCTTTTTACATTATGACTGTGTTATTTGATTTATTTTGAAGATTTAACAAATGAATCAAGCAATCTACTCAAAAGATGCTTACAGTTTGACATTCAAAGCATCATGATGGTCAGAATACTTGTATAAGGACACTGCCACCTACTGGACTTCAGTCTCGCTCAATATGGTTTAAAGGGATAGTTCACCCAAAAATGAAAAGTCTGTCAACATCATTTCCTCAGGCTCCTCCATATAGCCTACTTATTCATTAACCGTGTTTTACAAATGCCTCCCTGGTGCTCTTTCTGCTCTGTAGTGCAGAACATTTTATTCAGCAGGAAACTGTTTTTGCTCTGGGTGATTATAAAATGTGAATGAGTCTGTGAATGAACTTTTATCATAACCTTTATAGCTTACCCAAAAATTAATATTTCCTGTCTCTCAAGTTGTTCTAAATCTGCATGAATTTCTTTCTTCAGTTGAATACAATAGCAGATATTTTGAAGAATGTTTGTAACCAAAAAGTTGACTTCCGTAGTATTTTTTTTTCTCTCCATACCTTTTCACTCCATTGTGACCCATCAACTGTCTGGTTACCCATATTCTTCAAAATATCGTATTTTGTGTTCAGCAGAAGGAAGAAATTCATAGAGGTTTGGGATAACTTGAGGGAGAGTAAATGATGACAGCATGTGGACCAACCCTTTAATCTTAATAAAAAAGTTGTTTAAATGACAATCAGACAATTATACTGTAATTCCTTCATCATGTGTTGTATCATAAAGCATCATCTAAACCTGCAGCTGTGATGGAAATTCCATCCACGAGATGGCGCTTTGCTTGAATTATGACGATAAGGTGGACATCAATATATCACATTTCCAACTTTAAAGTTGTCAAAAGTTTGTCTTCAGATCAGGTTTTAAGAATTGCATTGTACATTTCTAATGCATACATAATACAAAAATATAACTTCATCCAGTTGGAGAAGGGTTTCTCTTGCAATTGCAATGTAGAAATAATAATAACTAATTTTTACTCGATTTTCATTTTTCAACTCTATATTGTTAGTCAGTAAAACTGGTGGAAGTGGTGGAAAACCAGTGCGGTGTAAACATCCGTGTGCAGGATGAGGATAACATCCATAAAGACCAATAATATATGATTATAAAAATGGCTGTATCATTATGGGGACAGGGGGCAATTTGTTCAAATAACAATTCATGATATAATTAGGCCTAACAGAAATATTCGGTTCTGACCAAGAATGGGACACAAAAGAGGGTCTTAGCACGGTGTGTACGGTCGTCTGCATTGCATGACTTAAGGAGAGTGTTATTCACACTTGGTATTCACACACACGCTCCATCCGTGCGGCCCTGTGGATGATGCTTGACCGGAGAGAGCAGGAGCAGCGGCGGCGGCTCCAGCGGGGACTCAGCCCTCTCCGCGCACTAACTGACGTGTTTTGCGCATTTCCTGGACCAGCCTTCACACAACACACACACACTCAGTCAGGAGAAAAAGAGGCAGGTCTGCAGGAAACCGAGTACCGACGGTCAAACAAGGATCCTGGGAGAAGCAAGTGAGTGCGGAGCCCTTGAAAACACTCGTCCGCGTTCTCCAGTCTGGGGCGGGGGAACCGAAAGACGCTTTGCGGGGATAACTTTCCTCCCAAAGCGCGGAGGAGACGCATCCAGCTGCGCTCCAGCCAGACGAGAGAACAGGCTCACCCTGAGGAGATCCAGCCTATATTTCTGGCATATTTTGAGGTGTGGAATGCGGGTCGTATCGGTGCTGATACACCGTAGCTCTGGTTTCCCGCTGGAACTCGCATGACTGTCCGCAGGGGTGTTTGGACAGCTTCGGGATCGCATGCAGGTTGTCCGTAGGTCACAGCAATAGACTCCCTTTCGGTCCGGACCTTCTACACTTTGCATGCAGATCCACGAGGACGACGAAGGGCATTTACCCGTTGTTTCATAAGGGAAAAACAATCCCGAAAACAAAACGGTTGGACCGTGACATACACTGGTTGAATAATTAACCAGGAGCCGAAGTGGAATATTGTTACTAAAGCTCTCGGAAGTGGCCATGGTGGTGTTTAACGGTTTGCTGAAGATTAAGGTCTGCGAGGCTTTGGACCTGAAGCCCACAGCCTGGTCTCTGAGACACGCCGTCGGCCCCAAGACGCAAACCTTCCTGCTGGACACGTACATCGCCCTCAACGTAGATGATTTTCGCGTGGGTCAGACCTCCACCAAACAGAAGACCAACAGCCCCGTCTGGCACGATGAGTTTGTGACGGAGGTGCACGACGGTCGGAGGATCGAGCTGTCGGTGTTTCACGACGCGCCGATTGGCTACGACGACTTTGTTGCGAACTGCACCATTCAGTTCGAAGAGCTGCTGCATAACGACAGCAAACACTTCGAGGACTGGGTAATGTCTTTCTGTAGATTTGTTTTCAGGGTGCGACGTATGGAAGGGTAAACCCAAACCATGTTGGGATGTCGCTGTGATTTGGAACACGGTGGAAGAAATGACCGACCTGGTCATGAACTCCCACTAAACACAGAAAATAGGACCAACTGGTAGTTGGGTTGTTGCTAGACCCAAAAAGAATTTCAGTGATATATATATATATCAGTATATTTTCAGTATATCACTGACATTCATATATACAATTAGTGTCTATGTTCCAAAACACAGTCAACAGTTTAAGCTGGGTTTTTTTCATAGGTCTCAAGTCTTAAGAGTTCATATTGGGGGTTTCACTCTTTTTATATCAGTGTTTGCCAACATTTCAGTAGCTACAAAAGTTAGGCTACGAGTTGACTAGTGGCTGAATGACCCATCTGGATGCTAGAAAACAGAATTTGCTAGTTCTGTCAGTTTTAACAATCAATTATTTAGTGACAGTTACCAAAAAAATCTCAGTGTTATGACTGTTTTTGTAGTGGCAAATGACAGTCTCAAGAGATTACGACCCAAAATACCTGGGAAATTGCCTTTTTTAGACGTCAATTTATTATCGTCATAGTGAGATATTTTATTGCCTTGTGAAAACAACCCCATTGTTCAGAGTACCCCCCCCCCATCCCCCCATCCCAATCTCATTTTACAATAAGAACACGCGTGTCTTCCCTCTTCTCATCACTCTGGTCTTGCTCCAGCAGCAGCAGGTGTGTGTGTGTGTGTTGCGTCTCTTACTCTGATGCACCTGCATCATTTCTGCAGCGAAGGCCTCAGATGAATGCTCAGATAACCCCGGTTGCGTAGAGACGGTGAAAGAGGTTTGCTGCCTGTCATAAATATTTCTGCAGCTGCAAAGAGCCATCGTTAATACAGACATATTATAATCTGATGCTCGACAACTTGCATCTTTCAGTCCGTTGAGGTTAGGATGCAATTTGTAAATCTGATATTTTCGAACATGTAAATGTTCCCACACAGGCCTAAACTGTAAAAGGTTTGTGTCAGGGAATTTTGCATTCGATAAAATGTAATTTAATAACATTAAATTATTAAAAATGATTTTATAAAATAAAATCATTTATTATAAGGTAACTCCACTGACTATATAAGATGTTGTTAGATTTACATTTAAGCTATGGATGTCAGAAATATGTTAATTGAAGCTAAATTTTAGTGATGGACTCAGAAATACTAACCATTAGCCATCATAAATCAGCCGCTACTTGCCATATAGAATCAGCTCATGACAGCAGCTTTTATAACATTTACAACTTTTTATGACATTTTACACCGTTTTGTATTTTCAATTCAGTCCAAAAACTTTTAATCTGCTTTTGATTATCATTGGCAAACATGATGAGGATCTCCGGTCATATCCTGGCTGCTCTGTGTGAAATTCTCGAGTTCAGTCAAAACAATGAATAGAGCAGAATAGAGTATCAATGAACACTGTACCAAGTAGTGTAGGGTAACACTTAATTATTAGTGTCTTTGTTACTCATTACATGTACTTACTGTAGAAATAACAGTAAATTGTTAAACTTGATATTCACATACATCAACCCCTAACCCTATAGTAAGTGCATGTTGTTTATTAACTTTACCCCATACTTATATGTGTAATTAAACTAACAAAGACACCTTACAATAAAGTGTAACCCAATCTAGTATTAGAATATACTTGTATGTCATTAAATACTCAATTTAAGTTGCCCCTATTATGGTTTTTGGAATATTCCCTTTCATGCAGTGTGTAGGGGAGCGCGGGGCACAAAGTAACGTGGGATAAATAGTAACGCAGACTTTTTAGATAGTTGCACAGGATTAAATATGAATACTAATAAATAAATACTAACAGGCTTTTCAGGCTTTTCATACTAACAGGCTTTTTAAAAACGACACCGCAAGGTTAATTGTAACATGGTGTTACACGTGTTACATTGCATAGCCTACATCAATAATCAGATATTTTGCATTGTATTAACCTATTAAAAAAATGTAATGTCATTGCATTGTTCAAAGCATAGAAAAAAAAATAAGTTATGCTTATGATCATCAAGACTTTTTTTTAAGAAATAAAAATTCATGAATGAACATCCATCGAATAACATGCGTTACAACTAATTATCTGTCTGTTACAACGAGCCCCACTCACGGGGTAAGAAGTAACATTATACTCCTGCCACTTTTAGCGATACAGCACAGAAACGGTAGGTCCGACGAACATGAAAACAGTGCTCATTTGTAGGAGAGGCTTGTAAGTTGTTTGTATAAAAATATGGTTTGTCTAACCCTATTACTTGTTCATTATTCGTCCAAAACCGAAAAGTGTTACGTTGTGCCCTTTAACGTTACAACTTTAAGTTGTAAATTTGAAAGAGCACGATAAATAGTTATTTTCTCGCAAAAGAAGGATAGACTCTGAACCGTTTGAACGAGTTCTGAGGAATTCGAATGCCACTGCATTACGGTTCTACGTCACTAGATAAGACATTTGCATAATTTCTGCCTATGTTGTCGAACAACATCGTCGAACAACTTGACCCGCCCTCATTTTGTAGTCAACTGCTTCTCAAATCACGAGAGACTGATTCATCTTGATGAGTCGTTTGAGAATCATTGAAAAATGTGGTGACGTGCAATTTGTATTATGAGACAGTGAAAGTTTTTTTTTGATTTTTGATGCATGTAAAGACCTCCAAAAAACAACAACTAGGAGCCTTTAAAATAGCATAATAGGGACACTTTAAGGGGACCCCTGATATGCAGTATGTGACATGACTTGGCCACAGACTCATTGTGGCCCTTGAAACGGCCTTGCTCTTTGTAGTCTAACACAGACGGAGATGTGAATTATTGATGTGTCATCATAAGCTCCGTCATGGGGTTGAGAAATATAGTGCCAATTCAATCGCCTGCCTTTATGTTGCCATCTCAGATTGGATTGCAGCAGGATTGGCCCCTTTTATTAAAGACAGAGGGCCTTATAAGTCTGTGAGGAGAATCTGCGCATCCTGATCTGATTTATTTACACAGGCACATGGGTTCACGTATATACAGATGTTGCCTGAAATATGAGTGGAAATATAAACATGAATATAGATGCTTGTTTATACAGATTAATACTGATGGATAGATTGAAAATAAGGAGATGAACGTCTTCATATGCTCCATTTCACTGCTGACAGCTCTCTAATTCTTATTAAGCTCTGTTGAGCTGTGTTGCTGTCTACTCATGCAGCATCCTATGCTTCGGCAAAATCTCTTCTCTCACAAGTATTTTTTTGTGTACCAATTGATTTCCCCCCTTCTCTCTCTTTCTCTCTCTCTCTCTCTATACACACATGTATATTTTAAGTTTGTTGACACATGAAAAGTTGAAATTTTCTTAGTCTTCTTCTTAGAGCTCACAAAGTAAATCCTGCTCTTAGTTGGTAATGACAGTGCAAACAAGTAACCAGGGGCCGGTTGCACCAGTTTAAGTCGCAACTTACCCTAGTTAGCGCCTGCACAAGGATTAATATACGTAGAACTTACACTGCATTAACATCAATTCTTTGTACCACTGAATGCACTTGACACTTAACCACACGTATACAGCATGCATGGAGGCATAATGGTTGGGGAAAAATACTTAATTACATCAGTGAGATCTTGTTTTGTGTGACTTCAGGCCCGTAGACAAATATGAGGATGTTGACGTATATGCTTATTTACATGCATTTCCTTGTGTGTTTGAATTCCGAAAATAATAATTATCTACCTGTAAAATTAATTTGTTTTCCAATACTGTTTATTCTATTTCATGATAATTCAAGCCATCACTGTAACTCCTTCTCTTTACATTTGGGATTGTTTCCTATGAATATTGTTGGCTAACTGCTTGTGACGCTCCTTATTTGTAAGTCACTTATTACATTTGTAAGTCACATTTACAAAGCTAAATGTGATATTAAATGGATACACGTTACTTTAGGGAGGGTTTGTGACCTAGGAGATTTGCTTTGAGAGCAAATGATGCAACCAAATTAACTAAAGATTTATTTCCAAACAAACTTGGAGCTAGGAAGTCCCTGGTGCTACATTTAAAAAAAAAGTCAATTTTAGGTGTCACTCTAGCTGAGCCTTTCGTCCTCAGGCAAGCAGGATTCCTGGCAGAGCGTGTCTGTGTGTGTCATAGTGAGTAGCTGTCAAGACAGGCAAGTGCCTGATAGTGTATGAGGAAAAAAAAGAGCATCAGTCTGTGGGACAGATGTGTGCAGAGGTAGGCTTTGGTCTGGCTCACGGGAAGTGCTTGCGTAATTTGGAAGTAATTTGTGGGAGAGTGTGAGAAAAGGTTTGGCTTGGTCAGACTACGAGAATTACTCAGTCACCTATTTTCCCACGAACCTTTACATGCACACTCTCACCTACTTTAAAGGCAACTCCTCCTTGGTTGCGCCTGCACATGCACGCCGTAGGCTTATTTTGCTCTAAAGGGCATGTCGGTGTTAGGTTGTTCAGCTCATTGCAGGAGCTTTTCATCTCCATTTGCTTTAACGGAGAGAGCTGTATGGTGGTGCCAGTTGGAGGTGTGAAAGCCGAGGTCTGTCGGCTGTGTAAACCTCAGAATAAGTTAGAGGTTGGGTTGATTCCACATGCCTCATCATGTCTGTCTGCGCTGTCTTTTATCTGCTGTCAGTTGGATTGTGAACTAGCTTTGGGTATCATTTGATTCCGATTCTGCTTATGGATTCTGAATCTTATTGATTTTGCAGCATACAGGAACCGTTCTTGTCTTATCGAGTCCACAGTTCTTCGAAATGTGGGACTGATTCTCGATACCTGGTATTGTGAACCGAGAACGGGTTCTTATACAGAATTGGTTAGGGCTGCATGATAATGTTTAAACTGATAATTGTGATTATGTTTGCTCAAAAATTATAATCACAATTTTTCTCAATTGAGAATTTTTTGTGAACATTTCACAAGAATTGTTGCACTTTCCACTTTCATGTAAGCACAAATCAAGACATCAACTCCTCATCCAGGAAACTTCCTGATTACAATATTCCTGATATTATTTTTATCATATACATTTACTATGCTGAAAAATCCAGCATGAATTCCATATTGTTCCAGGCTTGTTTATGCTGGTTAGAGCTGGTATAATGCTGGTCTAGCTGGTAGACCAGAGCAGAGTCATGCTGTTATCAAGCAAAAATTGAGCTGTTGCAAGCCCACTTCCCATTCTGGGAGCCAGAAAATCTTTCATGCTGGTCCCAGCATGAAAAACATATCTTATGATGTGTAGAGTACACACTCTCTACATTATAATAAAATTAAAAAGCTTCTTTCCAAAGGTTTTTAACCTATATTTTGTATTGTTGCACTTTCGCAACCAGTATAGTTGAGATTCATGTTGGATTTAATACAGTTCATGATTGAGAAAGTTTCTGCTTGCAGATTTAGTAGCAGCAAACAACACAAACGGCCTTGTGAAGGAACACAGACGCTTTCATTTGAGCAGAATATTACAGTGGAGAATGTTAAACTCCAACATACATGTTTTTCAGGACATTGCTTTTTTTCAGTGCAAAGAAAGTGTATGTGCATGCTTGCAATGGGAAGACATGGTGGAAAATGTATCTTTTCAAAAATAAAAGTTCTTATTAGGAGATTTTAACTGTTGACATCATTTACAATAACCAGAGGGCCAATATTGTGAAGTTCATGCTTAATTTATCAAGAGAAGCAGAAATCAGGATCATGACTCAAAAACGATTAATGACGCAACTCTAGAACTGGTTCCATTTGTGCTCCAATGTTCATGTATTTTTCCGCTAATGCAAACAGAACTGTACTAAAACAGTGTGTTTCCTGCGATGTTGTGTAGTGCATGCACCGACATGACAGAAAACAACGGACTGTGATTCTTTATGTGTGTGCTTGGCGAAGAGCAACTTGACTTCAAACCTTGTGTTAGTCTGACACTTTAGTGGATGGGCTGACTCTGGTAGACACTCATTATTTTTCTCTCTCTCAAAGCTTCAAGTTAGTTAGAGGATGGGGAAGTACACTGGTAAACTTAAAAATAAATTACTTTTTTCCTTGAGATAGATGAAATGGCTAATGGTATGCCTTAACCAGAAATGAGTGTGTGCTCATCTACAAGCCGCTGCATGCGGGATGTGTAAAACATTCTTGTTGCATAAAGGTGCAAAATTCTGGCCACATTCCTGCGGGCTAAGAAGAAAAGCTTGTGTTTTGGCACTGATTAAGTTTAGTAAAATATTAGAATAATTAAGCCTTTTAAGAACTAGCAGTTTTACTTTTCTATGTATGAATCTCTCTCATTCACCTCTCTTTCACTTTTATTGTATCTCTTGGTGTGTAATTTGTGTTGTTGCAAAGGCAGAGGACTGAATAAATAATTCTCATTGTTTAAAATGCCTTCAAAACAAGTTTTAAATTGAAATTGTTATTTTAATGTATGATGAAATTGTGCAAATTTTCTTTTGTGGGAGAATATTAAATAAATGAGCGTTTGGTTATTACACAATTACACCTTTCATGTTGATATTTCAACTGCCACTAAAATTACCGAAGAGGAATCTTGGGACATATTGGTCTGCTTTTTTATTTAGTCATACTTTGACTTTGGAATGACATGAGAGCAATTGCTGTTTCACTTTGCTGTTCTGTTATTAGTACACTAAATACAAATTTGGCTAGTTATGGGAGAAAAGATACGTTAAATGGATTGAACTAGTTGCTTAGCAAAATGATTCACTTTCTGAATTCTGAGTTGCATACTAGTTTACGACTCGTACTACTTGCTGGTAAGTGGTACCGAATTCAGCAACTGTTTTGAAGCTCTTGAATCTGTCAGGTTTCAGGGAAGGATGAGTGAGGACTCATTCGCAGCAGGAAAGGAATTTAATTATCAAGAACACACAAAACAAAATCTCAACAAAAACTGCCCCGAGGGGGGATAAAACAGGACTGACAACTAGGCAAGAACACCCAACACTAAGACAGCAAAAAGACAGCGAAGTAGCACAGGACAGCAAACACAAAGGGATTAAATAGGGAGCACATGAGGAGGATAATGAAGGAGAACAGGTGGGAAAAATCAAAGATAACAAGGGAACAAGACGGGCGGGGTTACACAGTGACAAGACACGAACAATGGCGAACGCACATACCTGTGTGTCTACAAGAAACAGGACAAGACAGCGCACAGCTAGTGGAACACAAACTGCGCGCCACTCAAACACAACATGAAAGCAAACACTCGTCTCGTGCGTTCATCACAAGGTTGTTTTAAAGTAAAATTTAATAAAATAACATTTCTAGTCAAATAATAAAAACCCGCCTGTTGCATCAAAACCCATCCCAAATTTGATCAACCAGCCCAATGCATTTTTTTCCGGTCAGATGTGACCAAAAGAAGCCCAATTGGGCGGGAACGCCCAATCTGGCAACACTGACCATAACCCACACAAAAGACTCGACACTCGAAGCTGCACACACCCACAAAACATGCAACATTACGGTAGTCTCAGGCTCTACCACATTATCAAGAAATGACTAGACCGAATGTGGCAGAACCCTGACAGAATCCCCTGAAGACCCTGCTGGTCAGAACCTTGTAAAGGCAATGAAACGTAAATAAAACACCATATACAAATCAATTGCAAATGTTTTATTGAAAGTGTGATCTGTTAAATAAAATTTACAAATAATCTAATACGGTCTTAATTATGAAGCGTCTGTATAATATGTGTTATTCTGCCCCCGTCTAAAGATTTTTCTAGTCGACTAGTAGTCATTCATATTTTACCCATTATTTAACCAGTGAAAATGAGTTTCGGGTCTGAAAAGAAATATTATAAGTAACATTATTCTACATTACAGAGAAATACTTAACCATATTATAAGGCGAACGTTAGGCTGCTACTTACATTGTTCAAATGATAAGCCATGTTTGGGGTCGATGAATGATAGGTGGACATTTGTTTTTCCTGCTCAACATAGTTTCAACATGGACCAGCTGTGGTAAAGATCTGTCCATCACAGAATTTGCAATGTCTTGTGGATTTTTTTTTTCTACGACTAACAGATTTATAAAAATTTGGCCGACGAATCACCTTCTCATTGACTAACATTTAATCGACTATTAGGGGACAGGCTTAGCCATTTTATTCTATTATAGGACCTTTTATTTTATTTTATCGAGAGCTTGGTTAATCAGGCCAATAACAGACTATTGTTTATGACTTTCTACCCGCTAAATTATTTTAGAGCTTGGCATATCTAGAGAGATGTTTATTATTTATTAAAATAATAAGAAATATCTAGATTTTTGTTGTTTTACCTGATTTTCATGTATGTCTTATTTAAAATCCTTTTAAGTCATTTTAAAGCCGTTGGAAGTTTTCTGAGGCCCCTAGTGGGCCCTGGCTCCATGGTTGAGAACCAGTGATCTAAATAAGCTTTTAAATACTATAAAGCACTTTGTGTGCTATGGAAACGTTCTTCATGCAACCATAGATGCCATTAAATAATTTTTATTTCTAATAGTGAACCACGAAATATTTTAAATGTTTGTCGTAACGAATCCTCATTAACTGAAAACATATGAATTTGGCAGTCTGATACACACTCTGAATCACTAGGTTATGAAGCTTCACAAAGCAATATTTCAAAAGCACCCATCCCTAATTTAGCAAATTTCAGAATTTGAAATTTTCTGAATTTCAGAAACTGCCATTGTCACTCCATTAACGAAAATGTGTGTAAAAAACAGATTTAAGCACTCAGAAGTGGAATAACAACCACGTTTAGCTGCATCATGTTTGTGGTCAGAAATTAAAGTACCAACACTTAACCGTATGTCTGTACAGAGATTCACTCAGCTCAATATCATTTCCACTGTGAAGTATGGAGGTAAGATCTTTGTACACAGTGAAGTGCTAAAGGTGAAGTGTGCCATTTCTGTGCTCACTTGTATTCTGAATGTTTTGATAGTGCCATAATGTTAGCAGCTTTTGTTGAATCAACCTGTGATTGGCAAAATTCTCCTTTAATAGTCATCATCCCACATTTTATCCGCTCATTTACAGATGATAGTTAACTGTTGATTAGTCAAATTGCTACCTTGGAATAGAGATGCATTGATTCTGTTTCTGCTCAGTTGCACATGTACCCATTGTTATGTCAGTAATTAAGAGGCAATGGCTCAAAATAAGTTGGAGTGCAAGCCAGCTATCAAAAAGAGCCTTTGACCTTCTTTCCCATTGCCTTTCCCATGGTCTGTCATTATCATGGGCTCATTATTATTTCCAGCTTATGTCCCTTAATCATTAACTCCCATCTCAACTGTCATTATTTCTTGTTATGCAGGGCTTTCCTGTTGCTCAAACAGTAGAGCATGGCACTTGGTCATGGGTTTGATTCCCAGGGAAAACAAGAACTGATTAGAATGTCAATGAGTGTCTTGAATGCAATGTAAGTCGCTTTGGATAAAATCGTCTGCCAAATGCATAGATGTGAATTCAGTTGTTCTCTCATGTTCCCCTTACATTTGATTGGTCGCACAGCTAAATCAGTACACTAATTGCCAACTCATTTTATTAGTGTCTACGAATGTCAACAACTATTATTTAACATCGCTCCATTTTTCTTCGCTTACATGTTCACATTTTTGTTCAATCATTAAATTTTTTTTGTTCATTCATTTGCTCATTTATTCAATTTCATTAAGCTTAATCAACATTGTGAATACTGTGTGAACTGTACGTAAACTCTAGGAGCGACACAGGAGCAGGTGTAAGCAATGTCACCACCTACATGGCACTCATTGAACGATTGGCTTTCCTGAAAGGTTAACCACACAAGATGGTCTCTCTCAGCTCCCGGTTCCTCTACTCAACGTGATATGAAACTCTTAACATAAATAGATAGCCTCAAATTTTGGTTTTGGTGAACGCTTTTATTGAGTTTTGTAATGAAATTGCATTTTAGTGTTATCTTTGTCATGAATCAGCTAGGAATCTGTATTTTCCACAGACACACTTGTTTATTTGTTGTGTGGTTAAGGTATATTGCATTACTGATGACATATGTGTGCATTGTCTGTTGGGCGCTGTGTGCAGTGGCACTGGGAAATATCTTTATTCCTCTTACCTTCATGCTTCTGATGTAGATCTGCAGAAAACAATAGTGTCATGGCTGCTTCTCAAAGCTCTTCTCACTGCCAGACACAACACACCCTCTGCGACGACATATATGCCCTCTGTCTTTGCCCTTAGTGTCTGTTTTAGGATGCTCTTGCTGCAGGAAAGAGCAGCTAACAATGTGAGACCGCTTTTTATAACACGCAAAAGTGACTTTTGATGACTAGACTAAATATAAAAAGGATTGACCTGAACCCACATTGCTGAATGAGTGACGCATGCGGTTTTAAACTGTTCTTTTGTTGTAATTAACTGATGAAATTCATTGCTACAATTTCAGTGCCATTAGTTACGTTGACACAGACAACTTTTGTTTCAATCGGAATGAAATCATGTGTGTTTATGTCGCAAGCTTGAAATCGGAATTGATCTTTTGACATGCACACAATGCATGAATATTCAGAGTTTCCCTCTGTTGGCACTTGCTAAGCATCCTCCTGTCATTGTTTCTTTTCTTTGTTTTAAAAAGCAGATTTAATATTTATATATTTAAGGAAGGTGACGAGCACATGAAGCTTTGTGCCGTGCTGCTTATGTTTTTCATGCAGTAAAAACTTGCCTTTCCACACCCAAAACCAGACATCTTACGATGAGAGTCTGAAGCAAAGACTAGTGGGACATTGTTATACTGCACACAGACGATGCAGACGATTACTGGAAATATCCTAACGACATCCTCTCACAAAGCCTATCACCCCTTCACTCATTCATTCTCTCAGTGTCGCTTGGTTTAGTTGCATCATTCCCCACAGTGATACTTTTATAAGTGATTTACAGCCGTTTTACCTCGTGTTGTTAACATTAATTGTGATCGCTATTGTTCACGTAGTGAAATATATACGTACAGTACTCAGCGCCTCCGTTAACGGGCGTCCGGGCGTAATTTACGTCCGAAAATCACCAGCGTACGCCGAAATTTTAAGTTCAGGAAGTCCGCGGGACGTCCTGTTTAATGGTTTTACGCCAGATCACAGAGCGCTCGACGTACATGTGCATTGAAAAGTGACCAAATGCATTGTAAATCACCACATGCGCCGTAGGCGTGTATGCTAAGCGACTCCATTGATAAGGACACAGCAGGTCACTTAATCTCTTTCGCCATACAACTCCTGTTAAGATGTACACTAGTGATGTAACTATGGTAATTCCCGCGAACTACTGAAAGTCCGCCTACTGCGGGGATCGCGAAAGCCAACAGCGAGAGCTATGGCCATAAACTAATTGATAACTATGCACAAACGTGCGGGGATCGCGAAACTGTGAGAGATGTGTTATATTGACGGGTAAACTTTCCCGAAACTCCCCAAAATAGCCTGGTTATCTGTGCATGATACGGAATGCTCCGCCTCCGTGAAATTTGTGGATATTTTAATAATTATCTACCACTACGGATCCTTCATCTACTACCGTATATATATATATATATATATATATATATATATTCGATCTTACGAGAACGTCTAGGCTTCGAAGAAATGATAGACCAAGCAATAATAGTAATGGGCGGAGTTTATGCAAATTAACCTTGACATAGACCTATGTATCTTTTCTAGTATATTTTATATGTAACAAGCATAACATTATTGTGCTTTACGACGTAGTAGTACTGTAACAGGGACTTCCAAAAATAATACCTGGGACTTCCAAAGATAATACATGGGACTTCCAAAAACTAACATCTGGAAGTCTGGACTTCCAAAAAAAAAATCTTAGTGGAAGCGCTGCAGCATATAGACAATGACCCTCAAGATGAGTAAGGAAGAAGGTACGAACGCTACTCAAAGGTAAAGTGCGCGCTACAGTAAATTGTCAAGTATTTTTAGTTTAATTGTCAATTATTAATTTATATTTATATGAGATGTTAATGGTTATAATTTTAGCTGTAATTAATAGGGTAATACCCAAAAAAAATTTTAAATGGGCATTTGGTCATGTGGAACGAATCGAGTGATTTTTAGTGCATTCTAATGGGGAAAATTGTTTTGGTGTATGAACATTTTGAGTTATGAGCTAGCTCTTGGAACGAATTAAACTCATAAACTGAGGTATTATTGTATTATACAATGGATTTTTTCCACTTTTGAAACTGTTGTAAAATAGCTGATATACTGTATCAGTCTTGATCAAGTCTGGTTCTGGTATCGTGGGCCATTGTATCATGTTGGTGTCGTGTATATCACACAGCGGTGGTCTGGTATTTATATCTGGTCATGATTGACAGACAGGACCAATATAAAAGCTGCCTGGATTGACAGGACCCTTTCTTAGCTTGGCCTTGTTTCCCCACGGGGCCCGACAGAGGAGCGGACAGTAGTATCCTCCTGGTGGCCCCGGAGGAAACAGGGGTCGGGGTACTGCCGGGACGGAGCTAAAAATACCAGCGGTGCGTTTGAGTCACACGGTAGCTCGGGCTTCCTGTTTTCACTCTCCCATATTTACTTCCCATAGAGGTTGACAGAGAGGAGGTGGTGGGGTGAGGCTGGGGGACCTGATGCCTTCAGTGATATCAAGACACACATACTCTCTATTTTGATTCCAACAGAAAATAAAAAGGAAAATATATGGGTAAAGGTACAGTATGATGGGATTATAGGTGAGCACATTGCTGTATAATATTTTCATATAAATTAAGATATTTTTCTGACCACTAAGGCCAAAGTACTGTAGACTTAATTTAAGATGCAAATACTTAACATATGCCTACACTCGAACAGCCTTTCAATGTACAGCCTTTCTAAACACATGCACACTGGAAAGCCTCATGCTTAACCAGTGTCTGCACAATTTCTATCCAGAAGTCATGACCGATAATTTTTTCTACTTTTTATACTAGAAATGTAGTTATTAGTCAGGGTTAGGTAAAGCGATGAGGCGAGGACTCAGTTGCAGAAATAATGGGCTTTTATTTATTAAAAAAAAAAACTACCCCAAGAGGAAACCAGGACCGACTTGATTTGACTTGGACAGCAACAGATGAGGTAACATTCAACGATCTAGCACCAGACTGCAAACACAAGGAGAATAATAAATAGGAAGCAAACAAGGCAGGTAAGGACAGGTGGGGCAAATTAACGAGTAATGAGGTAATTAGTTGGGTGCAGTTAAGACAATAGACTGGAGAAATATACAGTAATACCTCGGTTTATGAGTTTAATTCATTCCAAGAGCTAGCTCGTAACATAAAATTATCGTACATCAAAACAATTTTGTAATGAATGTAATAAATTATAGAAAGAATAAGAGTAAGAATGTAATAAAAAACACTCAATTTGTTCCACAATTACAGTTAAAATTATAACTATTAACATCTCATGTTAATACTAGTTAATAATTGACAATTAAACTCTAAAAACACTTGACAATTTACTGTAACGAGCACTTTAGCTTTTAGTGGCGTTGCTGCTGGCGTGAAGGAGACGAGAGGAGGATTTTACTGCTTACAGGGAGAATTTCATCCCTTCTTCCTTACTCATCTTGAGGGTCATTGTCTATATGCTGTACTGTACGTATATATTTCACTACGTGAACAATAGCGATCACAATTAATGTTAACAATACGACGTAAAACCGCTGTAAATCACTTATAAAAGTATCAATGTGCACTGAAAACCCTAATAAGTTCAATTAACTATACTTATTGAGTAAACTCGTTCCCTCAATTCAATTGAGTAATGGCAAAAATATGCTTAAGTTCACCTAACTTGTTGCTCAAGTTGAATGTACTTACATTGTTACGTTCACCTAACTTGGTGCTTATTTAATGCACTTAAACAAACAAGTTCACTTAACTTGGTGTTAATTGTAAGTACTTACATATTTAAGTTACCTCAAGATAAAAATTAAACTAAAATTAGAAATGATTTATAAATTACAATTATAAAGTTCTTATTTTTGACTGTAAGCTTTGTGCAAACATACCAAACTAGAAAAAACAACAACATACTGAGATTATTGATAGTCTTTATTGGTCAACCTTTCATATTAATAAATATTACAGAGCACATTATCCTGTAATGGAATTGGGTCACAATCACACTGTACAGCGCTGTAAAAATAATGCAATATCCCACATTAACTACAACAATTGTAGAACTCGTCGCTCTTAATTTAAACACTATACATTTTTTAGTTTGACAATTGTTAAAATGTAGTGATCATATGAATGTAACAATAACTACATTTTGACCGAGAGTAATTCAAGTCTAATGAGTAAATGAGACAGAAGGGAAAACACATTTCTTGTAGGAGATCCTGCATGTTGTCCATCACTACTTGTCCTTCAAGTATCATCTCAATAGAGGAATCCAAATGCAAGTAGTTGGGGGTCTGAAGATCGGTGTCCTTGAATAAAATCAAAGTGAAGAAACAGGCATTAATATATTATATTTATGAAAAGAGTATTGTGATCATGACTGTCAATGCATTTTTTTCAGAACAAATCACTAACCCTAACCCAACTTTGGATGCAATATAAAAGTTTTTCTTTTGAAGACAAATAGTGTACAAAATGTTTCTACAGTATATTAAAAAGTTATCTAATTATTTAATTGCCAAAGTTTGACTGGGAGAAATAAATCACTAGCTGGTTTTAGCAGTAGCTACCATGTTCTTTCTCGCACAAAAATAAAGAATTAAGACTTTAAAAAATACGTTTACATCTCACAAATCAAATATGAACAATATCCTGATTAAAATATTGTTAATTAATAGTGACGGTGGGAAAGTTTGAGCAGGGAAAACATCACTAATTTTCTCAGAAGAAGCTGCCCTGTTTCTCACAGAAACACAATATTGAACAATGATTATGTTTATTAACTAACATTTTTCAATATTAATAAAGAATAATTTTATATGCCAGTTATACCATCACAAAACCACCGGTGAAAATATTGTTAATCACTACATTAGCAAATGTTTATTAAAACATTTGTAATTAAAGCTACATTGTGTTTTATAGAAACATATCATTAAACATTCAAATTTTATATCACACAAAAACATTACTATATATCACACGAAAATAACTTTAACTTACCGAACTGAAGATTTCTCACGATGGAAAAGTCCTTTCTTGATTTGAATTTCCCTCAAAGTAACAGCAGTAATGGACGAGGCTTGAAGGACCGCAGTTTGAAAATATCCACCAATCAGAGCATTAGTTCTCTTGTTGCCATGCAGAACTCCTTGCATGCCCAATCACAACAAAGGGAGACCTGAGTGAGCTATTTTCATTAATCAAGATTTTGAGTTCATAACACTTGAAATCTTAAGTTTACGTATTTTGCAGTTAAATAAGTTAAGCTAAATTATATTTTTGAGATTTGGGTTCAAAATTAAAATGTTTAGTCAAGATTACTTGATTGTTTAAGTAAAGAACAGTTGATTCAACTTTAGGGTTTACAGTGTGGTGAATGATGCACCCAAACCGAGCGACGCTGAGAGAAAGGCTTTGTGAGAGGCTGTTGTTAGGATATTTTCTGTAAAAATGTGCGCGAAGATGCTGAGCGTTAGGACTTTTCCACCCAAAAAATGCGCGTGTGCGAGGGAAAGTTTTTCTCGCACTCCGATACAATTCTCCTACGCACAGCTCAAAGTTTGCTTAAAGGTGCGCACATTCTCCCGTCTAGTTTGTTTTTTATAGATCACAACCTTTGCGCGGAAACTGCCATATGCACGTTTCCAGCCCTGTTTTGTGCGTACGCACACTTTATAAATGAGACCCCTGGACCCTGACAGTCATATAGTCTGATAGTCTTAACCTCCTTACACCAGTACTCGTCAAAGTGGCCATCTATTGTTGTTCTATCTACAGTAGTTTGATATTGATGTCTCCTCAGCTTCAAGACACATGTGTGAGCTGAGTGTATAGAGTATGCGTGATGATTAAAATCAGGCTGTGGCTGATGTAAATTTAGTCCGCAGTTTGGTACACTCTTATTGTACGCATACACTAATGTATTCTTTGAGCTTAAGCCACTGAAAATGGTCTGTCTTTTCAACCACATGCTGTCTCTTCAAAATCCCACTTTCCTGTGTCAAGTTGATGTCAGCAAAAATTCTCACTGAATCTGTATCACATTGTTTATCGGTTGATATAGACAAGATAGCAGCAGCCTGTGGCACGTTTCATTCGAGTTTCATTCGGATAAAGTACCTCACCTGCATTTTGAGGTAATCATTCCTCATAGCTTGTTTTATTAAGTTAGGAGTTATAAATATTATGTGAAAATTAAACTGTGCAAGTCAATGAAAGCATGCATCTTTGACAAACTATTTGCATGACCACTGCATATCACGTGAACACAAGTTACTGAATGACAGCTTACAGCTTTTTCCACTGTACAGAGTTAATGCTACAAATTTTGGAGATTTTCAGTCAAGTATATTGAGTCCTATTTAACATTGAGTCCTCAGCGTCACATCTTAAAGCTCAACACACAATCCTCTGCATTAAAAGTAGTGACACTAAATGATCTTACCAGTGCTGATGCCACTCTCTCTCCAGTTGCAGTCTTTGATCTTGAAATTGGCTGATGATAAATAAAATGAAGCTCATATCTTACTTTCTTTGATGTGAACTTTGTTAAATTTGCATATATGAGGGAATTGAAAAGTAGATTTATATTCATTTTGTGGAGACACATTTATATTGTCAAGTGTAAAAGGAACAGTTTTACTAAAAAAAACCTATTAGATCAGTTAAAACACATGAATGACTAGGTTTAAATCCAACCCGAAAAAAACTAACCTGCCTATAGCCATACCCTGCCTCCCAATGTCCATACTGTCCATCCTAAATAGTTTGCGAGATTAGAATAAGTGTGTACCAAAGCACAGAATGGTGACAAGAGTATGTCGAAACTCCCTGGATGCTCAACTATTTTCAGAAGATTTTCGAAGTGGGGATCCATGTACACTACAATGGCTAATATTGCTCACAACCTATTGCACTTTGGCGGAGGATTCAGT
Source organism: Rhodeus uyekii (assembly GCA_037043235.1). Classification (NCBI taxonomy): domain Eukaryota; kingdom Metazoa; phylum Chordata; class Actinopteri; order Cypriniformes; family Acheilognathidae; genus Rhodeus; species Rhodeus uyekii. Next base: position 782,656 of record JAWRVZ010000045.1, read on the forward strand.
TCAGAACTACACAAAAAATAAAAAATAAAATAAAAAATTTGTTCAAATCTACAAAACATGCAGAATATAATGGTGACTGAAAGTGAGATGTTTAGATAAAGGTTGGAGGGGCTTATAATCAAAGTTTATCTTCATTAAAAAATATTTATTTCATATTATCCGTGTTACATTTCATTTGCAATAACAATGTGGACGTTTATAAGGATTAATTTGGCCATTAATTTTTAAATGCATTAATAGGAGGAGAGGTATCCGCATGAAAAACCCGCATCTGAATATCAACGTGCTACTGTATTTCTTTCCGATATGGTAGGAAATTAAATTCAATAAAAAGTAAGTTAAATGTGTGTCAGGATGCGACAGAGAGCAACATTAAAGAAGCAAATGTTTGACGTGATAAAACTTGTCTACTCTTCTGCTACTTTTTTGTTCACAAAAAGAGTACTATTAGGGTGTAGTATAAGTAGGTGAATTAGAGCACAGTATTAGTAATCCTGAAGACATTAATTAGCTTGTTCACATGTATTTGATTAGAGTTGGTGCTAACCGTTGCTCGCCGGTGGCTCTTCAGCACAAACGCTGTCTACCACTGACCTATACATAGACAAGAACGAAACCAAACAGGGCTTAAATACATGGAGAAACTCATTAATGAAGTGAACAACAGGTGTAACTGATAATCAAACAATAAGAAACAACTCAAATCACAGGAAACCCAAACCCATCCCATCCGTTTTTTACTGAACTTTGAAATGTTGTGATGCATAAATTCACTGTTGCATTTAAATAGTTAATTTGGATTTTTTGTTTTAATTTGAATTTATTATAGAGTGTACTAGTGTAAATAGTACAGCAATGAACAGCTTTTGCTGGGTCAGTCTTGTCTACTGCCTGTTTCCTCCAGTTTTCTCCTAGTGTATTTCCACTCATTTGTTGCATCATCAATCACCTCGTTAGTCTTGTCAGCTGTGTCTCATTCCCTCTTTCTACCCTTGTGTATTTAAACCCTGTTGTCTGTAGTAAGTTGTCTCCTTGGCTGTGTCGTAATCTTGTCTACGGTTTTGCACATTTACTGCTTTTTTAAATTTGTGTATTTAAACTGTTAGTTGTGTGTTTGATTATTAAATCATATTCCAGTACTCCTGTGCCTCTTTGCCTTAATCTCCCCAACAACCATGACAGATTTGTTGTAATTGTCAAATTTCGTGGCAGTTAATAAGCATGATAGGGGTCAGCAATAACACTATCAGAGTAATATTAGAAATACTTACAGTTGTTTGAGTCTTTCAAACTTATTGATTTACTTTAATGGCTATTGCGATATTTTAGTGGTTTGAGTTTGACAGGATGTGATTATTACCTGCCATGTGACACAGACCTCTTATCTACAAGTAGACGCTTGATTGTCGAGTCTGAGAAGGACAGACCAGCTGCAACCATGCGATTTGATAAGAGGGAGGAACACGTTTTCTCAAGTTCACATTCCTTCAATAACAAAATAACTTAGAAAAGTCCCTTCAGACTAAAAAGAAGGAAAATGAGAATGTTCAAGAGAAGTCCTTTTGTGAGTGAGAGTTTGTGTGTTTACACTCAAATTGGTTCTAAGGGCAGCGTCTAATTGAAACAAATGAACGAGAGGTGGTAGGTCAAAAGCATGACTTGAGTTTACACTCATGTGATGTCTGTCTTCGTTTGCTCTTTAAGTAAATTAATGTTAACGCAATAGTGTCTTGAAGGGATGCAGTGTAAGAATGGGCATTGATGTCTGACGCTCTTTCAGCATTCAAATTGTGCTGTTTGAACGGTGTTGAAGAGTCACAAGGGAGATCGAGAGACAGAATGCATGCCAGGAATGCTTTTAAGTATTGGTCTCTGATTTGAAATAGGGCTGTCACCACTTGAAATATCAGCTAATGCACATACCAAAGCTGGTAAACATGTTAAAACACGCACACACTGGCACATAAACCTTGTGCAACAATAAACATCTTGATTCTTGACTGTTGTGAATGGGTAAATGATGTTCTTGCATGACATCCGGGCGACATTTGACATTTTTTTTTTTATGGCATTTGAGCCTTAATTCTTAATACTGTGCTACTACCATACTAGTAGCTGCAAATTATGTAATTTTGTCTTTAAACAGGCTTATTTTTAAGCAATAAATAAACCATTTTGACTGTAAAAATTATTTTCCCTCCCATTACAGCAAACTACTTGCTAAATTGGTATTATACAGAGATCATACTCTCCTTACTAATAGTGATTTTAAACAGATTGTAGGCTTAATAATAAGAAATTATTATTATTATTATTATATATAGTACTCTAAATTACTTTTAATTATAATATTTATATCAGTTAGTTTCAAGCAATATGTCAGTAAATATATTAATGATTTTGTAGTATGCTTTGTATGAAATAAATGTATTTTAATGTATTATAATATTTTATGATATATAATGTGCTATAGGGTTTTTTTCACTAGGGGTTGCATGACTAGGGCAAGAACTTCCAGAAATTTGTGCTCAGGCTACCACAACAAATATTTTGATCAAATTGCCATGTGACTAATTGCTCCGAAGCCGCACTAACATTATGATGATGGCATAAGAAGAATAAGGAATAATTCTCTAAAAAGAATCAGGCAATGACTAAACACTTGATGTTAGCATGTTATGCTAATGTTAGCATCAGTGTGTTTCCTTTGACAAAAACCAGATAGGACTTTTCCATTGATTTTTGGTTATTCTAAAAAGCAAGAAAAGCTTCGGTTATCATAATAATCTTCACAACAACGCAGCTTTTATGAATTTTGAACCTTAAATACAATCAGTAGAAGTAAAAAACGAAATGTAGGCTAAACAAACTACACAACTCCTCATGACTTCAGCGTATGTCACCACTATTAAGCTTCCAGCAACTTTTTAGTCTTAATTTAAAAGGTTTGAGTTATAGTAGCTACTAAAGTGGACTAGTAGACAAGTTTACCTGTTCGTAGTATAATCTTGAAATTACATTTTGTGCTATTTATTATAGGCCTATTGCTATTATATCTTTTACACATGATTTATTTCATTATATTCCACTGTTTGTAGATGCATGTATTCAGTCAGATGGCACATGATAGGGTTTATCTCTGTGGGCAGGATGAGTACAACTGCAAATGACCAATCTTTATGGGCACCTGCACAAATTTCACTGTCCATCTGTTCGCTATAGTGCACAGATTTGTGTACAGCCCAGTGGAAATGGACAATTGCAAATGCTCATTAATAAATATGGACATTTTGGAAAGTAGTACATGAACACAGCACTTATGCTGACTTCACATCCTTTTGGGAAGATCTCACTTTTGTGATATGCTTTCAAGCCATTTTGGTCGGAAACAAAATGAATATGTTGGGCAATGACATTCACTTACTGTAATGGAACAAAATGAAAAGAAAATGGTGTGCATTAGGTGTGTAATCAATGCTTTATCTTGGTAATTTATCATTTCTGAGAATGTTAATGGCAAGATTTTTTTTTCTCTATTCCCTGTGCAGACCAAGTTGGAAAGTCTAGTTTTTCACTGGTAAGGACAACATTTGTGGTGGCGTTTATGTGCGTTCAACTCTTAACTATGATCAATCATAACTTGGCGGCATTAAACCTGTTTATTACCCAATTGAAACACAAATATTCCAGCCGTCTTTATGATTGATGCTAAAGGCCCTGAAACAAAGACTGTGGACTTTTAGTTGCTGCATAAATACGTTTTGTATTTAGAGACTTGAAAATGAAAATATTTAGTTATCGCTGGGATATTATTTCTCTCTGTCCAGGTTTATGTGTATGTTTGTGTTTCAGTGGAGTCCCAATTAGTTTGAGAGATCTGGTGTGCGTCACCCCTCACATGAACACACACTCCGCAAGCGGTTAAACACACTGTCATCTGAGAGATAAAACACAACATGCCTCTGTCTTGTGCCTGGACAGCTGTCCTCTTTCACCTGCTCTTGCTTTCTCTCTTTTGATCTTTCATTATTCTCCATGTTCTTTCCTCTCGTCACGTCTACACAACAGAATGGGTGTCTGATATTGCCAAAAATAATATCTCAGTGTTTTCAAGGATTTTTCTGAACATGAACTTGTGCCTTCATGTTTAGGACTGCTGTGGACAACTGACTCCCAAGGCTTTCGATATTCTTCGTATTCCGTGTGATTAGTTCATAGAAGAGATTGACCTATCCAGTAATAATTTTTACATTTTATGGGCATTTTTACCTTAATAAGACCAATTTTTTATGAAAAAAGAAAAAATCCCTTTAACTGGCGGCAACCCACTCTGAAATAGCATTTTCTCTTGAGTAGGTACTATACAGTATGAATGTGGGTAGTATGAAATGAAATTTGAACATACTACATTGCCATGTTGTTACTGTCATGTGACCTACCAGCATTATTTGCGTCGCTTCACTGCCATTTGCAAATCCTCTCCCATGGCCTCATGGGATATTAAAGTGTCCATAGTATGCGCATTTCAGAATCTCACCAGAAGAAGACTTTTACCTATTATTTTATGAGAACTGTAAATTCGGACATACTTCTATTGTCACATACCGTTTTTCAGTTATTACAGTGGAGAAGTATGTAATTACTGATACAGGCATTGAGTCATTCATTCATCTGATTCATTCAAATGGCCGATTCATTCATTAATAAAGTAATTGACTGTCTTAATGAATGAGGCATTGACATGACACGGTGTATGTGTGGACTCTCTAACAATCATTACGACATTATCATAGATTATATATTATATTATATAGATTATATATATCGCACAACCCTACACAACACTGAAACATTCGGAGTTTGCAAAAACTGCAAAAATAAATTTTCCTTCCTGTCTGTCATTGGTGAGCATTATGTAAGTAACCCTGTAACATATATAGAAATGTGATATTTATTCTTGAACATGAAGGTTCAGAGAGCTGGAAGGAGGAGATAAGAGTCTGACACATGGTCAGACCTTGCATGTCTAGGGTCGAGGCCAAAGTGACTGTTCCTCCAGCTGTCTCTTTATTAATGATTGACAGAGATGAAATAAACATCCTCTTTATTTCTATGTTGTCCATTATCAATCCACACATACATACACACACACACACACACACACACATACACACACACGCAAACAGACTGCAATCCCTTTTGAAAACCCTGTCTCAATTGGCACATTTTTATGCACTTTTTATCTTGTGGACCGATAATGGATGTGTCTTTTAAGTCCATGAGACCACAGGCTGTCCCATTTGTCATTTTAGGTTTCAGAAGGCTGCTTGAGAGCACCCCCTTTGCGTTTCATATGCACCCTCGATGCTCACTTTCGCAAAGCCTGCACTATAGTTTTCCTGTAGCTCAAATAGTATGGCTTGCATAAATGTAAAGTGAGCTCTGCAATAGACTTCTTCATTGACAGTCAAAGCACCATGTCACATTACATCATGAAAGTCTGGACATAGAAAGCCCGTAAGTGTTTTAGGATGCCATTTGGGACAGGGTCTTATAATATAGTTCAAATCTTAAAAGTATATTTTAAAAATGTACTTGCAGATAAAAGAGAGTACACTTTCATGACTTAACGCAAACACAAAGAACATAATCTCTGATGGAACAAACATTTAGATCAACCAAACAGATGCAAATGAAACCTTAAATTGTTAGGTAAAAACAGTCACAATCAGTGTTATAGTAAAGTTACAGTTAATTAAGGAGTGTTTGGCTAAAATATTTATTTTTGTCTTATAATATAAATATATATAATTTAAAAATTTCTGGTTAGATCTTTTAAAATTTTTCAGTGTATTTAGAAATGGAACTTGATACTTTCTCTGTATCGTTACAATATATATTACAGTACTTTTTACTATATTTTTTACAGTTAATATTACACCAATTTTTTTACAAAAAACGTAGAAACAAAATATCTTTTGTGTTCGAGTCAGACAAGTCTGAAACTACATGAGGGTGAGTAAGTGATGAGGGTTGTTTTAAATGTGTACTATTATCAGGTAAACTATCCCTCTCAGGAACCCTTTTTTTTGAAGACTTCAAACAGGTCAGATAGTGTCAATCAATTAAGACAACCAGAAGTAAAACCAAAGTGGTGAAATAATTTAAAAAAATATTTGTATAGATATACTAAGAAATATGTTTGTTTTTTTAATCTTTAAAACATGATTGATCAGATCACTTTTAACACTTGCTTATTGTTTATGAACAAGACTATAATTCTTGACCTGCATTAATGTGATGTGCAGATGTCCCATTTACTCAGCAGCACACTAGAATGATCTAAATGAAAATTTCCACACCCTTGTCTATATGCATGCACATATGTGCAAAAACAATATTTCCAGACTTAAATACTTTCTCGCTCTACTTTCCTGCTACAACTAGTTACTATATTTGGTGTCATCGCACCTGCAAGACAGAGAGAATTCAGAGATCAGCTTCAGCATGACATCACTGGAAGTGGGAGGAATTCACAAGGTCATTTGGGATAACAAACATGCCGCTATAGCAATCATTCTAAAGACCCGCAAATCATTGTATGAATGTTCTGGAGAGCTTCCAGTAGGGCTTTCAAAGACACGTTTTGCTATATTCAGCAATTCAGCAAACATCTTTTGGGAAGTTGATATTGAAATACTTTTGGGAATCAGAAATGTCCTGGGGAGTGACATCATATACTCCATTCAAAATTTCTTTAAACCTTTTGATGATTTATGCATGTAATTTTCATTAATTCGTGTGAATGGGGATCACTTTGACAACATTGTAGTCTGTTCGAGAAAAACGCAAATGATAAACTTTTCTGATTTGAAGCTGTGTAGTCATTATACTGTCAGGGTCCTGTCACTGCGGTCTAGTTTTCTTGTGTCTTCGTGTGAGCACACTGCTTCGAGCATCTCAAGTCGCACGCTCTCCTGTCTGTGACGTGTTTTGTGTGCTGGGCGTGGTGTTCGATTCTGGCACTTTGGTCTTGTTCCGTTTCGGTTTGTGTCGTGATTTAGACATTCATGCTCTGTGTGTGTGAGTGTGAGTGTGCGCTCATGCTCGTGCGCTTTTGTCATGTCATGTGAGTGCGCACTCTTGTCCGTGTGAGTTGTGTTTTGTGTACAAGGTTCATGTTTACATCAACTGCATGCTTTCAAGTTGTGTCTTGTGTTGTGTGCAGTTTGTGTTTCACCGACTGTGCGCTGTCTTGTCGTCTTGTTTTGTGTGGATACACGGCTTATGTGCATTCACATTGGCTGTGTGTTTGTGTCCTGTCATTGTGTAACCCCGCCCGTCTTGTTCCCTTATTATTGTTTGATTTTCCCCACCTGTTCTCCCTCATTCATCTTGCCTCGTGTGTTCCCTATTTATTCTTACTGTGTGTGCTGTCTTGTGCTGCTTTGTTGTCAAATGCTGTGTGTATATCGACGGTGTTTGCTCGAGGTCTCCAGTCTAGTCTAGTCAGTTCTGTCAAGTCAGTTAGTCCAGTCTTGTTTTCCCCTTTGGAGTAGTTTTGTTTGGATTTTGTTTTATTTTTTATTAAGTAAAGAATCCTTCCAGACAGCGATTGAGTCCTCGCTTCCTCCCCTCACCCATACCTGACACATACCCTGCGTAGGAAACAGAACTCAGACAAAATGGGAACAGGGAAAACTAAACCAAAACACAATGAAAACTGAACATAATCCTGACAATCACAAGATTAAATAACATTTCAAAGCCCAAACTTTTTGAACTGTGATGTAAATGAATTCTGCCCACTTACTAACAGTTTTGTCTTTCTGTTTCGCTGTTATAATATATGTGATTTGTAGTGAATATGTAAGAATCTCAGCTATTTCTGTCAACTTAACCTTGATACTGGCACTTTTTTTGGGAGTGTGAATTTTGCGTGTGCGGGCACTTGCAGCAGGTTTTTTTTCCTTTTTGCACTGGTGCATCCTGTGTAAAACCTGTGTTGACTGCACTAACATGATACGGCTCGCCTCTAACCCAACTCCCACACACATCCTCACTGTCTCTCTCGCTCTCTCTCTCTCACTTTACTCTCATAGCATGTACAAATCTCTCCACTCATCCCCACATCCTCCCTCCATTTCCTGCTTTAATCTGGTTTTGATGGAACAGCCGTTATGCTGTCATTAGCTGCTGAGAGGAGAACTGGGCCTAATATCAGTCATTTCAGCCTCACCGGGCTCATGTTCACATCGAGACTGTGCAGTTTCCTCTGCTGGTGCCACACACTCAGCATTTATTTGGCTAATCTTGATCATGTGTGCTTGTTTATTTCCATTAAAACCTACTGATAAGTAAGGCTTTCACAGGAGGTGTGTAAACCTAATGAAGTGTGAAATCACAGAATTTATTGTGTATAAAATGCACATGGACATTTTTTTTAATACAACTGAATTACATTTGAACTTGACTTAACATGGGAAAAAAAGCAGCTTTGACATTTTGATAATATCTTATATCTACAAAAATATCTCAAATCTCAACAAACAATATGTATGTAATTCAAAATGCAAAAATAAAACAGAATTTTGGTACTGCTAACATAGTTAAATTCTTTGTGATGAATTATGTTTGTTAGCGTCTGCCCAAAATGATTGGTAGAAATTGTAACACTTATTATCGTTATAAACGTCCAGTCTGCTTTTTCAGAAAATGTGTTTACTCTGGAAAGCATGCTTCAAGTTGACTCTTAATATTGCATTGAGTACAGAGGCCAGTGAACATTATTGAAGATGTTCCTTTGATCCGCTGCTAAAACATAATTATTTATTTATTCATTTGGATTGTCTTTACAGATAGACTTGGAACCAGAGGGAAAGGTCTTTGTCATTATCGACTTGTCTGGATCATCCAGTGAAGGTAAGACATTCTTGTAAACTTTCTGTGATCACATTACATGCCATTTAAAGACTGCTTGAATCGTGTCTCTGTGTAGCATACCTAATACAAGGTTTCTTATAAATAAAGACGTCCTGTGCTGTCTAACACAGTAAATACTCACTGGACATTTGATATAAAAAGTAATAAAGTGTCGGGTGATGACAGACATCAGGCATCAGGCCTTTGAGGTGCATTTATTTTAAATGAACACATTCAATATGAATGGCATGGCTGAAAATGGCATAGTTCTATTAGCATATGGTCTTGGTTGAAATACAGTGGCGTTGGCAGCTCTTTGGAAGTTGGTGTAGCCTGTCTTTCTAAAAATCCTATGAAGATCTGCAACTTTTTGATCTTACTGTTGCCAGATTAGCTCTCTCTCTCTCTCTCTCTCTCTCTCTATATATATATATATATATATATATATATATATAAAACACTGTGGTGCGTGATCATTGGACCGAGATCCACTGTGGCCTGATTCCACCCAGATAACCTCCCAGATGTGCTTCTCTCATGAACACTCCCTACGGTCCAACTCCTATCAGTCCCCTGCCTTTCCTGGATACACATCAGAGATGGCCCAGTTCAAGAGCTCCTACATCCTCTCGGCTCCACTCCCACTCCTGGAGGGAGAGCATATGATCACTTGAAATCACACTGATCTAGATGCTGCAGGTCAAACATCTCCTTGTGTCTGCACAGATCTTGTGTCTGCACCATTAGTGGTGGAATGCAAAACTGTTGGCCAAGAATTTCTCCAGGAAAAGAGGCAAGAAACGGTCAAGTTTTGGAATGGCATATGTTGTGTTTTGGATGGTGATCCCTGAGATAAGATGCCACCAAGCATCTTAGCTAGCTTACCCAGAAGAGGGAGATGAAGAAATCTGTCATGTAGTGTGCGCCTAAAAAAGAAGAAAAAAAGAGTGTGTTAAAAAATATGAAGTATACTTTGGCCCTTAGCTGCAATATTGCATTAGCTGTACCTTTTCAGGAACATGTCCAAAAAATTGTGTTTGGTTTCTGTCTTCTGTGTTTTAATTGGACACTTATTCATTTTACTGGAAAACAGTCTGCTTGACTTGATGTTTGCATCAGGAAGTGAATACTTTACATTTCCTTTTCATGAAAGTTGGATGACTCATCAAAGAGTGACTGAGAAGATGATTTTATCAGCAGTAGCATTTTTATTCAGAATCATTCGAGAGTCGAATCTAATGTTATAGATATTTATGTTAAACCACAATAGATACTGAAGGTTAGGGTTATGTTTTGCAGACTGCCAAGTGTAAATCTGATCTGTGCTCGCGTCAGCTCCATATTGGCATTGGTTCTTCCGATCAGATGGACAGGCAGCTTTGACAGATTTGGGGTTTTGTCCCTGATGGTTTTATCCGTTGAAAATTGATCTCAAGGCATCTTTCATGCTCAGCACTGCAATGAACAAAGTGAGTCTTTTTATAGTGTGACTGTAGAGGGACCTGGGAGTCTGGTGCTCACCTCAAAAACTCAAATCTTTTTGAGTCAAACTTGTATGTAAACTTCCTTTCCTCTGTGGAACCTAAAAAAGCCTTTCTGTTGCTCAAACAGTAGATCATGGAACTAGTAATGTGAAGGTCATGAGTTCGATTGGCAGGGAAAACAAGAACTTATACAGTGTCTACCTTAAATGCAGTGTAAAGCCCATGGTATTCTTTGACCATCCGTGTTCCGTGACTGTGTATGTGGTGTAATTTTAATAATCAGGAGCGTCTGGGGACGTCCATGCACACTGTCCTGGTGCAGTCCAATTTTCTACGCACAACAGTGCATGTGTGAGTGACTTCAACGTCCACTAATGTGACTTTCTGCCCTCATGGGATCAAAACTTCTTTAAAATATTTTTTTTGCCATAATGACTACAAGTTACATGAGAAGCTGATACTTTAGTGTAGTCATGTGCTTTAATGTCTTTGCTACAAATGTGATATGGCCATATGCCTCTTTCACCACTGCACAAAACCACAGAAAGTGGTCTGAGTGATCAGAACACAGAACATCATGCACTCTATTATCTGTTTTTAGTTTCACGTTTCTTCTTGTCCTTTTTCTTCTAGTCCTTTTAAACTCTGGTACATACGTTCTCATTCGCTGTTTATGCTACAGACATGAATGATACCTTATATTACAGTATGCAGCTAGTTGAGAAGCAGTTAGTCATGTGATTTTCCCCCAGTGGAACATATGGAAGCAACCCTTGCCATATCTAAAGAACTGAATAAAATAGAGACTTTTGAACACACAGGCAATCTGTGTTTTTTTTTTGCTTCTCCGAAAACACAGGATGTATTTTCCCTGGAACAGTAATTGGGAGAACTGCATCTTCGGGTCTGTTTGGAGTTCTTTGTGTGAGTCACTAAGGGTCTTATTTTATCTGATAATAAATTATTTGATGAAGACTGTATTAAGCCAGATGCCACTAAGTTACTTTATTATTCTTCAGTTTGAGAAGATTTCAAATGCTTTAGGACAAATGGAATGTGTCTTCAACATCTCTGTGGTGTTTGTGAGCATGCAAAACCCCTCTCTTGGTGCATTTGATTTTTTTAAAGTAAATATGCAAATTGACAAGTTATTGCTGTGGTTTTTAGTTTGTGGGTCGTGGCCCAAAAATAGGTTACTTGTTTAATCTAATAGGGTCACACAGGCAAAAACAAAACTAAATGCAAATAATATAGTTGCAATAATAATGCAACTAACCCTATAATCATCCAGAGTTAGGATAGCAAGATAAGTTGACATACAGTACTTTTAAATGTGGGGAAACGTAACGCTTAATATTCATCAATTGTATTAATTTGCGTGCTCTTTTAAGCCAAACAAATTTTGTTTATATTGTTTTCCTGTGACCACTGTAAAGCTGCTTTGAAACAATCTGTCTTGTAAAAAGCGCTATATAAATAAAGGTGACTTGACTTGTTAAAAAATCCTACAGATTTAGATCCTACTGTTAATACTTTTATTTAGCATGAACACATTAAATTGATTAGAAGAGTTTATTAACAGTTAATACGTTTATAATGTCCTGCGTTATTATATTTTTACAAATCCAGTTATTTTGAGTTATCCTTGAGTTTTCACAAAAATATTACAGTAAAGGGGAAAAAAACTATAAAAAAGAAAGTAAATAAAATAAATAACTACAAATAAATTAGTTATTGTCACAGAATTGAACTTTTATCTCGGTATTCTATTGTTTTGTTTAGGTCCCGTTTCTCTGCTCCGTTCACTTTTGGTTACTGATAATCTTCTAATTTATTTCTATGGTTACATATAATTATCACCTGTCAGTCATTTGGTTTGTCTTGAATTTAAACTCCTTGTTTTGTTCAGTCTCTTGTCTGTTCTCATTTCAGGTTATGTGGTTTGTGGTTTTGTCTGTGTTTTCCTGCGTATCTATTACTTGGAATAAAGACTTTGTTAGTTAACCGTAGCTATAGAGAGCATGAAATTCAAGAGCAACTAAAATTTTCAATTCCCCATGTAGTCTGTGTCATATTAATATTTTTATATGGTGTATGTACAGGTAATATTAGCATTTTTTAAGAGCACTTTTGTTTTCTTTTGTATGATAAAATCTCTTGATATTATATTGCAGAGCCACTTGATGTGCAGTGTAAAATCTGAGACCTGAAGCAACATTAGTTAAGAACCACAGTGTTAGTGCTCAACTAACAGTTGTTGTTTGAGCCGCTGGCATGCGTTCACCTCAGCACAACCACAGAGACTCGGCAGCTGATGAATCAATAATGACAAGGAGGCAAAACAGTGAACAAAACCTAGCGTTCAGGCTAATCCCTAATGTTGTAGAAGCTTTTGAAGATCACAGAGCTCTGGACAAGACACACACTCATGCGGAGTGGTGCTGTTCTGTTTGGCCAAGTGACAGATGGAATTGGAGTGAATTTCATGGAGGGCGTTCATGGAGAGATCCAGACTGACTGAAGTATTTGCCACGTATGGAGCAAATAGAGAATTTTGCTTTAAGCTTTAGATTTAAAATATTTCGGGCTAAATTTCAAACTTATGTTTTTTTATTGCATATAAAATTTCCATCCATTTGGATTACACTGTTTTAATATAAACTTAATGTGATTCAGGCATACAGGTAAGATTCATAAAAATATGGAATACTTTATTATTTTCTTTTTGTATGTACAGTGGAATTTACCAGTATACAATAAAAAACACCTTCAATTCTCCATACAAAACTTTAGTTATATTCGTGAGGTCATCACACTGTACTAGATTACATACTTTCTTGCGTTCTGCCTGTCTAATGTGCTTTCTCAACAAATTCAGCTTCGTCCCGTCTTTTAATAACCATCTTCCCGCAGCGGCGCTGAGCAGAGCGCACTTCAAAACAAAAGCAGGATGTGTTTCTGTTTGTGTTTGTGTGTGTGTGTGTGTGTTCGTTCATCTAAGCCTCATACTCATTACCGCTCGTAATGACCAATGTCAAAATATTTTAGAAGGCCAATCAAATCAGAGAAGGCGGGCTTTATGTGTACACAGAAGCGGATGAGGCTTTGGGATGGGGGTGGGACCCTACGGCAGCTTTCGTAAGAACGTGAATATGCTTTCACTTCCTGCACGGCGCTGTGAGTAAAGCGTCACTGACAGAGCGACCAGGACAGCGTTCCACGTGCAATGCAAACTCAGCGCATACGCAGTGAACTAGGTACACTCATGACTCACGAGATAACCATGTGAAGTGACTTTTTTGCTCGAGATATTAGTGTTCGGCGACATTAAGGAATCGACATTAAAGAATCGAAAATGCTAAGACAAATAGGGAGTTTTCCTCTTCAAGAACGTCTACATAATAGGATTGGCGAGTTAACCGTGAGTCGAGATAAGTGAACTCCACTATATTTTATTTAAATAATGTAATTTTAAAAATGCACATTAAAATTTCACAGCATTATTGTATCTTACTTTATTATATTATCTTACCTTTCTTTTACCCTGTGTATGACTTACAAAATTACAGATTTTTTTGTTTGTTTGTTTTATTATTACTTACATTACAGTGGTGTAATCCTAATTGATGGACATTTTATATGCATATCAAATACCTGTCAGCGTTCTGCCACATTCGGTCTAGTAATTTCTTGTTGTTGTGGCAGAGCTCTGACACTACCGTAATGTCTCGAGTTTTGTGTGTGTGTGTGTGCGGCTTCGAGTGTTCGAGTCGCGTGCACGCTTGTCTGTGTAGCGTCTTGTGTGCACCATATAGTGTCCGATCCCCAGATGGTCTTGTCTAGTTTCGGTTTGTGTCAGGGTTCGACATACATGACCCGTGTGTTCGTCCTTGTCATGAGCGCGCGAGCCGAGTGGTTCCTCGTTTTAGTGCGCTCTATGTTTTGTGAGGGGGTGCGGCTCGAGCAGAGTTCTCTCGGGTCTGTGTGCTGTGTTCATGTTGTGTTTTCGTGTCGCGGGCAGTTTGGTTTTCACCAGCTGCGCGCTGTCTGTGTGTTTCTGTGAACATGCAGCGATGCGCATTCGCATTGGCTGCCTGTTCATGTCTCCTCAATGTGTAACCCTCCCACCTTGTTTCCCTACTTAACTTTGATTTGCCCAAACTGTTCGCAATCAATTACCGATCCTCCCGTGTGTATTTATTCTCCCTGTGTCTGCTGTCTTGTACTGGTTTCTCGTCGTTGTATGGTTGTGTGTTCCTTGTGTTAAGTCAAGTCAAGTTCGTGTTCTAGTCTTGTTTTTCCCCCTCGGGGTGGTTTTTGTTCAGTTTTTATTTTTGTCTAATTACAATAAAATCCCCACTCATCTGCACCATTGAGTCCTCGTCTCATCCCCTTTCACCCAACCTGACAATACCTTTTAAAATACGTCATGAAATGCAGCTTCAGATTTTGATATTATGTTTCTCAGGGTTTGTTAATAAAGTGTGCCAAGTTTAGTGCACCAAAACCTTTCAATATTTGTAAAAATCTGTGAAAAACATGGACTGACGTCACCTCCACCAGTCTGCACAGTGGTAACGAGGCATGATGGATCCATGTTCTCATTCTGTTTACGCCAAATTCTGACTCTACCATCTGAATGTCTCAACTGAAATCGAGACTCATCAGACCAGACAACATTTTTACAGTCTTCAACTGTCCAATTTTGGTGAGCTTATGCAAATTGTAGCCTCTTTTTCCTATTTGTAGTGGAGATGAGTGATACCCAGTGGGGTCTTCTGCAGTTGTAGCCCATCCGCCTCAAGGTTGTGCGTGTTGTGGCTTCACAAATGCTTTGCTGCATTCCTCGTTTGTAACGAGTGGTTATTTCAGTCAAAGTTGCTCTTCTATCAGCTTGAATCAGTCGGCCCATTCTCTTCTGACCTCTAGCATCAACAAGGCATTTTCACCCACAGGACTGCTGCATGCTGGATGTTTTTCCCTTTTCACACCATTCTTTGTAAACCCTAGAAATGGTTGTGTGTGAAAATCCCAGTAACTGAGCAGATTGTGAAATACCCGTCTGGCACCAACAACCATGCCACGTTCAAAATTGCTTAAATTACCTATTATTTTTTATTTATTCTGACATTCAGTTTGGAGTTCAGGAGATTGTCTGAGATTGTCTTGACCAGGACCACACCACTAAATGCATTGAAGCAACTGCCATGTGATTGGTTGATTAGATAATTGCATTAATGGGAAATTGAACAGGTGTTCCAAATAATCCTTTAGGTGAGTGTTGTTCCTCTATGTTTATGAATCCCACATCCAGCCTGCTTGACGAGAAGATGCTCCTCACAAGGTCGTGATCTTTCTCTGTCCATGATTTAAATCACTAAAAATTTTGAATCCAGAGGACAGACGGGGAGGTGATGAGACAAGTGCAGGGGCTTATAAGTGAAGAACCAGGCACATTTAATTAAAATGTTTTTTATTCATAACTTATTACAGTGGCGTTCACTTGTCTCAACCTCGGTTAACTCGCCAACCCTATTATATCTACGTTTTTGAAGTGGAACTGCCAAAACTCCCTATTTGTCTTAGCATTTTCTTATCGGTTATGTCGATTATTTTATGTCGCAGAACCCTAATATCTCAAGCACAAAAGAGGGACAAATTTTCCACTTCACATGGTTATCTCGTGACTAATGATCGTACCTAGTTCACTGAGCATGCGCTAAGTTCGCAGTGCACGCACGCACAGCTGCAGATGAACTCGTGGACAGTGTTGCCAACTTAGCGCCTTTGTCGCTATTTTTTGCGAGTATTCAGACCACTCTAGTGACACATTTTCAAAAAAGTGACTAGCTACAAATCTATTGGAGACTTTTGGAGACTCTCTGAAGTGAAAGCACATTTCGTTCTTACGCTTCTCAACGAGCAGCAAGTGCTGCCGTGGGCCCCAGCCCCATCCCCATCCCCATCCCAAAGCACTGACAGCTGTGTGCACATAAAGCCCGCCTTCTCTGATTTGATTGGTTTTCTCAAATACATTGACGAGTGGTTACCGACCAATGAGTATAAGGCTTAGATGAACACACACACACACACATACACACACACACACACACACACACACACACACACACACCCTGCTTCTGTTCTGACGTTCGCTGTGCTCAGCGCCGCTGCGGATTGAAGAACCCGGTTATTAAAAGATGGGACAAAGCCGAATTTGTTGAGAAAGCACATTAGGCAGGCAGAACGCAAGAAAGTATGCAATCTAGTACAGCGTGATGACCTCACGAATATGTTATGACTGTTTACGCTTTGAGCGATCATTGTGTTTGCAATGTTGGAGAATATAATTCAAGGTTTGTATTGAGAATGGAAGGTGTTTTTTATTGTATACTGGTAAATCTCTGCTGTTAATTGGTGCACATATGCCTTTTGTTGTTAGCAATCATATACAGCAGTGGTCCCCAACCCCCGGACGAAGTGTCACCGGGCCGCGGAGCGATTTCGCGGACCGGTCCGCGAACGAAGTGGTACCGGGTCGCAGAGCGCATTCGCGGAGCTGCTGCAAACGGCTGCAAGTGGCTGTGGCGCTGTGCCTATGGATGCGTTTGAATAGTCTCGCTTGCTTGCGCTCGCGCACCCCAATTAATTACATTTTATACATTTTTCTTAATTTATTTCATATATGTTGACGAGTCTAATATCCCAGTTGTAACTGAACATGACAGCAGAAGAAGGTGGACAACACAGAATGGGATGATGAGACACCCAGAATGATGGATGAAGTGGAAGAGTCCTGTTCTTCAAACTTTCAGCTCAGTGTGTCACCAGTGGAAAATTTGTTATCTTTATGGGAGAAAAAAGATTGCTTATAACCACAGATGCAGTCTCCAGAATCTGCTGTTAAAAATTTGCCATATCATCAGGCTTAACACTGACAATTAGAGAAATTGTAATGTGACGATCAGGTGTGGATATCTAAATCAGAGAAATTCATTGGTTCGTGTGGGTGGTAGGTGGATGATTTATTTCTAACAGCATATTCGGGTAACAAGAGAGCTGATCCGTGCAAGTTTAATAATTATTGGTGTCACAATTGTCTAGTTTAATTCTTTTGTTTGCCCTATGTATATACTGCCAGTTTAGCTCAGTCCTTTGTCGGTTCACATTTGCTTTATGTGTGGTTTACGTTACTTATTGCTGTCTCCAGTGTTTAGTTTGAGAATAAAGACTGTGTTTAGAAACTCGTCGCTGTGCGCGCTGCACACCACACACCAAAATTGGACGTTCCAGCCATTCACCATCTCCTTATTGTTCAAGAGATCATTTTCAAGGACCATGTTGATGAATATTTTAGACCTGACGTGCATTACACAGTATTCCGACTGCTCCCTCTGTGTGTTCTACCATAGCAGCTTTAACGAGCAGTCCAAGGCACACCTGCTCGGAGTAGTTCCTCAAGGTACCTTCCCCTGAATACATGGAGTGGGTACTCCCTGTGCTTTGATTCCCACTTTACCATATTTGATGCCAAGGAAGAAGAGCTTGTCAGCCCCACTTCTGCCACTGAACCAGAGAGTATAAGCCCACGTCCACCATGGAACAAGAGCCCGAGCATGCCACGGTCCTCATGCTAGAGCCCACTCACACTGTGGAGCCAGAGCTAGCCACCTGTCCTTCCCAGAGCCAAAACCAAACACCATGTCTGTAACCGAGGCCAGAGCCTAGTGATAGGTCCATCCGGAAATGAGCACCTGCTGCCTAGTCTATTCCCAAATGAGGAGCAGATCATTGGCTTGTTGATTGGTGGTCCACAGATCAAGGTTCTACCCATCCTGTCTGCAACCAGGATGATCCAGTTCTTCTGTGTTTTTAACATTTCCTCAACTGGCTCCATACAGTCCCCTGGGTCTGCCTTCCCCACTGGTGCCATCCAGCTCCTCAGTTCAAACCTGTCGGCTGGTTCTGTCCGACTCTCCAGCTCTCCCTCGAACTTCCTGATCCTTAGCTCAGCCCTGTGATGTGGATTCCCTAGCTGCTCTTGGCCCTTTGGATCTGCTTTGACTTCATGCCTCAGTATCTTTATATAGATTACAGTTTTTCTTAAAGACAAAGAAGGTAAAACACAAGCTTCAGATTGTTTTAAGGGTTAATAATAGCAATGAAAACAAAATAGAATAAAATATATTCAACTGACATAATAAACTAATTAAATATTTCTGATCTGGGTATATAGTGATTTTATTATCCACACTATGATATGCTTGGTGCTTTAATGGAGTTAAACACTGGTTTGATGTTTATTTCAAAAACAATGTAAGATTAAAAGTGAATGGACTTACCTATGTGGCCTCCAAGAAAAAAATGCTTGGCACTGCTGTATCTTTCAATGAAAAAGAAAAACATGTTGCTGCATGTTGAGAGTAATTCACAAAACATTATGTTGTGAAATGTGCAAAACAAAATCTTTCCCTTTCAGTTGTTTAGGCACATCATTAAAAATAATCTTCAGCCATGCATTTGTAATGGTTGGATCTTTTGGCATGCCATGCAAATGTTTTATATGTGCAGTTTTGAGTAATGCAACTTGCAGTTTTTTTTTTGTTTTTGTTTTTTGGTAGAGTAACCACTTATATGTATAAATATCAAGAACGTTTTGATTCATTATTTCATCACCCCTTCAGATTTAGGCATAACTATGTTTTTTTGTCGATTATAGAACAAATGAGTTGGTTTCACTGGAACTGCTTGAAAGAGCAACCTCCAAGCAATATCTTTTCCCTGGGAAAACAATTATATTAAAAATTAAATGGAAAAAATTGTGAATACTTGTTTCAGGAAAAAGAAACTAAAGCAAAAACATCCAAATGTCATGAAGGCAAGAGTTGCACAGTTCCATAGAAGTAGCTGTGTTTGTGTGTGCGCGCGTGTGTGTGTTAAAGGAGGCTGGCTGACTGCCTTGCGTCAGTACTGCTTAACATCAGAAGCCCTCACAAACACACACACTGAGTACTGAGACACCAGGCCGGAGACGTGCTGTAGACACACGAGCGAGTGAGTCACACAGGAGTCACAGACAGCAGTTCACAGTCCATCATGATGATCTTTCAATCAGGTCTTACCAAAATGAAAAATAAAAAAGCCATCACAGCTATGAGTCTGTCTGTGTTCATGTGTGCAAATGCGTAATAACGAATACTGCAGACAGTCATTTGCATTCAGTGCACACACAGTGCAAAATGAACACCCACCAAGTGCTAGTAAAAATTGGCTGTTGATGTTACTCACCAGTTGGCTGGTAACTTTATTAGGAATCACATTTAAAATGATACAAACAATAAAACATTTACTGTGAACATTTGCTTGTCATCGTTTTTTTTAAGGTGTTTAGCTATTCTAATCTGTTTCCTATTGGACTATGACGAAAAGCATCGGCAGCAGTTTCAGACTAGCAGAGCCAGATGTGCAGCATATTCTTTTAGTAACTATTTTGATCGGATCAATATCTAAAAACATTTAACAACAGTCAGTTTTCTGTTCATACGTCCATAAGATATCATGTTGTACACTGAGCAATATTTTAAAACAGCCTATTTTTCATATTTAATTTTAGATTATACCAATACAATATTTTGTTAGTTCAACAACCAGACAAAAAGTTATATAATGATACATTATGCCGCAGTTTGATAGGTCGAAGATGAAGGAAATTCAAAACTAATGTTTTTTAATGGGCAAATCTCAGGAGACTAGGGAGAATAGCGGAAACAACGTTACAGGGACGAGACAGGTGACTGGGTTCAAAACAAAGAAGGAAACCAAACTCAAACTGTGATAGTAACGTCCCCCTTTGAAAGGCGATATACATTCACAGGGGTGGGAGGGTGAGTGCCCTGAGTACTAATAGAGGGGTGGTCTAACACATCCAGAAGCTTCAAGCTGCTGGCGCCCTGGGTCTCCTTGGCCATAATGAGGGAACAGGAGATCAGGACGGTCTCATCTCAGCCAGCTGAGCTCTGTGAGGCAAGTGGGCTCTGGGCTGAGCTCAGGAGAGCATTCTGGACTCTGGTCAGGGGTTGGAGTCGATGTTTGTGTAGCCCTGGGGAACTTGTCACATTGGAACAGACTTGGGAACTTGCTTGCTGAGTGACAATGGTGCTATAGGTGTCAGGAGGGCTGGAGTGGACTTTGGGTTAGGGTTAGGTATTTGGAGGGTTTGACTGGAGATTCAGGATGAGTTGGAGCGCCCAAACACTTTTGGAATGGGACTGGATTAAGGTTATTATGGCCCTTTTTAACCGCTTTACCTTGAAGTCAGAACCGTTTAGCAAGAGGATGAAGTTAATGGAACCGATTGAAGGTGGATCCCAACACAATCCTCCACGCCCCGCTCCAAAGAACGACCATTCTGACCGATGGAGAGGATTTGATTTGCAGTCATTCCTTTTCTTTATAGGTTCTGTTCGTCTGTCACAGTTGTATGTGTAGACAAAGTGTGAAGATGGAGAAAATTCCAGATAAATGTCTTTTGATGTCCAAAACTCAGGAGACTAGGGTGTTAGCAGAAACACACAACGTTATACAGATAAGAACAGGCATAGAATGAAGGAGAACACAGGGTATAAATGACCAAACAAAGAACTAATGAGGTAATTAACGAGGGACAGGTGAAGGAGATTATTAACAGGACACAGGTGACTTGGATCAAAACAAAGAAGCACATGGGCCGAAACTGAAAGAAACCAAACTCAAACTGTTAACTAAGGAGAGAGAAAACCATTGTGTGGAAGCTAATTAACAGCCAGGATAACTAACTCAGGCAAACAGAAACAGAGCAATCCAAGTGAAAATAAAACCTACATAAAAATTTTGTTTCAGCTGGTTTTTCACAATAAAATTGAGAAATGTCTTATTCATAAATCATGAACTCTGCATAAAAACAAATATGAACAAGGCGCAATGACCTGTGGTGTTACAGCTACAGCTTTTTTGTGTGTTTGTTTTTAAATAAAATAATGCAGAATACAGTTTCATGGTCAGTTAACGTTATCTGGCTGGTAAATTTTCTCAGCTCACATAATCATAGTCTTTTAAATGTTGGATCTTTAGGGAATATTTTTACTTTGTTTTTACTCTGTGTGTTTCTGTGTTGAATGTAAGAAAAACAGACATGTGTTTTTCTCTCTGCCAGCTCATGTTTAGTATTGAAAGTGCTGAGTCATTATGCATTCCAGATGTACGCTGCAGTGTGTGCGTGTGTGTGTGTTATTTAATCTCTTTATGTGAAATCTGCTTCACCGCCTGAAAAGTCAGAGAGGGGGAATTAGCGTTCAATGGTCTTGATTTTGAAGAGATCTTTTGTACACAAAACTCAGATGTCTCCTTTGAAAGAGGTGGCAAGTGACAGAAGTTGTTCACAAAGGGAGATTGAAAACCGACAAAAAGACTCATAATGTTTCTCTCATAGTAATCCAGCTGGTGTCTGTTTTGGATTTTAGATTGAGAGACTTGGTAACACCTGTAGTATTCACAATGGGTAACCAATCGACCAGCATTAAACTATGATTAGCATGGCAAGGTTCTGGTGCTTTCATTGGCTTGCATATTCAAAATAAATAATGCACATTTTGATACATTGCAGTTTAAAAGTTTGGGGACAATACAAGCATCACTTATGCTCATCAAGACTGTAATTCTTTGATTGCAAAATACAGAAAAATTGTAATTTTGTGAAATAAACAGAATACAGTTTTCTGTTTGAAATGTTAAAATGTAATTTATTCCTGTGATGGCAAAACTGAATCAATCAGAAATCAATATAATATGCTGATTCACTACGCAAATATCAATTTAGAAAACCTTTGTGCTGCTTAATATTTTGTGGAACCTGTGATACATTTTTCAGAATTCTTTGATCAACGTTTAAAACATAGCATTTATTTGAAATAGAAATATGTAGTAATCTTAGAATCTAACTGTCTTTAATACTTCCTTGCTAAATAAGTATTCGCTTTTAAATAAATCTTACTGACCTCAAATGTTTGAACAATATATGTAACTAAATGTTGTAAATGTGGATTATACAACCCTCTCATGCATTTGTGGATCTGCTGTTCAAATGTTGTGAATGCTTTCTTTATTGAATTCTTTCTTTTCTGTTGGACTGGCAGTGTTCCCGGATAGAGACTAAACAGCTTGTTTAGTCAACTGACATGATTTGCAGTTTCTTGCTGCTCAGCTTTTACATTTCTATCAGTATATCAGTGTATATGCATTACTCTCCAGCCCGATATGTTTCATTCCTGGATGCATATTTGTCTATATTTATTTGTTATTTTTTGTGTTTATGGGACTATACACAGATCCTTTTCAAAAGCAGGTTTAGTGTACTAGGGTTTGATGAGTGTGCACACTTACCTCACCTGTGTTTATCTAACCTGGCATGTCTCTGACAGCGCGCTAAAATACATCCTCAGCCACGTGCCTCCCTGTTCCTTTGCTGACTTTGATTTTGCTTTCGTTCTTATGTCACCTCTGTTGTGTCCCCTGGTTTGATGTCTTTATCTCACCGGGTCTTTCAGCCGACTTTGAAGTTTACCTGCAGTCCATTTATCATATAGAGACATTCTCTCTTTTACCCTCTCTCACATGCACCCAGAAGGTGAATTATTATATTAATAGCTCTCCAAACAATTTGCTTAACCCTATGTTGTTCTGAAGCAGGATTATTTGTGAACCGTGTTTAAAAAATAAGTCCAATGAGCACATTTTCTATTGTCTGTTATGCATTATTTGTTGAAATCAAACAAAAAATAGCTACACCTACAGTAATTGAAGTCAAAACAGTCAATTTGAGAACAATTTTGTTGAAGTTTTCTGAAGGTTCCAGAAAAAAAATTACCTAGCAACCATAACTTAAAATCCCATATCTAATTTTTTTCCTGATGATACCACAATTGTTTCATTAACATTAATGAGACAGCCAGCCGATGTATTAAGATCTACTGTAATGCATGGATGTATTATAATGTTACACAATGGATGTTTTCCCCTCAAAATTTAACCAGACGTTCACTTAAGACATAGTAGAATATGTTTGCATAAAGACTCGCCAAGCCAGATCATTTGAAATACTGTAATTCTATGTATATGTGTATATCTGTTAGCTTGGGTTAGAGTGCGATGCAGAGAGAGACAAGGAGAGCGGAGAAACCAAACGAAACGGGAGAGGCTTGGGCGGTTTTAGGGCTAGGAGCACTGGGGAAGCCGTCAGAGTGAGCAGCTTGGGCAGCGCCGCCTGGACGTTCAGTTCTGGAAAGGCCTCCAGGCCTAGGGGGTTGGAGGACACCCTTTTCCTCCTCCTCCGCTTACGGGGGCAACAAGGCGGCAAAGAAACCGCAGGCTCTGGAATAGCCTCCTGGCCGGCAGCGGGCTCTGGGCAGAGTACGCTGGCGAGTAGTGACTTGAATCGGGGCGCTGGCGTGTGGTCCTCCAGGCGGCGGTCTCTCTGCTTCATATAAAGCAGCTTAAAAGCTGCCACCCTGGATCTACCATCTCGTACGAACAGTCTTTTGACGGTGACCAACCCTGGTCGATAGCTTGGGTTAGTGTGCGATACAGAGAGAGACAAGGAGAGCGGAGATACCAAACGAAACGGGAGAGGCTTGGGCGGTTTTAGGGCTAGGAGCACTGGGGAAGCCGTCAGAGTGAGCAGCTTGGGCAGCGCCGCCTGGACGTTCAGTTCTGGAAAGGCCTCCAGGCCTAGGGGGTTGGAGGACACCCTTTTCCTCCTCCTCCGCTTACGGGGGCGACGAGGCGGCAAAGAAACCGCAGCTCTGGAACAGCCTCCTGGCCGGCAGCGGGCTCTGGGCAGAGTTTCCTGGCGAGCAGTGACTCGATCTGGGTGCTAACCTGTGGTCCTCCAGGCGGCGGTCTTGCTGCTTCATATAAAGCAGCTTAAAAGCTGCCATCTGTGGATCTACCATCTCGTATGAACAGTCTTTTGACGGTGACCGACCCTGGTCGATAGCTTGGGTTAGTGTACAATGCAGAGAGAGACAAGGAGGTAAACAAAAGGTATTCTAAAAGGTAAACAAAACAAGACTTTAAATATAACTAAAAATGGCACTTGTGCATAGTCTTCAAAACCTGGAGACATGGACCGCTTAGATTAAATCAAACTCTGATTTGACATTTTCACAATTTGACATTTTCACTTGTATTGCCTGCACCATCTTTTTGCTAGTGCGGGTCACATTGTCTTTCTTAAGTGAAATACTAAATACTACATGAGATGTTATGCAGAATGTCTGAACTGCTCTCTTTCATCAATTGAAAGTGGATGGTGATTTTTAACTCTTTAACAAAAACACCATAAGAATAATCCATTTGAATTACACTATGTATTCCAAGTCCTCTTAAGTCTTTTTTGGGTACATTTTTTCATTAACAGTAATGCATAGAGGTACCATTTGAGGTCAGAGGAGTGAGCTTTACTCGAACTTACCAGCTGGTCTCTGTTACACTCTCATCCGGGTCACGGCACCAGTGTAACCCCTCAGGTACTAAAGGCTAAAGACTGCAGCCTTTAGCGTCAGTTGCTAGTAATAAATAAATAAATTCATTACATTTATATAGCGCTTTTTATCAAAGTATCTCAAAGCGCTTACATGGACGGGGGAATCTCCTCAACCGCCACTAGAGTGCAGCATCCACCTGGATGATGCCATGGCAGCTATAATGCGCCAGAACACTCACCACACACTAGCTATTGGTGGAGAGGAGACAGAGTGATGATGCAGCCAATCAGAGAAAGGGGATGGTTAGGAAGCCATGATGGACAAATTTGGCCAGGATGCCGGGGTTACACCCCTACTCTTGCGGAAGACATCCTGGGATTTTTAATGACCACAGAGAGTCAGGACCTCGGTTTAACGTCTCATCCGAGAGACGGTGCTCGTTTCAATACAGTGTCCCCGTCACTATACTGGGGTGGTAGGACTCACATAGACCAGAGGGTGAGCACCCCCTGCTGGCCTCCTAACACCACTTTCAGCAGCAATCAGGTCAGTCTCCCATCCAGGAAAATAACCACTCTCAGCCCCGCTTAGCTTTTGTGAGCAACCAGTCTTAGGCTACAGGGTGACACTGCTGCTGGCTATGTAGTGTGCCTTTTGAGGTCAGAGGAGTGAGGTTTACTCGCATGGCTCGTACTAGCTTTAAAAAAGCCTGAAACTTGTTACCTAAAGTTGATGAATGCTGATTTTATTGTTGTTTGACACTTGTAGTTCTTTAAAGAATGATCACTGAGCATGCTTTCACTTGAATAAATAATGGTAATTAAAACACGCTTTAGGTCAAAGACTCCAATGAGCCGCTCTGATATATGAGTGCACTTTTAATTGCACTGGGCCTGCTGTCCCATTTTAAAACCCTGCTTTCTTTTTGCTCTCTATTACTGATATGGGCATTTGTGATTTGAAAGTTGAACACTCGCCAAGAGCAAAATGCATGTACAAATCTGTGTTGGCAATTATTTTAAACTGTGTCAGTCGCCAGTTGGCAGGTAACAATTTTTTGAATTCTAACAATGCAATGTTGTGACAACATGAACATGAACAAATGTGAATGATGCTCCATACAGTTGGCCTTGGTGATTATTGATTGATGTTCATTCTGGTTGTGAGTTGAAATCAATTGTATCTTTCCAAAGACTGGAGACAAATTCTAGTCTACAATCTAGAAGAATGAGGAATATACTCATTTATAGCTAATCTCACCTGCTCAATTTTACATGTTTTAATTAGTAATATATTTATATTACATTTTACTTTACATGCATACGTACCGTACATTCACATAAACTAATAAATACTATATAGCAAATCTTGGCTGCATGATTTAGATAGTCATAAAATGTAAACTGTGTTATCGCACAGCTCTTTATATAAATTTGTTAAATGTGATATAAGGCATGGTGATATTAAGGTATTATAAAAAATTTGTAAAGCTCCTTAAACAATGTTTATTTTGAAAAGTGCTTTACAAATAAAATTTGATGACTTAGGAATGAATGAGAGAGGCAGTGTTCAGCTAAAGAATATTAAAATGATTTATGGTGTTATTAATGTGTCTTTTTACACTGAGAACGACAGTAGATGTAGCCCCCCCCCTCGTGGGCACCTACACATTGCTAGGTAGCTGTTGCATGTAGCTAGGAGATGGTTGCTATGTACAGCCAGAGGGAGAAAGTCATGTCATTAATTACATGTATAAAAACCAAGTGGTCATGCAAAGTTTTTTCTTTTTGAATAATTCTCTTGTACACGTGCTTTTTAAACATTGGCACCAGAATAATGTAATGCACTTTCTTTACATACACACATACAGGGATACATATTTACATATTCACAAACATCAGTAAGTCAGATTTTTAAAATATTGCATTACACGGCATTCTGAAATGTGACATAATGAAAGAATATAGTGCTGCCAAGTCGGTTAATTGTGATTAAGCTCATTTAACACATACACACACATTTATATGTATATATATACAGTATAAAAACCATTTTGCCTATGGAGAGTCAATGGAGAGTGTCAATGTTAGTGTCAGTGTTAATGAGTGAGAGCTGATATATGACCAGCCATATCCTACTGAGATAGTATGAGCTACTGAATCTGTTTCTTCTCTCCCTTTCTCTCTCTCTTTCATTACAAGCAGTTGAGAGTAGGATGTGAGTGATGCATATGAGAGCGACTCACTTCACTCTCCTCTGAGACTAGACAGACGCCACTGGTCCATTGTCCTTAGATGGTGATTAGAACAAGACCAGCCCTGTAACTGCTGCACATACAGTATTTAATCCCCATAATTTAGACTCAAACTAAGTGCATGATTTTTTATGTTTATATACTTTAATCTCTTTTATGTAGAGACAATTGTACAGTAATTGTTTGTGGCTTGATTTCCCCAAAAATAAGTGTTAAAAGTTTCTGAGGCACTATCAACATGTGTCTGTTTGTTTTATCATCACAAGTTGTTCCACAGAGCAAATGGAGGGATTTATTGGTGTGGGACTACCTGCTATTTTTGAGATTAGCATAGAATTTGCTTAAAAAATAGATAGTTTTTTTCTGTTTGGTGTTTTATATGGATCGTGTGTATTGTCAACTCAGTTATGTAATCCTAGATTAAATATTTCCTACAGTACATCTAAACATTAACTCTATACACAGTTATTCTACTGTTATGTTAATATGGCTGCTTTGTAATCCACATGGACTCAGGTTACCTCCAGTAGCTGAAGTATATACAAATCCAGTAGAAACTGAATGTCTACTGAACTAGACTAACATTCAGCTATGATATTAGATTGGCGCTTTGACCCTTCTCTGAGCACCATCACTTAAGATAACTTACTAATAAAGAAGTCATCAGATTTCCCAGAATGTTAACTCTTCTCATTTTAAGATGCATTTTTACCATTACGTGCCTGTTTTACAGACAAGGCTTGAGTCTAGTCCCAGACTAAAATGAATGTTTGAGCGGTTTTAACTGAAAGCAACATGCACTAACATATCTTACAATATGTCAATGCCATTGCTTTGCCTCAAGATTCACACCAGTAGTGTTTTTTCTAAAATACATTTATAAAAGCTATTTATATATCTAATCCTGGGTTAAGCTAAGCCCTGTCTCTCAAAACAGGCCTATATCTTCTATTAGATCTTACAAGCTTTTGTCTCATTCTTGACCAATTAAATTTAACAGCTTCCTCAATCTTTGTGACTAGATACACAATTTGATTAATTTTATGGCCATGAATGAATGGGAAAGACCGTGGAATCACGATATATGTAAATGTCAAATGATTTGAATACTTCAAAAGGTTATGTTTATGGTGATGCAGAAAATAAAATGGGTAAGCAACTGTGGTGTGTTTGCGCACATGTCAAAAGCCTTTCAGGACAGCGAAGATGAAACACTTGTATAACAGGGTCTCAAGGGGGTCGCGCACTGGAAGAGAAGTGCCATGCCACATCATGCAATGTCTTTAAAATTGTTTTCTTTGAGAGTTTACAGACCAGAGATGCCCAGCTACAATTCTAGAGACTGAACAGAGCGCCACACACAGTTTTCCATTAAACTTCATAATATTATTCCCAAATCGTTGTTAATGTACATGTTGACTTCATCCCCGGGCTAGAAGATTCTATGCTGTGCATTTTAGGAATTCATTTGTGTGTTGAGGCTTGAAGAATTTCTATGATTATAATTTATAGGTACCACTCTCATAAAATACTTGATTTACATGTTGACTTTGAAACCTAAATTTAATGTCCAACAACAGATAATTCAGCAAAACGAATACTTTTGTGCTGAATATTAATGGTCTCCTCTAATGAGTCTCGTCTGTGTTAGGTGGACAAGATTGGCCGAGACTATTCACACCAAACTGTTCCCGAGACGCATCATGCTGTGACATATCGTCTTAGGAAAAAATGCATTGGGCTGGTTGATAAAATTTGGGCTGGTTTTTGATGCATAAAATCACGCAACATTTTTCATTATTTATGAGTACGCACGTTGGGCTGGTATTTTTTTAAATGGGCGGGTTTTAGGCTGTAGTTGGGCTGGAAATCGTCAGTACAATCTGGCAACACTGGTGCTGTTACTGTGACGCAGCCGGCACATGATGTGATGACATCATCGGTTCGCAAAAAATATACGGATTGGCCGTCCACACGAGACCGCAAGGGTGTCGTATTCATATCTCAAAAGAGAGCGGATTCAATCTCCCAAAACGCCGGATCTGTGTGGACGAAACGCCAATCCGATAAAAAATGTATGCATTTAGTAATGTCTGGCTTATCTGGGATGGGCCTGCCCCTCCCAAGGTCTTCGATGCTAATTACCGCCTGTTATCAAGAACCAAAAGGTCCATTGTTATGTTTATCACTTCAAAGAAGTTCCTGTCCTGATCTGGGTTATTTAAGGGAAGGTATCAGAATGCTCATGGCTGCTCTGTCTTGTGGTGGTCAGATTCATTCATGATGCTGAGTTTCCCAACAGACACTCGGCATAGTGAATTTTTCTAGACAATCGATAACCAAGATCAGCCCGTAAAGCTGAGTGCCTTTTAGACACTTAGCATTACGTATTTTCCTAAGTCCAGGTATTCATCTTTTACTCTTTCCAAGCATTCGATGTTTGTGTTGATTATCTTTTTTTATCTTTTATTATTGTGTTGATTATCATATTTAAACATGGATTCAGATTATAAGCGAGTGCAAATTCGCCGTGACTGAAAAGACCGCAGTGATCCTTCACACGCTCCTCAGAAACCGTCGTTGGACCGAGCCGAGCGGACCCCCCTTTACATCTGTTTGACACACATGTGCATGTCGGCGCTCATACACTAAAGTTGAACGCAGACTTTCAGGATGAGCATTCATGGAAAAACTGAAATAAATCACTGAATTTGTAACACTTACAGAAATGGAAATAACCGTGAAATGAAAGATTTGCACCAAGGAACACACATCTGTCAAAGAACCTGGCAGGGCAAGCTATGTTGAACATTACACTAATGCATTAGTAAAGAAGTAATGTAAAGTAAAGAATTCTCATGTTTTGGATAGTTTGGATTACGTACCTCTCCAGCAGAAGCTCACTCAATTTCCTCCACTTTTTTTAAATGTATTTTTTCCATAGAAATGTGTTTTTCAGTGCTGTAATTTGATGTGATTGGCTGACGTTTTCATTGCGGGAGGACACAGCTAATCTATAGTGACATTCATTGTCTTTTTTACTATATATTATTATCGATTAGTTGTTGTTTTCCCTACTGAAATGGAATTGGGAAATTTCATTCTCAACAACAGACTCTAGAATTTCATTCACTGGAACAGACTCTCTCTCTGGTTTTCTCCTCACTCTCGCTGATGGTAAAGGAGGAGGCCTGCCTGGAAAAACACATACAAGCTTGTGTCATCGTAGTGGAAAAGATGTTGTAAATCTAGGAATGCCTGTTTGTGTCTCTTGATGGACTGGTTCGTCTGTGAGAGAAGGATAATTTTTACTGGTGCTGCATCTATTTTAATGGGTCCATTACTTGTCACAGTCCAGTTGTAAATAATAATGAGAGAGGATGTAAATTCAACAGGTTTATTAATAAAAGAAATAGAAACAAGACCCTCTTAACTATGAAGCAGAACAACTGGCAAATCTTGACAAGCAGACAAACTTAACAGAACCAAACACAGGGCTTAAATACACAGGGCAAACAAAGTAGATAATGTGATAATTAACAAGACACAGGTGAACCGGGTAAATAACAAGGCAAAGCAAATCAGTAACCATGACAACCAATAAGGGAAGTATGGGAAATTGGGTCAAAAGTAAATCAGGCATTGAATACAATGAAAACTAACTATGACAATAAGGAAATATCATAATATAGATCTTTTACCGTATTGTTTTTTTTCCGGAGGGGGAGAGACCAAACGTCTAAGTCAGGGGTCGGGAACCTTTTTGTCTGAGAGAGCCATATACCCACATTTCTATCAGCCTGTCCTCCGAACGCGGACGGGGGGGGGGGGGGGGGGGTCAAAAGAGCCATATGTAGCCATCAAAAGAGCCGTAGGTTCCCGTAGGTTTACACCCCTGGTGTAACTCATTAATGTCACTTTATTCATTGTGAGTAAGAATGCTGTCATCTGTTACCAGTCTATTATGTTCCTTTGGTTTCCTTATATATTTTGAATGTATAGGCCTTCGATTTCTGAATATTTGTTAACTAATGGTCCAAAAAGATCTTTATTATTAATAATAGCTGTCCAACTTTTAATAAAAAAAACTGGTGTGACATAATTTCAAACAAAAGCAGACCAAACGTTTGTTTGGAGCTTCTCAGGAAAAATAAACCGAAACTCAAAAGATTTACTGGAAAAATGTTTTTGAAAGCGGTTTCAAACTCCCGAATAAACTCCTCCAGTGGTGCATGCTGTTTACATAAAATCTTTTCATTTCATTTCTTCTTTTTACTCCTAAGTTAACAACAAATTAGCCAGTGGGGTCTTTAATGTATGATGGTTTATTGAAGCAAAGTACAAAAAAAACGGAAGAAGAAGATTTTTGATGTGATTTGATTTTAATAAGTAGTATGTTAATATAATTATGGTTGATGATCATCATTTTTTGGATCGTTGATTGTTTAGTCTGAAAGGAAGGGGCTGGTTCTCCTACACTTTTTCTTCTACTGTTGATGTCAAAGGTTATTTGCTATGCACAGCAGTCCTGGCCTGGCTTGGTTTCTTTTTCAGCTGGCAAAAAGAGATTTCAGAAACACACACACATACAAATACAATGGCTTTATTAATAACAGGAGATGACTGTCGGCCTGCCAGTTTGGCACAACTCGCTTTGTCATCTTGTGTAACTCCAACTCCAGCCTCTCACCTTCTCTTTCTCTTAGGGCTGAAAAGTGTAATTGTAGAAAATAGGTACAATTATATAAGGCAATACTCAGGAGTGATCACAGCTCCACAGAGAGAATGAGAAGAAGAGAAAGAGTGGAGTTCCACCCCAGGGGTCTTGTTTCCTTTCTTAGTGAGAGCGTCTGACGGCTCTCTAATATGGTGCCTTTGTCACAGTCATATGGCTCGGTTTATTGATCACCGTTTCTGCATGGCCTCTCATAAAACACATACAGAAAAACACACACAGCTAACGGAATGTAACTTTTTATTTAACCTGGGAAAATATGGTGAGTTTGGTTAAAATATTCCGATTGGTTAAAAACAATAGTGTCTGTCATAGGGACAGATGTGACATCTCAGGACACATTGTTGAGTGATATGAAGTATTAATGGTCTTGATGAGGATAATCAAGCTCAGGTACTTCGCACAATAAGCTCTTTATCAAAAGCAATCATGATGGAGTGCTATTAAATATGACACATCTCAGACTAGCTCAGATGATAACAACATACGTATTGTTCTCTTGTAATCTGTAATTGGTAAATACCTACTTTGGTGGCTTAACCGATTATTGTCGAGAACCACTGATCTTTCACTGAAGTTGTAAACATCAAATAATGTAGATTTTAATATTAATTCTTGCCCATTGTTTGCTCTAGCCTAGCGGTGATTAAAAAGAGAAAGGGTTGTTTTTGATCTGAACATAATGTGTTAAACAGACATCTTGACCGTTCTCATCTGCTATATCAAGTTAGATGTTCAATGTGTCTTGACACTCTTGGTCTTTTCGTTTTTGTTTGCAATTTTTAAAGCATTAGTTCACTGCAGTTTTAAAGCTCTCATTATCTGTTCCTACCAGTAGGTGGGATTGTATAGACTATGGGACTGTCGCAATTTTCAACAAAATGTTATTTATTCAAAGACCAGATAATAATATAGGTGTTCAGCGAAATTAATGACATGTTCTTTCTAACTGTGCACACTCAATGTGAACTTACAAATAGAGACTCTGGTCTCAGAATGATCAAGAGATGCTGTTTTCATCTCACTCCCTGAGGACAGTCCACATAAACCTCATCTCCAAAGCTGCTTTATCTGGTATTGAGGTGCGTTTTGGTCGATTAGATCACAAGTGGACAAGGAACGGTCTCTTTTGTCCACTTTCCTGATTTCTTCAAGGGGACGGACTATGGACAGTTTAAATGTATTTATTTTTATTTTTAGATCTTTCAATCTAAATTGAGAAAATTAAACTTGCGCAATTTACATATTAATATATCCGGAGACGATTCTGCTCTGACAGCCGCAAGAACACACTGAACGCTGCAAAATCAGGGTTGGAAATAATGTAAATCATGAATGGTGAGAGAATTATGCTTGATATTTTTGTTTCATCTTCCAATCAAACTTGGATCTCCAGCCTACAAAGTTTAAATCCTTTCTGGCTAACGCTCTTCTCATAATGTTTACGCATTAGGTCAGTAGGAGGAGAGTAGGCGGCCTTTTGAGGCTGTTTGAATGCACTGGACAACATGAGAGTTTACACTACGAGAGCAATCTGGTCGAATGCATTTCGACTACTTCTGGAAGTTGTTGAAAGTGGACAAGCTCAAGTCCACTTTGTAATCCGATCGACAGGGCTTAAGAGTCACTTCAACAGCATTTCACCATTTCATTTGAGAAAAGCTGTTGTCAAATACAGTAATACCTCGGTTTACGAGTTTATTTCTTAACAGCTAGCTCAAAACATAAAATTATCGAACACCAAAACAATTTTACCCATAAGTATGTAATAAAAATCATTTGAATCGTCCCACATGACCATAAATACCCATTTTAATTTATTTTTTTGGTTTTACTCTATTAATTACAGTTAAAATTATAACCATTAACATCTCATATAAATACTAATTCATAATTGACAATTAAACTCTAAAAATACTTGACAATTTATTGTAACGCGCACTTTAGCTTTGAGTAGCCTTCTTTCTTACTCATCTTGAGGTCATTGTCTATATGCTGTACCGTACGTATATATTTCACTTTGTGAAAAATAGCGATCACAATTAATATTAACAACACATGGTAAAACCGCTGTAAATCACTTATAAAAGTATCACTGTGGTGAATGATGCAGCCAAACCGAGCAACGCTGAGAGAATGAACCAGATAGGCTTTGTGAGAGGGTGTTGTTAGGATATTTCCAATAAAAATGCACGCGAAAATGCTGAGCGTTAGGACTTTTCCACCCAAAAAATGCGCGTGGGCGAGGGAAATTTTTTCTTGCACTCCGATACAATGTTCGTACAGCTATTTGACTTTCCATGCTCGTACACCAATTTGCTCGTATACAAAGTCACTCGTAAACCGAGGTATTACTGTACACTAAAAGTTCTTCACTACAACAACAACAGTTTTAAGGAACATCATCCAAGCAATATGGTTTTTCATATGTTTTAAATTTAAATAGCATGCGTTATGTGCAGCACCTTATGTGTCAGAAAGTGCTGGCAGAAGTAGACAGTTGTGAATCTTGAACGTTTTTTAACTTTTGTTTGTGCATTTGTGTGTGTTTCACAGCAGGAAGCTGTGAGAATGAGGAGCGTGTTTTTCGTGAACGCATGCGTCCCAGGAAAAGGCAGGGAGCTGTCCGGAGGAGGGTGCATCAAGTCAACGGTCACAAGTTCATGGCCACCTACCTGAGACAGCCCACCTACTGCTCACACTGCCGCGACTTCATCTGGTGAGTCCCACTGCAACCGTCAGCTGATATTTACAGCCTTGTAGAGTGTTTTTGCACAGTTGCCTCTGTTGGTAAATCTGTCTGAGTTTTGACATAATCAGTGTACACTGTCCCTCCTCACGAGTCCATTCATGGTGGCTTACCCTCAGAGGGCTGTGTTTCCATGGTAACTTCAGGAAAGCCCTGAGGCCCAGAGCGATGTTGCTACAATACGTTAGTATTGAGCGCGTCTGGCCTCCTCCACACTGCGCAAGAACACCGCCGTACACCGGCGCGCTGTTTCCCGCCTCTCTGGAGAACAGGAAGAATATGGCTGTTGTGAAAGATAAGGTGCAGACCTGATGTGTGGGACTGAAACTGAAAGCGAATAACAACACACACCCTATGAAATCTATATATACGTGAACAGTTATTTTCTCCTAGAGAGTAACCAGGATACTTTCCCTGTAAGCAATTATTCAATGTATGAGGACATTTGTCCACATATGTGTATTCCCTTTTGCATAACTGTATTGGGAACATTTTTCAGTATGGTCTTATTTGTTAACATTAGTTAATGCATTAAGTAAGGAATAATTGATGATTGAATTATTAGAAAATAACGCACACCCAAGGTGGTAAAGCGGCCACAACATGAAGAAGATTTTTTCTTAGACTTTAAGAAGACTTTATTTATTTACAGTAATACCTCGGTTTTACGAGTGACTTTGTATACGAGCAAATCGGTGTACGAGCAGGGAAAGTCAAATTGGTGTACGAACATTGTATCGGAGTGCGAGAATTTTTCCTTTGCTCACGTGCATTTTTGGGTGGAGTCCTAACACTCCTAACACTCAGTCCTAACACTCAGTATCTTCGTGT
This sequence comes from Rhodeus uyekii, assembly GCA_037043235.1. Lineage (NCBI taxonomy): Eukaryota > Metazoa > Chordata > Actinopteri > Cypriniformes > Acheilognathidae > Rhodeus > Rhodeus uyekii. The sequence goes on from JAWRVZ010000045.1 coordinate 818,150, forward strand.
GCATTTTTACTGGAAATATCCTATTGACAGCCTCTCACAAAGCCTATCTCCTCTTAACTCGTTCATTCTGTCAGCGCCGCTCGGTTTGGTTGCATCATTCACCACAGTGATACTTTTATAAGTGATTTAAAGCGGTTTTACCTCGTGTTGTTACATTAATTGTGATCGCTATTGTTCACGTAGTGAAATATATACATACAGTACAGCATATATAGACAATGACCTCAAGATGAGTAAGATAGACGGTACGAAATTCTCCCCTCCTCTCGTCTCCTTCACGCCAGCAGCGACGCTACTCAAAGCTAAAGTGCGCGTTACAGTAAATTGTCAATTATTAACTAATATTTATATGAGATCCTAATGGTTATAATTTAATTAATAGAGTAAAACCCCCTAAAATTTAATGGGCATTTATGGTCATTTGGGAATCAAGTGATTTTTATTGCATTCTTATGGGGAAAATAGTTTTGGTGTACGAGAATTTTGAGTTACGAGCTCGCTCTTGGAACGAATTAAACTCGTAAACCGAGGTATTACTGTTTTTTTTTTCATGTGTGAACTGTCTGATGCATACTATATTTAAATATATGCTATTGTGGTTAGTGTCACTGTACAAGAAAAAAAACAACTAATCACCTTCTCTTTACAGGGGCGTTTTAGGAAAGCAAGGGTATCAGTGCCAAGGTAGGTAGATAAAATTCAGTTTCTTAATATTTTTCCATATCAGTGTTTTTGTTCAACATAGACAGTTTGTTGTTCCACCGAAAACATCAGCTACCTAATCTAGAGCAACAAATCATGTCAGCAGTCCTATTATAGGAATGAAAATGAAAGTTCTGTTGCTGTTATTTGCTTATCCTCATCTTTATTGTCTTTGCAGTGGAACACGTCAATTTGACTCATGCACTTTCTACAAAATTCCCCCTTTAGTGTTCCACAGAATTAAATCACAAAAGAGAATTGTTATTTTTAGGTGAACTATTTCTTTAAGCAGTGACTAGCTCACAATCTGAAATGAAGGAAACTACTGGCATGGACAGGAACCTCCTAAAAATATCATACCTATACTGTAGCTGAAAACTGAACTCTTATCTGTGAGCCCACAGTAATACATCAGAAACGTGAAGTGAAGCTGATCTTGTCTCTGATCCTCAGTGTGCACCTGTGTAGTCCATAAACGCTGCCATGAGCTGATCATCACTAAATGTGCAGGCCTGAAGAAGCAGGAGGACAACACAGAGGAGGTGAGATGTGGTTTTCACCAGTGAGAATAAAACAGAATCCTTTCTTGAGTTTCAGAAGAGGTCTCAACAATGTTTCAAACTGTGTCCAGAGTTGTAAAGATGCAAAAAAGTCAGATATTTCAATACAAACCCACAAATGTATCATTACATTGATCCAAGAGCTATGCTATACATACGTTTTACACTCAATAAACTATACGGTTCTCAACCTGCAGAGTGTCTCAACCCGTTTACTCCCTGAGGAGGTACCTATTTTGAATAAGTAACTACTTTGTGACCGCTAAAAAAGTATTTTCTAAATAGTATGAGTGTTTGTAGTTTAAATGTAATCCAGACTTACTACATTTGCCTTGTTATCATGTGATCGTTTCACTGCCATTCACAAATTCTCTCTCCTGTGGCCTCATGGGACAGTAAAGTGCCTATGGCCTAATGAATAGCCATGTTTCTACTGTTTAAGCTTTTTATCAAATAGATGTCACTACACACAGCTATAATTATTGGATGATTGTTTACAAGTAAAATAAAAAAATTTTAAAAAGGTTTTGCAGTTTCTTCTCTTTTAAAATGTTTGTGATCTCTGCATAGGCATCTTTCTGATCCTCTATTGCCCCCTGCAGGTGGGATCTCAGCGCTTCAGCGTCAATATGCCTCATAAGTTCAGTATTCACAACTACAAAGTCCTCACATTCTGTGACCACTGCGGTTCATTACTGTGGGGGCTGCTGCGGCAAGGCCTGCAGTGCAAAGGTGAGCAAAGACATTCTGGGTAATATAAGTTGCACGGTTTTCCACAGTCATGGAAAAACTGGAATTAATTTGTTTCTGTTATTAATATAAAACACTGACAATTGGTATACAAATTGAAATGTCCAAAATTAATTATACTTGTTCTTCCCCGTAAAATGCTTGTTTGGGTCAAATATGAAAAATGAAAATATAAACTTTCGGACATATATATATGTATTTGGGCATATATATATATATATATATATATATATATATATATATATATATATGTGTGTGTGTGTGTATATATATATACATATATATATATATATGTATATATGTATATGTATATATATCTATTTATATATATATATATGTATATGTATATATATGTACAGTACACTAGTGCAGTCAAATTGATTAAATCCCAATTAATTGGATCTAACATAAAAGTTTGTTTATTATATGGGTGTGTATATGTACTTAGTGTGTACACACACACACACACACACACACACATACTCATGTAATATAAACACAAACTTTAATGTTAGCTGCGATAAATCGTGATTAAGCGTTTTGACTGCACTAATGTCACGCAGGTTGTATAAACGCACACAAAGATGAAGAGCAGGGCAAAAAGGCAATTTTTAATAAATCCATAGGATAATCCACGAGAACAGAATAACACACTCCACATCCATAAACACGATAACAATAACAATGATAATGAGTGCATAGTTGAACATAATCAGTGTCTATGACAACAAATGAGTGACGAAGGCAGTTGATTGTGACAACTAATACATTAAAATAAATACTAATGCATTGTTATTTTTGTATCATTGAGATTTTATTACTTAGCTTATTAGTATTATTATTATTTTATGAATCGTTTGAATTAGTTTTTATTTTTATAATTTATTTTATTTTAATTTGAGCAAATGTTTCAGTCATTTTAATCATTTATTAAAAAAATTCTTCATAGTTTTATTCATTTTTATTTTATTTTTAGTTATTTTAGCACATCAAGTTAAACTAAATGACAATTACAAATGTTATTTATATATATATATATATATATATTATCGAAAGTTTTCTTCCGGTTTTATTTTTACTAGCGATAATAACCCTGCTATACAACCAACATGCTTTGAAATACAGTCTAACTCCTCATACGATGTCCCTTCCTTTCTTTCTCCTCAGTTTGTAAGATGAATGTGCACAAGCGCTGTGAAAGTAATGTGGCTCCTAACTGTGGGGTGGACGCCAGGGGCATCGCCAAAGTGCTCTCCGACCTCGGAGTCACTCCAGATAAACTCTCCGGCAGCGTCCAGAGGAGGAAAAAGGTAAGTGTGACAATCAGAATTTATTTGTTTGCACTAGAGAAATGGGCATATAGGACTGAAAGGTCAAAGCCTCCTTCTCCTCCAAACAACTGTAGATAAGAGGAAATACACTGATTACTAATGACATAATGGTCTTTATAGCGAACAGCACTTAAGCACTTGATTAGGCCTCCTGATACACACTCATGGTTGAATGACGAAGATGATTTGTTCTTGTGTTTGACACAGATCTCTCAGGGTCCAGATCCACAACCCTTACCCTTATCCCCGCAGTTAGAAGAGGATCGATCCAAATCTGCACCCACATCACCATGTGACCAGGGTAAACAAATAAAGCTAAAGATAAACCTTTTTAGCTCTATTTCAAGTTCAAGTTCAAGTTTTATTTGTCACATACAAATCATACACAGTACAACATGTAGTGAAATGCTTTGACGCCTTACCAAGAGTTCGTTTTAAGGGAGGGGAAGGGAGAGCGATGGAGAGATTGTATAGAGGGAGGGAGAAATGTACAGGTTGCAGGATAATCAGTGTATACATAGTGTCGTAGATACAATATACAATTATGTACATTTATGTACAGTGTTTATAAATAGTGGAAGAATGTATATAAATAAATGCAGTATGTTCAATAAGTACTACGGGTGTGTGTAGTATATGAATGTACATTTGTACATATTTGAGGCAAACGGTTGATTACCTCATATCAAATTTTTGACTTGTCCTTAAGTTTGTAATTCACTTATAATGGAAGTCTATGGGGCCGTTGTGCCAAAATATGAAGCTTGCAATTTGCTGTTGCATGACTAAAAAAGTGAAATTATCATCAGTGAAATAAAATGTCTAATGGTCTAAAACGGTGATAGTTCATGTAAAAGCTTTTGCTTCTGTGATAAAGTATGCTTATAGTGCGTTCTTGACCGCTCCTTATTAACTTCCATTATATGGAAATGAGCTGCTGGGATATTTGATCAAAATATTTTTTTGTGTTGCATGGATGAAAATATATTACAAGTGTTTGATAAGCAGTGCTTTACAGATATGCATGTAGATATGCAGACTATATGTCTTTACACAGGCTGAAACATTTCTTATTATTATCAATGTTAAAACGGATTTTTGATTAAAACATTTTTCTTCATTCTTTGATGAATAGACAGTGCAAAAGAATAATTTGAAATAAAAATATGTTGTAACGTTATGTCATTGTACGTGCATTAGAGTTAACCTGTTTTTTGTTTGATTTTACAGACTGAAGAATGTGACTATATGGGGGTCAGAGAGCTTGTGAAACGATGTGGCTCTTTGTTTTGTGATCTGCAGATATAAAGGACCTGGAGAACATCAGGAAGGCTCTTTCATTTGACCATCGCGGTGAAGAGCTAAAGCAAGCCTCTTCTTCTCTGACCGAGGGGGTTTCGGGGGAGGAGGGGGAGGCGAGAGAGAACGGAGATGTGAAGACTGTCCAGGCCAAAAGGATGATGCTGGAAGACTTCTCCTTCATCAAAGTGCTGGGAAAAGGCAGCTTCGGCAAGGTGCATTGTTTTGCATGTAGGTACTAGTTAATAAAGACCCTGCAGTCTGAGTGCAGTGCTGTCTTTGTGTACAGGTGATGCTGGCTGAGTTAAGAGGCACTGATGAGGTTTTCGCTGTGAAAGTGTTGAAGAAAGACGTCATCCTGCAGGATGATGATGTGGACTGCACTATGACCGAGAAACGCATTCTCGCACTGGCCAGAAAACACCCTTACCTTACCCAACTCTACTGCTGCTTTCAGACCAAGGTGAGAGCCAGGAGTGTTTCTGCTCTACAATCAGTTTAGCCTCATCGCAAACTTGAAAATAATGAGCAAAATGGACAATCGTTCCAGTTAAGCGCCAACACCAAAACATTCCCTTTATTTAAATGATGTTTTGCTCACTGTCGCTAGATGGCGCTGGAATATTACATTCTATCAGGTGTTTGTTAGAGCTTCTCACAGCAGCTTAGCTCATTATCTGAAGAGGGCAAGATTGTGGCTTGGGGAATAATCGCTAACACATGTCAGCTCACGAAGAACATGCAAGCCCTTTTGGAAAAGGCTTGTGTTTTAAAATGTGGGTATTCAGGTTTTCAGCTGAAGCTTGAAAGGCTTTAATTCCAGTGAAAACCAGAAATAGGGTTTATACAGTGGCACAAGGATAATTCTTTAAATCAGAAGTGAACTGCTAAAATGACCTGCCATAATATTTTGATGGGAAATTTAAATAACGATGAATATGAATATGGATAGGAATTAATGAATACATATTTATTGACAAACTTCCATTTCAAACTTCTTGTTATTAGAAGTATAAAAAAACACTTAAGTTGTAAGATCAAATACACAAAATAAGATCAAAATAAACATTTTATATCAAAGTATAAATGCGTAACCCCAAAACTAAAAATCTATAATAAAAATAAGAAGAATAAGAATGTGAATATAATTTAAAAAAACATGTTGTTTTTATAAAAAGCTGGATTCTTTTTTTTTTTTTTATACTGTTTTAGCAGTGTTGGAAATATCACATAATTTTAGAACACTGACATTTCTATACTGACAGTACTTCCAGTTACAATCAGCTCTGAAATATGTGTATTGTTATTTCTCTTTGTGAATGGTTTATTACTGTTTAAAATAGCTGACAGTAAACTAAAAAGAATATAAAATATAGAAAATAATAATATTATAAATATTATTATTTTCTATATAATTTTATATTCTATATTTTATTTAATATTATTATTTATTAAATAAAATAAAATATTTAATATAATCATTAAAACTGTCAAATGACAATTAAAATTTTCATTAATTATACAAAAATATAGATATAAATAATAAAGCAGAAACCAAAAAGCTATTTTATAATACTAATTATATGGAAATGTCATGGAAATTTCTATACTGATCATACAATCATCCAGTTGTAATCAACTTTGAAATATTTCTTTGTGTTGTTATTACACTTTGTGAATATGTTTTCTATGCAATGATTTTTGTCAATGCTAATCCAGTATCCAGTCATGGCAATTCATTGGTCAGCGTGTGTGGGATCCTTTATCATAAACATTACCAGTGGTAAAGGGATCATTTATTGTCATAACTCATAATGAAGTATATAAAGTGCATTTGTGTTCTTATCGGTTCCACAGTCAGCCCTGAAGCTGATTGCATTCACACACACACACACACACACACACACAAATACTTTGGCGAGGAGCAAGTTGATCTGTTTGTCTGCACAAGTGTTCTCTGACACAGAAGGGCAAGCACCTGTTTGAAGGGAACATTTCTTTTATAGGCTATAATAAGCTCACATCAGATAAACCCTACACATTAGGTCATGATAGAGCCGACTGTTTAGGAACAGCAGCCGTGGCCAGGCCTAACTTCACATGAACATCATGTTTATTTTCCTCCACTAAAACTTGGAGTCAGCCATCATGACGGCATCCTCCACTCCTCTAATTTATTTACTTCTGCAGTTTCCCCAAACAAGCAAAAAGAACATTGTGTCCTTACTGCGAATACAAATGGGAGGAGGTAAAGGGAAGGGGAGGGGAACAAGTGCGGGAGGAGGAAAAGGGCAAATGTAGGATGAAAGAAGGTAGAACGGGTGGAGAAGAACAAGATGACCTTTTAAACCTTATGGTCTTAAAAGACCAGAACTGTGATGAGTTTTAACTGAAAGTGACATTAAAGAATAGTTTCCATAATTTAATCACTTTATAATAATTTTTTTTGTATTTTTAGGGTGAGTAGAGCGATGATAGGAAATGAAAGGGAAATGGGATCGGGAAATGTCATGTGCTGGATTGGAACTTGCACAGGAACCTGCTCTGTCAGACACGTGTACCTACAGCCGAGGCCAAAAGTTTTGAGAATGACACAAATATGAATTTTCACAAAGTCTGTTGCTTCAGTGTTTTTAGATCTTTTTGTCAGATGCTACTATGGTCTATAATAATGTATAATAACAAGCATTTCATAAGTGCCAAAGGCTTTTATTGAGAATTACATTAAGTTTATGCAGAGTCAATATTTGCAGTGTTGACCCTTCGTTTTCAAGACCTCTACAATTCGTAATGTCATGATGTTAAAAAACTTCAGGGATGGTAGCCCATTTTTGCCTTATCAAAGTTCTGAGGTTTTGTTTGTCCAATCGCCTCTTGAGGATTGACCACAAATTCTCAGTGAAATTAAGGTCTGGGTAGTTTCCTGACAATGGAACCAAAATGTCAATGTTTTGTTCCTCGAGCCACTTAATTATCAATTTTGTCTTATGGCAAGGTGCTCCATTATGCTGGAAAATGCATTGTTCGCCACTAAAATGTAATTGGATGGTTGGGAGAAGTTGCTTTCTGTGGATGTCTTTCCATACCATTCTTTATTCATGGCTGTGTTCTTAGGAAAAGGTGTTCTTGTGAATGAGCCTTGGCTGAGAAGCAACTCCACACACGAATGGTCTCAGGAGGTTTTACTGTTGTCATGATGGTAGTGCTCACCTTTTTTTTGTCCAGACACTGTTTTTTCTGGATGCCTCAAACAATCCGAAAGGGGATTCATCAGAGAAAATGACTTTACTCCAGTCCTCAGCAGTCCAATCCCTTGCAGAATATCAGTCTGTCCCTGATGTTTTTCCTGCAGAGAAGCGGCTTCTTTGCTGCCCTTCTTGACACCAGGGTTCTGTCACTTCAGTTTTCGGTTTCTAGTGTTTAGGTTGACAGAGCTCTGACACTGCCCTTTGTCGTGTGACTTTCAGTGCGAGCTCTCATGTCCGCGTGCCTTCATGTAGTTTTTGTCGCGCGCAGTTGGTTGTGTACTAACTGCGCGCGTCTTGTCAGTTCTTTTGAACATGTGGCGATTCGTGTCTGCATTTGCTGCGTGTTCGTGTCTTGTTAGCATCCTCATTGTTCTCGTAATTATTCCCGGCTGTTTCTGATCACCACCCTTCCTCTTGTGACCTATATAATCCCTCGGTGTTTGCTGTCCGGTGTGGCGTTGTTGTCTTTTATGTCTGTTCCTGGATCTCCAGTGTTGATCTGTTCCTGTTCCACCTGAGCTCCCTGTGTTATGTTTTGCCTACAGTTCGTCCAGTCAAGTTATATTTCCCCCCTCGAGGGTAGTTTTATTTTGTGTGTTTGCGTTTCACTTTGTTAGTAATAAGTCCTTTACCTGCATCCTTGAGTCTTCCCTTTAGTCAATTGTGACACCAGGCCATCCTCCGAAAGTCTTCGCCTCACTGTGCATCCAGATGCGCTCACACCTGTTGCTATTCCTGTGCCAGCTCTGCACTGGTGGCGCCCCAATCCCACAGCTGAATATTACACAGGAGACGGTCCTGGGACTTGCTGGAGTTTCTTTGGATCCCTGAAACCTTCTTCACAGCAATTAAACCGCTCTCCTTGAATTTCTTGATGATCCAACAAATATTTGATTTACTTAGTGATGAAGCCAGTCAGAGAAAGGGGATGGTTAGGAAGCCATGATGGACAAATATGGCCTGGATGCCGGGGTTACACCCCTACTCTTGCGAAGGACATCCTGGGATTTTTAATGACCACAGAGAGTCAGGACCTTGGTTTATCGTCTCATCCGAAAGACGGTGCTCGTTTCAATACAGTGTCCCCATCACTATACTGGGGCGGTAGGACCCACATAGACCAGAGGGTGAGCACCCCTGCTGGCCTCCTAACACCACTTCCAGCAGCAATCAAGTCGGTCTCCCATCCAGGAAAATGACCACGCTCAGCCCTGTTTAGATTCCGTGAGCAAATAGTCATAGGCTACTGGGTGACATTGCTGCCGGCTGACTCCACATATTTCCTTACATGTGCCCATGGTTAACAGAGGACAAGCAATGCTTACAAGCCCCACCCTCCTTTTAAAGTTTTCAGTCTGTTTGTATAACTCAATCAGCATGACAGAGTTATCTCTAGCCTTGTCCTCGACAACACTCTCGCCTGTTTTAACAAGAGAATCACTGACATGATGTCAGCTCGTGGCAGGACTGAAATGCAGTGGTTTTTTGGGGGATTGCGTTTATTTTCATGGCAAAGAGGGACTTTGCCATTGATTGTAATTCATCTGATCACTCTTCAATAACATTCTGGAGTAGATGCAAATTGCCATCATAAAAACTGAGGCAGCAGACTTTGTGAAAATTAATATTTGAATAATTTCAAAGCTTTTGGTCATGGCTGTACTGCTAGTCCAGTGCTGTTCAATCCTGGACCCGCTGCTCTGCACATTTTGTATGTGTCCTTTGTTTAACACACAGCTCATTAGTAGGAGCTCCATGAACTAAGGGGCCATTTATATGACTTTTTAGTTTTCAACAAAAAATGGAAAACTTTAGGAGTATTGGCTGTTAATTTACAAAATATCCAAAAAAGGATGTAAAAAGGCGTCATATTAGAATGGTTACCGAAGGATCATATGACACTTAAGAATGGAGTAAGGAGTAAATTCAACTTTTCCATCACATGAATACATTTGTAAATATGTTCAACTAGAAAACGGTTTGCAATTAATTCAGAGTCAAATATAGCTTTCATAGTAATAGTTATGGGGCGAGTACGTTCCATACAGGAAATGTAATCTTTTAGCTATACTTAGAGCAATTTTTGGCAGATGTATCTGTAATATTTTGAACAGAAGTTTGTTTTGGAGGGATTTGCTCTTGTGTTTATTTTGTACCAGAAAAAGGTGATTGCCATTAGCCTTACATAATGTAGTTCTGATGCTTATCGGATCTGATGTGCATAACATATGCTGTTTGTTTTCTTTTCAGCCCACCTTCCCTCACACACACACACACACACACGATTTAACTAACTTGGGGGGAATCTCCGTAGGCATACATTTTTTATACCGTACAAACTTTGTATTTTATCACTTTCTGCATTTTTATATTTTCAAACAAACATAAGTTATTATGTTCATTAATCCATTTCCCGCTGGCTGGTCCTTACAATGTTAGTGATTTTAGGTTTTACTATCCTTGGTTTTGTCTGTTTAGTCTGATTTGTAAGCTACACTGACAAAGATTTTAGATATTGCCATCTTTGTGGGGAAATTTTGTTTCCATAATGCAGTGTTTACCTGAACAAACAAACACACACACACACACACACACACACAGACACACACACACACACACACACACACACACACACACACACACACACACACACACACACACACACACACACACACACACACACACACACACACACACACACACACACACACACATAAAAATCAATTAAAATTGACTAATGCAGCAACTTCTGACGTCTTTTAAATGTGAAGACAATTCAACTAAGAAACAAAATGCGAGTGAGAAATTTGAGTTTTTGGTTAAAAGTGTACATTTATAGACCTAATTTGTAATTTGTAAAAATTTCACATTTATCTGCAGATTTCTTTTTGGACAAAGATTACACACTTGCGGTCTCCAGCATTTCGCATTTAATCAGATCTTAAACTGAATGAATGCAGGTGTGTGTTCCCTTCTTTTTTCTTGTTTTCTCTCATCAGCTCTTTGTTGCCTCACACGTAGCATGGCAGGCTGACCTCTTGTTGACATGCTCTGTTTCTCGCTCCATTTCGTGTTCCCTCAATGCCTAATTTGCCATCGGGCACTGCTGAGGACGCCTTTGCCCGGACTTGCTCTGCCCCTCAGCATCAGTAGAGCCGAGGTCCTGCGTTCATCTCTACTTATGTAACCCTCTGATAGACTTTCGCCATAGATAACCCATAGAAAACCCAATATAATTAGTTCATATGTATATTGAATGAAGTGAAAGACTGGAATGAAATGGAGCTAGTAAGGAAAGACAGGTTTAATTCTATAGCATATTTCTTTCACAATGCTCTATATCGGCATTATACACTACTGTTCAAAAGTTTGGGGTGGATAAATAAAAAATACACAGCAAAAACAATAATATTATGAAATATTATTATATTTGAAATAACTGTTATGTCAAAGCTTCATTTTCAGCATCATTACTCCAGTCTTTAGTGTCACATGATCTTTCAGAAATGATTCTGATTTACTGATTTAATGCTTCAGAAACATTTCTTATTATCAATGTTTGCAATAGTTTTTTTGTGGAAACTGTGATAATTGTTTTCTGTGTTCTTTGATGAATAGAAGGTTCAAATGAACAGCATTTATTTTAAATAGAAATATTTTCTACTCTTGTTGAATAAAAGTAATAATTTCTTAATTTTTTATAATAATAAATATAATAATTTTTTTTTAAACATACCCCAAATCGTTTAGTTTTATAAGTTTAGTTGATGCATACTGTTTACTGTTGTTCATAACTTTTAATCACCTTTTTACTTAAAAAGTTTCACTTGTTGAAGCCACAAAATGAATTTTCCCGAATAGAAATAATGTCATCTCTCAAATTATTATGAGCGCATTTGGATGCATGCATTTATAAACTACAAAATAATTGGAAAATGCTGTTTAAAAGTTTTAGAAAAGGTGTTAAAAAGTTGTATATGGATTGTAATATCAGCTTAAAATAATATAAAATGAGAAATCTTTTTTTTTCATGTAGTAGTGGATTAAAATGAACTCTAAAGATATAAAAGGACACAAATTAAAATGAGCTTTATTTGTTATTGTAAAGACGTTTCTCACTAATTACAAGTTTCCAAGAGATACAAAAACTATGAACCGAATCTACTGACCTTCTGATACCACAGATACACTTTTTTTGAGTTATAGAAGTATAGAAGCTTTCCCCCTTCAAAATACATTATGTATGAATGTTTATGATATGTTAGAGGTAACTAGTAGCAATGGCTTTAATTCCCAGGAAACACACATATTAAAATGCATATCATGTATACAAGCTACTTTTTTGGATAAAATGAGCAGCCGAATGTATAAATGTTAATATTGACGTTTCAGAGAAATGCCTTTTATGTAAAGTGAAAGCATGACATCAGGTCGTTTCTAAAATGAACCAGAGTTTTATCATGATTTTCAGACGGCAATCAGCCTCCAGATCACAGTACAGCTCTTATCCACCTAATTACAGCTAAGCAATGTAAATAACATTATACAATCAGCCAAAGCACATATGGAAACAGGCAGTGAGAGAGAGCGAGAGAAGAAGGAATTCTACGGATTGTTTTTTGAGGATGTTCTCAAAGTTTTTATGATCACTTCCAATTTTGTTAGTTTATACTCCCACACTTAACTTCTTAACCAAGGTCGTGGAATGACATTTTTTCCTCTCTTTGGCTCATCTCCTCTTTTGGACAGAGGGTTGGAGCGCTCCCAGATGTCTTGAACAGGCTCCCTCACAATTATGTTCTGTAGTTGCTCCATTAATCGCAGTCAGATCGCAGGTTGCTTACTTTGTGACATCTTGTGTAGGCAGCCGTAACTGTCTCCACTTCAACTGAAGAAGGCAGAATACACACTGTCCATCACAGATGCATGTTTTGATTTAAAAGTCCTTAATTCACCATTTTTAAGTGAGAAGTAACTCTGTTAACGGATTGAATCCAGCCTGTGTTTGCTTTTCTGCACCCTTAACAAAATACTCATGAGTGATAAATGGATTGTGTACATTTGTTTGTTTTATCTGTCTTTTTCTTTCTCATAGAAGAAGGAATTTATTCCCGATGAATAGAATTCAGAGTACTATAGCTTGTTCTCACACGTAAAAAAAAAAGATTTTCTTTTTTATTTAAATAAATTCCTAGAAGATTGCTTGTATCATATGGACAGAGATCCGTCTTTGTTACATTGTCATTAGGGGATTTACAGAGTGAAGACAGAAGAGAGGTAGTTTACAGTGAATGTGATGGCAGATTATTTATTGCATTTGCAGTTGTAGCTGATGCACTGTAAAAAAAAGAAAAGAGAGATCAATATGACAACATATCTTTTTACTTTTCTTTAACTCATCAAAATAAGTTAAGAAATTTTTGAGTTTTTCAAGATTCAATTATTTTAAGTCAGTTTAATGAATTTTAAGTTGTTAAAAATTTAAGACAACAACTTTCTTTTTTGGATGGATGGATCTATCAGGGTTTTGGTGATGTTGAAGCGGAAGCGCATAACAATGGAGAATTGAACAAGAATAATCTTTAATAATAAATACTCTGGAGATATCAGAAACTCAAACAAACAAGAACCGAAAATGGATTGAAAAAAATCACAGAAATACCAGGTGGACATAATGGCAGACAGGTGTAGATAATACGTAACCATAGGAAACAAATGATTATCTAATAAAAAATGAAAATGAAATTATGTTATTATTATTAATAATATTAAATTAAAATAGTCTAGCTTAATTCAAATAGTATAAAACATACAATCAATTACAATCACTCCAAACTATTTTTGACTTCTCTAGAATCAGAGAAAATGAATTAAAATTTAAATAAGAGTAAAAACTTCCAATTTCTGTTATGAATTTATGCTTTGTCATAATTACAACAGAAATGCTGTACAAATATCTTACCTTTGAATATTGTTTTGGACAACGGGGTCCTCTGGCTCAAAAAGGTTTTATAATATACTGTTTTAAATATACTTTAAAGATATCTTTAGGATTAAACCAAGTTTTTTTTTTTACATTTTTGACTATTGTAAATGCTGTTAAACTGGAGCCTAAACAGCCGGTGGAGGAAGATTGATCCTGTCAGAAACAAAGCAGGGCACCACAACAGGAAAAAAGACATTTCCCCAAGCATGTATGTTAAGCACAGGAACATTTTGATCTCCTACGCTGTGGATTTAAGTGTGTAATGTCTACAGGCAGCTACTTACATATGCATTCTTTACATTCAGTGTAATGTCTCCAGATAATTGAAAAGTGGATGACAGGTTTCAATTAATTCTATTGTTTGTACTATTAAAAAAAAACATGCTCAGCTCGTCTTGAGCCAGACTTACATTACTTGTACAAGTATGTACATCCTGTTGTTATCATATGTGTGCAGTATCAGGATGCATATGAGGAAAACAGAATGCCTGTGTAGAATTGACTTGCATACTAAGATTTGTTTAGCCAGCGTCTGTGTTTCTGCATATAAGCTGTATAAAGAGCCTTATATCTGTTTTGTTCTGGGAAAGAAATTCCTACTGAAATGACGCTTCAAGTGAAGAGCGACAGCTTCTTGGCCAGAAGAGTGTGTGTTAACAGTCGCTGTTAGCTATGTGTATTGATTTACTGCTTCACACCAGCTCACTGGGTCTATTTGACAAGGTCTGGAAGAGTGTTCTTGCTACGACACAGTTTTGATAAGCAAAAAATCACAGGCCACACCACTAAGCACTGAAATTACAAAATGCGTGCAGCACTTCATTCGCGATAGAGGTCAATGGAGTTAAGAGGTTTAAGGATCAAATGGAGTTATGTGGTTTAGTCACAAGCGAATTTTAATAGTTTTCACACTATAATACTTTTCATTGATTTAAAAAAAATAAAATGAAACAAAAATGAAATATAGAGGTAGAAGGTTTCTGTTAAAAACCTTAACCTTAAACCTTAGGGTTTAAACCTGAGTCACACCTGGCAACCTGTCATGGAAAAGGACATGGACTTCCAATGCCAAATGTGTGTATTATATCTCTGGCCATTATTTATTGAGATAAATAAATATTAATATTAATTGAGACTCAGGAATATCGTCATTGAAATTGACTTTCATTTTTGAGCAGACTTTATTTTTCATTTTTAACCATAACCATTCTTTTTTTCGAAGGTAGATAGTTATATTTTTATCATTTAAAGGGCCTATAATTATTTACATTTTTAATTTTACCTTATTTATATTATATCTCTATTTAGGGATGTAAACAATCTTCATAAAAGTAAAAAAAATTAAATGTAAAAACATAATACAAGTATCTCGGCCTCAAACTCCAAATATGCCTGTGGGTTTAATCTTGGTGACACCATGACCATCCCCTTCCTTATTGAGGAGCGCTTGATCTGCAGGAGAGAGAAATGACAAGAAAAAAAACAGCAAGACATATAAGGTTCATGAAAATGACTCTTATGAACAAATTCTTTTTAAATTTTAAAAAAATCTGGCAAAAAGATTCACAAAGTGCTTTCAAACTAACTTGTGAATTAGCGGTTTAAAAAGATTCACTGAATAAATTATTTGCAACTGATTCTCCTACTGATCTTATTTCTGAACAATTTGAAATGGACTTGAAATTATATTATAATTTATAATACATTTCTCAACAATTTTGAATAAATAAAATATAAATAAAAAATCATACATTAAAGGTCATCGATTGTAATGCTGAATTTGAAACTGTAAGGTCGGTGTCACAGTCTTGTCTCGTCTCGTTGTTCACATCCGGGTCCCTTTTATGTATCTTCCAGGTCCTTCATGCTCTTGTCCATGTCTAATGACTTACTTAAGTCTCGTCAAGTGTGTTGTATTTATACTCACCTGTGTCCCCATGTCTTGTTGATGTGGAAGTTATGAGTGTGTGGATGCCGTTCTCCGTGTTTCCTTGTCCCTCCACAAGGGACAAGGAAATAGGCCCTCAGGCTATTTACACTAACTCTGCGCATTGATGTCTGGCTGGGCCCAATTTATTTTATTTTTTTACAGAAGACACTGGATTGTCAACAATAGTAGGACTTTAGAGGTGAGACGTGGCAGAAATGTTTGATACAAATCGACCTCAAGTTCGAATTCGTCTTTTTCTGAACTCGCTCTACTCCCTTTTCTCACCTCATGTAAAAATAGCAGTACATAAAAAATTTGAAAAGTGAAAAAATAAAGTGTCTAACGTGTGTTTAATAATAAAGTGTTTATCGGTTAGGGTAAGGGGTAGGGAGGCTTTATTGTCCCAATAAGACGGCATCCATTTAATAATTGTAATGAATATATTAAATTGCACTATGTTATTATTTGATACTGTTTAATGTGTAATATATATATATATATATATATAAATATATATATATCTGACAAATACGTTTCATTTGAACTTTCTATTACTCAAAGAATCCTGAAAAAAAGGATCACTGTTTCAACAAAAATACATTTAACATTAACATTTAACAAAAAGTTTATTTTGCACCAAATCAACAAATTAGAATGATTTCTAAATGCTATGATTTTAAAATTCACAATTTTTGTCACTTTCAGTAGTGGTTTTATCCGGATGATTTCTGATCTTGATTACTATTGATGTAAAAGGTTGACGAGAGAGCTGTATGTTCTGAATGAAACCTTAGAAATTCAGAACCCCAGCTTTCATCATCTCAGTCCCTGATACAGCACACAGCACCTGCAATTCTCCTTCTCCAGAACCTCTAGCATCAAAGAGAGAGAAAAGTACTGTGTTTGTATAGAAAAGGCCCTTATAGCAAACACAATATTGGTCATTTCAATTTAAAGGGACCTAGTATATATATATATATTCACTTTTACATGGTGTTTGAATGGTAAATGTGTTGGCAGTGTGTGTACTCAGCTATTCTATAATGGTAAATATACACTCACTCCTCTTTTTAATCCTGATAAATAATTAGCAGCGTCTTAGAACCAACTGTTTGCAGATTTTACCTTTTTTGATGTCACAAAATTATTAGGCCCCGCCCACGACCTCTGACGGTCTCTGGCATAGACCTCCGATTCAAGAAAATAGCTAAATTTGTTTTTATGAATCATTTCTCACTGGAGTGCCTTGTAAACGAGGGTCAGTAAAATGCATAACTTGCACAAAAAAAAAAAAACTGTTCATGATCAAACTTCAGATCCAGAACAAACAAGTATCGCACTTAATGTTTGTGAATGTTTGCGAATTTCTTTGCAAAAGGGCTTGTTAGCACATTGTCTCTTTTTCACCAGAGCTATGTTGTTATTTTTATTTTTAACCCGAAAACACTCACTGTCTGTATAATTCAAAAACGCAGCTTGTTACTTCTTAAAAAATAAAGTTAATGACATAGCTCTGGTCTCTGTGAAAACAGTCAGAGACAATGGTAACTTTAGCCACATGAGCTGTACAGCGATTTGCAAACATTCAGAAAACCAAAACTAAAGTGTGGTATTGATATGATATGAATATGAATGATGAAAATTTAATCAAGAATAGTTAGTATTGATAAATTTTTGGGAATTGTATTTGCTGTACAGGCTCCGCCCTCTTCTAGAGAGGGAGTGGGGAGCAGCAGCTCATTAACATTTATAAGAGACACAAATAATGTTTTTGGTTCCATAAAACATTATTTTTTATGAATTTGTACTTTTACGACATTGCATAGTTAGAATTCACAAAAATATTACAACACCGATTTACTCGCATTTTGAGCTTGTTGTGTGTTAATTTTAACTCCTGTGTGTATGTCTATCTGTGGTGAATTAAATATAATTTTAGATTTAGCATTTTGATTAATATAAACAAAACAATAATGAATATGTATTCAAATTTAGACAATTTGGCATTTATGTAAAAAAAATATTTTAATTTATTTTTAATTTATTCGCTGTTAATCAAATTTTTTTATTCACATTCTTATGCTGAAAAATCTTTGGTATGTTCGAATTGAAACGATGCTGCACAGAACGATTGGTATTTGCC
Source organism: Rhodeus uyekii (assembly GCA_037043235.1). Classification (NCBI taxonomy): domain Eukaryota; kingdom Metazoa; phylum Chordata; class Actinopteri; order Cypriniformes; family Acheilognathidae; genus Rhodeus; species Rhodeus uyekii. Next base: position 836,099 of record JAWRVZ010000045.1, read on the forward strand.
ATCATCTGTTTGCTTTCGAATCGTTCACGCGGTGCTTTGATGTCATATAGGTGTTGGTCTCCTCAACACCTCGAATTAAAACAAGCCTACACACTTGTATCGAATTAAAGCATGCAAAATAAGAATGATTTTATTAGTGGTCTCAGACTTCTGGACCCACTCTATGTGGTTGAAGCATAGAGTCCGTTCTTAGCTTTGGACTTAAAGATAAACATTCTTGATTAATGTCCAGGGCCACACACAAAATACACTGTGTACTGAAATTTTAATTATTTCCTGTTTCTATCAGCTTCACAAAGCTGGTCATTTGTTAAGCTATTGCGGAGTGTGGTAATCTCACTGTGGGAAACGACAATTACCATAAAGAAAAGTGGGGCAGAGCTTCAGCCAACACCAGCTAACAGAATAAAGCTCTCACTCTGAGTTTTTACTCCTTTCATTAAGGTGGTTGACTTTTCATGTTTCTTTAAGGTTAAAGTGTGTCATGTTTGTGTTATGTAAGTTGTACTTTAACACTCATTCATATGTAGCGCAGATCGAGCCATGCTGATACACTCTGTTAGACTGGCTTGTTGGGTCTTGGTGGTTATCTTTGGATCAGGCCTTTTCTCTTGCACGGCGCGGGACGCCAGTATCTGTACATTTCTAATTAGAGGCAGGAAATGTTTATTGGCATTTGATTGGGTGGGCCTTTGCTGTAACTTTGGGCACATTTTAAACAAACTATTTCAGCATCCTGTTTAAATTCGCTTTCATAGCAAAGGGACAGGCCGGGGCAGACTGGCCCACAATTACATAAGATTACAATGAAATTGTGATTTCAATTAAAAAAATATCAGCATACCATTCATAGCACCAAAGTGAACCCGTTTTATGAGGCTCGTGATGTCTGAAAATATCACCCACACTTCTACACGAGTAGCAAGGAATATGGGATTAAATTGATGGATTGAATATAAAGGGAGTTTTTTACACATCATAAACAAAGATGCATTTCAGGCCCTGTTCATTCCAAGTCAAATTTTTGGTTTTACCTTCAACATACGTAATATGGAGGGAAAACGCATTAAGAAAAGACACTATAAACTCCTTTTATAATTTTCCCATTGTTAGAAATATCCAAATTCGGCGGCAAAACAGTTTTTCTTCACGATTTCCATCACACAGCCAAATGAACTATGATTATGAGTATGTTTGTTCACAGTTCAGCATATTTCCTGAGCCATTCTGTATATCTCCTGACTTGGACATGAGTCACATAGCTGGACTCGCGGTATGTGTGGGTTTGATATACATCTTGATTCTTTGAAATGATGCGCATGACCCACTAAAGATAATGATTTATATTCTCTTCAGCCGAGCAGGGCAATGGGTTCATGCTTTCTGAGAACGAATGGATGCTTTTAGGCCTGTGTCTCCTCTCATTGACTCATTTATATTCTATTCTGTGGCCTGTTTGTCTTTTAACCCCAGTTGCGGTTAATTGGTGTATTTCGTAATCTCTCAAAACGTATTTTCTTTTGAAAGTGCATTCCCATATGTCTGAATCCTTTCTGTAAGGCTGGGTGGAAAATATTGTTATGGTGTTTGATTCTGTTAAAGGATCTTGATGAATGTATCAGATTGTTTCCATCAAGTCTATTACCAAAAGTTTACCAAAAATAGGAGTTAGGACGAAGGCTTCTTCTAAAGAGTCTTTAATGGGAACTGAAATGTTTGAATGAAACATTTAAAAAAGTTATTGAGTTATTGAGTAATGAACTTGTTTATTCTATTTGCCTTCTTCAGGACCGTTTGTTCTTTGTCATGGAATATGTGAATGGCGGAGACCTGATGTTCCAGATCCAGCGCTCACGCAAATTCGATGAAGCTCGTTCCCGGTTCTATGCTGCTGAGGTGACGTCAGCCCTCATGTTCCTGCACCAAAACGGGGTCATTTACAGGTAAATTCATTGCAAGGCAATTGACCACTGTAAAAGGCCAAAGGTCAAATTGCATTCAGCCATTGTTTGATTCCGAATGGCAAACGTCTTCTGTTTGTCTCACTGATAGACATAGCATCATTGTTAAGCAACCAGAAGAATGGAATGTCTTCAAACATGTAAGCCAAAATACCATTGTAACACACAAAAGATACATTCCAAATTTAGTGAAATTTTAGCTTGGTCATTTTTGGACAGAAAATTACTCATCCGTTCCAAGTGTTTGCTCAAGTTTAATCCGGAATCCAGATCATTTATTTTCTCAGAGGGTTGTCACGCAATCCTGCACAGATTAGGTCTGAAGAGAATCAAATGCAGTCTGTGTCACATGAACTGGCTCTGGCATGGTGCGTTGTGTCTTTAGGAACTCTTTTGCCTAGAGACAGGAGCCCTTGTCTGCCTTGTTTACCTCAGGTTGTTTACTTTGATGAGCTATGTGCAATGATTTATTCGTTCCCAGACAGTTTGTTTACCCTCTCAATTGTGTGTCATTAACCACACACAACGGGCAGTGCTTCTGGGGCTGGAAGGCCAGGCTTTCCTTGGGATCATTTGTATCCATCTCTGGCTTCTTTTTAATGTGGAATCTATTTTTGCTGTCCATAAATATCATAAGTTTGCGTGTTGTTTATGCGCAGCTTTGTTTTTTAGTGTTGACAGCATGCATGGAATTTCACCGCAAAATCTAATCTAAGCAATTAGAATCTAAGCAAACCTAATGATGTTTTCGACAAGAAAATCACAAGTTGAATCTGTAAAATGACAAATGAATCTATAATACAGATTCATTTGACATTTTACTGTAATATCATATGCATGACGACAGCAGTACCAAGTAAATATGCATGTAAACAACTATGATGTTTTTGGACAGAATGACAAGTTGAATCTTTAAAATGTCAAATTAATCTATTATACAGATTTATTTGACATTTTACTTTAATATTGTATACATGACGACAGCAGTACGAAATAAATATGCATGTAAACAACTATGAAGTTTTTGGACAGAATGACAAGTGGAATCTTTAAGAAGAAAAATGAATCTATAATACAGATTCATTTGACATTTTACTGTATTATCGTATGCATGACAACAGCAGTAGCTACCAAGTAAATATGCATGTAAACAATTATGATGTTTATGGACAGAATGGCAATTTGAATCTGTAAAATGACAAATGAATCTATAATACAGATTCATTTGACATTTTACTGTAATATCATATGCATGACGACAGCAGTACCAAGTAAATATGCGTGAAAACATCTATGATGTTTTTGGACAGAATGACAATTTGAATCTGTAAAATGACAATTGAATTTATAATACAGATTCATTTGACATTTTACTGTAATATCGTATGCATGACGACAGCAGTACGAAATAAATATGCATGTAAACAACTATGATGTTTTTGGACAGAATGACAAGTTGAATCTGTAAAATGACAAATGAATCTATAATACAGATTCATTTGACATTTTACTGTAATATCGTATGCATGACAACAGCAGTACCAAGTAAATATGCATGTAAACAACTATGATGTTTTTGGACAGAATGACAAGTTGAATCTTTAAAATATCAAATTAATCTATTATACAGATTTATTTGACATTTTACTTTAATATTGTATGCATGACGACAGCAGTACGAAATAAATATGCATGTAAACAACTATGAAGTTTTTGGACAGAATGACAAGTTGAATCTTTAAGAAGAAAAATGAATCTATAATACAGATTCATTTGACATTTTACTGTAATATCATATGCATGACAACAGCAGTAGCTACCAAGTAAATATGCATGTAAACAATTATGATGTTTTTGGACAGAATGACAATTTGAATCTGTAAAATGACAAATGAATCTATAATACAGATTCATTTTACATTTTACTGTAATATCATATGCATGACGACAGCAGTACCAAGTAAATATGCGTGAAAACATCTATGATGTTTTTGGACAGAATGACAATTTGAATCTGTAAAATGACAATTGAATTTATAATACAGATTAATTTTACATTTTACTGTAATATCATATGCATGATGACAGCAGTACCAAGTAAATATGCATGTAAACAACTATGATGTTTTTGGACAGAATAACAAGTTGAATCTGTAAAATGTTAAATGAATCTGTAACAGAGATTCATTTGCCATTTCACTGTAAAATTGTTTTCATGATGTCAGCAGTACAAAATGAATGACAGCTTGTATTGTATGCATAACACCAACACAAAATAAGCTTCACACCAACAACATGTAAACTAATGACTCTGCTGGACAACATGACTGGATTCATATGTAATTTTACAGATTTTGTAGCTGGTTCAATAGAATAATGTAACTGGTAGCCCAAGTCATCAAAACCCCTTCTTCCCGTTGCCCCTCTTGCCTTCACCGAACCCAGTGACCTGTGAGTTTCCTCACCCACCCATTCTCGACCTGGTCCTGAGCCCTTTCTGGTCTTGGGCAGGAAGAATCTCATTTGGAGTTTAATGTTGTATTGAATTAAATCCACCTCCTCCCCACACTGGCCTTCCTGAACCCAGACTTTCAGAGACCGAAGGGAAATGGGGAGTTCTTATGAAAGTAGGACACTTAAGGCGAACAGGTCAAGCCGAGGTCCGCTGGTTCTAATTACATTACTAATCACATCATAGTTTATTATTTTCCCCCTTAACATGAACAATAATCTCTGCTGTTAATACTCTAGAGACTTCATGTTAACAGTACATGTTATTGGTATGTTCAACATTTGGAACTTTATATGGATTGGTACAAGGTTTCAAGAAACCAAAATGTGAATTACAACATAGAACACCATTAGAGCACCAAGTGAGTCCCCTGAAAAATAACAATAATAAAAAACCTCTCCGTTCACTTCATAAGCAGAATCTATTTAAGAACACAGTGTGTTGGACGACTGCCATGACATCCATTCATGTCTCTTGCCCACCTTACAGTCGTCTGACCCCTTGTTTAAGCTCACAATCGCTGACATGACGTTTCTTTGGCAATAAAGTAGACGGGATGTGATTCAGTCAATATGAATGGCTTATTGTGTGTTATAAGAATAACAGTACACACAAATACATGAACTTCCAGCCATACACCTCAGATCGGCTCAGGCGCCAGTTCCGTCGATTACCTGATGAGGACGACTAGACCTTGAAACGCCAAACTTCTGCTCAACCCTCAATGAAGGTCATTTTAGGTGCAAAGCATGCTGGGAGATTCATTGATCCGAGCGCTCATCTAATCTGGCTCTGTCTTTGCTCTAGCCCAGCACAGGAAAAAACAAAGGAAAGATAAATTGTAGAGGTACTTTATACAGGAGACGAAGATCACAAAATAACTTTTAGTTCTGGGGTGTTCTGATATACCCTATAACAATAATGGATTAATAGCAAAAATTATTAAAAATCTTTGACTTTGTGGGGATATTTTTTTCGTTTCAGCTTCTAAAACATATTAAATTATGTTTTATTATGACATTTTAAATATGAAATGCAGAACGTTTTCTGTGAGTGGTGGGTTTATGGTTAGAGGATATAAAATGTTCAGAATAAAAACAAAGTAACGTCATGATAATGGTAATGTCATGTGATAATGATAAGATAGTGATACGTGTGTGTGTGCGGGGGGGGGGGGGGTCGGGGGGGCTGTACTTCAAAATAGAGATTCAAATAATTTTCTTTAATTTTTTTGTTTGCTCGTCTACTCATGGTCAATCGCAAATAGGGTAAAATTACGCTTCTTAATTAAAGCTAGCTGTGGTCACCCCTAAATCTGATCACCTGGCTAGAAGTGAGCTGTGAACCATCATCATAGTACCCCTGGGCGTGACACCTCAATTAATTAGCTGCTCAATTAATAATGTCCCTGTAATAAGTTCATGATGACAAAATCATGTGAAACTTGGAAATTTGTGTTTGTAAATACAAATTCCAGCCTCATTTTGGGAAAGCCCTAGAAAGACCTGCATGTCAGAAGACACGCTTTGCTTCAAGGGTGTGGCAGAACCGCATTTTTCCCCTATGTGACCAGCCGCACATACGGGGGTGATGGGGTGGGGGGACTGAATGCAGAACATTCCAGAACAAAATTTCCAGGTGTAATATTCTTCTCCCTATCGAAGAAGGACATGGTGGCAGTTTTGATTGAAGCCAAGAAGTTTGATGTGGTTAAAGAGGGCATGTTTGATCCTGACTTTCTTTGCTTTAGATGGAAAATGGCTGGTTTGGTTGTTTGTTCAGATTCACTGCATCTAAAAATAGAGAGTAAGAGCAGGTTGCATAGATGTGCCTCCTCTGCTTCATTACCCATTTTGTTGACCTGTGGCTCTTTAGGGATTTTGTAACGGTGTAACATGGGAACTGTATTCTTATCAGGATATGGAAGGCACAACACCAGTGTGACTGAGGCCACGTCCACACGATGCCGGCGCGTTCCTGATCCAATCTTTTTTTTCCTCGTTCAAAAAAAATATCAGCGTCCACACGATACCACTTAAACCGACTGAATCCGGTGTAGTTTATTTGCCAGACCAGTGTGGAGCGCTGTAATTCTGCCACAGATAATACACTATACACAGAGAAGAAGACTTTGAGCATGCGCATCGTTGTTGCTGTTCAGTGTTGCCAGATTGCTATTTACCTTTTTGTCACGTCCGACCGGGAAAAAATGCATTCGGCTGGTTGATAAAATTTGGGATGGTTTTTGATGCATAAAATCACTCAACATTTTCATTATTTATAAGAGTACGCACTTTGGGCTGGTATTTTTTTAAATGGGAGGGTTTTAAGCTGTAATCTTCAGTCCAATCTGGCAACACTGTTGCTGTTACGTGTGACGCAGCCGACACGGGATGTGATGACATCATCGGTAAACAAAAAATATACGGATTGGCCGTCCACACGAGTCCGCAAGGGTGTCGGATTCAGATCTATCCACTTTAGGACCCGGTATAAAAAGTGAGCGGATTCAGTCTCCCAAATCGCCGGATGCGTGTGGACAGAACGCCAATCCGATAAGAAATGTATGCGGATGCAGTGATCCGCGTCTCCGTGTGGACGGGGCCTTAAAAGCGCTTGTGATGGAACATGTGAGCTGGTAGTTGTTGTAGTTTCTATACCTTCTTCTTGCGAGATCTGCTTTCTTGTGACCTTTCACCTGAAAAGGAACATAAGGCTATTGAAGTATTGTTCCTTTTCCTACAATAAGTATCATTGTGATCCTCTTTGTATAAGAGCTAATTGATGTTAACTCAAGAGCTCTTACTTTGTAAACAAAGTCCTCTATGTGCTAAATATGGACTAAGAGGCTCAGTTACAGCCCATATAATTCCTAAACACTGTAACCTTGTGCGCTAGTTGTGTTTTGCACTGATTGTAAAACACAATGATTTGTGGATTTCTGTTCCTTTCCATCCACTGATATCAATGGGGAAATTATGCAAACATTTGTTTTTCTTTTATGCATGATGTATTCTAATATATTAATTAGGTCATGCAGATGTTGCTAATCTTCCAGAATTCATGAGCTTCTTTTATGCTCATCTTGATAGGGTTTACAAATTACTGCAGACAGACATCTGAATATATAAAGGATATATACAGAAAATACATTAATAACAAAAGTATCGGTGGTACTACATTTATATACTGTAGATTGTAAATAATTATAATATCATACAATATAATAGAAAATCTAAAATATTTTCAATATTTATATAATATACATACATTACCATTCAAAGGTTTAGGGTCATTAAGATTTAAAAACAATATTATGTTATATTATTACAATTTAAAGTAAATGTCTTCTGTTTTAATTTAATTTTAAATATAATTTATTTCCCTGATGCAAAGCTAAGTTTTAAGCATCAGTTTTGCTGCTTTCTTTTCTTTTCTTGGAAACCATGATACATTTTTGTCAGCAGTATTTATGAATAGAAGGTTCAAAAGAACCGCATTTTTTTTTTAAATAGAACACTTTTTAACATTGCTTAAAAAATGTTTACTCTCACTTTTGATTAAATGAATGCTATACTGAATAAAATGATTTGTAAAAAATGTACATAATTAATTTCTTGATAGATAGAAAGATAGGTAGGTAGATAGATAGATAGATAGATAGATAGATAGATAGATAGATAGATAGATAGATAGATAGATAGATAGATAGATAGATAGATAGATAGACATGCACATATGATGATAGCTAAAAATTTAGACTTGTTAATACATACTATTAAGTATGTAATTACTAAATGAACAACTGAAATATAGTTGTGTTGTAAAAACGTCTCAGGTTACTTACGTAACCCTAGTTCCCTTAGAGGGAACGAGACACTGCGTCGAACGCATATGGGAACGCCTTAGCGTGATTGTCTCTTGAAGCGCAATTGAAACCAGGTGTGCGAGTGCACATCGCCGAGGGTGACGTCATGAGCCAGGAGTATATCAGCACGCAGCTAACTAGAAGCCTCAGCTTGACTAGTGTCTGAAACAGCCGTCATGCGATGGAGCTGAGGCCACGAGACGCAGTGTCTCGTTCCCTCTAAGGGAACTAGGGTTACGTAAGTACTGCGTCGAATGCATATGGGAACGAAATACCCAACACTGCGTCGAATGCATATGGGAACGAAATACCCACGCCTCCTCGGCGAACGGAGTATGCCAAGCTAACGTAGCTCACTACGAAAGGGCTAGGGTTCCTATAGCGGGGTTCAGGTCTAATTGGTAGAACCTAATAAAAGTATGCAGTGAGGACCAGCATCGCAAATATCGGCAAGGGGAGCCCCTGTGCAAAAAGCTTTAGAGGTAGCCATGCTCCGAGTAGAATGGGCGCGGACATGCAGTGGACACTGCTGACCCGCTGCATCATAAGCCAGTCCCAGCGTACTGCAGCGTAGTCCCAGCGTACTGCAGGCCTTAGCCTCAAGTGCCACGAAGGAAACGCCCTACTAGGGGTCCCGACCCAGAGGGGTCGGGACCCCCAAGTGGTACGGGCTGTCGTACCCCCAAGTGGTACGGGCTGTCCACGTACCACTTGGGGGTACGTGGCAAGCCGCAATGACAGCCACGTACACCTTAAGCATGGAAGGGGACAGCCCGGCAGCAAACTTTTCGTGTAGAAACTCCAGGACGAGACCCACATGGCAGGTCACTGGGTCTAGATGTTTGTCACTGCACTAGGAAGTGAAGATACTCCACTTCCGAGCATAGAGCTTCCTCGTGGACGGGGCTCTAGAGTGGAGAATGGTCTCAACGACCTCAGTCGAGAGACCTGAGTCTATGAGTCGGGCCCCCTCAGAGGCCAGACCCACAGATTCCACAGTTCCGGGCAAGGATGAAGTATCCTGCCCTGAGCCTGGAACAGAAGGTCCACTCTGACGGGAACCTCCAAGGAGTGCCGTCTAGGAGGGACACCAAGTCCGAAAACCACACCCTGCCCGGCCACTGCGGGGCAATAAAGGTGAGACGGACCCTGTCCTGGCGAACTTTCTCTAGAACCCCTGGGAGCAGAGCAACCGGGGAAAGGTGTACAAGAGGAGCCTCAGCTACTCATGTCGTATCGCATCCAGCCGAAAAGAAGCTGGGAGAACAGGGGGGAATAGGGCAGGCAGCGAGCCGTCTCTCCAGACGGAACGGGCCAGAATTCCCCCCACCTGCTGGAGAGGAGAGCGGTCTTAGCAACCTTGGTTATGAGACCAGTACCATGCGCTAGGCACCCTCGGAGGCCGATCGCATCTACTCCAGAACTCCCAGGGAGCGGAGCTAAAGCTGCAACTAGCACTTGTTGAGAGTGCGAGGAGAGAAGCTAGGCCGAACGGAAGAACCTAGTATAGATAAGCCTTGTCCCCAAAGGCGAATCTGAGGAACTTCCGGTGCTGTAGAAGGATAGAGACGTGGAAATATGCGTCCTTCAGATCCATCGTGACAAGCCAGTCCTCAGACCTGTTTTGTACTACAAACTGCTTCAGAGTCAATTCTCTGAATCTCAGTTGCAAAGATCTAAAGTAGGACGCAAGCCTCCATCCCTCCTCGGAACGATGAAGTATCGGCTTTAAAGCCCGGACCTCTGGCTGAGAGAGGAACATACCCTATGGCCTCTTTCCCCAGCAATGAGTCGACTTCCTGTCCCATGACCAGAGCCTGCTCGGGGACCACCAGGGTTGGCAGAACCCCCGAAAAAATCTGGGTGCCGGAACAAAGTAGCGTATCCTTCTGATACGGTACGCAGGACCCTCTGGAGATACCTGCCAGATGTAACCATGCTGCCAAATCTACTAGGGGTATCAGCCTCTCGAGACTGACCTCTGGACTAATATATTTTCCTACTCGGGGCCCTGGCAGATACCAGAGAGCCGCCGGAGCATATGCTCTAAAACCCTCCTCAGAGGGGGGAACTTGTCCAGTGCGTCCTGTGTGGAGCGCGTCTGGAAGTGGCTGCCTGCGAAGAGCATGGCCCGGCCCCCTCGAGGTACCGAGCCTGCTATCGCGTTTACAGGGCACTGATCTACCCCTCAATCTAGATCAGCGGGGGGCCCCTGCGAGGCCAAAGGACGCTAGCATCAGGGCCTTCTGCTCTTTGCCTCCTTAGCCTGGAGGACAGCCCTCAGATCTGTCCTGCCAGAAGGCTGCAGCTGAGCATGACAACCCGCACTGCCACCCAAAAGAGGGGGCTGTCGGGTGACAACCCTCTGCCGCTGAGTAGCGCAGTAGGAGGAGCCGCTGCTGGGCTGTGGCTGGCTCGCAGTCCCAGACACTCGAGAGCGACGGGGACGAATTCTCCTGAATGCTACCTCCCGCTTTTCGCAGCCTCCTGAAACCCCTCGACGGCCATATCGATAGCATTGCCGAAGAGGCCATGAGGCATAATAGGGGCATAAAGAGGATATTCTTATCTCTCTCTCTCTCAGCGTGGTCAAATTGCCATGGCGCAAGAGAGAGAAAGCAGTGGCCCTGCGCAGCTCGGCGACTGCCAAAGGGCCATCCCCTGCCCTCATTGAGGATATGGGTAGCGTCGGGATTTTCAGGGGCGGCGATGAGTTGTAGGCGAAATAACTCGCCAACCTCCACTCTAGGCATCGCCCCGTAACCGGCCACAAGAGTAGCATAGTTAGCGGCAGCGCTGCTATACACTCTGTGAGAGGCGGGCTACTTCCAGGACCTCAACACCTCGATGTGGAGGTCCGGGAGAAAAAAACAAACCCCGACGCTGGGGCTGCACTTGGGCGGCAGGCAGCGCTCATCCTTGAACGAGCGTCCCTCGACTCAGCTGGTAACTCGAGACCCAGCCTCGCCGTCGCCCGAGTCAAAACCTCAAGCAGCTCCTCAAATGCAGATGAGATTGATGGCGGTTCAACCTCATCCACATCGATGCTGACTAAATCCACCTCCAGCTTCTCAGAACTGGAGAGGTTCAGCAACGCTTCCTCACCCAGGTCGGAAGTAATCACCACGTGGTGCGCTTCCGAGTCCTGCGTGAGGGTAGATTTAACAGATAAGGGAGAAGAAAAGGCGTCCCCGTCTTCATCCCCGCTGTTAAACCTAGTTGCGAACCCCTCTGAGCCTCAGCTGCAGCGGGGCCAGACCACGAGGACCGCGAGCCTGAGCAGTTTCCTCAAAAACTGCCAGGCAAAAGCGAAGAGTGCGCAGCGGCAGCCGCAAACACTCTGCACACTCAGAGCCCTCGAGCACTGAGCGTGCACGCCAAACATGTGACACATACGCGGGCAGGGAGTGACACAACACCAGAAATCTGTGTAACCGCCATCAAAACACAGGTAAGTGATATACAGAAAATCAAACTTACAGCCAGCAAGTGCACTTTACACACACACGTTAGCTTCGAGCGCTGTTGAAGACACTAAAGCTGAGGCTTCTAGTTAGCTGCGTGCTGATATACTCCTGGCTCATGACGTCGCCCTCGGCGATGTGCACTCGCACACCTGGTTTCAATTGCGCTTCAAGAGACAATCACACTAAGGCGTTCTCATATGCATTCGACGCAGTCTTGAGTTCCCTTGACAGGGAACATAAGGATGTAAAAAGATTGTAAAAGATTGTGGAAAAACATTATTTTAACACTGTAATAAAGAGCTGTACGCAATGTCCCCTTTAGTTTGTTCTAATGGACTGCTTGTGCTTTTAAAAAAGTACATATTTTCATAGGGGTTGCTGTGTACGTAATGGAAAAAAATTAATTCTCAGGATTCAGTTGAAACACAGGAAATGCTCTAAACTGAGGGTGCTGTTGTTTCCCTCTCGCTGTCTTTCTCAGTGTTCTTACTATGTCAGTTGTTTTCCTCCAAATGAAAGAAGCTCTAATAAAATACAATAGTCACACTCTTCCTTTACAGTCCTTTTTGAAAAACATAAAAACAAAAATAAAAACACACTTGCTCCAGTACTTTATTATATGATTAATATACTTTTTATTTTTAGATATGATTGTTTTATTGTAAATATGATGATTTGGACACCCAACCTAATATATGATATTTACCAATTGAATCTAACCATGTCATCTCAACAAATGAAAAAGTTACCGACTGTTTATTATCATGTTAATTATTGCAATAAGGATCAGTACTGAGAATTGCTACTTTAATGAGGCTCTAATGAGGCATTTTATTTACAGAGACCCAACGGCACATCTGATGTTCCTCTGAAATTATGTGATATCTGGAATCTGACATCCAGAGTAGACTGACAAACCTTTTCTATGTTTCACCAGCTTCGCTCGAAAAAGAGCCACGGGTCTCGTGGGAGCTCTTGTTTTTAATACTTATAAAGGAAATAGGTAGTTAAGCAATATCATATGACCAAGAGTGCTGAACATCAGCATATAAAATGATCAAATTAAACATTAATATTAGGTGTCTTACATTTTAGACTCAGTATATTGTCTATTTTTGCTCTATTTTGACTACTGAATCTGAATCAATCCATATTTTTAACAAATAATTTTAACGAATTGATTTTATCTTTAGAGAAATCATTGTGTGTGAACATGATCATTGTAGTTCTAGAGCAGGGGTGTCAAACGTACGGCCCGCCAGGGGGTTCAGTGCGGCCCGGGAGATAAATTTGCAATATGAAAAAAAAAATCATTTTCAGCGAAACTGACAGCAGAGGGCAGCACTGAGCTTCAGGGTCTGAGTGGCGTTAAGTTATATCAGTTTACGCGCTTTCCTGTTGGCCCTGGCACCATCATCATCGACATTTCTTTGTCAAAAAAGAGAAAAGTGGACACAAAGTGTCGGATTTTTCAAGAAAAATTGACCTCTTCCTATATGTTCACGGAGGTGAATGGGAAACCCGTGTGCTGGGGTGCATGCAGCGAGTTTAGGTGCTTAAGGAATATAATATTCGCCGCCACTATAAAACTGGTAATCATGGAGTTTAGGTGCCTATATTAAAAAAATACTAAATAAGCAATAGGGACTTAAAGATAATCATACATGGTCAAGGAATGCAACAAAACAGTTTTAACCCAACATCTACACGGGATAATTGTCCACTATAGCAGATAATGCTGCTGCAAATGTTATAGTTTCTAAATGGATTTCGGAACACAAACTCGTGAGGATGGAAATAGGATGCGTGACGGGCCAAACTGTGTTTTAAGTTCGCGTTTGGCACGCATCCACATATTCTCAACGTTCTTCATGTGGATCTCCCTGTCGTTCGAATCTACGAAGTTGTGCTGATGAACCACTATGTCGAGAGTGTTGTTTCCTTGGCGTAAATTGGAAAGATTTGCACATGACACCAAGCTGTCTGAAATTACGTGATCTGTGGCTATTTGAATATAGGCACCTATACTCCATAAATTAAATGTTGGTGGTTCTGAGGAAACAACAATCTGATTTCAACCGGAGAGTTCAGTGATGCTGCAGTGAGAGCACCTCTGCGCAGCAAGCGTTAATCCTGACGTGTGACAGTACAAAGACAAGATTTGAGAGTTGCTGACGGAGTTTGCGAAACGATTTCAGGTCTTTAGCGAACTCTAATTGCAAATTGCAGTTTTTGCAAATTGATAAAGTTAATTTGTTTACATAAGTATGTGTTGGGTTTTGTATAAACTTACAAGTTTTACAAAAAAATATATTTTTAAACCAGCTGCCACTTAGGATTTTAAGTGTGTGAAGTCAATTCATGTGTTCAGAATTGCTTCCCAGAGTTGGAAAATGAATTTTAAATGATTTATGTTAACATGGACAGTGTTTAATTTCCACAAAACTGTGACTAAATGCTTTGCATCATTGTAAAATAACTGACATTAAAAAACAAACAAGCCCAGCCCAGATCAGAGAAAAAGTAACACAAAAGTAATGCAAAGTAATGTAACGCATAACTGTTCTTAAAAAGTAACTAAGTAACGCAATTAGTTACTTTTTAAGGGGATAACGCAATAGTATAATGCATTACTTTTTAAAGTAACTTTCCCAAACACTGTAAATGGATTTGAACAAGTTTTTGAACTGAATGATTCAAAGGTTTACTGGTGGCTTAGTTTCATATTTAAAAGTATCATTTCATTATGGTTAAAGAGATATTTATAAATAGACGATTGTGATTGTAGATTAATATGAGATTACATTGTTGAATGTAACAGAGATAATAAAGTGATTCCAGTCACATTGTATTAAATGCTTGTCTGTATTTTTTTCCCCGTCATATGGGGGAATCCAGCTGTTTTCATTAAAATCTGGATCAGAATTGCAAAGGGCAAACCCTCACTTTTCAACCTTAGGAAGTCACAATCAAACCAGTAAAAAAAAAGCAAAGAGTGTGTTGCCTAACATCCAGGAAAATAAATGCGAAAACGAGAGCAGCATTCACCATTCATGTACTTCAAAGGGGACAGATAAGAGCAGCCAATGTAGCAAAGTCGCATAATCTAAATCAACAAAAAAGAATGTATAAGGTCTCTTTCTTTGGAGCGACGTGACCAGGGTGCGTAGGAAGGTAGACTACTGTAAGACAGGAGCGGAAAAAGGGGGAAAAAAGAGAGATAGAAATAAGAGATTGAGAGATGGACATTTCTGGAACATCTTGTGATGTAGAAGCGCATATGGGACAATAGAGCAGTTTTTTGTGCACCTACACTAAAGGTTGGACACACCGATACTTTTTATTATTATTTTCGCATTTTTAAATGATAGTAAATCTCAAATGAAAGTATGTAAATGATGTAGTCAAAAAATAAAACTATAATTAAAAATAATTTACAGTAGTGGCCAAAAGTGATGTCTGGCTTAGTAAAATTGACAAATTTTGTTAAAATATTAGTAAAATTTAGTATTAGATTTTGTAAGCATAGTCCGTCGTTTTATTTCTAAGAATGCAATGAAACATGCCAAAATGAAAAATGTGCAGACATATTTTTGGCCGGGCTTTCATACAAATAAATTATGAACACATGCGAAACTAAGACAGAACCAACAAAATATTGACCTGATTATGTTGCAGTCAGTGTATGCTTTTTTCCTGAGCTTTTTGTTTTTCCATTTCTTTTTCTGAGATATTTTCCTCATAATTTCATGGTTTAGTCACACTTGTAGGATAAATCAAGAATTTGGGAAGTGCATCTCTCACCATGCATGTTTCCAACCTTCATTACAAGCATTTACCCACATGTTAAGAGTGATTGAACATTTTAGTGCGGAAAGACAGAGGAATGAAGCCCATCGCGCCAACTTTTCAGACCAACAGGAACGTGCTGAGCACAAGGGTGCCTCTCTGAAAGGGAACAGTTGCGTAAGGGTTCCGACGCTCCCCTCCCTTTTCTGTCAGGATGGTTTTATGAAAACACCTTTGGCTGAATGACATCCTGCGAAGTGATGTTGACATTCTTGTTGCAATCAACCATCAAACCCCAATCCAACTGGTTTCATCCAACTCCTTGTTGTCTTTCATCAGTGGCACCTTATCATTTTGCTCTTTCCTTTCCTTTTCTTTTTTTACTTTCTCTTTACCTTCGTCTTGTGCTGGTTAAATTCACTCCACGGGTACATGCTGTGCCCAAGTCTGTAATAGTACAGCAAGCCCAATAAACCAATGTTTCTCAAACTTTAAGTACTTAAGAGCATGAGATATTTCAGTTTTTCTTTTTTAATAAATCTGCAAAAAATGTCAGCAATTCTGTTTTCTGTCAATATGCGGTGCTGTGTGTACATTAATGAGAAAAAAAATAATAACTTAAATTGGTGTAATAATAAAATAACTTAAATAATTCATTAAATAACTTAAATGATTTTAGCAAATAGCTGCAAAGAGTGAAAAATGTAAGGAGGTCTGAATACTTTCCGGACCCACTGTAAATACACACAACATTGAGAGAATTGTGATTGAATGTGTTATTTTATTCTGCTCAAATATCAAAGTTAGTTTGGGTTAACATCTTGAATCTTGAACCTCTGTATCTTAATTTATTCTTAATTGATAAGAAAAGGTGTTTTTGTTGTTGTTGCTGTTGTTTTTTTTAAAATATTAATACAATTAAATGTGGAAAACCTTTGTTTGTTTGTTTTTGGCTTGGTACTTTCACCTTTAATTGACTAAAATTCTGTCCGTGTGCACAGCCGGACATAAGTGTCAGGATATTACTGTCCGCTTCATCAAACTCATATCAGCCATATGAGTGTCAGTAAATGATTCACCTGCTGTGTTGCAAGTGTTGCTTAATATTTGTATAGAGAATCTGAATCAGTTATTTCATGATGGCAAGATGTTTTGCTCTTTATTAAATTTCAATTTACAATTCAGAGAGTCAAAATGTACAGTGAAAATATGAGAATAAAAGCAAAAATAATAAACCTAGTGATGTTTTAAAGACTATTAGGACTATTAAGAATATTGATGAGTTGGTGAGATGATGGTGAAATGAGTTTGATTCATTTCACTGTCCGCTTCAGTTTGTTCAAAGTTAACCTTTTTTTAACCATTTGATACAATTTTACTCCACAATTCTCCACAATTTACTCCACAATTCTCCACAAGTCCCCGTGTGCTATTTTTCATGTAATATGAATGCTTTAGTAATGCTACACGTGGGATATTAATATTGCTATTTGTTACATGTGCTTTTTTGCTATTTGTTTGCAGGGATTTGAAATTAGACAACATTCTGTTGGACGCAGAAGGTCACTGTAAGCTGGCAGACTTTGGCATGTGTAAGGAGGGAATCCTGGATGGCATCACGACCACAACATTCTGTGGCACACCAGATTATATTGCCCCAGAGGTACAGTATTTCACACTCTCACAGACACAAATGCCCAGTGAATACTCAATAGTCTCATTTTCTGCTGTTTGGTTCTCATCAAAGCTATGAAATATTATTATTTAAATTGATTAAAGGTACACTATGGAACTTTTGTACCTGTAGGTGTTAAAAAACAGTGCATGCTTTTTCTGGTAGAACATTGTTCCGGTTGTGCTTTGGCTCTGTGCAGATAAAAAATCTTTTCTCCTGACCAAAAATATAAAAGACATTCACTACTAGGCTTAAGAGATTCATCCCATTTAGACGGAAAGGATCTCAAGCTAACTAGCTGAAGATTTTACTGTAGCTTTACCCACTTATAGAGACGGTACAACAGACACAATTAACTCTTTAATCTGTTCAATAAAATACCTTACTCACCTGTTCAGTAATAAAAACACCATCTCTGTGTCACTCTTACAACATTTCAAAATTCTCCCCATCTCCAATAACCAAAGTTAATGTTGATTCTTGTTTTATTACGAGCTCTGTCACATTCTGTCTTTGTCAGCAGACCTTCCTCCTTTTTTTCGGTCGATTCCCTGGAAGTTCAAGAATTAGCTGCTCATGTCAACCTTTCTCGCTCGTTGTAACAACCGCAACTTTTCTCTATTTATGTTAATGATGAGACACGTACAGGTACATTTGAAACCATGCGGCTAGGTCTAAAATATAGACACTTATAATAGACTTTCCATTGTGAATCAGCGTAAAACATCAACACGTTTTGGAAGAAGGTGTAAGATGTATTGAATTGTGATCATTTTTTTAACCAAAAAGTTACATAGTGTAGCTTTAAATATTTCTGTTAATCTTTGATGTTCAATATTTATTGATTTAATGGTCTGTCATTAGCTTATTGTAGGCCCCATAAGGCACAAGCCGAGATATTCAAAATTTGTGAGAATTGCCCATAAAATTATGCTTACAAATTGTAACGGATGGGACTCACAGGCAGAAATCCAAATGCATGTCTTTAATGAGAATGGTCGTACAGGCGGATAGTCAGGACAGGCAGATAACAAACACAAGCGATAATCCAGACACAGGGTCAGGGCAGGCAGATCATAATCAAAAATGGGTAACAGCAAAACAAGCAACAGGAAACCAGACAGCGATATAAACGCTCAGAATGATCACCACAGCAAATCAAGACTTCGCGCCAAAAGTGCATCTAATAGTCTTTTATAGTTGGTGTAATAGTGTCCAGCTTGTGCAGTAATCAGTCCACTGAACGGTATCATGGGAAATGTAGTGTGTGTCAGTATGTGTGTGGGGAGGGGAGCGCGGAGCTCATATTCATAACACATATTTTGACACATTTGAGTCAATAATTTGAGACACATTTGAGACAATTTACTTGTTTTACAAACACAGATGTGTGTTTCATGAATATTGCCCAATGAAATAGTTTGAGTTTGACAGTGTTTTGAACTCAATATTCACATCTATGAGTTTTGTTTACAGTACTAACCATCAAAGGCTTTGAAGAAGTTCTTTCCCCCCAAAATCAATAAGAAAAAGTGCGTTGATCTGGACTGGATATATCCTCAGTTATTTAGTTGCTGTTATGGATCTGTCTTGTCCTTTTTTACTTCCTGGTTCCCCATGTGCTGTCCCATTGTCCTCTCAGTCACTTGTCTCGTCAATTATCGAAGGAATGTGTCTCATTCCCTCAATCTTCCCCTGTGTATATGATCCCTGTGTTTTCTTTAGTCCTTGTCCATTCTTGTCTTCATTTTGTCCATCTGACAATACAGCACCGCTGTATTTTGTATTTTGTATTGTGCTATTTTGGTTATAGACTACTTTGGATTTTCTTTTGCATTTTTCACTAAAGACTGTTTAAGGTATTTCCCACATCTTCGAGTCTTCATCACTTCAACCATGACAGTTAAGCTTCACATGACATTCTCTTTGTTGTGATTTGTCCTTTGCAGATCTTGCAGGAGCTTGAGTACGGCCCGTCAGTGGACTGGTGGGCTCTAGGTGTGCTGATGTACGAGATGATGGCTGGTCAGCCTCCTTTTGAAGCAGATAATGAAGATGACCTTTTTGAGTCCATTCTCCATGATGACGTCCTATATCCTGTGTGGCTCAGCAAAGAGGCCGTCAGCATTCTCAAAGCGGTACATGTCCATTCTTAGGCAATTTCTTAAGAATTCCTTTTGCCTGCTGATTGTTATTACATACATTGGCTAATCAAGCTTTTGCCACCTCTTAAGCTTACTACTGTTTGCTTGCTCTCTCAGTCTTCTGGAAAGAACATTTGTGATTGGTTAAGTAATAGAGCAAAAGAAAAATTATACTTCTTGTGGGAAAAGAACAGTTTGTTTGTGTTCCCTGCTGGATTTTTGGATTGCCTAATCTCAGCGGTCTCATTTCAGGATGAGCAGCTCACCATTGCATGGGTTCCTTCTCTTTTAACGGAACCAATTGGTTAAGTGCATATGAAAAATTTATATATCTATATATATTTATATATCTATTATAATTTATATATCTACTTTCTCTCCAAGGTTTTTCCAGTGCTTTTGAAAAATTAAAAACATTAAAAGTATCGAGCTATAAAATGAATGTGAATGGAACATTTGTTGTTGGAGGAATTTGCTTATTGTTCATATTTATTTGTCTTGCCTGTTTGACTCATTTCTGTGTTGAATGCATGATTTCTTATTTTCTTCAACATTTCATGTTTAAGGGTTTCTTGCTTTGCAATCATAGGCTACATTCGGGAGCGCAAGGATAAAGTGCCACATATTTGACTCATATCTGTTTTTTGTGTTTTTTTCTTAATGTGAAAATAACCAATATTTTTTTATTTTTTTCTGATTTAGTCCACTTCCATATACAGTCCTAAATCATGTATAGGTTGGATGTTTTGCAATATGTCTGAAGAGTCATATCAGAATTCAAGTGACTTTTATATCAATCTTTGGTCACTTGGTTCATGAGGTGTTAAAACTCAAAACCAATGTTGGGGAAAGTTACTTTTAAAAAGTAATGCATTACAATATTATGTTACTCCATAAAAAATGGAAAATAATGCATTGCGTTACTTTTGCATTACTTTTTCTCACCTGGGTTAGGCTTGCCCTGTTTGTTTTTTTGATAACAATAAAAGTTCTAGGGCCCCTTCACACCAAAAGTAACATGAATAAGCCTCAGTCTGAAGGAAATGTAAATTCATGTCCGTACAGTTCAGGGGTCTCATTTATAAAACTGTGCGTAGGATTCCTACTAAGCCAAAAATGCCATACGCCAAAAAATGATCCGATTTATAAAACCTCACCATCTGTGTCGCCAATTCCCTTTGTCTCCTCAATGTGCATACACGAGGCTCAAAGTTTGCTTAAAGGTGCGCACATTCTCCCGTCAAGTTTGTTTTTTATAGATCACAACCTTTGCATGGAAACTGGCGTACGTACGTTTCCAGCCCCGTTTTGTGCGTACACACGCTTTATAAATGAGACCCCTGGTGCGGCTCAACTTTTCTAATTTGCAGAAGAATAGGACAAAGGAGAAGAAAGTTCAAAGTGTAATGTTTAGTCTAAAGTTATAATTTTTGCTTATTTGTATGGTTGAATTGGATCACCGAAGATCTACAGCAAAAGACAATGGTTAAAGTGAGACTAAATGCATAAAGTATATTTGTGTTATGTAACATATTTAATTATTGCAGGTTTGCAGAATAATCTGATTTTGCATTTCACTTTTATGGTTCATTTTGAGGAATACTGAATCAGTTTTTGTGCAAGTGAGATGAGTAAATGCTTACATTTAGTCTAGAACTAAAATAACCATTATGTTTGCACAGCACACACAACGCCTCTACACTTACTCCCAATTTCTCACAGCATGGGGACAGGAGAGCTGTCAGTCAATGAATGGGAAAACTAAGTCACTTGCGTACACATTTGAAAAATATATGTTGTTGTAAGTTTAAAAGTAATGTGTTACTTTACTAGTAATTGAAAAAAAGGATAGTACTTCGGCTTTCCTGTAGCTCAAACAGTTGAGTGCTGTGCTTGCAACGCCAAGGTCATGGGTTTGATCCCCAGGGAAAGCAAGTTCCTTGAATGCAATGTAGGTCACTTTGGATAAAACTTGTGTTACTGGTCATTTGTTTCTCCCAATACTGCTCATAAATATTAGTGCCTTCTTTATACAAGCAAAACTTTAGGGAAAAGTATACAAGAGCGTCTCTCCTCGCATCCTCGTTTGACTCCTTTATACCAGAGGTTTTTCTCTTTATACCAGGCGATTTTTGACGGGGAGGGGGGGTGGTCGCGCTACGCGTTTTTGACGGGGGGGGGGGGGGGGTAGCGGTGCGCAATAGTTGACGGGGGGTGGACGCGATGCGCGATTGTTGACGGGGGGGGGTGGACGCGATGCGCGATTGTTGACGGGGGGGGTGGACGCGATGCGCGATTGTTGACAGAGTGGGGGGTGGACGCGATGCGCGATTGTTAACGGGTGGGGGGTGGTTGCGATGCTCGATTGTTGACGGGGTGGGGGGTGGACGCAATGCGCGATTGTTGACGGGTGGGGGGTGGTCGCGATGCGCGATTGTTGACGGGGTGGGGGGTGGACGCGATGCGCGATTGTTGACAGGGTGGGGGGTGGACGCGATGCGCGATTGTTAACGGGTGGGGGGTGGTTGCGATGCTCGATTGTTGACGGGGTGGGGGGTGGACGCAATGCGCGATTGTTGACGGGTGGGGGGTGGTCGCGATGCGCGATTGTTGACGGGGTGGGGGGTGGACGCGATGCGCGATTGTTGACAGGGGAGTGGACGGGGTGGGGTGGACGTGGTGCGCGATTGTTGATGGGGGGGATATTTAAACGTTGACTTCAGCGGCCTCTATGTTTACTTCCAAATAACAGTGTGCTGCATGTCATCTTTCTTACTTTTTTTTACGTTCTTTTCCACACATGGGTTACTGTGACCAGTTCACACTCAAAAAATTCACATCAGTTTGTGTGTGTGTTTTGTGTGTGTATATAGCATCTTTATGTGTGTGTCGCCTTTTTCCTTCACATGTCCAAAAAAATTTTTTGGCCGTCCTTTGCCTATTTGTAAAGCTTTGTGGGAAACGCAGTTTGTTTGTCTTGGATAGTGTTGTGCACACTGCGTTCTGTCTCACTGGCACTGTGGTCACATGACCTATAGTCACCCCAGGTCATCTTCCACAGGATGCATTCTTGCATCACTCGTTCATCATCATTGACCACCCCAACTCAACATAAAGAATAGCAATAAACACAGTCTCTGTTCTCTGTTCAACATATCTAATGACAGCATCATGTTCCAATTCTTTGATATTTTTTTCTTCTCTAATCATTTCTTTTTTCTTCGCACCATTGTTTAGTTCATGACGAAGAGCGCCAGTAAGCGGTTGGGTTGTGTAGTGTCCCAAGGACTGGAGGAAGCTATTAAAGTACATCCATTCTTCAAAGAGATTGATTGGGTACTTCTGGAACAGAGGAAGATCAAGCCGCCATTCAAGCCACGTATTGTGAGTATCATAATGTGTGATGTACTGAGAACAGACAAGGCAAGAGGAAATTCTAAGGCAGACACTGCCTTGTACTTATCCTTCCCCCAGAACTTAAGATATATGTTGAGTTTAAAATAAATAATTGATCAAGTCATCCAATAACCCAACAAAAGCGGACAGTTATGCAATGTATATGTGGTAGGTTTTTTATGCTTATTAGTAAAATCTTAGTAAACGATTAACTGAACAGTGATAAATGTGACCACATCTGCAAATAGAGCCATTGTGTGTTTATGTATAACACTAACCTGTCATGACACAGTACATTTGTGTGGACAAGTCAAGTCATTGCTGCACAGAGACAACATAACAGACCATTAAAATGTATTTGATGTTTAACAGAGTTGGATTGGGCTCTGGAAGTAAAAATCAGATTCATTTTCTTGTAGGTGAATTGATTGTGAACTTATGAACCTTTAAAGACAGACCTACTTTGAGCAGCGAGTGTCAAAGCTTTTATCAAAGCTGTCAAGTGTGCATTATGTCAACTTATCTTTTAAATAATCAGAAAAGATAAACGCAGAATTCCTGGTGAAAACCCATGATTCTGCAGAAAAATATCCACTAAATCTCTAATGAAGCACTGTTTGCAACTCAATCAGCTCCCAAGTTCAGTAGTCAGGACAGTCAGGGAGTCAGACATTCTTAGAGTCTCAGTTGCAAAATCCTGCCAGTGTACTAAAACGTTTGCTTCCTAAAAAAAAGTCCCACAATGCACCGCTGGAAACCAGGGAGCATTGATGCCTCAATTGCAAAATCCTGCCATAAATACGTGAGCCAACTCACTACACATAATGACTGTTACACTTATGGAGAGATGCTGTGCTGGTGTGCGATGCAGAGAAACATGGAGCACAAGGAGAACAGGATCAAACTTAAACTCTCTTTATTCCAACAAAAACAAAACACTTTAACTAAGAACATAAATGACACTTAGTAGTGCAAAACCTGGAGACCATGGAACAGAACATCCACACACGCCGATAAACATCCTAATAACAGTGACAATATCCGACAAAGACAAGGGAAACACAAGAGGCATTTATACAAGAGGAAATGGGAAGCAGCTGACACAAATAACAGGTTAATTGACTAACAAGAAAGGTGTAGGAAGGGCAACGGAGAAACACAGATGGGACCCGGATGTGAAAGACATGACGAGACTGAGTTCAGCATATGATCTACAGATGACACGCAAATTCAAGAACACAATCGGATCTGTCAGGGTGTGTGTGGAAGGGGATGAAGTGAGGACTCAATATTGCAAGACGATGGGGATTTTATTATAACAGAAAGCAAACAAAACTCAACAAAAACAAGACTAGACTAGAAAAACTCGACTGTAGACAAAACTGACAAGGAGAGACAACCATAAAACGACAACAAAACAACACAAGAGGGAAGACAGGAAACACAGAGGAAATAAATAGGGAGTACATGATGAGGGTAATGATAAGGAAACAGCTGGGACAAATCAAATTTAACCAGGGGAAGATGATGAGAAGGGTTAACAATGATAAGACACATACACGCAGCCAATGCGGTTGCACATTGCCACATGTTCACATGAACACAAAGACAGAACCGCAGCTGGTGAAACCAAACTGTGCGCGACACGAAAGCACAGCATGAAAGCACACGGCCGATGAAAGCACGAACTGCGTTCTTACAACAATGTACGAAGACACAAGAGCGTAGTATCCACTCACATAACGTAGAATGCGCGAGAACGTCTCCCGCGCTCACGACAAGGACGAACACTATAGCGTCAATATCGTGCCAAAAAGAAACGAGCGCAGAACTGACGTTTGCGCGCGTGAAAATCACATCCGCGAGCGGAAAACAGATCTACACGCGTAAATACGGGTACCCGCGAGCTCATTTTAATCACTCGCGCGCGCGTGATATCTAATCTGCGCGCGCGCTCTCGATTTTCTCTCGACTGCTCGTTTTGCTCGCGCGAACATTTTGATTTTTGTCAGTCGTGGGGCGGGGCTTAGTAACCTCAAATGTCATTGGTTCATTTCATTTATTCCGAACGTCAGTTGTGATTGGACGCCAGTGATTGTCAATCTAGAGTTGAGGCGGATAACTTTGCTTTTTATACTTTATACAGGTTTTCAGATGGATAATCAAAGAGAGCTAAATAGTGATCCCCATGTTTTAAATTTATTTTGTTATATATGCTGTGTTTTGTATGCTTTCTTGTTTGAAAACTGTAAAGGTGGAGATAATATATTAGCTAGCTGTTTATCATTTGAGCTTTTTGAGAAAGATGGTCCTGGTGGAAACGCCCATAATACTTGCAATGTAATGCACAGGAAGGTTTGTCTGCAGCATCTCTGCTAACTGTTCTCGTTCAAACACAAACCTTGGACAAAGCAACAGATGATTCCAACACTGCATGTGGAGCTGCTGTGGAATATGGTGGTTTTCTAATCAGTTCAAACACTTCCTGCAGAGCCTGAATGATTTATTGGGGTATTTCCACATATCTTGAGAGTGCTTGCAGGAGGTACAGCTGCTGGTGACACACAAACTCCAGGTAATCAAGGTCAAGCGGAGATCTCAAAAGTGCCCTCTCAAACCTAGAGAGAAGTTCCTCCAAAAGATGCCTTTTAAGAATTTTCTGCAGAACATAAAGGAACAAAATGTGCTTAAACCCATTAGACAGCTTTAGCTTTCTAAACTGTTTTTGTGTACTCCTGCATCATCTGTTCCATGCGAGAGGATGTTCTCTAAAGCTGGCGAAATAGTAAAAAAGAAAAAAAGTCACAACTGACGTCCGGAATAAATGAAATGAACCAATGACATTTGAGTTTACTAAGCCCCGCCCCACGACTGACAAAAATCAAAATATTCGCGCGAGCAAAAAGAGCAGTCGAGAGAAAATCGAGAGCGCGCGCGCGAGTGATTAAAATGAGCTCGCGGGTACCCGTATTTACGCGTGTAGATCTGTTTTCCGCTCGCGGATGTGATTTTCACGCGCGCAAACGTCAGTTCTGCGCTCGAATATTAATGGCACGATATTAACGCCATAGAACACACGAGTCATGAATGTCCGAACCCCAACACAAAACCGAAACTGAACAAGACCAGTCTGGGGATCAGACATCATGACCCACACATAAGATGTAACACAGACAAGAGCGTGCGCGACTCGATCCCTCGAACACACACACACAAAACTCGAGACATTCTGCCACAAAACGCTAGACCGAATGTGGCAGAACCCTGACAGGATCAGTTCAATAATGACCGATGTCATCTACCAAGAGCAGAGCATATAAGCGTCTGGCTTTTTTATGGAGTAAATACCAGTAAATTGACTAGTGCAAACCTTAGTAAAGCACATGTATTATTAATTTCAATTCTCTCCTCCCATGCATTTTGCATCTGAAAGGGAAACTCCTTCAAATGTATATGTAATAAGGTCAGCTGCGAAAATAACTTTTTAACGGTTTGCACTGGCGCAAGCTAAAAGTAAATCTGGCCCTATATGTCTTGTTTGCCATTACAACTAGTTGGGGGAATAAACTAGGCTATAACGATTGACACCTTGTTACATCGTATATATATTTGCTGTTTCACCACAGACATAAACACAGGCCACTCCAAATGCAGTTATCTAGAACACTATGGTACTTGGACCCTCATGCTTCTTTGAAGTGTTTGTGTCACATTTCTGTTTTTGGTAGTGCGAACAGCGGGATATCTGAGATGCTCTTAGACTCTCCGCAAACATCAGACGCTGTACTTTGATACAGAGATGCATGCTGGCTGCTGTAAGTGTGTGTGGAATGTATCTCAGATAGTGTGAGAAGGGTTCTGTCTGTCCGCCCCATTCTCACGCCTGCTCACAAGGTTGATGAGAGCCCTTAGAGGGTGTGAAGGAAAGAAAAGAAACATGACCAGATATTTTGTGTGTGTTGTGTTTTAAACAGGATTAACTTTCTTCCTCTGGGCCAGTAAGTCAAAGTGAATACCAAGAAAAATTGTCAAAATGATGGCAGATCTGTGATGTAAAAGAATGGAAGTATGCGAATGCATGTTTGGACAGAGGCGCCTGCAGGGTTTTTCTTGTTGTTGTTTTTTGTTGCATAAAGCTAAACATTTATAAATATATGCTTATGGAATCAATTCAACTGCTTTCTTCTTCAACTTCTACTTCTAAATAAGTACCTACTCAAGAGAGTATGCGACTTTGACCTATAAAGTACCGTATTTTCCAGCATATAACCCGCAAGCTATACCACATTTTACAAACCCCGCAGGTGGGGTGCGGGTTATATAAGGGTGCGGGCTATATCACAAATTTGTTAATATTTCAGTATATTTGTTACGTCTCTAAGTACGTACGGGTTTTTTGCAGTATTTTCTTTCTTTCTTGTGAGGGTTGTTGTCTCTGGCGCTTGTACTATCACTTTGACAGCTGGTGCTGATAGGCTGTCTGACCTGTCAATCACGCAAAAAGATATGATTGGCTGTGCTGCATGAGGGCGGGCTCTTCTCATCTCATCCGATGATCAACACCTGTAGAATCTCTTCTTAAGGGACGAGCTGCTGCACAGTGGGAGAGACTGCTTTTTCTTTTTGTTCTGATTCTGACGTTTGTTTTCTTATTGTTTGAATTTCACGCACAAGCACTGTGTACCGAGCCTGAACAGTTATGGAGAACTGACTTCATGCAAGCAACATTCGAAATTCAAAATGTGAACGTACAAAAAAGTTCAGATATCTATGAATGCGGGTTATATAAAGGTGCGGGTTATGTCAACGCTTTTTCACGCAAAACCCCAAAAACCCGCGGACTATATAATGGTGCGGATTGTCTGCTTCTGCGGGTTATTTGCGGGAAAATACGGTATGTGTGTTTATAGTGCATAGGAAGCTGAAATTCATATGGATTCTTAATTGGTGTTTTGAAGATCAAACAAAGACTTATGAGTTTGGAACAATATGAATTTCAAATTATTTGAAAGCGAAAACAGCAAATGCTCAAAGATATCCATGTATCATGTTCAAATAGGAAAACAACTGAAAAAAACACAATGGTTTATTCACATGACAGAGCAGTAGCTGAATTTTCCCCAAAATGTCTCTCATAAAGTAGCCTATTGATTCAATAGTTTGTAGATGAATGTCCACTTCATATCTTACGGCTCTCCTGTGTCTGGATGTGTTATAAATCATGAATCACACTTTCTACTTCTCCATCCACAGAAAACCAAAAGAGATGTCAACAATTTTGACCAGGACTTCACCCGCGAGGAGCCGGTGCTCACCCCGGTAGAAGACGCCATTATCAAGCAAATCAACCAGGACGAGTTCAAAGGCTTCTCCTACTTCAGTAATGAGACTCTGTCTTAAAACTAAAAGCTCCATCTCCTGCGCTGTACTTCACACACAAGTGCACTGCGAACGCTGTGAACAGCCCTGAGCTCACCGTAGACCATCATTTACCAAGAATTTGATGCTTTCATTTAACAATAGAAAGTTAGGCATTACAATCTTTCCTGCTGAACCCCCCAAAAAACTTACATGCACAGTTCCTCACACATTTCCACCAAATGAAACTTTTAATCTTTATTTAATATATGTAAAACACACTCATGTGACATCACTAAAGCATCTGAGAGCTCATTAGAATCGTTTTGGAAAGCCATTTCATGTTTTATTTCTTCCCCCCTAATGCAGTGTATCAGTGTAATGGTACAACTGAAGTCAACACATTTACACGAGCACCGCTTTGAAACGCAAAAACCAAATGTAAAGAACCAGTGATTGTATTGCAGATGTGATGCTCATGAACATGTGATTCGAGAGTTTTAAAGCACTCAGCATTGGGATCCCAGAGACGGTGATTGGAAGGTACTGGGAAGGTGATGCACAGACTCAGAACTGCCTTTCATGAGACCATCATGAAAACGTTGACATTTACTTGTGTCACCAAAACATGTGTTTTGTGCGCGTGTGTGTGTGTGTGTGTGTGTGTGTGTACAGTATATACTGGAGGGTAAGGTTACAAAAGGTCCCTCTTTAGTGTTTCATTGTGTTTGTGTGTGTGTGTGTGGGTTTGTGCTGATTTTATTACTGGATTGTTTTGTTGCTAGGATGTAGAAATTGTTGATTTCTCTACAATGCAACAAGACCCATCATTATGAAGGGTCAGGACAGTAGCCAATCATGTCTCTACAGTCTACAGTACATACATGTCCTGATTACTCTGATTGTTAGCCTGTGAACTTTGAAAATAGACTAATGTCTATTGCATGGTTATGCCTATGATATTCTTGTGTATTATTAGATTATGAGAAACAGTTATGTGCAATACTCTCTCTCTCTCTCTCTCTCTCTCTCTCTCTGTGTGTGTGTGTGTGTGTGTGTGTGTTTATATAGCATTGACCTCCCCCCTCCATTTCACCATTTGATTCAGTGTCTCTGATTTCCGCTGTTTCTTACAGTCGGTCTGTTTTGGTTGTCAATTGTTGAGGTTGTCAGATCATGCGATTTCTAGCACAGGTCCTTTATTTCAGCTGCTACAGCCTCTGTCTTTCATGTACTCTGGTTAGACAAGAGACAAAATATTCAACTCATGTGGCATAAAAATACAATGCATAGAAATGATCTTCCGTTCTGAACATAGCACAACCTTAGACTTTCTCCCAGTCTGATACCTGTGATGCAAGCAAGATTAGTAACATCAGTTCAACAATACAATAAAGCATAAATAATGGCTGCATTTGAAACAAATGCAACATCTTAAACATTTCATTGCAAGTTACTATGTTTTTGTTTTAGATATTGTTTTTCGTAGTCTTTTTGCAAAGGCAACACCTGGCTTTAAAGTCAAAATGAACAATTCTTATGTTTTTTATGGAATGGAATTTTGCAGAATATTATTTATTATAAATTATTTATCCATGCACATTATTATTTTGAAGCAGCTTATGTACACTCATAATCTTTAATCCAAATATCTTCCCCTCCCTCATGCAGTGACATCTTGGCTGTGTCCGAAATCACATACTCTCTTATATTCAATATGCAGGACCAATAAAAAAAGTCTAAACGTAATCTGAAAATGCTACATTCTCCATGCTGTCATCATCATGTGATCTACCAGTGTCAGTTGCGTCGCTTCACTGCCATTCACAAATCTTCTCCCGTGGCCTCATGGGAGAGTAAATCTTCAAATCTCCCCGGAAGAAGTAGCTCATCAATTCGGACATACTTATTTTGCCACATACTGTTTTCACCTACTATATAGTAGGGAATTATGTGATTTTGGATGCAGCCCTCTTCTCTTCTCGGGTGACGTGTTTACTGGCATGAGGGCGGGACAACCTGTCACTTACATGACATCACAGCAATAGCAAACCACAACCATCCAAACTATTCCCTATTGGTTTTTTGCTTATTCAAGAAGCACTTTCAGATATACGTCTCAATAGGGAAGAAAATACAACGGTTGCATGCCTTTAATGCATGTTCCTGGTCTTATTGAGCACAATTTATCTGTGATTCTAAGTAATAAAGAAAACCTTCTGAAACAGCTTTTTTATTATTTATTTGCCCTGTTAGTCGTTCACTTTTTCACAGTCCAGTCGAATCCTGTTTCATATTTATTTCCTGTTCTACTTTTATTCTAATATATAATATCACCAAAATAAAATAGGTTGTGAAAAGCGTTTCATGGTGACTTTGAGGCTTTTACTTTTTTATGTTGTATTTTACGTTTTTTTTTACTTTTCATTTGCTTTTCTTGAAACATGTTTGGTCTGATTTGTGCCCTTCTGATCTGACATCTAATGGCCTGGATGGAGTTAAACAAATACTCACACAGCTACACCTGCCAAATACCTGTGCCCTGATGCGTAATTTGCAATGTTATTTTGGACTTCATGAGTGACATGTTTATTTTTTTTATTTTTACTGTTTTGGAAATGACTCAATAGGAAACACATTGTCAAGTTCTAGCAAAATAGATGAAAAAGTACCTCTTTGGTTAAACGTGAATCTGTGTATCACAAAGAAATACATATTTGTACATACAGAGGTACACTGCATACTAATATAAGTTATATAAGTCACTGTAAGTATCATAAATGTGTATGTATTTCTTTTTTATTGTATTTTACAGCTTCATATGTACAGTATGTCATAAGACGTGTTTTTTTTTTTTTTTTTTTTGGTTTTTACATCCTTGCCATTAGTCACTGTCATGTCGTTATTTGCATTTTACTATGTGCCAAATGTACTGTTCTCAAAGGATGTGAATGTGTATTGTTTGGTTTGTAACCTATTAAATAAGATGTCCAAAATTAACCAAATCGTTTGAAGTCCAAATTAGTCTCCAAATGTACAGTACTGTAGCTGAGATGATATTTTTAAGTGCCCATCTATATTTGAGAACACATTAGTGACTGATTGTCATAGGCTATGATTAGATTGCAATTTTAGGGCATTATTATTATTAATAATCATTGTGACCACTAATGAGAGGCATTTGAAAGAGTGAAGGATTTGTCCTGTCACATGTGACTTTCTATTTTCAATAGAGGCTTTAGATGTCCAAGGAAATGAGGAAATACATATGCTAGTCATTTTAGGGTTGCTCAAAACTCTGAACTGCTCTTTGTGCAACAGTTCTTAAGAACAGAAGTTAAAGTTGTGTTTTGAGAATAAATGACTACTGAAGGATCAGACAGACATAGTTGTTTAAGAGATATAGTTATAGATATAATGAGCAGGGAAACATTAAAACATTTAAAGTACATTTAAAACATTAAATGAATGTAACGATAACAGTCAATTTAAAATTAAGTCATCTTCTTATCAAATTATTTTATTGTCTTCCACTGACATACTAAAAAGCTGTTGGACAGATATTATTGAAGATACCAGTTTATCACAAAATAGGCAAACACATTTTCCAAAATTACGTCTGTTTTCCAAAACTGGGATGATGTTGCTGTCAGGGGTCAAAATATCAAAAAACACAATAATACAAATCCAGGAATGATGCTGGTCTGTTCACCATTCAGACTTTTTTTCCCCCGAAATATAACTGTGTTAATGTTTGAATGACGAATTGTTAATGTTTTGATTCTTAGAAAATTCATGCATTTTCTCTTTAAAAGGCACTATGTTACACTTGTGTGATGGATGGAGGATGAACACAAGGAGGAGCCCATATAAACTGAAATCTTCTCTTGATTTTAAACAAAGACACTTTAAATATAAACAAAAGTGGCACACTTGTGCAAAAACCTTCGGATAGCATTAGCATAGACAAGGGAAAACATGAGGGTTTTTATACACAGGATAATGGGGAACAGATGACGAGACTAATGAGTGATTGACAAGACAGGTGAAGGAAATGGTGAAGCGACACGACAAGACCGTGACACACTATGTGTATGATTTTCGTATTTAAATATACAAAATCCACCACAACAATGTTATAGATTGGTTGACTTGTGTATTTACATTATGCCAAACGTTTCCAACAAATCAGCTATTTTAACCAACGACCCTGTCATCTGTCAATAACGTCACATCTGCCTTACCCAGAGAACTAAATATTGTTATATTCCTCAATATGGTTGTCTTATTATTTGAATCTCATTTTCTTGATTTACCACAAGTTAACATGTTTGCTTCAGAAACACTATTTGATTAAGTGGCTAAGAATAATATAATCAGAAAGAGCTTAATTTTTTAATAACATTAATGCTGCATTTTCTCCATCATGCAATGAAATGCATGCCATCAGGAACACAAGTCATTAAAATCTAATACAATCTAATAATGATCTAGAGTACTGCAATGTGCAACAAGTGTCTCAAACCAGCCACTGAACTAATGCACAGAGTGACATTACAACTTTCAAAGCACAACATTTATTTTAGTACGATTGTTCTGACCAAGTAACAAAAGAGTTTGTCAGATAAAGTGACATGAATTGTAATTCAGCACTTGCAGCTGTTTCATTAGAATACAATAAGTGATCAAATTTAACTGTAACAATGTTCAAGTTCAGAGAAGAATGAGGAGGACATTAAACATAATTTTAATCATAAAACAAAATAAACGAATGGAGAGGCATTTAATCATAATGAAAACAGCAACATAAAAAATGTCCCAGGCTCTCAGGCTTTAATAAAAACTTTAATACATCCCCTCATGATTGCTTTTCATCGGCTGGGGAGGTGAAGACGACAACTCCCATGATTCCACTCTCATTCACAGCAAGCCAAGCCTCTGTTGTTGTTTTTAATAAGTGACCTCTAGCCAGAAAAAAATACATACTGAGCTTTCCTGTAGCTCAGTCGGAGCATTGGCGCGTGCAACGCTAAGGTCATGGGTTTGATCCCCAGGGAAAGCAAGAACTGATTAGAATGTCAATGTGTTCCTTAAATGCAATGCAAGTCACTTTGGATAAAAGCGTCTGCCAAATGCATTAATGTAAATGTAACCAGTGTGATTGTAAGTGATTCTTTAAACATTACACGTGCCCATAATAATCCTGAATATTTTTCATTTGCTAATTAAAATGTAGTTTTAGCTTCTTCTTCTTTTCCCCCTTCCATGCTGCCGTCATTTTCAACCATCCCATGACATTTAGCAGATTCAAAAGAGTTTGACTTGGAGAAAGTAGAGCTCGCCGGCGGTGGGCGGGTCCCGGCGGCGGCTCCAGCCAATCACAGAGCGGCATTTGATTGCTCAGCTGTCAGGCGCCCTTCAGTGCGGCGCTGCGCTCCGTGAACTTCACCGACCTGAACTCGAGCGAGAAACTCCCTCGCCGCGCTTGGATTTGTTTGAACAAAAGTGGGAGACTGTACGATCCTTGGCAGTGTTCTGAGACTGTACGGTCGCTCTTTGGCCCGCCGGTGGACTTTACTGCGCTGTCACGACAATTACGCGCCTCTCTCTGTTGTTGAAGAGCGTTTGCGGCGTGTTGCGCGCTGACTGCGGGATTACGAGATGACAGCCGACAAAGACAAGAAGAGGTGAGTTCAGCCTGCGACTCGTGTCCCCTGGGTTTGAGTTATATCCCTGGGTTGCGCACAGTTCATGTTTGTGACTCTGCAGCAACAAGTGTATCTGAGTGAGAAACTCAAGCTTATCTCTGTGCGACACGAGCCAAAGAAAGAGTGATTTATTAACCGAGCGCACGCATGAATAAACTACCTAGATATTTAAGTGCTTCCTTATTAAATATCTCGTTTTACTCTTTTTAATTTAATGTGATTCTGTAATAAATGCTCTGTGTTCTATCACGTGCCCAAGCTTTATTGTTGTTGTTGTTATTATATAAGTTTATACTATACTAGTCTATACTTATTAATAGTTATACATTGTAAACAATCTGATTTACCATTACAGCAAAAACAAATGTTAGGTTGGTTTCATTTAACTTATGCAATTGCTTGCTTTTGAGTTTTAATACAATTTTCTGTATGACTAATTCCATTCTGAGTGGTTGAAACTGCAGTTTTTGATTTCGGCACCACTTTTATTTTCCTTGACTTTATGGCTGCACTTCAACTTTTACTTGCATTTACATTTATGCTTTTGGCAGATGCTTTTATCCAAAGCGACTTACGTTGCATTCAAGAAACACATTGACATTCTAATCAGTTCTTGCTTCCCCTGGGAATCGAGCCCATGACCTTGGTGTTGCAAGCGCCAGCCTCCACCCTTAGACCTACAGCAAAATGACTTGCAGTTAGACATTTATTACAGTGCATAAGTATTTATTACACATTCATGCACGCATATTAATAGTCAGTGAATTTTACTTTGAAATCTCTGTTGGCTTAAAGACATCTGTATCTTTTAAAGACCATCAGAGTGCCAAGAGTCCCATTAATACTCGAGAAAAATCGAGAATGCGTTTGTGCATGTGTCACGACTTGGAGAGCGCCCTGAAGTCTGCCTCATCCTCGTGACAGTTATTCCCTAACAAGCTCTTATCTGATGAATCTCAGGGTGGCAGAACATAACCAGACATTGCTACTAAACTCAAACCAACAGAACACATCTATAGGACAGCAATGATTTAGAAGGGGTGCAAATCAATCTATCGCAGACTGTGATATACGTGAGATGTCTTTGAAAAAAACAGAGGAGGATGTTTACGTGCGCATAGGTTTGTGAGTGTGTGTGTATATTTGTTTGTGTTTGTCTATACTGAGCCCATATGTTTTGGTAGCGCACTTGAGAGAGATTAGCTCAACCCTGACATGTTTTATGCATATATATATTTTGACATGTTTGCATTCATTCATGTTCTATAAGATGGCTAGCCAAAGCCTCCTCCGTGGCCCCTAGTATATATAACAAGCTTATATATGTACACAAATTATTGTTATTATTTTTTTACCACATCAGAGAAACTACAAAGTTTTCATTTGTTCAGAAACCAATAAATTTCGGTAGCCAGAATTTCAGTGCATTTCTAATGTTTTATCAAAACTGCAATTATGCACTGTTTGCAACTACAAGCCACAACTGGAATAAGCAGGGCTCTAATGAATCATCAACGCTCTGATTGAACATTTAGTCTTTGCGTGCTCAATAGAACCGAATTGGTCAGTTTGGATGCTTTTTATTCACCATTGGTTGTGGTTCTAATTTGTTCATTATTTGCTATTGTAGTTCTCTGTTACGTCACCCTGAATCATCAGGCTTTGTCTGTGGTTCATTCTGTTACTGAGTGCCTCATTTAGGAAGAGAAAGGCCGTGCTTTGTGATGGCTCTATTAACTCCCTCAGCCCAAACGCTGGCTGTTTCAAGAGTGTTGTCCCGAACACAACCGCCTACCTGCATCTACTTACCAAGCCTGGGTTTGGAGTATAAAATGTTTCTAAAATGCACGTTTTATTTAAAAGAATAGAAGAGAAAAAGGAAGATGGTGACTTTAACTCTGTTACGTAACTGTCATGCCATGAATGTTTTCAAAAACTGTTATGCACATCTCAAGCTTGTTTGAAAATTCGGTCTGTGGCGACATGTTTGCTAAACGATATGACATCGCTGTTTGCTTTTTTTCTCGACCCTTCCAGTGTGTGGTGCTAAAAGTGCATTCGGTATCATCTGAAACTGATTTACGTGAATTTGACTGTTTTATTCCGTTGGTTGTCGTACACTCTTACGACAAAAAGGTTCTGAAGGATTCTAAATGGAACCTCAATTTTAATTAATAAAACGTTTCTTTTTTTAATGGTTATTTAAAATTTTGCTAGTGGTAACAAGTTACCAACTCAAGTTAAAAATGAAAACTAAATTTCACGCAAACTGCGCTTGAAAATAATTTTCCACCAACAGAAAACCCAATCATTAAACCTAACGGATGGAGTTAACAAATGAAAATGGACTTGCTGAAGCAACCATGAAATTTTTAGCTTTGGGCTCTTTTGTCATGGCTTGTTTATTTGATTTAAAAAGAAAGTACAGCAAAACAGTCATATTGTGAAATAATAAAAATGATTGTTTTGTTTTTTTGTAAATTCATTCTTTTAGATTTTTTGAAAACAAAATCGTTCTAATATGATGATTTGCTGCTCTAGAAACTTTTATTTCATTAATAAATGAATTTCATTAATAAAACCGTTTTGTGGAAACTGTTATGCATTTTCAATCAGGATACTTTGAAGAAAAGATCTTAAGAATGGTATTTATTTGACATTTTATTATATATTTATAAATATTTGCCTAATGACACGGCAAAGTAATTTTTTTGATTTAGTGGGTGGAATCACTGTGATTCATTTATATTTAGTTTGTCATTAAAAAATAAGCCTCACAAACGCCTCCCATTGTTCATGTATTACAATGTTTTAGTAAAAATATATGTAAATGCCTCTTATGGCTGTACAGTATATCAAGATTATGGAAGTGTTTTGTGGTTTTAATACTCAAAGTCTAAGCTTTAAGTCGACGCACACAGCAGAGGAGACTTGACACATGTCTGTTACATACGTGTGACGCTTAATGTTATTAAATGCCATAATTGAAGTAAGGATGCACGCAGAAACCCAACTCTCGGACAGAATTCAGTTCTGGTCCGCAGTATATATGGCCAAATACACACACAATGATGTAAAAATGCCTTTTTTTGCTGAGTATTCATTTATATCTTAACTAAACGGTTGAGAAAGTGTGCATGTAACCGTATGTTGGATCCGTGCAGCCTGACAAACCTGCTTCTGTCTGTGTGCTGTTAATGGACAAAATCACTCACTGCTCGACTTTGTAAATTTGAATAAGAATCAGTATAGATTTAATTCATACACTGTGAAGACTAAGCAGTTTTATTTTTACATCTGATTATTTTGGTTGTTTAATAAACCGAATGTAGGCCTACCTGGTTTATACTGACGTGAAAATGACTTTATTACACTTTTATTGTAATGCTACAGTAAAACAGTTTGTAAAGATGCCATCTTCTCACAAAAATAATTTGAATCCCGTTGCGTCATTTTCATAATTAAATTATACTTCATTATAATTCTAATTTGTTTTATGCTCATAAAGCATAATCGTATTGTATATACGATAACACAGTATTTGATGTCATAGTGCAGCCCTAATACACATCACTGTTTAAAATGTATATAACAATTCAGATAGTGATGCTAACTGTACTTGATGTCCTTTTCTTTTGATGTCTGATCTCAACAAGTCGAAATAACGGTTCTTCTGAAAATAAATCAACCCTGAATCCCTTTAAGATCATTTAATTCAAAGGAGTGCAAGATTTACTGCATGCAATTACGGCAGCATTAGGCATTCGAGTCGATCTGGACTGATGTAGGCATTTCAGACCTTTGTTTTCATAGGAGAATCTAAGATATGAGACTTTGGTGGAGAAATTCAAAGAGCCTCCCAGCTGTAGGACAGTTTATTGTGACAGGATCTCTAGAGAAGGCTTGAATGGAGACTTCATAGTCCCCACCCTCCGTTAACGGCAGGGGTCTCAGTC
Source organism: Rhodeus uyekii (assembly GCA_037043235.1). NCBI lineage: Eukaryota > Metazoa > Chordata > Actinopteri > Cypriniformes > Acheilognathidae > Rhodeus > Rhodeus uyekii. The sequence continues at coordinate 873,933 of JAWRVZ010000045.1, forward strand.
TGGGAGCTTATTTTCTCCTTTTCTTTTTCTTGTTTTTCCTCCCTCTTACTCCAGTGTCTCTGCTTGCCTCTGATTCAGTATCTCTCCCATCTTCTCTTTCTACAGGCATACTGATCTTTACTAGTGTTTTTCCACTCTTTACCTCCTCCAGACCACTGTCTCCTGACACTTCCTGTGAACCAATCCCATTCTTCCTTCTGCCGCATACTTCAGTGTCACATCAGTTTCTAACATAGGCTGCTTCCAGATGAACTTTACTCTCATTACCCTTAATTGGTCCCCATCAGTGAGTTATGTCATCGACTACCACAGTAAACTTTGACCCTGATTTCCTATTGCGTAGAATTCTTACAAATTGGATGAGTAACATCGGTGCGGCAGCAGAAATGGAACGTCATCAGTTCATTTGACCTGCCTTTTTTATGTGTAGAAATTTGATATCAGTCAGGGTTGTTTTTAAGATCTTTTTGTACTATATTTTCTGAGGAATCGTTATTTTGACCAGTTGTTTTAAATATGTTTGGCTGTGGTAGCAAGCATGGGCAGTTCAAGAGTATAGCAAGTATTTTTACTTAAATTAATTAAAATGCAACTTTAAAAATGTATGAAAAATTATAGTAGATTATATGTGAAATATTATATAGCATTATATTCTATATTATAATATTATATAGTAGATTAATAGTGAAAAATATGCTCACTAAAACAATTTACTAGATGAACAATGTGGATTTTGCATTTAGTTGTGTGTGCTACTTGCTGAGAAATAGTTCTTTCTATGCCAAGTTGTAAATTAATCAGACTTAGAAATAATTACACTGACTCACTAAAAACAAATATTTGTTCATGGCGTAATGCCAACATTGATCAACTTATTTCACAGTTCAATCAATTCCTGATTGATAAAATAATATTTAAACCTATAATTTTTTTACTCTATGTATTTATATTTATGTTTTGATAAATATGCAGATTAAATTTGTTGTTGATTATTATTAATGTAAGTGTCCAGTAACCAATATGCAGACTATTTTTTTTCCATATTTTTATTCCTCCTTTCAACACAGACATAATCATTAGTCTGCAATAAAGCAATATGCATGTTTTATTTTATTCTATTGAATTTAGTATTTTTTATTCTAATTAATTTTTGCCCTTCAAAATATTTTTCATCTTCGTTTTCAGTTGTGCATAATTACGCTTAAAATGAAAAGCGTGCTCTTTAGAAATCCACTAAATGATGTCATATATTGTTAGACTGGGTGAATATCTGTATCTTCAGATAAGACTGATGACGTTGTATCATTGAATCGAGCCGTTTCTGTAAAGCTGCTTTGAAATGTTCTGCATTGTGAAAAGTGCTATAGAAATAATTGGAATGGACTCGAATGGTCCTCTTGAAGAATCATGTGCTTGAGCAACTGTGTGATGTGGGCTATGCTTGTATACGTGTGTTACAATATATCCCTTCTCCAGCTCTGCCGTCAGCTTGACATATACTGTATGCTTCATCCGTTTCTGTGAGCTTTCCAATGCTGGTCGGGAGGGTTGTACCGGCGATGCTTGTTTGGATGGCTTTGAGAATGTTCTGTTCCAGAGGATCAGAGATTAGCCTAGTCCACATTGTTCTCTGTTTGTGTTTAGCAAGATGCCAAAAGGAACGGAAAACAGACTGTAAGCAAGTGATGGCGTTGGTGTTTCTCAATAGAACGAGTGGTCAGGCATGGGAAATGTTAAACGCTGCACCGCCTCTGTTATATATTAACAAAGAGAATCAGACGCGGACTTGAAGAGAATTTAAATGTGGCCAGACACTGAGTTTACACACTGGTAATGTGTTTACAACACACATTGCGCTTGGAGGGTGTATTCTTTTCTTCGTTGATGTTGACTGAATTGAACAAGACAGCAAAATGGAATATGTAATCCAAAAATGTACTCAAGCTCTTTCATTTCAAAGTTGTATGACTATAAAAGGAGAATCCAATGCTAGTGTCTGTCCATCAAAAATGGACTGACTGCTGATGGTGTTTGACGGCAAAGTCTCAGCACTGACATGATTTAGCACAAACCAGATTTGAATTTGCATAAGTGTGAATGAGACCTGACCAAATACAGTAATACCTCAGTTTACGAGTTTAATTCGTTCCAAGAGCGAGCTCGTAAACTAAAATGCTCGTACACCAAAACAAATGTCCCCATAAGAATGCACTAAAAATCAATTGATTCGTTCCACACGACCACAAATGGCCATTTTAAATATTTTTTTTGGTTTTACCCTATTAATTGCAGTTAAAATTATAACCATTAAGATCTTATATAAATGCTAATTAATAATTGACAATTGAACTATAAAAATACTTGACAATTTACTGTAATGCACTTCAGCTGAGGAGATGATATGTGAATCAGGTGTTCAGTGGCCACACATACACACACACACACACACTCAGGCAGAACTAGGAGACAATGAATTCATGAACCCTGACAGTTACTGCTTAGAGGTAAATTCTTTTATTCATATTTCACTACGTGAACAATAGCGGTCACAATTAATTAATGTTAACAACAGGAGGTAAAACTGCTGTAAATCACTTATAAAAGTATCACTGTGGTGAATGATGCAGCCAAACCAAGCGATGCTGAGAGAATGAATGAGTTAAAAGGTGATAAAGGGGTTGGAACCGCGTGACTGTGTTATAAGAGGCTGTCATTAGGATATTTCCATTAAAAATGCGCGTGACGATGCTGAGCATTAGGACTTTTCCACACAAAAATGTGCATGGGTGAGGGAAATTTTTCTCGTACAGCGATACAATGCTCGTACACTGATTCGACCCTCCATGCTCGTGCACCGATTTGCTTGTATACCAAGTCGCTCGTAAACGCTCGAGGTATTACTGTATTCCAAATTCTCTTTAAAATTTCACTCTTTAAAATTCAAGCAATTCCTGGTTCATAGAATCAAGTTTAGGCCTGAAATGTTTGCATATAAAGTATCAGGCTTTTATAGAATCTTGTTTCTGCCACTAAATAATAATAATAAAAAAAGTTTTTCTTGCAATTGCAAGTTTATGTCTCACAGTTCAGATTTCTCTCAGAGTTGTGTGATTTATAAAGTAACAATTGAACGTTATAAAGTAAGATTTTTTTAATGATGTAAACGGAAAAAAGTCGAACTTGTTGGGGAATTATAAGATTATATTATGCATTTAAAAAAAAGATTAATTAATTAAATTAATTAATTAATTAATATATTGGTATATTATTTTGATTTATTATTGTTAAGAGTCAAATAACCAGTCTGCAGATTTTATTTATTTGTATATATTATTTCTTATTTTATTGTTTTAATTATACCTGCTTTGGACATGGTATAAGTAATGTTTAGTCTGCAAAAAAAAGTGAAGTTTGTTTAAAATATTATTTTTTTTGCAATCCAAATATTTAATTCTTGTTTTCAATTGTCCATAATTAAACTTAAAATGATACACAATGGGTGCTATTCTTTAGTTATGTTAAGTTATGTATTTTATTTGTTTTGGAGATTTGTTTTGGTTTAATATCGAAAATAACTTATCTTCTAAAATGTGCACAAATGTGTTTCACAAAAGAACTATCATATACATCATATACATTTTGAACGACATGACTGTGAGTAATGACTGAATTTTCTCTTTTTTGTGAGAATAGGGTGCACAATCCCATTAAAGGGCAAAAACTGAACTGGTGAGATGTCATAACCTTGAAGCGCTGCACCTTGCACTCTGTTCCCAATAAACTGTTTACTCTGTGCACAAACACTCAAGGGCCCAGGGCTTTGGGTTTGGACTTTTAGCATCTGGCTGCTGTGTCCTAAAGCATGGAGCTGTTTGTTATGAAAATAGTTGTGTGACAGGACAGCAGATGGCCAGGGTCTGCGCTTCTACCTGAGGCTACGCAGCGATGTGCTCTCCACTGACAGTGTGATTAAAACCCTGTCATTCCTAAAGCATTCTGTGAGATTTTGACACTGTCAAAAAAAAAACTCTTATTTTATGAAAAACCTGTTGAGATTTTCAGAATGTTTCTCTGCCGTGAAACGGAAGGATGATTTCGCTCCGCCGAACTCATGAGGCGCAAAAATACACCATAAAAGTGGTCCATATAGCTCATAGTCAACTGAAATTATTTATGTCTCTGCAGCATAATTACAAATATTTTTTGGTAGTTGAAATATACCAAATAACATGCAATAAGATGAATTAACTGAAACAAGTTGGAGTTGAAGTACTAAAATTATTCCTTTTGTTTTTACCAAAATTACTATATACAGTAATACCTTGAGATACGAGCGTCCCGACATACGAGTATTCTGAGATACGAGCAAGCCTTCAAGCATTTTTGCTTTGAGATATGAGTAAATATTTGAGATACGAGCAGCTTACAGATGCCGACGCTAGAGCTGTTCCAGCACTCGGAGCAGCTCAAGCCTCATTTATGGCATAATTGCATGTGATCTCCACTAGAGGCAACTTGGTTTTACAGCGGGAGGTTACTGTGGGTGAAAAACTACGTTATCCCTTCTCCTCCTCCGCACATTAGCCGCTCTGTACTTTATTGTCTGTCTTGGAGGTGGGAACTCATAATTAAATCCACATTTTATTTTATATCAAAGGAATTCTTATAAACTATAATTTTCTGTGTGTGTCTATAGCAATTAAAAACATGTTTTTTTTCCCATTGTCATTAGCACTATTAGCACCTTAGCACTATTAAAGGAGTTTTTAGAAGGTCAGGAATGGAATAATTTTATTTCTTATGGGAATTAATAATGAGATATGAACAATTCGAGTTACGAGCTCAGTCCAAGAACGAATTATGGTCGTATCTCAAGGCATTACTGTATATTCAAAGTATGAATAAATACTACAATAGTATATAAATGGTACTAAAAAAACACCACTGTGCACAAAATCACAGTTTGGAATTACACAGGACTATGGGTCAGTTATGTCGTTTAATTTTTAAGTGAATCATTTAAGTAAAAGCACATCACATCTTGACTTTTCTCTTATCTTTGAAAGTAAATTATGACTGCTAGCACATATGCTTGGTCACAATGAGCTGAGGCAGTTATACAGGTGACGCAAGTTTTATTCTCTCTAGCGACATTTCCTGATCCTCTTTAGCATTTCTCTCCATCATTTCCTTTCCTGAGTGCACTTTCCACTTTTGTGAAGTGCGCTAAAAATAAAAAGTAAATTGCAATCACAGTGGTTTTTAGGTGTTATAGTTGTTTTTGCAAGTACTCTAGATGTTATGATGAATGATGAATTCGAGAACATAGAGACACATGCCAGGTATGTGCTTTGTTGGGATCATGTGAAGTTGCGTCTCGCTTCATTCATGCGTCATTAGCATCTTGCAACTTTGAGATTCAAAATAGTATGTTCCATTGGCTGATTCCGATGCTGATAAAGATCTGGTTCAGGTCGAGATTGTGTAACGCATTGTTGGGAGAATACACCGTTACGCTGATGAGAGAATCATATACTATGTGGACCATGAAGATTCATTGTATAAGCCTTAAACTTTACCTTTGCTCTGATTACCTCATTCTCTGGAATTCCCTGAGAAAAGGCTAAAGAGCGATGAGGTGTTTTCATGTACCCATTGTGATTTATTTTGAAAGCTGTTCCTTTAATCTGGTCTCACAGGTCAAAGGTGGGGCACTTATGGTTTATTATCGGTTTATATTTTCAACAAATTCTTAGGTTTTAGAAATGTAATTATCATTCCAAAGGAGAGAAGAACATTTAATCCTGTGGTGGGAGGCGGGGATCTCTATCACCCTGATATAAAAATAGATTTTTATGTTTTATTTATAAAAAATAAATAGGCAGTGCTTTTTTTGTGTGCCTCTCATTAAAAATGAAATAAGCATAATTTAAGTGAAATTTAAATTTTTTGAAAATATATATATTTTTTCCTATTATAAAAAAATAAATCATGAACCTTTGTTAAATAAACAAAAACAAAAAAATACTTTCAAAAATCGTTTCAGCTTTCAAATTTTCTATTAAATTCCCATGTTCCCCAGCCTTGTGTGTCCCAGAATCTGTTTGAGGAGGTTTTGGGCGGTGAAGGTCAGTGTTGAGTTTCAGGACAGAGCCAGTCTCTACGGGGCTGGGATAGCTGAGGGGGACAGCGCTTAATTTTGTGCATTTCACGCAAGGCAATGTCCATTCTTCCGCTCATAAGGTCACGTGTCATTGTTCGCATGCCTGAATAGGTCAAGACTGCTTAGTCAGGTTTCATGTTTATGTATTTGGCTGCTAGCGTGCCGTGCAAATGATTTTAGCATTAACCACATTTGTGAGTGCAAGGCCATTGGTCCACCTGCTAAACATAGTTCAAACTTATTTTCCAACTTAGTAGTTCAGTTAAGTTTGTTAATGTATTTATCTGTGGCTTTCTTGGGATCAGAAGGCAGCTCATATTTCAGGTGGAGTTGCGTGACTTCAGGAGCCTCAGGCAGAAGCTCGTTTGTCAAACTGAAATAGATAACATCCTCATGACAGCCTGACGTCTATCACTCTTGCGTGAAATACTTTGAATACTCAGTGTGTTCTGGATTCTTCAAGAGCATGTGAATCTTGGAACAAGCTTTTGGTAAAGTGTGCTTTGGTTGAGTTTTTCTGAACAAACTGTCATTTGTTTGTTTGATTTTGTTGCTGCATTCAAGTTGGTTTGGACATTTACCAGAGTAACTGTTTGCTTGAGTACAAAGGTGCAAGCGATTGATCTCAAATAGAAAGTAAACACTGTAACTACTTAATTTGCGCAGAAGGCATTGCTAGTATGTTAATAAATGGAGCCCAGTTGAATATGAGAGAATGGAAAATTATACATGTGAGGAAGTTTTTTTCTTTTTCTTTCTACTCTCAAAGATAATAGGGTTTGACCATTCTACAATGAATACAATTTTAAAGCTGCATGGTTTGTAGTGTTGCAGAAAAATATAACATATGTATTATTCATTAAATGTGTGTATAGCTATATTTAATATTCAATTAATTGTATTTATTAATACATTAAAAAAGTAATATATATTTCATAATGTAGATTTACATAATTTACTTTACATTTTAAAAAGAATTTGTAACACATTTAGCTAAACAATTGTTTTTTTTTAAGTGTAATAACTAATTATCGTGTGTGTGTATTATTGATACAATATATATTGAGACTGTTTGTTTGTTTATTTATTTAAAATTTTAGGCATTACAGAGTTAAATGTGTCACTTGTAAATGAATATAAATGTGAAGAAATGCGATATAAATTGATGAAACGTGTCTTGAGTCTGAAGTACCGGTCAGAGCATTATCTCTGTTGCCTGACATTTGTGACAGAAAACCTCTCCCTTTACATCTGGAAATGTCAACTTTTTTCAAATAGTTTCTTACTTGCACTGATAGGACTACATTAACCAGCAGTGAGAAGGTTAAGTTACTGTCATGAAAACCAGATAAATAAAGAAAAAAAAAAGTTTTAAGTGAAAATTTAAAAGCACTATAAGAGTCAGTATGTCTGATCTCATTGGGAAGAGCATTCCAGAGTTTGGGAGCAAAATAAGAAAAAGCCCAGTCACCCATAGAACGTAAACGTGTTGAAGGAACAATAAAAAAAAAAAAAAAAACAGAATCACTTGTTCACTTGTCCTGGACCTTGTCAGGATTCTGGCCGCTGAGTTTTGGACATACTGCAATTTGTTTATAGTAGTTTTAAAAACCCCAGCAAGCAGAGCGTTACAATAATCGATACAAACAAAGACAAATGAATTGATAAGTTTTTCAGCCGCCGAGAAAGATAACATGGGGCGCAATCGTGCAAGTTTTGACCATATTCTCTACACGAGGATCAAATGTTAAATTTGTATCAAATACCACCCCTAAAACTTTTACATAAAGCAGAGCCATCCACCATTAAGATTACAGCGTCAGGTTTGTGAATTTGTTGGGGTGAACTGATGAGCATGACCTCAGTCCTGTCACTGTTGAGACAGAGAAAATTATGAGACATCCATATTTTTTATCTCAGAGATACAATGTTCTAAAAAGCCGACAGCCGAATTATCGCCAGGTTTTGAATGAATATAAATTTGGGTGTCGTCTGCATAAAAATGAAAATTATGACCCAAAGACCTGAGAAGTTGACCCAGGGGAAAAATGTACATACTAATAAGAAAGGGACTCAAAACAGATCCCTGGGGAACTCCAAATTGCACTGCCCCAACTTTGGAACTACATTCACCCAGTGACACAAACTGCCTTCGATCCGAGAGGAAAGTTTTAAACCAATTTAATACTGTGTCAGTAACGCCAAAAACAGAGTAAAAGAAAACGATCCACTGTCAAAAGCTGCATGAGGTTAGGATGCAAGTCAGAATGACATTTGAAGATTTTCAGTCAGTAATATTAGGTGTAACAGAAGTTTTGATGAGAACTATTCTTCGGGTCAAGTTTTTCTTCGGTTTTCCATTGTTGGTGGTTGTATGGTCTTGTATCCTGTAGACATCCACGTCTGCTACAAAGGGTTCAGAGAGTTCACTAGATGGTTTCATGCCCTGAGTGAGCTCTAGATCTCTATTGTTTAATGTCCTGCAGTGTCCTCTGGGTCTGTGCACTAACAAAGTAGACTGTCTGTACTTCAGACCTGAACACAATTATCCAGAGAGCTCTATAGAAAGAGTGAATAAAGCAAACACGACTTCTCAAAAGATGACAACTTGAGCTTTCCTCAGTTCATGTACTTTTGTAGTGAATCTATGTATTCGATCAGCATCTATGTATTGCAGAAGTTGAATGGTACATTGTGACCACAAAGATCATCTTGGCTTTTATGGCAGTCTAAAGTGACTTTAATAAAATAAGTCTTTGGTCAGTGAAACAATTATTGGCCTTTGCATCATGTGCATTTGTTCTCTGCAATCTTATTGGATGCAGGACTGAAAAAGTGGACGTCAACCTTCTCAACACTGTCTCTATGGATACCAACCCAGTGTCTATTTATTTCCTTCTAAATAGGATGAGAGGAAGAATGGACAGGATAATTATTTGTGCTTTTGACTGCGTCACTTGTTACCTGACGTAGAACTACGATGTCAGACCAGAGAGGTTAAGAAAACTAATAAATGTTTATAAATAAGTTTCAGCCGAGACTATAAGACATAATTATTTATTATTTATAGCGTTCGTAAAACTGATCAATTAATATCAAGGTCATATTTTTTTAAGCCTTCTTAACCTCATTAAAGAAGAATGACTTGCTTGGTTTTGTGCTGTAAAATGTCTTACTGAGTATCTATGTACAAAATAAACGAAAACTCACTTAATCTCTGAAGACTCATGTCACAATTTGGTTCGAGATGCAATATTTTTGAACAATGACAAGTTAAGAGTTAAAAATTGTATGCTTTTTATTTTAAACATGTATGATAAGTAGTTAACAAAAGTAGTGTTCATTTAAAATCTAAATTTGGATTTGCAGAATTTCTCAAAAATTGCCTAATGCCTTCTCAGAATTTGTCGCTAGCAACAGGCAAGCCTGAATCCAGCCTGCTGCTGTAATGAGCGGAGAATATTTTCTTGACACACTTCGGCCCTTTAGTATCAATTGAACATCATTTAAACGCCAAAGCCTACCTGAGTGTTGTTGCTGAGCATGTCCATCCTTCTTTGAAGTACAAACATCTTCTGATTGGCTACTTCCAGTAGAATAAGCTCAAATCGTCCCAAACTGATTTCTTGAACGTGACAATGAGTTACTACACTCTACACTCAATCCTCTAGAGCACCTTTGGGATGTGGTGGAATGGGAGATTTGAAAATCTGCAATTTGGACAAACGTCTCTGAGGAATGTTTCCAGAAGTCTGTTGAATCTATGCATGAAGAATTTAGGCAGAAGGTTTTCCAACCTGGCATTAGCAATTTGCACATAATAAAGTGGCCGGTGACTGTATATCGTAGTTTAGTGAGGATGAATAATGTTCAGCTGTTCTCCTGGGATTAATAAAATCGTTATCTTTTTACAACATGTGGGTTTTAATGTGTCTTGCACATAGGGGTTGTGGTACGCCACAGTTGCAATGAATTAAAGTATCTCTCAGTGCTGGTGGTAATTTGTCTCGCCCTCCTGAAGCGACCCACAAACCACATCTCAAGGCACACCATTATTAACACACTCCATACTGCAAACTGAGATGTGTGTGTGTGTGTATGTATACATAGTCTCTAACTGAAAGTTGATTCAAATGATTAATAAAACAATCAATGAGAAGGTGGAGATTCATTTATTATTATATACATTTTTATAATAATAGTTATAGTGACTTCAGATTTGTTCTTTTCAGATATCCCTGAAAATCCATAACCATCTTTATATTTATTTATCACATCATAGAAATGAATACCACCAGTCTTGGTTGTCAGGATGGATGAATTATTGATTTGTAATGATCTGTTATCAGAGAGTTGTCAACATTCAGCATGATGAATGGGAAATAAATTCTAGTTCCCGTAAGTAATGTCTTGTCATGGAACAAATGTGTTCTAATTTTGGACTGTATTTTTGTTTATTAAATCCAGGATGTAGATATAAGTGATCATTCCCATAAGCACTTTAACCAGCCAGGAATGTCCCACTTGAGATCTGGCATTGATCCATCCACTCCTGACAGTTTGGGCTGACTAGAATAAATAAAGCAGTAGAATGTTGTAAGAGTTCCTTTTGCTCTGTCATTATTACTGATTTATTCTGTTACGGTTTATCATATGTTTAGGCTGTAGCCTGTAAGTTTATTCACCAGTAGTCCAACAAACTATTATCTTTTTGTTCTAAAATAACTCATTTGATTGAAGATCAAGTTCTTTTCTGAAAGGGTGGGTGTGTGGTCATTAATGGGGACAAAATGTCCTCACAAAGTTGGCAATATCCGTAATCCTTGACCCTGTGAGGACATTTTTGTCCCCATGAGGAAACCCCGCTTATAAATCATAAAGAATTATGTTTTTTGGCAATAGAATGTACAGTATAAAAGTATATAATGTCCCCATAAAACATGAAAACAAAATGTGTTTGTGTGGCACCTGCCGGACACTGGCTCTTTTTTTTCACTGGCACAGTTTTTGGGCTTGATTCTGCAAGAGTGACCTGAGTTGAATAAGAAAGACTGCCAAAGGCACAAAGAGAGCATTATTCTCTTGAAAAGCTGATGAATAAGTGGGTAGAGTATCTGTTTATATACACTGTGCATTTAACAACATAGAGAATGTCAGGGTTAATGCCGCACTACTCATGTCAAGGTCAGCTGAAAAGTAAATTAAAGAAACAGGCTTTTGTGAGATTTACCCATAACTTATTATGTCTATATTTAAGGGAGAAACACAGGAATAAAAGTTTTGCCTTTTTATTTAGGATTGACCTTCAATCATGTTTAATCTGTTGTTGTGTTTGCGTATTGCGCAATATTATGTAAGCTTATTTCTGCCACTCAGTCAAACTATTTAAAAGATCATTTATTGGACAATTCCCTCTTTTTTCCATATTTGCAAGATTTAAACTCACAATTGTGATATAAACTTGCAATTGCAGGAAATAGTCAGTTGTATCAGTTTATAGGTTTATATCCCGCAAATTCGATTTTTCTCTCACAATTGCGAGTTTATATCATGCAGTTCTGACTTTTCTCAGAATCATGAGAAACTTGGAATTGCAAGGTATAAAATCCAATTCTGAGGGTAAAAAAGGCTGACTTCGTTTATATCTCACAATTCTGACTTTATAACTCGTAGTTGTGAGTTAATATCATGCATTTCTGAGAAAAAAAAAATTCAGAATTACAAGATATACACTCGTGATTCAGAGAATACAAATTCAAATTGTGTGTGTATATCTTGTAACTCGGACTTTATAACATCAGTTCTTAGGAAACAAATCAACAGTGATTTATTTATATTCTGTGGCATAAAATGGAGCAATTCATGGGGGAATTATTATGTTTTTTTTATTACACATCTCTGTAGCATTTATTCAAATATTACAAATGGAAATATGTTTTCTATCACACATTTTCATATTGCAGGTGCAGCTCAGAGCGGCGTAAGGAGAAATCTCGTGATGCGGCACGTTGCAGGCGCAGCAAGGAGACGGAGGTGTTCTACGAACTTGCCCACCAGCTTCCGCTCCCACACAGCATCAGCTCGCACCTGGATAAAGCATCCATCATGAGACTGGCCATCAGTTTCCTGCGAACACGCAAACTTCTCACCTCAGGTGTGACTGCACTGGATAACTATACTGTATTCATAATAATATGCTACCTATAAAAAGTTTGGACATCACAACATTGATTTGACACTGACAGAAGCTGTTGAATTTAGTTTCAATGCACTTCATTTTGTTAAGACTATTATATCTCTAGCCATTTATCAGTTATAAGCCATTATTTTAATAAATGTGCATCCCTTGCACTGAAGATTTTCCCATTTTTCCCAACTCATTCACAAAATAACAGTAATGATAGCAGTACTAATGATAGTAATAATATAACTGTAAAACAAAAAATGCATAAATACAATTTTAAAGTATTTATCTACAAAAGGAAGTTAGATATTACCAGCATTTAGATAAACTTTGACTAGTATCTATAATGTGTATATATAACATATTACATTTAATTATTATGACGTTGATTTAATTTTATATCAGTAATGTAATATTTTGATCATTCTGGGCACTAAATATGTATAATAAAAATGTATGTTGCTGCAATCGGGGAATCCACTGCGGCTTGTTTATCTTGCATCATAAATGACTTGCGTCCCAGAGCACACAGATAAAATGCCATAAATGCTGTCATGTTATCTTGCTTTCAATATCTTAAAATGTGCCTAAAAATAAGCGTATGGAAATGCAGAACCTGATTTTACTAAGCACAACGTTCCTGGATCAACATCTTTGGAACATTGGATCAACATTGGAACAACATTCCAATCAACCAGTTAGATTTCAGGGACAAGTTTACAATTTGTCGAGTTTAGGCTTAAAACCAGAGTTAGGTGCTTCTACATCATTTTTAGGGTTAGGATCAAATTTTCTGCAGAAGCAACAAAATACGTTGCCCTAACACGTCTAACTTGCAAAATCAGGGTTCGTAAAAGAAACCGCTCGTGACTGACGCATGTTAGTGCCGTTATATTTGCAATTTGATAAATAAAGGTTATCAAATGGTTGATTTGTTAGAACAACGTCAGATGTCACGTCGAAGGTGTCGCTTTGCAAATGCACACTCTGATGATAATCCGTTTCTAATCCTTTCGTTTTATCTAGGTTCACAATCATTAGCACTGCTCTGTTATGAGGAAATGTTCTGGTCATGTCAGACTGTATTGAGTTTACTGTTGTATTATACAAATGAGGAGGTGCTTTATGTGAGGATGTAATTGTGTTAGGGAATATTGGACCTGCTGTCTGGGTTAATTATCTTTAGCTGTAGGTGCTAATCTTATAAATCAAAGGCTGCATGCAATTTAATGAAAACCTACAGAGTATAATAATGGGTACAGTAAGCTTCAAGAAATATGAGTATGTGTGACTTATTTTTTTAAAGGTATGGTTCATCCAAAAATGAAAATACTGTAGTCATTTACCTACAGAGTTTGAATGCAAAATGTGAATTTCAGCATGCTTTTGACTGCTCCTTTTGTCATGGAGCCTCAATCAGACAGACTCTATGAATTCATCCATACAAATTGTTCACTACTTCATGAAGGGCCAGTCACACAGCGAAAACGCATGAATCACGCACGAATTACGTACAGATTTTCGTTTCTGCGTGGAGCGTGCGTCATATTTCGTCAGTGGAACGAACGTGGACCATCAGCTATTGTAAGTGGATGTCCGTCGAAGGCGGTTTGTGCGTGATTTTGATTTTTGAACGGGTTCAAAATTCGTAGTTTATGCGTTGAGTATGCATGACTATGCGCGGGACACGCGTCGGCCAGTTCCGACACATAAGCACTTTATGCGTCGGAACTGATTTGAAACCACGCACGTCCACGTCCGTCCACTGACGCCCCACCTTCATATCACACATAAACCGCGCACGTATCACGTTCATTCCACTGACAATGTGGATTCTGAAAGTGCTTGTACGTGGAACGTTCGCGAAGCGTGCGTGTTTGGACGCACTCCGTCAGTGATTCATGCGTCCGGCGTGCGTTGAATGTTCGTGGAATACTTTGGTCAATTTTTCGACGCACAAGCACGCACGAACCCAATCTGTGCATGATTTGTGAGTGATTCGTGCGTGATCGGCTGTGTGACTGGCCCTTAAAGCTTTGTACAAAAGCTTTAAACGAGTAGTTGACTCCAACATAGCATTGAAATCTCATTCGGCAAAATATCTCCTTTAGTGTCACTCAGAAGAATGAAAATCAACATGAGGGTGAGTATATGATGACCAGATATTCATTTTTTTGGGTAAAAGACATGTTAAACATACGGATCTGCTCTAGAGAGCTCATGTATCAAACCTTATGTAGATTTCATTCTAAAAGTGTGCAAAATTAGGGAAACATGAGATTGTTTTAGAAGAAATATAGGCAAAGACCAAAATATCTAGAACAGCTAAATTTTATAATTGACTATAAGTTAAACTAGAAGAAAAACAAACTGAAATTTCTCAATTCTTTATGGAAATGAGAATTTAATTTAATTTTTTTACAGTGTAAAATTTAGATAATTGTTTTAAGCGCTTAAATTGTTAATTTATAAAGATATACAGTTTCTAAAGTTATAATTATGGATATTTTTGAAATAAAAAAATGTTTTGTGTGAACTAACCCTTTAACTCCATTAATGAGAGTGGAATGGTTAATCTACATGTGTATATCAAAATGAAAACAGAGTTTATGATCATTCTGTTTGAGTGTGCGTACGTTTGTTTTATAAATCCCAGTTTTGTGCGAACACAATTTTCCACGCACATTTCAATGCCTTTGTGCTTACGCAACTGTAATACATCAGGCCCCTGTCTTTTGAAAGTTTCTTTGTCTAAAGCAGGTAATGCAAGAGGATATGAGCGTGTTCGTATTGTTTGTGTGTCTTGATTATAAAATTAGAATCTCCGGAAGCCGGACAAAGGAGCTCCTACATTCAACATTCCATTCTGTGTTTGCACAGACACTAAAAGGACAGGGAGCACAATTAATATGCAGTTAGAAATTACGCAGAATCGGCTCGGGTCCTTCAGTTTGGAGCAACTGAAAGAGTTTGCGCTGTTGGACTTGAAGTGACTTGACAGTCATATGTTCAGGTTCACGCTGTATGCAGAAATGGTAAGAGAAGAGGGAGGGAGGGAGGGGAAAAGACATTGAAAAGCAGCCCTGTCAGTAAGAGATGGTGCATCAGATAGTGTTATCAGCAGGTCTGCGAGCTCTGTGCTGGAAGCATGATTGGTGCTTTCTGTAAGGCTGGCGCTCTCCGTCTCAGGCCAGCCAAAACACAGGCCAACCCTGGCGCCGCACATCCATCCATCCCCTCCTCTTCCTCCCGCCATCACCCTACCCATGCTGAGGGTGCGTGGGGAAACACCTTTACATAAGATTCACACTCCCACTGCAACGATGCTTAGAAGTGATTCAGCCATTCACTTTTATCATCTATATTCACTCTTTTCACTCATGGGCGGCTCCAAAAAATATGTTAAGAAACGATTGTTGAGATATAATCTCATTGAAGTCAATGACTCACCTCTACTATTCTTTACAGTCTCAAATAGGCCTAGTGTCGCAACAAAACGTGATTGTTTCATATCATTTTGGACTGGATATCTTTTTAGGCTGGATATGATGTTGGGGTGAATGTTGCGCCAGTAAAAGGCTTTAAGATGCCACTTCCTCCAGTTCAATCTGCTCTGAGATAAAAGGTCTGTAGATCTGTCAAAAAAAATTCTACAAGGTATTTTTTGTTGTTGTTTGGTCCAGGGGATTTGTGTTGCCACTTGTTTTTCTACCTTTAGCTCCATTTTACGTAAAGCAGTTCAACTTGTACTCTTGGTGGACTGAAGTGTTTCCAGATGTTCTGCATGATCTTGAGATATCAGTAGTCAATTTTTCTACGGCACAGCTCATGTAGATTCTTTAACTTCTCTTTGAGATGATCAGTTTATGAAAACCCCCAATTTTGGGTGCAGGTTTGTTTCATCTCAGAATGAAAGCCACGAGGCAAGAACTCCTTCAAAGACGTAACTGTATTTCTCTTGGGGCCACGGTCTCAAGGCTCGGCCTAAATCCAGGCCTGGGCTCTCAATGGGCCTTGAGAAAGTTTCTTATCTGGAGGAAGCACACTGGAGCAATCACAGGCTTCCGACCCCCCAGTGTGGAGCCGCTCTGTACTCAATGTCCTCCTGAAGCTCTGCCAGATCTAATGCGGTACTGGCAAACCAAAGTCTGGCACCCCGTCCACATTTCAGTTGTGGCATTGCCAACCCAGTAGGAATTTATTTTTTTTCTCCAAATGATCACTTGACTTTATCAATTATTATAATTTTTTGAACAAGCAGTCATAATATATATAATCTATACAGTGGGGTCTGTTAGTTAATGCAATGTCGTTCTTTCTTTGACATTTAAAATTAAGTCTTGTAATCAAATACGCTCATAATAGAGTGTGTACTATACAGTGTAATGTATGTTTTAATTGCCCTGTAGTCTTCAGTGTTTTCCCAAAAGTGGGTGTGTGTGATCTGTGGAGAAGCATAACCACAGATATTGGCTTTGATTGCATAACCCCTTCTCATATGTTTCTCACAGATGTGGGTTTTCAACATAGAGGGTAACAGTTGGAGTTTTCCTCTTTTAACTGAACTGCACAGATTTAGTGCCATCAAACAGCATGGCATGTGGGTGTCTGTCTGTCCGTATATGTAGGTATTTGTATCATGGGTGTGTGTGTATAGGGGAATGTAGTTTGAGGACAAAAATTTGTATAATGACATGGGTATTACAACGTAAACATGATTTATGAGGACGCTTCCTGTGTAATAGGAAGGTATAAAAATACAATTAAATCAATTTTTAGTTGGAAAATGTTTTGTGTGATGGGTAAAGGGTAGATATTTTGTGTGTTGGGGTTTGTACAGTATACACATCACAAGTATGGAGAGTCCTCGTAAACCACATACCCAAGAGTTTGTGTGTATGTGGAGCTGAAGGCAGTGACTAAACCCTCCCAACAACGCTCACCTCCCTTCTGAGTAGCAGGATGAAGTTGCTGTTGTTTGTTTTGGACTTTATCCAAGGATTTAAGAGCCAGAGCAAGACTAGCAAGTGCACACACAATCACTTGCACACATTTATTTTAAATCTCTTGTGTTTGTGTCGTGTTGCAGACCATGTTGCTGCCACAGAGCCGACAGATGTAGACAGACTGATGGACAGTTGGTATCTGAAGTCACTGGGTGGCTTCATTACGGTGGTAACAACAGACGGAGACATCATCTTCCTATCAGAGAACATCAACAAATTCATGGGTCTCACACAGGTGAGTTGCAGAGGCCCAGCATTGTATACAGAGAAATGAATCCCCGTCCAGACAGATACTCGCGTTATTATTAGTTGTTTGTCTGTTTAGCATTCATTTCCTCTGGGTTCACTTAATCATAGGCAGACGAGATGCCATTATTAACCACAGCACAAGCCCGTTTCCTTCCAGCACTGTATGGGAGGAAGGATGTGTCACTTTTTTTTCGTACCCTTGCAGAAGCTCTTGGACTTATCTCCTTACTGCCAATTGCTTCCTTACATATGACTGCTGTTTTGTGGAACTATGGCCTGTTATCTATTTGTTATCAGATACATTTTCTTTGTAATAAAGATCTATAATGTTTGTGAATCTCATGTACAGGTCATATCGCCACTGAGGGGGAAACATTTTTTAAAACTATATTTACATCACGTAAAATTAAAAATAATAAAAAGTCGTTTATTATTTTAAAAATGGATGCGTTATGGTCATATTTGTTTTACAGTTTTTGATTTATTCTTAAATAAGTCATTGTATTACAGTGTTTTTTTCAATGTTATAATATAAAACATTTAGTGTATTATAGGAACTGAATGTGAATCAACTGAGTTATTGGGTATTTTGGGGCAAAAGGTCATGAAAATAATATAAATGCATAAAAGTATTTTATGCTCATCAAGACTGCATTAATTTGATATCAAATAAAAACAGTAAGAGCAGCAATATTGTAAAATTGTATTACAGTTTAATAATTTTTTTCTATTTTAATACTTAATACATCATACTTATTATGGTAAAACTTAATTTTCAGTAGCCATTACTCAAATCTTTACTGTAAAATTATTCTTCATGGCGTCATTATAATATGCTGATTTGGTGATCAAGAACTGTATTTTATAAAAGTAATTTATAAAAGTTTTATATATAAAGTTATGCTTATGTAAAGCTACTATCACTTTAATGTGGCCTTTATGCTGAATATTAAAGTATTAGTTTCTTTCAAACAAAAATCTTCCTGACTCCAGGCGTTTGAACTGTAGTGTTATATAATGCGAGGTTTCATGAGATTCGTCCTGGTCAGAAAACGTTTAAAGAAATTATAGTGTCTGCTTTCTTTGTAGGTGGAACTAACAGGGCACAGCATCTTTGATTTCACTCACCCCTGTGACCATGAAGAGATCCGCGAGAACCTCAGCCTCAAAGCTGGTATGTCACTTTTGTTCATTCAGCCTCACTAGTCTCAAATCCTGCTGTTTGTACAGTAGTGATTTAATGCCCCTACATGTTTGATTAAACCATTGAAATACGAGAAGAATATTTGATATATATATATATGTAAATATTTTAAATAGAAGTAAAGATCAAAACACTAAACATGATCAAGGTGTTAT
Organism: Rhodeus uyekii; assembly: GCA_037043235.1. NCBI lineage: Eukaryota > Metazoa > Chordata > Actinopteri > Cypriniformes > Acheilognathidae > Rhodeus > Rhodeus uyekii. The sequence continues at coordinate 892,894 of JAWRVZ010000045.1, forward strand.
TACAAAATTATTTGTCAAGAAAGGCAAACTACAGTCACAGTTTTTATTTTACTGTACAGAAAAAAGTGCATGGGAAAGAAAAAGCTCAGGAAAATCATATATTGTGTATATTTAATTTATTTACTATGACAGCCTGAACAAAAATTATATCCACACAATTTGGCCTGTTTCATTATATTATCAAAACTGTTGACTTCAAGCACTGCGTCATAAGCTTATAAAAACTTTTCAAATGCCAGAGAACAGCCAATTAAATGGCAGAAGATAATTTGAGTCATATGAAGAGGTCAGCCTATATATAGTATTATAGATTTCCCAAAAGAAAACTTGAATATCAATCACATTTATTTTCTTAAGTCTTATTGCAAAACATACAGGATAAAGAACAGCTACACAAGGAGCCTACAGTTTAAAAATACCATAGCAACTACAACTAGATAGAGGAAGTTTATGATATAAACTTCAGTTGGCTTGAGAAAGCCTAGCCTGAAAGTTAAATTTATTTGTAAAAGCTTAAAAAGTTTTGAAAGTTTACAGATGGATAGATGGAAAGAATTAGATCTTGAGCATATATACTCTTGTTAGTTATTGCCTTGCGTTGTTTCTAGGCAGTTACTAAGGTGTCGTTATGTTCTTTGATCATAATTTAATCTTTAATCAATTGATGATCAATTTTGCTAGCAAGATTTAATGTTAATTATCTTGTTGCTAGCAAGATTTAGTATGAATTCCGAAGTCATTAGCAACATTTAACATAAATAAGCATGTTGCTGGCAAGAATTTGCTGAATTAGCATATTGTTAGCAAGATTTATCGTTAATTAGCTTGAAAAGTTTTGAGAGTTTAAACTTAAAAATAAGTTATAATTATGCTTTTTGATCCTCAAAGTGTTGGAAAATTGTAATTAGTTTATAAAAAATGTTTACGGTTTAATTACATCCTTGGCTTTTAACGGTCAGTTTTCACTAATGCAAAAAATACTTTGTTTAATTTCTATTTTAAAGCTGTAATTAAGCATTATTAGTATAGGCTAATCACTTTCAAAAGAGACTGCAGTTACACTGCATGTATATGTAGCCTTTTATATATACTAAATAGATGTGTATGTGTATATATATATATATATATATAATATGTATAGAGGTGTGTGTGTGTGTGTATATATATATATATATATATATGATACTGTGAATAATACTTTGTTTTATTTCTATTTTAAAGCTGTAATTAAGCATTATTAATATAGGCTAATCACTTTCAAAAGAGACTGCAGTTACACCACAGTTACACTATATGTAGCCTTTTATATATACGAAATAGATGTGTGTGTATGTGTGTATATATATATATATATATATAAATAAATGGTACTGTGATACTGTGAATAATACTTTGTTTTATTTCTATTTTAAAGATGTAATTAAGCATTATTTATGTAGTCTTACCACTTTCAAAACAGACAGCAGTTACACTGAATGTATATGGAGCCCTTTATATTTACAATATAAATGTAGATAGATATGCATGTATGTGTGTGAATAGATTTAGGCGCTATAAATAAACGTAGGCGCTTAGGCGTGGACGCGCGAATGCGGGAGGACGCGCGTATATGGAGCCTCTAATACATACTTTTTAGATGTATATGTAAATCCTTCCTTCATGGGAAACAAACTTAAATATTAGTATTTTTAAAATAATTCCTGCTAAAGTACAATGAGGAGAGTAATGCAGTTTTTTCTAATCTCAAGCAGTTTTCAGATTGACTCGATCTGCCATGTCAGACTTCAGTTCAACACGGCAATTATAGCAGATAAAGGAATCAACGCAATGTAATATTTGTATAAAGCCTTCCTCCATGGGAAACAAAATAACTTAAATATTAGTATTTTTTAAATAATTCCTGCTCATGTAATGCAGCAGAGTAATGCAGTTTTTTTTAATCTCAAGCAGTTTACAGTTTGAATCGATCTGCCATGTTTTTTGCATCCTTTAAAAATCTTATTTCATTTATTGTTTAAGTGTTCACAAAACATCGATCTATCAGCGAATCTGCTCAGGAAGCGCGTTTGAACTCGAGAACAGGAGTCAGACTTTAGTTAAAAGCAGATAAAAGAATTAACACAATGTAACTATATACTCAAGAATTAGTTATAAATAACTTTGACTGTTAGACGCTGCATTTGAAGAGAGTCAGCGCGCGCTGCTCAGGGAAGCCTTTTTACATGTGTCTTCCCCGTGAACACACGAGCGAGAGTCAGAATTCGGCAATAAAGTACATAAATGAGCGCTATAAATAAACGTAGGTGCTTAGACGGTTATGCTTTGGCGCGAGTCCAGGAGGACGCGCGTTTAAACTTCACTTACCTTCCCCATAGTAATGTACTCCGTTGCCGAGTAAAGACGAATGAGAGTCAGAATTTGGCCATATAAGTGCATAAATCTTCAAGGAAACACGCTGCAGCGGTTACTTGATAATCGGAAACAATTTCCGTTTGATCATAAACTCTCTCACATAAATCTATTTTAGGAGATTATGATCTCTCTCTCCAGCAGTAATGGCGGCTTTGAAAAGCTTTGAGGCTTTGAATTGCAGCGCTCTGATTCGTTCAAACTTCAGTGCTCTCACTGACAGGGGTGTAATTTTGTGATATTATGAATGTAAAATAGAGAGATTTAACTTACTAATTAAAGTAAAAAATCGATTGTAGACCTGCAAGTTTTTTTTCAGGATTTAAAAAAATAAAATGCATGCCCATTGGAATGGACATGTTCACACATACTGTATTGAAATGTATTATATATCAGGTGTAATGTTGTGATGTTACCAACAGATGGAGTGGACGCTCTATCTAAAATTCAGTTTTCACTTCATTAGTGAAAGTCTATGGAGATTTTATGACTTTAATCTTCAGTTTTATCAAAAATCATAAGTCTGATCAGTCTGAAAAGGGATAGCAACTCAAGTCAGAACAGGTCTGAAGTCTGAGCAGAGTTTAGTGGTTGTAGCTTTAAAGCTCTAGGAGGAGATGCATTGAGAATTTTAGGTAAGAAGAATAATAATAATAATAAGTTTAGATACAATATCACTAAGTTGGCTTTCTCAAGCCAACTTAACTAGTCTTGCTATTATACATTTCAAGCATTATTAACAACCAATAAATGAATGTGCAATTCTACAGACTTTTCAGAAATACCAAAACAAGTATGTAAAGCCCAAATGCAAAGAGAACGCATGGCTTCGTAGGAGAGGATTAAGTACATGAAGAAAATTAAAAACATTGACCTACAACGCCTTCCCCTTTTCTTCTGTGTCCTTTATTTGACCTCCACACTTTCATACCCCTCTTTGCGTGACTCTTGCGTGACTCTCCTGTTAAGGTGTTGTTAAGGTAAAGTTTCATTGTGCTTTTTCGGGTGTTTGAGGTGGTCACTTTTTTTCAGCAGGTGCTAATGAGTGAAACTCTGACCTCATGATATCTCTACTTGGCTCATGGGCTTTGTTTTATAGATGTTTCATGGAAAGGGATGGTTCACCCAAAAATGAAAATCAGTCATCATTTACTCACTGTTACGCATGACTTGCTTTCTTCTGTGGAACACAACCTGTTTTTCAGGGGGAAATCATGTCATCATTTACGTCAATTCCAAACCAATAAATCTTTGGGTAATCTTTGAAACCCAAATGAAGATGATTAATGATACCTGAGAGGGTTTTGTTCCTTCATTGAAAGTTGGGTAACCACAATTTAGAAGGTCCAAAAAGGTCATAATGGTGTCGTAATGAAAGCCTAAATTCAAAAACTTTCATCATATAAAGTGCTCATATCTCTTCAGAAGACTTGGGATAAATTGCATGATTCATATGGATTAGTTTTATCATTCTAGTATGACCTTTTTGGTCTTCAAGGTTTGGGTTACCTAGACTTTCAATGAAGGGACAAAAACTTCTCAGGTTTCATTGACGTATCTTAATTTGTGAGTCATACGAGTTTGAAATGACATTATACAGAGTAAATGATGACTGATGTTTCATCTCTTTACCCAACACTTTTGTGCAAACATCGGGGAAAGTCCAATGTCAAACTGTTTGCAAAGACGCAAATGAACTGTTCAAACTGTCATTTTTTGCTTCAGCTTATCTGACCTAATTTGTTTATTTTTATAAAAGCGATGATATTAAAAGCCGAAAGTGCTGTAAGATATATATTTCTGTTGAGTTTAAGCTTCCGTATGCACACAAGAATGCTAGGAATGTTTTCCTGGGATTTCTGGCCCATTTCTATCCCAAGACTTTGTGTGTGTTAATCTGCAGGCATGGGAAAGAAAGGCAAGGAGCTGAACACTGAAAGGGATTTCTTCATGAGAATGAAATGCACAGTCACGAATCGCGGGCGCACCGTCAATCTCAAGTCAGCCAGCTGGAAGGTGGAGAACCTTTTTACGACAAGTGCTGACCTGGAGTTAGACTTCTTGTAATTCATAAAGCTAATGTTTGTTCTTGCAGGTCCTGCACTGCACAGGACACCTGAAGGTGTGTAACGGCTGCCCCGCACGAGTGCTCTGTGGTTTTAAAGAACCGCCGCTCACTTGTGTGGTCATGATGTGCGAGCCCATTGCCCATCCATCAAATATCGACATGCCGCTCGACAGCAAGGCGTTTCTGAGTCGCCACAGCATGGACATGAAATTCACTTACTGTGATGACAGGTACCAACCCCCCACCCCCTATTCTTGGAGTAAATGTGCAGTTTGAGAACTGTATTTATCAATTGATACTGAAGTCACTCATAAACGCGTTTCCTGAAATGTCTGATGCTGGACACCGTGACGCTTTTTAGCATAAAATTGCCTTGCAATTAATAATAAATAAGCATTTTAGTAAATGTTATGTGCTTTTTTCTTTATTTTTTAGGTTTGTTTTTATGAGGTTTTTTTTCATCAACTTTCCCTAAATTTTATTTTTTGTTTTATTTTAATGAACAAAAAGGATTTTGTATTCATTTGTTTTGGTTAATACTTGCAACACTGGTAGGATAAAAAAATCGTTAATACGAATGATCATGATGATGTTGTAGCGGAAATGTGACTCGCAGTAGCATCACTGAACATTACGGGCATTCACCGTAAAATTTCATTTTCTTTCGTCCCACAATGAACTCACTGTTCTCTACACAACACACAAGTGTTTGCTGTCATGTTTTCACATGCAAATGAAGTTAAGAGATCTTACGACACGTTGTTTTAACACGAGTACACACACAAAGTTCATGACTTCAATCTACTACAAATATTTGTGCTTATTAGTACCTGGATAATACTGTATATACTTTAAAAGTATAATATATTTAATATGAAGTAAATATTAAATACAAACAATTTATGAGATCCATTTGAATATGATTTTTTTTTTAGGGAATATTAAGTTTTTCTTGGGGTTGTACTAACAATTTGGCACCTGACAATCTGAGAGCACCAAATTAATTGATGTTTATGTTTTTAAATTATCTATACAGTTACACTGATTACTTTTCACACAGAAAAAGTCAAAAAGGAGTTTTAAGTCAGAAACTGAAAACCAGTTCATCGTTCAAGACGGGTGTCCAAGCCAGCAGAGTACTGTTTTAATGTTATTATTATACGTTTTTATTTATTTATTATTAAAATGACTCGTAATGGGTAGCAAAAATATAGTTCCATGTCGTTAATATGCATACATGTTAGATAATAGCCTGTTTGTCTGCGACGCTTGCATTAGGAAATGGAAAACAAACTGAAAAACAACAACTATTATGTTGTTAAGTCCCGATGAGGCATGTTTAATGGACATTAATGATTGGTTAAATGTTGAAATGTTCCATAGTAGCTTTTGGAAGTGTTTCCTGCTTTCTAGAAGTGCGCTGACTAATGTCACCTTGAGAGTAAGAGAAAAGTAGTCATTTCCCTTACTCAACCAAATATACGGTAGTAATTATGGTCGTTATTGTGATGTCAGCACACACAAATTTAGAGAAGATTGGTCTAAAACATGGTCTTTTCATTTTTGGAGCGCAGCATCTATGGAAAGAGGAGTCCAAGGCCTTCATTAGACAACTTATTTGTTGCATTTCAAAATAGCTTTTCAAGCAGTTTTCCTCAATTTTTCTATTAGATGAAATAACACCTGATTTTATGTAGGTGCAGACTTTTCTTTTTAGTGTGTGTGTGTGTGTGTGTGTGTGTGTGTGTGTGTGTGTGTGTGTGTGTGTGTGTGTGTGTGTGTGTGTGTGTGTGTGTGTGTGTGTGTGTGTGTGTGTGTGTGTGTGTGTGTGTGTGTGTGTGTGTGTGTGTGTGTGTTTTGACCAGAGGCGGTTAGTTCAGGGACTGAAGAATAGAGGGCTGTTTAATGAACGGAGGCCTGCAGACACACTCATGCATACAGAGTCCGTGACCTGCAGCTGTCTGGCATTATGTAACTTAAGTGCAAGGATCAGCTCAATACACTAATGCACACTTTCATATCTAAATAATTCTACCGTCACATCCATATCACACTTTGCCTTGTGCTCTTGGAAAAGTAAAAATGACTTCTAGCCATCAAGAGGAAAATGTTATGTAAAGATATAAAAAGTACAGACCTAATTTAATATGTAAAATGTTTAATGTTAATTTTTCTCCATCTACAGTTCTGTCATATGTATATTATTCTTACATAAAATAAGGATATATTAGATGTCTATGTAAGTTAGAAAACACTAGCTTTCTGAAAACTCCAGTTCTTGATATTAGCCGATCAAATCACATGAAATGGATCATTGTGAAATTGGCTTAAAACACTAAGCTTTTGCAGATCAAAGAAAATAGCTGAGAGCTTTTGAACATTTGTGTGCGTGTCTGTTAATGTCAATTGCCTCTTGCTTTTCCAGAGTTACTGAGTTGATGGGTTACAGTCCTGAAGATCTTCTCGGTCGATCTGCATATGATTTCTACCACGCTCTCGATTCTGACAACGTCACCAAAAGCCACCAGAACCGTATGTGTCATTCCTTTCCCCCTTCAGCTCTCTGCTTGTGTAAGAGGGTTGTGTGAGGGAAAGCTACTCACTTTTTTTTCAAGCTGGTATTATTGGGATATAATTGAATCATTTAAGAAAAGAAAATTACATTCACATGTATAATCTTTTATGACTGCTACTCAACACACACACGCCATCACTCCTAACCATTGCGTGCATCAAACAAAGTCATGTGGGTGAACTGGGGAAGAGGATTAGCGTGTGCTTCTGAGAGCAGGTCAGCACAGGTGGCGTGGCTTGCGTTTCCAAGGTTTACGGTTTCAACCCTTTAACACAGAAAAGTCCACATTAAGCCACTCGCATTAAGCCATAACCCGCAGATGCAGATAATCCGCACCCTCATAGAGCCAGCGAGTTTTGCGTTTTATGTAAAAAATCGTTGGTATAACCCACACCCATAGATTTATGAACTTTTTTTGTGTAAGTTTACATTTCGAATGTTGCTCGCATGACGTCAATTATCCATAACTGTTCAGGCTCGGTACACAGTGCTTGTGCGCAAAGTTCACACAATAAGAAAACAAACGTCAGAATCAGAACAAAAAGAAAGAGCAGTCTCTCCCGCTGTGCAGCAGCACGTCCCTTAAGAAGTGTATTCTACAGGTGTTGATCATCAGATGAGATGAGAAGAGCCCACCTTCATGGCAGCACAGCCAATCACGCCTTCTTGCATGATTAACAGGTCAGACAGCCTATCAGCTCCAGCTGTCAAAGTGATAGTTCAAGCGCCAGAGACAACAACCCTCACAAGAAAGAAAAACAGAAAGAAAATATTGCAAAAAAAACCACTTACGTCCTTAGGGATGTAACAAATATATTGAAATATTATTATGTATAAAAACTTTGTGATATAGCCCACACCCTTATATAACTCACAAGGAGGGTTTGTAAAATCTGGTATAACCCGCAGGAAAATGTGGTATATGTGTATTAGCCGTTACTCATCTCTCGCCTTTTTGCCATCAAACTGCTGCCTGCACCCAATTGCCTTTAAGCTTTCATTTATCTCTCTCCTTCTTGCAAATCAGAGGTGAAACCTAATATCTGTTGACGATCACAAACACAGACTGTCTGCACACTGCAAACAATCATATATATATATATATATATATATATATATATATATATATATATATATATATACCGAGATCGTCAACTCCACCACCCCCACCCCCTAAGTCAAATTTCATTTCAGAGAAATTGCATTTCGCACACATGCTTGAGTTATGAATACAATTCAAAAGAGCCTTATTGGATTGGCTCTATTAAGGTTGACCGGAGCAGCCATTAGGACATCTTGAACCCCATTAGGAGTGACAGAGAAGATAAGGACGCAGTAGGCGGCTACGGTGCTCCTCAGACTGGCCAGGTGTCCCAGATTGCTCTCTAATCAGATGTTGGATGTGGAGTGGCTTCTGTCCACCATGACGTTAACATGTAATTAGAGCCTTTTCAAAGTGTACTGATGAGGAAAAAAAAGTGTTGATCTGGATTTGGCTTGTTGAGAGGAAGAGAGTGGTGCTGCCTCGTGACTTGAGTTTGAATCCACCATGTATTTGTCTCTTTGTTTTCTCATGTACCAGCGCTCATTTTAATCACTTGAAGTTTCTAAGAGCCTCCATCGTTTATCAAACGACCAGAAGAAAAACATACATGCAGACACAGTCTTACAGGTTGTGTTCTTTTCAAAAAGAAGAATTTCCTGTAGCTTTCTTGTAGCTCAGTCAGTAGAGCATTAGTGCTTACGACGCCAAGGTCATGGATTCGAAGAACTGATTCAATGTGTTCCTGGAATGCAATGTAAGTGGATAAAAGCGTCTGCCAAATGCATAGATGTAAAAAGGATCGTAATCTCGACATACAGAGTGGTGGCTCTGGATTTTTTCTCTCACTCCCATTCATATTTTTCCTGTAAAATGGCTGTAAAAAAAAAAAATAATAAAATAACTAAAATGAAAAGTTACAAATGGTTATAAATTAACCTAAATAAATCTAAATACAACATTTTGCACATGTTGACTGATCTGTTGATTGGAGTCAGTAAGAATTAACTTTTTTTTTCTCCATACTTTTATTCATTGATTTATCATTAATTGATCAATAGTACGGTAATATTAAACATTTAATAATGTTACAATATATTTCTATTTAAAATAATAAATTGTTCTTTTCAACTTTCCATTCATTAAAGGGGACATATTATGCAAAAATTACTGAAAAAAAATTTCTTACTAAAAAAATTATATTGTTTTAAAATATATTTGTCTACATCCACCCTATTGTGGTAAAAATCCATCCACTCCGTTTGTTATTTTCCCTATAAATCTGAAACGGTGTCTCTAAAATGAACCATTCAAGAATGTGCTCCATTGTGAAGTCACAAACTGCAACGTTTACATTTATGTTTCTGCATTTGGTAGACGCTTTTAACCAAAGTGACTTGCATTGCTTTCAAGAAACGCATTGACATTCTAATCAGTGCTTGCTTTGCCTGGGAATCGAACCCATGGCCTTTGCGTTGCAAGTGCCACGCTCCACACGCATCGTGTAACTTCACATTCTGGGGACACCTGAGACTTGTATTGTCTTGTAAAACGATTGCAATAGGTCCTGTTTAAAGAATCCCCGAAAAAAAAATGCATTACTGTTTCCTAAAAACTATTAAGCAGCATAACTTTTTTAACATTGATAATAGTAAGAAGTGTTTCGGCATATTAGAATGATTTATGAGGACTCGAATGATGCTGAAAATTAAAATTAAATTCCATTGCCTTGGTGAGCATAATTTTTTTTTTTTTTTTGCCACACTTTTGAACAGTGGTGTCCATATAAAATATCCCATATTTTTAAACAATATGCATAAGACATTAAAGGTTTTTTAACAACTCCATGATAAGGTGTATATATACATATGTTTTTAATTGTTATATGTACGACTATATTTAGTTTTGCCGTTGGGAGGATCAAGCTTGTTGACTCAAGGACACTTGTCTCTTCTTAGAACTTAAAGTACGTCTTTCTATGCGACTTCCTTTCCAACCGCGTGTATGAAGTTACAGGGCTTTCCACGACAATGTTGCTGTCCTGCAGAGCAGTGCAAGCACAGGCCGGGAATGAACCATATGACCCGAAACCAATGCTTTCCCACGGCAGATCTGGACCGAGTCCAGGGCGAACGTGCCATGGAGACAGACTGTCAAAACTCAGATCAGCAATCCCTCATTGTCTGCGACTCTCTGTTTGTCCTGTTGCTTATGTTAGCTTTCCCTTGATGGGTCTGGCTGTCTGTCCCAGTTTGTTATACCCAAGACACTCTTAGTCATTAGAAATGTTGTTTTGGAGATCTCTGAGAAAGCTTTTGGACTGGCTGTTTAATCAAAATACGAAAAGTAAAAGATAGTACGTGTTCTCAAGAAGGCTTATGTACGTTATTCTCTGCTCTTTCCTCTCTAGTGTGCGCTAAAGGCCAGGTGGTGAGTGGTCATTATAGGATGTTGGCTAAGAGTGGGGGCTATGTGTGGGTGGAGACCCAGGGTACCGTCATCTACAACAGTCGCAACTCCCAGCCCCAGTGCATTGTGTGCGTGAACTACGTGCTGAGGTAAGGCAAAAAAAGAAAGGTGACAAAGCTGTGATGTGTTTGTACTGCATCTGCACTTTCTGCTCTCTGCTCATTGACGCTTGAGATCCAATTAAAGACAAAAAATACAACTTAAAGAGATGAAAAATGGATTCTTCTGTGGAACACAAAAGGAGAACGTTTGATGAATGTTCTCATATCTCCAAACTTCTTCTTTTCTCACTCAGTTTTACTGTTACATTACAATGTTGTGTATGGTGACAAGAATCCATAAACATCTCTCTTTTCATAGTGACGTTGAAGAGAAGACCATGATCTTCTCTATGGACCAGACTGAGTCTCTGTTCAAGCCTCACAACTTGAACAGTTTCTTCAGTACAAACAAAAGAGCTCTGAGCAGCGATGCAGATGATGCGCTCTTCACCAAACTCAAAGAGGAGCCTGAAGATCTCACCCAGCTGGCACCTACACCTGGTGACACCATCATCTCTCTTGACTTTGGTGAGAACAATAGTCATTTTTGCAGTTTTATGGTATTTCCAATAGAACTGTATTTAGGGAACAAGACGGCAGAAGGCAAATTGGATGTACACAACAGCTGAATACACAAAAGCTTCAATACAAATCTTTATCTGCTCAATTCAATGTTCTTTTCTTCAGGTCGACCCCAGTATGAGGAGCACCCTATGTACAGTAAAGTGTCTTCTGTTGCTGCTCCAGTTTCTCACTCTATTCATGACGGCCACACGACCAGCTTTACTGGAGACATGCCCAAGATGGCCACCACGTTTTCTGTGCCACAAGCTCCGCCTCCCAATAGTGTGACTCCCAGCCTAAGCAGCTGCTCTACAGTAAACTGAAATACTAAATCTTCTTATCATCATATGTCGTGAAGAACTTGATGTCTGTTCACTGTACAGTATGTCTTCAGTGCATGTCTTATGTATTGAACAGCCCAGCAGCCCTGGAGATTACTTCACCCCAGTGGACAGTGACCTGAAGGTGGAGCTGACTGAGAAACTGTTATTGGACACACAAGAGACAAAGACCATGTCCAACCAAGAGGTTAATACAATTCAGCCTTTAACATTAATATTTTATTTAGATTTAATATTTAAAGCAGTAGTTCACCCATAAATGAACATTTTGTCATCAGTTACTCGCCCTCAAGTTGTTCCAAATCTGGATGAATGTCTTCATTTTATTGAACACGAAAGAAGATATTTTGAATAATTTAGGGGTAAAAAATTACAAAATAACAGGTGTTGCATGTACAGTAGATTCTAGTTTTTCTGACCTTGACCCTGTCATGACCTTCCAGACTGACTTGAGTGATCTGGACTTGGAGACTCTGGCTCCCTACATTCCCATGGATGGTGAAGACTTCCAGCTCAATCCCATCTGCCAGGAGGAGCCGGCATCTGAGATAGGAGGCAGAACCATATCTAACCAGCAGAGCTTCAGCAACATTACAAGCCTCTTCCAGCCCTTGACGTCACCTTCCCCAGCCTCCTTCCAGCCCAACGAGTTCAGGAGTTCAGGAGGGGATAAGCAGAGCATCAACGGAGCTTCTGTGGAGTCATGGTCATCTGTTCCTTATAGCAGGGGCCCCATGCAGATGCCTCCTTACCATGATCCCGCCAGCACCCCGCTGTCCTCTATGGGAGGGCGTCAGAATCTGCAGTGGCCACCTGACCCTCCTTTACCCGGCAAGGCTGGAATGATGGATGCTTTAGCTGCAAAGCGCTCTTGCCAATCTGTGCCGGCAAATCGAATGCCACCTTACTTGCAAAGGTAATTCTGCACATTACTGGATGTTTCTTCTGGTTCAGTCGTAGGATAGCTTTTCTATGCGGCTGTCTTTTGATTTGTATTAAATGACACCTGTGTTTGTTTTGCAGGCCCATGGACAACTTTGTGCAGAACTACAGAGATATGAGTCCAGCTCAACTTGCTCTGGCTAACAGTTTTAAACGCTCGTTTACGCAGATGACCATGGTTTGTTCATATTTAACTTGATATGACGTGCTTTTTGCTATGTTTAAAAAAATACAATTTGGTGCTACACTGCTTTATAAGATCATGATGTAATTTAAGTCAAGTATATCCAAACATTTGGCTGATTTTATTATTTATTTTATGTATTTATTTTTTTCCAAATTCTTTTATGTTTAAATGTTATGTCTATGCTATATATTTTAGGGTGAGACACTCCCTACCAAGTCACAACAGACTGCGTGGAAGAGACTTCGGCATGAGAGCTGTGCCGTCATGGACAGGAAATCACTCAGCAGTAGTGCTTTGTCAGGTATTACAGCTAAAATTGATCAGTGGTGTTTAAGAATTCATTTTGGAAATCTACATTACATGCAGTTTACAGTATTGGTGTATATATTATTTATGTATTTGTATGTGTGTGTGTGTGTGTGTATATGTGTGTATATATATGTATATATTAGGGGTGCAGTGGGTGCGCATTAATGCAATCCTGTTTGCTAACAGGAAAATGAGCGGAAGAAAATGCACTAGCCCAAAAAAATAATGGCGACTCGCCATCGACAAGCTCAGATGGCGAGCAAGAGCGCTTATACGCGGAGTTTCAAATAATTTTTGTGATGTGCTTCACTAACTTCAAGAAAGGCTGCTTGCTATTCGCAAAGAGATCTTGTATAACCATAAATTAGTATTTTAAATTGTTTCTGCTGTTATAATTAGATAAATCAGCATCTGACAGTGATGAAATAATGCGTTTCCTGGAAATGGAATACTAATACTAATTAAGTATTTTTAGAGTTTAACTGTCATTATTAACTATTTACTGTAACATGCACTTTACCTCTTCACTGCTGGCATGATCGAGACGAGAGGAGAGGGGAGGGGGGGAGGGGGGTTACTGCTTATATATTTCACTACATTGTAGCGTTGCTTATTTTAATAACCAGACAGGTTCCTTCTCATTCAGAGATTTTATTGAGAACTATCGAATTGCGGTTCTGGCTTCAACCCACGCCGTACATAACAAAAGAATCAAAACTATCTCTGCTTACGAGCTCTCTCTCTCAAATCCCTCAGAACTCAACTCTCTCTAGCGCCGACTGAAACCCCGCCCTCTTAAAGTGACAAGACTGTTAACTTAACACTTATTGACACATCAGATTAACTAGTTCCTTCAACATTTGTAACGATATTACAACGTGAAGAATAGCGATCACAATTAATGCAACAACACGAGGTAAAACCGCTGTAAATCACTTATGTATATGATCTGTACAGAGTTATAACTGTTATAGTATGCTGTTCTCTAAAAGTGTATGGCCCTTTAAGAACGTCATTGGGTGCGTTGGACTGTGAACACACGTGAGTCTCATTAGTATGCAATGTGTGGTGTTGGTAACATGCTCCATTAATAAAGTTTCATCATATTCGCATGTAATCATATTCACAACAACTTATAAAATAATGCACTGTGGTGAATGATGCACCCATACTGAGAGACACTGAGAGAATGAACGAGTTAAGGGGTAATAAAGGGATCTTTTCCACGCAAAACTGCGCATGGGTGAGGGAAATTTTTTCTCGTACACCGATACAATGCTCGTACACCGATACGACCCTCCATGCTCGTACACCGATTTGCTCGTATACCAAGTCGCTCGTAAACCGAGGTATTACTGTATTGGGGATTTGTTGCTTTTTCTTTTTGTTCCCAATTTGGATCGAATATACATTTTATGGATGGATGGATGTATGGCAAAGCTCTGTTCGGGGAAGAAGGAGATGGAGACCAGCGAACATTTAGCAACTTTTAATTTGAAAATAAACAAATACAAAATAAAAGTAATGGCGGCAGTCCCTCACGGATGACTGCCGCCCACATGAAATCAAAGCAATGTAAAATCCAGGCCTGGTCCTCTCTCGTCCTTCACTGGCGTCGCTCCTCCTTTTATGCCCCCGCTCCTCCGTGAGCTTTTTATCAATCCCGTGGCCACGCCCTGTTTAATACATTCATATTTTTTAGATTTATTTAACAATGACTAAAGGAACGTTGGATTTACCTCCTAGATGTTTGGTTTGGTTATTTTTCAAAGTCATCAGGAAAATACTTCTGGAACCAGGGCTGCCGAAACAATAGACGGCACTTTTGTCAGCCTAATCTGTATGTTAGCTGTGTGGCGGGCAATACATTAATAATCACATTTCTTTATACCTAGACAAAGGCATGGCCCATAACAGAGGCATGGACCACCAGCACAGGAAAACCCAGTATTCGGGTAATCAGGCAGTAAAGCACTATCAAGAACAGTGTTGTAACTACAGACAGTTCAACATGCAGCCTTTCTCCAAAATGGATGGTGAGTTATTAAATGATACAATCACACATCCGCACTTGTACTTTATGTACTGGTGAGGCTGACTCTCAGAACTGGTTGTGTTCACAGGAATTGCGAGTCGTCTTATCGGGCCCTCCTTCGAGACCTACTCTCTGCCTGAACTGACGCGTTACGACTGCGAGGTCAACGTCCCGTTGCAAGGCAATCTTCATTTGCTGCAGGGCAGTGACCTTCTCAGAGCATTAGACCAGTCCACTTAGACCGGGTTTTTTTACACTAGCCCACTGAAATGCAGTCCTGCTTTACTCCGACCCTATCCCTCATCTCACCCTCACCAACTTGACAAAACATCCCAGCTTTAGCACACCTCGGCTTATACACTACCTGACTGCATACATGACAAATGTAGCTTTGATTCTATTTTTATTGTCTACATCTTCGTAAATTATATACATGTACTATTTTTTTAGTTACAAGAATGAATTTAAGTATTTTTGGAGGAGTTTAAATGTTGTGTTGTCTTCGGCTGGCTGTGTGTTTTCAGCATATTTTCCGCATCTTTTTCTCTGCCTACAATGTCTACAAAAAAAGAAAAAAGAAAGGAAAAAAAAGAATCTACTGTTAGCTGCTTGTTTTTAAATGTTCTAATTTCTTTCATTTGTTCTAGTTTTCCTACCTCTGACACATTGTTAAAGACCCCATGAGATCAAAATGTCAGTTTTGAGCTTGTCTGTATGCTAGTACAGTGATTCCTAACCTTAAAATATCACACACACACACAAAAAAAAACTGGTCTAATATTTACAGTGAGTAATATTTACAATTATCGTGCTTTAGGTAGGAGATGGTATTCTCAAATTAAGCCCCTTAAAAATGCATTTTAATATGCAGAAATGGCAAACCTGTACCAGAAAAATTTAAGTGAACTATCAGTATTCTACTAAATTGAAAGGCAGGAAATCTAATAATAAAAAAATTAAAACTGGATAAATATTATCAATGGCATGGGTTATTCTAATAATTCAACATTAAATATGTAAGGAGAGGGGCTTCAAGGACAAAAGGTTGGGAAACCCTGTGTTAGTACACAACAAAAATCTAGAACGTTCGGGAAATGGAGAAAAATATTGATGACGCAATGGTTTTTGTCCAATCAGATTCTCTGAATGAGCTTGTCCTTCCCTGTGCAATCATGGTTCAAGACTGCAACATAACGACATAAAGACAGTTTATTATATAAGAAACAAAATCAGGTCTCGCACACCATTTCATGGGGTCTTTATGCCTTGTCTTCACTGACCACTTTCAATGTTTTTGTTATTCTTGTGCCTTTGTTCGATTAGTGGCAATACTGTATTTCTGTCTCTGATCTATGTTTATTGCCTTACATTGGAGACCACTTCAAATACATATATTTTTGTCAATTTAGCTGTAAAACATACATATTTAAAGGAAGATACTCTAAGATTTCTACTATAGATTTCTACTTTGAAAAGTTAAGCAATTCCTTGTTCTGGTACTTTGTCTTGTCTACTCAGTAGATGTGAATCAGAGTCCTTATAGAGTCTTTAGTGCTGGTGTCCCGTGTTCCTTCTTGGTGGCATTTTCTGGAAATATCCAAATGCATTTTAAATTTATTGGCAGGCCAGTACAGTTAGGTTCCAAATTTGGAGTTTAAAAACAAAACCTGTTTTAGATATGTAGCATATTCGATTCTTAAAAGTTTAATCTTAGTGATCTCTTGCATTGTTTAAAGATGGTGCTTTATGCAGTATGACCCATATGCATACTTATATAATAACATTAACTGCCTTTATTTGAATTGCCCTGAGGTTGTCTTTAAAGTTGAATCGCAAAGCATCCAAATTGTCTATTGGCTGTGACCGCAGAAATTTGTAGCGAGAACTGTGGTTGTTGATTTTTCTGAGCGGTTATGCTTAAAAACACATTTGGAAAGAACTTTAGGTCTTCTGTTCAGTTCAAAAGTCAATCTAAACCCCTGGTTAGAGAGTGACACAAGATTTAAAGTTATTCAACGTACAAAAATACAAAGATAAGGTCTGGGACACAATCCAGTGTTTAAAGGAATAGCTAGTTTTGTGAGCAGACTGGAGATGGTTGATTTTTATGTTGGATTGGCTGTATGAGATTGTGTCTGAGAGAGTGGTTATGCGCAAAAAAGCCGATTGAGCTGTGAATGGTCATGTTTCACTTCAAAAGGGAGAAAAAAAAGTCTGTTGTATTATAAGAACTTGAGCCTGTTTTTAAGATTTGATTGTATTATTTTTTATTATTGTTAACCCCTAAATCTTTCCTTAACTACTGCTATCATTATCTGAATGCAAAATAATAATAATAATAATAATTGATGTGGAAAAGAATATAATTGAATTAATTTAAATCTATTTTTTTGTGTGTTTTTAGTGTTTTTAGATTTTGTAAAAATATTTTAGTGGTGTTCTACTGATTTTTTAATGATACTGTTTTAAAATCTAACGAGAATTATCATCGCGAAAATACGGGAATGACCAAAAATTACAGAAAGATTTTATTTTATTTACACGTATATAGTGCTGGGTAGTTACTGATTTTGTGTAATCAGGATTACAAAATCAGATTACAAAAATTAAGTACTTGTAATTAGATTATATACATTTTAAAATGCTCATAATCAGATTTTTTTTGTATTGATTATATATTATGAACAGTAAATTATTCAGAATTAATTTTTCCCCTGTTTTAGATTTCTCTTTATATTTGACGTGAACAAATAAAATGTATATGTTCTTAGTATTTTTAAAATGTATATATTTTACCTTTTTAAGATTTAATTATTAGATTTTTATAAATTTACGAACCCCCACAGCACTTTAAATTTTTCTTTCTCACTTTATATTTTTATATGAATGTGGTACAAAGTGAACTTATTCAAAACGGACGTTAGGTCCAAAGTAATATAAGAGTAGTCCAATAATAGTCAACTTATATTATCTAAAAGTTACTCCAATTTCCATTGTGAAATGTGTAACTGGTAATGCACTATATCGTTTGTAAGTACAGTTGTACCTCGAGATACGAAATTAATCCGTTCCGAGGCAGCCTTCGTATAATGAGTTTTTCGTATCTTGGAACACATTTTACGTAAAATGTAAAATGTAAAATGGCTAATCCGTTCCAAGCCCTCCAAAAACACCCCATTAAATTTCATAATAAAGCTAAATTGACCTATAAACAATGAAATAACGTAAAATGTCGAAGCTTACCTTTCGAGTGAGGCTATCTCCGAAAGTGGTGGCAGAGGAGGAGGAGGACAAACGGCAGATAACGTACGTACGTACACTTAACTTTACGAAAACGCATACAAAATTTAAAGTTTCGGGTGCGGAGTGGCTGAGCTAAAGCACGCCAGCACGTACGTATAGAAGATGCATGATGGGAGGGATGCTGTCTAATTAGAGAGAAGGATCTCATGGCTTGGCTAGCATCAGGAACCAATGGGAGAGCAGGAGGATGGTGGCGAGTCTACTATAACTAAGATGGCGGCGTGCGGCGCGAGTTTCAAAATTGTTATGGGGCGAATCTCGGACTTTCAGACACCTTTCGTATCTTGAAAACTTTTCATATGTAGAGCAGTAAAAATTTTCGTCTTTGCTTTTGTAACTTGGATTTTTCGTAAGTTGAGCCTTTCGTATCTTGAGGTACTACTGTAATTAATAATTTTGAGGTAAAATGTGACCTGATCATCGTTTTAGTGATATTTAACTTAAACCGGCTCAGTTTGCTAGAGGTTCTCATGTCATAACATGTGTTTTAACTCCTTTAACTGTAAACCCGAGATTAATAACTAGCCTTCACAGACTACATTTTGATGCTCACGACTGGCACTCCTCTCTGAAACAGTGATAGACACTTACAGTAGACACAATATAAGAGTAGACTGATAACAGGTGTCCAAGCTGAGAGGGACAGACAAAGAGATAACAGATGCTCAGCCTATCCACTGATGCAAATCTCTCCAGACTTTTCCTCATCTTGGATAAGGTGGATCACGTTTTGTGTCTAGAGAAGTATATTAAATATTTGCCCAAATATGATGTTTATGGCTGAATCAAGGAAATCCACATGCTTTTAAAAAGTTTCATTTTTAGTAAATGGCAATAATTTAATATTTAAAGTCTTATAGGTGCCTTAACACAAGATAATCTAGGTCACTGCCCATTTAGTCCCTCAAAACTAAGCTTTGAAGCGATGCAGTATTAAAGCCAATGGAGGAAATGGTGTACTTTTGGTCCAGTCTGTAGTTTTCTCAAAGCAGTGCAGCCATGATGACGTTACAGTGAGAGTTGTGCATTTGAATGTGCAGAGTGCTGGTTCATGTATGTTTGTCTAATACCTACAACTATGAAGTCCATTTATCAGACCGAGACCCCATGAGCCCATTACAACATTTGAATTTCAAATGATATTTGGTTTTATGATTATTCTTCAACAACTTTAAAGACAACATTAGGATGCTGATACATAAATTAGGCAGTTTTCATTAAAAAGTAAGCAAGTACTTACATATATTAATATCCTAAATATATAATGACATTATTGTAATACAGTTATTATGATTATTGTTGACATATTATATGGGAAATTTTACCCAATAAGTTGTATCACTGCACTGATATCTTATTAAAGCATATCAATCTTCTGTTGCTGGTTTCTTTTCTGTGTTTATTCATCATAGAAATATTACCCTTGCCTAGTACTGTGGCGGTGCCGTGGTACAGTGATGGTATCATTTGGTAATACCATGGTACTTTTAAACAGGGTTATTACTTATTTTTTCAAGTGTCTGTGTCAGATCTGGAGTACAAGCAAAGTCAAAGTCTACTTCCAGCAGGATAATGCACCATGTCACAAAGCTTGAACATGACAATGAGTTCAATAGAGCAGGGGTGGCCAACCTGTTCAGCATGATGAGCCACAAAATAAAGCTCATGACTGCGGAGAGCCGCATAAAAGATTGTTGACGGGGTTAATCAGCCCAATGCTTTTTCCGGGTCAGTCAGAATTAACTGTGAAACAGCAGTTCGGGGGCCGACTAGCTTAGACTACACACTCAAGGTCCAAAAAAAAAAAAAAAATCAAAACATGGATGTTGTTTTTAATTATTTATTTAATATTATTTTATTCAGTATTACTTAACACACTGATACACTACACATGGACACCTGTATTAGTGGGAATGGTGAAATTGTTTCCTGGATGCCAAAATAGCAGACATTGCCCTTCTGGCTTTAGATTTGATCTCCCTAACATCAACAGTGACCTGAGATTATCATCGGACAAGTTTGTTCTCAAATTGTTCTTCACGTATTTTATTCTTGAAAATGTTTGTTCACACATGTATGTTGTTCAAAAGATTGAAAGGTATATTGATGCAAAAGTTTTGACATTAGGAATGTCTTCCTTAGGCAAAAATGGGGGAAAAAAACCCACCAGTCCTGCGGGCTATATCACACATTTTATGTGTTTATACATAACTTTTTATACATTTTACAAATCACACCCGTGAACTATATGAGGATGTAAAATGAATGCGTCTGTGGATTATATATGCGGGAAAAACCAATATATCATCTCATTGGCGATGACCGAAAGTAGAAAAAGTATGCAGCGAATAAGATTTTATAATGTAGTGATCGGTTACCGTAACCTCTGTTATTTTTCCATATTCCGTTTAGAGAAGTGTGAAGGAAATATTCTGACGCAATTGAATTGAACGTCAATTATTCTGACGCGGTTATGCTATTTATACCGTCTGTCTGTCAGATCCGCATCGTGCTACGATTGGCCAGTTGTCAACTGGTGTTATCCTATAAGGTTTCAGAAATGACATGAAGGGGAGGAGTTCCCAAATGCATTTCATTGCAACTCATTCCCACTCTAGAAAGGGAACGCGCTTCTGCGCACCTCTATTTGAATTCGGTAAAAACAACGTCCATGTAAGCGGCGGCTGATCTTGGCAGTATACATGTAAATTTATGTATTTTTTTCCGTAGACAAAGAGGTCTCCGTGGGCCGGGTGAGAGGGCTTCGTACCGTAGTTTGGGGACCTCTAATGTGAAGACTGAAGAGCCGCGGGTTGGCCACCCCTGCTATAGAGCATCATTGGGATGTGGTGGAACAGGAGTTTTGTGTCCTGGATGTGCATCCCACAAATCTCCATCGACTGCAAGATGCTACTATCAATATGGCCAACATTTCTAAAGAATGCTTTCAGCACCTTGTTGAATCAATGCCACGTAGAAATAAGGCAGTTCTGAAGGCGAAAGGGGGTCAAACACAGTATTAGTATGGTGTTCATAATAATCCTTTAGGTGAGTGTATGAGTTACGAACTTGTGAGTGCCAGCATTCAGTTTGGACCACTGATTTCTCCACTCTTGTTCTTCATCACTCAAATTTTTTAAACCCTGTTTGTGTGATCACCCATTGCAAAGTTCTTTTTGCCCAGCTACTTTTCTATGTGTTATGTTCCCTGTGTTGTTCTGCCCATGTTTTACTCTGTCTTAGATTACCATGTACAAGTCTTTACTGCTTGCCACTTGAGTTTGCCTGGACTACTTCTATTGCTGTTTGCTGCCTGCCCTGATCCTCTGCCTGTCATGACCACATTTACTGCTCTGCCTTTGATCTTCTTGTTTGCCCTGGTATTCTGACCCACGCCTGTTTGTACTTTTAACTTGTTTTAATAAACCACACATGGATCTCACTCAACCTGAGTCCTCGTTACAGAAGACTTCACCACCTTCTGATCCAGTGGTCCTCAGGCATCTGTCCAGTAAACTCTGCCCGAGCGAACCTGCTTGTGTCTCACCATGTTAACGGAGAATTTGGGGGTAGGATTTCACAAATGAATCTGCTTCCCCAGTGCCTCAAGTGGTAGCAGTTGGAATGGCTCACAGTAAAGTCAGCTAGTTCTTGTTTAGCCTTTCCAGAAAACAATTGATGGCACCCCAAACAGATGTAAATGTAAAGTGCTTCTTGTTCTGGGCGCAACAACCCTCGTAAGATCTCCCTTGTGTTCACTGCTCACAGTAAAGGTCTTTGAGTCTGCAAAAGCTGTCTGGGTCAATCAATGATTGAACCACACCTCTTTCAATTACTTTATTCAATGACTAAGAGAGGTATTTGAACATTTGAAGAAGGTAAGGGACTCTGGTAACAACTGCTTCAACTGCAGATGAATTTGAGTTCGCTAAACTTTTTGCACTCTCGCTGCGCAAACTGTGTGTATGGAAGACACATTAAAACGGCTGTTCTGTCAAGGGTTAAACACAGACGTGCAATCAGAGCTGGCCTAGAATCTTGGACCAATTCATCATCCTTGCTATTGCATCAACAATTTCATTCGCACTAGGAGACCGAACTGTTTCAACAGCCCGCTCCGCCAAACAAACCAAATCAGCCTATCCAGGTCAGATGAACCTGGATGGACGAGTGTGAACGCCGCATCAGGAACCATCTCTGTTTATACTGCGATCTAGCGGGAAATCTGAGAGCTGACCAGCTCTAGTAGTGCCAGTAAAAAGAACCTGTCAATCAGAAACAATCACTATTAAGGTTTTGTTAGATTTGGGGGAAGCATGCAAATTTATTGATGAAGGCTTAGCCCAACAGCACAAGATGCTATAAATTCCTTACGACTATCCTTTGACAGTGGCAGCGCTAGATGGGCCCGATGGGGACTAGCCATGTACTAAGCACCACTACAGATATCATTCTGCAAGCTGAAGTTCTGTATCCCGAAACAGTATATTTATTCGTCGTCCACTATCCCCGCAACTCAGTTTTTCTCAGTTTACCTTGGCTGTAGAACCATAACCCATAAATATCATAGTGGGAGAAACCAATCATGCAATGGGACTCCAGCTCCTCGTCCAAGTGTTTCTTCTTGTGTGAAAGAAGGATAGGGGCTTTTGGGGGGCTTTTCAGATATCCATTACCCCTGGTTCCAGCAGCTTCAGAACAACACACAAACACCTACAGTACGGACAAACTGTTGCACATAACTATTGGGTTGAATTTGAACAGATTTTCTTATACTATAACAAGACCTATGTGCCTTATCAGTCAGATCTTTTACCATGTGATCAGCTTTTCTCTGAATTAGTATTGTCTTGCATGTTTTAAGGGTTTCTTGATATGTGGCTCGTATTTTTGCTGGGCCTCAAACCAACCAGCTTTAGCAATTTAACTGTTCAGTTGCTAAATTGAATGTTCTCTTCACTGAATGAAATCAACAGAAATGAGTATCATGTTCAGGTTATGTAACGCCATACCTCGCCACACCACCAGAGGGAGCCCATGTTCATGGTCTGTCTGCTACCGCTCCCTCTGCGACCACTTCCTGTTTGGGACTATATAAGTGCTAGGATCATTCATGGACTTTGTCATGTATTGCATGGGCTGAACCCCACTCTATGGGCAGTACTGTGTTACTTAGCCGTCTCGTCTCGTCTCGTGTCGTGGTATTGCTTTTAACCTTGCTGGTAGCACAGCCCTGTTAGCCATAGCTAGTACCGCTAGTGGTAATACCTCTAACCTTAGGGGTAGCATAACCTTACTGGACCATGTTCCATGTCATGTCGAGCTATGCCTTGTTTAGCCCATGTCACGTCTCACTGTTTCCATGCCTTATTATCCATGTCATGCCAAGATTAATTAATTAAATTAATTATTTTTCTTTTTGTATTTTTACACTAATATTTACACAATTAGACAATGCACATGGCGCAAAGAAGAACTTGAAAAAAAATGATGGGCTATTTTTATATTTTGCTCAAAGTAATAAACTACTAAAACATACACAATACAATTAGCAAAACTCTCATCAGGAGCACAAAATAAAATTAACGAGTAATTTCAGATTTTTGGTGTGTCTTCCCTTGCTTATGAAATGATCTCTGTATGGAAACAAACAAAATGTCTAAAGGTGCCACAGGTTAACTTGGTTGTCTCAAACCTGATGTAGTTAAACAGCCAGAGTCATCTGTATGACAAATAAAAATAATGCTACCTTCTCCTTTCAGGCTCTCTATTTTTCTGTTCACTGTGTTTCTGTTGTTGTTAAAATAACTGAATCATCTGCAGCTCTTCATGCGGCGCTTTATGTCTTTATCGGGAGAGAGAAGCAACTCGCATGGATTGGAAAGGGCTTGAATGAAGCACATTTGATTCTATAAAGATATTACAGGGTAATTGCTAATTGCCAGTGGTCCTTAGAGAAATCAATAAAAAGGTAATATGGACGATATAACAGTGGTGGGAAAGAGTGTTTACTCCCTTCTTGATTTCTTATTTTTTGCATGTTTGTCACACTTCAATGTTTCAGATTTAAAATGAGTCAACAATAACACAAGTAAACACACAATGTAGTTTTTAAATGAAGTTTGTTATTATTAAGGGAAAACAAAATCCAAACCTACATGGCCCTGTGTGAAAAAGTGATTGAAAAAGAAATTCAGGAACAAATGAGAAAGAAAGTAATTTATTACTGAAATTACATTTATTATTGATGTAAAACCTGTACAAAACCCTTCAACCCTTTCAATAGTGGGCAACGAGCTTAGAAACAAATTTGCAGATCAGCTATTCTAAAAACAAATACAGAAGCAATCACCATTAACCCTTTGAATACAGGTCATTTTAGAGCAAGAAAGAAAGAAAAAATGTAAATAAGTATTTGTGATTATCAAAAACAAGTTCATTGGGAAATAATGAATGATCAAATTAATTATCGTAAAGATATAGAAAATAAAGTCCTGTGTCCAAACTCAACTTTGGGTGTCCAAACTCAGTCCTGGAGGGCTACTGTCCTGGAAAGTGTAGCTCAACTTACCTCGGCACACCAGCCTGGAAGACCTTGATAAGAAGTTCAGGTGTGTTGCCTTGAGGTTGGAGCTTTACTCTGCAGTGGCCTTCCAGGAGCAGAACTAGACACCCCTCCTTTAGACCTATGTTGTGCATCAAAGGGGTTAAGCTTGTGCGTTTGACTCTGTCAGAGTGGCAGTGTGTGTTTTTTGTCATCTCA
This sequence comes from Rhodeus uyekii, assembly GCA_037043235.1. Lineage (NCBI taxonomy): Eukaryota > Metazoa > Chordata > Actinopteri > Cypriniformes > Acheilognathidae > Rhodeus > Rhodeus uyekii. Next base: position 917,942 of record JAWRVZ010000045.1, read on the forward strand.
ATGGTATGTCAAGACTTAAAGACACAGAATACATCCATTAAAATAACTCACAAGGAATGCCACATTTCTAATGTGCCAAGTGGATGGATAGACTGCGGTTTGAATTGACTTGGGAACTAAGCATACCACTACTCCTGGACCTTGTAATACAGATGTGAGACAGACAAGCCACCTCTAAATGTCCCCACTAGCTATTGCTCTGCCCAGGAAAATAGCCACAGGATGTTTGCCAGTACTGACATGCTAATGATAGGAACTTTCCATTAGCAAACTCTGTCCCGCTCAGCCATTACTACAACCAGTAGTGGCAGATTTGATGCCAAAGGGCATTACAAAGACTTTGTATAAAACCACAGGCAGCGAGAAAGGAGATTAGAAAGATAAAATGTATGAGTTTCGTAATAGTCAATGTCAGTAATGATCCTTTCAACCATTACAGGATGCCAAAACGGGTCTAAAGACCAGTGCCAAACCAATTGGTGTCCCTGGGTAACCCAAAGCTAGCTTAGAGTTATCAAGCACACAAACTCAGCAAATGTCCTCCTCCCTCACCACCTGTGGAGTCACTTCTGTGCTGAGATGTTTGCTGGATGGTCGTCTGGCCAAACCGCCTCTCTCATTTATTTGTTATTGTCCTTGTTATTTCTGTTTGGAATATGACGCACATCCCTTCCTCATGCTCCATGTTCCACAGACAAATGGACACAAATCAAGGTTGCCTCACGTAGCTTCCCGTCTTTGCACAGGTACTGTGTCTGTATTAGTAAACACGAAAAATTGTCAAAGAAGTCAACCTGAAACGCTTACTATGGCAAACCATTAACAACAGCTCGGCTAATGCCCATCGATCCATAATACACGTGCTGAGAGCTGAACAGTTCTACACACAGCCTGTTCATTTCTAATTCCCTTTGATTTCAGTATCTCAAATGTCTGTATATAGTGGCACCTTAGACATTTGCAAGTTAAAACAAATGGTAATGGGTGAAAAATTATTTTATACTTGATTTGCCATGTTTTTGAAGGATATTTACAATGCAGGAAAAGGTCAAGAAAGGTTTTGGATAAGCTTATATTTTAGACTGTCCAAAAATGAAATGTGTCTTGTTTTCTGTGTGTGAGAATAAACACGTATTGTGACAACATGTATTTCCAGCATAAATAAATTTTATTAAGGCCAATTATAATTCAAAATGCAAATAGATGTAATCCAAAAGGCCAATCTGAATTGAGTTTGCAAATATGACATAATTAAACTTGACTAGGTCACTTAACTAGTTTAAACATTAAATTAAAAAAAACCTTTCATATAGAATTATTTAAAACTTTATTTTTATGAGTTTAAAGTAGTTTTTTATATGTATTAATATTTGGAGTCATGAAATAGACACAGGAGGAAGGATGATTGGGGGTAAATCAAACTAACAAGGGAACAAGACGGGTGGGTTTACACAGTGACAAGACATGAACACGCAGCCAATGCAAAGAAGACCTTGATAAGAAGTAAAAAAAGCAGCAAAAGCCGCGTGTCCACATAAAACAGGACAAGACAGCGCACAGCTCATTAAAAACAAACTTTTTGAAACATGAAAGCACGAACACAAGCACTAACATGAAAGATAAATCATTACACGCGAGAGAGAGCACTGCGCGGCTGCCCGAAACCACGCCCACTCACATGATGTAGCCCACTCATCACAAGGACGATGAATGTCATGAATGTCCGAACCCCGACACAAAACCGAAACTGAACAAGACCAAAGTCTTGGGACCGGACATTATAACCCGCACACAAGACGTTAAACAGACAAGAGAGCGCGCAACTCGAGACACTAGAAATCGCATGCCTCCACAAAACATGAGACATTTCGGTGGTGTCAGAGCTCTGCAACAACACCAAGAAATGACTAGACCGAATTTGGCAGAACCCTGACAGTTACATTTATGCATGTTGCAGACCTTTTTATCCAACGTGACTTAAATTACATTCAAGAAAAAGATTGACATTCTAATCAGTTCTTGCTTTCCCTGGGAATCAAACCCATGACCTTGGTGTTTCAAGTGCCACACTCTACTGTTTGAGCAACAGGAAAGCTATCCTAATTAGTGTCCTTTCAAAGTAAAAGCAAATTAGTAATGTTTGATTTTAGTGATTTTTGATTAGTAATGTAAAATTTCTAAATCTGTATATGTCATTACCCTTTTAAAATGATGAAATCAAATGGTAATACCATGGTGCTAATATAGTGATTACCACCATAGTAATCCAAGGTAAAAGTGCAGCCTACTATTGAACATTTATGTTTACATTTACATAATTCATTTAGCAGTTTTATCCAAAGCGACATACAGCTGGGGAATACAACAAGCAGTTTATCTTAAAGAGAAGTGCTAGCAAATGCAAAGTTTCAGCCATGGTTCAAAATAGTACAAGATAGAATAGTTAAGGATTAGGGAATAGTGGGAGCATAGACATAGTTTGTAATGTGGCCTTTGAAGCTGGTTATCAGAGATTACCTCAAGATTCCTGGCCAAACTTGATTGGATTATGTTTGGTGAACCTGGCTGAATGGTGAATTTCTGCTTTAGTGACAGAGTGGCTGTTAAAGCGCTATCTTTGCTAGATTAAGTTGCAGGTGATTTTACATCAATGCTGAGATGTCCAACAGGCATTCTGAGATCCATGTGGGATCATCTGGTTGAAATGAAAAAAATAGAGCTTTGTGTTATCAGCATAGCAATGGTAGGAGAAACCTGTGCCTGTATAATGGGTGTCAGTGACGTAGTGTATGGAAGGAAGAGGGGGCCTAGAACTGTTCCCTGAGGTACCCCAGTAACCAGTTGATGTGTGTTGGATTTATCCCCTCCCTAGGCAACCTTGAAAGACTTACCTTGAAGTAAGATTCAAACCAGAAAAGTTGAGATCAGTAATGCCGAGATATGAGAGGGTGATCAGAAGGATCTAATTATTAACATTGTCAACCCAAAGATAGATCTAGCAGAATGAGAACTGATGATTTGGAATCAGCTCTTGAAATCCACAGAGCTTCATTATCCGACAGCAGGGGAGTTTCGGTTGAGCGGACACATTTAAATCTTGATTGGTTAATGTCCAGCTGTTTGTTCTGTGAAAGGAAAGATGATAACTGGTTAAAAACAACCCGCTCAAGAAGTAGAATGACAGGACTGTAACTTTTTTTGCATGTGTAGTGTTTTTAAAGTAGGGTTACTCAAGACTGCTTGAAAGCAGTGGGAAAACGACCAGGAGAGATGAGTTGATGTCCAACACTTCTCCAAAAAAACATGATAAATACCTTAAGTACGAGATGGACCTCTGGTTAGGCATCAAAAGAGTGTATGCCAGGCTTTGTACAGCTGAGGCTCTTATCTGGCTTCAGAGAGGGACAAACACAAAGTAATGAGAGTGGATCCATGGTTAATCATGATTTATTCTGGAAGCAATCACAGGCCAAAAGAAAAACACTGGGAGAAATTATAGAAAATAAGCATAGCAACGAGAGAATTCACTTCCTCTGCGTCTTCCCTAGGGTCATTTTGTCATGCGGACATTTCGGTTGTGCCACTGTTTAAAGCGTTGACTCGAGCCCAAACTTCACCCTCCTCAAGGGCAAAAGCACGCATCTCAATCAAAACAATCCCCTCCTGGAGGCTTTGTGTGTTTCTTCCTTCCCATGGACACAGGACTAGACTCCTTACGAAAGCCAGACTTCCACTCTTTCCCCAACTACAAAGATTTCATTTTTGGATCAGTTGATTCAGAGATTTCTGATCCTTAAAGTGCGCAAGAAAACAAAGTGCAGGAAAATAGGAGGGTCTGCCAAATTCAGACCATAGGACTTCCTCTTTCTTTAACAGTCCAAAACAGTGGCTACCAATAGTATTGCACAAAATAATGAAGGTCATTTCCACACGTACACACACACCAAGCACATAAACATTTCCATTTCATATCATCATAGATTTGATAAATAAATACGCTGTAAAAGAAAAGAAAAAATGTTTTTTTAGGTCATAAATTAAAGGGTTAGTTCACCTTAAGATGAATATTCTATCATCATTTATTCATCATGCTCTTTCGAATACATGTCTTTCGATTTTCTGTGGATCATCTAATACACGCTTTCAAAGAAAATCCTGATTACTTTTGGTTCAACATAATGAAAGTGAATGATGATAAAGCATTTTGGAGAGTTTTCCTTAATGTAAGTATATGTACCTGTTTAAACTCTAAATCTTAATTTTCTTAAAATGAATTATGTTTACAAAAATCCCAAATAACAGCAAAATGTTTTAAAGTTTGCTCTTACTTTTTAGACATCCAGTACAAGTTTGGGGCTGGGGCTATATTTGTCTGAACAAGCATTTGTCAGGAAACCTGTCTTTAAACACTTCTTATTTGTTACAGTTCTGAGAACGTTAGACTATATACCTCAAAATACCCAGAAATGTCAAATGACTCACAAACAATTCGGTAGATTTGTTGGACTGTGATGACTTGAACTCAAAAACCTCTCCATTATGACAGAGCTTTTAGTAAGTTGTCTGTCTTGTGTAATTGGACCCTTACAAATGGTGCAGTCAGCTGGAGCGATGTTACTGGTGTTTGCCAGTATGTTAGAACACTGATAATTAGCTTAAGCAAGATGCTGAATTCCCTGAGCTCATTTGTAATGCATTATAATGGGTTTAGATTAATATAAGCCGCTGTAAATAATTATACTTTTCCTTACCATCTGCCCTTTTCTGCCAAATGTGGTTGTGAAATCCCGTATGCACTAATTCAGCACTCTTAGTTTGGCCAAAAATGTTTTTCAAATCTGCTTTGATGTGACAGGAAGTGTTATTTTATTTTTATTTTGGGTTTTTATGCATATATATATATATATATATATATATATATATATATATCTTCGTCCTCGCGATTTCCCGCTCAATGCAGGGTCCGCGTGTCGTATGGCCTTTCTCCATCGGGTACGATGGTCTGGATTTTGAAAGGCCATATTCATAGGTTGCGACCGAAGTTTCGTCGACCGGTGCGTCGCTCCACCTGACGTCGAAGACCATCACCGTTAGCTTCTTCCCGAAGGTCGTTGTTCATAGCCGGCACCGCGTAGAGGTGGTGATTGGATTTCCACCGGCCTTATATATATATATATATATACAGTATATATATTATATCTACAGATTTAAAATTTCTATTCATTCTAATTGTAATGGGAGAAGATGTGCGAATGGCAGTGAAGCGACGGAACTGATCTTGGTAGGTCACATGAGTAGGTACCGAATGTAGTACGTCTGGATTACATTCATACTAAAAACATTCATACTATATAGAACAATAAAATGTTTACTAATTGAAAGGAAGAACCTACTAAAAGAGTATGTGATTTGGGATGCAGCCATTGTAAACACGGCCCCATTGATATATATAGTAATACCTTGAGATACAAGCATAATCCAATCCAGAACCGAGATCGTAACTCAAGTTGCTCGTATCTCAAATCATTTCCCCCATAAGAAATACAGAAACATTTTTTTATTCTGTTCCGGCCCTCAATTTTTTGTATTTTTTAGTTTTAGTTTAAATTTTTATAGCGACACACACACACAAATATAATATTTGAGAATTCCTGTGATATAATATAAAATGTGGTTTTAATTATGAGCTCTTACCTTCGAGACAGACAGTTTTACATAGATAACGCAAACACAATACAGAAGACTTGCGGGAGATGCGTACTGAAGTCAACTATGGAGGAAAATCCATGCTAAAAAGAAACGAGCGCAAAACTGATGTTTGCACACACAAAAATTACATCCGCGAGATAACAGATCTACACGCGAAAAAATGGCAACCCACAAGCTCATTTTAATCCCTCGCGCACGCCTGACATCTCATCTGCAGCAATACGCGTGATCTTCTCTCGACTGCTGTTTTTACTCCTGCAAACAGTTTTATTTTAGTGACGAATGTGAAGTGAACGAGTGAGGGAGTGGGCTCTGAGTGTTCAACCACATGTAAGGTGCTCATTTCTCAAATATGTACTTATCTCAAAGCAAGAATTCGCTCTAAGGCTAGAAGGCTTGCTTGTACAGTGGTACCTCGAGATACGAAAGGCTCATCTTACGAAAAATCCAAGTTACGAAAGCAAAGACGAATAATTTTACTGCTCCACATACGAAAAGTTTTCAAGATACGAAAGGTTTCTGAAAGTCTGAGATTCGCCCCATAACAATTTTGAAACTCGCGCCGCACGCCGCCATCTTAGTTATAGTAGACTCGCCACCATCCTCCTGCTCTCCCATTGGTTCCTGATGCTAGCCAAGCCATGAGATCCTTCTCTCTAATTAGACAGCATCCCTCCCATCATGCATCTTCTATACGTACGTGCTGGCGTGCTTTAGCTCAGCCACTCCGCACCCGAAACTTTACATTTTTTATGTGTTTTCGTAAAGTTAAGTGTACGTACGTTATCTGCCGTTTGTCCTCCTCCTCCTCTGCCGCCACTTTCGGAGATAGCCTCACTCGAAAGGTAAGCTTCGACATTTTACGTTATTTCATTGTTTATAGGTCAATTTAGCTTTATTATGAAATTTAATGGGGTGTTTTTGGAGGGCTTGGAACGGATTAGCCATTTTACATGTAAAATGTGTTCCAAGATACGAAAAACTCATTATACGAAGGCCGCCTCGGAACGGATTAATTTCCTATCTCGAGGTACCACTGAATCTCGGAATGCTCGTATGTCGGGACGCTCATATCTCAAGTTAATACTATTAGTTTACAGAAATAACTAAATATTTAAATATATTCCACATTTATTTCCAGTGCTGTTTCTCTTCATTTTAAGCAAACTGGACCTTCTTTTTGTCAACAGAATGTGTAATTGAACTTTGACATGAGCAAGAGTCACTCTTGTTACAGTCAGCATCTCTCAGCTACATGAGCACATAGTGACAACCAATCAGGATGGATGGCCTTGATCATCTTTGGTATAAATGCTGAAATCTAGCATTGGTATATCCCTGATGTGTTTCACGGGCTCATAGGATTGTCTTATGCCCCCCGACATCACCTTGTCTCCGCCAAGGCCACACTGTCCCAGCCTCGCAGTGCTTAGTGTCCCAGAAAACCCGGCAGCGTGTGGGCGGCTGTATCCTCATCCTCAATGAGAGCCAGTGTATCCACTGAGAGTTTTCCAGTTTGAAACAAGCAGGGCGTCAGTAATTTAATTGGTACTTATAATGATGGCATGGAGGGGTGAAGCACAGATGGAGCATAGTGCTTTTAATTAACGTCAGCCTACAATGATCTCACAATTAACTTCCTATTCTATCTATCTATCTATCTATCTATCTATCTATCTATCTATCTATCTATCTATCTATCTATCTATCTATCAATCATCCATCCATCCATCCATCCATCCATCCATCCATCTATCTATCTATCTATCTATCTATCTATCTATCTATCTATCTATCTATCTATCTATCTATCTATCTATCTATCTATCTATCTATCTATCTATCTATCAGTCCATCCATCTCCTGTATATATCCATCCATCCATCCATCCATCCATCCAAAAAACAGTAAACACAGTAATATTGTGATCATTAATGGTAAAGCTGAATTTTGTCACACAATACTTAAGAAATCATTATATTATTCTAATTTGTTGTTTGAGAAACATTTCCTATTAATGTTGAGAACAGTTGTACTATATGGGAACCGTGAGAGTTTTCTGTGGAATACATTTTTGTGGAAACCATTACTTTGATAGAAAGTTCAGAATTTATTTCAATTTTGTTTTTGTTTTTGTAACATTATGAATGTTTTTACTGTCACTTTTAATAAGTTTAATACATCACAAAGTGTCAATTGAAAAAATATTTCTGATTGCAAACTTTGAAATGGTAGTTTGTAAATATTTATTTTGCTCAATACATTTTTAGCTTAGTTAATAAATAAAGTATCCTATTTATTTGTGTTCTGCATTCTGTGTGTCAGGTTCAAAGTTTAACAAAGTACATAAGTCATAATTATGTATATCCAATAATTGTCACTGAGCTGCACAAATAAATGACGTAAGTTCGGCTACACCCTGTGCCTTCTTTTCACGAATGATCAGGCCTGTGTGTCAGGAAGAGGCAAAATATAAGTGAAGAAAGCCAAAAGGTTACACTCTATCAGTATAAAAACAGAAGAACGCAGAGAGGGAGGATATCCGCAAGGAAAGAAAAAGGAACAGATAGCTCGAAATAAGGAGTTGCAGATAGAAAAGAAAGAACTACAAAGATAAAATAAACTACACTATTTGTTTGAAAGTATGAGAAAATGGCTCCCTTCCCATTTTTGTCTTGTGGTTGTTGCATAAGCAGTTGTCCCTTTTAAAGAACAGACACAGATGGACAATATTCCCTCTCTGTTACCCTGTTTTCCTCCCACTCACCACCCCCTCTTCCTCACATCCTTCGTCATATTCAGCAGAAAGTTTGGAACACTCTTAAGTTCACTCCCTTCCATTGATTCCTGCAGCATGTCTGTAAAGATAGCCTCCATGATGTTCTGATTTACAAAGGCCTTGTTCCTTTCACCACACAGAAACAGAAAGAATTGATCTTTAGTATCAAGGAAATGGAAGAAGAAAAAAACCTGCTGAAGGCCTTTGCACATCCCACACACTTTGCTACTTTTCTGACGTACATAAAATCAACCAAGACTTCCGTTCCAGAATCAGCACTTCCACAAACTATACTTTTGACCTTGTCTCTCGACCCACACTCACCGCCTCTGCTGTCCTTACTGTTGAGTGATCATCATTTACAATGCATTCCCAGACAAAATATCACCGGAAAGATGGCGATTTATATGTATGTATGTCTATTCAGTGGTGTGAAAAAGAGATTACCCCCTTCCTGATTTCTTATATTTTTGCATGTTTTTCACACTTAAATGTTTCAGATCATCAAACAAATATAAATATTATTCAAAGAAAACACAGGTAAACATAAAATGCATTTCTTAAATGAAGGTTGTTATCATTAAGGGAAAACAAAATACAAACCTACATGACCCTGCGTGAAAATGTGGTAATAACTGGTTGGGCCACCCTTTTGTTTGCAATAACTTGCAAAGAGTCTTTTACAGCTGTGAAGGAATTTTGACCGACTCAACTTTGCAGAATTGTTGTAATTCAGACACATTGGAGGGTTTTCGATTATGAACTGCCTTTTTAAGGTCATGCCACAGCTTCTCAATAGGATTCAAGTCAGGAATTTGACTGAGCCACATAAGACTTCATTTTATTTTTCTTCAACCAGTCATAGGTGGACTTGCTGGTGTGTTTTGGATCATTTTAGTAGACAGCAGAATTCATGGTTGCATTTATCACAGCAAGTCTTCCAGGTCCTGAAGCAGCACTACCACCACCAAATTTTACTGTTAGTCTCTTCAGTCCACTGAGTATTTTCCCAAATGTTTTGGGGATCATCAAGATGTTTTCTGGCAAAAAATAGCTGAGCCTTGATGCTCTTTTTACTTAGCAGTTGTTTTCATCTTGGAACTCTGCCATGCAGGCCATTTTAGCCCATTCTCTCACTTACGATGGAGTCATGAACACTGAACTTAACTGGGGCAAGTGAGGCCTGCACACAAGCGCAACACAGCCCTGCAGAGTGTCTGCACAGTCTGTGACTACTATACCCTCCCCTGTGAAGATCATTAATCCCATCTTCAACCAGACAGAACTGGATTTAATATTTTGAACTGAATTGTTGTCAATATAATAATCATGCACTGTTTGTCTGTTGGCCAAAGGAGAACTGGTCCCCCGACTGAGCCTGGTTTCTCCCACGATTTTTTTCTCATTCATTCTGTCACCTGCTAGAGTTTTGGTTCCTTGCCACTGTCGCCTCTGGCAATGGTTGGCCAGTTGGCCGGCCACTCCTGGGAAGATTCACTGCTGTTCCATGTTTTCGCCATTTGTGGATAATGGCTCTCACTGTGGTTTCCTGGAGACCCAAAGCTTTAGAAATGGTTTCTTAACTTTTTTCCAGACTGATAGATCTCAATTACATAATTTGTCCTTTCTCATTTGTTCCTGATTTTCTTTGGATTTCGGCATGATGTCTAGCTTTTGAAGATCGTTTGGTCTATTTCACTTTGTCAGGCAGGTCCTATTTAAGTGATTTCTTGATTGAGAACATGTGTGAAAGTAATCAGGGCAGAGTGTAGCAAGAGAAATTGAACTCAGGTGTTATAAACCACAATTAAATCAAAGGGGAAAGCACTTTTTTCACACAGGGCCAGGTGGATTTGGATTTGTCCCCTTAATAATTACAAACTTTATTTAAAAACTGCATTTTGTGTTATCTTTGACATTTAAAATTAGCTTGATGATCTGAAACATTTAAGTATGACAAACATGCAAAAAATAAGAAATCAAGAAGGGGTGAACTATCTTTCACTTCTCTGAAATCATGTGTGTGTGTGTGTGTGTGTGTGTGGTAATTGTACATATTGTTAATAATGAAGTTTCAATTTTGTACATTTAAAATGTATTATAAGACACTAAATATAAATGACACTACACTAAAAAATATAATCAAGATTTTTAATAAAAGTGTTTTAGTATGTTTGTTACAATCAAAATATGTGTAATTCTGTAAAGTATATAAAAAAATCATAAAACATTATCATTATTGTTTTTACATTATTTAAAATTATTTAATTGGTATTGTTTGCAAGTATAGTTCTTTATTTATTTTTATATATAGCCTACTTTTAAGATTTTGTACATTTTGCGCACATTCACAACAAACAAGGCAAGCACATTTGTTTTTCACAAAGGTATGTAGGGAACATTTCTGATTGGTGGATCTCACACTGGGTCAACAGCCTGACACAAAAGCTTGTGCTTTATGTATTTTCCAAGATGATAAATAGCATTTGGAGTCATTAACATCTAAATCAAAGGTTTGTTATGGAGTGCGGGCACCCACTGGCTGAAACATTGGCGCATTGTTACAGTCTAATTGTATGACTTCATTAAACAGTCATACAATTTAAAAAAAAAGAAAAGAAGAAGAAAAAAAAAAAAGAGAAAAAGAAGAAGAAAGAAAACAAACTCCTGCCAATGTCCTGTAGGCTACTGTCACAATCTTAAATCTTTAATGATTCCAGCCTGGCCACAATCAGCCTTCTCTGCTCAACTAGCTCCCCCATCTGCCCACAGGAAAGATTAACAGACATTTTATTTAGGGCCACAATTGTTCCCATTCTTCCCCCACAGTAGAGAAATGCACTCTCAAATCAAACATTACCATCAGCATGCTCAGACTGAACATGAATTCCAAGTTTCATCATTTCTAGGACTCTCTGAACACTTGCCAATATGCCTTGGTTTATAATATCAAATCTGATCAAAACTCAATACATTTTAGTGCACCTTATTTTATTCAGTATAAAAACTTAAAAAAAAGCTTTTAGGAAGAAAAAATAGATGGTAAATCTAAATCTTTTACTTTTAAAATAAATTGTATTATACTATTATACTATTACTATTACTATAACTTCAAAACAGGCCTTGTGAAAGAACTGACTGAAAGTTCAACCTGTAACTGTTATGTTAGTCCAATATTGGGCACAGCAATTCATAGCATGATGCCATAAATACAGAAAATGATATCCATACATATAATCACTTCTGTATCTGCTAGAATCGTTTTATCATGTATTTTGCACCACAAAATTGTACGGCTCTTATACTTGCTGCCTCTGCTTAAACAGATCGCTCTTTTCAATCTTGGAATATCTCTAAATAATGAATAGGAAAAACACTTGAAAAAAAGAGACATTTTAATAGGTCTACTTAGGTTATACTGCTTAGGCTAGTTATTTCTGAGGGTCAGGTCCATTAACTGTAAATGGCTTAGCTACGTATAATCACAAAGAGTTCACAGAACTAAACTCCCAGAATACTCTGAAATGCTAAATGACTCACAAACTATTCACTGGACTTGTTGGACCGAAAAGATTTCATTTTGTGAAGCTTTTAAGCTCTCTATCTTGTGTAATTGGACCATTACAAATAGTGCAGTGTTTGCTTTTTTCAGTATGTTGGGACACTGAAAACTAGCATTTAGTCCTAAGCAAGACACAAAACTTCCTGTTCTCATTTGTAATACGGTACAAATTTTTTTTTTGAACCCATTTATTGATTACATAGTTTTGATTGATCGTAACGTCCTTCTTTAAAAAAACGATCAGTCGTGATGCACATAAATTCAATAGCTTACAGCTATTTTCGACTATTTTGTAATAAAACGCACACACACAAAGTAACATTGCTAAAATAATATATAAATATAAACATAAGGCTTTTATTTTGCAATAAACTAGACCTTTATTTTGACACAATGTGTCACGTTTCCTTTTAAAGATTCCCGTGTTGCTGCATGTTTCAATCTGAATTCCAGAATTGATAGAAGTAGGAATTGACTGTACAGGAGAGGTTCGCGAAACTTCATATTGATGATCGGAATGATTTGTGAGTTGGCTTTCACTGTCAAATAAGTTTCGTTTAAATTGACTGTAGTAAACGTGTAGTTGTCAACCAGCTGTACCTACCAACTTGTGTCTGGATACTGACTGTGTAAATGGATGATTTATGCTTGTAATCTCTATAAATAAGATGTCGACGGTATATATATATATATATATATATATATATATATATATATAAAAATGGCAAATATATTTATGTGAAATTATTATATTGGCTTGTTTACTGATGCAATTGATGCTTTTCAGGATACGTGTATTGACACATGTAGGGTTCAATTGAAGGGGAAATATAGTAAAAAGGAGTTGAACTAATGAGTGGAAGGAGGAGTAAACCCAACCGGGGTGGAGGACGGTTCAATAAACCCAGAGGAGGAGGAAGAGGAAGAGGAGGAGGTGGTGGAGGAAGAGGAGGAGGAGGAGGAGGAGGAGGTGGTGGTAGCAGGAAAGCTGCCAGTGGAGGCTGGGATGATGGAGATGATTTCAGCCTGGATTTTCGTCCCAGTCAGTCATTCAAGCCTCCGTCATCTAGAGGTTCAAGAGGTGGAGGTGTCCGTGGGACTCGTGGAGGAACCGGCCGAGGAAGATCTCAGGGACTGCCCAGAAGACATGATGTAGAAGAGGAGGAAGAGAAGAGATCCAGATTCAGACCGGAGCAAGGGCAACTACCCCTGCAGAAGATACACATGACGTCAGAGAACAAACTACAGGTCAAAGAGCTGCTGCGGGAACTCCAGAGCCAGGACTATCACGCATCTAACAGGTCAGCTTGTGTGTCTTTCTATAGAGGAAACAGTGGTCATCCACGTTTTCTGTCAAGTTCTGTATCTACCAAGTAAGTCTAGTTTTAAGACACAAACCGATCCAACCAACTCCAAGGTGAATCACAACATCACACGCTTTGATTTTAATAATAGCTGGACTGTAGATTTAGTTAATTGCAAGTGATCTACCTATTTAAGTTACAAATTTGATATAAAATTATCTTTTTCATTTGCATTTGTATTGTCAAATTGTACAGACGTCTTGGAAAGACTTCTTCTGCCAAAATGAATTAAAAAGAACATTGAATGTGAAAGGAATGATCTGTTATTACATTTAGTAAACTTTATAATCCTGAAAGACAACTTCCATGACTTTCTGTATCAAACTTGCTCTTTTAATGAAGTCGTTTAAGACTGTGAATAAAGTTTAAAGGTACATCTATTGTAAATCCTATGAATCTGTAGATTGCATCTAAACGCATGTCAAATTATTGGCTTTATCAAACCATATCAGAGGTCTTTAAACACAAGTATATTATTGTTGAAAATGTGTGGGGGTTTTACATTTAAACCCATTTTTTGCAATTTAAGTTGTAGTTTATATTGGTTGTTCAATGTTGAATCCTCTATTCTTGTCATGTAGCGGCTCTGATTATGAAGATGGCGAGGAGGAAGAGGACAATGAGGAAGAATATGATGAGTTGGACCATCGTGAGGACGGTCAGTTCTGGGTAACCCATGATGATGGAGTGGAATATGCAGAGAATGAGGACTGGATGGAGGATTCGGTTGAGGTGAAGCATGTAAAGCCAGAGCCGGTGATTTCTCTGTTTGCTCTCGGCACTCTTTGCAGGTACTAATATTTCAATATTTTGTTACTATTGTAACAATGGTACTCTATACAAAACGTCCCATTAAATCTACCATAAAAAAGCAGCCGTTGCTTTCAAAAAGTCACTGTAAAAAAAAATACAGCGATAATGTTTGATGTATTACGGGATGACATATTGGCGCCTGCATATTATACCACTTAAAGCCATTTATTTCAATATTTGATATAATGTTAATGCATCAATCAACTAACTAAATCTGCGTTGTACCTTAAAATTATACTGATAACCACTGTGATAATACAGGTGGTACAATTCAGAAGCCTGTCCTCAAAACATGACCAATACTCATGGATGGAAAGTGCACAGGGTCATACGCGCAAAGGCAAAACACCATCAAATGAAACATTAACACCCTATTGTACATGTCTGCTAACATGAATGACCTGAACCAAAGTTATTTATATAAAATAATAAGCGAAGTATCACGCGAGGATCTCCTTCTACTGTTTTTCACCATAAATTATTCAGTCATTTAAAGTTTTTATTTTTAAATGCTTAAGTATCCAGTCATCGACTCTTGTGTTTCTACCATGTTAAATGTTTGGCAGCCGTTCTTCTAACCTTTATTGATGGAGTGTGTAACTTTTAATTTCCTAAACAATCACGTAGGAAGAAACATCATGGCCATGTTCCAGGACTTTTTATCCTGTACTAAATCTGGTTGTTCTCTCAATATGTTAGTAACTCAGGATTCCCCGTGTTTCAGGTATGGGTTTGACCGAGAGCGCAGCAGACAAGCTTTGGAGGCTGGAGAAGGTAACGGACGTGGTGAGGTTGGAGCGACATTAGAGTTCCTGCTATCCCAGATGTTCACTGAGCGTTTTGGCCCGAGCGCCCTCAGCCCCCAGACATCCGACCTCCCTTCCCAAGAGGAATGTGTAGCTTTGCGACAGGAAGAGGCCCTCGCTTTGACCGCGATCTACGGAGAACGGTTCTGTGAACGCATCAGCAGTCGAGTTTGGACTATTCAGCTGGATTTGCTATGGCTGGATATAAGCCGGATGAAAATTTCAGATGCTGCGAATTGTAAAAAGCAATCGGGATCCAATAACATTTGCAAGTTTTACCTGAAGGGGGCAGGTTGTAAGTTTGGTAACCGCTGCAAGTTCAAGCACCAAACTCATGAATCGAGCTCTTCCAGAGATTTTTGTAAAGCAAGTCAACCAGGGTTTAGCAGCACAGAAGCTCCTGTTTATCAGCTGGAGATTCGTTTCCAACCAGGTAGTTTTTATCCTTTTCAACCTCCGTTCGTGGCCTTCAGTAGCACTGATGAATCGCTTTCAGGGCCGGGACGCCTCAGTGTCACAGAGTACCTGTTCGGGCAGTCACTCAGTGCTGCGCAGGAAGGTGAGCCGGTGGTCTACACCCTCATTTCCTGTTTGGAGGAGGACGGACCTGTGAGAGAACTGCTGTCAGCTGCTCATCACAAGTACAGTGCTCCGCCCCCAGTGCTGGCTCCTCCCACCGTCACTCCGGCAAGGACTCGGAGCAGTAGGAACACCGTAGACGGCATTACGAATGGTACGGGAACTAGAGAACGATTAACCAAGACCATCGAGACAACAAACCACAGACTGAATCAAAAGGAAGGTGAGGGATTGGACGTCTCAAAATTTGTCATAATTAAAACCATACTTAAAAATGTCATAATTTAATCTCTGTGTGTTCAATTAGAGGCTTCATTCCTAAGAGAGGATGTTGATGAAGAACAAGAGGAGGATGATTATGAAGATGTAGTGGAATGTATCCCAGTGGAAAACGAAAGCTATGTTAACTTGAGGAAGAGGATGGTGAAGAAGGCTGAGGTCAAACCTGAGCAAATACAGCAAGAGAACAAGAAGCTCTGCAGAGAGTTCAAGAGGAAAGAGGTAACTTACCTGACAATTGTGCAAGACCTATCCTGCCCTCATTGGCTTGGATGGGTCTGAATGTTTTTGGTGTTGTAAATTAGGAACATTTGCTATCATTTACACATCATTGTAGGTTTTCAAATCTGTATAGAGTGCTGCAGAGATTATAAGGCTGCCCGGGATTGGCCCCTGGATTCCTCAACCAAATATTCAATGGGATTTTCCAGGACAAACACAGAGTAGTTGAGTTTCAGTAGTTTGCAAGAGAGCGAGTATGACATTTATGTCCTCAACAACCTCCGGAGTCCCTATTTGACCACTTGTTATGTCGTAGAATAAAATGTTAAAATATTTTGAACTTGCATTAAGTAAACCAAACACCCACAAACAGGACAAGGGCGCTGGAAGTGCACAAATGCTAACTTGTTTCTTTGTTTTAGGACTTATTCATGTAGCACTTTACGACTTTCTTTCATGGAACGTAAACATTTAGTTTTTGAAGAGTACCGTATTTCCCCACAGATAATCCGCACCCTCATATAGCCCGCGGGTTTTGTGTAAAAAAGTGTTGACATAACCCGCGCCTTCATATAACCCGCACCCATAGATTTATGAACTTTTTTTGTGTAAGTTTACATTTCGAATGTTGCTCGCATGACGTCAATTATCCGTAACTGTTCATGATCGGTACACAGTGCTTGTGCGCAAAATTCAAACAATAAGAAAACAAACACAAGTCAGAATCAGAACAAAAAGAAAAAGCAGTCTTTCCCGCTGTGCAGAAGCACGTCTCTTAAGAAGCGATTCTACAGGGTCGGTTGAGATGAGAAGTGCCCGCCCTCATGGCAGCACAGCCAATCACGTCGTCTTGCATGATTGACAGGTCAGACAGCCTATCAGCACCAGCTGTCAGAGTGAAAGTACAAGCGCCAGAGACAACAAACCTCACAAGAAAGAAAAACCGCACAAAAAACCCTTATGTCCTTAGGGACATAATATATTGAAATATTGTGAAATGGCCCGCACCCTTAAATAACCTGCACCCCCCTGTAGGGTTTGTAAAATCTGGTATAACCCGCGGGTTATATGCGGGAAAATACGGTACTTAAGAAAAAAAAAGAAATTTTGTTAAGTGACCAACGCAATGTCCCAAATCTTCAGAAATCATATGATCGCTTTATACGTATAGGCTGAAATTTAAGTTTTATTCACTGAAGATCTTGCGTTCCACTATAGGTTTTTGAATCAACTATGCCGCCTTATAACACAATGCTTCAGGAATTATGTCAAACTTCATTGGTTCTCCAATGTCTTGTGACCGATCCGAGTGAGTTCTTTGTAATTTTTGTCCTCAGTCAATTTCATGATGTGGAATAGAGCAGCCAGGATATTGATCAAATGTTCTCCTTTTGTGTTCCACAGAAGAAAGTGATTAAAATCGTTTTTTCATGATTTGGGTTAACCGATCGTTGTGTTCTCTCTGTCAGTCTTCGAGGCGGTATAAATCAATGCAGGAGCAGAGGCAGAAGCTACCGGCATGGCAGAAGAAAGAAGTCATATTGGAGTGTTTGGATGAGAACCAGGTTCTTGTCATCAGTGGGATGACTGGGTAAGGCTGTGATCTGCAGCATTTCTATTCTGATAACCGATTTTTCTTTGACGTTCCTGACATCTCTTAATATCTGAATTAACATAACTTCAGGTGTGGGAAAACCACTCAGATTCCTCAGTTTATCCTGGACCGTTTCCTCCAGACTGGGCGGACGGATAGAGTGGCCAACATTATTTGCACTCAGCCACGGCGAATCTCTGCCATCACTGTGGCGACCCGAGTGGCCCAGGAACGAGCGGAGGCCCTTGGTCACTCTACGGGCTACCAGATCCGTCTGGAGACCGTCAGGGTAACACAGTTTTTCGAACCAACTTCATTTACTGGCCATCAAATACTTACAATGTATTCTTAAAGATTAAATCCAGATTCAGTGTCCCATGATCCTTCAGAAATCATTCTAATATGCTTAAGAAATGTTTTCTATTACTAACAATGCTTAATGTTTTTGTGGAAACTGAACAGAAAGTTCAAAAGATCAGCATTTATTTGAAATGTAAATCCTTTGTAACATTGTAAAGGTCACTTTTGATCAAATCCTTGCTTTATAATTTATATAAAAACATGCCGGCTTGTCCTAATGCTATTGTATATGTTGTCTTGTATCCAGTCCTCCAGCACAAGGCTGATGTTCTGCACCACCGGCGTCCTTTTGCGGAGGCTGGAAGGCGACTCTGAGCTCCGCGGCATCACGCATGTGATCGTGGATGAGGTCCACGAACGGACAGAAGAGAGGTTTGTGGAAAGCACACATGCATGTAACATTGGCATGATGTGAGTCTGACAGTAAAATGATTCCTGCCTCGCAGTGACTTCCTGTTGCTGGTTCTGAAGGATCTGATTGTAAAAAGGACTGATCTGAAAATAATTATGATGAGTGCAACCCTGAATGCTGAGCTCTTCTCACAGTACTTCAACAACTGTCCCAGCATCCATATCCCAGGTACTCCGCACCATTACAAACAAAGAAATCATAAATTATACCTTTCATTAGAGAGGACGACCCATTACGCCCTTTTACAAAGTTTGTTTTTGGGGTCTACTAAAATAGGTTTTCAAGCATAAATGTTCAAAAACTTTTTTCCCACACATATTTTAGATTGTTGCAGCACCTCTCTTCCTAGTCCATCAGTATCACTCTGTTTAGTGTCTGTCTCTATGAAGCCATTCCTTCTGGAAAGGTCAATGTGCTCAGATTGGTTGGCTGGACTGGTGTCCTGTCATTGTTTAACCACTTGGAGCGAGTTTGAAATATCACACGCTTAAGCTTACGCAAGTTTTAGCGAACTATTAACGCAACTCAACAAGGCCTTGGCCCATTTTTTTGCTCATGCCTTGGGTGGAAATGATTTTAATGAGGAATATTGTGACCAAAAATAATGTATGTTCCCAAAATAAAATGTAAGATTACTATCAAGGCATTTCAGAACTCAGGCATTATACACCAAAGAAAGTTTAAACATTCACTGATTCATGTTATTGATACTTTTTACCAGTAAAAAGATGTAAACTCTGTAGTTGACAAGAATGTTACCCATCACACATTTCTTACTTGATTTCGACTTTCCTATCTAAAGGACGAACTTTCCCGGTGGAGCAGTTCTTCCTCGAAGACGCCATCGCTAAGACCAGGTATTGACATAAAACACCTATTGCTTGGTCTATGATTATTCGTCTACATGCATTCTTCACACAATTTTAAATATACAATTTGTACAACACATGTTTTATTTATTGCTTTGAAGGTATGTCATTGAGGATGGTAGTCCATACCGACGCTCCACAAAGCAGACTCGTCCCTTCGGTCAGGGTAGCGCCGCTGGAAAGGGCCGGGCTCCTGTTGAAGACTTTGATGATGATGGTGGCTGGTCCTATACCTCCTTAATGAAAAAGGATTCGATCAAAGACTCCATCCCGGATCAGCAGCTCAGTCAACAGGAGCTCACGCTCCGATATTCCAGTAAGAACTATTATTTGTTTTTTTTCCCAACTTTTTTTGACTGTTGTCAATTGAAATTGAAAATTAGTTGACTTGGTGTTTCCAATTGCTTGTAAATCTCTCATTAGTTTTTAACTATAGGTAGGTCAAATAAATGCAAGTAATTCAATTAGTTGATGAGTTTGTTGAACTTTCCTTCAGCTCATACATTAGAGATTGGCGCTTGCAACGCTAAGGTTATGGGTTTGATTCCAAAGGAAAGCAAGAACGTATTAGAATGCATTCAAGGTACACGTTGACTGCAAGTTGCTTTGCATAAAAGCGTCTGCCAAATGCATGCATGTAATTGTAAACTTTTAAGTGGGCTTATTACAAATTATGGTAGATTGTTAGTTCTTGGTTATTTTAAAAGTCAAAACAAATTTTACATCTTGTGGTATCATTTGACATTTGCTGTGTTGGGATAATGCAATACAAGTAACGTGAGTTAAGTAATAAGATTATCTGAGTTACCTTTTCATATAAGTAACGCAAATTACTTTGTTTTCCCATTTATTGACTGAAGTCATGTTGAGAGAAATTTGAAGTGCAGAGACATTGTGTGACATTGTGTGACATTGTGTGACATTGTGTGACATTGTATTTCTAAATGTGAGCAAACATTTACTCATCTCGCTTGCACAAACATAGATTCAGTATTCCTCAAAATGACTGAAAACAGTGAAGCGCAAACTCTGGAATAAAATTAAATGTTAAAAAACACAAATGTACTTAATGTCACTTTATTAACAAATGTCTTTGCTGCTGACCTGCGACGATCCAATTTAACCATACCAGTAAGCATCACTTTTAATTAAACCTCTACACAACACAGTTTGATGGTATTAAATTCTACCTCTATCTGAGTTTTCTCAGATGTATAAAGATATTAGTGCCATTGGTCTATTAGAGAGCCTTAAATATAGATTTGAATTAGCATTTTACTCTTAGTTCTACCTGTCTTGGACTACAGGGGCCAAATTTACTAAACGGGACAAGTTAATGTGAGAGCGAAATTCCAAAAAAAATGTTGGGAGTGGAAAGATTGTGTGTGATCCACTGACGACACACAAATTTCCATAATGACCAACGCAAACTACCAAGAGCTGTGCAAATTTGCATCTGGTTTAAAACATGCTTTGTTTTGTAGTGAAATAATGACACAAATACCAGTAATTTAACTAGAGCAAAGCTTAGAAAATCATCTTGCATAATTTATATACTCTCCGCCCATACATTTTGCAATTGAAAGGGAAACTCCTACAAATGCATATGAAGGTCAGCTGCCAAAAACAAAACTGTGACTATTTTTTACACCAAAAGAGGCTTTGCACTGGCACAAGCTGTCAGTAAAACTGGCCCCTGGTGTCACATGAAGCCCTGAGGGATGCTTTGTCAACCATTTAAAAAGCAGTCAAGAAAGCAAAATCCCAATATTATTTGAACATCGTAGATAAATATAGGCATAAGCCTTGTTTATTTTTTCCTAATATTTACTCTGCTTTAAACCCCTCTTCTAAAGCTCACCCTATGATATTTTCCATCAGAAAATGAAGACTTTCTCCAGATTTTTTTTCAAATTAATATTTTTAGTCAGAGGCCACAAACTATACAAACTGGCTATATCCAGTCTGGACCTTCTCCTTGCTTATCTGTTTGGTGTATTTGAATTCGTCTCCATTTCTTCCTAATTGTATTACCCAAATAAAGCATACATTTTGTTTATTTTACATTCTTTCACCACATACAATAATGTATATTTTTAACACTTTAGGGCTGTTTTAGCTCTGCTTTTGACATGGTCTAACACAGGGGTGGGCAAACTACGGCCCGCGGGCCATATCCGGCCCGCCGAACTTGCCGAACCTATATTAAACCTTCATTTTACATTTCCCTGTAATGTCACTTTGTCGCGGCTGCAAGCGGCAGTGGCGCTGAAAGTGTCGTGGAGAGTAGGCGTGTGTCGCAAACTCCTCTACACCCCCCTTTATAGCGTTAATTGCGTGCTAAAAAGGAACGAGCGCAAGAGCTACACGCGTAAATACGGGTACCCGCGAGCTCATTATAATCACTCGCGCGCGCGTGACATCTAATCTTCTCACGCGCGAACATTCGCACGCTCTCAACTGCTGTTTTTGCTCGCGCGAGCATTTTTATTTTGGTCAGTCGTGGGCGGAGCTTGCTCTTGTAACATCAAATGTCATTGGATAGTTCCCTTTTTTCCAGAGGTCAGTTGATTGGACGCCTGTGATTGTCAATCTAGAGCTGAGGCAAAGATATGATTCAGTCACATTGCATATTATGTTTTTTCTGTCGATTAAATTGTATTAATATTGTTTTGTTGTAATTTCACGTGTCCCAGTCGAGTGATTTAAGACCAAACTATACATTATACAAGTTTTCTAGGATTTATTATAAGTAAATGCACATGTACGACCTTCTGAAAAGAAGTTGTATGCTGTCAACGTTATGTTGTTATTTGCTGCATTCAAGAACATGACCTGCAAATACAAGAAGATATATAGTGTACGTTAGAATAAAATGTACATGACACTTAGAGCTCATACACCAGTTTTGAAGTCAATAAATATTTTAAATTGAGGGAAGTATATCCTGCCTGTGCTCTGGTCATGTCCCTATATATATTTCCCTCAGTTATTTTCATGCTTCTGTTGTCATATTTTATTTTTTTATTCATGAAAACAGTATGTATTTAGTGTACCTTCATCAGGGCTCAGAAGAACAAACATAGTAGTGTTTTTCAGGTAGAACCAGTAATTACTCTCAGCTAATTTAATATATATATATATATTAAAAATATCAGAATTTATTAAAGTTACAAAAGTCAAGAGCAGTGAGTTATTTTTATTGTTTTTTATTTTTGAGCTTGCGTACCCGTGTAGCTCTGTTTTCCGTAATGTAAATTTACGCGCACACAAACATCAGTTTTGCGCTCGTATGTTAAAGTCATGGATTTGCCCCAAACCACCCCCCCCCCCCCCCCCCCCCCCCCCCCCCCGGTCCACAATCCCGGCCCCTCTGTCAATTTTAAGAAACCAATGTGGCCCGCGAGACAAATAGTTTGCCCACCCCTGGTCTAACATCTCCTTGTCTTCAGATGTGAACATGGTTTGGGATTGAAAGGAACTGTCTTAAATCTCATCTCCTATATTAAGGGCCTTAAATCTGCTGCTCATTTCCATTAGGGAGTCCCTCAGGGGTCTATATTGGCCCCTACACTTCTTTTTGTATATTTGCCCTTTGGGTTAAATAAAAAAAAAAAAAAAAAAAAAAAAAAAATATATATATATATATATATATATATATATTTCCATTGTTATGCAGATGATAACCAGATTTATGTCCCCATCAAATGCTCTGGTCATAATTCTGGCTGTCTGATTTTATAGCACACTGAACTCTAGTGAGTGAAATATCTCTGTGCATATCTTGTTAAGATTACTCGAGGTCTGTAGTGAAAACGTTGGCTGCAATGGATCTTGACAAAATCAACATGGACCTGGTGGAGAGTCTGTTGGAGTGGATTGTTGATGGAGACCACAGCTACCCACCAGGTAAAGAGCACAATGCATGTGGAACATAGTTACAGATTCCTTATAAATAGTCACATTGATTGACTGTTTGTTTGTTTTATGTGTATGAATGTACAGGGGCTGTTTTGGTCTTCCTACCAGGACTGGCTGAAATAAAACAATTATATGAACAGCTGCAGTCAAATAGGATGTTCAATAATAGACGAACAAACAGGTAAATTATTTCTAATGGATCCAGTTGTTTGGTTATTGTTGTTCATGTAAATGTAAACTTTTTTTTTTCTTTTTTTTAAGGAGTCTTTATGAGTGAATTCATAAAGAACATGTTCTAGACATATTTTTATCTGAAATCAAAGGAAACTATTTTTTAATCATTTTAGAGACATCATTTTAATTAAGAGCGCATTTGACCTTATCCTCTCATTACTGTAGTGCAGTAAATACATAGTGACATTTTTATCCATAATGGTAGTGTTAGTGGAACTGTATCTGTAATGTTTGCTAATTAACTGTAAATAAGAGAATCACCATTGAGAATAAAGGGAAATATGAATAACATAGATTACTATAGAATCATTTCACAGGCCAAACATCTTAAAAAGAAACTTAATTTTCTATATCATATGAAATATATCGCCTGTTTCTAGTTACCAAGTGTAATGCTGTAAAAAATGTATGATGGTTTTCCGCAAAATTACATAGTACAGCTGTTGAAATAACTAATAATAAATGTTTCTTGAGCATTAAATCAGCATACTAGAATGATTTCATGTGACTAAAGACTGAAAGTAATGGCTACTGCATAATCAGCTTTGCCATCACAGGAATAAATTACAATTTCATTTAAATTACAGGTATTTTTGATTGTAATATTTTTTTTTTTTACAAGATTACTGTTTTTACTGTATTTTTGATCACATAAAATTGTAACCAACCCCAAACGTTTGAACAAAGGTGCATTTAATATGATTTTGACATGTTTTCACCTTTAGATGATCATATTTAGTTATGTTTGTGTGTAAAATATCCAGGTGTGTAGTGTATCCTCTGCACTCGTCCCTATCCAATGAAGAGCAGCAGGCAGTCTTTACTCGCCCACCTGAGGGTGTGACCAAAATCATCATCTCCACCAACATTGCTGAAACTTCTGTCACCATTGATGATGTGGTGTATGTCATAGACTCTGGCCGGATGAAGGAGAAGAGGTTTGACCGACCCACTGTTTACTGCATATCGGTGCTGAAGCTTGTATTTGTTAAACCCTGTCAAAAAAATCTAGATGTCTATTTTTCTTGAATATCACAGAATCTTCTTTGTGGATTTGGATGCTTTATCACAAATGTATGTGTGTGTTAGGTACGATGCCAGTCGCAGTATGGAGAGTCTAGAGGATGTGTGGGAGTCTCGTGCCAATGCTCTTCAGAGAAAAGGCCGTGCCGGTCGTGTGGCGTCAGGCGTCTGCTTCCATCTGTTTACGGGACACCGTTTCAAACACCACCTGAGCCAACAGCAGCTGCCTGAGATCCAGAGAGTTCCTCTGGAGCAGCTCTGTCTAAGGTAGCCATCTTTATAATGTCCAGTTATGGCCTAATGGTTAGAGAGTCAGATTTGCAGGTTCGAGTCTCAATTCTAGCAGGAAAGTGTAGGTGGGGTGAATGAGCAGCTCTCTCTTCCACCTTCAATACTCACAGCTAAAGTGAGCAAAGCACCTATTTAATGCTCCTTATGTGTTCATTAACTAGGATGGGTTACCGTGTTTTCCCGCATATAACCCACAGACACAGATAACCCGCACCCTCATATAGTCCGCGGGTTTGGGGGTGTGTGTAAAAAATTGTTGAGATAAACCGCACCTTTATATAACCCGCACCCATATGAATTGACTAAATTTTTTTTGTGTAAGTTCACATTTCGAATGTTGCTCGCATGACGTCAATTATCCATAACTGTTCAGCCTCGGTACACAGTGCTTGTGTGCGAAAATCAAACAATAAGAAAACAAACGAAGGTCAGAATCAGAACAAAAAGAAAAAGCAGTCTCTCCCGCTGTGCAGCAGCTCGTCCCTTAAGAAGAGATTCTACAGGTGTTGATCATCAGATGAGATGAGAAGAGCCCACCCTCATGCAGCACAGCCAATCACGTCTTCTTGCATGATTGACGTCACACAGCCTATCAGCGCCAGCTGTCAGAGTGATAGTACAAACACCAGAGACAACAACCCTCACAAGAAAGAAAAACAAAGAAAATACAGCAAAAAATAAACCTTACGTCTTTAGGGACGTAACAAATATATTGAAATATTATTACGTGTAAAACATTTGTGATATAGCCCGCACCCTTATATAGCCTGCGGGTTATATGCGGGGACATACGGTAAATGCTGAGGATATGTGTTAATCAAAAGACAAAACATGCAGTTTTTTCCTTTTAAGTGAAAGTGACAAGTACACCTGATTTGAAGTATTATTGGTTTAGATCTCAAAGGGTTAACTGACCCAAAAATGAATTCACTGACCCTCATATTGTTCCAAATCCTCTTCAGACCACAAATCAAGTATTTTTAATGAAGTCTAATTTCTATCCCTCCATTAAAAGTCTATTCACCCAAAACTATGATGTTTTAAAACAATTATAAAGAGTGTTGAAGAAATCCTAATGAACCGAGCAGTTTAATCCAAGTCTTCTGAAGAGATATGATCGGATTATTTCTACAGGTTCTGTTTCCATTTTGAGTGCTCTGTATGTTCTCTGATCAGTGTTTATATGTGAATAAAATGAAATCTGTTATCATATGAAGCAATTGTCCATTCAGAAGACTTGTATTAAACTGTTGAATTCATAAGGATATATTTTACGATGTCTTTATGGTTTTGAATCATCAGATGTTTTTTTGTAAATAGTTTAACACTCATTTCATTAAATTGATCCAGGTGTGCTTTTTTACTCAAATTTAGTTAATGTTTGAGCATAAAAAAGATCTGCAAAGTTACAAAGTGCAATCCAAAGGGAGATATTTTATTTAACAGAATCCACTTTCCATGAATTACAATGAACAACTCGTTTAGACAACACATTTCACAAGTCAGTGTTACTCATTTTAATACTCTATGCCCATGGATTACACAACTTAAAAGTGTGAGGCCTGGATAAGCTGTTGCTATGTCAAAGAGACGGTTTTGTCCACCCCTTTTCCAAATTCATTTGACTGACCTTTCTAAGGCTAACGAGAGTGGTTAACATATATTTTAAAGAAGAAGTCTTGAAGAAATATAACCCCAATTTTATCTGCGTACTGCATACTTTACAGAGAACAGCTTCCAGAACCTAAGAGAGTATAATGCAGGTTACGCACAAAAGCTTCTCCTGAAATGGAATTTTGTTGTTTATGGATCAGGGAACACAACTTGTATATCTTATTATTTTTATTTGCATTTTTATTAACAGTTCCTATTATAAATTTTTATATTGTTGTTACGATGTAAACAAACGGCAAAGCTTTGCTTCCCCTTGCCTGCTAGCTGACATTAGTGTTGATGTAGTGTTAATTTAGATTTTGTAAGCTCTGGAAAACCATGATTTTGTGATCGATTACAGTTTGCATTACCGTAGTCTTCCGATAAATATCATGATTGTGTATAATAATGGTGTATAACATTTTTCTTTTACATTTTAGATACATTACAAAACAAAAGCATACCACTCTGAAACGTCCAGTGAAATCCGTGCATGAAATTATGCTCTTGTTCGTTAAGTCTGAATCAGGCTTGAATTGGTTTGAAACGGATGCCATCCTTACCATAACAGCAAGCTCTACTCAGATGTAGATATTAAGGGGTGTGACATTTTCAAGAGGTACCAATCAAACACACTGGGTCAGCTAACCAATCACAGCGTATTTTGTATTTCAGAAGGAGGGTAAAATGAAATGGGAGTCAGACTCTGGAGAGAGGTGTTGTAATGTAAAATGTGTGTGTTTTTTTTTTTGAGCAGTCAAGTATGAAAGCATATTCTAATACACCCCAAAACAAAATGAAGACTTCGTAAAAGAGCATAATAGGGTCCCTTTAAAAAAGGTGCTAATCGAAAATGAAAGGAAGTCTTTGTTGGAATGACACGAGAGTAACTGAGTAACTACATTTTTGGTTGGGCCATTTCTTTAATAGTTTAAACTTGACCTCTGCTCTTCTCTCTCAGGGTTAAGGTTCTGGATGTGTTTGCGGAGCGTCCTCTGGACTCGGTTTTCTCCCAGCTGATTGAGCCTCCCATAGAAGGCAGTCTGGAGGCTGCTAAACAGCGCCTGTGTGCCCTGGGCGCCCTAACAGATGAGGAGTCTCTTACTCCATTGGGTTGGCATTTGGCCTGTCTGCCTGTGGATGTCCGCATCGGCAAACTCATGCTGCTGGGTGCCATCTTCCGCTGCCTGGACCCTGCTCTCACCATCGCTGCCAGCCTGGCCTTCAAGAGTCCATTCGTAAGTCACTAGATGTAGTAGATCATGACACTGTTACCTGAGATGAGATCCATGCTGTCTTGATGGCCACAGTCAATGTGACGTGTCCCACAGGTGTCTCCCTGGGATAAACGAGAAGAAGCTAATGAGAAGAAGCTGGGTTTCTCTTTGGCCAACAGTGACCATCTGGCTTTGCTGCAGGCGTACAAGGTCAGTACAGGCTCTGATTAAATCAACTCTTTAAATCAACTTTTCGTCTTTTCACCAGAACACGTACGGCAGAAGAGCAATGTGTACAACAATAGCAGCTTTTGATTCCGTCCAATGAAGTTGATTGGAATCAAAAGCGTATGTATGCTGATTTGCTATACTTATGTGTGTCTATTGCAAATCAGTATATTAGAATAGTTTCTGAAAGATCACATAACATACAAAACGTTTATTTTACAGCATTATATTTAAAACGCTGATCTACCTCAGGGTAACATATCAGTCAGAATGTCTTTAATTATGCATTTCTGAAAAGTAACCATGTTTATTATTCATGTCGTGTTCATGTTCACGAAACGTGCTGTTTGATATAATCATGAAGAGTTGTGTTGTGTTCAGGGTTGGTGTAAAGCAGCACAGAGCGGCTCTAAGGCTGGTTACCATTACTGCAGGGAGAACTTCCTCTCCATCCGGGGCTTACAGGTGAGACTGGTCTCTGATCAGCCTAGGAAGATGTCAGTCAGTTTTGCACACTTGGAGAACTTTTCTGGGGTTTTTTTGTGTGTTCTCTCAGGAGATAGCATGTCTTAAAAGGCAGTTTGCAGAGCTCCTGTCTGACATTGGCTTTGTGAAGGATGGACTGAAAGCCAGGGTTATTGAAAAAATGAGCTCAAAAGGAGGTGATGGGGTGCTGGAGGCCACAGGCTATGAGGTAACCGTGATTTATCTTTATTTTTTTAGTGCTGGGGCTAAACACTAAGATCAGGGAAATATAGAAGGAAGATCTGGATATTTAAAGGTTTTCATAAATGTATCTAATAGTGTTGACAAGTACTAGGAACATAGCTTTGAAAGGGGTATTTTTAATTGTAAAATAAAAGGTCTTTACACTTAACCACGTGAGTGCTAGAGTTGAGTTTCAGCTGAAACGAGTATCCGGTACGGATAAAGCACTTTTGCCGAGTACGAGTCTTATACGAGTCAATATCTGTGCTTGGATTGAATAAAAATCCTCATTGGGTAGCTGACTGTGTCTGCGTTCTGTGATAGGCTAGTCACAGCGCCCCTCCCCTACACATACAGATTTGCTGTATCCCACTCTGCTCACTCACACACAGAACACTGAGAAGAGAACAGCTCTCTCTCCCTCAGTCACTCAGGTTTGCGGGTCTTTTCCGTTAACGTTTAGGGTTTCTTCAGCTTCAGGTTTGTTTTTATTTCGGTTTGTTTGTAGTACTTATTAACCAGTAGAGTTCTGGTAAACATGGGGTTTGTTCAGACGTGGTGCTTGGTAGAATGTTGGAGGATTTTTTTACCGTCTGCCGACTCTAAAACCAGTTTTTTGACTTCACCCAAAAAAGTAGTGGTATAAAAACTATATTACAAATTAATTAGCCACACACACACACACACACACACACACACACACACACACACACATACCTGGTGTGGAAATAAAAAATAAAAAAAGTAAAAAAATCACACTGATCTGAAAAAAATTCTAAGTTTAAAAAAGAAAGTTATGTTAAGATGAATTCATTACATTTTTCTTTATAATTGCAACCGCATGTTGTATTCATTGTTGCGAAACTTGTTCTGTATATAGTTTGTTTGTTATCGTGATCAAAACCATTGATCTGAAGCTCAATGCTGATGCTGTCTGTAAATAGCTTTCTAATCAGCAATAAATATAACAATTTCTGATCGACCCATATCAATTGCATGATTAAAAATAACGTGTTTAAAGCCCTGCCCATTTCAAGACAACCCACCCACTTCTGGTTTAAATCCGCCCACTTCCTGGTTAGGCCCCGCCCAGTCCGAGTACAGATACAGATAATTCATATGGTTAACAGATACAGATAATGCTGTACTCGCTCATCCTTAGTGAGTGCCTTGGATTATTTTGCCGTTTTATCTGGTATTTACCTATAACGAGCATCAGTGGCTGCGCATAAGCTTAAACTCCTGTAACGCACACAGTTGTCTTGTTTTTGTATTAAGAAGCAGAATTTATGAACTCGGTAGTAAAATACCCACAGCATGTGACCTGTTCCTTTAACAAACTGGTGTTCTGTCCCTCACAGACCAACCTGAACTCTGACAACACAAACCTGATGTCAGCCATGTTGTGTGCAGCCCTCTACCCTAATGTAGTTCAGGTCAGTGTTGCAAAATTTGTCTAGACTGTCGTATAAGATGTTTACCGTGAATGTGAGTAAAGTGTGCCATGTTGTGTGTAGGTGAGATCTCCTCAGGGCAAGTATAAGATCACTAGTAAAGGGGCCATGAAGATGCAGCCCAAAGCAGAAGAACTGAGATTCATGACCAAGAACGATGGAGCCGTCCACATCCATCCTTCATCTGTCAATTACTCTGTAACTATCACACATAAACTACAATATATAAGCATGTATATGTGCTGTCAGATCTGAGAAGTTTCACTCTTTGTAGGTGCGCCACTATGAAAGCCCATACCTGGTGTACCACGAGAAGGTGAAGACCAGTCGAGTGTTTATCCGTGACTGCAGCATGGTGTGCGTATATCCCATGGTGCTGTTCGGTGGGGGGAAAGTGAGCGTTGAGCTGCAGCGTGGAGAGTTCATCATCTCTCTGGACGATGGCTGGATCAAATTTGCTGCTGCGTCTCATGAGGTAAAACACACTTACTCCAGTATGTTATGCTGTGCTAGTAGGATATTGCGCTAGTGTTTCATTGGAAACTGTTTGTGTAGGTTGCCGAGTTGGTGAAAGAGCTGCGGTGGGAATTGGATCAGCTCTTAGAGGAGAAGATCAAAAATCCCAGCATGGATCTGATCAGCTGTCCTCGAGGATCACGCATCATACACACGATAGTGTCACTTATCTCCACACAGTAACACACTTTCATCCAATACACAGAATTCAGTTTACACATCCACATACTATTCACAATTTCATGACAGTGCCTTATGGCATGTCTTTTTTTAGTTGTTGAACTGTGTGGAGGCACATTTTCGTTTTAGTTACGTTTCTTTCATAGAAAAAATGAATGTACTTTACGTTGTGTGTTTTCACACAAACAGCCCATGAATGCCGGAGTCCATATTGGACTGCTTTAATGCAATATTACAGAAATAAGCACTAACAGCAGGCCTGTGCATGATTTTTAAATGTATGGCATGAGGTATATGTGAGTTTGTATTGTCTTATGTAAAAGACATGGTGTTCTGAATGAACAACTTCTATGATGATGTGAGACTGCTATGAAATGTCATATTTTGCCAAAATATGCATAAATAAATGCATTTAAAAATAAAATGTATTAGATTTGTGGATGTACTGTTACTATTTAAAATAAAAATTCTTTAGTCAATTATATTTGGTATTTGTGTTAATAATATTTTTTTGATTTTATGTTGATTAGAATTTTTGCAAATGTTGAATGTTATAGCTGTAACACTGCTACATTTTAGGTAATCGTACTGCTCAAAAAAAATTAAGGGAACACTTAATCATCGAAGCATAACACTAAGTCAGTTAAACTTGAGAGAAATAAGTTTGTCCAATTAGGAAACGTATGTGATTGTGAATCGGTTTCACCTGCTTTGGTGCAAATGAAAGTGACAACAGCGACAATTGGCATTTGTCAGAGAACACCAGAATTCATGCTGTTGCAGATAATGCCGGACAGAAGCTTTTCTTTGTATCCTGCATTATACTCTCTTAAGTTCTGGAAGCTGTTCTCTGTAAAATGTGTAGCACACAGATGCATTTTGGGGTTATAGTGTTCAGGAACGGTGTTTAAAATCTATTTTAACCACTCCAAGTTTGGAATATATTTTTATGGGAAAAAAAGAGATACATTTATTACCAAAACCGTATTTGTCAAGAGAGTTGAAATGAAATGTTTCAATTGTGGCAAATGCTTTTCTAAAATTCAAGAATAGAATATAGCCATTGTTGTGGCAAAATCTTTTATCAATTTTGAATAAGAGACAAATATCTCAATTGTTTTTATATAGGTTTACTTTCTCATGTGAAAATGTCGACAGTCACACAGAGTTTGACAAAGAAGGGAGGGCTGCTCCAGCATTAATATCTCTATTCTTCAAGGCTAAAGGCTCCAAAAGCAGTTGTAATTTCCCTCTCCATATCAGAAACACATTACCCTCTCTATACCTCTAGGTGTGATGTGTGGCTCTCTACACACCATATGTGTTTGATTCTACAGAATAGAAAGAACAATTAATGTCACACAATAATCAATAATGTCAAGTAATAAAATATAATCATGGATAAGAATAAAAAGAAAACATATAATTTATAAAATTCCATCATAATTTATCCTCAATCCATTCATAATAATCCAAAATGTCTAGAACATTTCTGATATTATTATGATTATGACTTTTGATCAAACCCTTCCTTAAGTCTTTTGCTAAGCATATGAGCTGAAGTCTTATCAAAATTATGTAGATTTATGGGGCAAAGGCTGTCTATTTGGTGAACATCTTTGCCTGCCTTGGGTATAAGAGTAATCAGTCCTTGCTTCATACTCACAGTTTGTGAATTATTCTTCCAGAAAGCCTTGAAACATTAACTCCCTCATATATTCCCTAAACAAATTATAAAATTCAGAAGTGAGGCCATTGGGGCCGGGAAATTTCCCTGAAGATAATTTACCTATGGTTTTATCAAATTCCTCTAGTTTTATGTCAGCCTCACATAAGTCTCTAAATTCATCTACATTTGGTCATCTAAATTTGTGGTTTATATGCGGTATGCTGGTGTGGATATTATAGGGAAAAAAACTAAAACATGGCAGTCTGATGTAGAGAAAGATGAGCTATATAAAGATCTATAAGAGCTATAAAAATGCCTGAATGAATTCCTTTCGGAGGTGCTTATAACTCCAACAACATAAAGAGAGTTTCTGACTGTTACTTATTTCACCTTTATATAACCATCTTGCTTTATATCTCTGGCTTTTTTGAGTGTAAATCATTCATTTTTAATTGTAAAGACATTTTTAAATTGGTAAAGAATTTTTTATTTAATAATCCATTTCACTTTTATTACATATAATAAATAATTTAACATAATTTAATATAAATTATAGTTTAACTCTCTTGTTGATTCTAACTCCAAACGTTTTCTAGGTTTGTTCTATAAATTTCTGCTGAAATGTATAGAGAATTTCTGAATCTTGTGTTTTGAAAACTCCCAATTTACTTGAGAATGAAGGAAATGTCAGCGTGACGTGCAGGAAGAAGAACGAGGAGAGCGGCATTTCTACAGAAATCTTCACTTTATTTGAAACGAAACAAAAACACTTTCAATATAACACAAAATGGTACACTGGAGACAACTATGGAGACCGTCCACACATTGCTAAACACGATCAACAATTGACAAAGACTAGAGAAGACATGAGGGTATTATAAAGGAGGATAATGGGGAACAGGTGACGAGACTAATGAGAAAGCGATTGACGTGACAGGTGAAAGAAAAATGACACAGGAAGCACACGGAAGGAAACGGGAAGTGAAGAGATGTGACAGAAATAAGGTCCTCATTTAATTTTGGTCTTTATCATTGATTTTATTTGCGAACAGAAAAATGTTGTGTTGTAACTGTGGGGAAGATTTGGAAATCCATTGCCACTTATGTATATACCAGAGCATGTTATCAGAATGTTTTTGGTAGTCTCTGTTGATAGTGGAGCCTGAGCCATGTTCAGCCTTGGAGAAGCTGTGTATCTGTGTGTGTGTGTTAATATGGTCTGTGTTGGTGAGGTGATTAACTGGCACCATAAGAAGACGGAATGACTTGTTGTTCTCGACAAGCCACGTCACTAACCCGTCAACCATGTGATCAACGGAGATATGCTTCAGACTGTCTGCTCTTGTGTGGAAAATTACTAGTTTTATTTATCTTTCTTTCTTAGCCAATCAGAATCATTTAACCGTCATCATTGACGTAGTTAGTACCCTCTGTTAGAGTATAATTGCTGTAACAATGTTATTGTAAGTGGGGCGGCCTACGAACTCCTTGTGAGACCTGAAGCTTCTGTTGATGAAACTGCAAACTAAACTTCACTAAAATTTCTTCTATTGACTGCACTTCTGACTCCTGCTCTTCATTCAACATATCTGGTCCTCGGGTCTTAACTGTAATTCCCCTACATAACAAATCTGCATAAAATTTCCAGTATCCCTTGTTGCATGATTCTCTTTAGAGTGGAAAGATAAAGATATGCAGCAATGATCTGTTAAAGGTGCTTTGATAAAGTCAATTCAATTGGAAGAGGTTAACCTGTCAATTCCTATTTGGTTTGACCTGGGAGAATTGTTTTAGATTCAGCTCCCCAGACCTCCAACATCCAGTAAGTTATTGTTCAACAAAAGTTACGAAAGTTGAGGTTAGGATGAGAGTTATTCAATTTGGGTAGGAAATGATCTTATGCCTTATTCATGAGCAAGTCTCTTCCTATAATAACATGATCTGTCAGGGACAAAGGTTTCAATCCAAACAAGAGAGCAGAAATGTGTGTGTCAGCATGGCTGAAGATTATTTAGATTATTTCTCATTTATCCAGAACTTTACACCATCAGGGTTGGAATATGTTTATTTTAAATGTAACCTCTATTTTTACAAAAAAAGAAAAAATACTTGCCTTTTGACAAAGGTGCAGAGACCCATTGCATTTAGGGAAATACAAGAAAAAGAGGATTTCACCAAGAACATTTAACTGTATAGTCTTCTGTAGAACAACATCTGCCTTCAACAGAGCACTGTAAAAAGATCCTGCTCAACCGCAAAAACACAGTGAAACATCCTGCTTTCTTCCCTTATTCATTGGTCTCTGTGTAGCAAATGCCTCTTGATCTCCCTTGGATACATCCTTTGTGAACTTTATTCTGGCTTGACAAATGTCTTTGAAAGTGGTGGAGTGCCAGAACTCCTGTCTGATTTTCCGCATGAAGAACTGATTGAACACCTGCCAGGATGTATCCTTTTTTTAGGGGGCTAACACAGTGTACTGTATCCACAAAGTCATCCAGCTTGTGCTGCACGTGAGGAGCAATTTTAGCTAACAATGAGACAACTTCTCTTCAGATATCTTCTCCTGCCGTTTCCTTCATTTCAATCACTCAGAGGTTCCTCCTTCTTTTGTAGCATTCAAGCTCTGAAGAATGGTTCGTCAGGTCAGCATGTGACACAGGAACAGAGGTTAGTTGTTTCTTTTAGCCTTGAAGTTTGTAGTTTGTAAACTTTCAATGCTGCTCAGTTTCCCATCTTGTAAATTAAGTCTGGCAACTAAAGCTTCCAGTAGAGCTGTGTTG
Source organism: Rhodeus uyekii (assembly GCA_037043235.1). Taxonomy (NCBI): domain Eukaryota; kingdom Metazoa; phylum Chordata; class Actinopteri; order Cypriniformes; family Acheilognathidae; genus Rhodeus; species Rhodeus uyekii. The sequence continues at coordinate 953,167 of JAWRVZ010000045.1, forward strand.
GAAATCTCAAGGCCTTCATTCGCTTTCTGTTTCTTAGAGAAGACCTTACCTGGGGTGTTCTGTAGTCTTTGCTTTTCTTTTTGTGACTGTTGTGATCGACTTCTATGGCATTAGCATTCAAAGTGTGTCCTGGTATTTTGGGGTCTCTAGAAGCCTGTATTGCTGACAAAATGCAAATAATCTCTGAAAGATATAGTACAAATAAAATTGGGATGATAAAAGTTTAAATGAGAGCATAAAATTCAAGATTTGCAACGGAGCCGAGAAAAGAACATGCTTAGTCTGCTATCTTGTTTCCTCTGCTTCAATGGCAACACTATCAAATCAGTTTGTTTGTTCTGTTCAATCTGTCGAGGTCAGACGTCTGTGAGTTAAACATGAACAAAGCTGCTTTATTGTAGAAAATGAAGTTACTTCTGATGAAATGAGACTGTTTTCCATGTTCAATACTGTAAAGCTGTAGAGTCTCAAACAGTAGAGCTTTTCGCTTGCAACGCCAAGATTATGGGTTCAATTCCCAGGGAAAGCAAGAACTGATTAGGATGTCAGTGTTTATATTGAATGCAATGTAAGTCACTTTGGATAAAAGCATCTTGTAAATGCATAAATGTAAATGTATATCTTGCTAACCCTAAAGGCTTTTACAACAGTTGTAATTTTCTTCACCATATAAGTAACATAGTTATTCATGTTTCATAGTTGTTTCTTGTTGAAAAATGAGGGACTTTAACATTTATAATGTCACATTTTGTAGGGAAAAAGAAAGTCAATGCTTTTGCATTCTCTCTAAAATGTTTTGTGTTCCCCTGAGAAACTAAACATGTTTGTAATGTCTTGACTTATTAAATCAAGTCCAGTTTTATCGTGTGCATTTGTTTTTCCAATAGCTATTCCGAAAAATATTTAATTTGGAAAGCAAAATCATTGTAACAGGATAGGGTTTTGATCAGTGTGCAACATACAAAACCGCTGCTAAAGAAGCATTTGTGTAACTGGTTTTTCGATCTGAAACTGGTGTCCCTTACCTATGGAAATGTATTGTATTACAAACATGGTTTTATCCTGTAATGATAAAGAAAAAGAAATCGGACCCAATTTTAATCGTATAACAGAACAGCACTCTGTCTTGCTCTTACTTTGACCTCTCACCTGAATTATTATGAACACATGAATCCGGACTCGGAATTGGTTAAAAGAAGAAAGGACAAGCCAAGTCACAGCTGACTCAGACTGTACAATCTCTGTTGATCTGGTTCTATCGGTTGTTCAGTTTATAGAAATTACATAGAGCCACGTAAGAAGCGAAAAAACTCGGACAAGGAGGCATTTCAGGGCACTTTTGATCATCACTTTAAACCACATGAGATAGGATAGATTTGTTTCTTCTTAACTGGATAACTGTGGTTTTAATTTTTGCAAAAGCAATTCAATTCAATCTCTCTTGGTTTAACTCCCTAAAGGCATATTATATAATTGAAGTGTAGACACAGATCTCTTAAACTCACACCAACAACCATGAATGAAAACTTTAGTTCATTAACTTATTTTTGTCACATGGTGGCGCTGGAGTCTGAAGAACCATTCATGTTACTGTCTGTATCAAGTAAGCTAAACACACTATGATTTTTGTCATTAATGAGCACAAATATGTGATTTAAAAATGGAGCAGTTGTGAAAGAGATGTTGTGTTAATTGTTTTTAAAAATGTCAAAACAGCCATACTTTCTATGATCCCATACCTCCTTTACCTTTTCCCATACTTCTCTTATAAGTAACATTGTAAGTTATAAGTATCATAGGCTGATTCCACTAAAGACAAAAATGGGGACGAGGCCAGGAAATCTGTTTGAAAGTCACCACAGTACTTTGAAAGTCATCTGTACTTTCTGTGATGAGGTACAGAAAGTACAGAGCGTCACGTACCTTACTGCTCGAGTGATATTAGTGAAGGTCAGTTCGGGGAGTTCTTTTGTGTGAATGTCAAAATGAGAAGTGACGTTTTGTTATACTGTGTTCTTTCTGGCAGCGGGTTAAGCTCCTTAAATAGGATTTATGTCATTAGCAAAAACGTCTTAGACCTGCTCATTCTGGAGCTTAAAGGGATCATTTAGCATGCAAGGTGTAATCTGTTTGTGTTGTTTTGTTTGTTTGTTTATTACGAGATGTGCTAAACTTCTATAAGGTCTCAAAGTCAGACCTGATAATTATATTTATTTTATTATTGATTAATATTCTAATTTATCTTCAGTTACCAGTTCGTTCTTGGCTCTCGAAAACATTTTATTTTCTACCTCTTTTTTTTGGCATAAAGTTTGGCACCCTTTGAGTTTATTACGTGTACATTAAGACTCAACTTTACACGAGTAAATGAGTCCAAAAAGACGTGATCGACGGCAAAAAACGACTGAAATGGACGAAGATACCACAAGTGAAGACAGCATGGCTAACGCTAACGCTTCACAAGCAAGGCCAAGCTCGGAGTTACCTGCTGATCTTGCGAAGTTACACACGTTGCTTCTGTCGGACCTCGCACAGCAAACGGACTCCCTCCTGAAAAAAGCACTCGGCGAGGCACTGGCACCAATTTCAGCATCCCTGGAACTGGTAAAATCGTCTCTTGACTCACACGAAGAACGCATTCGTGAGATGGAGGAAGGGCTAAACGGCCACAGCGACAGGATCGAGGCTGTCGAAACGACATGCACCACACTTCTAGCTGAGAACCAGAGGCTGAAAAACAAAGTGGATGATCTGGAAAATCGCTCCCGTAGGTCCAATCTGCGAGTCGTCGGTATCCCGGAGCATATGGAGGGGCCAGACACAATCAAGTTCATGACTGATTTTTTCGAGGAAGTGCTGGGTAAAGACTTCTTTCCGCACCCCCTCATTATCTCCCGTGCACACCGAGTGGGACCCGCGCCGACCGCCGATTCCGGCGCCGGCTCCAAACGGCCGAGGATATTCCTGGTTCTCTTCCACGCCTTCCAAAACAAACATCGCATAATAACGAGGAAACGAGAGCAGCTGTTATTTAGGGGCCATAAGGTATTTTTCCACGAGGATGTCAGCGCGGAACTTGGGAAGAAACAAGCCGCCTTTAAAGAAGTGAAATCCCTCCTGTACAAGAAGAATGTCAGGTTCGCTCTCATCTATCCCGCCCGGCTTCGCGTCCTTCACGACGGGCAGACGCGGTTCTTCGAGACTCCAGAGAAGGCCAGAGAGTTTTACGATCTTCATTGGGGAGAGTAAATTACCGGTATGCTGGAGCACAAACTATATGAGAAGGTGAAAGTAAGCTTTCGGCTCAGACACTTTGATTTTGGGACTATTTGTTTGCTTGACTATATAAACGGGAAATAACGAGATATTTTTTTTTCTTCTTCTCAAGTAAACTTCAAGCTTACGCTGTGATATTTGCATTAATGTGGTTTTCTGATGCAGATTAAGGATATTTTATATTTTCAATATTATTTGTTGACTTAGCTTGGTCCCTGTTTTCAGTTTTATTAAGATGTGCCAAATAGATAATTGTATATAGGTAGAACACAAAACACTCACTGAGAGAGGAGCCACTCTCAGGTTAGGATAGGAGTTATAGACTACGCTGGATTTCTTGGAAGTTATTCATTTGGGAATTCCTGCGGTTTTCTTCGTTTGGGGAAGAAAATCTAGGTTTGGGGTGTTCAGGGGTTTTTTCATTCTTTTTCTTTTTTTACTTTTCTTTTTCTTTTTATTATTATTCCAACTTAAGTTTAATGAGAAATGGGGAACATTCTGTTTACATGATAAACATCTTAGACGTCTTCTATGATAAATAATGCAGGGGGTATAAATCCAGTAGGGGGAGCTCCAGTTAGGTTTCTGTCCTGGAATGTTAAAGGGTTAAATGGTCCTGTGAAACGTACTAGGGTTTTTTCCCATCTTAAACAACTGAAAACTGATGTTTTGTTTCTACAGGAGACACATTTACGTTTAGAAGATCACAACAGACTCCGTAAAGCATGGGTTAATCATATCTTCCATTCCAAATTTAATAGTAGATCACGAGGGGTGGCAATTTTGATTAATAAACGAATTCAGTTTTCACTAAATGCAATAATAACAGACCCCAATGGTCGATATGTCATTGTCTCAGGCCTCCTATTTCAAACACCAGTTCTCTTAGTAAATGTGTATGCCCCTAACTGGGACGATACTGAATTTGCCAATAAGCTTCTGTCATCTCTCCCTAATTTAGATACACATAGATTGATCCTTGCAGGCGATCTTAATTGTACAATGGACCCCTTGCTTGATAAATCTAGCCCTAAATCTACCTCTCCATCTGCAATGTCAAGGGTCTTCTCAGACTTTATGAGACTAAATGGCTGCCAAGACCCATGGAGGTTTCAAAATCCAACCTCCAAACAATTCTCTTTCTTTTCTCATGTCCACCAGTCTTTCTCAAGAATAGATTACTTTTTTATAGATAGCTTTTTTGTACCTGCAGTGAAATCGGTTGAATATTTGTCCATCATAATTTCAGATCATGCACCACTTATCTTAGACCTTTGTTTCACTCTGAATGTTAGAGAACAATCCTTCTGGAGACTTAATTCCCTGCTGCTTTCAAATGAGAAATTTTGCGAACATGTGTCTACTAATATAGATACTACTTTGGGAAACCTTAAAAGCGTACTTAAGGGGACAAATTATCTCCTACGTAGCACATGTCAATAGGGAGCGTCGCAAACAAATAGAAGACCTGACTGATTTAATTTTTAAGTTAGACCGCAAATATTCGGAAAGCCCCTCCCCAGAATTATATAAAGAACGGATAGCTTTACAGTCTAAGCTTAATCTTCTATCCACCAACCAAGCTGAATACTTATTAACGAGGACCCGGAGCACTTACTACGAGTATGGTGAAAAAGCTAGTCGATTGCTAGCTCATCAGCTGAAACGTCAGGCTGCTTCACGGCTCATACCCCAAGTGAGAGATCAAGATCAAAATATAGTCACCAACCCAAAGGAAATCAATAATACTTTTGCTACATTTTACTCTACACTTTACACGTCTGAATTCCCATCAGATGTTACGAATATGAACAGTTTCTTAGATAATTTAGAATTGCCTACTATTGAGCCGGGAGACAGGGAAGAGTTAGAGCGACCTCTCACACAGTTAGAGATCACTACCGCCATCGGAGACATGCGAACTGGGAAATCGCCAGGACCTGACGGTTATCCTCCCGAATTTTTTAAGAAATTTAAAGATAAACTTGTTCCTCTTATGCTAGAAGTATTTAATGAATCATTGGGAAACGGTTACTTGCCCCTAACCCTCACACAAGCTAAGATTACACTACTCCTCAAAAAGGATAAGGACCCTACCAACAGTGGCTCTTACCGGCCTATTTCCCTCCTAAACGTTGACATAAAAATTTTAGCCAAGGTGATGGCACATCGTTTAGAATCCGTTCTCCCTAAAGTCATCTCTGAGGACCAGACTGGTTTTATAAAGGGTCGTCACTCTTTTTCAAATATTCGACGGCTTGCTAATGTGATCTACTCCCCCGGTCCGTCTTCGACTGCAGAAGCTGTAATTTCTCTGGATGCAGAGAAAGCCTTTGATCGGGTAGAATGGAAGTACTTGTTTTCTGTATTAGAAAGGTTTGGGTTCGGGGACGTGTTTTTGGCATGGATTCGTCTGCTTTATTCGTCCCCACAGGCATGTATTCAAACTAACCAATCCCTTTCCAATTTTTTCCCCTTGTCACGTGGGACACGTCAAGGATGTCCTCTATCCCCGCTACTATTTGCAGTGGCAATCGAACCTCTTTCGCTTGCTTTAAAGTCGTCATCTGTGTTACGGGGGATTAGGCGCGGGACTGAGGAGCATCGCGTCTCACTGTATGCGGACGATCTCTTGATTTATATAAGCAATTTAGAAACCAGCGTCCCTGAGATTGTATCACTACTGAACAATTTTGGGTCTTTTTCTGGCTACAAACTTAATTACCAGAAAAGTGAATGTTTTCCCATTAATGATTCAGCAAGGCAAATTAAACAAGAAGCAGTCCCCTTCCACTTAACATACTCTGGTTTCAAATATCTTGGAATAAACATTACGCGTTCCTTCACCTCTCTTCTGGGGGCTAATTTTACACCTCTAGTTAACCAAATGAAAGCTGACTTTCAAAGGTGGAGCAGTTTGCCTCTGACTATAGCAGGGAGGGTACAATCAGTGAAGATGAACGTACTCCCAAAGTACCTGTATTTGTTTCAATGTCTACCGTTATTCCTGACAAAATCATTTTTTAAAGCAGTTAATACATCCATTACCTCCTTCATCTGGAAGAATAAAGTTCCAAGAGTTAACAAACGCTTACTTCAGAGGGGTCGCGATGTGGGGGGACTAGCTCTCCCCAGTTTTATTCACTACTACTGGGCAGCTAACCTGCAGAAAATTTTATTTTGGCTCCATGTGCCAGACGCCGACTGGTGTACGCTTGAGGCGCACTCTTGTCACTCGTCGTCCCTCCCTGCTTTGGTGTACTCCTCCCTGCCCACAAAGTGGTCCAAGTTTACCTCTAATCCCATAGTACTGTCCACCCTTAAAATCTGGGCCCAGTTCCGAAACCATTATAAATTCACCTTTCCCTCCCCCCTAGGCCCTATCTGTAAGAATCATCTATTTCCAGCCTCCTCTCTTGACTCAACATTCACTCAGTGGGACAGGAAGCAGCTTTCCTGTTTTAAGAGCTTGTACTGTGAAGAAGGGTTCGATAGTTTTGACAATATATGCCAGAAATATGATCTTTCACGCAATAACTTTTTTAGATATCTCCAAATACGCCACTGTGTTAAAGCACTGTTCCCCTCTTTCCCGGTCCTCCCTATTGAAGCAGCATGGGAGGAAATTACCCTTTTCCGTCCGAAAAAAGGACTGATATCACGGCTATATTCTCAGCTAATGTCTCTTGAAAGTCATGACCTTTCAAAAATTAAGAACGGCTGGGAAGGCGAGTTGATGGTTGAGCTGTCAGAGAGAAACTGGGAAGAGGCACTACAAAGGATTAACTCTTCTTCATCCTGTGCACGCTTGGGACTCATTCAGTTTAAAGTAGTGCATAGGGCTCATTTCAGTAGGGCCAGGTTAGCAGCTATATACCCAGGAACGGATGGGAGTTGTAACAGATGCTCCCTCTCTCCAGCTGATTTAACACACAGTTTTTGGTTGTGCCCTCATCTAAATCAATACTGGTCATCTGTTTTTCAAACTTTATCCGAAGTCACAAAAATTAAAATTAACCCCTGCCCGCTAATTGCAATATTTGGAATTTCAGATGAGAGCTTAACCTTAACCCAGGATCAATCGGACATCATTGCTTTTACATCACTTCTAGCCCGTCGTAGAATCTTATTAGTTTGGACATCCGCTACTCCACCAGCGGTGGCCGAATGGTTAAGGGATGTTTTATATTTTCTTAAACTAGAAAAAGTTAAATTTACGTTGAAAGGGTCAGTTCAGAAATTTTACTCAAAATGGCAGCCTTTTGTGACATATTTTGAGAATCTTAAAGTATTGCCTGAAGTATGAGGTACCTTTTTATTTTATATTCTTTTCTTTTTTCCTAGGGGAAGGGGGGGTTTAATCAAATCAGTGTGCAGCTACCTCCATGGGGTAGGAATTGAGTAGCCTGATCAACAATGGTGGAAATAATTATGTAACATACTAAATGGAGGATAGAGGAAGGGAGAAGAGGGGGAAAAGAAAAGAAAAAGGGAAGGTGTTCTCCCAGAATGTGATTAAATATAATTGTGAATAATATATTTTTATTTTTTTATTTTTATTTTATTTTAATTATTATCATTTTTGCTGTTGTTGTTGATGTGGTTGTTGTTTTCTTTGGGGGGGGGGGGGGGTGTTCTAACCGTTTAAGATAAAATGAAACTGGAGAGCTGTTTTACTTCCTGTAACATGTTATATCTTTGATCCTCCAATAAAAAAAAAAAAAAAAAAAAAAAAAAAAAAAAAGAACTTTCAGATATCTGAAAGTTTCACAAAAACTAGCTTAATTTAAATTGTAGATATCAAAAGTTAACGTTTGTTTCTAAGAAAAACCCAATGTTTAAATGTGTGTTTACAGTAACATATTGTTAAGTTGTACTAGTGTCGTGGTTCTCAACCTTTTTGACTCACTGTTTAACACATTATTTGAAGGCAAAGATAGAGAAAAGGATATCTGCAGGACTTTCCATCTTGCCAAGACTGGACAACAGAAGATAGAGGGAAAAACAGTGTTTGGTCTGATGAGTCCTTGATTTCTGCTGCAACTTTCAGATAGTACGATCAGAATTTGTCGCTAGCAACATGCAAGCGTGGATCCTGCCTGCTGTTGCTGCTGTCATGAGCGGAGGATATTTTATTGACACTCTTCAGCCCTTTAGTATCAATTGAACATCATTCAAACGCCAAAGCCTACCTGAGAGTTGTTACTGAGCATGTCCATCCCTCTTTTGACCACAGTGGAAACATCTTCTGATTGGTTGCTTCCAGCAGAATAACACGTCATGTCACAAAGCTCAAATCGTCCTAAAAAAGGTTTCTTGAATGTGACAGTGAGCTCCCTACACTTAAAAGGCACCCACACCTTTATGGAAAGAATATATAATTCCATATATGTATGATCAATATATAAAATGGTTTAAATAATGAAACATATTATTGGAAGAATATATAGTCTAATAAACCACATAATACAATAATACATTAAATAAAGGAAATGCCAGTTTATGAAAGTTTGTGTCAATGTATTAAAATTAATTAATTTAAATAATCTATTTAATAATAGTTTGATTTTGCGGTTGAAGTTATCACAAATTTGTATTTTACTAATAATAACTAATTATTCCATTGTTGATATTGTGATATAAGTCAATTTTACTGTGGTTTTCATAGATTTAACTTTTTTTAATAGCTGTAAAAGGTCTGTTTTATTTTATCACACACACACAAATATATAATATTGCTATACAGTGATCCCTCATTTATCATCCCGCGGTTAATGTGGACCGTAACCCCCCGCGATAGGTGAAAATTCGCAAAGTAGGATCAGCCAATCAGCTCACGGGATACAGCCACTCGTGCTCTCATTGGTCGATCTCGTGAGTTTCTCTCTTTGTCTGGCATCCTGGGAAACCGTTTCTCTCTCGGTATTTTGAAATGTCTCTTTGAATTTATTTTTCTATGAATATTTTTGAAAAAGCCGCGAGACTTGAACCACGAAGTGGCGAGGGATCTGTATAGCTATATACTATAGCTGTATGTATACATTTTCAGCGTTGATTCTAATGCACATTTCTTGTTGATCTCCAATTGCACTTTTCTTTTCTTTTTTTTGGTGTAATTTGTGACGTGCCTCCCAGGAGAAACACAGAAGGTGTTTATAAAAATGTCCACGTCTGTGTGATATGTTGTATTTTCCCTGGAGGCCGCCCCACCTCCATTTCCATGCTGCCATCACACTTGTTTCTCTTTCTGCCTCCGCATTCATTTAACCGCGTTGTGTTTTCTCACCACTAATTAAAATTCTTCTTGTCTTCCGTAGGCCTGATCTAGCTTACATTACGCTGTGGGGAAGCTGACAGGTCTGAACGGGGCGACCTGGACATGTGAAAGATACAGGACAGCCGCCTAACGATCCGCTGGCACGCAATGTGGTCACTAACTAGGCTAAATTAGCAGGTCGCATGCAAAAAGTGTTGAGTTTGAGCCAAATCGAATATTTTTTTTCCTTCTTACTTTTCAAACACTTTCTTTCCCCTGGGAGGCACAGAATCAGATAATCTCATTAGTCTAAACAAAACATTTCAGAGAATGTCAAAATCTTTGGCCTCAGACTTTCACAGAGGCTTAAAGCTACAATATGTGCCATGCAGTGTTTCACATGTCTTATCCAGCTAAACCCACAGTCATCTGAAAGTGCAAGCTTTAGCTTATATCCACATTATACAATTTTAAAGTTTTATATTGAGACAGGCCTGAAGACGAAAATTTGTCCAGGGTTATAATCAAAACTTAAGGTCAAAGTTCAGCTTTTTACAAAGTGTGTCAAGACATTCCAGTAGCTGGAAAAGTCAATCAGTAACAAAGGTTAAAGATCACGGTCCTCCCTGAAATAAATTATTAATAGACTAGCACTCAGTGACTGCTGTTTATTTGACTGATGATTTATATATTGAGATATTCTATGTATGTTAAATAAATATATTTTTCTATAAATAGACACTTTTCTCAATCTGTGGACTAAAGATGCCCAGAAAATCTGACGTTTTCAATCAATGAAGGATATTCAGAAATGCTGGCATATAATGTAAATCATTTAGTAATAAGTATTTGTAATTTTCACGTTAGTTCACAGTCCATTAACTAATGTTAAAATGCATTTTTTTAGCTTAGTACCATAATGTATAAGTAAATATTATGATGAATAAATGCTGTAGAATTATTGTTCATTGCTTATGAAAACAATAGTGAAAGCTTACAGTAAAGTGTTACCCAGATTGTATTACAGCTACCTTCAAATTGGATCCATTTTTAGAAATTAAATCATGTAAAACCTTGAAAGTTGCAGTTAGAGACTGTGAAATCCTGATGCTGGTGCAATGCTGTATTAAACCCACAGAGGGCTCATGAGCTCAGTTATTAAAAAAGCTCCAATTCTAAAACACCAATAACTGATTTTAGTCTCCGCAGATTACATGAAAATGAAAAAGATGTGAAAAATTCACATTATGTTACCAAACGCTTGTACCTCCGAAGCATGAAAGACAAAAATATTTTTGAGGTTGAAAATGCAGATACAATTCTCTAAGACAATAATATTGTCTGATTCATATTTATTCCTTGTGCCCTTGAAAAAAAAAGGCATGCACTGAAGGTGTGTTTGAAGATAGAGTTCTGCCTTAAATGGGCTTATTTAGTTATGTAGTTCATGGCTCTGCCACACGTTTATTAAACTGATTGAAAATCCTCTAAACAAAACATAAAGTGACATGCTGGCAGCCGATCCAGAAACGTGACTGTATAACAAACCATTTACAGCTTATTAAACTAGAGCGAAGAACACTAATAGAGAGCAAAGGTATCCGTTATAATGGAGACACAGAAACATTCCTGCATGGAAGAGTCTCGTGGGGGCCGTCTGGTTTGTTTCATGCTCTCTGACGAGCCTCTTCTTCAGTATGTAGACCTGTGACCCTTGACCTTTCTTCAAAACTGCCGCCATGTGCCAGAGCTAAAGACCTAGTTTCCAAAGCAACCGTCAACAAACATCAGTAAACGCTGAAGTTTCTTACATGCTCACACTCCACTTCTATGTTTTTGTTTTGTATTTTAACTAGCTTGGAATTTTTCAGGAATCTATTCAGGAATTGTTTAGAAAATCCAGTCGCAAGAGTTCCATTTTACAGTAAAAAAAAAAAAAAACCTGTTCAAAAGTCTGATATTGTTACTTTGAAAGAAGTCTCTTATCAAAATCAGTGAAAGCTGTAATATTGTGAAATATCATTACAATTTAAAGTAGCTGTTTTCTATTTGAATATAATTTAAAACTTTATTTTTGTGTCACATGACAGAAATCATGCAAATATGATTATTTGCTGCTCAACATTTATGTACAGTGGAACCCACTTATCTCGAGCTCGGTTAACTTGCCAACCCTGTTATGTTGACGTTTTTGAAGTGGAACCGCCAAACTCTCTATTTGTCTTAGCTTTTTCTTAACGGTTATGTCGATTCTTTTGTCGCCGAACCCTGATATCTCGAGCACAAAAGAGGGACAAAGTCGCCACTTAACATCAGTTATCTCGATCCCGTGACTAATGATAGTACCAAGTTCACTGCGCATGCGCTGAGCTGAGTTCGCGTTGCACGTGCATCACGGTCTGCTCACTCTTGTGGCGCAGTGCCGTGCAACTGCAGAAGAACTAGCGCAAAAATTAAGCCTTACAGATGCTATCTAGGAGGCACAGGAGTTCGCCTTCACTGTCCAGGAATTCCCAGATTACATTGACATCGATATAGACGTCGTTACTGATAGAAGCTTAGAAGCATTTGTTTTCAAGCAGACACTTTTTGCTTTAAAGGCAAAAAGCACCAAAGCATTTTAGACTTTGTAAAGCAACCACAGTAACCACTTGTGCAGTACTTTCAGAAATGTTTCAGAGCGAAATGACTGTGTTATGAGCGAATGTGTTTTTGTGTGTTGTGACTGTGTCTGTGAGTGAAATTGTGTTTGCAATGTTGAAGAATATAATTAAAGGTTTGTATCGAGAATCGAAGGTGGTTTTTATCGTATACTTGGTTTGTTTTTGTGTTTGTTAGGTGGTTTTTATCGTAAACAACATACGCCGTCTTAAAGGTATATTCCCAACATAAATGTTACAGGTGATGCTCCCTCTCCTCTTCCTCCGGATCACCAGAGGGAGCTCTCACCAGAATATTGACTTACCATTCGAACTACAATTCCCACCTACACCCACAACTGGAACTGATTGCATGCACACCTACAGTGCATCACACACACCACTATATTAGCTCACCACACACAAACACCTTTGTGAGGTCTTGATTTGCCGAGGCTATTATTTCTGAGCGGGTTTCCCTGGAAGTATTCTTGTGGTTTTTGACCCTGGACTGTTTACTGATTCTTTGCCTGTTTGCTGCCTGTCTTGACCCTTGCCTGTTTCTCTTGGATTGTGTATCTTGCCGCCTGCCTCGACCCTTGCCTGTCCCCGTTTATGATTCTGCTGTATCCCAGTGTGTACTCTGCCTAGTTGCTGAAATAAAACTGTAGATGGATCCTTCTTTGACTGACTCTCTGTAAACATAAAGTAGCCGTTACAATCTCTGCTGTTAGTTGGTGCACATATGCCTTTTGTTGTTAGCAAACATATGTCAGGGTTCTGCCACATTCGGTCTAGTCATTTCTTGGTTTTGTGGCAGAGCTCTGACACTACCGTTATGTCTCTAGTTGTGTGCGTGCGCGTGGCTTCGAGTGCTCGAGTCGCGTGCGCGCGTGTCTGTGACGTCTTTTGTGCGAGCTATGATGTCCGGTCCCGAGACTTGGGTCTGGTCCAGTTTCGGTTTTGGATCGGGATTCGGGCATTCATGACTCGTGTGTGTTCGTCCTTGTCGTAAGCTCTTGCGAGCTCTACGTTATGTGAGTGGGCGCGGTTTCAAGCCTTGCGCGAGCCGCGCCTCCTCTCGTCCGTGTGTTTATGTTTGGCACGCGGTTCGCATTGAATCGGCCGCATGCTTTCTTGTGTTTTCTGTCACGCGCAGTTTGGTTGTCGCCAGCTGCGCGTCGTCTTTGTCTCGTCAACGTGTAACCCTCCCACCTTGTTTCCCTGCTTTAGTTTGATTTGTTCCCAGCTGTGTCTCATTCAATTACTCTTCCTCATGTGTGTATTTAATCCATCCGTGTCTGTTGTCTTGTGCTGGTTTATCGTCGTTAATAGGTCGTGTTCATGCTGTTCTGTCTAGTCCTGTATCTAGTTAATGTTCAAGTTCAAGTTCTAGTCTTGTTTTCCCCCTCGGGGTGGTTTTTGTTCTCAGTTTTTATTTTGTTTTTTTGTAACAATAAATCCCCATTCTCACTGCAACATTGAGTCCTCGCATCTTCCCTTCAACTCATACTTGACAACATATACAGTGTTTGTACATTTTTATAGCATGCCGATTGCTTCATGAAACAAATCGCCATATTGGCTGTTGGTTATCTCGATCCTCGGTTATCTCAACGCTTTTTTGCAACCCCCGAGGTTCCACTATATTTTTCAGATGGTTTTATCCAAAGCATTGCATTCAAGAAACACATCGACATTCTAATCAGTTCTTGCTTTCCCTGGGAATCAAACCCATGACCTTGGCGTTGCAAGTGCCACACTCATACATTTCTTATTATTATCAATGTTGAAAACAGTTGTGCAAATTAATATTTTTGTGAAAACAATGATTTTAGTTTTTTAGGATTCTTTGAAGAATAGAACGTTTCAGCGTTATATTTGAAACATTATAATCCAACTTGCCTTAAAAACGACTTGATGGAAGTAGTACTTTAGCTGAAGTATGTGACACTCTGAAGGTTATTTGATTCCAGTCCTCTCTCCCCATCAAAAAAACACATGGCCAACATTGCCCTTCCTGTAACCGGAACATTATCCAGACATCAACTAACACCATTCCAAACCGTTCCCTGTTTTAAAATGCATTTCATTTGTTGCTATGGAAAGGAAATTACATTCATTCTTTCAAATACGGCTATGTTTCAAAACACTTCCCGTCAGTAAAAAAGAGCCAACGGCACATTCTGTCTTTTTATTTACTTCCACCCCAGGAGCAGAGAATAGTTGTATGCGAGGTTTCCCCTGTGTAACAGCCTCACGTCAAACACACTGGCAGCTTTATAGTGAGAGCTGCTCTGGACCAGGTGGAAAATCCTTCAGTTTGAATTATGCTTTCTTTGGCACCTCTGTATCATGAGCCAGAGTATATTTATCAAGAGTCTGACACTCACCTTATTCCAGGAAATCGAGGTTTTGCTGCTTTTGTGCTTCTTACAATGTATTGTTTGGCAAGTTGACGAGTTGGAAACGCTCTATGATTTCTCACAAAGTTTAACCAAAATAAAGCTTTAATTATAAATGTTATTAATGCAATACAAAAAGTATCATCAAATCATATTAGAATGATTTCTGATGGATCATGTGTAAGGATGCTGAAAATTCAGCTTTGATCACTTTAAAATAGTAATCAGTGCTTCACGATATTGCAGTTGTATTTGTATTTTGATGTATTTTGATCAAATAAATGCAGTCTTGCTGTATATAAGAGAGTTCTTTTAAACTTGTCAATGTGTGTGTGTGTACATTCTCTCTCTCTCTCTCTCTCTCTCACACACACACACACACACACACACACACACACACACACAATATATGATTCAACTCTAGGTGTGTGAAAGTAAGGCCTATTTCATGCCGCCATGTTTCCTTTATTAGTTCAGCCTGAGTAAGACTGAAGTGATGCAGAAAGTGAGACATTTTACCGAGATGTGAGAAATGTAAGAACATTTTGTAACTCTTATTAAAGTTTTAGAGGTACAATATATTTTTTGTACATAATTACGAAAATGAGAATCTCCAGCTCAGCTGTTGCACTGTTATAAGCGAAAACTTTTGTCACCTACTCACCTGCATTTAATCTTAAAACTGTGGCTTAAAACCAACAAACAAAGTCTTTACCGTCTCTTGTGTTCTGCGACATCTTGAAAGCAGAGTAGATGCAATAGGAGGGAGTTACAGGCACAATCATAGAAACACTGATGGAAATTAATGTTTAGCATGGCCTTTGCTTGAAATGAAAGTTATGAAACAGGACGCAGTATCCCAGCTCTCTGATTCCAGTTACGTAAGTGAGTGCCTAATAACTTCACGAATCTAAGATCTATATTTTGTTACGTGTTTGAAATAGAAGTGAAATGATGAACAACACATGTCTCACATGGTTACTGCAATTAAAATGTTTAAAAACCTTCCTTAACCTGTCTTTGTAAAAAATTACAACTCTCTCTCTCTCTCTCTCTCTCTCTCTTTAGTGTTCTGAAGTCTTAAACTCTTTCTATGTGCCAAAAAAGTATGACGTTTAATAGTTTAGCTGATGTAGTAATTCGCCTAGCAGCAACTTAAAAATGTTTTTGTGTAAGACATGACCTTTACAGGTCTTCTTGGAAATTTCCAGTGGTTTCATGTCCAGTCAGAGAACAAGTCTCTCTTCTCATGCAGAGAAAAAAGTGTGCAGTTTTCTTCAGTGGAAGGTTAAGTTGCATATTGAGCTAATATTGGTTAAAAGTTTAGAATCATTATGTCAAGGTTCTGCCACATTCGGTCTAGTCATTTCTTGGTTTTGTGGCAGAGCTCTGACACTACCGTAATGTCTCGAGTTGTGTGGCTTCGAGTGTTCGAGTCCCGTGCGCGCTTGTCTGAGTGACGTCTTTTGTGCGAGTTATGATGTCCGGTCCCGATATTTTGGTGTGGTTCAGTTTCAGTTTCAGTTTTGGATCGGGATTCGGGCATTCATGACTCGTGTGTTTGTCCTTGTTGTGAATGTTTACTCATTCTTGTGCGCTCTATGTCATGTGAGTGGGCGCGGTTTCAAGCTTTGCGCGAGCCGTGCTCTCTCTCGTACGTGTGTTATGTTTGGCACGTGGTTCGTTTGCATCAGCCGCGTGCTTTCTTGTTGTGTTTTCTGTCACGCGCAGTTTGGTTGTCACCAGCTGCGTGTCGTCTTTGTTTAATGTGAAAATGCAGCAATGGGCGTCCGCATTGGCTGCGTGTTCATGTCTTATCTGTTACCCCGCCCGTCTTGTTTCATTGTCATTAGTTTGATTTCTCTCAGCTGGTTTCCATTAATTATCTCCCTCCTGTGTGTATTTAATCTCCTCATTTCTGCTGTCCTTTGTCACGTCGTTGTCGTTATTTTGTCACCCTAGTCAAGTCGAGTCATGTCATGTTTTCCCCCACTTGGGGAGGTTTATGTTTGAGTTTTGTTTGTCTGTTCAATAAAGCCTAGTCCTCCTTGCACTTGAGTCCTCGCTCTCTACTAAAACCTGACACATTAAGGTTTTTGGTAACACTTTAGTTTAGAGTCCAAGTCTCACTATTATAGTTGGTTATTACAATGCATATTACTAGAATATTGGCTGTTTATTAGCACTTCTAAAGCACATGTTATTGCCAAATTCTTGATGACATCATTATATTTTCCTAATCCTACCCTTTATCTAGACTTAACCACTACCTTACTATTACTAAGAAGTAATTAGGAGTTTATTGTGGCAAAGGTCGTAGTTACTAGTGAGAATTGGGCAAGAAGTGATTTTTTAAATGTTTTTGTCTCTAACGTTCACCCAGGCTCCATTTATTTGATCAAAGGACAATATTTAACTACTGTGATGGAAAAGCTGAATTTTTAGCTGCCACATGTCGTATATTAGAATGATTTCTGAAGGATCGTGTGACCCTGAAGACTTGATTAATGATGCTGAAAATGTAGCTTTGTAATCAAAGAAATGCATTACATTTTACAGTATATTCAAATGGAAAAGAGTTATTTTAAATTAGAAGAATATTTCACAATATTTCAACAACAAACTCTGATGAATGATTCAAAGAAATACAGATTCAGCATGAAAGCATACGCAGAGGCTGATGAATTTTGTTTGACAGTATAGAGTTTGGCGGCCAACAGATGACAGACAACGTGTTCAGGAAAGATGTTTGAAAACAAATTTCATTTTTTTTTAGAAAGAGTTGGATACTAATATGCTACTCCCAATTAAGCCATTATTGTTTTGCAGTTCCTTGGGGTGCCGAAATGACACATTTCACCTTTTAGTAAGCAATGAGTCAAAGAGCAGGGCATGAGTGCAACTCTGTGGACTTCTGCAGGAGCAGATTTCATGCAAAGTTTGCAACCTGAATAAAAAAAGTGTCTTTTTCAAAGATAAAGCTGAATTATATTGCTGCTGTCTGGCACTCCAACTCAACTTCAGCACCGAGGCAAACAAATCTCTGCATTGCAAAGGCGCTGCAGCAGTCAGATCTCCTCGTACGGGACAAAGTTTGTCTTCAGGCTGTTAGCTTTTACGAGCATGTCGAGCACGACCCTCTGCCTCAGTCCAATGGCTTTATTTACGGCCGTGCTCTTTGTTTCTCATAGGAATGCTGGGTATGCTAAAGGCTGTTCGTCTCTCTGTCTCAACAAGACACAAACGAATAGTACTGGCATCTCCTTTTAGAAACAATTTCACCCACATCCACTCCCACAGCAGGACAAAATCTGAGGAATGCGAGATGCTTACAAGAAAAGTCAATTTCTCTTTGTTTTTCTCCATCTCCCTCTTTTTTCACTCTCCACCTACAGTTACATGCTCATCTGTTGCAGTATCGTATTCGATTTTTTTTAAATGAACACACGTAAAGCATTATTTAGTCCTTGACCTTTAGTGACAACATGCCCCAATAACAACTTACTGAACGGGGCAAGTTGTCACAGTGCAACCTAATGAAATACAAAATACAAAACAACATACTAAAATTAATCTGATTGAACTTAGAACTTATTGACCTAGTTACTAAGATAAGCTCTTTGTGACAACTAGCCCTAGTCTGTCCAATTCTGAAAAAAAAGAATAACAAAAAAATCAATCAGTAGTTTATTCATTTATTTATTTCATATTTAGCTTCACAACGTAAAAACATATGCTGTAGGTATATGGTAGTGTGATTAATGAAACGGTCAGTCTAAACACATCTGTGCGTGAAGGATGTTGTAATGGGAACATTGGATATGTGTGCAGAAATGTACACATTATCACATTGATTTTTGTATGATGTTGTGGATGAAAAATAGTCAACAGAATAAGCCTTGTTTGATACAACATCAGTGTCTATGCAACTTAAAAGGCACGAAGGCTGTGTGTCAGTCGCATTATTTTTGCAAAACAAGGTGTGCAAGATACTCTGAAGCTAAAGACAAAAAACTTACTCAGGGAAAGTTCAGCCTCTTCAGTTCAAAATTGCCATGTCATGTTTATGGGCTCAAAACTAATAGATTCCCTTTTGGTTCTTTGTGACTTGGCCTAAGACACCGGCTTATTCATGATGTTGAGTACGTCATCCAAAATGGATGGGCCCAAGTCGAGTTCAAGAGAGAAAAGGGATCCTGTGATTTGTGTGAGCGACTCCTGTGAGTGGCTTTTGCTTTTGGAGATTTCAAAGTCTGAATCACATAGACGACCCTCTTCCACGCCGCTATCTCTGTCCGCCCAGTCGCCCTTAATGCTGAACATCTCCTGTTCGCACTGGAAGACGCTGTTGTTACCATTGTTAAAGTTCCCATTGGCATCGCTGTTTCCATCAACAAAGACGGAGAGAAATGTTTCGAGCTCGTTTTCACTGCTGTGCATCTTCTTTATTGCAAGAGATTTTTCAGGCATCTCCATGCGGTCAATCAAAGGTTCGTCCTCCTCCGGGACGGGGCTGGGGTCACTCCTGAAGACGCTGATGGACTGAAGCAGGGTCTCCATCTGCAGGATTTCCAGATCTTCAGAAGTGGCTTGAGGAGTTGATGGCTCAGACAGATGTTCCTGGTTCATAGGAAACACGGTGGTGGAGATCAAAGGTAGAGTCAGTGCTTGGCAGCCACCGATGGTTGGGAGCGATATGGCGTTCTTCAAGACTGGCGATGGAGTTTCGGCAAAAGACGCATCAGAGGCACTGTTAGCTCTAGTGAACTCCCCGTGAATGCCATATTGAGGTCGAGTAACAACACCTTTTCCTGGTAGAAGCTCAAACTTTCCTTGTAGGAACGACATGTCACCGAAGGCGTCGCACTCTCCACCCTTTCCAATGTGAATAGTGTGTCGAAAGTCTCCGAGAGGTGGGCTGATCATATCTGGGGATAAGATGTCCCTCAGACGACATTTCTTCCCTTTCTTGCTGAAGTTGGATTTCAGGTAGATTGGCGTTTTGGCAGGCATCCCTGCTATAGAGTCCAGTGGATATGGAAAGGAACCGAGACCGTTCTTGAAGTTAATCTCCTCCTGTGTGATAAACTTGCTGGAGATTCGCAAAGTTAAAGGGCAGGGGTTACATTCTCATAGAGCAGCTGTTTGAAACGTGTCCTCAATCCTCACTGAAGAAAATCCAATTCCAGTGTTTGAATTAATGTCCTGTGCCTGGATAGATGGAGAAATAATTTAGTTTTCTTTGTACTCGGCATCAAAGAGCTTTATTGTATTCATAAATCCAATATTTGATTGCTTTTAAAGGTAAAGTAAATTTTACATGTAGCTTAACTATCTGACACTCTTTCTGTGGAACGTACAAAGAGTGTTCAATAAAAATATTCATCTCTCTATGAAACAGTCTCAAACACTTCTACAAGGTTGCTAAAAAAAAACTAACTCAAGTAAATACAGTAGGAGGATGTTCCTTTGTAAAACCAGTATAATGAGAATATCTGTTGTTATCATTTATTGCAAAATGGACAAATGTTAATGCGTTATTATCACCACATGAGTCAAGAAGCGTTAAAAATAAAGAAAGGATTTCTGGAGATAGAGTATAAATTGCAGGGAGTTTATAGAAGGAGAGAGAGAGAGAGAGATAGGAGAGAGAGAGAGAGAGGGTGACCACATACCATAAGAGAGAGAGAGAGACTTCTTGCCATTTATGGACATATTTCCTTTTGAGAGTCCTTTACACATCGACCCTCAATAACAGACTGCAAACAATCTCTAATTCAGCAACTGAGCCATGACTAGACAATAATGTACGAAAGAAATAACATCCACATTCCCTCGGTTGCAGAGCCCAATGTCCTTTCACTCCTTTAAGGCCCGCTTCACTAAACTTGAGGCCTTTTCAACAGAGAACCTATTGCGAAACTTAATCTATGGTGACGCAGAAACAACATAAAGGTGCTGTAAGCTTTTCTTTTTCTTTTTTTAAATAACACGCATAAATTATCCCAAATACATGACAGATATCACTGAAATAGGTAGAAATAAAAACCATCTCAGTCCTGAAAAACCGGATATATTAGTGTCTAAAGCAACTAATTAAAATGCTTGAGGAGAATAGATTCTGATTGACTGCCAATATTTTTATTGTTAAGATCAGATGGATATTTCAAAAAAAATTCTGGGTCTTTATTGTTATAGCTGTGGTGTGAACTGATTTTTAGAACTATATTTTTACTGTTATCATTATAGTTATCACCCTTGGTGTGAACGAGCCTTCAGCACTAGCCAAAACTAAAATATCAGAAACAATTTGTATTAACAGTCATCTTAGATCTGAATATACATTTATTATAAAATCTGTGTATTGCTTTCAGCTTTATGACAGTCAATCACTGTTTGTGGATACCATTCAAATAAAACAAAATGGAAATAAAATCAAAATTATCCGTGACTTCACTTATAATTACCAGTCCAAAACAATGCATCTAAACACAATACAGGCAAAAGAATCAATAATGATTTTTTTCCCCCCTCTTTACGCATTGTTTTGCTAATTTTGAGGCTCCTTTTAAGGGAAGGGCGATGCTATACAAAGTGAAGATAATTTATGGATCATAACCTGCCAAATTGGCTAATGTGTTGATGGGACTCTCCGTTAGAAACCACAGATTTTCGGGAAGGTATTAATTTCAAACCTTATACAGTGTATATAAGCCATACATTATGCTAACTGATACGATAAATGTTAAACATGCCCATGTTTAGAAATGTCTATACAGAAAAAGAGATTATTTCAATTTATAGACACTTTAGACACTCTATTAACTATAAATCACTCTGCAGCTACTATATCATTGTCAACTAACTCTCATTAAACTATTAGGTTTAGTTGACATGAAGTTGCAAAGTTACTTATAGTTAATAGAAAAATAGACCATCAAAATAAAGTGTAGCCAATGTCTACACAACAAACCAAGTCCAAATATGGTTTGAGGCCGCTGTAAATTAAAATATCATGGCATTACCATCTGATAACATGGAGCCACCACAGTACTAAAGATGACAGTCGAAATGATGTCACATCTTAATGTCCTGAAGATCCCGGTTAGAGACCGTCAGGGAGGACATTGTTTACAAAACACTAGAAATTCCGTTTCCTGGGAATACACGACTCCCCTGTGGTAACGTCCTAACAAATCACAGCTGATAAACAACAGGAGCGAGATGAAGGTGAGCAGCAGTACAGTCCCTGACAATGATGTAGTCTGTTTTAGTTTGGATGAATGGCATTATTCTGGTCATTTTACAGTTATGTGTTTCTTGTCTTTTTTACCATGGCTCCGAGGTTGCTGCGTGAGGGCTTCAAAAGCATTTTCGGACATTGATGCGGTGAAACACAAATAAACCTCACTGAATCACCGAACGGAAAACTATTTTTAAGTGTGACAAACATAATCGGGAATGGCATGAAGAATGTGTGGCTACATGAGTGTGTCAGCGATAGAGAAAGTGTGTGTGTGGGTGTGCATGTGTGTGTGGTCCTGTTAAACCCTACAAAATGGCAATATGTGAAAATCCTTGTCTTTGTGGAGACATTTTTTTGGTCCCCATTGGGAAAACAACTTATTAATCACACTAAGGGTCACATTTACTAATAGTTTAACCCTCTTTTATCGTTAAAAACTACGGTCAGGATTTACTGAAAAGACATGGACAGAAGCAAAATACTTAATGGTATTTGCACCGTTATTTACCGTGCAGAAAAAACAAACAGACACTAATTTGCGCTGCTCTTCTTAGATGTGTTGGACATTATGGAAATGATCTAGCCATGTCTGTGTTCAATTTGTGTGTCGTCAGTAGATCACGGGCAGGACATTCCACTCCCGTTGGCACTTTCATGGGATTGCTCTCTCATGCTAATTTGCCCTGTTTAGTAAATCTAGCCCTTAATGATGTTTTTTTTGAAAATATTAAATTGCAGAAAGTTTTGTGTGATGGGTAGGTTTAGGGCTGGGTTTATGGTTGGGGGATATAATATACAGTTTGTACAGTATAAAGTCATAATGTCTGTGGAATGTCCCCATAAAACGTAACACCCAACGTGTGTGTTCGTGTGTGTGGAAGTAACACTGCAGTACTGAGCTGTGATTTTCCACAAACATGCCTTCTCTTTGCAGTAACCCGTACTTTATCCTTCGTTCTTCAAATCAAAGCAGTGTTGTTATTTTTGTCTAAAAATAAAAACTATTAAAAACAGACTTTTGGTGATTGAAATCAATCTGAAAAAATAAATAAATAGTTAAACTTAAGAATTAGAACTATTGCAACCAACTGAAATAATTAAGTTTAATATGAAGTACTAAAATAACTCAAACTAAAAAATGAAAAACTTTAAATATGTGTAAAATGGTAAAAATACAACATAATTAGATTATCTAAAATATAAAAAGGCAAATGATAAATGATTAATAATCCTAAAATACTGAGTGCTGAAACATTTAAGTGTTGTTGCAGATGCATAAACAATAATATCTAGAACTTTGTTTGGTTGCACTAATGAAAAGGTTCATATAAGACGTGCTGTCATGGCAGGATCAAAGCAAACAGGTGTGTGAACCCCTGGACCGGGTGCAATAAATCTCAAAGGAAAGCCTCAATAATGTGTAGGTTAAGTTAAGGGGTTGGGGTTAATGCTATGGTTAGCCTTCAACTTAAACCTCAGCTGGTGTGGGATGTCTTTGACTAAATTGTCCAACACCATGACTTGTTAAACAATAACAAACAATGCCATTCAGTGCAACAATCTTCCATGCCGAGGTTTAGAAGTTGAGCAGCTGCCTCTCACACCCTCTTGAAATGGATTTATCTCTGA
The DNA here is from genome assembly GCA_037043235.1 of Rhodeus uyekii. NCBI lineage: Eukaryota > Metazoa > Chordata > Actinopteri > Cypriniformes > Acheilognathidae > Rhodeus > Rhodeus uyekii. The sequence continues at coordinate 976,618 of JAWRVZ010000045.1, forward strand.
GCCATATCCTGCCTTCATTTGAGATCTGGAATGAGTCCAGGGGCAAATATTGCACTTCCAAGTGTCCTGACGCCCCTGCTGAGATGGATCTGTCTGCCCCTATCCCTGGGGGGGACGTATCATCATACACCCCTCAGAAGTGCACGTCAGCAGGTCGGCAGCGTGTCTCCCATCTGACACACTGAATAAGCTGAAGTCTGAGCTCCATTCAGAAGAGGAACAACATGGGAGTGAACTGAGATTCAATCAAATATTTTTTCACCTGAAAAAGAAATTTCTGTCATCATTTACTCTTTACGCTCATTTCTTTCTTCTGCAAAGCTATATTTTGAAGAATGTCAGAAACCAAACAACATCGGAATCCACTGACTTCCATTGAGTTAAAAAAATAAAACCCTCAAAATATCTTCTTTTGTCTTCTACGGAAAAAAGAAAGCCATACAGTTTTGGAACAACATTAAGTTGAACAAATAATGACAGAATATACGTGTTTGGGTGAACTATCTTTTTAAGAGTGAATTAACGACCAGAATACTGTCAGAAGACTGAATGTCATTAAACGGCCAGACTGAGATTGAACTGGGTAGAATAAATGAGAATTAATGCAGAAGAAAGCCATACAGTTTTGCGATTTGAGTTCACACCATGACGTAATTATTGTAACGATTCTGAAATCAAGCTTTCACGTGCTTGTATAACTTGTAATCGCACTGGATTTTCTGAGAGCTACAACTTGTGCCACCTTTCCACTGATGATGTAAGGTGTGTTCAACTTCATGTGGGGCTGTGCAGACCAATCGATGTATGACATCAAAGTGCTGTGAGAGCAATTCGAAAGCATTAAGTACTTTAATTACGGTAATTACAACATGGCGCAAACACAGAGATAATTTTCATTTTTGGGTGGACTATTCCTCTCAGTCTGAACTAGATTGAATTAATGAGACTGAATGAGAAGAAGATAAACCGAGGATACCAGAATGAGACAGAATTAGACTGACCAAGATGGGATGAGGCAAAATGACACTGAATGAAAAGGAATAACACAGAAAGAGACAGAATGAGACAGAAATACTCTGTTTACACCCCATTTTAAGATGTGCTTTGGTTGATTAGTTCACAGTTGGATAAAGTTAAATACAGACTTGATCAGGGTGTAAAACATTTTGCGCTTGTCCTCTTCTGACCACTTCCAGACGTAGTTATCAGATTGCTTTTGTGGTGTAAACACTCATGTGATTGAATGTGACACAGAAGATCACATATTATTCGCCTACTGACCTAATACTTCATAAATATTATGGGAAGCGAGCTAGCCAGACTGCTGAAGATATTTCTAACACACACTTGTGGTGTTAGTGCAGTGCAGAAACGAAACTGCTGCTTTCCTTTTGTTTTTCATTGTCTCCGTGCGCGTTCATATGTAAATTGCGTGAGCATATATGTCCATTAGATCAAAATCCACCCATAGACCCAAAGAAATCAGGACAAAAGTGGTTGAAAGTGGACCAAAGAGACACATTAAAACACCAGATGTGAACCGGTATGTGCCTCATCTACACCCAATCTTATTACCAGGTTTAAACAGGGCCAACAAGACCAAATGGGATGAGAGGTGAAAGCAGGGTTCTGAAGACGGCTCTTACGGCATGCTGCTGGCACTCAGGAAATAACTCACGTGTGAGTATGTGGGTCATGTTATTATTAGAGCAAGTGATCTAAACAAGTGCAATGATGACATTCCCACTGTAGACTGAGATGTGTTAAGTCTCCTTCTGAGCCATTTTAACCCTAGCCTTTTTTGGCTGAAAACCCGACCACCTCTAAGAGTTGCTTCTGCTGCAGAGGATGATGCTGTATTTAAAGCACATCTGCATAATTTGGATGTTTTTGGCTGTTCTTTATAGACGTGTAATCTCCCACAGCATGCATGGTTATTTCATCTGTGCCGGTCAAGCTCTCCTCTCTTGGGTGGTTCAGGTTTTTCCTTCACTCTTGGGTGTTTCAGGCCTAAGCTTTCAATCTTTCAAATTCCTCTGACCACAAACGACCCTTTTGGACAATGTTCTAAATGATTAAAGACAAACACCGCACTCTGCCCAATTTGAGGTTTCCAGTGTGTTACATAAAGCAACCCTTAATTACACTCTTGGATTGCTGCTGGTTTTGGAGGAACCAGGGTGGAGCGAAGTCTCTTTCGCCTCAACTTCATGCTTTTTACACCCTGCTATCCACCTCCACTGCTTCTGTTCTCAAGCTGCTATTGTCTTTGGCTTTACGTGTGCAGAGGTCAAGTTGACTCTCCAAGTTCTTTCGGACGGAGGAATGTATCTGAGGAATTTCAGAAGAACAGTTGAGCATGTGTTTGAAGAGCAGAGAAGAGCTAGGTGTCGGGTTGCTTTGCGATTTTCAGCCTTTGGTTTGCAGTATGTAGGAATTTGCTCAACATATTCTGCAGCAAAAAATCTCACATGTCGCAATGACAGCCATGTGCATGACTGGAAAGAGGTTTCACAAGCCTAACTAGGAAATAACAGCCAGATGCTCCATGAATAAAACAATTTCTCAATCATATGTCATCCATCAGAGGTTGCAGTCAAGATTTAAGAAATCACTCACCGACATCTGCATGTAATTTAAATAATCATTTGTTATCAAACACATACACCTGAAAAAATCCAGCATATCTATTTTTACCTGCTCGTGTGTCTTTACTGCAGATTAATGTCCCCGTTTTCTTCTCTCTGAGTTTATCGTCCTAGAGGTGCCTTGACCCAAACTGTTAGTCAGCTTCTGGGTGGTGCTGGGGTGGTGCAGTGTGTTGCAGTTCTCGTCTCTCTCTCTCTCTCTTCCTCTCTCTGTCCTTGAGGGTATACTTCTCGAAGGCAGGACGTCTGCTGGACAGCTGTTTCAGAATTCCACTTCTGAAGCGGTTCGGCGTGTCTCCGCTTCGCTTTGCTCCTCCTTTCTCTGGCTGCAGCACCTGTCCCTGCTTGTCTGCGGACAGTGCTGTCAAAATCCAATTCTCTCGTCCTCTGCAGTGTCGACCGGCAGTATTTCCTGGAGACACAGACAGCTCTCAGTCAGGGGAGGAGGAAAACGAAGAGCAAGGAGTTTCTCCTACTGTGTTTTCCAGCTGCTGAACGTCAAAGTCCTTCCCTTCCAAATTAGAGTGGAAGAAATACAACTCCCCTCTCTCTCTCTCTCTCGCTTTCGTCTTCTCCCTCCCCACCTCCCTTCTTGTGCTTTTTCTCACACGTTTTCTTTCTTTCTGTCTCTGTTCTTCTCTGATTCCCCTTCTGCTCATTTATTTCTGCTGACTTCAGCATCTCTACCTCATTTGTTTGCTCAGCATTTACCAGACACCGTTACAACATCTGAGGGATGCAATGCAACCTTGCTTGATAAATGGACGTATTGACGGAAGGATAGATAGATGAACAGATCTTTAAAGAGAAAAGCTGTTTTTTTTTGCAGTTGCACTGTAAACCTCTGTAGAGCTTGTCATCACTTCATCCTCAACCTAAAATAGGTTTCCTTGGCAACATACAGTACAGTGCTCTGCAGTGAGCTCACGTTTGACAGGGATTAGGAGGGGGTGCAGGGAATCTATCCTACCCTTGTGAGTGTGAATGTGAGTGTGAATATGAGAGAGAGAGAGTGAGAGAGAGCCTCCTATTTAAGCAGCAATTTAAAAAAGTTCCTAAAAATAAGGGACCTCGATTTGGGCAACCTATATGGAACCTATACCAACCTCTATGGAAGCATCACATGTATGCTTTGAAAAACACCCTAAAATTCATTTAAAATAATAATTATTCTAATAATTTCGAGATTGCAGCTAAAGCAGGAGAAATGTAGCTTATCTGTAATGTAATGTAGCTTATGTAGTTTAGCTATATCTCATAAAATACTTAAAAATTATTTAATAAAAAAGTATTAGATTTACAGTAATGTAATCTAGGTAAAACAGCATACTAATAATATTTTACACAATATCTGTGCGTGCTGTGTATTTTTCTGCTTATTAGACTACAGAACATTAGATGTTAGCAACATGCTCATGTCAAACCAAAATTAATTTATTGTCAAGTATGCTTTGCGTGAGCTATTTGTGTGGTTCACTGAATAGCTGGCTATATATGTATCTCGTGAGGTTCCAGATCAGTTTAAATACTGCCTTAAAAGGAAGCCGACTAGGCAGTAAGCAGCAATGCAGTTCACTACCTTGAAAAAACTATTATTCTTGAGATGTTGTGTCTTATTTTCTATGTGAAATATCAAAATATTTAAACCAATTTTTTTCATGTATGTTAAGTATAACAATTTAATGTCACTTAAATTCATTTAATCTCCAGCAACTTGTCACACACATGAGATTGCATCAGTTGATAAAAGACAATAATCCAATAAATTTCTGAAGGACAAGCCATTTTCATCAAGTTCTTATGCAGTTTAAATTGATTTAACTTTGTTTAATAAACAAACAATAATACATTTATTTATTTTCATTTATTAAAAATAAATTATCATTATAATCATTTTTTATTGATTATTATTTATTCAGTTTTTTAAAAAAATGTATATTTATTTATATATTTATATTAATATATTTATTAATATTATTATTATTAATATTATTATTATTATTATTATTCCGTTTTTAAAAAAAAAATATATATTTACTTATATATTTATATTAATATATTTATTAATATTAATAATGTATTTATTAGGTCAAATATATATGATGGAAAATTAACATTTGTGGATTTTATCCAAAGCGACTTCCAAGGCATTCAAGTTAAACTTACAATATGTGTGTTCCCTGGGAACATCTGCTTCTCGATCCAGTACCATGTTCCTCTATAACACATCTGACCCTTTATTGACCGCCCACAGAGAAGCTGACCGTGTTTTCAGTAGCACTGGATCTTACACTTGTGGATGGTCTGTTAAATTTGAACAATCATTCAGTTAAGTGAAACAGCCACAATTTGACAACAAGTTTTCTGAATGAAGTCTTTTTGTGCATGTCACATGTGGAGAGCACATGGTCTCAGGAAGAATACAGAGTATTGTCCTAATGTTTGCCAAGCTGGAATCACCATATAAATGCCGTCAATGTGCTTGAAGACTCTACAGTTTAGAGGAATCTGAAAGGAACACCTCCAGTTCTTCCCACCAAGAGACTTGAGATTTGACTTGAGATTCGAGTGCACATGAGTACAGAATTGGAAATACTGTGATTTTTTTTATGAAAGAATTACCAGATTTTTTTACGTTTCGAATGAGCTTGTTTTGGACCTTATGACAATCAGAGCCTGTGAGGGTTTGTTTGGTAGCTGAAAACTCAGAGACCTGACTAACTGCTGCCGCTGAAGTCACTTCCTCTCATGTCAGTGTGGTTTGAGGTGTTACACAGAGAATCCATTGAGAAAAAAAACAGGAAACATAACTATGAGAGCCAAATCAAACATGTCATGTGATGGATGTATCATGTATGGAAACCCTAACTTTCACACTGTTTACTCTTTCACTAAGTCAAAGTACACATATTTGACAACATGATGATCCATCACAACCAGGCACTTTTAGATTTCTAGTTTCAATCATTTCTCAGTGGGAAAAAGCAAACCTTGCCCTCTATTCTTCTCAATTAATCTTCTGTTTCACTTGGAAATTATGGAAAATACTGAAGTCGGTTGCAAATTCTGCCTCACTTGACTTTAAGTAGCTTGTGAGGTGGATCCGCCAAGAACTTGTTGGTTTAGCATATCCCACAGATGCTCATTAAATTGAAAAATGTAATCATTGGAATATTGGGAATATTGGAATATTTAATCAAGGGAATCATTGGACCAGGTGATCTTTTTCCACTGGTCCAAGTCCAGTTCTGTCACTTGAGTGTCCATTGTAGGCAGTTTCGACAGTGGACAAGGGCCATCACAGACACTCTAACTGGTCTGCAGTGTTCACTGCATGTGAAATGCACTGCGTGTTGTGACATGTTCCTCCTCTTACCACCATTAATATTTTGTCTGACATGTGAGAAACAGTAAGTCTTCTGTTGTTGTGGACCAGATGAGATAACTTTCATTGCCCTCATACAATGTTGAGCCTTGGGCACCCAACAACACTGTTTCACCAGTTTATGGTTTGTCCCTCCTTGGACCCCTGTTGGTAAATGCTCAATTCTTGCTGATTGGGAGCAAACCACAAGCCTTGCCATTTCAGAGATACTTTGACCCAATCGTCCTTGCCATAACAATTTGACCCTTGTGGAAGTCACTCAGATCATTATTCCTGCCCATTTCTCCTGCATCCAAGTTGGTTATGAGAACTGAATGGCTGCTTGCCATGGCTGCTAATCTTCCCAGACGTTAATATTTATATACTGCATATGCATGTATGCTTTTCAATTTTGCCAGTTACAAAGAGACAGTAAAAAATCATGATTCATAACTGTGGCGAGCAGGATGAGGCTGAGAGTCGTGAGAACTGGAGAGGCTGGTGGTGTGAATGATAGTTGAGGCCTTGTATCTCACAGAGGAATGAAAGTATAAAAGGAGGAGCGACAACAGTGAAGAGCGAGAGAAAAACTGGACGTTTACTTTGTTTTGTTCATGTGTGCGGCAGTCGTCTGTGAGGGGCTGCCACCTTTGTTTATTTTGTTATTAAAATGTTGAATATTCACATTGGAAAGGGTGGAGAGTGCGACGCCTTCGGTGACATGTTGTTCCTACAAGGAAAGTTTGAGCTTCTACCAGGAAAAGGTGTTGTTACTCGACCTCAATATGGCATTCACGGGGAGTTCACGAGAGCTAACAGTGCCTCTGATGCGTCTTTCGCCGAAAGTCCATCACCAGTCTTGAAGAACGCCATATCGCTCCCAACCATCGGTGGCTGCCAAGCACTGACTCTACCTTTGATCTCCACCACCGTGTTTCCTATGAACCAGGAACATCTGTCTGTTCTGAAGATCTGGAAATCCTGCAGATGGAGACCCTGCTTCAGTCCATCAGCGTCTTCAGGAGTGACCCCAGCCCGGTCCCGGAGGAGGACGAACCTTTGATTGACCGCATGGAGATGCCTGAAAAATCTCTTGCAAAAAAGAAGATGCACAGTAGTGAAAACGAGCTTGAAACATTTCTCTCCGTCTTCGTTACTGGAAACAGCGATGCCAATGGGAACTTTAACAATGGTAACAACAGCGTCTTCCAGTGCGAACAGGAGATGTTCAGCATTAAGGGCGACTGGGTGGACAGAGATAGCGGCGTGGAAGAGGGTCGTCTATGCGATTCAGACTTTGAAATCTCCAAAAGTAAAAGCCACTCACAGGAGTCGCTCACACAAATCACAGGATCCCTTTTCTCTCTCAAACTTGACTTGGGCCCATCCATTTTGGATGGCGTACTCAACATCATCATTTCTTACGAAACGGTTTACTTCAGTATTGTGGTATTGCAGACATTGTTGAAACCTGCTGTAGAGCCGGGCTTAACAACCCAGGGTTAAAAGCAGTATTAATCAGTCCCTTAACCCAGAGTGGGTTAAGTGCCTTTTAAGTGCCTTTAACTTAGGGTTATAAAGTTTCTCATGTCCTGCTTTTGTAGAGCGTTAGAGAAGCAGCAGCTTAACTGCGAATCTGAACTATACTCCTTTTTGAATTTATAAGTAAATGTAATGTCAGAAGTAAATGCGTAAGTGAATGTTGCTAGAGAGATTAAAACTTTCAAGTAAACAATATGGACATTGTCTTGTGCTTTGAGTTGTGTGGTTCTGAGTAAAAGCGCTAGGCTTTAATCTCTCTTTTTCTTGTACCTCTAAGAGAAGACAAATATTTACAAAACTTTCCATCTTCTCTTTTAATGAATTTTGAGTTTCTGCACATCCAACCAGTTACAATCTTAGGCTGATTGAAAAATGTTCTGCAACATATGGTACCATAGTTGCATGTCCCACTAACATTTGGCATCTCAGTTCATCTCTGTCATGAGACATCTGTCATGTTTGCGCAGAAAAGACATGAAAAACAGAGGGAAAGCACTGATTCAACATTGTAAATAGTAAAAACAACATCATGCAGACAGATGACAGACTTGCATAATGTTGAAACTGAAATGTTTCTTAAGCACCAAGTTGAATTTCAAGGAGTCAGAACACTTTTCCTGAAAGGTCCACCCAAAAATGAAAATAATGTCATCATATACTCACGTTATTTCAAACTTGTATTTATTTTTTTCCGTACAACATGCATCATACAAAAAAACAAAAACAACCTGTGCCTCATCTGAAGCGTATGCGAGACTTTTTTAATGCAGTTGATATTAGCCTGTTTACAATATGATGTTCTAGTAAGCATTAAAATACAAACAAATGGGTAAAACACATTTAAATCACCCTCTCAAATGATATTGTACTTCAGTTCAAAAGAATTCAATTAAATTCAACATATTAATATCCTTAACAAACAATTGATTGTACTGTACAATTCATAAAATTCCCTTTCTACTGTATTCAATTAGATTGAAACTTCTAGAAATTGACATTAAAAGGGTCAAATTAAATCTTGTCCTCAGTTTTTCATAGGGCACTAAAGAGCTTCCGCTTCACATAATGGAGACTAATGAAGGGAGTCAGTGCTCTATTCCCAATAGAATTCCAGTAGCCATTTCCAGGAGCATGTCATTTTGTAATCAGATTGTGGTATGGTGAAAAGAACTGGCCAGAAAGAACAACCCCAGAACGCATCTATTTATTTCATGAGAATAGGCTGCACACATAGAGTTTATTACAGGGCGTGTGCGGTCACAGAGTGGGAGTCACACTGATTAAAGGCTCTGACTGCTGTTAGTTCCCAGAATGCACCTCTACAGGAGGAGGACTCAACACTGCACTGGAATATATGTTAAACATAAATAAATACAGATTGAGAAAGTCTCTACATTCTTGGCTAGATGACTAACAAATACAGTTGGCTTATTGCATAGTTGAAGGTACTAAAGTTTCTAAAAGCATTTTTGCCTAAACCTTAGTGGAAACCACACATGTGTTTCAGAGTAGATTTATTTTGATTTTTTTTTTTGTCCTGTATATTTGTATTTTAGTGGTATTCCTGTAATGTAGTGCCTTTTTTAAGAACAAAACAAAAAACCTGTTATAATTTAGCAGGTATTTCAAGAAAATAATTATGCTATTTTAATGCACAGACATGCAAAACTTTATCATTTTAAATAAAACATTTTTTTAAATTTATTATTAAAATAAGGCCTAAAGTAACTGGATAAAACTAAAGAGCTATGAGTTCATTTATAAGCATTGTGGGATTTAGTGCAGCTTAATCTTGGTGTGAATTTAGATTTTCTAGAATGTAAAAAATATATATAGCATATCAATTTTTGCAATATTGTGAATCAGGAACAATATTTTAGAGTGACAAGCAGCTACAACCACAAAATATCATAGAAGTCATCAAACCAATGCTGTTACTAAAGGAAAGCTCACATTACACAACATTTGGGTTTTCAAGCATGTTGGCATTTTAGTACTTATGAATGCCATATTCAACATCCCTTAATCCAACCCAATATCTAAACTTAACTACTACATAAACCCTTACTAACAATTAATTATATAAGTAGTAATATATATACTCCTATAAGTAATGAGTTTTTTGGAAGCAAAAGTCTCTGTGTGTGTATGTGTTCCTCAAATTAAAATGTGACTGATGTTGTTTTCCTTTTTGAAGATAGTGAAGGATCCAACAATTCCAACTGCATTACATCTGCTCAATATAAATGAGTGAAATTAAATAAAATTCACAGTTATGTTCATTTAATTATGATACTGTGATTAAATACATACAATATAGCATCTTCTAAATAGTGAATCTAATATTTATCCAAAATATACGATGAAGACATGAATTTGTACTGCATTGGAATGAGCCATAGGTTAAATGGCCTGCTGGTTCTGGTCTTCATTAGATCAGGTCAGGGTTCAGGTTATGGTCAAAGGCCATGGAATTGCAGCTATGTTTATGTAAAAGATAACATCTTCATAACCTTGCTTCCACCTCCTATTTTTCACTTATTTCAAATGATTTCTACCTGCATTCTATCTTTGTGCTGATGCCAGATATGAGGCTGATTTTGGGATGCTCTTGTCTTTGTATGTTGAGAAAGATAAATGGTTTCCCATAATTATTTGGAGTCCTTATCTGTAAATTCCAAAAGTCTTTTTCCTAGTCCCTTAGGAAAACTGCATGTCACTCCCTTCAGAATATCCGGAAAGTCACTCTTTATCACTATATTCAGTAAATAACATTCCATGGAGGAACAGATGACCATCTGGAAACTCCCATCCCTCTGATTTCAAACTTACATGAAATCTCTGAGGATTTCTGGAGGGATTATTCATATCCATGCCAAGCCTTAGAAACAAACATGACTCCCACCCTTAAAAAGAAAGAAAATCAAATCAATTAAAATGCTTGTTTAAATAGGTACTACATTAAATTAAAATGATAAAACAATGTAAATGGTGCTTGCCCACGCAAAACACATCTTTGAGGAATAACGTGGAATTATTTTAGTTAATGTGCATTACCTAAATTATAACTAACAATGAACAATACAATTGCTACAATATTTATTCACCTTTGTTATGATAGTTAATAAAAAAAAAACACTGTTCATTGTTAGTTCATGCTGACTGAGTCCATTAAACAATATTAACAGGCAACTTTTGATTATTAAATGCTTTACAAGTATTTTCTATTTTTTGTTCATTTTAAGCAGTGTAGTTAACTAATGTTAACAAACGGAATATTGAAATGAACATTAAATAAGATTAATAAATGAGTTTTTTTCTGTTGTTGTTGTTACTAATGTAGTTAACTAATGTTAACAAATGGAAGCTTATTTCTAAATTGTTACAGAGATGCAGTGTTACAATCAAATCAGTGTCTGTGTCTGATCAAGACCTACTACCCTTAACTTGTAAAATGTGTGTGTCAGTGTGTGTGTCTGTGTGGTTCAGGTATTCCCTAACCTATGGGAATAAAATGGGGACATTGAAACCATATGAAACATGAAAACCTAATGTGTTTGTGTGTGTGCGTTCACGTGTTTGTGTGTGTGTGTGTATGTATGAATGCCTGAGGGGGCAAGAGCAGGCCACATGCTGCAGATACTTGAACATTGACTGTATCAGCGGTCACTAAGCACACACAAATCCACGGAGCTCGTGCAGGACAGCTGCTCTGGAGCGTGTGACCGCACACAGACACTGGATATTGAAGCTTCTTGTGCGTCAATAGAATAAGTACATCTGGCCATTTGCAGCCATCAATGCAGTCACATGGTCAATCTCATAAAAATGCTTATTTGTTCAGAGACCTAGAAATAGTGAAATACCTTAAATATTTAGTCTTCATTGCACGTCATAATGCTTCTTTGTTTAACATTTCATAACCATAAAAGACTTATGACAGACTTTTGAATCACGCTGTGTACTTTAGAAAAGTGCTAAGAACTTTTGATGGCTGAATTCTCTTGTTACTTACGGGGGGGATATTGTGAAAGTACTTTCGACCTCAGCATGACATATTGATTTATTCTACAAAAGTCTAAATGAAAAATGACGGGAGAGAGTTTCTACATTGACTGGAATAGCACATAATCTGGCATATTGCCCCAACATTGTGAGGAAAGTAATTAAATATGCCTGGCCAGGACGTCATTAAAATTCTTTTACCGTTTGTAAAAGTTATCAAACATTTTTAAAAGAGCGACTTTTGATTAGCAAACAGCTGTCAATCCATGCATTAACTATTTGACAAGTCCTAAGAGTTCATTTGAGCATTTCATTAATTAGTATTTAGTTTATTTCCAAGAAAAAATGTCTAAACATCCTTAAAATGAGGAATTTACTTGAAATCAGGTTTATTTTCCTTATTTTATATTGGCAAATTTTAACCATTTTTAGTGTAAACCTTGCTATTTTGTTAGATTTCTTTTTAAAACAATAATAATATTAAAAATCCATTTGGCATTGAAGTAAGAAAAATAAACTGAATTCAATCATTAATTCATTTAATTGCGCAGCTTTTTTCTGCGTTCTGCACTTACAGCTGTAATTGGTTGGATGGTTTGTTTTCCTGTGAACTGCTAAACAACTACATATTCATGGTGAAAGCAAGTAAGTGTTTATCTGTTGGACGATGTGAAATGAACCAAAGAAGATCCAAAGGAGTCTAGCAGATGTTTATGGTTTAACACAAATTGCATTCCTGTAATCTGACATACTGTTTATCTCTGTCAACCAGCAGCCAAACCATATGAGCAGATCTTTCCCACAGCATCCTGGCTGTGCTGCTTCTCATGTATCTCAAACAAATCACTCCAATCTCACACATCTGACCGCCACTTATTTGCAAACATCCTTCTTGCCTCAATAAATACGCATAAACGATTACTGAAATGCTTAGTAAGGTGTATTCACATTTCAACAGGGATCTGGGAAATATTTCCCCCTGAAAATCTTGCATTGGGTTCAAGTTTTGCCACGTTGATCAACAGAAACCATGTCTCACTTATACAACATGGTTCATTCTACAATAAAAACTGAAAACTTATTATTGTTTTTTTTACATTTCCAACTTTAGAGTGTAATGTAATTTTCACTTACTGTCTCCAGAAATAAGTTTATGTGACTGATTTGTGAGGGCAGCATATATGTATCCTTTCGCTACCTTTGATATCCCACAATCCTGTGCGTCTCATTCTGTAACAGTTGAGCCTGAACAGTTTGTTTGTAAATTTCCATTTTTTGATCAACATTTACCTCTTTTTATGTAAAATCTTGCAAGAAATTAGTATAATAGTAATTAAAAATTGGCTTAGTTATCATCTAAGCTCTCTCTGGTTTGCTAGTGTAGATCATTAAACCATTCGGCGGCCTTAGAAACCTGTCCGAAATCTGTTTTGTAAGGTAAATTTGTGCGCGTGTGCTGTCTGCAAAGTCACTGCTTGACAGGCAGAGGCAATATGAGGTAAAACATCAGCTTTTGGACGCATACCAGTGTAAAATATATGAAAAAGAATGCATTTTTTGAACAAATCAATTATAGTAGACCCTGAAAACAAAGTCAAGACATTGTAAAAGCACTCACATCAGTGATTTATAGTACAGGGACAGCTCAGCCCACAATGAAAAGTCTATCATCATTTATTCTCCCCTATGTTGTATTAACAATCAATTTTAGTAAGTTGTTGAAGACTCCCTAGTGGCCCCATCGGGAGTAAAAATTCCTGTTAGTTTTGACTTTACGTTTGATTGTTGTTTATGATTGGACAGGAAGATGCTTGTGACGTACTGTCTCAAAACTCTTGCTGTTTTATCATGCGATCCACTCACAAAAGCCCCAGAGGGACAGTCTGAGTCTCCTATGCCTCACCCGGGATTTTTCATAATTTTTGCTTTGTTTTGCATCTGTTACATCATCAGGAAGCTGCATTCTGGACGGCGTCAAGTCTTGTCTGCAGCTGTTCAGTGCATGTGGAGCACATTCCATCTGATCCGTCATTCAGTGCCCATGTAAAAGAAAGCAGATGCCTTACCATGTGCAAATCCACGCGGCTCTTTCAGAGCATCATAACCTCATAAAGGAAACATCGCTGTAGCAACTTTTATCAATGCACTGCCAAAACACAGATCTGTTGGGAATTCTGTCAAAGCGCTGGATATAAATCTTAGGATATAATTATGTTATTGAAGGTTGTAAAAGATGGAAATGGCTTTCATTATATCTACGTTATAAATATACTTCTGTTATTTATATTGATGTTTTTTATTCAGCAAAGGCACATTCAATCAACCAAACGACAGTAAACACATTTAAGGATTTCCATTTTTAATAAATGCTGTTCTTTTTTTGAAGTTTCATAGTTGCACAAAAAATATTAAGCAGCACAACTGCTTTCAACATTTCTTGCTGATCAAATCATCATATTAGAATGATTTATGAAGGATCATGTGACACTGAAGACTGGAGGAATGATGCTGAAAACTCAACTTTGATCACAGGAATAAATTACATTTTAAAATATATTAAAATAGAAAACAGATCTTTTCAATTTTAATATTATTTTATAATATTACCGTTTTTTATCTAATAAATGCAGCCTTGGTGAGCATAAGAGACGACTTTAAAAAATATGAAAAACATCTTAAAGACTGTATGTGTCACAGTTTGAGTTTGCTTTGATTCTGGTTTCCCCCCTCTGCTCCTTTGTTTCCATCCTTGTCATCTGTGTCCTATAATCAGCTTGTTAGTCATGTCAGTTGTGTCTCGTCTCTTTGATTAGTTCCCTATGTATTTAGCCCTGCATTCTGTTCAGCTCCTGTTCCGTTCTCGTCTATGTAACATCAATGTTAAGAATCACGTGACAGTGACTGTAATATAAATTACATAATCAGATTCAAAAATATACTTATAATAAACATTGTTGTCACACACTGGGGTGCGTGTGCAATGCGGAGACAAACGAGGAGCAACAGGTTCCAATGGAAACTCTTTAAAACTTTAAACTTGAGAAAACAAAACATTGTCAATGCAAACAGAAACGGCACTTAGTGCAAAAACTTGGAACTACTAGGAGGACCGGGAAACATGAGACGACATCCACACACGACAGTCACCTTCAACATAACAACATCAACAATCGATAAAGACAAGGGAACACAGGAGGGTTTTTAATGGCAAACACAGGATGGGAAACAGCTGACGAGACTTAGGAGCATGATTAGACACAGACAGAAGGACCTGGAAGAGACATAAAGGGATCAGGATGTGAACAACGAGAATGTATTTTACATTTTAAAATACTCATAATCAGACTACAGTTACTATTTTATTGGTCACACTACATCACATACCTATTTTTTCTTATATTAATCTTTCAATTTTTTTCATAAGCTTACCACTTTAATATACTTTGTGAGTTTTTGCATGCACATATCAGTTCATGTCCATGCTGCCATGTGTAAATGAAGATGACTTCTGTATCGACTGTGAAAGCTCACCCTCGGACACAAAAAAAGTTTTTGTGTTACACAGAATAATATCATTCAGATTCCAAACATTTAATCTTGTGTCTCAGTGGTCTTACTGTAAATTCTCTCTGAGGCTGGAGAGGAGCAGAGAGAGGGAGAGACAGAAATATCTGAGGGTGTGTAGGCCAAGGTTTAACCACTGGCATGCAGCAGGAAACAGGCCTCTCTCCAGCAGGAGGATATGCCTGCTTCCATGAGAGAAAGATGGATGGTTGTGATTAGTCACAAGATTCATAAAAGACATTGTCATACATCTTTTCAGTTGTCACATACTGTTTTGCATATAGCATGTCGCAACAGCATAACTGTGACAGCTACCTTGTGTTTTTACTCTACTATATATAACCCCAGTTTGGACATTTTGTAAAATGCAGTAAATTCAAGAATTTTGATGCCAGCAACACACTACAAAAAAAAAAAAAAAAAAAAAGGCACAAGTGGCTTGTTAACCTACTGGAAAAGCTACTTTATTTCAGATATTGTTGTGAATATTTGATGTAGATAATGCTTTGAACTGTTTAGTTTTTTCTCTTTTTTTAATCTTTAGGAGTCATTTTAGGTGAAGACACCACCCACTTATGGCTCTTCTTGACAGTTGGAGTTGTTT
The DNA here is from genome assembly GCA_037043235.1 of Rhodeus uyekii. Lineage (NCBI taxonomy): Eukaryota > Metazoa > Chordata > Actinopteri > Cypriniformes > Acheilognathidae > Rhodeus > Rhodeus uyekii. The sequence goes on from JAWRVZ010000045.1 coordinate 992,345, forward strand.
GGACTTGGAAATCCAAATTAGGTTGCCTTAAAACTAACACAGGGCTGGCAATAACAGCCCTATTAATAGACTCTGTCCCTCCTACGACTGTAGACAAACTTAAAAAATATGAACAAACACCCTTTACAAATGTCAGCATCTGTGTTTTGCCAAATTCCCACTGGAATAAGTCTGTCACGGTCATTAACATAAATACACACTCATGCTGGATGAATCTCTGTCTTGTTTGTGGGCAGCTGAAGCATTTAATGCTAAACTAAGCTAACCACAGGAAAGAGCATGCAGTCAAAAGTCACAAAAAACACACACCACAAAAACACCACGGTAGGATCCCTTGGCAGCCGGTCTGACAGAGATGATAGTTGATGACAGTAATGTAAGCGCCTCCTGCTGGGAAATGCATGCATGTGCACATCTCCCCTTCAAGTTTTTACATTCTGTAAGCAAACATGGGTTTGCTTACAGAACATGGGTAGAATCTATGGTAAAAAAAAAATAAAATAATGATAATAGCATAAAAGGAGAATTCCATATTTGAATTCTGATTGGTTGAGTGACAATAGATCAATTCTGTGTTAATGTGGCAAGTTGCTTGGCAACCTGAAACATTCATATTCCAATAGATTTTTTATTAGACATTTTATTTGTAATTGTAACTATTTACAGTATCTTTTATCATATTGTTTCATACACTTACATGCTATAGCAACTTATTGTTTTTTTTTATTATGAGACTATTGTTTCAACCACACAATAGACATTAAATGGAGATCAAGTAAGACTTTTGAGAAAAATATCACACTAATCTAAATGCTCATTTGCCAAGTTCTGCTCCTACATCATATAAAACGTGGCCTTATTCGTGTCTACTTTTATTGCTCCCAAGGAATGTATCCAGAGGAAAATATCCAGACAAAGTGGATAATTAATTTAATCACAACTGACAGTGGCATGAAGTTTCCTGACTAAAAGACTGTTCCAAGCTTACAGACGCTGCACTGATGTGTATCTTCTACTGCTGGTATGTGATGCCACTGCGAGGCCACTGAAGCACGTACAGACTTTAAATGGAGAGGCGAAAAGGAAGCAATCAACTCATCTCCCTCTCACTCCCGTATGGGCCTACTGCCAACGGGAATCCTTTTTATAGCCTGCCCTACAGTTAGTTATGAATTCATCGGGGCACTGGGTAATGAAACAGGGTCATGCTGAGGACAATAACATGTTTTATTTGTCTTCTATTTGACATCAGGAATCTTTAATATCAATGCATCAGTTTATGCACACGTATGTCTGGCATGTATTTAATTATATCTCAAAGCGTGCAGATTTGGAATGTGAAACATTTTTCCGGACCTGGATACATCTAAGCTGCATTTTTTGTTGTTGTTGTTTTGTTCCCACAGGAAGTTTAGTGAAGTTCAAGTAGAATCTGATGGTTGTGATTAACAGTTAACTGCCGTTACATGCATGAACAGACCGTCAGATATATCAGATTATATGTACCTTTCAAAACCCATTACACAACAGGAGGCTACTGTATGTGAGATCATTTTACATGCAGACTGTGTCAGTAGTACCGTAGCTTAAATCCAAGTAAATCCATAGCCACTGGAACATATTTTACTTTATCATGCAACTCCAAAAGTAAAGAAAAAGAGTAAAAGAGTATAAATAAGAGTATAACTAAAACACACACACACACACACACACACACACACACTGTTACGTCGTCCCCAGTCTAGGGCTGGGGAGGGCCCATAACAAGAATATACAACTTAATTTGAGCAATCCCGTTCCCTCTCCTGTCCCAGCTCAAACACTAAACCACCAAACAAATGCTTTGTTTATAAAGAAAAACTATTTTATTTTAGAACACGGGGGGTGGGGGGGGAGTTAATCTAGTTAATCTAACTTACCTACCAAAAGAAATAACTCCAAATAAAACACAATGACCTCTCCTAACTACCTAACTAACCAAAAACAGGAGAAAACATTCCCAAAGAAGATGGCAACCACCTCCCTACAATCCCCAAAACATATTAAATTAACATACAAAAAAAATAGACTTAAATTCAAAAAGAGGAAAACAAACTTAGCACAAGGCAAACTTAACAAACAAACAAACAAACAAACAACACAACTGGGGCAGGAGAGCAGACCAGCCATGAAACTGCTCACGCAACGGCACTCTGCAATACGTGTAGAAGTGAGCTCTGTCCACTGGTGCTGTTGCTCTGCTTTTAAGCACTCCAGCTCATCAAGACAATTGAACACAGCTGAACCACGTTAGGACCTGTGCAAGGAAAGAGAGAGAGAGAGAGAGAGCAAGAGAAAGAGAAAGCGCAAACAACACCCAGTACACAATATACATAAAAATATATGTAAAAATAAAAGAAAAATAACATCCAGGGATGTAACACCCCCACCCTTAGTTACAAAACCCAATTTGTAACAAATCACTTTGGGGTTGACTACATTCGTGTCAGTTTCACCAGGACATTTAAACATCATTCACATACGCTCTTGACAAGGCATCAGCTACGATATTATCCGTACCTTTCTTGTAGTGCATGTTCAAATTAAACTCTTGTAAAATGAGGGCCCACCTCATTAAACGTTGGTTAGAATTAGACATTCGAGCCAAGAATATTAGAGGATTGTGGTCGGTATATACTTCAATACATTTCACCAGAGCTCAGGTATACCTCAAAGTGTTGGATGGCCAACAATAGCGCTAGAGCTTCTTTTTCGATAGTGCTATAGTTTATTTGACATATGGTAAATTTTTTTGAAAAGTAACTCACAGGATGTTCAATTCCATCATCATCTGCTTGCATTAACACTGCACCGGCACCATACACACTTGCGTCCACCTGTAGGCTAAAAGGTAATGCAAAGTTTGGAGCAGATAATACTGGTGCATTACAAAGCAAATCTTTTGCAGAGCAAAAGGCAGTTTCACAAACTTCATTCCACATAATGTTGCGTTCTGTACTCAAGAGATCAGTAGACATTCTAGGAAGAGGAAATGACTCAGCTTTAGTAACTGCATTCACCCTACGGATATCAGTACAAAACCGATAAGAGCCGTCAGACTTGGGCACAAGTATGCATGGTGAGCTCCATGGACGTTGACTATTCACAGCAAAACCATTGTGTTTCAGGTATTCAACTTCATCCTTCATGGCTTGACGCTTTCATGGGTTAACCCGATATGGATGTTGCTTAATGGGTGTGCTTTGACCCACCTCAATGTCATGCACTAGCACATTTGTCTGGGATGGAACATCCTTAAACAGCATAGGATATTTATGAATCAAATCAATGATATCATTACGCTGATTCTCTGACAGATATAAAAGGTAAGAAGGTAAGGTGGCCAGAATATCAGAGTTTGAAAATCTCCCACAAGAAGTTTGAACATCTCCGCCAACCAAACCATCTGTTTCCAAAACATAATTGGAAGGTTGATCAATCACTTCCACAACAGCCACAGTTTCAACCACAGGATTAGCTTTAGGCACATCTCTAGAAACATACGTTTTTAACATATTGACATGGCAAACTCTACTTTTGCGTCGTCGGTCAGGAGTTAAAACGATATAGTTAGTATCACTCAGTTTCTTCTCGATTTTATATGGGCCAGAAAACAGAGCATGCATGGGAGAATTAGGTACAGGTAAAAAGACCAACACAGAGTTACCTGGTTGGAATGTACGTACAACACTCTTTTTGTCAAATCTGCACTTCAATTTCATTTGCGATTCAACAAGATGCTGTCTAGCGACATCCCAAGCATTGTGAAGCTTATCACGGAATGAACTTACATACTCCAATATCGGTATGCGGGAAGTATCTTTACAAAGAAACTGTTCACTTATCAGTTTCAAGGGTCCACGAACTGTGTCCAAACACAAGTTCAGCTGGACTAAACCCTAATGACTCTTGTACTGTGCTTCGTACAGCAAACATTAATAATGGTAGTCCATCCACCCACTCTTTCCCAGTATCAACACAATAAGTGCGCAACATTGACTTCAATGTCTGATGGAAACGCTTAAGTGCTCCTTGCGACTCAGGGTGGTACGCGCTTGACATTTGATGTTCAACCCGCAGTTCAGTTACTAGCTGTTCAAACAGACGTGAGGTAAAATTAGTTCCCTGATCTGTTTGAATTACCTTAGGTAACCCGAACATTGAGCAAAATTTGACCAGCTCTTTAACCACAGCTTTTGTTTTGATAGAGCGCAAAGGGACAGCGTCTGGATAGCGAGTTGCTGCACACATTATAGTGAGGATATACTGGTGACCAGACTTAGTTTTAGGCAATGGTCCGACACAATCAAGGATGAGTCTTTCGAAAGGCTCTCCTATGTTAGGGATAGGTTGAAGTGGCGCCTGTGGAATCACTTGATTCGGCTTGCCAGCAAGTTGACAAACGTGACAAGAACGAATGAAGGCAGACACAGAAGTTTTTAAACCCGGCCAAAAAAAAAATGTCTAGTGATTCGATCATATGTTTTAGTAACACCAAGGTGTCCGGAACATATGTGTTCATGAGCCAACTTCATAATTTGATGACGGTACCCAGTAGGAAGTACAATCTGATAAACACCATCACATTCAAACTTGGACAACTTCCACCAATGCATCAATAACTAATTTCCCCAAAAATAACCTACTGAAGCATTTAAAACTTGTGTTTTATCTTCAGCCGCACTGACACATTTGCTCAAGGTTACATCAGATCTTTGCGCAGCTATTAACTGTTCTCTACCAACTTTTAAGGGAACATCATTCGCACATTGTGCCTTACGGCACATGCTGGAAAAACGGTAGTGAACTGTAACAAAGCAACAAGTTGACCTGCAACATTTGGTTTAGCAGACACAATCGGGTAGGGAAAAACTTTGGCACCAGCCAAGTCATTACCCAAAATTGTACTCACACCTTCTACAGGTAATTGTGAATATACACCAATGTTAACAGGTCCTGAAATAAGGTCAGATTTCAGATGGACTGTGTGCAATGGTACAGCAGTACAACCCATTTCAATACCTCGAATGAGAACATCAGCGCCTGTATATGATTCTAGTGAAAACGGCAGAGCATTTTCCAATATTAATGATTGCGCAGCTCCTGTATCTCGCAGCATAACTACTGACTTTTCATCAGAGCCATCAGAAAGTGAAACTAGACACGTCTGTAAAAACGATCCGAAAGCCTCAGAGTTGCAATTTGATGACTGTTCAGACACTGAGGTAAACGTTACCCCTTTAGGCTTACCACCAGCTTTCTGCTGCCATGCTTAACAGTTTGAGATAAGATGACCAGGATCAAGGCAATAAAAACAAACTCTCTTTCTCTCAGTCTGTTTTGACTTCTGTGCTTCACTGTCAGCCCTAGAAACAGCATCTTTTTGCATTCTCTTATCCTTCCCTACCTCCAAAACAAAGGGAACTTTAAATGCACGCGTTGACGGGAATACAGTTTTATGGGTTAACACAAATTCGTCTGCCAATATTGCCGCATCAGAAAGTTTGGATACCTTCTGCTCGTTCAAGTGAATTACAATGCCTTCAGGTAAACAATTCTTAAAATACTCAAGCAAAATGAGTTCTTGTAATTCATCTAGACTAGTAATTTTGGTAGAGGCGCACCATTTCTCAAAAAGTGTTCTCTTATCACGCACAAACTCCACAAACGTTTGCTTGGCTGCTTTTGAACAAGTCCTAAACCTTTGCCGATAAGCCTCCGGTACTAACTCGTAAGCTCGCAGTACAGCCAATTTTACGATGTCATAATCTAGTGAATCGTCAATTGGCAAAGCCGCACAAACCTCTTGTGCTTTGCTAACAAGATTACACTGCAAGAGTAATGCCCACATGTCTCTGGGCCATTTCAATTTAGCCGCCACACGTTCAAATGCCACAAAATATGAATCTACTTCAGTCTCGCGAAACAGAGGTACAAGTTTAATGTACTTACCAACATCGAAGTATGGTTGCCCCGCATCGAGATTACTGGAAGTAGGCCTTGTGCGCGGTGATGGTAATGGTCTATCACGCTCCCTCTGGATTTCCAGCTCTAATCTGCGTAACTTGACATCTTGATCAAGTTTTATTTCCAGCTCCCTTAATCCAAATAGTTGAGTAGTTGGGGGGGAGACCAAAAACAGGAGAAAACATTCCCAAAGAAAATGGCAACCACCTCCCTACAATCCCCAAAACATATTAAATTAACATACAAAAAAAATAGACTTAAATTCAAAAAGAGGAAAACAAGCTTTAGCACAAGGCCAGCTTTACAAGCTTTAGCACAAGGCCAGCTTTACAAGCTTTAGCACAAGGCCAGCTTTACAAGCTTTAGCACAAGGCCAGCTTTACAAGCTTTAGCACAAGGCCAGCTTTACAAGCTTTAGCACAAGGCCAGCTTTACAAGCTTTAGCACAAGGCCAGCTTTACAAGCTTTAGCACAAGGCCAGCTTTACAAGCTTTAGCACAAGGCCAGCTTTACAAGCTTTAGCACAAGGCCAGCTTTACAAGCTTTAGCACAAGGCCAGCTTTACAAGCTTTAGCACAAGGCCAGCTTTACAAGCTTTAGCACAAGGCCAGCTTTACAAGCTTTAGCACAAGGCCAGCTTTACAAGCTTTAGCACAAGGCCAGCTTTACAAGCTTTAGCACAAGGCCAGCTTTACAAGCTTTAGCACAAGGCCAGCTTTACAAGCTTTAGCACAAGGCCAGCTTTACAAGCTTTAGCACAAGGCCAGCTTTACAAGCTTTAGCACAAGGCCAGCTTTACAAGCTTTAGCACAAGGCCAGCTTTACAAGCTTTAGCACAAGGCCAGCTTTACAAGCTTTAGCACAAGGCCAGCTTTACAAGCTTTAGCACAAGGCCAGCTTTACAAGCTTTAGCACAAGGCCAGCTTTACAAGCTTTAGCACAAGGCCAGCTTTACAAGCTTTAGCACAAGGCCAGCTTTACAAGCTTTAGCACAAGGCCAGCTTTACAAGCTTTAGCACAAGGCCAGCTTTACAAGCTTTAGCACAAGGCCAGCTTTACAAGCTTTAGCACAAGGCCAGCTTTACAAGCTTTAGCACAAGGCCAGCTTTACAAGCTTTAGCACAAGGCCAGCTTTACAAGCTTTAGCACAAGGCCAGCTTTACAAGCTTTAGCACAAGGCCAGCTTTACAAGCTTTAGCACAAGGCCAGCTTTACAAGCTTTAGCACAAGGCCAGCTTTACAAGCTTTAGCACAAGGCCAGCTTTACAAGCTTTAGCACAAGGCCAGCTTTACAAGCTTTAGCACAAGGCCAGCTTTACAAGCTTTAGCACAAGGCCAGCTTTACAAGCTTTAGCACAAGGCCAGCTTTACAAGCTTTAGCACAAGGCCAGCTTTACAAGCTTTAGCACAAGGCCAGCTTTACAAGCTTTAGCACAAGGCCAGCTTTACAAGCTTTAGCACAAGGCCAGCTTTACAAGCTTTAGCACAAGGCCAGCTTTACAAGCTTTAGCACAAGGCCAGCTTTACAAGCTTTAGCACAAGGCCAGCTTTACAAGCTTTAGCACAAGGCCAGCTTTACAAGCTTTAGCACAACACAACACAACACAACACAACACAACACAACACAACACAACACAACACAACACAACACAACACAACACAACACAACACAACACAACACAACACAACACAACACAACACAACACGCAGACCAGCCACAAAACCACTCATGCACCAGCACTCTGCAACATGTGTAAAAGTGAGCTCTGTCCACTGGTGCTGTTCCTCTGCTTTTAAGCACTCCAGCTCATCAAGACAATTGAACACAGCTGAACCACGTTAGGACCTGTGCAAGGAAAGAGAGAGAGAGAGAGCAAGAGAAAGAGAAAGAGCAAACAACACCCAGTACACAATATACAAGGACTAAATAAATAAAAATAACATCCAGGGATGTGACAAGAAACACACAGTTCATTTACAAAAAATGAAAACTGTTTACTTACTGTTATTCGTGTTCTCTTTTAATGTTTGTCAGAAAGACTAAAGAATATCTCATACATAAAAACAACATGGAAATACATAAAATATATTTTTCAGTATGCTCATCACCATTAAAATTTTATTGTATGAATAATAAAAGATTCAAAATAATTTGTAAGGCCATAATAAAAACTTGGCGAGTTACTGTTGAACATCATTGTTCAGAACAGTGCAAAAAATACCCCCGCCCCAAAAATAGAGTTCAGCATCACACACCAAAGATGGGTTAAAATGATTGATTAAAAATAACTTGTATCTCAATAAAACAGTGCCATTTTTTATGTTTTGTGATAAGGAAATGAGAATCACTAATATTATCAGTTTATTATGTAAGTTAACCTCATCTAATGCAATGAAATAAGCAAAGATGGTGAGCTTACACAAACTAGATTGTAATCCCATTCAATTTAATATGATGATAATACAATTTTTGAAGGGAAAATGTGCACTAAATATGGATGTTTTACTAGTAAATATTTCAAAAAGCCCATAAACACAGTATATTTTTTGTGTGGTTGTGGTGGTCTTAGTGAATGAGCTTCTCCATCAGCAGGGTCTACAACTGACTCCCAGGGTTCTGTCACTTCGGTCTAGTTTTCTCGTGTTTTGTGGCAGAGCTCTGACACTACTGCATTGTCGTGTCTTCGTGTGAGTGCGTGGCTTCGAGTATCTTGAGTCACGCTCTCTCCAGTCTGTGACTTGTCTTGTGTACGGGGCGTGATGTTCGATCCCGGCACTTCAGTCTTATTCCGTTTCGTTTTTGCGCCAAGATTCGGACATTCATGCTCTGTGTGTTTGTCCTGTGTTGTTAGGTGTTTGATCGTGCGCGTGTGCTTTTGTCATGTCACGTGAGCGCGCAGCTCAATTGAAGCTCGAAACCACGTGCTCACATGACATGACAGAAGCACACGAGCATGAGTAAACACCTAACAACACAGGACTCTTGTCCGCGTGGGAAGTGTTTTGTGTAGCACGCGGTTTGTGTTTACATGTCTTGTCTAGTGCTGAGTTGTAGTCTGGTTTCATGTGGACATGCGGCTTATGCGCATTGGCTGCTTGTTCGTGTCCTGTCATTGTGTAACCCCATCTTGTTTCCTCATTATTGTTTGATTTGCCCCACCTGTTCTCCCTCATTCATCTTGTCTTGTGTATTCCCTATTTATTCTCACTGTGTTGTTGACGCTGTTAGCTCGTCATCTCCAGTCCTGTTCTATCCTGTCTAGTCCAGCTCAGATTAATTTGTGAACTAGAACTAGAGACAGCGACGCGACGCCGGACATCAAACACTGAGGGATATTTATACGACACATGATGGGAGGAGTGAATAGGAGACCGCTGGGAAGGATTGTAGAGACGAGGAGGCAGGGCAGACGCTTAACGAGACATTCGCCGCGTGTTTACAAAGCACGCGAGACAAGCGCAACGGGTGGATACACCCACTGCGCAACAATGACAACAAACAGACACGAGAACGCGCACATGACATAACGCGCCCTCACATGAAACACGGGAGGAAGAGCAGTGCCACGGTTCTGTCTACTAGGGACACTAGAAACAGAAACTAAACCTGACAGAACCGTGACACGGTACTGTGCGATTGACCTGTTGCCTTGGGCAACATTACCAGAAGGTAAAGTATACTGTCCATTCCAGAACTGCGAGAGGGCTCTTAAGAAAGAATTTATCTCTCCTTCGACTTCCTCTACTGTGTCGAGTTTCTTCTTTGTTGTAAAAAAGGACAGAGGCTTGCGGCCCTATGTTGATTACAGCCCTCTCAACACCCAAACGGTCAAGCTCCAGTATCCACTTCCTCTAGTCTCTGCTGCCCTGGAGAAGTTACAGGGAGCATTTTCAACTGTGCTCTGCGTGTCCAACTCACCCTCTGTCTTACTTACTGTCTTAGTTACTCAGAACATGGAAGAGCATTGCCAGCACATGACGCAGGTCCTGCAGAAGCTCTGTTACTTCCACCTTTACCTCAAGCTCGAGAAATGGGAGTTCCACCATCACATTGTGCACTTCCTGGGTTACATTATCGACCAATATGTCCTCCAGATGGACCAGAGAAAGGTTCAAGCAGTTGAGAGCTGGCCACAACCATAATAAGTCAAGGAGTTACAATGCTTTCTAGGATTTGCCAACTTCTACAGGATGTTCATACAGAACTTCAGTACGCTCAGCTCTCCAGCTGCCCAAGTCTTAGATCTGGAAATAAAAACCTGAAGTACACAGTCCCGTTACCAACACCACTCTGTCTTAACCCACAATCCCTCCAGCCATCATCATCAGTTCCATTCAGTCCCATCTTAATGACCACATCACTAAGAATACGCAGTCTGAACCTGCTCAGCCGGGAAGTATGCACCCTCATGAATTCAGTGCATACGTCTCTGGGCTCTCAACATCCAGGCAGACAACGGACCCTCTCACATGTCTCCCAATTTATCCAAGGATGCTCAGTATGCACCATTTCAAAAGTCCCTCACTGTTTCTCAGAAGGCAAACTTGTCCCTCTTCCTGTCCAATTCAACCCTGGTCCCACAAGGGGATTGACGATCTGATGCAATCTTCTGTACTATTACACATTGCACCCAACTAACTTTAATTGCATGGAAAAAGTCTTTAAGCATTTGTAATGTTGGGAGTTTTGCTGCTATTCCAGCAAACATTTAAGTGTCTCAATAAGAAATACGTTTATTTTCGTTTTATTTTTATATTGTTATGGATGTATGTTGTGAATATTGGTTATAGAAACAAGGGAAAATTATTCATTTTTGTTTTAAAATTGATATGTTAAATTTGGTTATTGTGTGACGTCAGAATTAAGGGACGGGTCGCACCTGCTCTCCCTCAGTATTGTCTGTGACTGAGGAGAGGCAGGTATGTATTCGGGGAGCTCTGTAATAAAGAGCGAGAAATATGTAAAATTAAGTAAAGTTTTGAGTTGATATTGATTGTAATAAGTTCCTATAACTAGAATAAGTAGTCATATGTAAGTTTTCATCAATAAGAGAGTTTTATTTTCCAAATTAAGTTCGCGCACGTGTTTGTTTTATGTTGCCGCCCGCGCGCCAAATTAGAGCGCGGGTTTTTCTGTTGATAAGTTTTCTACATATAATTTCGGTGGATTCTGTCTGTGTAAATGTGTGTTAGTATTGTAGATATATGTGATTCCATGGGTAATTGTAAATTGTATGTTTACAGTCAATTTCGTGTTTTGTGTATTAAGTTGAACTGCAGTCACTGTTAGAGAGGATAGCATTTAACATGTCTTTTCCATGCATTCTTCAGCTGAGAGAAGAAAAGTAAAGCTGAGAGTGTATGTTGACTGTCCTCTTTTAATAAATTGCAGGTATGTGAACCAAAAAACCACTATACGATCTAGTAGAATGTTGACCAATGTAGTAATGTTATAAAGTGTTGTTAATGTGATTTTTGATTTTATTTCTTCTTGTATGTAACTGAGTTTAATGATTAAGAGAAAGAGTTTGGTTTGAATGAAAGTTTGTGTAAAATGTATGTGAATTGAAATGTGCTCAGTATTGTCTGTGACTGAGGAGAGGCAGCTGAGAGAAGAAAAGTAAAGCTGAGAGTGTATGTTGACTGTCCTCTTTTAATAAATTGCAGAATCCCCCAAAGAGCTTGACGTCAGTGGGTCGTTTGTTGTGCCGTATAGATTACGCTACAAATTGGTGCCGTGACCCGGATTTCAAGAGATCAGCCATCGCAGATCGCCGGGAGAACCCTTCACTGACTTCAAGGAGAACTCCGGGTAGCAGATAAGCAGTGGGATTCAAACATGGACCGTCACAGTCATACACACACTAGATTACATGAAGAGTTGCAAGATGCAAATGTTGATCATGTGAATGTTACCCCTATGAATGCTGTACCAAGTTTCCCAAGAGTTTCAACTGGGTTTGGGCGGGGGGCTCTATTGAATAGCATGTTAGAACATGACACGATTGCTACTCCAGTAGGTTTCCCACCGGTCAAAAACCCAAATCAGTCAGGTAGAAGATGTGACTCACCAGCCTTTCATAGTAGTAGCCCTATAGGAGGTGACCAACCGAACCAATGGCAGACTATGGCAGACCTAATGAAGCAGTTAGGCAGTGAAATAGGTAACCAGATTGCCGCCAGCTTGTCATCAACAGGGCAAAATGCACAGAGAGAAAATGTCCAACAGTCCTCAGCTCAACCACCTGACTGGTCGAATCTCAACCTAGTTATCAAGCATCAAGACATCAAAGAACCTCCGACCTTCAGAGGTGACAAAACAGACAGACACACCATTGGTGAGTGGGAGGAATTAATGCAAACATATCTAAACAGGAAAGGATTCAGTGTGTCAGAACAAGGCCAAGAGATCTTGGATAGGCTGATGGGCCGTGCAAAAGATGTTGTAAGGACATGCATTCGCAATAACCCCCTAATTAATGTGAGTAGAGACCCACATGTTATTTTCTCAATCCTGAGACAACATTTTGGGGATGCAATTTCCTCCACTACCCCTTTGAGAGATTTCTATGAGACATTGCCCAGGAGATCAGAAAGTGGTCTAGATTACTGGATCAGACTTAATAAGGCTGTTGACCTTGCTGATGAGTGCCTACAGAGACAAGGGAAAAGAGTTGAAGACCCTAGTCATGAAGTTACAATGATGTTCGTTAGGCACTGTCCGGAACCTACCTTGTATGCAGCTTTACGGAGTAGACCACTGGAGAGTTGGACTGCTAGGGAGGTTCAAGCGTTGATAGACAGCCATCATAGAGATAAACAGTCAGCTAGTGTTGAGAGGACATTACAAGAAGAGGAAAAGCCCTCCGGTGCCTGGTGTATGACACAGCAGAAAGCTTCTGGCAGTAATCAGTCCGGTGGTATTGATCCATCCCTTCTTGGTAGAGCGGTGTCTATCCTAGAACAGATTCTTATCTCACAGAGGGTTCAAGAGCCGAAAGGGGAGCAAGTTAAAGCCTCGTCTAGAGAGTCAAGTGCATATTCAGGCTCCTGTAGAGTCTGTAAGGCCCTTGATCACACAACAAAGGCACACTGCTTTAAAGAAGGACTGTGTTTCACATGCTATGAGACTGGACACAGAGGTTTTGAATGCCCCAAAAGAAAACCAATGAAACGAGAAACAACCAGAGGATCTTCTGATCCTGAGCGGCCTTTAAACTAGAAAGCCCACACTGCGAGGGGAACAGTGTGGGTACCAGCCAACTAAAATCCCCAGGGAGTTTAGTTAACGTTCCAACTAAAATCAGTTACAGCCTGACCCAAAATGTAAGCAATGAGTGTGAAGCAAGTAGTTCACACTTCCCTCAAGAAGCAGTCTACACAAAAGTGAATGATGAAGATGATCTTTTTCATGCTACAGCTTTAGTTGAAGGAAAAGTAGAACTTTTGGCCCTTGTAGACAGTGGATCTGTAACATGTACCCTGAGTGAATCAGCTGAGCAAATGCTTCAGGATCACAGTCTCATTTGTGATAATATGAGTAAACCCACAAAGAAAGTGTTAACCGGTTGTGGAGGCATTCAGACAAAGCCAAAGTGTACATATGAACTGAATATAGATTTGCTTGGATGTAAGATGACCGTGAACTTTTTAGTTGTTCCAGGCCAAGAAGATGACATGATAGTGGGCTCCAATGTTTTAAGACACGTGACTCAGCAGGTCAAGAACACAGAGTGGTACTGGGACAAAATCTCACAGCCTGTTAAGGAAAACGGTAATGATCATCTCCTTAGCTTACTCTCCAATGTTGACCGTTGGCATGGCGACAAGATGCCAAAAAGAGTTGGCACTGTACTATTAAGACAGTGTGTGACACTGGAGCCTCAACATGAACATCTTGTTTGGGGAAGGTTGAAAGAGGAAGTCCCTTTGTCTGTCGGGAGTACTGTGATGGTAGAGTCCTCCACTTCCAAGTCTTCACCACGAAACATAATGATTGCTCGTAGTGTGTGTCCATTATGGGCTGATAAGTGGATTCCTGTAAAGGTCATCAATATGTTGGATCGACCTGTAGTGTTACGTCGGAACGCAAAGATTGCTCAGGTGCACCCGTGTCTTGCTCTTGAAGAGTTAGAGCTTACAAACCATGTGAATTGTGGCTCGAGAGAGGTCCTTCAAAATGTTGTTCATATTCGTAAACTTAGCGAAGACGACAAGATGTTGCAAACAGATTACACAGCTGAGTTGCGAGATCTGGGACTGACACAGATCGATATTGACTCTTGTGAAGTTAATGACTCATGGAAGAAGAAATTGGCGGACCTCATTATGCAGTATGAGAGCATCTTCTCCCGTGATAAGTTAGATTGTGGAGAAGTCAAGAATATTGTTCACCGGATACACCTGAAAGACGAAAAACCATTCCGACTGCCTTATAGAAGGGTTCCACCGGCACATTACCACAAATTAAGAGAGACCCTGGACGAAATGGAGGCACGAGGTATCATTCGTAAGTCCAACAGTGAGTGGGCCTCGCCTCTAGTCTTGGTTTGGAAACCTTCGGGTGAATTGCGGATATGCACTGACTTCAGGTGGCTTAACCAAAGGACAGAAAAGGACGCATATCCCTTGCCTCACCAAGCTGATGCCCTTGCATCCTTGGGAAATAACTGTTATTTTAGCACCATGGACTTAACATCTGGGTTTTATAATATCCCAATTCATGAGGAAGACCGAAAATACACAGCATGCACAACGCCAGTGGGTCTCTATGAGTACAATCGGATGGCTCAGGGATTATGCAACAGTCCTGCAACATTCTCTCGGATGATGACTGCAATATTCGGAGATCAGAACTACTTGTCCCTCCTTTGCTACTTGGATGACTTGCTGGTGTTCGGAAAGACTGAGAAAGAGGCACTCGACCGCCTTGAGATGGTGTTTTCGCGACTCAGAGAGCATAACCTCAAATTGTCCCAGAAGAAGTGTTACTTCATGAGGAAGACTGTGAAGTTCCTAGGTCACATAGTTTCAGAGAGTGGTATTGCAACAGACCCAACAAAAGTATCAGCAATCAGTGAGTTTAGGGTGGTGGATTTGATGGAGGAGGATGGAAAGACCCCATCACCAGTGAAGATCAGATCTTTCCTTGGAATGGCGAATTACTATTCCCATTTCATAGAGGGCTTCTCGGCATTGGCCAAACCACTGTTTAGACTAACTGCTGGACAGAAGATCGGGAAGAAAGGTGGGAAAGGTGTCTCGCGTGTTCCTAAAGCCAAACGCTTGAGCTCTGAAGACTGGACCTCTGAATGTGGCCTTGCTGTGGAAAAGATCAAGCAGTCGCTCACTGACACCGTGATTCTAGCACATCCAGATTTTAACAAACCATTCCTCCTGTACACGGACGCATCTATGGACGGACTAGGAGCGGTTCTGAGTCAGATACAGGAAGGAGAGAAAAAGCCCAGACCTGTAGCTTTTGCAAGTAAGACCCTGTCGAAAGCCCAGTCCCGATATCCAGCTCATAGACTCGAGTTTTATGCTCTAAAGTGGGCAGTTTGTGAAAAGTTCACCCACTGGTTGAAAGGAGCCAGGTTCACAGTGCTAACAGATAACAACCCTTTGACATACATCATGTCTAAACCCAAGTTAGATGCTTGTGAGCAAAGGTGGGTGTCCAAGCTGGCCCCGTTTGACTTTGACTTGAAATACATACCCGGAACTCAGAACATTCCTGCTGATCTTTTAAGTCGACGTCCCTTTGCCAGGACTCTGGAAGTCTATGAAGCTCTGGAGGATAAGGCTCACGTGACCAGAGAATCATTGCAAGAGGCTCTCCGATTGTCAGTGAATGTACTTCATCAAAATTCTGAGGATAGTGTTCAGAGTGTCCAAGTTGGGAGTTTGAGCCAGATAAGAGGTGAAGGTGTGAAAGCTATCCTTGAGTCCTGTCTGGATTGGGAATTCAGTAGGCCAGTACGGGGTGCACAGCTGACCCGCTGTGCCAACAGTCTGACGAAGGGAGGAGTGGATACACTTCCGGTCTTTTCGATGGAGGAAATACAGAGAAAACAGGGAGCTGACCCCATCATTGCTCGAGTAATATCTTTTGTTGTCAGAGGAAGGAGACCATCCCGAAGAGAGAAGGACAAGGAGTCAGTTCCAGTATTGAGACTCCTAAAGCATTGGGAAAAGTTAGAAGTCAAGGACAGTGTTCTCTACCGCAAGTCGAAGGATAGGATGGGAAAAGCCAGATACCAACTTGTGCTGCCAGATTCTCTGAAAGCCTCCGCCCTTAGAGGTACCCATGATGATGCTGGTCATCAAGGACAAAGCAGAACTCTCCACCTGGTGCGTCAGAGATTCTTCTGGTCTGGTATGGATACGGATGTAAAGAGATATGTCTCTCACTGTAAGCGTTGTGTGGTTGGGAAGACTCTGGAACCTGAGGCTCGAGCACCTCTTGAATCGATCAGAACAAGTTCCCCGCTGGAACTCGTATGTATCGATTTCTGGTCTGCAGAAGGGAGAAATGGAGAAAATGTTGACGTCCTTGTGATAACAGACCACTTTACAAAACTGGCCCATGCGTTTCCTTGCCCTAATCAGACAGCTAAAGTTGTAGCCCAGAAGCTGTGGAATCAGTTTTTCTGTGTATATGGCTTTCCGCAGAGGATACACTCGGATAAAGGAGCCAACTTTGAAAGCAAGTTGATCGCGGAGCTACTGTTGGTGTCTGGTGTCCGTAAGTCCCATACTACTCCCTACCACCCGATGGGAAATGGGCAAACGGAAAGATTTAACCGCACACTTGGAAACATGATTCGCTCCTTACCTCCTCGATCAAAAGAGAGATGGCCTCAGATGATACAGACACTCACCTTTTCTTACAACTGTACCACTCATGAAACAACAGGATTTGCACCGTTCTATTTGATGTTTGGCAGAGTGCCTAGTCTACCTGTGGATATCATGTTTGGAAGTGCCCTGAGGAATGATGATGTGCAGGGTTATGATGAATATGTGGAGTCTCTTCAGAAGGATCTTAGAGAAGCAGTGAAGATCGCTCAAGGAAACACCACAGGAGCTCAGAAAAGGCAAGCGAAGGAGTACAACAAGAAATCAAAAGGTGTTGAATTGGAAATTGGAGATCGTGTCCTGCTAGTGAATAAGAAGGAGAAAGGAAAAAGGAAGTTGGCAGATGTGTGGGATTCGGTGGTTCATGTGGTGACGTGGAAAGACTCTACGTTACATATCTACAGAGTTGAGGACCCAACCACAAAGAAAAGTAGGGTGGTTCACCGTAATTTCCTACTCCCTGTAAACTTTCTTCCCTTGGAATCAGAAGTTGAGTCTACGAGACCTTCTACAATCTCTGAGACTGGATTAAGTGAAAGGAGAGAGCAAAACCGAAGCTCATTGTCTAGTTCTGAAAGAGGAACGAGGAGCAGTCGGATAGCTGCTTGGATCTTACAAGGTCAGAGTCCTAAACAGTCTCAGCCCAATGGAGTACATTCTGTTCAAGAACATAGCCCTGAGGAAGTCACAGAGATTCATGATCTGGCATCTACAGATCATAGTACAGAAGGGAGCAACTCCACTGAACTGTCAAGTTCTTGTGATACAGATAACACCAATGAAAGTGAGTCTTGTACGGATGATATGAGTAGTGTGTCTGGTTCCAGTTCAAACGATGAAGAGATATCTGGAGGATCTGTGAGTAGTTGCCGCGTTCAGGCAGAGACAGATGCCATACAGAGAGAATCGGACTTGGATATTGAGTCAAATCAGAGTCAGAGATCTCAAATTCAGAGTAATAGATCCAGAGCCACTCAGAGAAAAGTCACCAGATCTGTCAAGAAACCTAGTGAGGGAACAGTGAAAACTAGGTCAGGAAGGGTGGTGAAACCCGTGAAAAGACTACTAGAGTGTATGAGCATGATTGTGGCTGAGCCAGATTGCAGAACCACATTATCAGAATTGTTCAGAATCCTCTCTAGTTTAGTGGGGAGTTAAAGTAATTTAGTAGGTGCACAAAAGAAGGTAAAAAAAAAAAAAAAAAGATGATCTGAGTTGAGTGAATGTAACTTTAAGAGGGATTGAGAAGTACTTAATTGAGGGATGTATGGTTATATGTATAAGGGCATATTTCTCCCAAGCGAAATGTTTTGCTATTCTTTTGAATGACTAATGTCTGGGTATCCTTCTTTTTAGGAAAAATGTCTCACCTATGGTCTTAAAGTTTGCTGAAATTTAGGAGGGGAGAGTGTAATGTTGGGAGTTTTGCTGCTATTCCAGCAAACATTTAAGTGTCTCAATAAGAAATACGTTTATTTTCGTTTTATTTTTATATTGTTATGGATGTATGTTGTGAATATTGGTTATAGAAACAAGGGAAAATTATTCATTTTTGTTTTAAAATTGATATGTTAAATTTGGTTATTGTGTGACGTCAGAATTAAGGGACGGGTCGCACCTGCTCTCCCTCAGTATTGTCTGTGACTGAGGAGAGGCAGGTATGTATTCGGGGAGCTCTGTAATAAAGAGCGAGAAATATGTAAAATTAAGTAAAGTTTTGAGTTGATATTGATTGTAATAAGTTCCTATAACTAGAATAAGTAGTCATATGTAAGTTTTCATCAATAAGAGAGTTTTATTTTCCAAATTAAGTTCGCGCACGTGTTTGTTTTATGTTGCCGCCCGCGCGCCAAATTAGAGCGCGGGTTTTTCTGTTGATAAGTTTTCTACATATAATTTCGGTGGATTCTGTCTGTATAAATGTGTGTTAGTATTGTAGATATATGTGATTCCATGGGTAATTGTAAATTGTATGTTTACAGTCAATTTCGTGTTTTGTGTATTAAGTTGAACTGCAGTCACTGTTAGAGAGGATAGCATTTAACATGTCTTTTCCATGCATTCTTCAGCTGAGAGAAGAAAAGTAAAGCTGAGAGTGTATGTTGACTGTCCTCTTTTAATAAATTGCAGGTATGTGAACCAAAAAACCACTATACGATCTAGTAGAATGTTGACCAATGTAGTAATGTTATAAAGTGTTGTTAATGTGATTTTTGATTTTATTTCTTCTTGTATGTAACTGAGTTTAATGATTAAGAGAAAGAGTTTGGTTTGAATGAAAGTTTGTGTAAAATGTATGTGAATTGAAATGTGCTCAGTATTGTCTGTGACTGAGGAGAGGCAGCTGAGAGAAGAAAAGTAAAGCTGAGAGTGTATGTTGACTGTCCTCTTTTAATAAATTGCAGAATTCCCCAAAGAGCTTGACGTCAGTGGGTCGTTTGTTGTGCCGTATAGATTACGCTACACATTGACTGAATTTTAATTTGAGTGAACTTTACCTTTAAAATTGTATATTTAATTGCAAATCATTTCTGAAATGAGCAAATGCCAAAAATGATCTCCTTGGAGATGTAAATTTATAAACCTATGCTCACAATTTTTATAAAAACAGTAAACATTTAGAAATAATATTTGTGCAAAATGTTTTTACAGTGAACTTCAAAGCCAAGATATCATTGTGTGCTATGACGGCGTTTCAGTCATATCTACACAGCAACTGAATATACAAATTTAGTGTGAAAGCTTGGGTCATGAAAATGAATTAGTTTATGCAGATCGATGGTTTAAACATGTTACCCAGCAATGTCCGCATAACCTATTTATTGGTTATGAGCTAAGATATCAAGCTATCTTTAGCATATTTTAAAACATACTCTGTTATCTAAAGGGGAATTAACATGCAAACAATTCTGACGACTTAAAATGTTCTAATGATTTCATTAGTATTAATGAAATAATCTATATATGGAGTTGTATAAGCTAACTTTTATGATGTGATTGAAAAATCTACCGTTTTTCAAAACCACCATGAGAGAGTCCACTTATATAAAATATCTTGGATGACTTTATGTAATAGTCTTTATCTACTGTATCAGTCTTCCATTCATATTGTAGGCGTCTGATGCTTAGATAGCAGTTGATCTTTATATATAACTTCAGTACTGTTTCAGCATGTGTCTTTGAATAACATGCCGTGACATTAATCTGGATCAGAATGAGTTCTTTGGTGGATGACAGCAATCATTCAATCTCATGTGAAGCAGCACCTTCTGATTTGGGTTGGTTTGTGTTTAGAGGTTGAGTGAATACAGGTTGGTTTGGAACAATGAAGTGTTTTCGTGAAAAGAGGCACGTCCGTGAAACTGCACGTAGCAATCGAAGCCATGCATGCAGGCTCCACCTCGCACACCTTCATGTGGGCTATACTGTGTTTAAATGGGGTGGTACAGGCTAGACTCATGGGTGACTGCACGTTTTTCCACAAATAGCCCATGTTACATAAAGAAATTGGATTGTGTCTAGCATTGATTTCCACTGGCAAAGATTCTTCCTAGAACCAATTTTAAGGAAGCGTTCACCCAATGCTGTCATTATTACACTCACTCTCATGTTGTATTACTTTGGTTGCACTTTATTCCAAAATATGTCCACTTAAGTGTACTTACAGTGTACTTATCTCAGAAAGTACTTGCTAATTAAAGGTAGCTACATGGGTTAAGGTTAGGTTCAGGGCTCAGGGTTAGTAGCTTGTTATTACCCAGTTATTTTAATAACTATAATAACTACATAGTATGTACACAGGGAAGTGTTTGTATCTTGCAATTCTGAGAAATATAAAAATATAAGACTTTTCTCGAACTGTTGAAAGTCAGAGGTCACATTCAGCTCAATATATCTGCGCATCTAAAATTACTAAATGGCGGCGCGTGCACACGCAGCGGCTTCTCTCTCTCCCGACAGTTCGGTGTTTTCATGTTTTTTGTCGTGTAAATCACAGTGTTTTTGTACGTCCTTGTCGCATCCACTCGTCTGCAAACACAGCTACAGACGTGAGTTTCTGCTCGAGGTTGGAAAGACTTCAGTTTCCAATCCAAGCTCGGCGCTCGTACAAGAACTGCGGGACCATGGTCTTCTCCGGAGGCCTACTCCATCACCGTCCCCCACTACTGCACCTCCCCCACAGTGGACGCGCCACAAACGGTGCGAGAGGAAACAGAAGAGGGGGAAGCGCGGAGGTATCCGGGTTAGATTAACGGCTAACCCACACAAGCCTGCTATCCCCACCATCATCCTGGCTAACGTACGCTCGTTGGATAATAAACTGGACGATCTTCAACTTCTATGCTCTACTCAGAAGACTGTAAGAGACTGTTGTGTTTTTGTGTTTACGGAAACATGGCTCAACAATAGCGTTCCGGACTCCGCCATTCAGCTCGATCGGCTCACATGCCATCGCGCGGACAGAGTGCTCGTCGAGGGAGGTAAGACCCGCGGCGGCGGACTCTGTGTTTACACCAATGATGCGTGGTGCCGCGATGCTGTTGTAGTCTGCAAACACTGCTCACCCCTGGTGGAGTTTATGATTATTAAGTGTCGGCCTTTTTATCTACCGCGGGAATATACAGCTATTATACTTGTTGCTGTATATATCCCCCCCAGCTCCAACAACAACAACAGGAGTGAGGCACTTAATAATCTTTATAAACACATCAGTGATCAGCAGACAGCCCACCCAGATGCTTTTCTCATCTTGGCTGGGGATTTCAATCATGCTGACTTTAAGAGTGTGTTTCCAAAAATTCATCAGCATATTGACTTCCCGACACGTGGAAATAATACTCTGGACTTAGTGTACACTACTCAGAGAGGAGCTTACAAAGCCCTTCCCCTCCCCCACCTTGGTGCTTCAGATCACATCACTGTATTGTTATTGCCAGCATACAGACCACTCGTTAAAGTCACCAAACCAGTCCAGAAGCAGATTCAAGTCTGGCCTGAAGGGTCATCAGTGGCTCTTCAAGACTGCTTCGACACCACGGACTGGGACATGTTCAAACAGGCTGCAACCTACCATAACACCGTAGACCTCCAGGAGTACTCTGAGACTGTTACTTCTTACATCAACAACTGCATTGAGGATGTAACAGTCACAAAGACCATCACCATCTGGCCCAACCAAAAACCGTGGCTGACAGGGAATGTCTACAGTCTTCTGAAGACGCGTAATGCTGCCTTCAGAGCTGGAGATGAGGTGGGCCTGAGGACAGCAAGGGCCAACCTGTCACGCGGCATCAGGAAGGCTAAGAGACAGTACTCCAGGAGGATAGCCCACTGTTTCAGCGACAGCAGAGACTCAAGGAGCCTGTGGCAGGGGATTCAGACCCTCACGGACTACAAACCCCCTGCACGGACGTGTGACAGCACCACCTCCCTACTGAATGAGCTGAACACCTTCTTCGCTCGCTTTGAAGCACACAACAGCACCACTGCACAGAAGTCACCTCCTCCTACCGATGACCAGATGTTGACACTGCCCAGGGACAGCGTGAGTAAATCCCTCAGCAGGGTCAACGCACGCAAAGCTCCGGGTCCTGACAACATTCCTGGTCGTGTATTGAGAGACTGTGCAGAGGAACTCGCTGATGTCTTCACAGACATCTTCAACATCTCACTGAGTCAAGCTGTTGTCCCCACATGCTTCAAAGCAACCACCATCATTCCTGTCCCTAAAAAATCATCTCCATCCTGCTTCAATGACTACCGCCCAGTCGCACTTACCCCCATCCTTATGAAGTGCTTTGAGCGGCTAGTCATGCACCACATCAAATCTGTCCTCCCCCCCTCCCTGGACCCCCACCAATTTGCATACCGGTCAAAACGCTCGACCGATGACGCCATTGCCACTGCTGTCCATTCAGCACTCACACATCTGGACAAAAAAGACACGTATGTCAGAATGCTGTTCATTGATTTTAGTTCAGCTTTCAATACAATCATCCCTCAACAGCTCACCCAAAAACTGTCTCAGCTGGGACTCAGCACTTCGCTGTGCAACTGGCTGCTGGACTTCCTGACAGGAAGACCTCAGGCAGTACGGGTCGGCAGTAACACATCCAGCTCCATCATTATGAACACTGGAGCCCCTCAGGGTTGTGTGTTGAGCCCCCTCCTCTTCACTCTGCTGACCCATGACTGCACACCCATACACAACAGCAATCTCTTCATCAAGTTTGCGGATGACACGACTGTAGTTGGTCTCATCACCAACGGCGATGAGACAAACTTCAGGAGTGAGGTGAGCCACCTGGTCAGGTGGTGCGGCGACAACAATCTCTCTCTGAACGTGGAGAAGACGAAGGAGATTGTTGTTGACTTCAGAAGAATGCACACCCAGCACCCTCCTCTGACCATCAACGGTGCGACCGTGGAAAGAGTGAGGAGCACCAAATTTCTGGGTGTGCATATCACAGAAGACCTCTCCTGGACCACCAACACCACAGCACTGACCAAGAAAGCACAGCAGCGACTCTACTTTCTCCGCAAGCTGAGAAGAGCCGGAGTCCCAGCCCCCATCATGCGCACCTTCTACAGAGGCACCATCGAGAGCATTCTGACCAGCTGCATCACTGTGTGGTACGGCGCCTGCAACGCATCCTGCCGCAAGGCACTGCAGCGCATAGTGAGAGCTGCTGAGAAGATCGTTGGTGTCTCTCTCCCACCCCTCCAGGACATCTATAACACCCGCCTCTCCCGCAAAGCCCTCATCATTGCGAGAGACCCCTCCCACCCATCCCAGAGCCTCTTCAATCTGCTGCCATCAGGGAGGAGACTACGCAGTCTCCAGGCAAGGACCAGCCGACTGAAGAACAGCTTCATTCCCCAAGCTGTCAGGGCATTGAACTCCCTCCCGTCTCTGCCCCTTTTCCTCTCTTTTGCCCCATGCACCTGACCCCCCCCCCCCTACTATTGTTTGCACTGTCTTTACCATCGCGACTTTATCTCTTTATTTCCTTAATCTATTTTATTTTATCTATTATTATTTATTTTTATATATATATATATATATATATATTTTTTTTTTTTGGTGTTGTTGATATATATATATTTTGTTGCTGTTGTTACTGTTAATGTAACCTGGTTGCACCTTGGGTCTGAGAGTTACAGAATTTCAATTCTCTGTATGTATGTGCTGTATATATTGCAGAATTGACATTAAAGCTGACTTTGACTTTGACTTTGATCTGAACACCTTACCCTTCATAGACAGTTTGGAGTGGTTATGTATTTTTCCCTGCCTTATAGGCTGATTCAATTATCAGTTTAGCATATTTCTGGAACAGGTTTTCCTCCTCAACTATGGGAGTGGTGTTCCTCGTCACAAACTCCTTCAGTTCTTTTTTTGTATGGTGATGCCTTGCATGCTCTTCAGCCATTTCTTGTATGTAGATGTCATATAGTTCTTGCTTTTCCATCTAGTATTTTTAGTATTTTAGCTTTCTCATGTTGTATTAAACCCATAAGCTTTATATTTTCCTTGAAACATTGAAGCAGGAAATTGAAATTTTTTTTTTTTATTGAAGTATAAATAAATAATAAAAGAATTTTAGTTTGTGGATGAACAAGTCCTTAAAGTGATATTCTTGCTTGTATGAAAGTAAACCACAGAGCATTCTTGATTAGGGCAAGAAACACAGTTTAAAATCAATCATGCTTAGACACGGTCATCAATGGTTCTGCTTTTGAAAAGGCTGCTATTGAGAGTTATTTCAGATCATAGAAACAAGATTGTACTATTGATAAGCAGATGTTTTGGCAGATAGCACATAATAGTTCAACATAAAAATAGTAAAGCTACTGAAGTATGTAAATAAGATTTTAAATGATTATTTATTTCAAAAAAACTTCAAAGGGTCCCGCTCACCTGAAGCAAGTCTGATCAACCAGAGGATTGTTCAATACAGAACTAAAGAGCCTCTACTGTACATAAAATAACTTTTAAAAATGCAATGATTCGTTTCATACTCAACCGGTCTGGGAGACCAGATGTCATAGAGGAGAGGCGTTTTTCAGTGATGAGGTTTTGTTTTTCGGCACTTTAGAGTTCAGGGTACCTGTTACTACTTAAATAAACGCATGGTTGTAAATGCAATATACATTTTATTAACTATTTACAGTGGAATCCAATAACCAATGATCGAGAAAACCAACAACCAATATGCCGCTTTATTTGATGAAGCGATCGGCATGCTATGTAAATGTACATACACTGTACATGTTTGCTTACAACAAAAGGCATATGTGCACCAACTATCAGCAGAGATTTACCAGTGTACAATAAAAAACAGCTTTGATTCTCGATACAAACCTTTAATCATATTCTCCAACATTGCAAACACAATTTCTCTCACAGCGTAAACAGTCACAACACACATAAACACATTCGCTCAAAACAGTCATTTCACTCTGACACAGTTCTGAAAGTATTGTACACGCGGTTATTATGGTTTCTTTACAAACTCTAAAATGCTTTTTTGCTTTTTGCCTTGAACGGTCTGCTTGAAAACAAATGCTTCTAAACTTCTATCAGTAACAACGTCTTTGTCGATGTCAATGTAATCTGGGAATTCTTGGACAGTGATGCTAACACCTGCCATAGCAAATGTAAAGTTTGATTTCTCCGCCACTTCCGCAAGTTCTTCTGCAGCTGCGAGTGAAGCGTCACTGACAGAGCGACCATATGGACCGCGATACACGTGCAATACAAACTCAGCGCATGCGTAGTGAACTAGGTACGAGATAACCATGTGAAGTGGCGAATTTGTCCCTCTTTTGTGCTCGAGATATTAGGGTTCGGCGACATAAACGAATCGACATAACCGATAAGAAAATGCTAAGAAAAATAGGCAGTTTGGCGGTTCCACTTCAAAAACGTCGACATAAGAGTTAACCGAAGTTGAGATAAGTGAACTCCACAGTATATCGTAAATTAAACTCAAGTTTCTGTTTTAATTGATTTTTAAGTTGCAGCAATTTAATAAAATTGTCTGAATAATTTTGGAAATTTGGTATAGAGACTTTCTTGCTCCCAGTATGCTTAGCATATCACTGGATAAGGAGAATACATTTTCAAATTGAAGTGTTATCTAATTAGTTGTTTTTAGAAAAGGGAAAGACTTGTTAGTGATTAATGCTGTTATGTTTCACTTTCAAGAGAATTTCTGTAATGTTGTTGTCTTGTCGCGTCTGTCACATCCGGGTTCCTCTATGTGTCTTCTAGATCCTTCTTCACCTGTCTTGTTAGTTGGATGTTCTCCCCGTGGTTTTACATGAGTCTGTGTTTTGCACCCTCGTGTGCCGTTTATGTTTAAAGTGTTTTTTGGTTTTTCTTTGTTACAATAAAGTTTCTGCAGTGAAGTCGTCTCCTCGCCTGTCTCCACATCACACACAGCACCATTCTTATAACAGTTGTTTCTGTGGTTACCATTGTGCTGAAGAGATTCATGAAAGATTAACACTAGAATCTATAAGCAATTGCTATGCTAATGCAAGTGACTAGTAATATCTGAGTTGTTCATTAACTATGCATCCTAATTAAGTTACAATAAGCATGTGCTATGATGACTGTGGATTTGAACTTAAAAAATATTCTAGGGTTCTAGGGCTACAACTTTACAACTATGACAACTCACTATAGTTTGTTGGTTGTCAGAAGGTATGTGACACAGCAGTGTCAGAGTGAAAATATACCTTATATTCATGTTGCTTTGATTAAGTCCATCTCCATAATTTTTCTCAGCTTCAGCATCTGCTTAAAATATGATGAATTTTATAAAAATTATGAATGATTTGATTTATCTGCATCTGTTTGCAGGCAATGGCAGTTTTTCAATGTTGCAAAGTAAAAAGTAAAAAAATAAATAATAAATGTCTTCCTAAAACATATCTGGTAGTGTCTGTGTATTTTAAGTTCATAGTTTTCATAGTGTTTATAATAATTTTTTTAATTAGCCTAACTCAAGACAGCCACCTTCAAGGAGGATAGTAATTTAGAAATGGCATCCAAGCTCTCTCTCTCTCTCTCTCTCTCTCTCTCTCTCTCTCTCTCTCTCTCTCTCTCTCTCTCTCTCTCTCTCTCTCTCTCTCTCTCTCTCTCTCTCTCTCTCTCTCTCTCTCTCTCTCTCTCTCTCTCTCTCTCTCTCTCTCTCTCTCTCTCTCTCTCTCTCTCTCTCTCTCTCTATATATATATATATATATATATATATCGCTCTCTTAATAGGGCCACTGAAAAACAAATTCACTGGTTGCATATTTTTTATGTTTACTCAAAATTATTTATTTGTGTTTAAATTATGCAATTTATGTTCGTTAAATGAACATGATTTTTATTCATGTCAATTATTTCTAGTTACCTCGTGGTAGTAAAACATTAATTGCTTATGTTTAAGCGGACACTTTTTATGTTGAGTGGACTGAACTATAATGTGCTAAACCAAAATATTTTATTATAATATTTCTTTAATGTGTAGAATATTTCATATGTACTGTATGTGCTGGTTTGGTTCAGGTGTATTTCAATTAACAAAGTGCAATGTGGCAGAAATTTGTGTTGTTAAACCATGGAATGTTTGTTGGTCCCAGATGCGTTGGTTTGAGTGTCTAAGAAACTGCTGATCTCCTGTGATTTTGGTGCATCACAGTGTAGTTTACAGAGAATGGCACAAAAGTTGTCTACAGTTCTGTGTGTATTAAGATCAGAGGAGAATGACAAGTCTATTGAGTCTGAGAGCCGCTGAAATATCACAATATTACAACAAATCTATGAGGAAGAGCATCTCTGAACTCACTGAACCTTGGATACAAGTGGATAAGATACAGCAGCAGAGAACTAAGAGGTTATCGTAGGAACAGGCATAACAAAAGTCAAGAGTGTGAAAACATTTAAAGTTATGTATTATGTATATTACAATGTTATGATGAATTATATGCCTTTCTCCACTGAATTGTTCAAAACTTTTCTAAAGATGCACATTTTCAGAAGGCAGCTGTCTGACTCAGATGGCAAATAGGATCATAGTTTGTGTAACATTAGCAACACATTATTAGCTGTTCGAACATAGTTAAACAAACAGCCAATCATAATAATTACAGTTGTGTCTGACGATGTAACTCTACAGTAACTGCAGCATTTACCTCAGTGAGCTGACCAAGTGGATCTCTGAGCTGGTGTGAGTGGATGCGGGGCTAATTTCTATTTTGATTGATCCGCTTATACTAAATGATTAATACATTTAAGCTATTCAAGGGAAAAAAACATTTAAATATGTAATTTTGGTAATGAAAGATGAGTTTTAAGGTACAAAATTACTGACTACAGGGAAACTTATTGTTTATTGCAAGGTCTGATCAGTTAACATCACCCCATTATTCCCCTTCTGGAAGATGCTGTAACCACACCATCTGGACTCAAAAGCATATTTACTCATTTAAGTCTATCAATAAATCTTATTATATAGTAACTGTCTCCAAAACCTAAGGTTGCATTCATAAAACTTATACAGCAGCATTGCGAACTATTAGGAGTTTTTTTAAATGTTAAGTTAATTGTTATCCTTCTTGAAATGTCTTTTTCAACATTGATAATAGAAATAAATGTTTTTTTGAGCAGCAAATCATCATATTTGAATATTTTATGAAGGATAAACTGGAGTAATGAAGCTAAGAATTCAGCTTTGCCATCAACGGAATGAATTACAGTTTCAAAATAGAAAACATGGTAAAAGCCAATCAGAGCAGCTGAAACAGCTGGATCACAGTTCAAGGTTGATCAGATACATGTGTTTATAGACGAGAGAGAAGTAAACCACAAAACTGAACTCCACAGCAGTGAAGGCCACAGATCTGCTCCGTTACAGTAAGTTTTAGAAGCTTTAGCCAATCACTAACATTGCTTTGATGGTTAATTTTTGTCTCTGTATTATTTATTTTTTGGAACATACCTACAGGATTGCACCAAAGAGATCCTTTATGTGCACCTATCATACAGAGTATTTAAATGCATGGCAAGAACAGCTTGTTTCTGAGTTGTAAGCCAACTTATTTTCTGCAGGTCTGTTTTTGTAGTTGTAAAGCAATGCATATTAGCACGAGTGTGACTGTTAATATGTGATTTTAAAGAACTTTGATTCGTTGCTTAATCTGTTTTTGGCAGGTCATTAACATTGATGGTGAAGGTGCCTCTTTATAAAGGCAATATAGTTCAAAGTACAAAAGATGTGCACAGTAGCTGCTGTCTAAAGGAATAACTGTAAGATCATGTTACTGCCAGGTTTCAGGTTCCCATGTAAAAACTAATTACTGTAGTACATTAAAATAATACTTTTTGAGAGTGTAATCTTAAAAACGACTAATACGATAAGATACCATGGGACCATCTTTCGTTGTTATTGCAAAGGGGTTTTTAACATGAATGTTTGACTAAAGCTGTACTGTATGTGGTCGCAGCGTCGAGGCGGAACCTTCATCTTCGAGCTCAGGCGCGATACGGACTGTTAGTGCAGACGCACCGCAGCGTTCAGGAGAATTTAAACAGGTAAAAGCTACTATTTTATTTAAAAATCGCTTTTTTATGATTTTGCTGATGAAGCTTGATGTGTCTTGGGAATGCTAGAAGTTTATTTTCTCCTCCTCCGCTTGTGTATGTATAGCCAGAGCGCGTAATGCCCGTAAAGACCTTGACAGCAGATTAATTTTACCAATATAATGTTTTCCTTTAAAAACATTTTATTGCTGCTTATATTGCTGCTCTATTTTTGCTGTCATGTGAAAGTTGAGTTTCACTTGTCTGGGGAAAACTTGGCGTAAAGGTTTACTAAACTTATGCTCTGGTCAAACCCAAACACTTTACACTCGTTATTCAATGTAAGTAGATTAAAAGTGCTGATTTAAACACACTCCATTCTCGTGAACTGAACCTTCTTCTGATACTCTAATATTTGTAGACATTAAAATGATGGTATATTTTATTTGTTTTAATTAATTCCTCACAGAAGTGTCTTCACTTGATGTCATTAAGACACTGATATTCTGGTTTATTCCCGGTAAATTTAAAACGTCTGAAAGGAAGACCAGTGAAACTGAGAGAATGATCGTCTGTCTGTCTGTCCATTCATTCGTCCATCCTTCAGGGAATCCAAGAGAGCAGGAACAAAATAAGAGTAATACTCATCAGTTAAACCAGAAATATTCACTAGATAATATATACATAAACTGACATTCAGAAGTTTGGTTACATTTTTTAAAAGGAAACATTATACACTACTTTTCAAAAGTCAGAAAAGAAGTCAGAAAGAAATTAATACTTTTAATCATCAATGCATTAAATTGATCAAAGGTGACAGTAAACACAATTATAATGTTACAAAACAATTCTATTTAAAATAATTGCTGTTCTTTTGAATTGTCTATTAATCAAAGAACCCTAAAATAATAATGTACACAACAGTTTTCAACATTGATAATAATAATGAATATTTCTTGAGCAGCAAGTCATCCTATTAGAATGATTTTTGAAGACTTGAGGAATGATGCTGATGATTCAGCTTTGCATCACAGGAATAAATTACAATTTCAAATATATTATATTATATATTAAATAAATGCAGCCTTGGTGAGAATAAGAGACTTCTTTTAAAAATATTTAAAACAATCGTACTGTGTTTTTGTAATAAGAAGGTAACAATGTATATCATTATTTTTTAAATAGTTATTTAGGTTTTTTTTTTAATTCACCCAATATGTATATTAGTACTGAAACAAACTATTCGTTGTTGTTTCTTGTTGATGTATGGTGACCTTGGGTGATCTGAAAGGCGCCTAAAATAAAATGTATTATTATTATTATTCAAATAGCTGTCTTTACAAATTGATTTGTCATTGTGAAGGGCTATTTAATTGAACTGCATAAAAAGTGTAATTATGGCGAAATAAAATATAAAATTTCCTTTATTGGTTCCTATTATTTTTACCAAAGTTTTCATGAATTAATTTACCAGCCATGAAAGGATCTTCTTGTGTAATTAGCTGTCCCTTCGGATTATTTACATGAATATTAACAACACTTATGTGCATTGGGTGTGAAGTGTTTAGTCATTGTTTTTTTCATGTAACTGCAGTTTAGGATGGCTCAGACAGACAGCAGGGCTCTGGCCTTTGGAGTTTTGGCAGGAGCTGCTGGGATCAGCTTGGCAATTGTATGCTTCCGTAAAGTTGGAGCAGGTGCTGGCAGAGTCGCACACCTGAGCAGCAACGGCGATCACACGGGAGGCAGTGTGGGTCTGCAGACGGGCCAGACGGAAGTGCTGGATCGGCTGAGTGCTCTGATCCATTGTGTGTCGGAACTCAAAGAGGAGGTAAAAGCCCTGAAGGATTCACTTCCACGCCTGCAGGTCAACGTCAGAGATCAGCTGAGGGGCCGAAGCGTGGAAGAAATTGGTGCTCGCAGGGCAAGTCCACTTCATCGAACTCCTGCCAGGAGAAAAAGAGCAGGTGTCTTGGATAGCAGTGAAGGACAAAGCTCGGAAGAGGCAGAGAGTGAAGGAGGGTGAGTTTATGGAGATCCCAACTTGCCAGGTTTCAATTGTGTTTTTTTAAATTTTCTTTCTAGAATGGCAGAACATGCAGAACATAGAAACCTGACAGATATTTCTTAAAGCATTTCTTAAAGCACCCCTAAATTCTGTCCTTTATTAGCCTCTCACATGCAGGATCACCATAATGGGAGTGGGAGGGGGGATTAAGAAGGCTCTTAAGGGCTATTGGAGGGTCCACTCCCTCCCAAACACTGACAAGAGAGATTTGGTGCCTCTTCTCTTATTTTATTTTAAACCCATAAGACTTTAATTTATCTTCAAATCATAAATTAAGAAATATTTAATGAAATCCGAGAGATTTCTTGCCTTCCATTTAAAGTCTATTCAAAAACGCTGGCTGTTTTAATGATTGCAAAAACATCTATTTGAATGAAGTATACTCGAGTGCATTAATACATTTACTGTTCAAAGTTTATATGTGAATTAAAGCGTAAAAAAAAATATATCTGTTCATCATGTAAAGGAATTGTCTAACCAGAAGACTTAAATTGAATCACTCGATTTACATGGATTTGTTTTACAATATATTTCTGAATGTTTTGCAGTGTTATAGTTTTGGGTGAATAGACTTTCAATGGGGGGACAGAAATCTCTCAGATTTCATTAAAATATCAGCATTTGCTGTCCAAAGATGAACAACAGTCTTTTGGGTTTGTAACGCCCCGAGGGTCAGTAAATGATGACAGTATTTAATTTTTGGGTTCATGGCCACCCACTCACTGCCCCATTCACCAAGCCCATGTTGATTGTTTATTCTTAACATAGAATAATATTTTATGGTCTATACCTATTATCAAATATGGAATGAATTATTTTACATCAAATTTTAGCAGCAAACATTTGTTTTTTGAGAATTTCCTTCTTAAATTCTGCCTCCACTTTACTTGTGAATGCTTTCAGCTTGCCATTTTAATCATACTTTTGGGTTCGTGTGAAGATCCCTTTGAAATGGAAACTGACAAATCTCTATGTAGGTCACCATATTTTTCCCTTCCAAATAAATGCGTGTTTGTTTTTTGGTTTTGTTTTTACGGAAAGCTATTCAATGATCGTAACATGTTGCGTAACAGGTTCCCCCTTCTTGATTTTTTTTTTTTTTTTCATGTCACACTTAAATGTTTCAAATCATCATACAATTTTAAATATTAGTCAAAGATAATGTAAGTAAACACAAAATGCAGTTTTAAAATGAAGCTTGTTATTATTAAGGGAAAAAAAATCTACACCTATGGCCCTGTGTGAAAAGTGATTGCCCCCTTGTTAAAACATAACTGTGATTTATTACACCTGAGTTCAACTTATCATGCTCAGGCCTGATTACTATCACACATGTTCTCAATCATTCTCAATCAAAAGAAATCACTTAAATAGGACCTTTCTGACAAAGTGAAGTAAACCAAAAGATTTTCAAAAGCTAGCCATCATGCTGAGATCCAAAGAAATTCAGGAACAAATGAGAAAGTAATTGAGATCTATCAGTCTGGAAAAGATTATAAAAACCTTAGATTTTTAAAACTTTGGGATTCCAGCGAACCACAGTGAGAGCCATTATCCACAAATGGCAGAAACATGGAACAGCAGTGAATCTTCCCAGGAGTGACCAGCCTACCAAAATTATCCCAAGAGCACAGCGACAACTCATCCAAGTGATCACAATAGACCCCACAACAACATCCAAAGAAAAGTATGTGTTTATGACTCCATTATAAGAAAGAGACTGGGTAAAAATGGCCTGCTTAGCAGAGTTTCAAGACTAAAACCACTGCTGAGCAAAAAGAACATTTAAGGCTCATCTAATTTTTGCCAGAAAACATCTTGATGATCCACAAGACTTTTGGGAAAATAATTTATCTTTATATAATTTATGGGGAAAGTTGATATTTTTGTAAGGTGTATGTCTCCTTACATCTGGCGAAAAAGTAACACCACGTTTCAGAAAAAGGACATCATACCAACAGTAAAATATGGTGGTGGTAGTGTGATGGTCTGGGGCTGTTTTGCTGCTTCAGGACCTGGAAGACTTGATGTGATAAATGCAACCATGAATTCTGCTGTCTACCAAAAAATCCTGAAGGAGAATGTCCAGCCATCTGTTTGTGACCTCAAGCTGAAGTGAGCTTTGGTTCTGCAGCAGGACAAATCCAAACCACACCAGCAAGTCCACCTCTGAATGCCTGAAGAAAAACAAAATGAAGACTTTTGGAGTTGCAGTTCCTTTTGGATTTTTTTGTTTTCCCTCAATAGTAAAAGTGCAATTTGTGTATACTTGTTATCTTTGACTAATATATAAATTAGTTTGATGATCTCAAACCTTTAAGTGTGACAAACATGCAAAAAAATACGAAGTCAAGAAGGGGGCAAACTCTTTTTCATACCACTGTATATGCATGAGATTACATACATTTTTACTTAACCTATTCATTATATATATATTTTTTTACTTAATGATTTCTTTATTTTGTGATGTAGACTGTTTTAGTGGATATAATAGCTGTATCGTTTTCAAAAGCTTGCACTTTGAAACTTATTTTGAGGTTCGTGTTCTTGGGACACTAAAACACTGTTGCCGTGTAAGTGCGTGTCTAGAATGCATTAAATCTTTTCTGTTTTCACAGAAAACGGTGTCTTGTATGCTGGCAACTAAGTTAACTAATGATTTTTTACAACGGACACGAATCAGTCAAAACCTAAGCTGGACAATGGCTTTCTTATAGAGCTGATGTACAGCCGGAACAATGCATTTCTGTCCATCAGTCATTTTATGCATTAATAGGGCTTCCCAAATGTGGAAGCAGGAAGCTGACTGTGCATTAGGTCGATCATTCAAAACACACAGATTCATAAGCAGTTAATTAGTTGTTAGTTTGTCTTGAACACCAGTTTGGTCTCTCCAGTGCTCTTGATCACTCTCTCTTCTCCCTCATCATGAGTGTATACGCGCCCCCTAATGGTCATTGGCTACAGTAAGGGGTCGACAATAAGGACTGCCCGATGGCCCGGGGCCATCGGGCAGTCCTTATTGTCGACCCCTTACTGTAGCGTCAATGCTGCGTCAATGTTGCTCAGAACAGTTTCTTAAAGCACCCCTAAGGGGTGCTTAGGGGTGCTCAGAACAGGCCAGCGTCAATGTTGCTCAGAACAGTTGGTTCTCAATTGTTTTTAAGCCTTGCTAATTTAAATATTCAAGAGAAAGAAAGATAACTCAATTGAATACTGTGAGAAGCTCAACCAGAATGCCGTTTCTCAAGGGCCAGTCACACAGCCCAGTGGCCCCCAACCCCGTGGATGAAATGGTGCCGGGCCGCGGATCGAATTCGCGGACCAGTCCGTGAGCGGCTACAAGCGGCTGTGACGCTGCTGCTTTTGCTGATGAGGTGTGTTTAATCTCGCGCGGATCTCATCATCCATCTCGCTCGCTCGCAACCCCCCCCCCCCCCCCTCCCCCCGTCAACAATCTGTAGCGGACTGATCATCCATCTCGCTCGCCCAGCCACCTGGCCACCGGTCCGCAGCAAAATTATCACGCGTTTACCAGTCCGCGGCACAAAAAAGGTTGGGGACCACTGACATAGCCGATCACGCACCAATCACTCACAAATCACGCACAGATTGGGTTTGTGCGTGCTTGTGCGTCGAGAAATTGACCAAAGTATTCCACGAACGCCGTACACATGAATCACTGATGGAGCGCGTCCAAACACACGCTTCGCGAACGTTCCACGTACAAGCACTTTCAGAATCCACATTGTCAGTGGAATGAACGTGATACGTGCGCAGTTCATGCGTGATATGAAGGTGGGGCGTCAGTGGACGTGCGCGGTTTCGAACCAGTGCGACGCATAAGCACTGACAGCCGACGCGTGTCATGCGCATAGTCACGCAGACTCATGAATAACGCAAAAAAAATTTGAACCGTTCAAAACTCAAAATTACGCACAAACCGCCTTCGACGCACATCCACTTACAATCACTGATGGTCCATGTTCGTTCCACCAATGAATTACGCATACGACACACGCTCCGCGCAGAAACGAAAATCTGTGCGTAATTCGTGCCTGATTCATGCGATTTCGCTGAATTGACCTCAGTTTCATGTCTTCTTGCACTTGAACAGACATATTCTCAAAAAATTATGAAAAACAATGCCAGTCTTAACGGGTATTCTAGTAAACAGTCTATGATATCTTAAGTGAACAACATGCATGGTAAAGAAATTAAAGCGCATGTGTTTTTTGTGTATCGGATCCGTGCAGCTCTTAAAATGACAGCAGCCTAATAAACCTGCTGCTGTCTTCGTTTTAATGACAATCAAACAACAAAGGATTAGGAAAAAATTCACTCTTGACTGAATAACCTTTGTATCTTTTATAAGAATTAATCTATATTCAATATATGTATATAATGAAGACTATGCAGTGCTATTTTGCATTTAATTCATTTTCTTGCCTGAAAAAACACAAAAAGCATTGTTTATTTTATTTGTATGTTTGTTCTATTGTATTTGTGCTATTGTTTGTAATTTTTATTTGTTCTTATTTTATTACTGAAAGTTTACTAGTCTTTAACATATTTGAAATTTATGCAAGTAGCTTTTGGTGTCATAACCTTATTTATCAAGGTTAATAACTAGGCCTATTTTTATATTACTTTATTGGCAAAGCCATATTTCAACCTCTGCAAGGTACATATTACGTTGACTTCTTCTACCACATATTATGATTTATACAGAACAGTGTACTTTAGTGCCCCTATTGGTGAGGAAGAAAACGACACGGCACTGCATAACCCTATAATAGGCTGGTGACTGTTATACAGTGAAAATAAAAAAGTAAACAATTTAAATCATTGGGTCAATCCGTTTCTCAGAACATTTAAAACTAAATGCATAATTAATATATTCCTAGAAAATAACTAAATTAGGGTTTTAAATCTATTTAAGTCTATAGCATTTGGGATTTTGATTTGTTTTTGACATTCCTACATTGGACAAATATGAGTTTTGGAGGATTAGAAGTGTGCTGGGGCTTGATTCAGGGAGAGAGAAGAGCAAATCATGTGTCGTCTGTACAGACGAGGTGAACTCCACTGCCTCCAGTCATTCATTTGAATGATTGTTCACTAAATTCAGCATTAAGCGCTTTACAAGTCTGTTCCAGTCTCACTAAATTCTGCTCCTGAAGCCATTCAGAAATAATCTGTTTTGTTTTCCATAGCATTAAGCTTTAGTTCTTGTTATTTTTAACAGGTTATTGTCCTTCTGCACCTTTTTTGATTTGTTATTTTAAACCACTTGGTTTGTGCAATTTTGCCCCCACATACTCAAAGTGTAAAAATAAAGGAAACCCTGGAGGCATCTAAAGAAATTTCTCTGTGATCAGTTTTCATAAGTTGTTTTTATATGTCTGTTTTGAGCATTTCTAGACCATGACTGGCTTTTGTGTTGCACAGTTATCATGGTTTTGAGCAGTCAGGATGTGCTTTAGCACCGCAGTGCAGTGCAGAACAGAGCGTGTGTGTGTGCGCATGTAGTTTGGTCCTTGGGCCGCTGGGGCTTCAAAGGACCATTCATTTGTCAAAACAGTTTCCTCCTTTCTGCTTCTCTTCAAGGCACTGGCGGATCAATCTAAAAGAGCCACTGCTGAGTTATCACTGCCTAAGTTTTACTGTATCATGTAGGAACTTGTAATTCTGTCAACATCCCTACATTGCTAGAGTGCAATCACGTCACAGCTCGCCTTAGCTGTTGAAGGATCTTAATACTTGAATGTTTAAAGCGATACCATTTATTATGTTTGATTGCTGTAGATTTAGAAAAGGTTATTGTTTACATAGAGACAGACAGGTCAGATCACTCCAGCTCGTGTAGGATGGAAGTGAGTGAATGCTCTTTAATGAACTGTTCTGCTAAATGGACTGTGACCTTGTTTAGTATTACTGGAAAGGAAATGTTTTTTAAAGATGCAGACAGTACACCATTGTGTTTGGAGTTTAATCACCTCACTGACACGCAGACCTATAACTTTCTTGCATTTGATTTTGCACTAAAATAATAGTTTATTTGAGACTTAATGTAGCGTCTCACTTGGTGACTTGGTTTGGAGTCAATAGAATTTTTCGATGTTCAAAAAAGTCCTTTATGCCCACCAAGAAAAAAATACTAATATTGAGAAATTGTATTACAATGTAAAATGTTTTCAATTTAAAATTGAAATATGTTTTAAATGTAATTGATTTATTTGATTATATAGAATCATTATTGCAGTGTCACATGATCCCTCAAAAATCATTATAAAAGGATGATTTGTTGCTCAAAAAATGTTGAAAGCTTATTATTTTTGTGCAAACTTTGACAACATTTATTTGAAATAGAAATGTTTTTAACTTTATAAAAGTCTTTACTTTCCCTTTTGACCAATTGAATGTGTCTGGGATAAATTAGAGTATTCGTTTCTTTCAACAACAACAAAAACGTCTTGATGACCTCAAACTGTAGAGGAATAAGGAATGGAGAACAGGGTTCAAGCTCCAGGGATGCAGCGGATGAAGTCATCTGAATGTGTGCGCAGTCAGTGAGTGTTGGGATAGTAACCGTGTTCACCCTGAACAGCTCTTCTTTTGAAAGTGTTTGCCTTTGTCTTCTATTTTGAAGGGTTGAGATAGGAATTTTAATCAGTTAAATGGAGGTGTTTAGCATAACAACAGCACAAACCTTCACTCTTTCACAGTTTCTTCTAAAGCCGTTAGAGATGCCAAGGAAAACATATTGTTACTTTTTACCATTGTAGTGAGGCGGTATGCTTGATTTTTGAATGTGGTTGTCTTGACCTAAATGATGCTATGGAAGACCATCTTAATTGTCATAAGAGTACCAAGTTGATAACAATATTTAAATTTGAGCCTGAAAAAAAACAAAATGTTCACAGATGCTTGGTAATCTGAGAGGTGTTAGTTGATAAGAGTAAATGTACATCTTCATCCCGACTTTGTGTACCATTTGTGTTGAAACAATTAATCTAAATCAGTTAATTTCATACTCTTTTAAAAGAGTTTTCCCAATGCCATAGAAGAGCCATTTTTGGTTCTCCAAAGAACGTTTCAGGGAAAACTACTCATAAGAACAACTTATTTCTTAATCTGAACTTTTTTTTTCACTATAAAGAACCTTTTGTGCAACGGAAAGCTCACCCTCATATGGATGTTACAGATGTTTCATGAAACCATAGATGCCAATAAAGAACGTTTTATTTATCTAAAGGGAAACTCCGAAACACATTTTTTGAGACGAACAGATATACAGGCTGCAATCCCTGAAATGCTAAAGACACAAATAGCATTTGTGTTTTTAGCATTTTAGCATCTTACCTGAATAGCATTCAGGTAAGAGATACTACCTAAGAAACTGAATAAAGTAATAAAATGTCAAATAACTGTTAGGCACGGTTGTAGAACACACAATGAAGAAGACTAGGTTCAGAAAGACTTAAAAAGATTTAATAATCCACACGAGTAAATTGACAAGAAAACAACTGAAAACTCAGGAACTTCTGTATGTTGAATGAATACTCAGTCAAGAGCAGTGTGTGATTTAATGTTAAGGACTCAGAGAGCAGAAGGTTTAGGCTACTGTCACTCTTAAGAACGAAAGTACAAATCTAATGATACAGATCTTATTGCCTCTCAACAGTTGTTACACTTAAGACGTATCCGACTGTTTTCATGAATACTCACCAAAATGGGCAGTTTGATCAATTGTTTTGTGAGTGTCTGTCTTTATAAGTGCGATAAGACACAGAAGATCTTAAGATCACGGATTTCTGTGTGCACTTCTTGACCTGCAAATTGGCGAAATGCGTGCAAATGCATGATGAACGTTTTGTCGAACTGTCCCAGGTCAACTGTGTTATTGTTGCCTAGCAATATTTAGCTATTGTTTTCATCATTGAAAACAAATGTTGATGAAAAATGACAAATTGTTCAATGAAAATAATACTGGCTGGAGCAACTTTTCTATTTTCATGAATATGGCGAGACACACACAGTCAAGGGACACGTGGGACAGTCTCCCTGGTTTAAAATGTAAATGCTGAAGTGAATAAGACAATTAAATGATCAATTAAACAGTCATATGTCTAATACATTTTAACTATACAAAATAAGGAAAGAAATATTATTTATATATATATATTTTTTTTTTTTTTTTACAATGGCTGGACCCAAGCTTATTTTTTGCAATATTTGTCATTTCATTTTAATTCTGTTGATTATTTGATCACTCAAATGTGTTGAGTAGGCACTAACTCCCTCAGAGAAAATGTCCCTGGTTCATTGTGACAGATGTACAGTACTGTAGACTGCGGACAGCTGTGGATCACGCTGGAATGAAACCAGAGACGGACTTCAGTGCTGGAATGTGCTGATTTACCTCATGATCAGCAACTCTCATTAACACATCCACCGAGAGAACATGCTCAGCAGACAGAAAGGAAGACTTTAGCTGATGAATGAGAGGATCAATAAATCATACAGAAAGGCATTGAAATCTTTGACCGATTAATAATGTTGGATTCACTACAACTGTGGGTTGGACATTAGATTTACACGTATGCACTTGTCTCATTTTTATCCAAAGCGACTTACATTGTATTCAAGATACACATTTACATTCTAATCAGTTCTTGCTTTTCCTGAGGATCGAACCTATGATCTTGGCGTTGCACGCGCCATGCTCTACTGTTTGAGCTACAGGAAAGATTACATTAGAAAGTCAAATATGTTTGCCAATCATGATTTGGGAGGCTTCTTTTGATTTCATGTTCATCAGGATTAGGAGAATGAGTTTTATTACTCATACTTTTTGAGCAAATCAAAAGGGCAAATATAGACTGTTTACTACTATTCACGTATGCACTATTTGTACATATATTCACTATTTAAACGATTTACTCTGAGCATAAAGTGCTTGTTTTTGGTCTGTAAAATGCAAATGATACAGTGTGGATTTCAGTTTGTCTTTGTTCATCAGAACTAGAATGTGGTTTTTATTGCTTTGCAAAGATAAACAAATCAGAAGTCGAGAAGTAATGCAATGGCAAACCTTTGCTCTAATGATGTTGGT
The DNA here is from genome assembly GCA_037043235.1 of Rhodeus uyekii. Classification (NCBI taxonomy): domain Eukaryota; kingdom Metazoa; phylum Chordata; class Actinopteri; order Cypriniformes; family Acheilognathidae; genus Rhodeus; species Rhodeus uyekii. Next base: position 1,032,974 of record JAWRVZ010000045.1, read on the forward strand.
TAATATTTGTCTAGATGGTGCTTCAGATTAGATTGTAGAGCCAGATCATTGACAGTTGTTGATCTTTACTGAGGACAGATGTGAGACGTGCTCTCAAACAAACTTTGTGCTCTTGAACCCCAACAGTTCTGCTCTTGTTGGCCACACAAAGAGGCAGATAAAAGATTGCCATCGGAATAATCCTTGTTGAAGATTCTGTTTTTCCTGGGAGTGGCTGCATCCTTCAATCCAGATAGAGGAAACAGAAAGACAACTCAATTGAGATTCTGACTGGGCATTGTAGCGAAAAAACAACAACGTTTTAGACGTTTTAACAATATTCGCAATGTTTTTGCACGCTTTAAAAATGTCTTAAATCAAAGCACAAAGTTTTGAAGGCACATTATGTCAATTTCACCACTAGAGTTTGCGTATTCAAATCAGTAACAAACAACGCTCAAAATGTTGCTCCGTGTATCATGTCTATTAGTGTGTCGCGCAACATGCTTAAAAAACAATAAGTTAAAGATTCCTACATAGGTGACACAAGGTGAAGGAATTACCCCCCAGTTTACACATTGAACGGTAATGGAGGAACTGGGATAGACACCACTTCAGACAGACAGACCAAAATGGCTAAAAGGACTCAGATCTCTGGCAATTAATGTGTAATTATAGCCCCTGAAATAAAAAACATCCTGGCAGAGTTAACGCTAAACTAGATTAGAAGAAAGCTCAATCACTGGCGTAGCAATCACTTAGTATTTCTTTGATTCCTGGGGCTGTAGGTGATTTCCTTCATGTATATGTAACATTTGAAGTGCCCTCGGAGATTCCAGCTCCAACACATCCCTGCAGAACTATCGCTCCAAGTCTCAAATGTTCTCACGAACAGCAAATGACGCAAATGCTGTAGGTGCCAGCTTTTAATGGAAGCCTTTTATATTTTCACTTTTTCTCAAGCCTTTAATTTGTACCTTAACCTGTAATTAATGTTTTTACGCCTTCATGTCGGCTGCTTGAGAGTGTTAATGCACGCCTACAGTCATTGAAAAGGGACCTTTTTTTGAAAGCTGTAAAAGTTAGACAGGTATTGCATGCCTTGTTTTAAGAGATGTAAACAACTCTCACAGTGTTTTAAAGCCTTTAGGTGTAGTACAGAAACTGACAATCCCAATAAACCTTTAGGTGTAGTGCAGAAACCGGCAAACAGTTAATTACCCTGCATAGACTGTGGATATTTTGAGTGTACCTCTATGAATGCATATCCACCTCTGACTGCATCAGTGACATTTATTATATTATCAAATTTATGCTCACCACAAGAGAATTCCTTCACCTTGTGTCACCTATGTAGGAATCTTTAAAATCTTTAACTTGTTGTTTTTTAAGCATGTTGCGCGACACACTAATGGAGATGATACATGGAGCAACATTTTGAGCGTTGTTGCTTGGACACAATAGATTTGCTCCTCTCTGATTGGTTGCTTACCCTGTCTCTCACCTGGCTGACAGCAACATTCCCAAAACATTTTTAAAGCACATCTTTCACAGCTCGTGACTATTGAATAAAGTTCTCTTTCACGTCTTATGGTGCTTAAACTCTGGTAAACACAAGGTTTACATAAACACAGTAATTTACATCTTAAGTGAATGTCAGTAGTTCAAATGCTTGTCATTCATTTTGTTATTCATGTGTGTCAGTATATTAGATGGGCAAATTCATTTACCTTTACATTTATGCATTTGGCAGACACTTGTATTCAAAGTGACTTGCATTGTATTCAAGGAACACATTGACATTCTAATCAGTTCACATTTGTTCTTAAAGTGACAGCAGCCTAATAAACCTACTGCCATCTGTGTTATTATTGTTAATCAAACAAGAAAATAACAAGAGAAAATCCCTTAACTAAACTTCAGTAGCTTTAATAAGAATCAGTGTATATTTAATTCATACAGTGAAGTCTATGTAGTGTTTTGTTAATTTTCTTACTTTAATGCTACTCTTCAGGGGGAAAAAACAAAGCAATGTTTATTTCATTTGTACCTTATATTGTATTTGTCATATTATTTGTCATTTTCATCTTTTTTCTAGTTTTTAATAATACATATAAGTGAAATAAGATTTTAATTGTACCACCCACTCCTACTTTGGCCTAAATTATCTGTCATGGTTTTTATTTTTTGTTTAAAGGGCCAGTCACACAGCGAAAACGCATGAATCACGCACGAATTACGCACAGATTTTCGTTTCTGCGCGGAGCGTGTGTCGTATGCGTAATTCGTCGGTGGAACGGACGTGGACCGTCAGTGATTGTAAGTGGATGTGCGTCGAAGGCGGTTTGTGCGTGATTTTGAGTTTTGAACTGTGCGTCGGTGTGTGTTATTCATGAGTCAGCGTGCGTAGTTTATGCGTCGAGGATGCGTGACTATGCGCGGGACACGCGTCGGCCGTCAGTGCTTATGTGTCGGAACTGGTTTGAAACCGCACACGTCCACGTCCGTCCACTGACGCCCCACCTTCATATCACGCATGAGCGCGCACGTATCACATTCATTCCACTGACAATGTGGATTCTAAAAGTGCTTGTACGTGGACCGTTCGTGAAGCGTGCGTGTTTGGACGCACTCCGTCAGTGATTCATGCGTCCGGCGTGTGACAAACCCAATCTGTGCGTGATTTGTGAGTGATTCGTGCGTGATCGGCTGTGTGACTGGCCCTTTAATTACCTTGTAAAGTTACATTTTTAAAATTGGAAAATTAGTTTGGCTTTTGCTCAGTGTTTTAAAATCCTTCATCAAAAATGTGTAGGTTGTGATCCTGACTGAAAAAAGTCATTATGTGATATTTATTAAGCAGTTTTGGTTCAGCTCCAAAATACATTTAATGCCATTACCATGTAAATGACATCCTTGTTGTCTAGAATTGACATTCCTATAAAACTTAGCTAAAGGTTTTCAGTCTCACAATTTCATCACAAAAACTGTCCTCTTTACTTTGTGCTACAGGTATATAACCGCTCTGACAGATTCTGAGGAAGAAGAAAGTGACGATGAACAAAAGCCACTGCAGGAACCAGTAGATGAATTCATGGCTCTGCTGCAGAAAGCAGACCGACTGCACAGCTGTAACGGTGCAGAGAAAGCACAAGGCCTGAATGCTCTGCTGGAGAGGAAAGAAGAGGTATGTAAACTACATTTCTTCTTTTTTTAGGGTCGATTTAATGGAAAAAAACATTTAAGAAATCTAAAAAAAAAAATTTGAGTAGTGGTGTGCGATGGCTTCTGTTTTATTAATAATCCACGCACATGCCATGTATGTGCTTACAGTTTGATCAGAAGTGGCAGTACCTTTGGCGTTTGTCCAGAGCCTATGCAGATGCTCATGATTTTGCCGTGGACCTTGCAAAGAAAAAGAGCTACGCTGAACACGGTAATCATGATTTATTAAATACAGTAGAACCCCGACTTACGAAACGCTCTACGTACGAAAAGTTCGACATACGATAAAAGAAATCTCGGCGAGGCGACGATTTCCGAGTTTTGTTTTGATATTCGCGCTGATTTTGGTTCGGGTTGGATGAAGACTACAGTTTGTCCGGTCAGAACAATGATGTCTCACTCAGGGAATGATCCAAAACTGGTATTTATTAAAGGTGCATAGATCGATAAAACCTCAACGATTGGCACTAATTCCCTGTATTTCACTCAATAAACTATATACAATCTTCAGCCGATCTCTTTTACCTTAATCATCCATCAACTCTCTTCTGTCACGACACTTCCTGAACTCCGAGGGAAAGATTGGAATAGTCCATTTCGCACTGAATGACAGGGATGGCTGGAATAGTCCATGTAAGAAGGGGAACACTTTTTACAGTCCTGCTCTCCTATTGGTCAGCATCGCTCCCACCAGCCTCTCCTGTTAGCATAAACTTTTTTCTAATCAGTAACCATGGATGTGAAGATTGTTGCTGAAGTCAAAGGGAAGAAGAGAATGTTTTTCATTGAGTCGAATAGAGAAATTATTGAGAAGTATGAAGCTGGGATGCGTTTCATCCCATGCTGAAAATTGTGTTTTTTTAGGGCTTGGAACGGATTAGGCAATTAACATGTAAAAGCCTGACCGACATACAAAAAGTTCGACATACGAAACCAACCTCGGAACAGATTAATTTCGTAAGTCTGGGTTCTACTGTATATTAATTAATTGCTGTATAATTTGATTGAACTAGATTAAAATATTTAATTCATCACTTAATTTATAACCTCTGTTTCGAAAACACAGCCACCTACTTGGAATCAGAAAGAAGAAAAGTGTTGGCTGTCTTTAGGTTAAGTGTGCCATGTGCCCTGTATTTGCTCTAAATAGGGCTGCACTCTCCATTCTGCCTTCACTTTCTGTTCCTTTTTATCCTTCTCTCCCTGCCAATTAAATGTAACATAATAGCAACTCAGTCCTTGTGTGTATCGAGGGACAGGATCAACTAGTTCAGTTTTTGATCCATCTTTTCTATTGTGTCGTTAATAGCTGTTCTCTAGCCACTTCTCTGTATTAAAGCTTCAATAGTTTCAGTATGTTTCCATCCAAAGTTGCAAATTTACCTTATGCACAAAATTGGAATATAGGATAACATATTTGCAGTATAAAACGATATAGTGTTTGCATATGAAATTGAAGGGTGTGCTCCTCGAGCACAGTATAATATCTGATAGGACAGGAAAGTGCATTTTTCTTAGGTGAGACTTTTTTGTTTCGTTACAATGGTGCTGACATATAGCTTATCATCATCACTCTGTGGTTAGTCCACTTATCCAATCACATCCACTGTTAAGGGTAAGTCGTGTGAGTTTTTTTTATTGCACATCAAGGGATTTATTTGGTAAATGTGTTTCCATCGTATCTTCTTATCGAATAAAACATTTACCCACTTCAGTTGAGCTCACACAAGGCGGTGTCAAGGGACATGAGTGTGTCACGTGATTGGTAATGAGCCTGTGAGCCACCGGTCTCGGATCTCACGGAGGAGCAAAGACATAAAAGGCGAAACAGCTTATGTCAGAGAAGCAGATCAATTATTATTACCATTTAAACCTTTAGAGAAAGTATGTCTTGTTAATCCAGCTGTGACCATCTGCAAAAGGAACCTTTTAATTTAAGGGCCAGTCACACAGCCGATGACGCACGAATCACTCACAAATCATGCACAGATTGGGTTTGTGCGTGCTTGTGTGTCGAGAAATTGACCAAAGTATTCCACAAACATTCGACGAACGCCGGACGCATGAATCACTGACGGAGCGCGTCCAAACACGCACGCTTCGCGAGCGTTCCACGTACAAGTACTTTCAGAATCCACATTGTTAGTGGAATGAACGTGATACGTGCGCGGTTTATGTGTGATGTATGAGTGATACGAAGGTGGGGCGTCAGTGGACGTGTTTGAACCGTTCAAAACTCAAAATCACGCACAAACCGCCTTTGACGCACATCCACTTGCAATCACTGACGGTCCACGTTCGTTCCATCGACGAAATACACATACGACACACGTTCTGCGCAGAAACGAAAATCTGTGCGTAATTTGTGCGTGATTCATGCGTTTTCAGCGTGTGACTGGCCCTTTAGTTTTAGGAGTGATTAAGGCTGTAGGAGTGGTCACAGATGGATGCTGCTGGAGTGTCACTTCTTGCTTATTTAGTTTGAATTCTTCATTTTATAGGGAAAAAAGTTGGTGAAGAGGCAATATCTATCAATCCACAGTGTGCCGAAGGTCATCAGTGGTGAGTTCATGTGTATATATTGAATGATTTTTTTCAAGGCAGTTTTACAAATGTGTGATTTAATTTTTTTATAGCATTATGTTTGAAGACTTTAACACTTCATGAATAAATCTCAAACAGGATCATTTTGAGGAAAACATTAGAGTGTTGAACACTATTAAGCTGTATGTGTGGAAAAACTATTACTGTTAATCTTTATTGAACATAATTCTCATTTGTGTTTGTCATTAGGCATGTCATTAGCAACATGTTTTTGTGGCTCAAACAGTACAAGAATGGTGCTTGCAACGATTCCTAGCGAAAGCAAGAACTGATTAGAATGTCAATGTGTATGTTGAATGTAGTGGCGCTTTGGATAAAAGCTTCTGCCCAATGCATAATAAAATACAAAGTGTAATTTTAAGTGGCGCTTACTGCAGATCCAAATTATGTCCATCTCCCTCTGAATATAATCGGTGGAGCCTGACCTAGCCCAGTTCCATCTCCGTAGACCTAATTAGGTGGAGTTGTATATTTAATAAAAAGGACAGGGATACAATCTTGGTCTGGTTGAATTGTCTAGCTCGACACATTACGTCCTGTGAAGGTCAAGCCCCACTCATTGGCTCTGGAACTTGGATTATGTACCTTTACTGCTGGAGCTAACTCTGTGCCCTCTGCTATTTTCCATGTGTGTTTTGTCCATAGAAATGGGCTGTTTACTACCGTAAAGCATCGTGGTTGATGACTGATGGGTTCCTGGGCAACCCATCAAATTTGTTATAATAATCGATTTTTTTGAGTCGTTGCAGCCCTAAAATAAACTTTGAAACAGTTTTTCCCATCTGCTGTGACTGGTGGATTTTTTTGGGGACTTTCATCCACCCATTTAAAGTAATTGTTGCCCAGCCCTTTCTGTACCTCTTAATAACAACTGTTTTATGTAGAGCAGACTTTAGTGTGCCGTTGTATGACCCTTTTATTGTCCTCAAGTTGGTTTCAAAAGGTTTTGCAAGTCTGTCCCTCATAAGTGAAACATATTTACATACTTATTTTTTATGTGCTTTTTGTTATTAGTGTATATACACAGGGTTCGTAGCTGTCATTGAAAACTGGAAAAGTCAGGGAATTTTTTAGTGTCTTGAAAAATCATTGAAATGTCATGGAAAATTGTAATTTGTCAAGAAAGTCATTGAAATGTCATTAAATTTGTCTTTCGTCTCTATTTATTTTTTCACTTCGTTCTTTTTTCTTTTTTTCTTTACTTAAATCCATCCGAAATCTTTTTATTTCTCAACGGTCGGCACTTCCGCGTTTGTAAATTGACGAATGACAGTCAGCGCCGCCTGTGAGAAGCGCGAGGAACCTCATTCAGCAGTTGCAAATGGCGCATTTGACCGTTCCGTTCGACTATTGTCATTCAAATACTATGCCGGGGCGTCAGTGTTATACAAAGATTGGCTTCAGGCTGTGGATGGCGATCCTACATTGCTAGAGGTATGTCAACACCTTCGCCAGGTTTTATAAGCTGGATGTTCCATCTCTGGCTTCTCAAGTGCTTTCGGAGAGTAATTGAATAAATTATTCCTGGGATGTTGCTACTTTTCTCATGATACAGTTGTTACCGCTTTTGCTGTTGACGCTGGGGTTTCTGTACAGTAGTTTGTGCTTATGTGCTCACTGTCGCCGCTTTGCCGTTGACGCTATGCTCTCACATTAGTTTTGCTTAAATGCTCTCTGAATAGTCGTGTCTAATGATGTTACGTCTGACAACGACGCTCCGAAGCTTGCTTCAAACTCGAACGGTCCTTGCAATGAACCACTGCTTCGGAGCTTGTGTCATTACGTCACTAGTCACGTGAAAATGACGTTTGAAGCAAACACACTGCTTCACTTCGGCAGTGAACCACCTGACTCTGACAGCCCGATCCAGTGTTGACGGGTTTGAAACCGGGCGGCTGTATTTCTTATAAAAGTGAAACCAAACCATGGGTTGTAGTAGACGGTGTTTGCATTGGCGTTATTGTTGAGGAGAGTGGATTGAGTTTATTTTAGTGTTGTATATTCAAAGCAATATATCCTCATTTATATCAGCTTTCTAAACTGTTTTTGTGTACTCCTGCATCATCTGTTCCATGCGAGAGGATATTCTCTAAAGCTGCTGATTTTTTTTTAAAGAATTCGCCTTTCACCAAAGACTGGAGAAAATAATATTTCTGAATAAAAACCATACCGTTTAATGAACACTTTGTCTAAGCCTTCTGAATGTACCCAAAGCACACCCTCTATAAGGTTTCAGAAATGACGTGAAGGGGAGGACTTGCTAAATGGGAATGTGCATTTTGATGCACATTTGATTTTTTTTTTCCCCACTTTTGACCCCACCAGATATGCAGCTTGGGATCATTTTGATGCAGGAGAATTTTGTAAAAATGGTCAAATTTTGCAAGAACAAAGATAAATATTGTCAATTGTATTTTAAATATAAAATGGCTTTAACTTTATTTTAGTTTATTTTCAAGTGTCAAATAAGTATTTATTTTACTAAAGTTCTCTGAATAAAAGATAGGACAATCTGATTATGACCCCTTGAAAATTGTCAACAAGGGTTAGATGACCCCTGGTTTTCAAAACCTATTGAAATCCATGGATGGGACTTCAGACTGTTTTATGTGTTACTAATTATTTGTATTGTAGTGTACGCTATTTTTCAAGGGACTATCAGTCTGGCGTTTTGAATGTGTTTGTTCCTGTTCTGGTTTTTGCCACTTAATTGAATTGCAGTGTAATTCCATACACATTTTTATGGGACTTGGCAGACTGTTTTGCCTTTTGTTTTTAAATGCGTTTCTTCTGGTTTTGATACAGGTACGTGTATCTCATTTTTTTGACTGTACAAAATCAAGTATTAAAATGTCATTGAGAATTATAACTTTGTCATTGAAAAGTCATGGAAAAGTCATGGAATTTTTTTGAACTGATGTGCTATGAACCCTGATACACTACTGTTCAAAAGTTTGGGGTTGTTTTATTAACATTGATAATAACAAGCAATGAAGGATTATGTAAAGGATTTTGAAGGATTACGTTACCCTGAAGACTGGAGTAAAGTCCTCGATATACTTCAAGTGATTCGGAGAACTTACTGACTTCATTTCATACAAAATCACGCCAAAATGAAGTTCGTTCTAGTTTGTTTCAGTTCAAAACAGCTTGCCAAAGCAAACTTTCCAGAAGTTTGCTCCAGCTGGTAACTGGTAAACACTTTTAAATTGCCATTGGCCCATGGTGATTGTGTAATAGGTAGGTGTGTTGCTGAGGCTCCGCCTTCTTTTTAAGTTGAAATCTTCTCCAATTTATTTCCTCTGATGAGTTCGTCACAATCAGACGTCCATAAATGAAAACTTAAACACCGGAGAGCTGCTTTATACAGTCATGGCCAAAATTGTTGGCACCCCTGAAATTTTTCCTGAAAGTCAAGTATTGCTCCCAGAAAAGAATAACATTAACGTGTTTCACTATAAATATGTTAAGTTCCTTTGTGTGTATTGCAGCAAAAAAGGGGGGGGATTTCACACAAAACTCAAAAAATGGGCTGGTCAAAATTGTCACCATTAACTTAATATTTGGTTGCACACCCTTTGGAAAAAATATCTGAAATCAATCACTTCCTATAACCATCAATAAGCTTCTTACACTCTCATCTGGAAATTTGGACCAGAGGTCCTTTGCAAAACTGCTCCAGATCTCTCATATTGGAAAGGCGCCTTTTCTCAACAGCAATTTTAAGATCTCTCCACTGGTGTTCAGTGCGATTTAGATCTGTACTCATTGCTGGACACTTCAGAACTCTCCAGCGCTTTGTTGCCACTCATTTCTGGGGTCATTGTTCTGCTGGAAGACCCACGATATCGTATGCAAACCCAGCTTTCTGACACTGGGCCCTACGTTGCGACCCAAAATCCTTTGGTAATCCTCAGATTTGATGATGATGATGCCACAGTAAAGGCACCCAGTGCCAGAGGCAGCAAAACGACCCCAAAACATCTTTGAACTTCCCTCATATTTGACTGTAGGTACGGTGTTCTTTTCTCTGTAGGCCTCATTCCATTTTTGGTAAAGCTTTACCAAAACCTTGAGACTTGGCTGACTCGAGTACATTTTGGCAAACTGTAGGCATTTTTATGTCTTTGTGTCAGCAGTGGGGTCCTCTTGGGTATCCTGCCATAGCGATTATTTTGAATTAAATGTTGACTGATAGTTAGTGAGCTGACACTGATGCACCCTGAGCCTGCAGGACAGCTTGAATTTCTTTGGAACTTGTTTGGAGCTGCTCATCCACCATCCAGACTATCCTGCATTGCAACCTTTCATCAATTTATCTCTTTCATCCATGTCCAGGGAGATTAGCTACAGTGCCATGGATTGCAAACTTCTTGATAATGTTGCACACTGTGGACAAAGGAACATCTAGATCTTTGGAGATGGACTTGGAGATTGTTGATATTTTTCCACAATTTTGGTTCTCAAGTCCTCAGACTCTTTCTGTTGTCCATGCTTAGTGTGGCACACACAGACACACAATGCAAAGACTAAGTCAACCCGGGTTTAAGGTGTGAATTTTATAATGCCCACACCTGTTACTTGCCTCAAGCGAGTTTAAAAGAGCACCACATGCTTGAAACAATCTAATTTATTTTTCTAATTTTGAAAAGTTGCCAATAATTTTGTCCAACCCGTTTTTGGAATTTTGTGTGAAATTGTCATATTTGCTTTTTCCCTCCTTTTTTTGTTTTGTTGAAATCCACACAAAAGAAATAAACATGTATAGCGCAACTTTTCTGTGAACAATACCTGATTTTCTAGAAAAATGTCAGGGGTGGCAACAATTTCGGCCATGACTGTAGTAAAAATTGAAGTGTAATTCGAATTGAAAGCAACACTGAGACAGTTTTTGTCATGTTTAATACTGTAAAACTGTTTTGTTTAACTCAATTTGCAGATAAATAAACGTGACGTGACTTCATGTGACTGGAATGTTGAGCTCGTGCAAACATCCAAATTGCTATGATGGAATGCTTTCTTACCTGCTGTTTTCTCACTGATTTAAATTTGTTTGCGTGTTTATATTGTTATTGAGGGGAAAGCGTGCATCAAACATTATATACATATACATATTCATAGCAGTGTGGGCTATATTTAGTTTGAAATATGATGTTAAGATACAAATATTTCTTCACATTGAAAGACTCATGATGACACTTTCTGATGTGTCTGTATTAATTGTGCTTCATAACTTTGTGTAATGCATTATGAAGCATATCATCAGAAGTCATAGTCAAACCAGGGCAAGCTGTGTGTTTATTTTCTCTCAATTGAAAGCAGCTGATTGCAAGACAGCTTTCCATTGATCAGTTCAGTGAGCTGTAATGGTTTGCCTTTTTTGATGATAGTCAATGAAATACTGCAATTTGCTGTGTTGCTGTGGTCAAATTCTTTTTGTCTCTTTGTGTGTTCGCATTTGTTTTGTTATAGGGTGTCTTAATGTTCACTGATCTCTGCGTCTGTGTTTTGCATGTGTAAATCCCTGTGCAATGCTTTCCGTTCTCTCACATAAGCCAGGTTTATCGAATGGAGCCCAGAGGAGGGTCGTTGTGACCTACGCACGTATACCTCCATTACCACTGCTTTTATCTGTCTTTGGAATCAGTTAGTTTCCACTGAGGATCTAGCCTTCGGATCATTTGAATTCGGTCCTTAGTGCACTGCCATGACTCTGCTGGTTGTTGTGTTAAATTATTTTTTTTGTTGGCCATATTCATGTAACATGAGCAAAAACAATTTCAGAGTAAATTATATAAAACATTTTTTTTAGTCATTTAAATTCAAATAGATTTACACCGCTGTTCAAATGTTTGGAGTACGTAAGGTTTTATTAAAGCTTTTGAAGATTCTACTCTCACCAAGGCTGCATAAAAACAGGAGTATTAATATTATATATTACACAGGATTGTAATATTATTACACTTTAAAGTAAATAATAACTTGTCTTATGTTTTAATATATTTTAGAATGCAACTTATTCATATGGCACAGCTGAATTTTCAGCTTTATTACATTTCACATGATCCTTCAGAAATCATTCTAATATGATGATTTGCTGCTCAAGAAACACTTCTGATTATTATCAATGCTGAAAATTGCTTAATATTCTTGTGGAAACAGTTATATATTTTTTTCAGTATTGTTTGATGAATAGAACATTTCTCTAAATGTCTTTTACTGTCATTTTTTGACCAAGTGTGTAGTTGTTGAGTAAAACCTTTTGAATCTTTGAATGACTTGCACGTTATCAGTTTTATATTTGACATTTGAACATACGACTAAGCCCAAGTACTCAATGTTCATCAATTATTCCGAAATCATTCATCAAATGGTGACACTTGCTGAGAAGAGGTGTGCCATTACTTTTCTTTTTATAAATGAAAGCTGTTTAATTAATTGACATTTTTTTTACATATATATTTATTTTGATATCTGGATGATGAAACGGGGGAACATTTTACATTTTAAGCTCAGTTCCACAGACAGGGCTTACATTAAGCCAGGATTGTGCCTTAATTGTAGCTTTTATAAACATACCTTGGAAAAAACATTTTTGGTGTGGATCTTGAAATATGTCGGTGCATGTAGCTTTCAGTTAAAACAGCTCAAACATGCATTTTAATCTGGGACTAGACTTAAGGCTTGTCTGTGAAACTGGGTATAATAGTGGCTAAATCTCTCTTTCAAAGATTTTATTCAGCACTTTTTTGAAAATCATGAATATTATTCCTTAGACTTAACAACTGCATAGCAACACCCTGGCAACTACACAAAACTCCAGCTTGAAAATGTAAAACTGTAATTTATGTAGTTTTTTTTTTAAGTGAACCTGAATTAGAAAGTTCTGAAGCAATGACTAGTTTGTGTCTATCTACAGTTCCTCTGATTTGTTCAGTTGATGGGGTTTGACACTTATTTTGTCAGATTCCCTGAGCTGAAGGTTTCTGTCAGTGTCTCATGGTTTAAGTTGGATATTTATCCTTCTATTTCACGTCATAGCTGGTTTCCTGGCACAAAGAGCAGCAGTTTGACCTTGAATGGCAACGGCAGCTCTTGTCATTGAGACTTTACTGAATGCTCTGCCCAAGGTGATGAGAGAGAACTTTCTGTTCTCAGCTGAGAGGTGAAAGGAGTCTATTCTTTCTGTCGATCAGTTTTAACTCTTAGACCTCTTTGTTTGTGGCCAGTTGCTCAGGGGATTTCTCTGCCCATGAGGATAATACTGGTTAAACTTACATAATCTTCTGGCAGCCACAAGTCTTAGTGTTTTTTGCTTTTTTTCTTCCTGCGTGGAGCATTTTGTTCTCTCTTTTTTTTTCTCTGTCTCTCTCTACCCATTCATTTCAAGATAGCATAAACTTTACAGAAGTTTCCTTCCAGAACACTGCCTGAAGCTTAAAAAACCTCCCCGACCTGTTCTAAGCATGAAGAACTACACTAATAGAGTAACAAACATCTGCTTGTTTTCTTTAACACTCAAGGATTTTTGCGGATGCATTTTGTCCTTCAATGAACTCCAACTCATCTGCTTTAAATCGTCTTTTTAATTATGAAACTAGATTAGAAACACATTTCAATATGCAAATATATATTATATATGATGTAAATATTCAATATTCAAAGGTTGGTAATTAATTTTTATTTTTTATTTTTATAGAAGGGCTTACCGAGGCTGCCTTTATTAGATCATCCATACAGAAAAAAACAGTAATATTGTGAAATATAATTGATCAAAAGTCCAATATCATGAATCAAGGATTTATTAATGAATAGTTTCAAAAAACAACATTTATTTTAAATTAGAAATCTTTATAAATTATAATATATTATTAACTGTTTACTGGCACTTTTGATCAATTTAATACATTCTTGCTGAATAGAAGTATTAATTTATTTTAAAACAAAACTCTTACTAACCCCAAACCTTTCAACAGTAGTGTATTAAATATTGCAGTATTTTACAATAATTATATATATATTTAGATTTTATAGATTCATAAACAATAGGAATTTCAGTATATTGCTTCCTTGCAAGGATATCTACTGCTGGATTATTTCTACTGGTGTTACTTTCATACAGTAAGTTTTTAATAATTTCTTTTTAATAACATTGTATACATGTAGAAACACTATATGTAAATCATCCATATATAATCCATGTTATTTTTCTTACATAACATGTAATGGATTATATATGGATGATGAGATATATACTTTATATGTGTTGTCTATTTAATATATGGATGTTTATTTATAATACCTCAGTGGAGGGAAACCCCAGATTCCTAGATTGGGAAAATGTGTCAGGTGTGTGACAGCAGTCTTTCTGCCACTGGCTTCTATTGCTTGCCTGTGGTTAAATGTTCAGGCCTCTGGGCATTGCCAGAACATGACAGCAATTAATATAAACACTTCACAAACCAATCTGTGAAAGGAGGGGGAAGGAATTAGCCCCAGGAACATTGAGCAACCTTCTCCCCACCTGTACTCTCACTGCCAGCAGTTGTTATTAGTAATCACTTCTGGTATGTCTTTATGTTGCTTCAGTTCAAATTTATTTGCAATTCATCGTACTTTAGACACATTAAAAATTGTTTTGCTGATCTCTAACTTCATGTCCATGCAGTGCCATTTTTTTCTGCAATTAGTCATGATTGTTTTATCATCACTTTAACTCTTTTCTAAGACTTGTTTACTTAACTACAAAGAGTGCAATGAACCTTTTTAGTAACTAATGTTACAAAAGATTGTTAGTTAATGCATTTACTAATGCTAACAAATAAAAAACTACCAATGCATCTTCATAATCCCCCTTAATCTTGGGTATCTTATTTCACTTAGCTTGTTGCAATGCATTTTGGGATTACATTATCCGTGAAGGATATATTTGACTCCATCTTAGAATTTTTCCGAAATGTGGTATCTTAGAGAGTAGCATAGCATGCTTTAAAGTTCTGTCTATTTAGGCAGCGCATTTGGTTTTGGTGATTTTAAGGTATTCACTCCCGACAGAAATCTTATCGCCAACGTTTTAATGTTGCGTTTGGTAATCCAGTTTTTTGTGTTGATAGTTTACTTTAGCAGTCCTTCTTTGAACCGTTGTGTCATGGTAGCCACTAGTCAGACAGACAAATTGCCAAAACTTGCCAAGTGTTTGTTTGCTGTGGGAGGAATGTTCTTAAACTGTCTGTCCTGCAGCGATGCCAAGCTCAGAGAACAAGCTTCTCAAAAAGGTGATGCAATGTTCACTTAGTCATCCTCTCTTCTAAACAGATAAACTGATGTTCACTACATAGTCAGAATTTGAAAAATCTGAAAAGACATGTGTGAAACGATTTCATTCCAAGAACTGCCTACTTTGTTTGAGCGACGCACTTGTCAGTTTGTTACATTTGTCCATACTGTTTAGCAGAAACCGTGTATAGACTTTCTATAATAAGTCAAAGTCAAAGTCAAAGTCAGCTTTATTGTCAATTCTGCAATATATACAGCACATACATAAAGAGAATTGAAATTCTGTAACTCTCAGACCCAAGGTGCAACCAGGTTACATTAACAGTAACAACAGCAACAAAATATATATATATATATATATCAACAACACCAAAAAAAAAATATATATATATATAAAAATAAATAAATAATAATAGATAAAATAAAATAAAATAGATTAAGGAAATAAAGAGAAAGTCGCGATGGTAAAGACAGTGCAAACAATAGTGGGGGGGGGGTCAGGTGCAGGGGGCAAAAGAGAGGAAAAGGGGCAGAGACGGGAGGGAGTTCAATGCCCTGACAGCTTGGGGAATGAAGCTGTTCTTCAGTCGGCTGGTCCTTGCCTGGAGACTGCGTAGTCTCCTCCCTGATGGCAGCAGACTGAAGAGGCTCTGGGATGGGTGGGAGGGGTCTCTCGCAATGATGAGGGCTTTGCGGGAGAGGCGGGAGTTATAAATATCCTGGAGGGGTGGGAGAGAGACACCAACGATCTTCTCAGCTGCTCTCACTATGCGCTGAAGTGCTTTTCGGCAGGATGCGTTGCATGCGCCATACCACACAGTGATGCAGCTGGTCAGAATGCTCTCGATGGTGCCTCTGTAGAAGGTGTGCATGATGGGGGCTGGGACTCCGGCTCTTCTCAGCCTGCGGAGAAAGTAGAGTCGCTGCTGTGCTTTCTTGGTCAGTGCTGTGGTGTTGATGGTCCAGGAGAGGTCTTCTGTGATATGCACACCCAGAAATTTGGTGCTCCTCACTCTTTCCACGGTCGCACCGTTGATGGTCAGAGGAGGGTGCTGGGTGTGCATTCTCCTGAAGTCAACAACAATCTCCTTCGTCTTCTCCACGTTCAGAGAGAGATTGTTGTCGCCGCACCACCTGACCAGGTGGCTCACCTCACTCCTGAAGTTTGTCTCATCGCCGTTGGTGATGAGACCAACTACAGTCGTGTCATCCGCAAACTTGATGAAGAGATTGCTGTTGTGTATGGGTGTGCAGTCATGGGTCAGCAGAGTGAAGAGGAGGGGGCTCAACACACAACCCTGAGGGGCTCCAGTGTTCATAATGATGGAGCTGGATGTGTTACTGCCGACCCGTACTGCCTGAGGTCTTCCCGTCAGGAAGTCCAGCAGCCAGTTGCACAGCGAAGTGCTGAGTCCCAGCTGAGACAGTTTTTGGGTGAGCTGTTGAGGGATGATTGTATTGAAAGCTGAACTAAAATCAATGAACAGCATTCTGACATAAGTGTCTTTTTTGTCCAGATGTGTGAGTGCTGAATGGACAGCAGTGGCAATGGCGTCATCGGTCGAGCGTTTTGACCGGTATGCAAATTGGTGGGGGTCCAGGGAGGGGGGGAGGACAGATTTAATGTGGTGCATGACTAGCCGCTCAAAGCACTTCATAAGGATGGGGGTAAGTGCGACTGGGCGGTAGTCATTGAAGCAGGATGGAGATGATTTTTTAGGGACAGGAATGATGGTGGTTGCTTTGAAGCATGTGGGGACAACAGCTTGACTCAGTGAGATGTTGAAGATGTCTGTGAAGACATCAGCGAGTTCCTCTGCACAGTCTCTCAATGCACGACCAGGAATGTTGTCAGGACCCGGAGCTTTGCGTGCGTTGACCCTGCTGAGGGATTTACTCACGCTGTCCCTGGGCAGTGACAACATCTGGTCATCGGGAGGAGGTGGTGACTTCTGTGCAGTGGTGCTATTGTGTGCCTCAAAGCGAGCGAAGAAGGTGTTCAGCTCATTCAGTAGGGGGATGGTGCTGTCACACGTCCGTGCAGGGGGTTTGTAGTCCGTGAGGGTCTGAATCCCCTGCCACAGGCTCCTTGTGTCTCTGCTGTCGCTGAAACAGTGGGTTATCCTCCTGGAGTACTGTCTCTTAGCCTTCCTGATGCCGCGTGACAGGTTGGCCCTTGCTGTCCTCAGGCCCACCTCATCTCCAGCTCTGAAGGCAGCGTTACGCGTCTTCAGAAGACTGTAGACATTCCCTGTCAGCCACGGTTTTTGGTTGGGCCAGATGGTGATGGTCTTTGTGACTGTTACATCCTCAATGCAGTTGTTGATGTAAGAAGTAACAGTCTCAGAGTACTCCTGGAGGTCTACGGTGTTATGGTAGGTTGCAGCCTGTTTGAACATGTCCCAGTCCGTGGTGTCGAAGCAGTCTTGAAGAGCCACTGATGACCCTTCAGGCCAGACTTGAATCTGCTTCTGGACTGGTTTGGTGACTTTCACGAGTGGTCTGTATGCTGGCAATAACAATACAGTGATGTGATCTGAAGCACCAAGGTGGGGGAGGGGAAGGGCTTTGTAAGCTCCTCTCTGAGTAGTGTACACTAAGTCCAGAGTATTATTTCCACGTGTCGGGAAGTCAATATGCTGATGAATTTTTGGAAACACACTCTTAAAGTCAGCATGATTGAAATCCCCAGCCAAGATGAGAAAAGCATCTGGGTGGGCTGTCTGCTGATCACTGATGTGTTTATAAAGATTATTAAGTGCCTCACTCCTGTTGTTGTTGTTGGAGCTGGGGGGGATATATACAGCAACAAGTATAATAGCTGTATATTCCCGCGGTAGATAAAAAGGCCGACACTTAATAATCATTAACTCCACCAGGGGTGAGCAGTGTTTGCAGACTACAACAGCATCGCGGCACCACGCATCATTGGTGTAAACACAGAGTCCGCCGCCGCGGGTCTTACCTCCCTCGACGAGCACTCTGTCCGCGCGATGGCATGTGAGCCGATCGAGCTGAATGGCGGAGTCCGGAACGCTATTGTTGAGCCATGTTTCCGTAAACACAAAAACACAACAGTCTCTTACAGTCTTCTGAGTAGAGCGTAGAAGTTGAAGATCGTCCAGTTTATTATCCAACGAGCGTACGTTAGCCAGGATGATGGTGGGGATAGTAGGCTTGTGTGGGTTAGCCGTTAATCTAACCCGGATACCTGCGCGCTTCCCCCTCTTCTGTTTCCTCTCGCACCGTTTGTGGCGCGTCCACTGTGGGGGAGGTGCAGTAGTGGGGGACGGTGATGGAGTAGGCCTCCGGAGAAGACCATGGTCCCGCAGTTCTTGTACGAGCGCCGAGCTTGGATTGGAAACTGAAGTCTTTCCAACCTCGAGCAGAAACTCACGTCTGTAGCTGTGTTTGCCGACGAGTGGATGCGACAAGGACGTACAAAAACACTGTGATTTACACGACAAAAAACATGAAAACACCGAACTGTCGGGAGAGAGAGAAGCCGCTGCGTGTGCACGCGCCGCCATCTTTTTTCATTTTTTTTCAATAATGTGTAGTTGTTAGATTTGGATTGCATCGTTTCTGATTACACAGACGTAATTTAGAGAACAAAGCAGAGTTTTCCATTTTATTTGTGCATATCTAGTAGAACTGCTATTGAGTGCACGAATAACCTGGAAAACTTTAGTTTCTTATCTCATTGGTTCAGCCTTAGTAGATCTGATTTGTTTTCTTGTTACGTAAAAAAAAAAAAAAATTCAGTTTGGCCTTATTCTCTAAAGTTGCAGAATCAGACAATCAGATTAAATCTTTTTAGAATGAGATGTTCAGATGGTCAGTGAACAGACTGTGTGTGGTCCGTGGACGTGCCGCCTGTGGCTGAGACTATTCAGTACGGCACAGACTTGAGATTTCAATGATTTAAAATGCTTGAGAGGGAATTTATCTAGAAATAAATGCTCTTGCAGTCTTTTTATTGCTTGATCCCTTCCTGTATGCATTTAATTTTCATTTATTTTGTCATGGAATTGTAGTCTAAACAGCCAGTAAAAAAAAGCTTAATTCTCACATCTCTCTCTCTCTCTCTCGCGCACACACACACACACACACACACACACACACACACACACACACACACACACACACACACACACACACACACACACACACACACACACACACACACACACACACACACACACACACACACAGTGTAACCGAGAACAGTAAGTCTATCTATCCATCATGTTACATCTGTGCTAGGATTGAGTTTCCCTCTGATGAGCTCAAGGTCGAAGTATTTTGGATGGAGGCTCTGTCCCCCCTAATCGAACTCAGAAAATGGAGTCCCTCTCACCTCTTGTGATAGTCATTCGACCTCTTTACCCGTTGATCATGCATATAAAAGGTGTTTGTGCCTCGCTCCATTGTATGACTGTGAGTACCAGCAGGATTTAGATCGCTATGGTGGAAAAGCTTTGATCACCTCTCAACTGGCTCCTCAAAACACTATAACTACACAGCACAATATACACACACACACACACACACACACACACACACACACACACACACACACACACACAAGCCCTTTCTCCTCCTTCCTTCCTTTATTTCTAAATTTATTGTAATGCACAGCCTTAATTAAGTAGCAATAGGACAATAGGATAAAAGACACCAGTTTTTATCAAATAGGCTTGTTAAATGTATTCAAATTAATAATCAGAATAATTATGGTGCCATTTCGGGAATTAGTGTAACTATGTGGTTTACCTAGAACTTGGCATGGGTGCACATATAATTTGCATTTTACAGTAGCTTTGAATGTAGTTCATTCAGTCAGTAATTAGACAATCTGTATTTTTTTAAAGGAGTGAATACTCATTGCTGTTTTGATATTAGACATATGAATGCATAATGTGTATGATTTGTTTGAAGCAGTAAATATGTTCGGTTGTTCTTCTGTATGTGGACATGCGCTAAATCGATGCCCTTGACAGTTTTGTTGCTTTTCTTTTTTATGCCATTTCCACGTTTAAAAACATTTTAATGTTGTATTTTAATCTATCCCTAGATTTAAATGCAACTGTTAAGCGTAGTCGGCGTAGAAATCAATGCTCAATCAATGGACATTATGCATTAATATTTAACAGAAATTCTATAAAGAAACTTCCCACTCAAACGAATGGCGTGAGATCAAAGCATGTTGCAACTCTGCACTGTAAATAAAAAAAATGGTATTGTCTTCACGTTCTTGTGAAGCTGTTATGTTGATTTATCGGTATTTGATTACAGTTTTTGTTCATCCACTCTTGTGATTAACCAAACACGACACAGGTGCACAAATCTATTGGTAACCATAGAAACAAACTAGAGAGTAAGGAGTAACCAAGGAAACTGAACAGAGCAGGGAAACAGGAACTAAAACACAGGTGGAAAACAACATAAACCTGACATTTTGTATTCTTTGAAGTATTCAGATAGGATGTTTTGTAGAATGGCAAAAGGTGTGTGTGTGTGTGTATATAATTATTATTATGAATTGATGATATTAATCATAAATTCTCTTTTTTCTCTTCTTTCTGTTTTTCTCTGTGTAGGTATGCTATACTTTGTGGACTCCTGACAGAATATGAATCTATTCAGAATAAAATTAAAAACGGCTACCTTTTCAAGGTGAGAATAAGAGCCTTTCTGTGAATATTTGTTCTTTATAAAGTGTTTTAGATGTTCATATGTTTTCGTTGGATTGCAAACATGTAGACATGTATTGTAAGGTCATTTCAGTTAATATCAATGGTTATATGTTGATAGGAGCATAACATCAGCTTCTATGAGAGTTAGTGTTCATAATCTTATCTGAGACAGGAGGACATGGAATGAGGGTACCACACACACACACACATACACACACACACACACACACACACACATTTCATAAGAGCAGATCAGTCTCTGATACACATAGCATTTTATCTTAGCTGTCAGATAGATTTCCAAACACCACACACCTGCAGAGCACTGGTAGGTGAGCTAGCAGTGAGAGAGAGAGAGGAGCTGAATGACAGATGCGTGTGGTGAGTTTTTCTATGTTCGTGCGAGACAGTTCAGGAGAAATATTTGTGGTATCTCAGCTATAGAGATCAGCAAAAAAGACAAGTCGTGTCACTCTCTCTCTGTATCTCCCTCCCTCTCTCTCTCCCTCTCTCTAGGATCATCTGCATAAAGCAATTGAGTTGAAACCTGAAGATCCTCTTTCGTATTATCTGCTGGGCCGCTGGTGTTATGCTGTGAGTGACAAAACATTTGGTATTGTGGTAGTTAAAGCCTTTATCAGGGTTCCCACAGTCACATTCATACAGTCATAGCCAAAACTGTTGGCACCCCTGAAATTGTATTGCTCAAAGAAAAGTATTGCATTAACATGTTTTGCTATACACGTTTATTCCCTTTGTGTGTATTTGCAAATTCGACATAATTTCACACGAAACTTCAAATATGAACTGGACAAAATGATTGGCACCCTTTCAAAACTATGTATAAATAATAAATAATATTGTTTCAAGCGTGTGATGCTCCTTTACACTCACCTGGGGCAAGTAACAGGTGTGGGCAATATAAAAATCACACCTCAAAGCAGATCAAAAGGAGAGAAGTTGATTTAGTCTTTACATTGTGTGTCTGTGTGTGCCACACTAAGCATGGACAACAGAAAGAGGAGAAGAGAACTGTCTGAGGACTTGAGAACCAACATTGTGGAAAAATATCAACAAACTCAAGGTTACAAGTCCATCTCCAGAGATCTAGATGTTCCTTTGTTCGCAGTGCGCGTGGATGAAAGAGAAACATTGATTTCACAGTTGTGATTTTTATGGAAATCAAGTAGAATTTTGTCAGGATTCTTTGATAAATAGAAAGTTAAAAAGAAAAATGAAATGTTTTTAACATTTATAAATGTTCATTTTTTGATAAATTGAATGCATCCTCCTTGCTGAATTAAAGTGTTGAATAAAACTTTTGAGTGGTAGTATGAATTTTTATAGTGAGTGCAAACAAAAGGCTTGGAGGATGATTGATGAAAATGTGTGAAGCCTACTATATTTTGATTTAAATGAGTCCTACAAAAATATTATTTTAGTTCAATATATATAGTTTATGAAACATCCTTGAAATAAGATTGTTTTTTTTAAAGAACATTTCTTGAAGTGGGTGTGTCTTAATAATATATGCTTTTAGTTGTTGTTGCTGCTACAGTGAATAGGCCTTATTTTCCGTCTGCATCTGGGCTCTTATTTTTGATTCCCTTATTAACGTCATGTGTGTAGGTGTCACAATGTACGTGGATTGAGAGGAAAATCGCTGCCACTCTGTTTGGAGAGCCACCCAGTGCCACAGTCCAGGACGCCCTGCAGAACTTCCTCAAGGTGGGACGTGTCTCTGATTAACTGCTCAACACTGGTGATTGACGATGCAATGAGTCTCTCTATTTAAAAGCCTCTCTACTTGATGGATGTGATATGACTCTCCTTAGATTTTCTGTATGCCAGAAAAGACACCCCAGGTGAATAGGGTAAAAAATAAAAACTTATAAACTTATCAGTCCCGAACTGACCCACATGTGCAGTAGAACAATACCAAGATAAAAGTAATCGCAGAGGTTACTGAAGTCTGAAGTTCACATTCGTTTATGAGCAAATGTATGCGCAGACAATAAGGAAGACAAGGATTTTTCTTGTAATTTTTGAAGTTTTGCTTATATAGAGCTGTCACTCACTCTGATGCTGCGACCTGACTTTCTCTCCACTGACTACGCATTTAACAGACACTTTTATCCAAAGCAACTTACATTGCCCGTCACAGCAGTCTTCCATATTAACCGAGTGACCAATGAACTACTGGTATGTAAAATCTTTGGAATGACTCTCATCAGCAAAGAATTGTGATGAACGTCAAGCTAGAGTGACCTAAAAGTCATACGAATTCCGATATGACCGTTCAGAGTGAGATCACATATTAAAACATCTGACTTATATCTGATTTAGTAGAGCATATGGAAATGGCCCAAATCAGAATCTAAAAGAAATCAGATTCCATGTGTTTGTGCTGTTCACACTGCAAAGTGGTTCCAGTTTAAATAACAAACCATGTTCACTTATGAAAGAGCATGACTTGTGTTCCTACATCCAGTGTTTTTACATAAGTTGCTCTCTCCTCTGACTTTTCCCTGTCATTTGTATCTTAACCATAACTTCTTTAACTTATTTAAGGGGTCTGTGCTTAGACTTGTTGCACCCTGCCAAGACAACACAACATTGTATAACTCATGGAGAGTTATACAACAGCATGACTGAAATAAAGAGTTGTTGATCAACTTAATAAAAAGTTGCTGTTCAAAAATGTGACATTTAATATATTTATTCATTGGGGATGCATTAAGTTGATCAATAAAGACATGTATAATGTTACAAAATATTTCTATTTTTTTTAAATGCTGTTCTTTTGAACTTTCAAAAGAACAGCATTTTTTCAAAAATAGAAATACAGCTGTATATAAGCAAAACTTCAAAAATTACAAGAAAAATCATTACTGTCTGCGCATACATTTGCTCATAAATGAATGTGGAAATGTTGACTTCGGTAACCTCTGCGATTACTTTTATCTTGGTATTGTTCTATTGCAAATGTGGGTCAGTTCGGGACTGATAAGTTTACACTCAAATCTGATACTGGCCACATAAAAAACACACAAAAGAAACAGCCAATAAAATAAAAAATAAAAAAAAATAAATTCAAAAAGTGAAACAAGCTATCTTTGAACCTGACTTTATGCAATGTTCTTGAAATGTATGCAAACTAGAGCATATGTAATTAGATCTCTCATACACCTATTTAAACAACATTTAAGAAAACTTGTAATACAAAAAAATGTTTGCTTTTATGCATTTGGCAGACACTTTTATCCAAAGCGACTTCTTTGAATGCAATATTCAAGGAATACATTGAATCAGGTCTTGCTTTCCCTGGGATCGAATTCTGAAAATAAAATCAATCACAGTTTTCAACATTGATAATAATGTTTCTTGAGGATCAAATCATCATATTAGAACGATTTCTGAAGGATCATGTAAAACTGAAAATTCATGTAAATAGAAAATTCAGCTTTGATCACAGGAATAAATTACATTATTTTAAATTGTAAAAATATGTTTCATAATAGTTCAACTGATTTTATCAATTTTTGATTAAATAAATGCAGTCTTAGTGGGAAACTAAGACATATTTCAGAAACGTTTTAAGACGTATTAACCTCAAAACTTTGAACAGTGATTTGAGTGATGGCCATGTTTTCATAAAGAAATAGAGATTTTTTTATTTATTTTTTATAAAGATTGACAAAATGTGTTATTATTTTGTTTTTAAAAGCAAGGTCAAATATCAGATGTCCAGGTTAAAATCAAATCCTTTTCCGTTTGTTTGTGTGCTATGATGGGTAAAATGATTACCTTTAAACCTATGGTAAACTCCAGCCCTGGATTGACAGTAAATGTTAAAAATGTTGGAAAAGTCATTAAAAAAATTTTTGTTTCCAATAAATGTTTGTTTATATATGTATATATAATCTTTAACAGCTAAAGTGTAATGTAAAATCATGAAAAACTGTTTATCAAAAGGAGTGTGAACCCTGGGTGTGTCCCTTTGTAGAAAACATATGCTCATATATGTGGCTAGTGCTGTTTGTATTTTGTGTGATTGTGTAAGTCTCGTAAATGTCGATAGCGTTATTTATTGCTCTGATTACAGAGTGCAGGTTTGAAGCCTGCTATCGTAATTGTTTAATATCTCATTTAACACTCAAAATGTTGGAGAATTCACCCTAGACGATTGCCTGGCAGCAATGCATTCTTTGAAGAGAGATGTTTTTCATGATCTCATTTCATTAACCACACCTGAAATTCACCAAAAAAAAATCCTGTTACATAAACAGCCTGGTTTAGATTTCAACAGTCTGTAGTCAATAAATAAAGTCAGTCTGATTGTGGAGGACAGATTGTGTTTGCTTACTTTGTTCTGTGTTTGATTCAACAGGCAGAGGAGATCAGTCCCAAGTACTCAAAATTCAACTACGTGTTTTTAGCCAAGGTAATGACTCTTTTGTTTGAGGTCTTGACTATTTATGAACGTCATTAGCTGTTTTGTTGGCTCTGTTCCAAATCTGGTGAGCTGTCTTGCTGTCTACCACCTACTTAGACAGCTACTGTGCCTTCCAAGGCAGAATCCTTACTGAATTAAATACTAACCAGTATGGAATGTCTGTCACGGTTGATTGCAGCAAGGAGAGTTGAAGCTAGATTTGCTGCAGTCACGTTTATTAACAATCCAAACAAAAAGAGCACCGGATAACGGGAAACAAAAGAGTGAGCAAACTTACTATACACTGATTTAAACTAACGGGCTGTTTACACAACACCGTATTTAATTAAACCGAATTTGTTATGCGTTTTGGCTGTTCATTTACACTGAAAGTTGTAGTGACGTCACCTACTGCTGG
Source organism: Rhodeus uyekii (assembly GCA_037043235.1). Taxonomy (NCBI): domain Eukaryota; kingdom Metazoa; phylum Chordata; class Actinopteri; order Cypriniformes; family Acheilognathidae; genus Rhodeus; species Rhodeus uyekii. The sequence goes on from JAWRVZ010000045.1 coordinate 1,058,610, forward strand.
CCTGGCATGAATAATACAGCATTTTAAATCGTTTTTGCGAATCCGTATGAACGGGGATCGTTGCCTGTATGTGAAAACAGTTTCAGTTTTTAGTACTTTGTTGACATATCCTAGGACAGGAAACAGACTAAGAACAACTCAAATTGAGTGCCACATATGCACAGAGTAACAAAACAAGGAACAGGTGTAACAAATCAATCAATCAATGAGTAGCTCAAGGAAAGAAAAATGAAACAGGAAACAAAGTGTTACAAACTAACTACTCCTAAACCTTTACATTTTAATAGCATATGTCAAATCCAAAAAAATCTGAGAAAAGTGTCATAATCATAAAATTTCTGTCTTAAGCTACAGTTATTTTAAGATAATGTATTCATGTGTGTTTCAGCCGTCCAGTTAACGTGGGATATTATCATAAATAATTATCAATTATTTATTTCACTGATTTCAATTTTTGGTAATGAATTAAATATAAATAGTTTTGCACTACCGATTCACAAAGGGATCACATTTTTACTATTCATAAAAGATCAGCTTCCACAAAAATATTGTATATGCAGCACAACATTCAACAATGATTATAATGATAAATGTTTTTGAGCAACAAATCATCATATTTTATTGAATTCTGAAGGATCATGTGACACTGAAAACTGGCGTATGATGCTGAAAATTCAGCTCTGCCTTCACAGGAACATGTAAACAATTAATATATATATATATAAATAATATATTTTAATTGTTTACATGTTCCTGTGAAGGCAGAGCTGAATTTTATATATATTATATATATATTTTTTTATTTTTTTATTTTTTATAAATGGTTATAATTTACATTAATTATTTACTGTATTTTTGGTAATTAAATGTTGCCATGGTGAGCATAAGCATCTTTCAAAAACATTTAAAAAATCCTAACAACTCGAATCATTTGAACAGTATAGTAACTAATGACAATCCTCCAATTTCTTCCACCATCTTCTATGGTTTTTTCTTTTGGAACAGCTTTTACTCACATGTTTTGTCTATATAAGCAGCTCACTAGGTTTTAAAACTGAGCCAGTGAAGCCTTAAAAATAAAATGAAGAACATTGTTACGGTTAACTTTTGACTATGACTGCACCTATATCACTTTTCTCTTGTTAGTGTTACAAAGACTTGGGTCAAAGGAGTCGTGCCCAACAGATGTGTGACGCTGCTTCTGCAATGAGCATTGTGACTAAAGAGGTGTTTTTCTTATTCGGATGAATCAGATTTATAGTTTGAGTGTCTTGTCATTGTAATTCTTTGTCAGTAACTGAATTTTTTTGCTCTTTCTCTCTAAAGGACGAGGAGGCACAGAATGAATTGGACTCTCTTGTCGCATCGCTTTAATAAGTCAAAGCCTCTCTGTCTTTTTGGACTGAACTGTGACTGGACTGTAGCCGTTTACCCATAAACCAACACTAATGTTGGCGGGGCACATGATTTATTGTGCCTGTATTAAAATGCACAAAATACTGTATGTGATTTACAGGACCATTTCTTCTTCCCCCATAGGACCATTTTAGACTTTAACAGTGATAGTTGCAATGCAAACCATGACTTTTATTGACTGCCGTTTCACAATAATGATATCTTCAAATACCCACAACATAATAGATAGTCGTCTTTTAGATTTTGAAAAAAGCCTAGGATAAAAATAAAAAATAAGTTTTGATTACAGGGCTTGTGGATTATTTGGTTGAAGTGACAGATGCAGTTTGCAACATATTCTGATCAAAAACCACAGGAAATATCTGTCCGTAACTAAAGGCATCCATTACTTTTGTTTTAGTGTGCCTTTTAGGGGCGTGTTTTTGTACTCTGAATTTCTGTCCATCCAAAATTATTAATGTAGCTACAGATTATTTCATAAACAGCATGACTATAAAGTTATATTTGTGTAATCTAGTTTACCTCCTAATAAGTGTCTGAAACAACCTTTTGATTATGCTTCAAAGAACTTTTATAGAACTTCAATTCAATTATTAGTTTGTCCAAAAAATGATGGGGACCATGTACGTGGAAGATCATTTATCCTCTTATGTAATTGGTAATATTGTTTTAATATATATATTTGAATGTTTATATGATACAGCATTAAGAATGTAAGAACTGTTTGTATTGTTTACATGATTACACTTGCTCTATATGGTACATTTGTTGGTGATCTGTACAGAACATTGACTCTGTAACCGTGCATATGAAGACCTTCACTTCATCGCTGCTGCTCATTGTAATATACAATAAGGTGCAATCAGACTGTGTTGTTTCTTGATCATATTTGTTTGAATAGTTTACTGTATGCTGTTGGTGTGGCACAACGAACAACCTCTCCTGTTCCCCACTCTCAAACGCTGAGGAAAGGAAGAGCTTGGTTTGTGATGTTCATGTAGAGAAAAACTCGCACTGAAATTGATACGGGAAAATCCACCGCTGTTATATCACTGTGTATCAAGTGCTGAGGAGGAAACCTGGAGCTAAAATTCAGATATGATAATAGGCATTTTATTTATGATGTGCTGTAAACCTGCTGGGAGACCTATCAGAACAGACTGGGCCATCTGACCAATCAGAGCACAGCAGGCTCACAGAAACAGGGTGTCCGCGGGGTTGTAAAAGGTAGTAAAAGGTAGTAAATGAAATCAGCCAAAATTAAGGCCATTAAAAAGTAGTAAACGTCTTTTGACGAGGTATTAAATTTTCGAGCCCAATTTTTTTTAGATATATTTTCAATTTGTGTTAAGTGCAGGGCTTTCTTTTAAAATTCGCGTGGATTTATTTAGATGTTGAAACTAGGACCTGAGCATTATCACGTGAGGTTGTGTTTGTTCGCGCGCGCGCCCAGTGCATTGCGAGCTGAGGTGAGTGAACAGCAGAGTGAACAGACTACACTGCAGCTGAGGCGTTGGTGTTTATGTGCGGCGGTAAAGTCACTCTATTCTTCTCCCACTTCAGCGGACACTTACTGTCATGTATTTCGGTAGAAGTGACTTAATTTACGTGTTGTAAATCCGACAGATCAGATTCTCCGATCTGCGACACAAACTATCAGCGAACAAGTTGAATATTTTGAATAAATAAGAGAAACTAAATGCGTGCGATACTTTTTTAGCATGACGCGTCGCCATGGAAACACACACACATAAAACAGCAGTTTTGAGACGTCACAAGGAAAGCATGTCGAATAGCGGCGCGGGGCACAAAGTAACACTTTTTTTTTTTTTTTAGCCAAATAATGAACAAAGTAATAGGGTTAGACAAACCATATTTTTATACAAACAACATGCAAGTCTCTCCTACACATGAGCACTGTTTTCATGTTCGTGGGACCTATCGTTTCTGTGCAGTATCGCCAAAAGCATAAAATGAGTAAAATGTTACTTCTTACCCCGTGAGCAGGGCTAGTTGTTACAGACAGAGGGTTATTTGTAACGCATGTTATGCAATGGATGGATTCATGTATTTTTATTTCTTACAAAAAGTTCAGTCTTGATGATCATAAGCAAAACTTATGAATGAAATATTATATTTTTATTTTGTTTACATTTTGTTTATGCTTTGAAAATTAAATTTAATAGGTTAATACAATGCAAAATATCTGATTATTGATATAGGCTATGCAATGTGCGGCTTAGTTGTAACTAACCCTGCGGTGTCGTGTTTACGGTCTGCTAGCAGTCACTATGTGTTTTTCACATCTTTCAAAATTGTACCATCTTTTAGCCAAGAAGATGGTAATTATTGGACTAACATACTTTCACACACTTTGAAAATCGAAAAACAACTACTACAACAAAAAATATTTATATGCTGCCAAAAGAGTTTTTCCTGTGGTTCTCATCCAAACTTCGCTGAACTTTCTCGAAAGATGGCCAGAAGACGTGTGCAAACAGTGAAAAGCCCGTTAGTACGTCATATTTAATCCTGTGCAACTGTCTAAAACGTCTGCGTTACCATTTACCCCGCGTTACTTTGTGCCCCGCGCTCCCCTAATACTAACGTTATTTCAGCAAAATTCATTAATATTTTACTTGATTTATAGATTCAGTATTTTAAATGTATTATTGATACATTTAAATGTATTTTTGACTGTCTTCTTACTTTTAGTCTAGTCGTCTGATCAGATACAAAACTTTAGTTTAAATGACTCCGTAGTGTTTAGATCTAGCAACTAAACACCACTCTTTCAATTCCAACGATGGCTTTGGGGAGCTGTTTAGAAATGTTTCCGAACTCCGACATAGCGAAATCCTTCGCTTTAGGCAAGAATAAGTCTGCTTACATGATCAAATTTGGTATTGCACCATATTTTAAGAAGAAAAACTGGTGGAGACCGTAAACCAAGCAGGGCTGTTCATCGTAATGTTCGACAAGAGGCTCAACCAATCCTAAAAAAAAAATCCCTCCTTTTTTGGAGGATGGTTATGTTGGTCAAGATAATCGCAGTGACGCTGGTATTAAAAAATATTTTGAAGGTAGTAAAAAGGTAGTAAATTCAACTTAAGAAGTTCCGTATAAACCCTGAGAAAGGAGGGGTTTGGAGAGACTGAATCTTTGAATTAATCATTTTCTGGCTCTATATTTATATTATGAGAATTTTTAAATTTTTCTTCCTTACCTTGGATGCAGAAGTTCTCAGAAAACAAAATTAGGAACCTTAAAAATAGAATTTTTAAGTTTGTCACTTTGTTGTTTTTGACTTTTATTAGTTTAAAATTTTTTTTATTATGTCTGGTTTATTTTATAATGCCTTCATTTTTATTTTAGTTTTAGATGGACATTTTAGTAGACCAAGTTAAACTACATTCAAAATGAGAAATGTTGCCTTTGTCAGCTAGACAAAATAAAATAGTATGTTTTTTATATTTATATATCAGGTAACATTCATTTTATTTCAAGAAACAACACAAAAAACTATGGTTTTAGTTTCTCTTTTAGTGAGCTATCATAACTTTGGTGCTGATATTATTATTATTTTTTTTTACTGCTCTAAAGGTTCCTGTAAATTGCCTTAAAATGTAAAGGACAGAGACACAGAACTTGGTGAAATGATGCACAAATTTCACCCACTACTTTTTCACCCAATGACATTTACACTTTTGCTTGGGAGCCGCGTGGGCTAGAAACAAATCGAGTTGAATGGGAGTGTTGATCATATGCGATCATCCATTTCTGTCTATAAACGTTCAGACATTTTGACATTTCTGATGACAGCTGTTTTCCATGTACACAGGTCAGGTTGTTTGCATTCGGTGTCATGCCTGTACGCTCTTGTCCAGAGATCAGCCAACCAGAGGCAATGCCGGGAAGTCATGAAGAAGCGGGGCTGATATTACAGGGCACTCATGCTGACTCACCCATCAGCTGAACCAAGTGCCGGGTTAATGAATGTCTTCAGCAGCAAACAGCTTCTGATCAGAGGCTCTTCTGCACTGGCATGTTTTATGTGAATTGTCTAAAGGTAAACAAGGCAGTCTCCATTTATTGATAAAGCTTCATAATGATTATTAGCCATTTTGTTGTTTCATACTTTTTGGGGCGGGGTTAATAATGCTTTTGAAAGAAGTCTAATGCTCAGCAAGGCAATCTATTTGAGATATTGTGAAATATTAACTTTTCTTTGTAAGATGTAATGTTTTCCTTTGATGGCTATTACTCATGTGATATTATTACAGTCTTTAATGTTCATGATCCTTCAAAAATCATTCTAATATGAGGATTTGCTGCTCAAGAAATATTTCTTATCAATGTGTAAAACAGTTACTTTTTCAGGATCTTTGATGAATAGAGAGTTTAAAAGAACAGCATTTATTTGAAATTGAATGTCTTTACTGAATTACATTGCCGGCAGCAATGTCACCCTGTAGCCTATGACTGTTTGCTCACGGAAGCCAAGCTGAGCATGGTCATTTTCCTGGATGGGAGACCAACTTGATTGCTGCTGGAAGTGGTGTTAGGAGGCCAGCAGAGGTGCTCACCCTCTGGTCTATGTTGGTCCTACCGCCCCAGTATAGTGACGGGGTCACTGTACTGAATCGAGCAACGTCTTTCGGATGAGACAATAAACCGAGCTCCTGACTCTCTGTGGTCATTAAAGACATCCTGGGATTTTTCTCAAGAGTAGGGCTGTAACCCCGGCATCCTGGCCAAATGTATACATCATGGCTTCCTAACCATCCCCTTTCTCTGATTTGGCTTCACTCTCTGTCTCTTCTCCACCAATAAAGCTGGTGTGTGGTGAGCGTTCTGGCGCAATATGGCTGCTGTCGCATCATCCAGGTGGATGCTGCACTCTAGTGGCGGTTGAGGAGATTCCCCCGTCCATGTAAGCGCTTTGAGAGACTTTAATAAAGCGCTATATAAATGTAATGAATTATTATTTACTGTCACTTTTCATTAATTTACCGCATCTTTCAACCTCAGCACAGATGAAGAAGGTAAATTCTTTGTATAGGATACTTGAACTTCATTGTGATTTCTCCAAATTTTTACCACTTCTGTGTGTGGAAGATCGTATAACAGGACAACTGTTCATCCTCGGGAACTGAAAACCATCTCATAGTCTCTCCTTACTTGATGTTTGTACATCTGTTCTCTCATGTACAGCACAGTATAATACCTGAAGGCCATGACCTGGATTCCTAGAGGTCTCTTCTAGATCTGAAGACTTTTAGAACGGAGAGTGGAGCAAATCAGTAAGCCAGTAAATGCTCAGCTTTATGCAAAATAGTGAAAAAAAGCCAACCAGCCGCTATAATCTAGTATCTTTTGCTGATGCAGCACTTTTTAGGATTTAGTGCATAAATTACATGGCTATAATTGTTGTATCTCAAATGCATAGGTATTTTTAAAATGGCCATTCTGAATTCAAGGCAGCTTTATATGGCTATATATTTATATTTTTATATATTATATTTACATTGAAAGTAATCATATGCATACTGAAGACAATCACCTTAATTAAAACTAGTAAAACTTTGTTTGTTTTGTTTTTTAAATAAAGCAAGTGAAATAAGTATTAGAACCTAAAGAAACTACAGTGATCCCTCGTTTATCCCGGTTAATGTGGACCGGAACCCCCAGCGATAGGTGAAAATCCGCGAAGTAGGATCAGACAATCAGTTCACGGGATACATCCACTCGTGCTCTCATTGGTCGATCTCGTGGCTTGTCTGAGCGCCCGTGGGTGTGCACCTCTGAGAGAGTTTCTCTCTTTGTCTGGCATCCTGGGAAACCGTTTTTCTCACATCACGATAAAACAACTCTGCCTTTCCGCAATACTTTTGAATTTTTATTTTCCCATTAATATTTTTGAAAAATCTGCGAAAGGCCGCGAAACTTGAACCGCGAAGTGGCGAGGGAGTACTGTAAACTGTATAACATAAAAATAAGTACTGATTATTTATAAATCACATTATGAAATAAATGTTTTTCTCTAATACATGTTGGATACGATTATTGGCATCCTTTTATTAAATACATTTTGCAACTATCCTTTGCCAAGATAACAGTTTTCTCCTTGCCTGATGGGGTTTTAAGAACACCTGATTTGAGATCAGAGATCTTTCCTCCCCACAGAATCTCTCCAGATCCTTCAGATTCCCAGCTGCATGTTGATGCTTCTCCCCTTCGGTTCACTCCACTCGTCTTATAGGGTTCAGGTCAGAGACTGGGATGACCATGGTAGAAGCTTACAGACACATTTGTATGTTGATGTGTGTGTTGGATCACAAGATCCAACCACAGCCCGTTATAAGATTTCCGTCAGGTTTGGATATTTTGCATCTGTTTTTATTGGATGGAATCCAGCAGAAAAATACTGTAGACCTACAACATCAAATATATTATATCAAATATATTATATCTCACAGATGGAGTGCTTGTTTCTAATCCCTGTGCGCACCAAACCCATCTCAATGCTTTTACTGCCAAAAACTGGGTAATGCTTTCAACAAGTACAAATCATTAACAACATATTAGTTTATAGTTAATGAATAGTTAATAATGTAGTCTCCGCATTCTTCATATGTTAATATAGGTTATATACAAATAGTGAGTTATTCATTGTTACTGTAATTAACATAGTTATTATTGTATAATTAGCCTGTTGTAAAGGAATTGTTCATTGATTCTTAGGAGTAAATCGTTCTCACATTAAATTTGGTCACATCAAATGGGGAAATTAACTATGCTTAATCTATTTTCTTCTATTTTTTGAAGCTCAACAATTCTTTTGCTGCACGTCAGAACTATATTCTTTAGTTTTATCTATTGTGATGGGTCATTCAGGGAACTCGGCCTTTGCGTTTCCTTACATTTCTGTGAAACAACAAGTCATATCTTTACAATTTCATGTCACCAGTCACTAAATTTGTTTTAATATGATTGGGAAAACACTTCAGACATTTGAATCATAAGAATATCTAGGGGTGAAAATAATTGAGGCCAGCATGTATAAGAGAAAAACTTTGATTTCGTAATTTCCCCCCACATTCATTAGTTTTACTTCAATGAAAGTTTAAATTTGTATGAGTTTCTTTTATTTAAATGAAAGATCAAAAGGATAAACCATGCAGATTTATTTTCACACCCTTGCTTTAATCATATTTTCCAAGGGTGCCAGTGACTATGACTGTAATAATTGATAATGTAAAAAAATTAATAACGATGTAAAAAATTTAATAATTGTAATGTAAAAAACAGCACAGAACAAAAACGCTTAACAAAATGGCTAACAAACAAAAGTAAAAACTGAAAATATAAAAAACTAACTCGAAATAACAACTATGAACACTGCTGTCAATGTAATATGATGTTTTCCACTGCATCTTTTTGTTTCCATCACTGATCTTTTTCAGCGCTGTACTGAATCCCTCGCCTCCTTGGCAAAAGCAGTTCCACCACAGTCCTACTGTTACAGTGAAGCGTGTTTTCTTTTCTTTACCAGGGCCTAGAAGGGGAGCCGGCGGCTGTTGGCGTATCAGTAATCAGCTGGTTTTATCTGGACTTGTCACGCACTCAAAAGCTAAGCTGGCTACAAACCCCAGATCAGAACAGGATGTGCTGGGAAAGTAAGATAAAGCACTTCGCTGGGAAGGAAATATCCTACACACTTTCCTTCTATTTTAAATTCCCAATTGAGTGGCTCCGTGCAGATATGAGTGTAATAAAGTTAGAATGATTTTTTACTTTTTTTTTACTTTTATTTTTTACTTGTCACTATTTTCCTAGGGGTACAAGGTTAAGTCAGCCAGTTTTGTCTTGCATACATTGTTCCTAGGACTTGCGGAAGGAAAAAGCACTAACATAATTTGCATTTATAAAGCATTGACTATCACAAAACAAATTTTGATTTATTCATTTATTTATATGTATTTGCACTGCATTTAATTACAAAATCTGGAACCTGTATGTAGTTTATAATACACAGAGCATGCAAATGTCAGAGCTTACATGAAGTAGAAAAATATAATATTACACGTTGTCGTCACATAATGGGAACTAAATATCAGCAACTCGGGTATAAGCTTACAAATCAATCTTTTGCATACAAAATATTTACATTTCTGCATTTGGCAGACGCTTTTATCCAAAGCGACTTACATTGCATTCAGTGAACACATTGACATTCTAATCAGTTCTTGCTTTCCCTGGGAATCGAACCCATGACCTTGGCGTTGCAAGCGCCATACTGTACTGTTTGAGCTATATGGTAGATCTAATAGCTCAGTTTATTAAAATCTAATGAAATTACAGTACAAAAATATATTTTTGACAGCAGATCATACATTGCTATTACAGTATCTCCAGTTCTGCGGATAGAAACAAGCAAAGATTAGGCATCATACACTATACAGTTAGATAACAAACCCTGAAATCCCCCTTCAGGAGTCCCCTAACTTGAAAGGACCCAAGAGACTCAAAATGCATTTCCTTTCTGACCACACCACATCGTGTGCCAGACATGAGATATCACATTCAACTTATTATAGACAGATCCTTTGAATATTTTCCTTGAAGACTTCCTGTGACCCACTGCCATATTCCCCAGACTAAGGAAGGAGGCTGCGGGGGAACACAATGGATCTGCGTTAAACCCACCTATATTTATTTGTTAATTATAGATTAATGGTAAGAAGTCAATAATAACAAGGCACAGACCTCAACAATGCTGTAATGTGAGTCTGGAAACATTATCAAGGTGCACAGTGATTAAGAAGAACAATAAAGTGCTGTAAGAGTATACTGTACAAATTTCTAATTGTATGAACATTATATAGTGACGTTTACAATGGAGCAAAGGGCTAGTTTGAGCTCAAAAACCCTAAGCCACAACTAAACAAGGAAAAATGCAGTCATGTAAAATATCAACAGTCAATATAAACAGATAAAATTGTGTTTCAATCAGAACATTATTGAAGTAAAAGGGCTTTCAAACATCATTTCACATTGACTTTAAACCACTGAACTAAAAGCACTGGCATTTCAAGACTGAAGCGTAATGAGGACACATCTCCCATAATTGAGACTAAATATATGTCTGCAATGCTGTATACTAGACTTACCAGAAGAACTAGAATTAGTAACATACAAACCTCTCGACTGAATAATGCTATGCATGTAAATGTCTCAGTACTCTTAGAAATCAAACATGGAAGCTTTTGATTGTCCGACTAAAGTAAGCCACCATGCAACGTCCTGTTTTGTAGTTTTCGCATTGCTGCTCTTGCAGAATATACCATAAATCAGTGCATCATATAGTTACAGTATTGCATGTGTGTGTTTTTATTCCTGTAGCTCGTCCTGAGCAGGAAAATGTTTTGCCTGAGTATATGACATTATAAATATCTTGACATTTTTTCACACATATGAACATGAGATATTCTTCAGTGGTTTTCTTTTTCGTTTCCACCTTCATTTTCCAGAGTATTTAAGTTGTGTGCTTTGATTTCACTTCAAACTTGAGGTTTTTGCTTCTGTTCTGTAGGAGTCTGAGACACTCCTATCAAGCTGTCCAGCAGTTCTGCGCTGTCACGAAGTGTGACAGACACTTTAAAGGCTTTGGGTTTAAGCGTAAGCCCATACAGATAGTCCATGCTGGGAACACTTTCCGCTGTAAAGCTACACTGATGGACCAGCAAGGAGGTGAAGAGGAACAGCTGTACCTTGGACAGATCTTCTCCAATGCACCTGCGCTTCCCCACGGAGAAGATTAGCACGTTGGTGGTTAAGTCTTTGTTGAGGGTACCATCCTCTTCCATGAAACGCTGGGGGTTGAATAACTCTGGTTGATCCCATTTGGTTGGGTCATGGTTCATAGACCATTGGTTGACGAAAACGATGGTATCTTTGGGGATGGGATAGCCGTTGATGGACGTGTCCGTGGTCGTGCTGTGGGGGATCGTTACTGGGATGAATGAGGTGAATCGCATGACTTCGTATATGAAGGCCGTCAAATACGGAAGATGAGGCTGGTCTGCAATGGTTGGAAGGCGACTGCGATCCACCACTCTGTCGACATCCTCCTGAAGACGTTTCTGGACGTCTGGATACCTGTAATGTAAGTGAAGACGGAAGAAGAAGACCACTTTCATTATTTTCAACTTTCTATTGCTTGAGTTTACACAGTCACCAAGGATATAATGTGGACATTAACTCTTTCCCTGCCATTTACAGACATTTTCGTCATTTATGAGACAGTGCTTCTAAACAATTGACGGAAATGATAGCATATGTAAAATAACATGATCACCAACTTTAAACGGCATATCAATTGAAATGGCCTTATGTTATTGAATAAAATGTTGACCCAGGACGAGCTGAAACTTTGGTGAATTGATGAACTCGATCTACTCCATCTAAGTTTTGATCATCATTCTAAATCCAATCTGGATGCAGTCTTTGAAAAAAAACACAATTTTCTTAGCATTTTGCTCAGAATAAACCTTACATTCAAGTGCTGATAAAAAAAAATCATGAAGCTAGAATCAAACATTTTTGTTTTTAAGCAAACAATCTGTTCATTCTTTAGATATATTGCATGTTCGGATATTCAAACGACAAAATGTTCTGGTGGCCATGCAAATTTCGTGAAAGTTATCAAAATCGCTGGCGGGGAAAGAGTTAAACACACTTGTATTGCGTCTCTACTAGTGTCCTGCATGAAGCAGTCATTGTGTTCCGAGTTTCACAGAATGGCCTACATGTTTAAAAGTGTTAATGGGTCAGATTTCATTCCGTGTTGCTGTAACCTGCCCTCTTTACTTGCTGCCAGTACCTGCACGGAAGAGTTACATAACACATGAAAGCTGTTTGGTGTTATTGAGATCCGTCTGTCTCGTGTGGACTATCGTAAATCTGTTAGTTGTCACACTGCACACTTAAAATGCTCCATAGTTCAGCAAAATAAATAAAAGAATATTAATAATAAATAGCAGTGCTGCCATAAAGTACTAATATATATACTTCTATATAATTACTACATATATATTTCTGTATTGCAGGGCTCTTTTTCCTGTAATGATCATGAATGTTGATTTATAGTGTGAAGCGAAGTTGCTTCTTGCACAAAAGTCATGCATTTTATGTAAAACGAACTTTTCATACTCATTTAGTAATATAACGTGATAATATTATGCATACAAAAACAATGCAACAAACAACTAGTAATAAGAGTAAATTAAGTCATAATTTTCAAATCCAGTGAACTATTCCTTTCAGATATACATGTATGGTGGACAAAAATCATTTACCTGACTAGTAGCAGAATGATCCACTGCAGACCTGTAGATAGAGTGTCTTGACTGGCTCCAAAAATATCCGTGATGGTCGGCGGCACGAACTCCTTGTCCAGAAAGACCCCCGGGCCCCCCGACAGCCCTTTATCCAGAGCCACGATGAAGGCGTCGGTCATGTCACGCACGAGGCTCAGCAGAATCGTCTTGCGGTGCTCCAGCACTTTGGAGTGGACAAACTCGTAGAACTCCTCGTTGAGCGCTTTAAACTGTCCGAAGAGAGTTTTGATTGGGTTTGGGAAGTACTGAAGCCAGGGCATCACATCCACGATGCTCCCAGCTCCCACCGTCTTGGTGAACTGATCGTTTCTGCCCACCACCTGCTGGAACTCCGCATCTTCAAACGAGTACCGCTTCCCAAAGCACACGGCGCTCATGGTGTTCGCCACCGACACGACCAGGTACCGGTGCGGCTCGAAGAAGCGCTGCTCGCGGGTTTTGGCCAGAAACATGCGGATGAGCTCTCCGATCTCGAACAAGATGTGCTTTTCAAAAGTTTGTTTGGTTTGGATGTTGGCTGTGGAGAAGTTTCTCACGGTCCTGTGGGCGATCTTTCGGTGCAGTTTCCACCACTTGCTGTAGTTGCCGAACGCCATGCTTTTCCCACCGGACACGAACCGGAACGAGGCGAAGTCGGGTCTGCCGGCAAAATCCACGGATTTTTTTATCAGTGCTTCTTTAATCGCGTCTCCGTTCAGAACCACCACGTTTCGGCTGCCCAGTTTGATCTGAAACACGTCGCCGTATTTCTGAGCCATCCTGGAGAAGTAAAGGTGAGGATAGTTACCGAGCTGAGCGGCGTTACCGATGAGCGGCCACGGGAACGGACCCGGTAACTGCCAGCGGCCGGGTCTCCGCCAGAGCATGAGCATTAAACACACCAGCACAGAGACTAATGCGCTCCGCGATGAAAGCTGGATGAAATCACTCACAGTCGCCAGGAAATCCATTTCTGATATATTTGCAAAGTTCGAAATCAATGCAGAATCACTCAGAAGCGCAAGAGTCAAACTCGACTGACCTGTTGAGTATCAGATCACTGTTGAAGTTTCCAGCGCTCGCGGCGAGTCTGAGTGATTCAGATGAAATGATAGAGTAGGCCTATAAAGTTACAATGAACTGTTGTGATGGCCGGTCTCAGATGAAATGAGTTTATCCAAGAATTGATGCACGACTAAATAACATTACTGATAGTCTCCTCCTTTACACACACACACACACACACACACAAACACACCACAAACTCACTCCTCTCTCTCTCTCTCACGCACACATACACAATAAACTCTCTCTCTCTCTCTCTCTCTCTCTCTCTCTCACGCACACATACACAATAAACTCTCTCTCTCTCTCTCTCTCTCTCTCTCTCACACACACACACGCACACGCACTCTATCTCTCTCTCACACACACGCACAACATCAACACTCGATCTCTCTTTCACACACACACATACACATACTCGGCACTCTCTCTCTCTCTCTCTCTCTTTCTCTCTGTCTGATTGCTGAGCTGTTGTGTATTATGAATGTGTTATATCTATCTATCTATCTATCTATCTATCTATCTATCTATCTATCTATCAAACTATCTATCTATCTATCTATCTATCTGTCTGTCTGTCAGAATTAGGGAATTAGTTCTAATATGTGTTTTTCTTAATTCAAAGCTGTTATATATTTTGAACATGGTATTGGGGATGTTTTGTCTCTTAGTTTGTCTGGTGTTTGTATATCTTCAGAAATGTGCGTGTCAGAGCAGGTCGTATAAAGAATGATGCTGTGCTGAAACAGCGGCTCAAAACTCGTGTTTGACGGGACAGTTGAGTCCTTCCTCCATCACCGTGGAAAATACAACAGTAAAGCTAATAAGTAATGGAAATATTATGCAATGTTGGAGATTTTTGATAGCGTTTCCTCTTTCTCTGTTTCCACCTGTTGCCACTAGGAGGACCACATGCCCAACCAGTAATAAATTATGCCAATTAATCGATGTGATGAAAGGAAAATAAAGACCTGAATTTATTTGTAATTCTATCTTTTTTTTTTTGTCGTCCGTATTTTGTATTGCCGCAACATCAACAAAAGTAATGCAAGTATAAGTAGGCTGCCTGTAAGTTTCTATCTTCTTATTATGAATTGAATAAAAAAAAAAAATTATCATTTAAAAATCTTTTTTTTTTTTATTCAAATAAATCAGTAATTTTTCATACAGGAGGATAAAGAATGGGTGATATGTTTGATATGAAAACATATGCTGGTCACGATCCACCCTGTTTTCTCAAAGCAGATGCACCATATCAAAGTTGAACAGGTAAACAGCTTCATTAATCCATTAATCTGTTCCGTGTGAATCTTCTTTGAAATTCGATTCATAATTGATTATTTTTAAACTCAAATCGCATCTGACAATTTGCAGGTTTGTTTGTTTAACACGTGTATAAAGATAAAATATGATTATCATAGATTATTATATAATATACATTACAATAGTATCATTGTTACCATGCATAGTCACACATTACATGTAAGGGTTTCTTCATAAAAGCGAAACTTGTCTGAAAGGGTGTGTAGTGAGGCGAGCGGCGTGTGGAGGGTTCAGTACCACGGACAGCGGCACACATCACATCCCGTCGTGTCAAATCCCCTGACCTGGCCCTGTCACGCGCACATGGGCTGTGTACAGAATAACAAAATATTGTATTCCAGCTCTGCACATTGAGACATTGTGCAACTGTGCACCATCAAGTGATGGATATATGTGCACAACGTTGATACACACATACGGATTCGTTCATTCCGTTTTTTTTTCTGCATTTTAATAACAATAAAACCTATTTGTCTCAACCAACATGAGTTCGTGATAACTGCTTGTTTTCCTTCTGTCTAACTTATGCTATAAAAGTATAATTCCGCAATTAATTCATACGCAATTGCTAAAAAAAAAAAATAAGTAAATGGATGTAACGGTTGTATATTGATACGCAAATATTGTTGTATTACAAAATTGAATAGTATTATTTTTTGTTATTAAAATACTGTGTAAATATCCGTCAGGCTCTGACATAATTAACGTTTTGTATTTGGAAATTAATATTTTATGTTTTGGCTAGTGTTATTTATTTATTTATCTTTTTTTTCTTTTTCTTTTTTTTGACATTGAAAAGAAAATATTCCCAAACTATCCCTGCTAGGCATTATACTGAAAATCCTGATTTATTTCAGGTCGGTACGGAAGGGGTTTCGGGAGCGCGCATAAACGTCACATTTTTTGCTTTTCCCGGCAAAAACGCCACGAGTTCTTCACAGTCAGTCGAAACAGAAATACAAGAAAACCCAGGAATTCGGGAAAGGTCTCATTTTAAGTTTCGTTGCAAACTGTTCACACATTAACAATAACACAGTGATTAATGCATGGAAATTCGCACACAAGGCCCCTTTCAGATAGCATCTGTTAACAATAGTTAATATACTGTGGATTAACATGAATTTTAATAACAATAAGAAAGGTTAAAAAATGCCGTAAGAATATATTGCTTATTTCATGTTAGTTAATGCATTACATAATATTAAGAAATAAGACCTCACTGTAAACTAATTTTATATATATTAATATAAATGTGTGTGTGTGTGTGTGTGTGTGTATATATATGTATGTATGTATATACACACACACACACACACACACACACACACATATATATATATATATATATATATATATATATATATCTGTCAGTGCGGCAGTGACACCATTAGCGTTTTGTATTTGGTCACTTTTATTTGACGTTTTGACCGATAATGATGTAGGGAATTGTTATTTATTTGATCATTGATTTTATGACATTGAAAGGGAAAAATCAATTAATCGAAAACCATCGCTACTAATGGAAAAAGCAGGGCCTGTAAACTCGAATCAGTCACCCAAACTTAAAGACCCCGCGAACGGACACACACACACACCCACACCCACCCACACCCACCCACCAGCTCTCGCTCTCTCTCTCTCTCTCTCTCTCTCTCTCTCTCTCTCTCTCTCTCACACACACACACACACACACATATACACACACACGCACACCATCTCTCTCTCTCTCTCTCTCTCTCTCTCTCTCTCTCTCTCTCTCTCTCTCTCTCTCTCTCTCTCTCTCTCTCTCTCTCTCTCTCTCTCTCTCTCTCTCTCTGTCTCCGGAACATGGAACATTTGGTTAAGTCTATGTGAAAAAATTAAATAAAGATAAAATAATAATAATTAAAATAAATAAATGAATAAAATCTCTCTCTCTCTCTCTCTCTCTCTCTCTCTCTCTCTCTCTCTCTCACATACACACACATATAATGATTTAAATCTGGTAAGATAAAAAAAATGTTAATAACTGTTCATTATGAACTATAATAATTATTGTAAAAATATTTGATAACAATAAGATTTCGTTTGTTAATTAATTAGTTAACATTTAAGAATGAACAATACTTCTGCAGCATTTATTAATCTTAGTTAATGTTAATTTCAATATTATTATTATTGATTATTGTAAAGGAGTCTGTGTGTGGAGTTCAGAACCTCGTTACATTAGCGACACCAGTGGTCGTGTTGTGAACTGCAGCAGAGATTTACCATCACAACACACTCAATGTGATTTAACACCCGATATACACTCGGAAACAAGTTCAGTTTTTTTTTCTTCTTTTTTTCTTTGCTTAGGGGTAAAAATAAGTTTTAAGCACCTTTGTAGCGACATATGTTACTTTATTGGACTATAAAGATATGGCTACGTGAGGCTAAAGTTGGAATCAATCACTCTTTTCTTTACATGACAAATCGACCTTACCAGAATTATTATTTTAATATTATCCCGAGCATTGCATAATTATTAGAGGCTTTCGGGAGTGTGCGTGAAAGTCACATTTCCCCGGCAAAAACGCCCCCAAAATTCTTCCCACAGAATTTCATAAAAAATCCCGGGAAGTCGGGAAAGGTCTAATTTTTCAAGTTTCGTTACAAGCTGTTCACACATAAACAATAATACTGATTAATGCATGGACAGTCACACATAAGGCCCCTTTCAGTTCAAAACCAGCATCTGTTAACAATAGTTAATGCACTGTGAAATAACATGAATTTGATTAGAAAAGTTAATAAACCCCGTAAGAATATATTGCTCATAGTTCATGTTAGTTAAAGCATTAACTAATGTTAATAAATAAGACCTCATTGTAAAGTGTTGCTGATTTTATTTTAAAGCGTTGATGTGACATATTTCAGGCATTTAGTATGAACAGCGCCTTGTTATTGAAGTCATTCTATGGTTGCATGTTGTAGTTTGAGTGAATTAATGATGACCTAATCCCCTAAACACAAGAAACAGGAAAAACCTGACATGTGTTCTTATTCGAAATATTTATAATTCCTGCTCTTTTCTGATTGGACAAAAATAGTATGATACATGGAAATGGATTTTGATAATTGTGCAGTGTGATTAGGGCAGGCCGGTGACTATATAAACCATGAGGTAACAATTTAGGAAAATTGAACAATATTTTACTCCATAATTGCAATGACTGCAGAAGTGTTGTCACAACAATGTGCGTGTTAAAAAAAAAAGAAGGTGTGTGCTTGAGACTGGCTTATCTTCTTTGCTCAGTCTGAACAGTCAACTTCTGGAGGAAACAGACTAACGGGAGAAATCGCCATGGGGCGTTGAGTTGAGTTCTGCAGTCACGCACAGGCACTTTATCATGAGAGGTGACACCACACACAACTGGAGCGGACTGCTTAAAGCGTGCAGCTTTTTTCTGTGTTGCTAGTGGCTTAGCAGATTAAGTAGATCCTAAACTCAAGTTTTCCTGAGTTATTTACTGGAAGAGTCTGAGAATGCTCTTCGAAATTAAAGAGAAAAGGCCTCTTTTGCATTTTATTTTTTGCAAAAATAATAATAACTTTGTCATCAAATTTTTTTTTAACAATATATAATTGTTATAAATATACCAATTGCTTTCCTCTTGCTCAAAAAGTAGAGTGTGGCACTTGCAACATCAAGGTCATGGGTTCGATTCCCAGGAATGCAAGAACTGATTAGAATGTAAATGTGTTTCTTGAATGCAATGGAAGTCGCTTTAGATAAAAGCATCTAACAAATGCATAGAAAAGAACAAAAAAATGTTATAATGCTAATTCTTTTTTTCTTTTTCTTTTTACATGTACAAGCGAAAAGGTGTGAAATGTGATATCCTAGTTGTGTCGTTGGTCATAGAAGTTCATTTGGCAAAGAATATTCTACTTCCTCCCCTATAATAACAACACCTTGTGTGGTTTTGCACCAGGGGAAAATGACAATTGGTGATCTTGTTTTGTTTGCACAGCTGATACTAGTGCTTGAGACCATTTGTGAAAATGTGTACATCATTTTTGGCATAACAGTGCGAATATGTACATTAACTTCCTTTAATGTCCCTTTTGGCTTTGTTGACAGCACCAATGAGGATTTGAGAATATTTTAAAGATCTTCAAGCAATTCAATCTGATTTGTTTTCCTTTGCTTTTTGAGCAATTTCTGAGAAACAGTGTTAATATTTGAGATCAGCCCAAACAAACAAACCCCTCCCTTCATTGCTCCGCCCCCAAAATGCATGAACACGCAAAGCAAAAGTGTTTGTTGTTGGTCACCAGCAGCTCCATATATTCAAAACCGTCCTGTAACTATGGCTAACATTAGTGAAAATATTCGGTGAAACTACAAAACCAACGGAACTTCCGCGTCCGGTCTCGTCAGCGCTGGAAAGCTTTTTTAATAGTGACACGGGTCCTAAAGCCTGATCATAAGCCACCCTTCTTCATCAGGTGATATTCCTCTGACAGATTCTCTTTTGTAATGTCTCTCAGCCATCTCTCTTTCTACAGTCTTTCTTCAAATCTCCCTCTTGCTCACTCTCTCTCCTCCTCCTTCATGAGTGTATACGCTTTAGGGATGTGCGATACTGGCACTCTAAATGCACTTTAATAGACTTTAATACTATGTATTTAATAGTATGTTTATGTGTGCACTCTCTTGGTGTGTATTTATAAAGTCTGTTTAAAAAAAAAATCTTTCCAAACTTTAGTGGTAAGAAAATATTCGGATTCGAGTGTGTTCTTTTGAGCCCCACTGTGTGTGACCGTAACTTTTTAAAATAATATTTGCTGAATTTACCCATTCTGCATCCTGTGATACAGTTGTGTAGTCAGACCGTCTGATTTCCCCTCTTTGTCCTCATTACACTCACACTCACACATCTGCAAACGCATGCAAGCAGGATATTTGTGTTTATCAGCTTCACTCTGTGTGATCGTGTCAGAGAGTTTAATCCAGAGCATCACCCTGCCACTATGTTATGGCCCTGTTTCCCACATTACAGCACAATGACCCTCATCCTCAACCTCCAGTTTCCCAGGAAAATGATAAAACCCTTTCTTTCCTCCCCCTACAAAAGCTCAAAAACATACTAAAACGATTGAAAAGGCAAACAATGCTAATGAGTCTTCGAAGTATCCTAACGACCCCACAAATTAACAACCAATTGAGGTAAGGCTGCGCGGCTTTTTTTGTCTAGCCAACTGTTGCGGAGGCCCTTGCCAAAGCGAGTCACTAGTCCGTGAAGGCGTCTCCCTCTTCCTGACACTAAGAGGGCATTTTTTCCCCCAGAATTTTAAACTTTCACCCATGTCAGATTTACATTCTTTGTATTGCTTTTCTCTCCTATCTCTTTTTGTGCAGGGAACGTTTGCAGCCGACGTCTAAAAATGGCGAGAATGTGCAGGAAGCCACATGGTGGTACGTGATCAACCGCATGACTGCGCTTGTGGTCATGATTGCCTAATGCTTTTTTATTTTTTTTTATCTGAGAACTCGTATACTGTAAGCAACAGTTGGGTGTGTAACGTAATTATAGCTTGCTGTGAATACATTATAACCAATAAATCAGTGAATATTCTGTGAAGACATTAGTAAGTATATTGCATAGCCAAAGTCTTTTATATGTTGAACAGTGATTTAGTGGGTCTGAATGTCTACTTAAAAACACTTATCGTGTGAATCTAATGAGTTTGTGATGTTGAGATTGACTAAAAATCCCAATGTTTTATATAAAGAGCTGCAATCTATTTATACAGCGAAGGTTTACTCGTCAATGATGTACAAAAGGGGAAATGTTTTTCCCTTGCATTTGTCATTGTCCAATGTTGTCCAAATGATCACGACCACACAGATCCATGAAAACGATAAAAAAATACCATGCCATCCTCCTAGGCCAGTGTAGGGGAATAACAGTTATGACCCGAGGACCAGATAGATAGATAGATAGATAGATAGATAGATAGATAGATAGATAGATAGATAGATAGATAGATAGATAGATAGATAGATAGATAGATAGATATGCAGTTTAGCAAGCCTTACATAGCAAAACACAAACAAACATAATATATATCACACATTACACGTAAGACTCGGTAATTTGTCCGGATCATAATCAATCAATCAGCTCCGGTCGTGTTTGGTCCGCACAGTTCCCTAGACATCACGTCTAGCCTCATGGCCAGACCGGTTACAGTCCGTAAAAAGTTCACCGGTCTGACTCTCGATGGAGCCCACATAAGCAGTCAGCGGACTGCGTTGTTACGATTCAGTTCCTCAATCTGTATCACTCCCTGATCTAATTCCTTCAAACGGCCACACACAACCCTGAAGCATTTCTTAATTTCCACAGACAGCGGCTGGGTGAATTTGCTTGCAGCTGTCTTACCAGTCTTCTGATAGGTCAGGGCAGTCCCAAAGCCAAAGAATAGGAACCCCGCCATCAATAATCCAATCATATAGAAAATCCTTTCCATCTCAGTATTCTCAGGAGTCCAGCAAGCAGCGGGTCAGTGAAAAAGAAAGACAACAAAATACAAAAGAGGGTGCTAACTACATCAATGATGACGGTTAAATGATTCTGATTGGCTGAGAAAGAAAGAGAAACAAAACTAGTAATTTTCCACACAAGAGCAGACAGTCTGAAGCATATCTTCGTTGATCACACGGTTGACGGGTTAGTGACCTTCCACACGGCTTGTCGAGAACAACAAGTCATTCCGTTTCCTTATGGTGCCAGTTAATCACCTCACCAATACAGATCATATTAACACACAGATACACAGTTTCTCCAAGGCTGAACTCGGCTCAGGCTCCACTATCAACAGAGAGACTTCTCAAAACATTCTGGTAACATATTCTATCTGGTGAGAAGTGCAGAATATTCATCCTTACTTTATAGAAAAATACAGAAAAGCAAAGAAAGGCTTTAAGTAATAATTGGTTACATAGGTGATAGACTGAAGTGTACAAATATGAAAAAGAAAATAAATATACAAATAAGAAATATATAGAAGCGGCAATGGATTTCCGAATAATCCCCGCATCAGTAGTTGATGTCACTTCGTAAAAAAACTAAAAGAAAACTACACAGCTATATGATCACACGCATACGCATGATGTCACTATTTTCACAAGTTTGTGTTTTTGTGATTTACATGGAGCAGTTCTGAATCTTTTTCAAAATCAGGCCCTCAAAATGCAGAAAAAACATCCAAAATTCTCAAAAGGTTTTCCATTTTTATTTTAAAATGGTATCATGTGAAAGGCCCCTCAGTCAAAACTAAAATAAAATTTGAAGAGATGAGAGTCAGTGAAAGTAAAATTTGAAGAGATGAGAGTCAGTGAATAATGTTTGGGTGAAACATCCCTTTAAAGCTGTTGCCTAAAAAAGAAAAAAAGTTCCTCACACCTGTTTTTCCATCCATATCAAGCTGTGTTGATTTGACAAATGCTAATCCTATTGTGATCCAGCCTGAGCAAACTGATTTTTTACGTGTCAGTGGACTTCAACTCTTCACCTCCTTTAGTTTATCCAGAACCCTTGGAAGAGGTCAAAGGTGGCCCAGTGCTCAAAGAGATGTTCTGTCTCCCCACTACCAGACATGACGGCAGTGTTTTCATTAGCAGTTAATGATGACAGACGATCACGCTTGAGTGACATCAGCCTGCAGAGTCACGCAAACCTCTAAGACGGAAGACACGGCATGGAAGTTTTTCTATTTCTGTCACGAAGACCACAAACCTTCAAGAAACAATCCTAGGAACTGTGGGGTGAAGTGACCAGTCCACATATTCTTAGCATACAAGTTTATTTCTGGTAACTAGTTTAAAGGTTCTTTAAAGTAGTGTTTTAATTATAGAGTTGTAGAGTTTGTTGATATTAATTAACAAATTACAGATCAAACAGCCCACAGCACTATGTTGGCACATACAGTTGAGCTGTAAATGATTAATACCCGGGCAGAATTTTGAGTTAAAATAATTTTTTAATTGAATAATGCCTATCTTCTGACTGGAAATAACACTTGAAAGAGGTCAAAGACCGTAAGATGTTGTGGTACACATATTAATTAAAAATAATTACTTTTTTCTTTCTTTCTTTCTTTCTTTCTTTCTTTCTTTTACATTTTGACAAAATGTTCGATGACCAAAATGATACATATCTCAAAATTATCTGGAAATGCAATCTTCTGCACCATTCTAAATGCTCCTGGTAACGTCTAGTGCAGGGGTGCTCAATACGTCGATCGCGATCTACCAGTCGATCTCCAAGGTCCTATTGGTAGATCGCATGACAAGGTGAGGTGAGATTGTCATGAACTGACGCTATACAAATAAAGTTGAGTTGTTTTGAATAAAAACTAGACGAGCCATCCCGTCACTTGATTGATACACAGGACAACCAGTCAGATGACATCTGATTTTTTTCCCGTACAATTAAGTCACTGTGCGTGCTCAAACAACGCCCCTGAGCGCTGCAAAGCTAACAAGCTAGTCGTTAGTTACATCCTAATTTTTCCTCTTAAACGTAAGATAGGGTATAAAAATGAGTGGGGGAGCTGCACCAAGTAAGAAGAAAAAAACGTATCACTTTCATACGGAATGGGAGGAGGACTTTTTTTCACGATGACATTTTCAAAGTGCGTTTGTCTCGTCTACCGTCATTGCCAGTCTACCGTCGCAATACCAAAGAAGGGAAATGTGGAGAGGCATTTTCGGACTCTTCATGGAAAATACAACACTGAATTCCCACTGAAAAGCGAGCTGAGAAAGACAAAGGTGAAGGAGCTAAAATCCCAGTTGATGGGATGTACAAAAAATTTACGTAATTATGTTGTGTTGTGCAACATATGTGGTTATACATCAACATAAGTTGTAAGAATCCTCATATTCCTCAAGAATATATTTCTCAATAAATATAATGGGTAGATCATTTTGACTTGGTCATTTCAAAAGTAGCTCCCATGCTGAAAAAATGTGAGCACCCCTGGTCTAGTGTTTTTTAGAGCATTATAATAAACTATAAATTCAGTCAGTCTAGTCAGCTTCTGATCAATTGCAAGTCATTAAAACCAAGGCGCTTGAGGACACCTGTTTGTTCATTGTGGAGGCTCACAAGACAGGAAAAAAACGTTATTTCCAAATGTTTTCAAATACTAGTGGCCACTGTACAAAGAATTATTAGAAAGTTCAAGGAGTTTCACACTGTAAAAAATCAAAGAGAATGTGGAAGTCAAACGTGACCCCTGTACTGCCAAGACTGGTAGTGCGAGAAGTAAGAAGAATCTAAGGATCACCACCAAAGCATCCCAAATAATCTGAAAAAAACTGGCCTCCATGGACACCGACCAAGCAGGACTCCACTTCTCCAAGACAGGCACAGAAAAGCTCACCTAGCCTTTGCAGAAGCTCAAATGGACAAAGAAGAAGCATTTTGGTCATTGATTCTGTGGTCTGATGAGACAAAGCTTGAGCTATTTGAAAATAGGGGTGTGATTTTTGTTGGGAGATTTAGAAAAAAGAAGGATTCAACCCCAAGAACGCCATCCGCAGGTCAAGCATGGTGATGTAAACATAATGCTTTGGAGTGTTTTCCAGCCAATGGACCAGGCAAGCTTGTAAAAGTAAATGGCATCATGAACAAAAGACATTAAGATTCTGGAGAGAAACATCAGACAGTCTGCAGAAAAAAAACTTGGCGTAGGAATGCAGTGGACCTTCCAATACAATAACTGTCCAAAACACACAGGAAAAGTGGTGAAGAAACGGTTGGCAGAGAACAATATCAACATGTTGGAGTCCAGACCTGAATCTAATTTGGAATTTGTGGAGAACTGAAGACCAGAGTGATGGCAAGGAAGCCTTCCAATCTCAAAGACCTGGAGATTTAAATGCAAAAGAGAAGTGGTCCAAAATTCCAGTGGAAATGTGCAAAAAAAAAAACATTTCATCACCAATGCTTTTTATTTATAATCGAGAAAGGGTTTGAATAATTGTGGATATGGTATATATCCAAAAAAAGAATATATCTAACACGATGTCTAACTTTCTCTTGTGCTCTTTTAGTTTAATTTCCAGCCAGAAGATCCCTGTTTGGCAAATATAATTTGACCTGGGTATGAATTATTTTGAGCACAATGGTAGATTCCCACAATACATTGTGGCATCAATAAATTAAGTGGTTGCATTTTTTGGATTATTTGCAGGTTTATTTTTATTGTTGCTGTTTTATTGTGTTATTTATAGTTTTTTTTTTATATATAATCGGTTTATTTTATGTTATTAATTATGTTTTCCCCCATTATTGCAAATCAGTGGCTTTTTATGGAACACAAAAGATGTTCTATGATTTTATTTATTTTTACTACATTTCTTTTGTGTTAAATTGTATTGTTATTTTATTTATTTATCCAAGAAGTACATCTAACACGTACATTCACAGACTGTTCCTTGGAAAATAATTTCTTCCAAAAAATACCAAGGCATTATGTAGAGAAGATCGTCCGTCGCGTGCAGAGAGGGCAGAAATGTGTGCAATTATTTCTGTACTGGCATGAATTCTGTTTTTCTAATGTTTGTTCTCTCGTTATTTCTGTCTAGCTTTTGTTTCAAGGAACTTGCGTGACATTGTACAGAGTGAGGAGGAGGAAGAAAAATCCCCTCTTGGCAAGACACGGTTACATGCTGAATTTTCCCTGCAGCTAGTAATATCTGAGGCTCTGCCCGCCCCTCAAAGTATTGTTTCAAGGAGGAATTTGTATCATTTCCTCTGGACTTTTTTGTTGTCATTAATACATCATTCGCTTTTTTTGTCAGATAAGCTGTTAAGATTTAGAGATTTCATCGCATTTGTCATGCATGTTGCACCGGCTAATGTTGTTGCTGCCAATGCTCTTGCTCTTGGATTTATTGTGTTTGCTCCAGGTTTATGGCATAGTCACGCGTGTGGTACCACACCAACAGACTGTAAGAACAATGCTAGGTGAGTGCTGAAGTTGCACGTACACGATACAACCAGTTGGCACAAGTCCACGGCATCCCAAAACGTCCAGAGTTCCCACTGAAAACAAGACACTTCCTCTCCACCCATACCCCCCTTCACCATGATGATAAATCCAAATTCTTGCAGCAATGGGAAATCTGGCTCCAAGATAAAGATTGTAGAGTTTTATGGGACGACTGAGCCATATAGATATAGGAAGAGACAAGACTGTATACAGATACCAACAAATTGATTCAGCTTTACCATCACAGGATGAAATGACATTTTAAAATATATTCAAATAAAAACTTTAATAAAAAGTTATTTTACTGTACTTTTGGCCACATTTTACTTTTGATGTAAATTACTACTTACTCATCCCAAAAAAATATTTGAATAAATGCTTGTACTTTGACTGGGTATAACATATATTAGGCTACTCCACTCTATTCTACTCTTTACTCCAATATTTTTTTGTATGGCAGCTAACTTTTTCTGCAGCAATTTATTCTTGCAACAAAAGAAGCTTTATCCGTATCTATATTATATCTATATATCAACCAAAGTTGATGCAAATTCAAGTTCATTAGCTGGTAGTTGCTGAATCACAGATGTTTCATTTATGAGATGAAAACAGGGCTGCAGCTGGTGAAGAAGCTGAAACCAGCACGTCCAGTTTAATCGTCCATTTTATTTTTTTTATTTTTTTACTTTACAGTAATCCCTCGCCACTACGCAGTTCAAGTTGCAGTGCATCGCGGATTTAAAAAAAAAATAAAAAATAAAAATAATACTGCTATATCAGCAGCGTTGCTTCATCGTGATGCGAGAGAAACGGTTTCCCAGGATGCCAGACAAAGAGAGAAACTCTCTCAGAGGCTTTGTTCACACCCACGGACACTCAGACAAGACACATGATTGGTTTCCAGGGCGAGATCAACCAATGAGAGCATGAGTGGAGTGGGAGTCCTACTTCGCGGATTTTCACCTATCGCGGGAGGTTCCGGTCCACATTGACCGTGATAAACGAGGGATCACTGTAGTCTATTTATCTGTTATATTTTATGAGAATAAAGGTTTACTTATGGTCACTGTGAGCACTCCAGGTTAACTGAGACTTGAATGTTTGTAGACGTTTAAGAGACTGTTGTGTCAACCTTTATTTATTGCAATATTGAGGTGTTCAGTTTTATTTTGATTTTAGAAAATGATCGTGATTGCTGTCCTCACAACTCAAACGTTATATTCCTGCTTTTTCAATGGCATGTTGATGATCTCTTAGGTGATAACGAACTAGTTTATCTTTGAGTAAAATACTTAAGTACTTTTAAAATTAGATACTCTTGCACCAAGATTCATAGACAAGGCTTAGGTCTGGTCCCAGACTAAAATGGATGTTTGAGCTCCAGCTGTTTTAACAGTTTTTACAGAAGTTGTATTGGAACTGGTGTAATTTAATCATTTTTGCTGCATCTCTACTTTTACATAAGTATCTTTTTCAGGTATGTTCTTTACACCTCTGGTTTTCCATTCAGTTTCCCTTCGAAATCACAGCTAAAATGTAACTCAAGTGCACTGATTCTATCTGAACCTGTGTTTGTGTTGATGAGATACACCACAGCTGAACTGATATACCTGCGCACACAGGCACTAATGAGCGTTCGGCTTCACTGGCTGTAAAATCTTTCTCATGTCCAACTGAGCTGTTAAGGAAACATGAATCTCCTCTAACAGCAGGAGCCAGACTGCTCAACCAAGACCATCTCGCACTGTTGCCATAACATGGCAGGAATGTCATGAGCACTTATGCTGAAATTGGTGAATATGAATATTACAGTACATGTCAAAGAGGATTTTGCAAAAATGCACAAAAAGGACAGTGACCTTCATCTAAACCCGTTGTAGGCGTGCAGGATTTCAGAGTATGTGATACACTGCCAGATGCCTTATTGGGATAAAGGTACAACACTGACGTGTTGTTGGATAGCAACTGGTGGATTTGCACTTTACTAGATCAAAGATTTCACATACTGTGTATGAATAATCACTCTGAACATCTACAGTGGGGCAAGCACCTGTAACCCTGGCACGTGGAAATATTTGTTTCAATTCTTTAATCCGATTTGTGATCAGATCTTTTTAAGCTACTAAATTCCATAAAAGTCCAATGATCCAGTAAGCAAATTCATTCAAACATATTTTTGCATATAAATCTCCAGGTCTTTGAGGTTGGAAGGCTTCTTTATCATCACTCTGGTCTTCAGTTCTCCACAAATTCCCAATTGGATTCAGGTCTGGACTCCAACATGTTGATATTGTTCTCTGCCAACCGTTTCTTCACCACTTTTCCTGTGTGTTTTGGCTAGTTTTGTATTGGAAGGTCCACTGCATTCCTAGGCCAAGTTTTTTCTGCAGACTGTCTGATGTTTCTCTCCAGAATCTCAATGTCTTTTGTTCATGATGCCATTTACTTTTACAAGCTTGCCTGGTCCATTGGCTGGAAAACACTCCAAAGCATTATGTTTAAATCACCATGCTTGACCTGCGAATGGCGTTCTTGGGGTTGAAGCCTTCTATTTTCTAAATCTCCCAACAAAAATCACACCCCTATTTTCAAATAACTCAAGCTTTGTCTCATCAGACCACAGAATCAATGAGCAAAATGCTTCTTCTTTGTCCAGGTGAGATTTTGCAAAGGCTAGGTGAGCTTTTCTGTGCCTGTCTTGGAGAAGTGGAGTGCTGCTTGGTCGGTGTCCATGGAGGCCAGTTTTTTCAGATTATTTGGGATGCTTTGGTGGTGATCCTTAGATTCTTCTTACTTCTCACACTACCAGTCTTGGCAGTAAAGGGGTCATGTTTGACTTCCTTCCTCGAACGTTCTAATAATGCTTTGTACAGTGGCCACTAGTATTTGAAAACATTTGGAAATCTCGTTGTAGCTTTTCCCTTTGAAGTTTTGTTACCAGGAGCATTTAGAATGCATTTGTGCAGAAGATTGCATTTGATGAATAGGAAACACAAAGGAACAGAATTTATATAAAATGGTGTTTACATGTAAGAAATTGCTGTTTTTTAACTTTATATTCTTCATGTGATTCTGAAAAATGGATCAAGTTGCATTATAATTTATATCAAAATAAAAAAATATGTTTTAAAATGTATTAATATCACAAGAGTTACAATATCTTTCAAAAAACATTTTTAAAATCTTATCAACCCCAAACTATAACATATGATCCTATATATAATATCTTTCTTTAATTTATATAGCTTTCACCCCAAAGTACTATTTTTTTATTACATCCCTTATAGCAGGTTTCATGATACAATAATTTTGTATACTTTTATGGTTAGATAATATCATTGTTTCATATTAAAAACAAACAGAAGGGAGGAAATAATTACTGAACCATGAGCCTTTTGTTTGAGATTTTGCGTTCCCAAGTCCTCCGAAAGTACTATGCTCTATTAATTCTGATATTTCTCTAATTAGTTTGGTCATTTGTTTTGTTGCCGTTCAGTTCTTCTGTTGTGAAATGAAAAGGTCTCAGTGGAACAGAAGCTTCCCCACAGCGGCCCCAAAAAACAGAAACCGGAATTTAGTTCATCACAAATCCTCTGCACATAAATGCGAGAACATGATTTGGGAGTTTCATTCTTTTGCAAGGCCTTATTCCATTATAAATGACTTCCTGTGTGAAAAACAGGGATAGTTTATCCCAAAAATGAAAATTTTGTCATGTTTACTCACCCTCAGTTTGTTCCAAACCTTCTTTCTTCTGCTGAATACAAAGATTATAGTTTGAAGAAATGCACCCAGTTGACTTCCATAGTATAACAAATAATAATAATATAAGTCAATGGAGCCCATCTTCTTTTGAGTTCAGCAGAGAAAAAAATCATACAGGTTTAGAACAAATTGAGAGAGAGTAAATGATGACATAATGTTTGGTTTTGGGTGAACTATCCCTTTAACTTATCTGCAGAAAGTTTAAAAAGTGGAAATTTTCAAAAATAATATTTTATACTGATACAAAAAAGTGGTGTAAATCCAGAAAATAACCAGAACCATAACCAGAAAAGAAAAATGTTTATGGTGCAATGTCATGTGAGCTTTTTGTACTTTTTTTTTACATAGTGGAAGAAAGAAAACTTTTTTGTCGTATATATTTATTTTGCCCTATATATTTAATTGTAGTCCGTTCATGTTTAAGGTTGGTCACCACCGTGACGGTTGCTATAGGGGTGTATTTGGTTGCTTTTTTGCTTCAATGAGCAAGAAAGGAGAGGTGTTGCCACAGGTAATCTGAAAAGGAGAATGGCTGGCCTGTCAGTCTGGATTATGTGTGTCTCGCTGCACTTTGATGTACCATGACTGTCTGAAGCACTGCACACATACTGCTTCCTGTGTGTGAGTGTGTGTTTATACAAAACTTAGACTAGAAAAGATTAGATATCTTGGAGATGACAGCTATGAACTATTTGCATGCTAATGATCATACTAAAAGCCGATCCACACCTGTATGATTCAATTTCCAAACACGGAAGGTGACATTCAGCAAAAAATTCACCCTAATATTTCTGTCCTTTCAAAGAATGTGAATAGTATCCAGGCGTTACTAATGTTCAAAGTGATCATTAAAAATAAATATTAAATAATTGATGTATTTTGTTGTACTTTATAATGAATACATTTAAAAGACATTTGAATATTAGATAAATATAATTATAATAATATTTTTGTTAATTTAATAATTGGTTTGCAGTAATGTTTTAATACATTTTTAAACATAATAAGCTTTTCAATAGTCAATAAAATGTTAATAAATATTTAAATGTAAAAATTATGCCTTCCAAATGTGTCATCACAAGGAGGTTTGATGTGTCTCCCACTGTATGTGTGCATGTTTCTGACCAAACTGTCAGAAACAGACTTCATGAGGGTGTCATGAGGGCCAACCTCCTCTAGTGGGAGCTCTGCTCACAGCTCAGCATCGTGCAGCTCGATTGGCATTTGCCAAAGAACACCAGAGTTGTCAAATCTACCACTGACACCCCGTTGTCTTTATGGATGAGAGCAGGTTCACAATGAGCACATGTGACAGAGTCATACTACTGCGTGCAATCTGTAACGCCACGCCAGCAGAGGGAGCCCGCACCTGAATTCTGACTGTGACCTGTTCACTCTGCAACTACTTCCTGTTTGGTAGCCATATTAAGCATGGCTTGACCAAACAGGCCTTGCGAAGTATTGCCAGTTTCACTGCCTTACCGAGCGTTTACCTGTTCACTGAATATTGCCTTGTTTTTGACCCATTGCCTGATTATCTCGTTCTCTGTTTCTGGATTACCCCTTGGACTTGTTTGTCTGTTGGATTGCTATTGTGGTTTTGACTCTTTGCCCGGCTTCTAGCTATATCACCCTGTGGCCCAAGACTGGTTGCCCACTCAAGCTAAGCAGGGCTGAGCCTGGTTAGTACCTGAATGGGAGACCTGGGAAAAACTAGGTTGATGGTGGAAGAGGTGTTATGAGGGCAGCAGGGGGTGCTCACCCTGTGGTCTGTGTGGGTCCTACCGCCCCAGTATAGTGACGGGGACACTGTACTGCAACAAGCACCGTCTTTCAGATGAGATGTTAAACCGAGGTCCTGACTCTCTGGTCATTAAAAATCCCAGGATGTCCTACGCAAGAGTATCCTGGCATCCTGGACAAATTTGCCCATTGGCCTGGGTCCATCACAGCCTCCCCCCCATACTCTAATTGGCTTCATTGCTCTTTCTCCTCTCCACCATTCAGCTGGTGTGTGGTGAGTGTTCTGGCGCAATATGGGTGCTGTTGCATAATCCAGGTGGTGGTTGAGGAGATTCCCCCCTACTACGTAAAGTGCTTTGAGCTCTGTAAAAGCGCTATATAAATATAACGATTCTTCTTCTTCTCTTTGTTATTGATATGGATTTCCCTAATAAAACGTCCGCACATGGATTCTAACACGGCTTTAGCCTCATCCTTACACAACCTCATCGAACATGACCAGTTTTGCGGGGGGGTCAGTGATGGTCTGGGGAGGAATGTCGTTGAAGGGTCGTATAGACCTCCTCATCCTAGGCAATGGTTCCCTTTCTGCTGTTAGATACCGAGATTAAATCCTCAGAGCCATTTTCAGACCTTATGCTTGTGTAGTGGATCCTGGGTTCCTCCTGGTGCATGATAATGTGCTAGAGTGTGTAGGCAGTTTTTATTGGCCATTGACTGGCCCTCAGGTTCCCCAGACCTAAAACCAATTGAGAACATTATGTATGGTTAAAAACGGGGTGTCAATACTGGTCCAGGTCTGGGAGGAGATCCCTCAGGACACCATCCACAATCTCATCAAGATGGCATCATGAGTGTATACATGCACTTGTAACTTCAAAAAACTTTTGAACTTTGAACGATTTGTACATTGACTTTTGGTGTGATTTGAATCCAGCCCTTTTGGTTTACATTGACTGTTGTCACATAATTTTGTTCTTAAGAATGTATATAAATAAAGATTTTCAGATTGAATATTTAATTCATTGAGATCCACTATGTTATGTAAGTGTTCCCTAATTTATTGGAGCTGTGAGTGTGTGTGTATATGTATATAGTTGGGTGAACTGTTTATGTAAATGTATGCATTTTTGCGTAACAGCGTTCAGGGAAATTTATGAATGACACGTGAAGGACCTTCGCCTTGTTTCCATTGATGAAAGTTTTTGTTGATATGTGAGAAGACAGCTGTATATGTGGGTGTGGGTGGGTGGGTGTGTGTGTGCGTGAGTGAGTGTGTCAGGAAGCTCTGTGGATGTTTTACAAGGCAGCACATTTAGTTCTTTGTAGTTTACACTAACTTATGCAATCATGTAATAGAATTGGTGTCACTGTGAATGAAACACACCAAACTGGATAGGCCAGATGAAGGGGAAGAGGCAGTTTGCTCACACGCAACACATACACCTGTGTTGCCGCTCTGCAATTCTCTCTCTCATTTTATTCTGTGCTGGCCACTGTGACAGTGCAAACAATGCAATGCAATGAGCAAGAAATAGCTGAGAGCTTGCACACTAGCTGCAGTGCTCTATTTAGTTCAAGCATGTGAAAGTACTTGTGAGTCAGACAGAACTGTATTGTTATTGTTCTTTGTCAGTGGACATGGAAGCTGATTTCGAGTTTCTGTTGAGTTTGTATTGTCTCTGTACTGCCATTACTTATGTTTGGTCCACCCTAGCAACTCCCTAACGACCATGTTCTCACGTAAGGTCCAAAGACGGAGCGAGAAGAAAGGGAGTAACTTATTTAGAGAGCCATGGCTTTTATTGATATTAGATTTTCAAAATCTTTTTATGGTTTTTTTTTTCAGCATGGGTTTTACTTTTATTGACATGAAATCTGTTGCTGAAATGGCTTGACTAGTTATGAATGAAATATTTCTGTGTGCACTCAGGTCACGCTTCATGTTGTTTACATCAAGCATGAACTTAACCCTCTCGTGCAAGATAGTCTGCACTTTAAGAGATTAAGCTATTTGAATTAAAGGCTCCTTTAATATGGACCTTTATTAAGAATCAGATTATTATTTGAATATTAATTGTGAATATTTCTATATTCACATTATTTATTGTGAATATTTCATTCAGTTTATTTAACTGTGTCTATACAGTGTAGTTCACTTATCTCGAGTCACAGTTAACTCACCAATCCTATTATGTTGACGTTTTTGAAGTGAAACTGCCAAACTTCCTATTTGACTTAGTATTTTAGATTCTTTAATGTCGATTCGTTAATGTCGCCGAAATCTGATATCTCGAGCACAAAAGAGGGACAAAATCGCCACTTCACATGGTTAATTCTTGACTAATTTGCATACCTAGTTTGCCTTGCACATGGATAGTGGTTCACTCACTCCAATGACATTTTTTTGTGTGAATGCCGATCGCTTCATCAAACAAATCACGG
The DNA here is from genome assembly GCA_037043235.1 of Rhodeus uyekii. Classification (NCBI taxonomy): domain Eukaryota; kingdom Metazoa; phylum Chordata; class Actinopteri; order Cypriniformes; family Acheilognathidae; genus Rhodeus; species Rhodeus uyekii. The sequence continues at coordinate 1,092,782 of JAWRVZ010000045.1, forward strand.
CAACACTGTTGTGTAAAAAGACACCAAAAACTCGAGCATGTACATTCTCATTTAATAACTCACATCATGTACATCAATACATTTTCATTTTTCTTCTTTGCGAGGGTTGTTGTCTTTGGCGCTCTGACAGCTGGTGCTGATAGGCTGTCTGACCTGTCAATCATGCAAGAAGACGTGATTGGCTGTACTGCCATGAGGGCGGGCTCTTCTCATCTCATCCAACACGCTTCTTAAAGGGACGAGCAGCACAGGGTGACACTGCCTTTTCTTTTTCTTCTAATTCTGACTTGTGTTTGTTTTCTTATTGTTTGAATTTCACACACAAGCACTGTGTACTGAGCCTGAACAGTTATGGATAATTGAAGTCATGCGAGCAACATTTGAAATTCGTCGACATAACCGAACTCCACTGTATATTTATAGTTTATTCATTATCTTTATTGTGCTTATTATTTTTCAGATAATGTATGTCATTGAATATTCATCTGTGGTTCCTCCATCTACCTGAAATACAGAGTGTTAAGCTGTGAGATCACCTCTCTCCTCATTATTTGTGCTGTGACAAATAGCATGCATAAATAAAAATCCCAGGGTGGATCACTTGTCCATTATCTAATCAGAAATTGACAGTCCAAAAGCCTCTCCAACACTATTTATCATCTCACTTCGTCTCACATTGATTCATCCATTGGGGTTGTATGGATTACTGTAGTAATGTGCTGTTTGAAGCTTCAGCTTTTAGGACCTTCCATGAGCTTGCATTATATGTGTACCCCGAGATAATTAATTTTTCTGAAAACCTTAGTTTGTGTTCATCTGAAGAAGGAAAGTCATAGATGGCATGAGAGTAAAAGATGAGTAAATGGTGAAATATTTTAAATAGTAAATATTTTATTTAAATTTTAGAGGAGGAAGAAGTCAAGCAAGACAGGGTTCAAAACATGCTACTAAAGCATTTGAAATTAAATGATGAAAAAATACTTTAAAACTTATAAGAAGTGTTTTAAATCTAGCACTGACTGTGTGAATTTTCTACATTAATAAAGAATAAGAAATGGTGATGATGTCATGGTTGATTCTACTGAAGATAATTACGATTTGCCATCATATGAAGGAATAAACAAGCAATTGGGAATCATTGAGTTAGCCAGTCTGTCTGAATAATTAATAGGTTGTTGGTTTGATCAACTATCTAGTCAAACGTGTTTAAGCATTTCTGTTTGTTAAGACTTGTTAAGACTTTCTTAAACTTATATATCACAGTATCCAAATCCATGACACTTTTAGTGTGCAGGAGTAATTGACACATTAGAGCAGGGGTGTCAAACTCATTTTGGTCGGGGGGCCGCATACTGCTTCATCTGATGTCAAGGGGGCCAGACCAGTGAACTCGTAGCAAAATTACATAGAACTAACAATAAGTCCACTTTTTTTGTATTAGTGCATTATATTATAAATTATATTAAATTATAAAAATCTTTAAACTAAATGAATGATAAATGAATGATGATTGTCCTTTTACAAAATATATTATGAACAACCTACGTAGTATGTGCAATTTCAAAAACACCATTACTCAGTTTAACATTTATTTAAGTGCATTATGCATAAAAAAATTGTCAGTTATTTTACAATGATGATGTTTCAGTTTTGTGGAATTTAAAAACACTGTCCTGCATGTTAACATAAATCAAATATCAATTATTTAAAATTCATTTTTCAACTCTGGGAAGCAATTCTGAACACATTGAACGAATTGACTTCACACACTTAAAATCGTAAGTGGCAGCTGTTTTAAAAAATATATTTTTTTGTAAAATTTGCAAGTTTATACATTTGTGTGTTTTTTTTATGTAAACAAATTAACTTATCAATTTGCGAAAACTGCAATTTGCTAAAGACCTGAAATCGTTTCTCAAACTCCCTCAGCAACTCAGAAATATTGTCTTTGTACTGCTTCACGTCAGGATGAACGCTTGCTGCACGTAACTGGCTTTCACTGCAGCCTCACTGCAGACATGTTCCTCAGACCTACCAACATTTCATTTACCTTCTGTATTCTCAGTTTCCCAATCCGTGGATAGGAAGAGGTCAATTTTTCTTGAAAAATCCGACACTTTGTGTCCACTTCTCTCTTTTTTGACAAAGAAATTTCGACGATGAGGTTGCCAGGGCCAACAGGAAAGCGCGTAAGCTGGCAGAACTAAACGCCTCTAAGACCCTGAAGCTCAGTGCTGCCATCTGCTGTTAGTTCCGCCGAAAATAAAAAAATATTTTTTTCCATATTGCAGATTTTTCTCCCGGGCCGGACTGAACCCCCTGGCGGGCCGGATCCAGCCCGCGGACCGTACGTTTGACACCCCTGCATTAGAGCAATAAATCAAATGAAGGTTGCAACACAGGATAATCCGAATGGTGGATAAGCAGTCCCAAACAAGTTCCAAAGAAATTCAAGCTGTCCTGCAGGCTCAGGGTGCATCAACTATTCGTCAACATTTGAATGAAATGAATTCCGAGGAGACCCAGGAGGACCCACTGCTAACACAGAAGCATAAAAATGCCTACGGTTTGCCAAAATGTACTTGAGTATGCCAAAATCCTTCTGGGACAATGTCTTGTAGACAGATGAGACAAGATATGTATTTTTGGTAAAGCATATCTTTCTACTGTGTAACAAAAATGGAATGAAGCCTATAAAGAGAAGAATACAGTACCTACAGTCAAATATGATGGAGGTTCAAATATTTTTTGGGGTTGTTTTGCTGCTTCTGGCACTGGGTGCCTTGACTGTGTACAAGGCATCATGAAATCTATGGATTTTGGGTCGCAATGTAGGGCCTAGTGTCAGAAAGCTGGGTCTGCATCCGAGATCATGGGTTTTCAGCAGAACAATGAAAACCCAAACAAACTTCAAAAAGCACCCAGAAATGAATGGCAACAAAGTACTGGAGAGTTCTTAAGTGGCCAGCAATGAGTCCAGATCTTAGTCCCATTGAACACCTGTGGAAAGATCTTAAAATTGCTTTTGGGAAAAGGCGCCCCTCTAACATGAGAGACCTGGAGCAGTTTGCAAAGGGAGAGTGAAACATTTCCAGATGAGAGTGTAAGAAGCTTATTGATGATTATAGGAAGCAATTTATTTCAGTTATTTTTTTCCAAAGGTTGTGCGACCAAATATTAAGGTAAGGGTGCCAACAGTTGAGTTTTTTGTGAAATCGCTTATATTACATACATACATTATATATATAGAATGTCACTGTGAAAGTGACTCATTTCGTAGATATAAGATTTGAATTATATTGCCCACTCCTCCTTGTTGGGTAGCAGGAAAAGTTCCTACATTTTTACACATGGTTTATTTACCACAGTATGCTGTAGTGTAACCTGGGGTCTCATTTATAAAGCGTGCGTACGCACAAAACGGGACTGGAAACGTACGTACGCCAGTTTCCACGCAAAGGTTGTGATCTATAAAAAACAACTTGACGGGAGAATGTGTGCACATTTTAGCAAACTTTGACCCGTGACATCTGCGATTTATAAAGGGAATGTTCCTGACAGGTGTGCATACACACGGTTTTATAAATCTGAATATTTTTTGCCGTATAGCATTTTTGGCTTTTGGGCGCACGTAAACTTTTAGTAGTGATCCTACACACAGTTTTATAAATGAGACCCCTGGTCAGAAATAAGTATAGAAATGGCACACAGACAACACTTAAAACGTCAATTTGAAAAGTTGGTGGTAAAGTCAGGTGAAGTAAAAAACTATTGTTTTAAAACAGTTGTACACGCCTAAATGTTCTTTGCATTCTGAAAAGATCCTGATAGATTTCAGTGGTACTTCTCTGAATGGAATATTTTATATGTATTTGTATTTGCCCATCTCAGCACAAGTTCCCCAAACAGGAGTAGCATTACTATTTACTTTTGTAGTCTTATTTTGTTTTTATAATACTGCCCTACCTTTAGGATTGTTCTTTTCTTGACAGTCAGTCGTTGTAGTGACAGTGGTAAATATCTCTTATATAATTTACAGCCAATAAATAAAGTTGAGCCTGGTGACGGATTGTTTTGTTTGTGTCTAAAGCAGTAAAAGCTCCCTTTTTTATACATTTTTTAGTGGCTCAAATAATTAGCCTATGTGTTTGTTTATAAGAGATATTTGTGTACGTTTTCGATTGTGAAAAACGATTGTGATTTTGTACTGTTAATATAATTTGCATAAGCCTTTCCATGAATTGGCTACTAAAACAACACTGACCATGCATGCAAATAAATAACGCAAGTACAATTTACTGACCGCCTCCCTCCCGCTCAATAATATGCTGTTCATTTATACTTAATTTTACTTGCAACTGAGGACTAAAATAGATGGCTTTTGAAGAGCTAGCTCTTATTTATATAGATCCTAAGGCCATCAGATCATTAGAGGTAAACAAACAGTATGCTGATTTGAATGATCTTGTGTCATTGATGCACGATCATGCAAGATGTTGGAATCCCTTTTTTTTAGAAGTGTTTAATTGTACATTGCTTTTGATAGAGACGATTTGGAAATTGCTGCTTGTATAAATATAATTTTCTTTTTCTTATTTGTACATAGATTCTTTTCTTTTTCTTATTTGAATGATTTGTAAAGAGTGATTTATAATCATAATGTGTGTGTTAATATGATCTGTATTGGTGACGTGATTAACTGGCACCATAAGGAGACGGAATGACTTGTTGTTCTCGACAAGCCACGTGAAAGGTCACTAACCCGTCAACCATGTGATCAACGAAGATATGCTTCAGACTGTCTGCTCTTGTGTGGAAAATTACTAGTTTTTTTAATCTTTCTTTCTTTCTTTCTTAGCCAATCAGAATCATTTAACCGTCATCATTGACGTAGTTAGTACCCTCTGTTAGAGTATAATTGCTGTAACAATGTTATTGTATGTGGGGCGGCCTACGAACTCCATGTGAGACCTTAAGCTTCTGCTGATGAAACTCCAAACCAAACTTCACTGAAATGTATTCTATTGACTGCACTTCTGACTCCTGGTCTTCATTCAACATATCTGGTCCTTGGGTCTTAACTGTAATTCCCCTAAAGTTAATGGTGGAGAGTGCATTGGCATTTCATTCTTTGGTGACATCCCTGGTCGAACAACAAACAAGGTTGAAAGTATTAGGGCTGTCTGAGTGGAAAAGACTGGAAAAGGGATCGGGATGGCATCACTCAGACGTGAGTGTTGAAAATTACACCGGCCATATAATATGCAATTTAATATGGTAAGTGGTAGTGGCTAGATTACAGGAGTGCCACATGGTGTAATAGTTGTTTTAAGTTACTAAGAAAGGCTTTAACTTATGAAAATACCTAACTTGATTATAAATCACTCTTTACACTTTTTTAAAACAACAATGGTCAACCAGATTTATTTTCATTAGAAAATTTAATTATTAGTCTAAATTATATTAATGACTAAATGTTTGATCAAATAAATCCAGCCACGGTAACAATAAAATAGTTTTTTTTTTAAACATTAAAAAAACTTACCAAAACCAAACTTTTGAACGGTAGTGTAGGACTATGTGTATTAGTATTAAGGTCAGGTGGAAATTTGTTCACTGTAGTCGCTAAAGATAATCATCTGTAGTTTATATGCCTCAGGGGGAAATTATTTGTATTGACATCACTGTTTTAGGGAAAGAACATTCACATTAAATTTTCCACAAGTGTAACATGTCACTCCGACGTCATTTTTTGCCATCCGTAAAGCCTTTTTATAAAACATTCATCACTGTGTGGTTTCTTCAGAAATGCGCTGGTGGTGTGATACAAGAGCATCATTGTTCAGCAGGAGTTTCCCTCTTATCACTCAGAAAGGGACTCAGTATCAGGAAGACATCTGTCGTTAAATACCTCATTAATGTCTGTCTAAAGTTCAATATGAACCAGAGAGGCCATGAGAACGATATGTTTTACATTGCCTCAATGATCATATTGACATGCCCATTGAGGTCAAACAAGCATCCAAAAATATTTTGGACAGTTGGCATTGTTGTGTGTGCATCATAAATGTGCTAAATGTAAATTGAATTGTAAATGTTGAATGTTCCTCAATTTGACTTTATCTTTTAACACTTTTATTCAGCAAGGATGTCTTAAAATAACTTTTTCGTCCTCTTCTCCACCCATGCTAGGAAGGCCAGATGCTAAGGAAATTGATACAGGTTTGGTGCCAGGAGTTGGCATACACCTCAGACTTCAAACATGGACTCCAAATTCCAGAATACTCACACACGGCAGCTCTTCAAATCGCTGGTCTTCTGATCACACACACCTGATATCAATTCACACACATACTCAGACACACTTTATACAGAGACTCATGTGTTCCCACTTCTTGTGCAGTATATCATGGTCCTCCGTGGGAATCATCCATGACTACTGCTGGATTATATCAGGGCTCTCAAACAGAAGATGCTGATTATGGAAAAAGGAAGACTCTCGGGTGAGTTGTTTGTCTGACCAGGATAGATGGGGATTGTGAATTTTCATCCAAGAAATGGCCAGAGTTTTGGGATACATGGTATAGGAGACTTGGTTATCAGCAGAGAAATGTAGTCTTGATGATGAAAAGAAGTGGTAAAGTGTGGTGAGTGATGAATCCTCCAATAGAGCCACCATTGAATCTTTCTGGGCTTGGGCAGAGGTTCCATGGGAATATTAAATTGTAGCGGTTTCCTGGTCAGTGAAGTTTCCTCCTGAGTTGATTGGTTATTGGTAAAATAAAAGCAAAAAATGTGGCTCCTGGTAACGTACAAGCATTGCCATTATTTGAAATTGAATTTTGAAGTAGAACCAGTTGGAGAACCTAGGGAACACTCTTGGACTTGATGGCCTGCCTGTCCACAGTAGAAACGGCAGTTATGATGCTGTCTCTCCCGTTCAGTTTCATGTCTTGCTCGACCCAACTGTATGGGTTCCCCTGACATAATTGGATTTGGACAAGTCACTCAGAGATTAGATTGAGGACAGTTCAGAAGTAATAGGTCCAGACGGATCTCAAGATCTATGAGTAAGTCAAGTGTAAGTAGTTCATCTCAGCAAGCCAGCTCTGTGAGGACATTTGAGTTGAGATCTTGAGTTCCTCCAATTTCCTGATAGATCTTTAGCATTTCGGAACAAGGTGCGAGAATCATTTCGATCTGTGGCAACCTGGCGCACTACTTCTCCAACCAGTCTATCTCAACTGCACCAGTCTATCTCAACTGCAACGGCTTCATATTCCGATCAAGTTCGGCGTATACATGTGACACTGTTTCTTTATATTCAGCATTTCGTGCTTAGTCATGATTCTGTTTGGCTTTGTTCATCTAGTCAATCAAGGCCCATGATCTATCTTGAATCCATTCTGACTTCTGCCTTCCTCTCTTTCGCCCGATCACTTCTTGCACACATGTGGTCTCCATCTCTGCCATGTCTGCTAAACCTTGGAATCGATTTGAGAAGTTGATGGGTGAAAACACCTGTAATATTTCAGTCTTTAAGATCTTTAATTGTGAATGGTCAAATGGTTTCAGTTTGTCTTTCATGGGGCCTTGAGATTTGTATGGACCAGATCAAACGATACGAAGACCCTCGTGTCCCGCAGAGCCGTCCTCCACTGACCACGTTTGCATCAGTCGTCGATCTCATTAAATGTGAAGACTATGTCATCCTGTAGATTAACTTACACCGAGGTTATGTATGCAAAACATCATCAACCGTTCATCATTTCCTTACAGGTGTTTCAAGGATGAGAAAAGTCCAATGGTTTCTTCAAAACCCTGGTAGTCACGGCTTAACTGAATTTACATGAAATTCATAGAAAGTCCTTTGGGATGTACTGGAGGAGACTTTACAGAGTGCTGGACTCTTGCATTGTTAATATAAGTTCTTGACCAAAAATGTATACACCTCTTCATGGAAATTAAATGAATGTTTGTGTTTGCTTTTGATCAAATAAATGCAGCCTTGATGAGCATAAGTTACTACTTTTAAAAGACATGAACTGATCATATGAAGGTCATAGACACCTGACATACTTTACCCCTGATCCTCACAATAATATGAGAAGAAATTACAATTGGAACATACTTCATTTTAGCTGCACTTCTTCGTTATAGCAATGACATTTTAACAGCTTTTTTTGTCTGTGTACACAAACCATAGCAGCAGGACCATAACTACAGTATGATTTTATAGCTACTTTATATTGTATTTTATCTAAATTGTATTTATAACTGAGCATGGAGTTGCTTTCTCCGTGAAGGATGTGTGTCATGTGCATGGAAATTCTTGCTGGTCTTTTCCATCAGGATCAACATTGCAAACATACAGACATAATCGTATGTGTTGTTGGGTGTGGAATGTGTGTCCATAAGCCCATCTGGTTTATTATGTGTTCGTAAACCTCTTACTCCATGACTCTAATGGAAATGTTGACTCAGGGAATCAACAGCCGGAGGAGGGAGAAAACAGCCAGTGTTCAGCTGGAATGACTCAAGTGTTGAATGATATACATTCATTAATTATAAAGAATACAGGAACTTCCTACATTCTCAATCTCTGACTGAGGGCCTCGTTCTCGTTCTCTGTCCAAATCTTCATCCAGGTAACCAGTGCTGTCATAGTTCAATGGACTTTTATCTAGTGGTTAAATGCTTGGCATGTTGCTATGGTGGCCCAAGTCTTAATGATAATCCTAACTCTAAGTCCTACTATATCATATTCGATACAGGACTTCTAAATTATAAATATGATCCAAACTTGACTGCATGCCTGCTGCCTCTGGTAGTTGATACCTTTTCATATAATTCTCTTTTATGTGAAATCATTTGTGTTTTCATAAAGTAAACATAAGAATAACTTCAATGATGTTAGCAATATTTTCAAGATGAGCATTTACTGGACTGAAGCTCATAGGTTTACTTGATTTATTCATGCATCACTTTTTGTAACATTTGGCCCTCAAAACTGCTTGACTGTGAGAATGAATATGACACTTCATTATTCATAGATCATCCCTTACAATGAACTCTGTTAAAAAAGCTACATATGGCAATATTTCTGTTCCATAAACTTTACTTACTAACCTGTTTTAACACCTTTTCCGCTTTTACAACATTTCAATAGCATTTCAACAGCAGCTTTGAACTCTGTCAAAAAGTATATCGACGTAGCATTGCACAGAATTATTTTTTCAGTTAATGATCCCATTGTCCATTTATTTATTTATTCATCATTTGGTAATTATGAAAGTGAAAGCTGAAAGTGTGTGATTATATGTTGTCTACAAAGGATTATTCATAAAGAGCAACTATCCTTTCTAATAAGTCTAACATTTCTCAAAATTACCAACTATTAATTTCTTTTAGAAATTTCATTTGCAATAAATGCATTGCTAAAAATATTGTCAAATCAACATGATCATGTGTTTTTTTTTTTTTTTTTTTTTTTTTTTTATTTGCTTTGATTGTAAAATGAAAGCAAATCTAGAAATGCCACTTTCAGTGCAGGTGAGTAATAAAATAAACTATTTTTTCTCTTGTTTGATTGCTTTTTCTTAATTATATCATTTGGCTTTTGAGTACAGTAATGCAAGATTCCAGAAATGAAACTTAATGATTTAATTTTGGCAATACAAGTTTTAACTTGCTGTTGCCAAACAGACAGTGGCGTGAGCCGAGGCGACATTTCCCAGCTGTACACAACATTTGTAAGTTGTTTTTTCATGAGAACAGGTGTGTTAAGATTTCTTCCCAACCACAGTATGTTCGTGTAAGGTGCTGAAAATTATGCAATATCAGCCGATCTTGAGTTATATAAATGACTGCATTGACCCAGAGTGCAATGCTACTGTTGACTGCTGACAGGTTGAAGCCTTTTTTCAAATTAACGTGTGAAACTGACAGTTCAAACACTAACTGCAACATTAGGAACATCTGACATATAGCATTTGCTTTTCTCATACAATACATTTTCATGTGTGATGCATGATGGTTCTGATCTTAAAGAGAATAAAGGAGCCATGCCCTCATGAACTTGCTTGATCTCTTGTTGCGCAGGTGTTATCTGAGATATTTAAACATAAGGTGACCCAAACGCCGGGCTGTCTGTGGGGGAGGCTTGTGCTGAACACAGAGATCGCGTGAGACTGCACACATGACCACCCACTGAGATGAAACGCAAAACTGAGCGCTGTGTGTCTGTGGTGGTTGGAGAAGAGCAGCTAAAAGGTTTCCGGTGTCATTTCTTATGGCCTTTAACACATGCAGTAAGTGTTAAGAGCTTTGACAAATGATGCAAATTTTCAAGTCAACATATATAAAACTCAGTATTAAATAGTAGAAATGGAATTCTTACTTGTAACTAATTGCATGAGACTGCTTATTGCATTTTTACTAGGTAAAAATGGAAGTATTACAATGTGAATTATTTAAAATACCATTTTGATATTGCATGGAAATGTTATTCAAATCAATGTAAATACAGCTTTGCTTGTTAAAATTGAAATATGACTTGAAAATATAAGTAATGGTCATTATAACTACTCAGAAACACTAAATATACAATTAAATTTCAGATGTCTTTTTTGTTGTACTAAATATCATTTAGCATTTAAAATGGCCTCAAATAAATTATGCATTTCTGACATTTGTTTGAAAATAACAAAATCTGTCATGACAGCTCTTGGAGTGTTGGGCAGGGTAATGACCATTTTTATATGTTTGTTTTGGCAGAATTAATCTGCTGCCACTGTTAGTGCTTCTTCTGGTGTATTCATGCATGATACGGTGCTCAAAACAAGTAAGACATACTGGTGCTGTATAATACGGCATACATTAATTACCAGTAGCAGTTCTATACAGATGGAGCTGGGGAAGGTGCAGGGTTTCTGAAAGCAAATTGATGAAAAAGTTAAGCGGTGAGCTCATTGGCTGCTAATACAGCAGGAACCAATCAGATTCAGTTTCAGCCTAAACGGAAAGGTGTGATTGCAAGCAAGTTGAATCAAGACCATCTCAAGTTTCATGACAGAACTTTGTATTTAAATCCTAAATCAGCCATGGCTTGTCTGTATGGGCAGGTAAGGCAGAGCCACGCCAACATATTCATCCAAACATAGACCTCAATGTGCACTGAATTAATAATTGATTATAGATGCAAAAAATACTACATGAAGGCAGTTCAAGATGACGTTCTTTGCATTTGTTGTGTACTACTGTCAATCATTATCAGAGCGCCACCCTCAGGCTGAATAATGCAAGGGCATTAGAGTTTCTCTTAGGTGTTCAGCAAATAGGACATAAAGCTTACAAAATGTTTATCATAAACTAGTGCTAAGACCCAGAATCTGCCCTACCCAAATGTACGCCCAGGAGCCGCGACCGAGTGCCCAGTCCTGTTCCTGCGATCTACTTACCTGCAGATTTCAGATCGAACACACCTGTAATTACCAAGCACTCCTGAACATCTTAAATAGCTGGTTCAGTTGTGTTTGATCAGTGCTGATCTTTGCACTGTAAACCCTAACGCTCAAAATAATGAATTGTTTTGTGTAGAGCAAACTTAAGAGATTTGCTCAAACAAATGAACTTTGAAAGTGTTGAGTCCTTTCTTTTTCTTTTGAGTTTAATGAACTTGCTTCTTTTAATTTAGAAAATCTTTTAACTGAAACTTGTCTGGGATTTCTATTTTCCAGCATGCCTTGCCATGGCACACAAAAGAGAATGCTAAATGCTAAAGTGAAGTGTTGTATAATGTTAAGTGGGAGATTTTAGTGTGTAATGTTTTGCTATATGTTAATTTCTGTTATGTTGGGGTTAGATGAGTGGAGAATGAGCTTTCCTTAAGAACAGATATGTTAAATGTTCTACATTGCTGTACTCATTCAGCATCTGCAATGCTAATCAACGCAAGCTAGCATTTATAGAAGTGGCTAAATATAACTAGCTATGTTTCTACTACTAATAATATAATATTTGTTGGGTTTTGTGACTTATTCAGGTTTACGGCGTTTACATTAGATCTCCAGGAACAGGATTGGGATACCAATAAAGTTATTCGTGCAGTTAATATTACTCATAATATTGCTTTGTCATTTCAGATTTGAAATCCTAAACAAAACTGGATTATTGCTAATAATGCTTATGATACGGATGGTTATATGCATCCATCAGAAGGACTACATCAGTGAACTGAGATGTGTAGTTGTATAATTGCTGCAGTGTTTGTTTTGGTAGCCATAACTCTCTCACACTTCCACTCCCTGAAACTTCTGTTTACAGTATGTGTTTTGAAAGGAACGCTACATGAACAGGAATTGTTGAAACAGAGACTGGAATCCGTGTTATGAGCAGAATCTACATGCGTGAGAAATGCTCCAATTTCTGATCATGTCTAAAACGAGAGCAGAATGCAGTGACACATTTTTGCGTGTCAACGTTTGGCGCTCGGCCAGGTGTGAGTGCACGCAAGGTTACGTAATGAATGATACACGAGAGAGGGAGTGAGAAGTGTCATTTTAATGCTTGAAATAACAATGCATGACACTTCCTCTGGATACACTAACTGCTCTCAATGTCTTCCTCTGCATGCAAGCTGCATAGCAATCATCAACAGATAACAGATCTGCTTGCACGGCTGGGCGTTTTTTTTTTTTTTTCTCATATTTCACGCAGTTGTTTTGATTTAATACCAAGAACCCTGCAAGACATAACTACTAATTAAACCATTTTAGAGGCCACTTTTTTCAAATGAAAACTTTTCATGCATTTTGGTCGTTCATTGAGGGCCTGAAAACTCAAACTTTTGAAAACTTCTTTAAAGTGCACGTTTTTGTTGTGTTGTGAAAACGGTGATGTCATGCACATGCATATTACAGTCTATAGGCGTGTTTCTTTATAAAGTGACATCGCCAACCACTGGTCTAGATTTTGTCATTCGCAGATCCGTGTGAACGGGGATCGTTTTGACAACGTTAATGCAAAGAAATCCTTTTCTGTTTTTAGTAACAGAAAAATTGTCATGCAAATGTACATTAGATGGTATACGGGTATGCTGAGAGTAGCCACAAGTGTGATTAATCACATTTCACATCCAGAAAGTGTTAAAATAGTCTTTTTTTGTCTTTGTACCTGTGGAAGCGATCCATGATTGTTGAACTCTGTGCTGACTAGTGTGCAATACATTAGTCAGTGGTCTAGGACCATTCGGGCTGTGGATTGCAGCTAATCTATGGAACGCAGACAACAAATTGAGGAATACAGGTGAAAATTGGACCTCTCTGGAGTCGTTTAGAGTTATATAGGTCATACCACAGAGAATGAAGATCATGGGGAAGTCCCAGACTACTTTGTTTACAGCTTCATTTTTATTCGAAACTTTTAAATGTTGTTTACATATATTTATATACACTTTGGCTAACCATTGTGTTTGAAATGTACAATATAAATAAACTTGCCTTGCCTTATCATTTAGTTTATTTATCGGTTGATTGGTTAGGAAGGGAATATTTTATTTGATAAGTGATTTTAAGTAAATGCTGTGTTGTTTTTAATACTTTTTGTCTAATGCAATGAAAGCTATTCATTTTTTATAGTGCCGTAAGTTTCTGAATACTTCATGGGCCACTGTTTATGACGAAAGGCTGCTCTTGCAGTTCTTTTTAAATAAATAACAAACCACAAAAACTTGAAATGTGAATGTTCCTTTTGGTGAGTGAAGAGCCCTGAAGGTGTATGTATGCTGAAAAAACAAAAAAGTACAATTAGAGCGAGGCCATTTGAGGTGAGATTGCACTGAGAAAATGCTGATAAATGGAATGATGGGTAATTTCTGCACTGCATCAGGCTGCAACTTGCTTCTCTTAGTGAATACTCTGCGGCTTTGGGTTTGTTTAATTACAACAATGTAAAATTAACACAGCTGATGGGATCCAATCATCTAATTTCTTACCAATGTACAAATTCCAAGATGATTTATTGTAAATTATAAAAACGTCAACTAGTATTATGCTTTCCTCAAAGATGCAAATTCTTTTTTTTAAAATAATATACATTTACAAGTTTCTTTTTGTCATGATTTAAAAAACAAAACAATATCAGCATATGTGTTTAGAAAAACTTGAGGATGAGGAAATAATCTCATTTTCAGGGAAGATATTTCAGAGTTTAAGAATAATTTCTAAAGGCTCTTCTTTCATTCTCTACGATACGGTAGCAGCATACCATACAGATGTTGAGATAGGAAGACATTCCGTTTTGTTTCACAGTAGAGGATATCCTTCAACCCAAAAGCTTAACTGAAAGAGACACAAGTTTCATTATTAGTCATGATGGACAGAGTTTTAGTGATGTGGTTGAATTTGAGTGTTCAGTCTGCAATAATGATGCCCTCATGTGGCCATGAATGTGATGAGCAAGTTGAATTTATACATACAGTGCGTGTGTGCGTGTGTGTGTATATATATATTTCCTGTAGCTCAAATAGTGGAGTGTGGCACTAGGTCACAGGTTTGATTCCCATGGAAAGTAGGAACTGATTAGAATGTCAATGTGTATAATGTAACGCGTGTCTGCCAAATGCGTACAATTTCTTACAAATAAATAATAATAATAATAATGAAAAAATAAAATGTATATGTGACTGTGTGTTGATTTCTCTCTGCCCTAGCTAGATGTAAACCAAACTGGCCACTGGAGACTGAAGCACACTCACATCTCACACGTACACTATCATGAGGAGGAAACCTTAGACAGGCGAGGTTAAGTTCAGACATGGGTGTTTTTCTTTTTCTTCGAAGGCCAGCACATGTAATCTGATAAGAACCTGAAAAGAGCATGATTTTTGATCACGTAACCACATTCATAGCTGCCAGATTTTCCACCTGATTACAGTGTCGTGGGGTATAAATGTGGCCTTCTGCCAGAAAAGTGCCTATTAATATAAATAATTTATTATTAATAAGGATTAATATATTTACTTATGTTGCAGAATGCAGCTTTTACAACCCAATTTTACAATTTACTTTTTTTCATTTAGCAGACGCTTTTATCCAAAGTGACTTACAATTTGAGGAAAACAAAAGCGATTCATCCTGAAGATAATGAATTCCAATAATTGTAATTTTAATATATAAATCATTTTTATAAAACTAGTAAAATAAGACTTAATCACACAGAACCTTCTGTGAATTCAATGATCAAATTAGTGAAATATAAAAATAAATAAGCATTAAAAAAATACCACTTCCAATAATAACAGCCGAAAAATTATAAATAATTATATGCACTTCATAATGATAGTTTTACTTGGATAAAATATTAGCAAAAGTCTTGCCTGATCTAGCAATTTCAATAGGCTGACATACCCATGACTGTGTCTTAAGACCTAATTAATCAACTTCTGTCTAAATAGACAAATCTACGTTTTTATGACTTATTGAAAAGTTAAGAACAGTCTTAAAGAAGGATAATCCTCTCTCTCGCTCTCTCAACTACATCTCCCATGATGCAAAGCGGACACACTACATGTCTGACGTCAGTAGCCGGACTTCCACGTGTTCGGAACTGTAGTTAATATCGTACGATTATGTGTAATATGATGGAAAGTCGAGGGGTTTTATCGATTATATTCGACTTGGATAACACGCTGGTCGATACAGCTGGCGCAGGACGAATTGCCATTCAAAAGGTAAATGCATAAATATGAATGCTCAATATAATGCTCAAGCTGACTTCTGTGGTGTTTGTACACATGCATATTCCATGACTTTTGAATTTTGAATTGGTGCAATATACAATTTATACAAGCTATACGATACCATAATTTGAATAGCTATATACTATTTATTAAAAATATAAAATAATAGACTTTGTCATTTATAAAAAATCCAAACATTTTTAGTCCTGCAAAGTCAGTCCAAAAAAATGCCATACTACTATATATTTGTTACATACTCTCAAGTATATATCAAAATGCTATGGTGTTACCATATTATTTGGATACACACCATGTTAATACTATAATGATGATAAATAGAGCCAATAGAGTTACACAAAGCAGTTTACAAGGTAGAAATACAAGGAAAATGACAAAATAAATCAATAATACTTAAAACAACTAGAAATCAACAATGTTTATCACAATTCATAACAATATTTAAAGAAATATGTTTTCAAATATATTTGTAAAAAATCCAAGAGACTGAAAGTTTGTTTCACAACCTGGGAGTCATCTCATTTACAATCATCAGGTCTGATATGACTTGAGCCGTTTCTCAAATTTGGATACTTACTCACTTAAGAATGCCTTTTAATTAAGAAACAAACTTGTACTTTTATAAAAGATTATGACTTTGATTGACACTCATTATTAGGTGCATGAGCTGCTGAAGTCGACTCCTGTGCAGGAAAGCCACATCAGCGACATCTGTGAGTGCTATTTACGAAAGCTTCGTCATGAATCGTTCGACCCATCCGCAGGAAAAACGATAGATGATGTGAGGATCCTGCACTGGTATGAAGCCCTGCAGGAGACGCAGGGCACAGATCCTGATATGGATCTGGCCACCAGCTGCTACTACACATGGAAGAACACACGTTTACAGGTGCTGACTCTGTCTCCCGAGGTTCGATCTCTCCTGGAAGAACTGCGAATTAATTACAAGCTGCTTCTGCTCACCAATGGTGATGCTCAGACGCAGTGGGAGAAGATCGAAGCGGTGAGATGTGAGGGACTCTTTAGTGTGGTGGTAGTCGGAGGAGATCATCCTGAGCAGAAACCGGCGCACTCCATCTTCACTCACTGCTTCCAGTCTGCGGGAGTTCGGCCACAGGACTGCATCATGGTGGGGGACTCTCTCAGTACAGACATCCAGGGAGGCATTAATGCAGGAGTGCGGGCAACCGTATGGATAAACAGTGACTGTAAACCTCTCCCGCCGGGCTCTGGGACTCCAGACTACACTATACCTAGTGTACTGAATCTGAATGACGTTCTAGCTGAACTGATGTTGAAATGATGTCCACATATGTGGACCTAAAGATGTACCGTAAGTTCTTTCAACCCAAAAATGAAAATCCTGTCATCAAATATTCTCGTCATTCCAAACCCTTCAGAACAAAAGAAGACATTTTTAATGAAATCTGAGAGATTTCTGTCCTTCTGTTGAAAGCCTGTTCTCCTAGAACCCTAACCTTTTAAAATGTTCATTAGAAATCTATATGGTTCATATGAAGCAAGACTCTTCCAAGTCTTCTGAAGAGACACTATCAATTTATATGATGAACTGTTTGAATTTAGGCATTTATTCTCATATAAACATTGATTAGTGAACATAAACAGAAGCTCAACTGTTCTTGCTTGGTCAGAAATTAGTAGCCTATATATTATGGTAATTCAAACATGATAAAGCTTTATCTCTGTAACCTAATTTAAGTTGTGTAATAAATGAATCATGGGTGATGTATGTCTTTAGGTACTGTATATGCGAGCTGATGGCTATAATCCGCCGCAAGAATATGCAGTTTATGCGCTAGGGCTCGACATCATGATCGTTGGAGCGGTTACTTCTAAATTAAGATTACACGCACTATAAACACTATGATTGTATGTTAAAGTATAAAAAAAAATGACGAGAAGCTGTCTTTCAATTATGTTTTTCTGCTTCTCTATTTCTAATTAAGGTTGGGTATTGTTTGAATTTTAACGATTCTGATTACATAAAAAGAAGAAAAAAACTTAGATATTATGCACATTTATTTTTATTTATTATTTTCTTTATTTATTATAAAGACAAGTAAACCTTCATTAATGTGACTGCTAATTTATTTGAATTACTAAATACAGCTGAACATATATATGAGTGAAATGAAGCGTTTTACGATTTTCTGGTATTCGGGTACAGAAACTGTAATCAAATGTGAAATAACATTGCACTTTATAAATAAAATATACATTTCAAATATAGTTACAAAAGTTATTCAGTCAAGAACCGACTTTTCACTTTCTGCATTTTCTCTTTCTTTTTTTTTTTTTTATTTATATATTTGACGGCAGCAGGAAATTAGGCTGCTGTCACTTTAAGTGCGCAAAGATCCAATTAATATACTGTTATGTCTGTTCTTTGTTTCTTTCATTTTCTTAAGACATAACCACATGTTTACAAGAATATTTTGAAATTTTCATGTATTTGTCCGTTCAATTGCAAGGTAGTATGAGGCAATATCTGGTATCCAAGCAGTTTTAAACCATGTACAGTAATACCTCGGTTTAAGAGTTTATAATCCAAAATGCCTCGTAATCCAAAATGCTCATACACCAAATCAATTCCCCCCATAACAATACACTAAAAATCAATTGATTCATTCCACACGACCATAAATGACCATTTTAAATATTTTTTTGTTTTACCCTATTACAGTCAAAATTATAATCATTAAGATCTCATATAAATACTAATTAATAATTGACAACTTCTAAAAATACTTGACAATTTACTGTAATGCACTTCAGCTTTGAGCATCGCCGCTGCTGGCGTGAAAGAGACGAGAGGAGGGGGGAGGGGGAAAACACAAAACCCAGATTCAAGTGCAAATGAGTGAATGTATTATAATAGTGCAGAAAACAAACGAAGTGAGACGCGCGCGAGCAGACAACGACTTGACAACATAGGAGTGGAGAGAAGTGAACTACATGACAGATGATGAGAATTAGGTGTGTCAGTGATCAGTGACTACGCCCCCACTCACACACACACACAAAGGCAAAACTAGGAGACAATGAACCACAAATATATTTCACTACGTGAACAATAGCGATCACAATTAATGTTAACAACATGAGGTAAAACCACTTATCAAAGTATCACTGTGGTGAATGATGCAAGCAAACGGAGCGAAGCTGAGAGAAAGAACGAATTAAGGGGTGATGAAGGGGTTGGAACCGCATGACTGTTTTATGAGAGGCTGTCATTAGGATATTTCCTGTAAAAATGTGCGCGACGATGCTGAGCGTTAAGACTTTTCCACACAAAAATGCGCACGGGTGAGGGAAAAATTCTCGCACACCAATACAATGCTTGTACACCGATTTTACCCTCCATGCTCATATACTAAGTCGCTCGTAAACCGAGGTATTACTGTAGTTTAATCTGCTTCACTAACAAATGACAGTTTTTTTTAAGAATTAGTCAAAAAGACAGAATCAGTGTCAAACCAATAATTTATGTACTTAATGCGTGCAAGATTTAAATCAGTGTGATTATTTATTAGTACTGAAAAGACAATTCATTGCAATAAATGGTATTTAAATGAAATGTTACAGAACAATTGGTGGGGTGGTTGATGCTTCCTCAAAAGTATAAAAAAAGAATAGAGTAGAATGAGAATCTGAAACAATTCCCATTCATATGCATGACTTAAATGTATACCGTCCACATTAATCCTGCTATAGATATGAAAATATTGTTGACTACTGATACAGAAATATTTAATAACACAATTGAGAAACAGGTTTAAAAAAAAACAGAGCTTTTTTTCTCTTCACATTATGCTTTCAGGCACTTTATTTTCCACAATGCATATAGTTCAACTCATTTACTTGACGTCAAATTTGATTTTAATGTTCATTGCTGCAAGCTCTGCTATGAAGTATTTGAACACCGAAGGAACGGATACAGTCTCAATAGAGTCGCTCTTATTGCACAACAAACAGATGGTTTTCCGAAGCCGTGTAGCCGACCAATGAGGCAGCGGCTTTTCCAGAAGCGGCGACAGCAAGCTGCCGCAATCGATGCAGACTTGTGCCACGGAGCGGTCAGAGCAATTAAACAGCCGATCGTGAAGCAGAAAAGAGGTCCCATGAGCCAGCAAAGCATCCCGTTCCATCTCTCCGAACCGAATTCCTCCCTGTATGTTCCTCCCTCCCAGTGGCTGGTTGGTGAGTTTATCTCTCGCTCCTGTAGTTCTCACCTGGAACTTGTCGGAGACCATGTGACGCAAGCGCTGGTAGTAAACCACCCCAATGAAGATGTCTGCCTCGAGCTCCAAGCCGCTGATGCCGGAGTAAAGCCGCTCGGTTCCGTAGAAGTTGTATCCTGCGGCTTTCAGCATCTTGCCAAAGTGCTCCAATGCAGAGCTTTCCTCTGAAAACGTGAAGGGCGTGGCGTCGTGACACAAGCCGTGAAGGGCCGCAGATTTCCCAGCCATGCTCTCGATGAGCATGCCGATGGTCATTCTAGAGGGGAAGCCATGAGGGTTGAACAGGATGTCCGGGCTCATGCCGCTCTCGGTGAAGGGCATGTCTTCCGGGGGCCACAGGCGGCTCAGGATTCCTTTCTGACCGTGTCTGCTGGCAAACTTGTCTCCGATGGTGGGGTTCCTGGGAACACGGGCTGTGATGCAAATGCGTTTGAAACGGCCAGTGCCGGTGTCATTGCTACACACCTTGATGTTGTCAACAGTGCAGCTCTCCTGGTACCTGAGGAGAAAAAGTTCAGAAATCAACCAAAGCCCACAAACAAGTTAGTATTTTAGTACCTCAGGTTTCATTGTCCTGAAGTAAGTGTTTTTTAACGCAAGACATTTTATTCTAGGCCAAAAACAAATTACAGTAATCCCTCACCACTTTGCGGTTCAAGTTCCGCAGCCTCAGTGCATCGCAGATTTTTCAAAATATTTATCTAAAAAAATTAATTCTAAAATACCACCATATCGGCAGCCGTATTGCAGAAAGCAGCACTGTTTTATAGCGTTGTGCGAGAGAAACGGTTTCCCAGGATGCCAGACAAAGAGAAACTCTCTCAGAGGCTTTGTACACACCCACGGCACTCGACACGACACGTTATTGGTTCCCGGCGCGAGATCGACCAATGAGAGCACGAGTGGCTGTATCCCGTGAGCTGATTGGCTGATCCTACTTCGCGGATTTTCACCTATCGCGGAGGGGTTCCGGTCCACATTAACCGCAATAAACGGGGGATCACTGTATAAATAAAATTCTGCAGCAGTCTTTACAGCTGCACTAAACATTAGAATACAAAAAGATCACGATCACAAGTTTGTTTTTTGCCTGGAGATCATTTTATATTTTACATTCAATAATATCATTTATAACATTTTAAAATAGATTGTTACATATACTCAGTAAAATTTAAGGAGTTGTGTGTCAACTTGGTGTGTCAGTAAAGCAGTTTTAATCTTGTCAACAATATTACAATATTTAAGAATAATAATAAAAACAACCCTACAGTATATGATTATTTTAAACTGTTAAAATATTATTTTATTTATGATTATTTTAAGCTGTTGTTTCCTGTTTCCTGTTTGCTCGAGTGGATTGCGTCTGTTTGCGTCGTTTAAACTTGTTTTTGTTTTTAGATTTTAAACTCGACGTTCGTTCATATTGCTAAATACAATACTAGATTATTTAATAAATTATAATCGTTAGCTTTAATCTAGTCGCTAAACGCGCTAGCATTGTGCTATACTGTCCGTGCATACAGCGTTTTTCTCGCTCGCGTCTTTTTCCCGACTTCATCAAACAACTGGTCAACAAGTTGGATCAACACACACGGTGAGTCATGTCATCTTCTTTAGCAATTGTTACATGCACTGCCTGCTTCATGCATAGTTTGTCTGTCTCTGTCAGCTGTGAAGGGTTCACATGTGATAAATGTAGGGACATAATTAGGCTGACAGAGAAGGTTTCAGAATTAGAGACACGCATCCAAACTTTAATTGAGGATAGTAAGAATGCAAGGGTTTTAGATACTGCTTTGGATGCGACTAGCTTAGCAAACCCTGTACATTGTTCGGTTCCGGCTGTAGAGCCCGTGCAGCAGGGCAACTGGGTGACTGTGAGACGGCATAATCGCGGGTCAAAAAACCACTGTTCCATTCCGATTAGAACATCAAACAGGTTCTCCCCACTCAGTGACGCACCCACTGAGAAACCTGTTGAAAGTGCCCTAGTGATTGGCGATTCTATTACTCGGAATGTGAAAATAGAGACTCCAGCCACCATAGTCACATGTTTGCCGGGAGCCAGAGCGCCTGACGTCAAAGCAAATTTAAAAGTGCTGGCTAAGGCTAATCGTAAATATTCTAAGATTGTTATTCACGTCGGCGCTAATGATGTCCGACTTCGCCAGTCGGAGATCACTAAAACTAATATTAAAGAGGTGTGTGAACTCGCAAGTACGATGTCAGGCACTGTAATTTGCTCTGGACCTCTTCCTATGCGCAGGAGTGATGAGATGCTTAGCAGATTATCCTCACTCAATGGCTGGATGTCTAAGTGGTGCCCGCAGAATAACATAGGGTTTATAGACAATTGGAAAAGTTTTTGGGGCAGACCTGACCTGTTAAAAAGAGATGGTATTCATCCCACCTGGGATGGTGCCGCTCTTCTCTCTAGTAATTTGGCATATAGTCTTAGAGCTAAACCTTGACTAACTGGGGTCCAGGTCAGGAAGCAGACAAACTGGCTAAACCGACCGTCTGCTAGCTGTCTCACGTCACAGAGGTCAGATAAATTACAACACATAGAAACTCTTTCTCCTAGATATCCTATAGAGACTGTGTCTGTTCCACGAATTAGCAAATACAAAAAACTCTCAAAACCGTTTAAGGGTAAAAATTTAATTGATTTACAAACAACTAAGAACGGTTATAACACAAATGAACAAATGATAAAGCTTGGGTTGCTGAATATACGATCCCTTTCCTCAAAAGCACTTATTGTAAATGATATAATTACAGATCATAAACTAGATGTGCTGTGTTTGACAGAAACCTGGCTAAAACCAGACGATTATATCACTTTAAATGAGTCCACCCCTCAAGATTACTATTATAAACATGAGCCTCGTCTGAAAGGTAAAGGAGGAGGTGTTGCTGTAATTTATAGTAACACGATCAGTACTGCTCAAAGGTCTAATTTGAAATATAATTCTTTTGAAGCGATGGTCCTTAATGTAAAATTATCTAGTGCAAGTAATAATTCCTGTTTAACTTTTGTGCTGGCTATTCTATACAGGCCACCAGGGCACCATACAGACTTTATCAAAGAATTTGCTGATTTTCTCTCAGAACTAGTAATGTCTGCAGATAAAGTCATAATTGTCGGTGATTTTAATATCCATGTAGATAATGAAAAAGACGCATTGGGATTGGCATTTAGAGACATCTTAAACTCTATTGGAGTTACACAACATGTATCAGGACCCACTCATTCTCATAATCATACTTTAGATCTAATATTGTCGCATGGGATCAATGTTGATACTGTTCAAATTCTACAGCAGAGCGATGACATCTCAGATCATTACTTAGTTGCGTGTAGACTACCTTTAGCCAAAGTCGAAAAACTAACTCCCTGTTATAAATATAGTAGAACTATCACTCCTAACACAAAAGATAGCTTTATAAATAATCTTCCTGATCAGTTTGATCTACTTAACATCCCAGATAGCCTAGAAGAACTTGATGTTGCAACAGAAACTATTAACTCTCTCTTTTCCAGCACTTTAGACACTGTTGCTCCGTTGCGCTTAAAGAAGATTAAAGAAAATAGTCCAACACCGTGGTACAACGAGCACACCCGGGCCCTCAAGAGAGCAGCCAGAAAAATGGAGCGGAGCTGGAAAAAAACTAAGCTAGAGGTTTTTCGCATTTCATGGAAAGACAGCTCTATTGCATTCAGAAAAGCCTTAAAATCAGCTAGATCTGCTTACTTTTCCACCCTCTTAGAAGAAAACAAATACAACCCTAGGTATTTATTTGAGACAGTGACTAAATTAACAAGAAATAAAGCCTCAACCCCAGATGCTTTAAAAAAGCACAGCAGTAATGACTTCATGGACTTCTTTACTTGCAAAATTCATAATATTAGAGAGAAAATTATAACCATGCAACCGTCTACTACAATATCACAAAATACAGTAAATTTTAGTGTCCCCGAAGAAAAATTCCACTCCTTCATTGCTATTGGGGAGGAAGAATTGTCTAAACTCGTTAAATCATCAAAATCAACAACATGTATGCTAGACCCAATACCAACTAAGCTACTGAAAGAGTTGCTTCCAGAGATCATAGATCCTCTCCTTAATATTATTAATTCATCTTTGTCATTAGGATACGTACCAAAAACCTTTAAGCTGGCCGTAATTAAACCGCTTATTAAAAAACCACAACTTGATCCTACAGAATTAGTTAATTACAGGCCGATATCGAATCTACCTTTTTTGTCAAAGATTCTAGAAAAGGCAATATCTTCACAACTATGTTCCTTTCTAGAAAGAAACAGCATCTACGAGGATTTCCAGTCAGGATTTAGACCATATCATAGTACTGAGACTGCTCTTATTAGAGTTACTAATGATTTGCTCTTATCATCCGATCGTGGTTGTATCTCTCTGTTAGTGTTACTGGACCTTAGTGCTGCATTTGATACAATTGACCACAAAATCCTTCTGAATAGACTTGAAAATTATGTTGGCATTAGTGGAGTTGCATTAGCCTGGTTCAAATCATACTTATCTGACCGTTATCAGTTTGTAGCAGTAAATGAGGAGATGTCATATCGGTCACAAGTTCAGTATGGAGTTCCTCAAGGTTCAGTGTTAGGACCATTGCTTTTCACCCTGTACATGCTTCCTTTGGGTGCAGTTATTAGGAAGCATGGCATTAGCTTTCATTGTTACGCTGATGATACTCAGCTCTATATTTCTTCTCATCCGGATGAAACAAACAAATTCACTAAATTAACAGAATGTATAACCGATATAAAAAATTGGATGACTAATAACTTTCTACTGCTTAATTCTGAAAAAACAGAGATTCTAATTATTAGACCAAAAAGTTCAGCGCGTAATAATCTAGACTACCGCCTAACACTCAATGGCTGTTCTGTCAAGTCTTCGTCGTCAGTTAGAAACCTGGGTGTGCTCTTTGATACCAATCTTTCATTTGAAAGCCATGTTTCTAGCATCTGTAAAACGGCATTCTTCCATCTTAAAAATATATCTAAATTACGACATATGCTCTCTAAGACAAATGCGGAAAAGTTAGTTCATGCGTTCATGAGTTCAAGGCTAGATTATTGTAATGCTCTACTAGGTGGTTGCCCTGCACGCTTAATAAACAAATTCCAGCTGGTCCAAAATGCAGCAGCTCGAGTTCTTACTAGAACCAGGAAATATGAGCATATTAGCCCAGTTCTGTCAAACCTGCACTGGCTTCCTATTAATCACCGAATACATTTTAAAATCTTGCTAATTACTTACAAAGCATTAAATGGTTTAGCTCCCCAGTACTTGAGCGATCTCTTAACACATTATAGTCCTTCACGTCTATTGCGATCCCAAAATACTGACCAGCTTATAATACCTAGAATATCAAAGTCAACTGCTGGCGGGCGATCCTTTTCCTATTTAGCTCCTAAACTCTGGAACAGTCTTCCTAATACAGTTCGGGAAGCAGACACACTCTGTCAGTTTAAATCTAGACTAAAAACACATCTTTTCAACCTGGCATACACATAACACATTATACATACATTTTAATCCAAATCATGTAAAATGATTGTTAGGCTGCATAATTTAGATAAGCCGGAACCGAGAACATTCCCATAACACCTGATGTACTCGATACATCAGAAGAAGAATGGCATCTACGCTGATATTGTTCTCTGTTTATTCCGAAGTTACCGTGGTCAGCCGGATCCGGGCCGTATCCAGATCAGATGAAGGACCTGGACACGAGCACAGCACTACCCTGAAGTGTCTGCGGAGACCGTGACTCTACTGGACCCTCCCCTGTGACGATCATGAACCCATCTCCAACCGGACCAAATTGGACTTCATATTGGACTTGAATTGTTGTCAATATAATAATCATGTACTGTTTGGCTTTGGCCAGAGGAGAACTGGTCCCCCGACTGAGCCTGGTTTCTCCCAAGGTTTTTCTCTATTCTATTCTTCATTCGTTACGTCACCTGCCGGAGTTTTTTCCTTGCCGCTGTCGCCTATGGCTTGCTCAGTTGGGGAAACTTAACACTTAAAATTCATCAATTGTATTGATTCGCCTGCTCTTTTGGGGCTTCTGTTCAGCCAAACAAACTTTGTTTATATTGTTTTTCCTGTAAAGCTGCTTTGAAACAATCTACATTGTAAAAAGCGCTATATAAATAAAGGTGACTTGACTTGACTTGACTTAAACAACGCTGTTGGGCACTGATTGAGCCCCACTTGAGCACATAAGCAACACCGTGAATATGCTTTTTTATTTAAGCATAAATTGAATTACAAGAGTGTACTTGTTTTACTTAATAAATGATACATTTAAATGGATACATAAAATGTTTAACCAATAGTATTTCACATTATTAACCCTTGTTTTTGTTAATTGAAATGACATACATGCAACTTGTTTGTCTTGAGAACTAAATGATAGAGTAATTTTAAGTATTAAATTACTAAAACTGAAATGCTAAATTCTAGCTATAACTAGAAATAAAACTGAAATAGTCAGTGATTTTGCTCTATTAATAATTCCATTAAAAGTGACGTCTTACTTGTAATAGACCACAGTACTCCGTCCAGTATTGAGATTGATGTAGCTGTAATAAGGTTCTCCATACTTCAGCACGGAGCCAATAAACGGCAGTCCATCTGCATCCAGTTTGTTCATTACCGCGGGGTCATCCGGCTTCACCCCGAACACAATGCTGTCTTCACCTTTGAACTTCTGGGCCAGATCTATGAGGTCAGTTTTATAAATAAACCCATGAGCAAAGCCACGGTCCCATGAGGACTTATTGACGATCTGAGAAAAGTTAGAAAGAACAAATAATATTAACAAATGCAAAAGAACATTTCAGAATATACAAAAGGGAAGCTACACTTACCATAGCATCTTCCATATCGTAGCCAGAGTACGAAATAACAGCCACTACTGCGTTGGTGCCAATAGGGTAATTGTCTATGTTGTAGTGGTCATACATTGCGGGTCTGACCAGAGGACTCTGGGGGGTCTGCAGACGGTACAGTTTGTTATCGGATCGGTCCTGGTACGAATGCAGCGGGAAGCCCATGGTCTGTTTACCTAAGACAGGATGAGATGATGTCACGCAAGTTGCAGCTCATAGATCGTTTGTTTTCTGATATTTGCCAATATGTTAGAAGATCTTTAGATGTAATTGAGGTTCTTACTCATCTGGCACTGGTACATGTTTCTTGGGCTCTGATTGTGATCAGAGAAAGGGATGAATTGTGCCACAACGCTCAACATGCTGTGAGGAAACAGCTCTTGATGTGTGCTCACTCCCTCCTCTAACTCTTCATTGAAGATCCCCACATTCAAGTACACCTGAAAACAAGTGAAGTCTAAAAGATGATTTTTTGTTTTGTTACAAAACTCTGAACTTAACGGCTTTAGTTGAGGCAAAGCTAGAACATGCTAACTCAAAACAGGTTGAAGGTCTGTGCCAAGTTAAAATAAATCAGAAGTGTTCTAAGGATTTACAGTGATCCCTCGTTTATCACGGTTAATGTGGATTGGAACCCTCCTCGATAGGTGAAAATCCACGAAGTAGGATTGGCCCACTAGGAATTTCTGTATATGTGTGTGTAGGTACCAGAATGTTTAAAATATGTAAATTTATACTTTAAATATATTTTAATTAAATCCATTTAATTATAAAACCTTAATATTTTACATTTACTCTCTCTCATACGATACATATTATGGTGCTCTACACTCATCAATGACAGTAGTATCGAGACTCCAGTAATGATGGCAGACCTGTGCGGTTCGATGAATGTGATGATGATGATGGTGGTGTTACTGCACTGGTATAATGAGGTCTTTAAATCAGTTTGGGAAGCGCCTCATCGTCAGATATTTGCTTCTGAGCGAGGCGAAGAGGCTCCCACTCCACTCGTGGAACCAATCATGTGTCTTGTCTGAGTGCCCGTGGGTGTGTACAAAGCCTCTGAGAGAGTTTCTCTCTTTGTCTGGCATCCTGGGAAACCGTTTATCTCACATCACGATGAAGCAACGCTGCTTTCAGCAATACAGCTGCCGATATGGCGGTATTTTTTTACTTTTATTTTTCAATAAATATTTTCGAAAAATCCGCAATGCACTGAGGCCGCGAAACTTGAACCGCGAAGTGGCGAGGGATTACTGTATATACTGTAAGTGTTCCACGACAGGTTCTCTTACCTGTTCAAAGTTGCCAATTAGCTCCTGTTTGCCCAGGCCAAGGTTCCGGACGGGCCGCACCATGCGACAGGGTGTGGTGAACAGATGGAGGCCCGGGTACAAGCTGGCTTTACCCGTCTGAGGAACCAGCACAATCTCAGTCCAGGGTGGCACTTTTTTCTCTCTCAGCACCTGCAGATGACACATTCAAATTTATGTTCCAAAACTTCCAGGACAAATAATCGTGTAAACCAATAAATTGATCAAACATTAGAAAACTACAAAAAGGCACCAACTCGTTACCCACCTTAAATCTGCGGAGAGATTCGATGACTGAGGGCGCCACTTCTTTTTCCACCCAGCCAATCATATTCCCGTCCAGTATGACGGGATAACATTCTGAATACGGCTGCCCGGGGGTACTGTCTACAGAAGTCACACCTGGTGATGGATAAAAACAAAATGTTTTAATAGGGAATAAGCAATTAATCCCATTTAATTAGATACTATAAGTAGGGCTGCACGATTTAAGGGAGAAATCTAATTGTCCCCTCAACAGTAGTTACATATAACAAGGACACTACAATAAAGAATCCTAACTAATTACCGCAGACTTACATTTAGTTATGCATTTGGCAGACACTTTTATCCAAAGTGACTTACATTGCATTCAAGATACAGATTGACATTCTAATCAGTTCTTGCTTTCCCTGGGAATCAAACCCATCACCTTGGCGTTGCAAGCGCCACTCTCTACTGTTTGAGCTACAGGAAAGCTTCACTCTGAAAAAAGCAGCGCATTCATTAATTTAAATAAATCACAGCCATTACGATTTGATAATTACACTATTCATATTGTAATTTTGGTTTAAATTCAACTAACCATGCAACCCTAGTTATAGGCATTTTACAACTGATAAAGCCGACTGATGGTCTTGATTAACAATGTGTTATTTACCCAGAGAGCAGAGCAGGGAAGGCAGGGTGGTTGTGGGATGCAGTTGTGCCACAATCTCACATTGGGCTGTCATGTGATTCATAAGGCCGCATGGTTCTCCGTCAGGAGTGTGTACCGGACAAAGGAAACCCCAAGACTCTGGAAGCAGCTTCCGCACACTCGTGGTCCTCATCTTAGCGAAGGTGGCTCCTCTGTGCACGCAGCGGAAATGAGATAGGTAACGGATGTAGTTCAGCTTATCCGCCACAACACACAGTCCGGTTTCTTGCAGCATGCCCAGACCTGGGGTTAAAAAGACAAATGTTAGCCATAAAAAAAATACCGGATTCAGCTCACTAAAAGCCGCACATCAGTTCTGCGACTTCATCCAGTATTAACTTGTCAAGTTGGAATAGCAGTTTCGTACCCGTCTTGGACTGGAGGTTTCCTGTGGCTAACAGATACTCAAAGGCATGAGTGAGATCTGTAGCCAGGCTGAAGGTTTTGGTTAAACTACTTGTGGTCAGCTCTCCCAGTCTTTCATTTCTCTTGTCCAAAACCTTTTTAAACGACACCAGCCAGCCTGCCATCTTCTCCTAAGAAGCAATCAAAACAAAAATGTTCAAACTTCATGAAGCAGTGAAGCATTTGTGCTAAATTTTGCAGCTATATATACACTTTTTAATTGAAGGCTTTTGTTCAAACATTTCACACCACACAACAGATGGCAACAAAGTAAAAGGACATTTATAATGTTATGTTACAACAGGATTCTATTTGAAAAACTGTTCTTTCAAGCATCGGTACCATTTTAAAAGTATTGGTTTGGCACTAGTTTCATGAAAATAAAAAATAAAATAAAAACTATACCCAACCCTTTATTAGACTGAAGGATCATGTGACACTGAAGACTGGAGTAATGTTGGTAAAAATTCAGCTTTGCCATCACATGAAAAATTACATTTCTAGCTGTTTTTTGATTAACTAAACTCAGCATTGAGTATAATCAAAAGCACTTTTAAAAATCTTACCGAGCGGTAAGATTGGGTGGTAAAATCTTACCACCCAAAATTTGAATGGTAGGGTTTATGAAATGAGTATTTACACGACTGCGCAAGACGGACGATCGTAGGTGATCTTACTTTCAGGAACATGAGGTAGAGCTGGCCAGGTGTGAGAACTTCCTGGAACATCAGACTGTCAGGGTTCTCCTCCATACACTCCTGCTTGGCAAAGCTGAAGAGCTTCCGTGTCATCATGCACAACATGTAGAACTTCTCCACATCTGACTTCAGGTGAATACACAGACATTCACTGCAAACAGAAGACGACGACAACTGTAGAAATGGCGCATTTAATGGAAATTATTTGAAGATGATGTATAAATACTACAGGTTTTTTTTGTCATATCAGCCAGCTCTACTTCCAACAGATCTCACATAAAAGAAATCCTACACTGATAACAGCTAAATTAACTGATTTTATTAAAGTCCATCAATTCATACCAACAAAACAGCAAACCGTGTAGGACTTACCCCAACAGGAACTGAGCACATTGCTCGTGAGTGAACCACTCGGGGAGGTCGAGTTTGACCCGGAAACGCTCGCCCAGGTAACTGAGCACTTTGGCTTTAGTCGTGCAGCCCTGGTCCATAACCATACGCAGAATTTCTGAGACACAGCTCTTGAAGAAAGAGTTTTCCTCTCGACCTTTAATCAGTTCCTGGTAGATCTGATAATCTGTGAAATCCACTAGAGCCTTTGGGGGTAAAAGGAAAGGCATTGAAACACTTAATTCAAACGTGATTATGCACCAATACCTAAACATGACCCGACTCTGAAAAACCTGATTCTGATTGGCCAGTCGAGGTGTATAAACTGCTCATATTCTACTCAAATGTAGACGGCACAGAAGGCAGATTTTTTCATCAACATCTAAATCTAATTATAAAATAATTTTACTCCAAATTCATTGTTGAAATATAATAATTTCACAGTGGCTGACAGATTTATTCAAACATACATTAAATAATCAAGACATCACTAACAGGTTGAGTCAAATGTAATGAACACACAGTCTAATGTAGTGCACAAATTTAGTGAAAGAGTTCATATCTCTGGTGAACTAATAAGATGAGACACTGAATGAATGCCCGAGGTAAATTACATAACGGTTTACAAGCTTGAGGCCTTCAGCCGTTTAAACACGGACTGAACGATTATTCAAGATCTGATACATTTCAGTAAGTTGCACTGTATCTTTCAACATACCTTCAGATGTTCATTCATGTTTATTCTACAGCTAGTATTAGAGGAAGAGAAGATCACCTTCTGCTCTGCCGCTTGAACTGAAGCGCCTATATAATGATCGGTCACATTAAAGAGTCAAAACGACATTTATTGGTTGAATTTCATGACGGAATGGACATAATTTGAAAGATGAGACTGTTTCTTATCGAAAGAAAGAAAACACAGAGCTTATTGTGATTATTTGTTGTGTACATAAAGACATATACTGAAAATTCAAGAACACGTCAGCGGTTACACCCCTAATTCCTATTTAATTAAACATCATGGAAGAACTTTGTTTTGTGAAATAAGGTAAAGTGAGATCAGCCGGGACTGGATGAGACCCTTCAGTTGATTATTTATGCCTTTATGACATTTTTTTTTATCTTTTAAGTTTTAGAGGAATGGACTTTAAACAGAGGGACAGAAATCTCTCAAGTTTCTGAAAAATACCTTCATTTGTGTTTGGACGTTGAATGAAAGTGTTTTAGGTTTAAACGACATGAGGGAGAGTTCATGAAGACGGATCTTATATTTTTGGGGTGAATTACACCTCATGAATACAGTTGAGCTTTGGATAAAACTAACTCTATATCGTGAATTATATCATTTACATCAATTATACTTAATGTCTCATTTTCATATTGCGTTCTCAAAATATAAATGTTTTGCTTCACTCCTAATTTTATGTCATTTACATTTGTGCAGTTGGCAGACGCTTTTATCCAAAGTTACATTGCATTTAAGAAACACATTGACATTCTAATCAGATCTTCCTTTCCCTGAGAATCGAACCCATGACCTAGGTGTTGCAAGTACCACTCTCTACTGTTTGAGCTACAGATTTAAAAAGCTTTGGTCTACTTTTAATCACCACAAAGAAATGTCTGATCACTCGATTAATCGTCTAACTAATAAACCGATTTAGGCAGCTTCTAAGTAAGACACCATTTTCTTTTACCTTCAGTGCAAAGCCCAAGGGAAGAAAGAACAGCTCTTTCTGGTAAATGAAATTCACCATCACTGTTCCATTTTCTAGGTAGTGAAGATTCATATTAATGGCTGTGTGTTCGTCCCTCACACAGCGAATTGCAAGACCTGCACAAAGTTAATACCGAAGTAAATCTATGAATTTAATAAAACATTTTCAGTTAATCATTCCAGAAAAGATGCAGCACTCACCGTACTCCGTGTAGCCCTGTCCTCTGCTCTTAAACTTAGGTCTTGATATGGCGATGGGATAGTTCCTCCTCGGCATGATCAGAAGACGAATCACCTTCTCTATGCCATTCACCACAAAATAACCTCCCATTTCCTACCAGTAAACAAGACTAAGTGCCATTTTGATCAAAAACAACAACAGTGTGATGGTGCCGTTACGACACACACTGGGACGTGTGATTTATACCTCAGCTTCTTCGTGATGCTCGATGAGTTCTTTGGGAGAGAGACCATGAAGATTGCAGAGTTTTGATTTGACCATGATCGGCAGTTGTCCCAGACACTGTTTGATGATTCCTTTGGGAATGCCATTAATAGACCAGC
The DNA here is from genome assembly GCA_037043235.1 of Rhodeus uyekii. Classification (NCBI taxonomy): domain Eukaryota; kingdom Metazoa; phylum Chordata; class Actinopteri; order Cypriniformes; family Acheilognathidae; genus Rhodeus; species Rhodeus uyekii. The sequence continues at coordinate 1,125,798 of JAWRVZ010000045.1, forward strand.
TCACGTCCACCTGTGAAACACACAAAACACTGACATCAGTGGGTGTCAACTGGTGTGGAACCCAGACTGGATCAAATTATTAAGAAAATGCTGCTATTACTGTATGTGTGAATATAATGCATGTACACACACTCACTCTCTCTCTCACACTCACATTTTTACATTTATTAATGCATTTGTCAAGGAACACATTGAAACAGTTCTTGCTTTCCCTGGGATCGAACCCATGACCATGGCGTTGCAAACAACAATGCTCTACTTATTGAGCTACAGGAAAGCTGTACACACACTCTCTCGCTCTCTTACACACATACTCTTTCCCTCTCTCTCTCTCTCTCTCTCTCTCTCACACACACACTCTCTCTCTCTCTCTCCACTCTTACTCACACACACACACTATGTATCTCTCTCACACACACTCTCTCTCCTCTCTTACTCACACACACTGTCTCTCTTACATACACACTAAGGAACAGCAGTTTTTCTGCTAATAAGACACTCTTTGTCCCATGTTTCCTTAGGCTCAATTCTCAAGCTTACCACTAGTTTGCCCCTGTATGTACAGTGCCTGCCTCGGCACTCGGCCGGGAATATCCTCATGTCTCGGGTGATTCCTCCTTTAGGAACCGCTGGCGTGTGAATGATGGCCTCCACAAACGACAGACTGACTCGGTTTTCCTTGAACATGAACTCCAAAGGAGGAATGGCCTGAGCACAAATAAATTTAATTTGTACGTAAATGCATCTGAAAAGTGTCTTTAGAGAACCATGTGTATTTAACATGTGGTGTGTGTGTGTGTGCATCTCACCTCCACAACCCGACATAATCCATCAGTAACTGCCTGATCAAATGACTCAATGTGCGCTTTGACCAGATCCTGCACGGGTACGTGCTGCCTGTCCTTCGGGAGCCCGAATCCCGTCTCTGTCAGGCGCTTTAGACTCGGTTGGGATTGTAAGTCACTCCACTTGGAGAGATCCATGCTGACCTGAACACACGTGTGTATCTGACAACGAGACGGCGGCGCGCGCAACTTCCTGCGACGCTACTTCAAAATAAAAGTCCCAATTCTCGGCGTCCTTAAGATTGCGCTTCTTCTTAAAGGCAATTCATTTTTCTTTCATATACAGTGCACACCATCAAACATGCTCCTATATTAAACAAACATCACATAAACTTATTTCTCTTCAATGTGTGGTATTTCCTAATGAATAGTTTATACTTTTTGGGGATTATCCCTTAAAATAAATGTTAACCATTGTATGAAAATGCTGATTTTTTTTATTTAAGAAAAAATAATAATGGAAGTTTATTTTAAATAATTTCGTTTAATTAAATCACTGATGGATGTGACATAACAGACTGAATGCTTGTTCAGTGACTGACAGCAATAACTCTTCACCTCAAACCGAAGCAGATGTCAAAGTAAAAGTCCCTGTTTTGCGTAAATACAACGCACAGTTAATCAGACTAAACTCTTCATTTGGCCTTGAACACGGTTACGATCTTTAAATAATGAGCAAGTAATAATAATAATACATATTACAAACAATAGTGATTCAACATGAGCGCGGCCAACTCCTTCCATAAAGGTAAAGATCTTATCGAATATGTCATTTAATGGTGTTTTTCAGAAATGTGTTGTTTTGCTCGTGCTGTGTGTGATTGTTTATGGTCCGAATGTAGCAGAAGTTTAATAGAAACAAATGAAATGAAATGTTGAAGATGTTATTCACAAACATGTTAAATGAGGTTGTCTGAATGAACGTCTCTGTTTTTTGCTCGCGGAGAATCTAATAACCAATCTCTGTTCGTATCAGGTTTCTACAAATTAAATATAGTTTCAATGACTCATTTATTTAATGGAGAGTCAACGTTTAATGTTTCAAACAGTAGATTGATCAGCGTGATGTGAATAGAGTCACGGAACAACTTAAAATCTTTAGTAACTTATTTGATTGAATTACATGTATTTTACATTACAATAATAATATTGTAATAGGACTAAAAGGCTTGTAGAATCTGTGAGTGGTAAGATGTTCTTGCCTACATTTTATGTGATTAATGTAAGTAGCAATGTTAATGTTTTAGTATTTGGACACATTTCTTGAATAAAATAGGTTTTATTTCATATCATGCAAGCATATCTGGTTTACATTTATTAATTTGGTAGACGCTTTTATCCAAAGCGACTTCCATTGCATTCAAGGAACACATTGACATTCTAATCAGTTCTTGCTTTCCCTGGGAATCAAACCCGTGACCTTGGCGTTGCAAGCGCCACATTCTACTGTTTGAGCTACAGGAAAGCTAAGCATATCTGATGATAGGTTCTCTTCTGTCCTCCTCTAGCTGAGATCATCACTGCAGTGTCTGTGACTTTTGGAGCTGCGGCAGTGGGAATCCTCATCTACAACACATTTTTTAACAAAACCAAATGTGCAAAGCCGAAAGTCAACCTCGATCTGCAAAAAGACAACCCCAAAGTGGTGCACGCCTTCGACATTGAGGACCTGGCCGACAAAGCCGTTTACTGTCGGTGCTGGAGGTCCAAAAAGGTGATCAAGATCTTCATTATAACTTCTGACAAGCTGCCATTTTGCTCAACAGTGCAGAAACAGTTAGGTCAGGAATGGGAGGGTTTGTTTATAACTGACCATTTTCCAAAGCAAGTAAATTCAGGAACCGTTTTTCCAGGAGAAACTGAAATTAAAGGTCTTGCAGATGCCGTCTGAAACCAACTTCCATGAAATCATGAGAAATGTTTATTATGTACATGTGATGCATGTAGAGCAGGGTGTGATTCTTTCAAGAAGGTGTTTTCCTTGAACCTGTCCGTTCACATTCCCGTTGAGATCGCGCAGGGACGGGTTCAACCGCCATCCGCCTGCATGTGCAACAGGTCACTTGCAAGCTGTCGTTGTCTTTTGTTGCTTTTGAATTCAGAGCCTGAAACTTCACCTGATTCTTAATTTTAAGTTGATTGAGACTAATTATTCTGGAGCCTTAGGAACATCAAAGACAGCAGGAGGGGAAAAAACCCACCCATTTCATCTAAGGGGAAAAAGTAAAATAATGATAATATGATGAAATATTTACAATTTATATGTTGCATACAAAAAGTTTTTTTTAAATCAGAAAACTAATTGACATAAGAAAAGAGATAAAGTACGGTATCATTCAGAAGTTTGGGGTCAGCAAGGACAAACTGTTAATTAGTTTGTTTTTTCTCTTTATTATATAATTAGCATCAAATAAACAGTATTGTTCTCTTTTGTTATTTTTAAACAAAAAGACTGACAAATTATCACAAATCCACCAAACATGTAACAATATTCACCAAGTATGTAAATCAGAATTAAACAAAAGAAATTGAAAAATGTAGTATGACGGACTTTTTCTCGTATTGTATCGCTATTGAGAATGTCTTGTTTTTTAATCCTGAACATACTCTGAGTTTGATGAACTTACTCTCGAGTGCATTTTTGGAATCAACATACCTCGAGTAAGCAAGACTTTGGCTAATCAACCAGTTCAGGGGATGTTTAACGGTAAGATAACCTGCTTTCTGGAATACCCCTCTGGTGCTCAAGAAACATTGATTATTCGTTCATATTTTGAAAACAGTTGCACTGGTTAATATTTTTGTGGAAAGTGATTTTTTTTTTTTCCAGGATCCTATGCTAAAGTGAAGTTTCAAAAGATTTTTTTGTTGTAATATTGTAAAAATGTTACCGTTACCTAAATAAAAGTATTAATTTCTTTTTAAAAAACAAACACTTTCTTCTATTCCATTTTAGCACTCAAAACTTGTCGCGGTGAGGAAAGTGTCACACTGGCGGGATATAAACCTGCAACAACATAACCTGTATTTCCTAGTGATGACAGAAGGGGTTTATTTTCGAATGTGCACTTGGCTTTCTACGTTCGCTTTTGAATTCGCAATAATTCAGACCCATATGCGGGACATTGAAATTGTTTTTGAATGCGTGCCTGCTTTTCACTTTTGCGATTCAATTTACAATCACTCGTACTCGGTGTAGGGACAAATACTTTAAAGACAGTAAACTCGTATAACTATTACCCAAGTCCCTTTCAGGCAAGTCGTTTCACTCAGTGGCCATCTTTGAAATTTCAGTCATGCAAGTGCAGATCCTATTTCATTGAATGGGAAAACATCAAATTCTCCAAAGCTGCTCACCAAGTTTACGATTAAATTTCATATTTGAAATTAATACTAAAATCTGATACGAACAATTTCATAAATGTTGTTTCTTATGTTCAAATGGCATATATGCATCTGCAGTCATAAGAGCGACTCAAGTTCCTGTAGGAACCAATTCCTGATTGGGTCTATCATTTACATATTCCAAGTGTGGCTATCTTCAGGTTGGAGTAATGAGTGTGACGAAAGGTAAGGGTGTGGATAATGGTATTTATAAAAGACAAACTGTTAGGCTGTGGGGTAGGGGTTAGTTTCTATTGTTAGTTTCTTCACCTTTCGGCACACCCATTACTCTGGCCTGCAGATATACCTGTCTCCGGTTTTCTCCACTTTCTCTGAATGGGAGAAAGTGCAACTTGCAATATGGTGGAATATTGCTTTGGTACTACATTTGAATTTACTTCACTATCGTTAAGAAAAAAAAAGTTCTATATTGTAAGAATGAAATGTGGACGAACTATATTTGCCATATTGCTTCTGACCTTCACTACTATTCACAAATAGGGATGGTTATAAATTGGGGCCAATGTGTTTTTTCTTTAACACATTTACAATGCAACCCATCACTCCATTCAAATGTAAAATAAATGGTGAAATTATAACCGCAAATTTGAAACCGTAACTTAATTTCTTTTATTATTATTCTGAATTAAAATTAGCATTTTCAAATAAATATTCTTCAAGATTTTACTTGCTATTTAAACCCCTCGTGCTGCTCACCTTACACTCAACTTATTACAATATCTGACACTTCCATGTATATAGGAACATAAAAAAAGGTTAAAATTGCAACTAAAAATGCTAAAACTTCATCAAAAAAAGATTTTATATGTTCTAAATAGATACCAGAGTGCGTACTAAATAATTAAATCTAAAATCTAGATTCTGCTCCATTTAGGGCTATAAGGCTATCTATCAGCAAGAGTGATTAAATATCATGTTATATTACTATTTGTTTCCCACAAGAGGTCGGCAGAGACACCCAGTCTGAGTTATTTTGAATTTAAATGGAAAGAATGTTTAAATTATTATTTATTGATAAAATCTAGTAAATTAACGGTAAAAGAAAATGCATTAAAACTACAGTATTATCAAAATTATTTAAAATAAGCTTTCTGGACCGGAAAGAGGGAAGGAGTTAAAGTGCGAGTGGGTTGGATGAGGGATAGGAGCTGCACTTGCATGACTGAAATAGCTGACCGAGGAGAATCTGATAACAGACCAGCCTAGCAGCAATCCTTGTGGCGATGCTCGCATTTTGGAGATCCTCATAGGCCGTGAGATTCAGTGACATCAAACTTGTAACACATCCGTGTTTTCTGGTCTCTTTCTTACAGTTTCCCTACTGTGATGGCGCACATGCTAAGCACAATCAGGAAACGGGAGACAACGTTGGTCCTCTGATCATAAAACGCAAGGAGGCCTAAACATTTCCAGTGTTCATGAAGTCCAATCTCAGTGATAGAGATTATGTGTCTTCGCTTTACATGTGTGGCCGGGGCTGCTGGGATTAAATGTGTGATTAGTCTATATTATTCTGTGTTTGTGTGTTTAATCATTGCAGTACATATCAGTTTTCTCTTTTTATCTGCTTAGACTTTATTGGATGAAGGATTTTTATTCTGGTTTAGCCAAAAATCTTCTAAATGCATTTCTAACACACTGGTCGCATTACTGCACTACAGATTAAAACTTGAATGAAAACACTTTAGTCTGAGTTTGGACTGAATCTTGATTGTTTTAAGAGATAAATATGAATGTGATATTTGTATGGAAACCAAATGGCCACTTTTTTATTTGCTCTTTGTGTGTTGCCTATTAAACTTCACATGTGACCTTAACTGATCACTGACATTTAATGCAATTAAAGTTGCATTCTCTAATCGCTCCATTTTGTTTTTTTGTTTCTTTTATCACATTCACTGACTCTGATTGGTACTGCTTTATGATTTAAAATCTCATTTGGTAGGCAATATTTTTCCTCTATCATTCAGATGGATGGGCTTGTGGAAAGGCTAAATATAATTCTACAAGCAGAAGAGAAAGTGTTACATAGAGCAAAATCAGGTTTTGATGATGTAGTCTTTTCTGTGAAATTATTGTATTTTTCTCTCTCAGAAAAACGTGCACTGTACAAGTTTGATGTTTAATAAACAACGCCAAAAACTGATTTTGAGACTGATGTCTGATGTTTTTATGAAACTATTCTTGATTTTCGAGTTTGTGTCCCTTGAATGAAATGCAGTTCTTGCTGATCATTGACTTTCCGCGATCGAAAACCATCGCGTTATTTTAAAGCCCCTCTTTAGAATTTGGATTTGATCCTTAAAGTCATTTTTGATATTGTACGTTGTTTTGTTAAAGCCAATAGCGGAGTTAAAATAAAAAAGTAATTCCCACAATAAAAAAACAAAAAAAAACAAAAAAAAAAAGCTCGGACGGAACGCTAGAAACGCAAGCTGTGAGCACGCCGACTGTGATTGGTGGACTGCACCTCACGCCCAATCCTTAGCCTGAATGACGCGTCGCATAAACGCGTAAAACTGTGAGCACGCCGACTGTGATTGGTGGACAGCACGTCACGCCCAATCCGTAGCCCGAACGACGCGTCGCTTAAGAACGCAACCCTTGGAGAACCCCGACGGTGATTGGTGGACCGCGAGTACACGTCAGTCATTCAGTAACCCGAACGACGCGTCGCGCTCCAGCAGTGCAGATAAAAACTAAAGACACAAATGCGAGTGAATGACCGAAAACGCGCTGGGCTCCAGGCGCGCGTCTGATCAAATGAAAGACACATTTTGAGGTTTAATGGACATGGTTGTGTTCCTGCAGAATAAATGTCAGGTTTGGAAAATGATTAACAGGAGTTAAACTTGGAAAAGTTGACCCTGAACGTGTCAAACCATGGACTCCTCATCTCGAGCACTGGAAAAACTGGGAAAAGACCATGAAAAGAAAGGGCCAGTAAAACAGGTGCTCTTGGATGGATGTGTGCCCTTCTCTCATCAGGTGGCTGGACATAAATGCGGGATCAATAACACTGGTCAGTTTAGTCTGAGCTTCTGTAATGTTCTTCATGTTGCATTGAAATGCTGTAATGTTTTATGAGATTTAAGGATCCTACTGTTTGGATCGGATTAGGATGAACACCCTTAATCAAAAAGTTTATACTGGACCCATTAAAGTGTCAAACCAATTTTATAAGAATCCTATAATAATGGCAATGCCATCCTATACCGGATTAACTGTAAATCCTAGAGGAATCTTGGAATAATGTATTGAAAAAGTGTTAGTATTATAAGGGAATCCTCTGATTGATCTATAGGAATAATTACAATCCTAAAAGACTTTCCTAATGCAAGCCCATATAATACATTTGATTCTGATTCACAATTGTTATTTTGGGGAGGTGGTTTATTTGCTGTCACATTTGTTTAACATGGAGTATCGTCATAGTGATTTCTTTGAAAAGAAACAACTCTGTTCCCCCTGCCAAAAGTCAGTTGACATCATTTCCTCTGTTCTTGTAACTCTTATATGTCATTACTGGCTCTGTCATGGGGATTTTCTGAATGAATGAGATGTGAGCTGTTATCTGATGGATTGTGAGATTGTGAGATTGTCAGCGTCAGCGTTTTGTCTTTTCTTGTGTTAAAGAAATAGTTCACACCAAAATGTTCTGTAGCTCCTAAACCATCATGTTGCAAACCTGTGTTTAAAAGGAGAAATTTGATGAACAATATTTTTTTTCATTAGAAACTAATTTTATTCTAAATAAATGCTTCTGTTTATCAAAGAATTCTGAAAAAAATGTATCACTGTTTCCACTAAAATTGGAAACCTGTTTTAAATAGTTATTTGATGATAGTAAGAAATGTTTCTTGAATCTTGAGCACCAAATCAACATATTGGAAAGATGTCTGATCATGTGACACTGAAAACTGAGTCAACATGTAGAAAATTGTCAAAAATAAGTAATATTAGCTGTAATATTACTGCTTTTAATGTATTTTCAACCAATTAAATGCAACATTGGTGAGCAGACTTATTTCAGCCATCCCAAACCATTTTGGCCCAACCAAAACTCTCTGTAGTCCCAAACTGTTACACATGCGTTTTCTTTCTCAACTGCATTTTTATTGTCACTTAAGATGAAACCAACTGTGTTTATGAGGATGTTTTGACATAATTTTGTGACATTCAAGTACAAAAAGACACATATGAGAACTCAGTATCACAGGCAGCTTCCTGTGCGCTCGCTTTGGATGTGGGATTTAAAATCTCGTTACAGTTACATTTTACATTTCTGTATTTGGCAAACACTTTTATCCAAAGTGACTGCATTGCATTCAAAGTGGAATTTAAATTTAAATTGTATTACAAGTATCCAATTCCAATACTGGAATACATTTTCAATACTCAACCCTAGTTCCATGCTTCAAAGCAAAAAAAAGAAAGAAAGAAAAAAGGTCATTTATCAGTGCAACAGGACCCCTTCAAGTAACCTATTTATTAATAACCTATTTATTTACAGAGTTTGTTGGCATTTTAAATTGCTAATTCTTGTAATTATATTTATGTGGCTGTATTCTCTCCTAAGTTTTCCTTTAGATGTTTTCCCAGCTGCCATAAAAGCATCCACACTCAAAATAGTCACAAGTTGTCATGATGATAAAGTGCCGGCAGGTTTTCACTGTTCGGTTTACTATAATTGCACACAGGTGTTCTGCAGCATCCTGATGGAACGGTTCTGAAGCAGCTACAACCTCCTCCGAGAGGCCCACGGGAGATGCACTTCTACACACGGGTAACTTAAATCCACATCACTGTGCTATATATATACAGCAACAATAGTTGTTACATGCACATAATGTCAGGGGGACAAACACGTACACCAAAATAACACCCTGAAAGCCAAGCACAGTACAGTAAACATCTTGATGATTCCCAAGACTTTTGGGAAAATACTCTGTGGACAGACAAGACAAAAGTTGATATTTTTTGAAGGTGTGTCCCATTACATTTGCTGTAAAAGTAACACCACGTTTCAGAAAAAGAACATCATACCAACAGTAAAATATGGTGGTGGTAGTGTGATGGTCTCGGGCTGTTTTGCTGAAAAGTAATCATATGGTTTTAATTAAACAACACTGTTATAATAGTATCAACTTGTATGTTACTCTTTAAAGCATGATCAAATCCTTGTTCAATATTGGCCAAACAACGTTTACAAACAATTTGCATATAAACATATAGATGTATGTGTTTTTAAATGGTTTACGTACATGCATCCTTATAAAATGGTTTTTAATGAGTTTCATGGATTCTCATCTTTGGAATGTGCCACTTCTTGTATTTTGCCAGTTAATCAACACGGTTAAATTGCAATCAAGGATTTATAAAAGAAAGTTATTGTTGAGTACTCAAATTTAATAAAATCCATTTAATTGATTAATAGAGATATTACAAAAGATATTTATTATGTTACAAAAGATATTTATTGTAAATATATGTTCTATTCATCAAAAAATCTTGAAAAAAATAATAGTTTCATAAACATTAAGCAGTAGAACTGTTTTCAAAATTGATAATAATAAGAAAGGTTTCTTGAGCAACAAATCATTATATTAGAATGATTTCTGAAGGATTAATTGAAACTGAACACTGGAGTAATCATGCTGAAAATTCAGCTTTGCACCACAGAAATATGTATGTATATATATATATATATATATATATAAATAAATAAATATATTCAAATAGAAAACCATTATTAGAAGTTATTTTTATTGTATTTTTATCATATAGATCAAAAGTCTTGGTGAGCATAAGAAACTTGAAAAAAAAATGTCTAAAAAAATTCCTACCAACACCAAATAGTTACTCTACTGGTTTCAGAGTAAAGGCACATCTCACTATTTCCCTGCAGGTATATGCTAAAGACTGCACAGATAAAATGCTACTAGACCTGCAACGACATCTTCCCAAGTTCTACGGCACATGGGCGCCACGGGAGTCGCCACATGGTGAGATAAGTTGTTATATCAAGATGTAGATAGTCAACATGAAATAACTTCTGCAACTCTGGATATTCAACAGGGGTGGAGCCAGTTGTTATGGCTTCATATGACCATGAGGCAAACATTTGTTTTATTTGAAATAATATGCACCAATGAATCATGCATAGTAAGACCAGGAATATTGATGAAGAAAGTAAATAAGGTCAAATGCAATTTCATGTTATTTAAATTACTAATGACGTGTCGTGTCATTCCTGGCTGAGCTCAGCAATCATGTGTATTAAAACGGTTTCTTTAGCAGTCAAGCTTGAAGGTCAGCTCTAGTTAGTGTTATCTATGTTTGGTGAATTGCTAATGAGTTAATAATTGATAGCTGGTTTGGTATGTGGTATGGGGTGTCATCTAGCAGTAGTATGTTCTTTGTAAGCTTATTACAACAGTCTTATCATCATTATGCATGTTGCCATGCGTCCAAAGTACATGTGCTTTACTATGTGTTTGATTAGTCTGTGTATAGTCTATGTACATTTAAGGAGTGTTTGGTTTATCAGTATTGGACTTTACACTGCTGTTCTCTGTCTGCCTTCTTGTGTTTGTGAGTGGCCATCCCAGTGATGACACCATAAATACTGTCAGTTGACAGCACTGAAAAAGAACTTGTCACTTATCACTTGACTGTTGCTTGGTCTCTGAAACATCACTTAAAGTCACAGTGTTCAGTATGATTGTAGAAATCAGCTGTGAGCCATTCAGACAGCGAAGAAGCAGAAGAAATCTTTTTAATAGCGATCAGGACTCTGCAACGTTTTTTGCATGTTTGTCACACTTACATGTTTCAGACTGTTTCAGACATCAAACTAATTTAAATATTAGTCAAAGATAAAACAAGTAAACATAAAATGCAATTTTTATTTGAAGGTTGTTATTATTAAGGTACAACAAAATCCAAACCTGCATGGCCCTGTGTAAAAAAGTGTCCCCCGCCCCCTTTAAAACATAACTGTGATTTATTACACCTGAGTTCAATTTCTCTAGCAACACCCAGGCCTGATTGCTGTCACAATTGTTCTCAATCAATCAAGAGTATCAAAGATCAAAAGATCAAAATATCTTCAAAAGCTAGACATCATACAGAGATCCAAAGAAATTCAGGAACAAATGAGAAAGAGATCTATCAATAATAGAGATCTATCAGTCTGGAAAAGGTTATTGAGGTAAAGCCATTTCTAAAGATTTGGGACTCCAGCAAACACAATGAGAGCCATTATCCACAAATGGCGAAAACATGGAATAGTGGTGAACCTTCCCAGGAGCGACTAGCCGAACAAAGTTATCCCAAGAGCGCAGCGACAACTAATCCTAGAGTTCACAAAAGACCCCAAAACAACATCCACTGCAGGCCTCAATTGCCTCGGGTAAGATCAGTGTTCATGATTTCACCATAAGAACCAGAATGGGCAAAAATGGCCTGTATAGCAGAGTTCCAAGACGAAAACCACTGCTGAGCAATTAGAACATCTTGATGATCCCCAAGACTTTTGGGAAAATACTCTGTGGACTGACAAGACAAAAGTTGATATTTTTTGAAGGTGTGTGTCCCATTACATTTGCTGTAAAAGTAATACCACGTTTCAGAAAAAGGACATCATACCAACAGTAAAATATGGTGGTGGTAGTGTGATGGTCTGGGGCTGTTTTGCTGCTTCTGGACCTGGAAGACTTGCAGTGATAAATGCAACCATGAATTCTGCTGTCTTCCAAAAAATCCTAAAGGAGAATGTCCAGCCATCTGTCCAGAGTTCTGCAGCAGGACAAATCCAAAACACATCAGCAAGTCAACCTCTGAATGACTGGGAAAAAAAAAATCAAGACTTTGGAGTAGTTTAGTCAAAGTCCTGACCTGAATCCTATTGAGATGCTGTGGCATGATCTTAAAAAGGCAGTCCATACTTGAAAACCCTCCAGTGTGTCTGAATTACAACAATTCTGCAAAGATGAGTAGGCTAAAATTCCTCCACAGCTGTAAAAGACTCATTGCAAGTTATTGCAAACACTTGATTGCAGTTGTTGCTAAGGGTTACCCAACCAGTCTACTTTTTTAATATTGATAAGAAATGTTTCTTGAGCAGTAAATCATAATATTTGAATGATTTCTGAAGGATCATGTGACTGTGAAGACTGGAGTAATGATGCTGAAAATTCAGCTCTGCCATCACATCACACAATTATGTGTAAACAGTTATTTTAAACTGTAATAACACTTCACATTTTTTCTGTATTTTTCTTTATCAAATAAATGCAGCCTTACTTTAGTTAACACTCTGGCAAGGTTCTCTCAAAGTTATGAACAAACGTTCTTCCAGTAACGTTAATAGAACATTCGTTAAATGTCTTCAATACTTTTCTTAAAATATTTTGTAGCAGAAAAACATTATAAATATTTTGTAAATGTTACTATTTCTTCTAAAACAGACAGAGAACATTCAAAAGTAATGTGCTCATGTTTGCAAAATTATAAAACAGAACATTCCCTTTACATTTCCAAAACCAATAAAAAAGTTTTTTGAACATTTAAAAAATGTAATATTCAGAAATAACACTTTGATGCATGAACAACAAAAATATTCTCAACCTTAAAGTTTTGAACAGTAGGCCAAGTGTTTGTATGTGTATGTATGTGTACTGTGTATGTATATATATATATATATATATATATATATATATATATATATATATATATATATATATATATATATATATATATATACAGTAGTTTAACATTATGGTTTCAAGACCATAACAAGTAATTTGCCATTTTAAACTGCTAGCCATATTTGTGAAATGAGCCGAATTTACATCAGCTATGTAGAATATTTAAAAGAAAAGCAGTCGTCTGCCAGTCAAGAGAATAGATGTACTAAAACAACACCGGCTGCCATTATGTTATCAAATGCACAAAACCTTCTTTATCTCTCATATCTCAGAGCTGTATCTGAAGCTGGAGGATGTGACGAAGAGGTTCATACGGCCCTGCATCATGGATGTGAAGATTGGGAGGAGAAGTTATGACCCGTTTGCGTCACAAGAAAAACGCGAAGAGCACATTAGCAAGTATCCTCTGATGGAAGAGATCGGATTCCTGTTACTGGGAATGAGGGTGAGACATTATGTGTGTGTGATATATTAACTTTCCTTATACTCATTATGTAGGATCTCCTTTTCCCCTGTTGTTTGATCTCTGAATCCTCCCTTCAGTATCTGATTTCCTTATTACAAGCTGTGAGGGTTCATAAACACAATATTAAGCTTGAGATCACTTGATTGAGGGCTCTAAAGGTTTGCTTGCAATGCTGCAGAACAGAAATCCCCATCTGCTGTCTTGTAAGGCCTGATCAATATCCAGAGCTTATCCAGACACTTGGTTAATTACTTCTGAGGAATACTGATAAGACATTTGATGATGAGATTGTGATGAAACCAGCGGCCAGTAACACACACTTCTCTGATTTTACTCTCTGTACCTCATTGTTCTTTACTGGCCGTGAAGAAATTCACATATGAAGAGATAGAGACATCAGATTAATTCCATTATTGAGTTCAAAGATCTTCTGGTCCTGATGCATTTATCATGATACAAACAGTGAAATTTGTATGCTTGATGACTTCATGGATTGTTAGTGACTGACTTTTTATTGGCTTAGTCTGACGTTTAGGTTCTGTTTTATGGACTTTTATGGTATGTTTACATGACAACAGTTTACCAAAAATGTTTTTCACACACAGATAACAATTTTGACAGATTACAATTAATCTATGAAAACGATTAAACATGTTATGTATGCCATGCGAGAAGTTGGCAATGTCACTTTGTAAAAAAAAAACAATATGCGCCTATAGACTAAATGCATGACACCAGATATACCATTTCGAGGTTCCATGGCTCTACCATTGGAAAAAGTGTAACGGCCAACGTTGATCACATGTTCCTTGATATCTAATATAACTTATTTTCCAAGTGTTCTATTCTGGTTTCCTTTGTTCCCCATATTCCTGCCCTTCATTTGTTTGTCATGGTTACTAATTATGTTGCACACCTGGTACTGGTTAAGTTTGTGAATTAGCCCTCGGCATTTAAGCTCTGAGTTTTGTTCAGTTCATTGTCCTGTATAGTCTTTGTTGAAGCCAAAGCTATTACGCCTATGTGCTCCTGCAGTTTTCTTTGCTTATGATCTTTGATTTGTTAAATGGTTGATATTAAGATATTATTAACTGATTTTAATGAAAAAATATTCATCTGCCTAGCCCCTTGGGGATCTGTAGAATTTTCCATAAAAATATCATTAAACTCTTTACATTTGTTTTGCAGAATTACACATTGCTGGCATTGTGCTTTCTAAAGGCTATAAATCATGAGATTAATTGAAATAATTTAATTGTTTTTTAATTTTTTTGTTGTTGCAATAAAAACAAATTTGCATATACTTTTACAATAAATTTATTGTAGTGCTGTGAATCAATTAAACATTTTTAATTACTTGAACATTTTTCTATAATCACAGTTAATCACATCTAACGTTTTTATATATTTTTATATTGTAATTGTAACAAAGTATAAAGTTTGGGGAAGAAGGAGGGGGTACCGTTGAATGTTTAAACACAGATAGATAGATAGATAGATAGATAGATAGATAGATAGATAGATAGATAGATAGATAGATCCACCAAATAGGTAGCAATATTCACCAAGTATGTACATTAAACAAAAGAAGTTTACATAATGTTTACATAATGACTCGTGGATTCGTAGCTCTGTTGAGAATGTCTTGTGTTTTAATCTTGAACATACTCTGAGTTTGATGAACTTACTCTCGGGTCCATTTTTGGAACCAGCATACCTTGAGTAAGCAAGACTTGGGTTAATCAACCAGTTCAGGGTATGTTTGACGCTAAGATGACCTGCTTTCTGGAATACCCCCCTGGCCTGGTTCTTTCTCGTCCTTCACTGTCGTCTCTCCTCGTTTTGGTTTCTGCTCCTTTGTGAGATACAAGACCCACGATATCAAGACCTCATTATCAATCACACCTTTGGCCTTGTGTCGCTCTCACAGCTCTCGCCCTGCTCGCCGCAGTCATACTTTCACATTGAATCTCCAAAATAATGTAGAAACGACATAAAGATAGTATATTTTAAATATGTTTCATGGCATATTTTTACTTAGCACTATAATCACTAATACCAGTACTGATGTCTCTATTGATTGGACCCTCAGTTTTAGCCATTAATTATAGCCATTGAACATTACAGCTGTCAGTGATTTTCTCTGTCTTTTGTACTTTGATTAACATTAATGACACAGACAGCAGCAGTTTATTAGGCTGCTGTCACTTTAAAACCGGACGCACATGATGCGGATCTGACTCACATCCTATATTCATATCCACTCATTCGTTTCTTTTGGAATGCCAGAAAAAAACAGATTCTGTGTTAATTGTCTTACATATTTTTAATGGTTAAACTGAAACAATCTGCGTTTGTACCCTGTTAATCTGAAACCGACCATGATAAATGGCAAGGAAAAGGTAACAAAAATCACATTGTCAGTGATGTCGCACCAGGTGGCTCCATCCCCTGCAAAATCTTACTGTTTAAACATTGATGACACATTGTTTGACTTTGTCACAGTTTGATTGACTGTGGCATTTTTTTTTGCTCACGGCAAGGCCAAAAAAATGACCCTGGAAAAAGTCAGGTCAACAAGTCAGAAACGATGGTGTTGTTGCAATGCATTTTATTGTCAGTTTGTGTGAGTTGCATTAAGTCTCCGTCTCTTCAGTGTTTCCTTCCTCCAGCCCCTCAGTTAATCATCCTTCCTCTCTGTTTCTGCGTGTTCTTGTTTCTTTGCACCTAATTGGTTTCAGTGTCTCTAGGCTGGGAAAAAAATTGCGAGCTGCTGTCCTTCCTTTCCTCTTCCTCCCTCTCTCGTTCTTGCTTTCCATGTTATTTCAGTTTGTTTCATTTGTTTTTGTAGTGTGGCGTGCTGTAAGGATCCATCCAGTGATGGAGGCTTATCACAGTTTTAAGTCTGTATGCATGCAGGTTTCTCCAGTGCTGTACTAAAACCTAGTGAGATGCCTATATAGACAGCATTTACATTTGTGGTGCATTAGTGATCAGTTCTAGACAGCAAGGCAGGTCACTTTGTTTTGAAGCATATTTTTCTTTATAGTAATGTCTCTGGTGGATCTCCTCTGATCTTCTTCTCTCTCATCTTCTCTCCTCAGGTGTACCAGATCAATTCAGACAGTTACATCACTCATAACCAGTTCTATGGTCGCAGTCTTGGAAAGGAAACCATTAAAAATGGTTTGAATCTAATCTCATTCCATATTATTTTATTTGACTTTTGCATGCAGGGATCTCCGAAATTCCCAGGCCCGGAAAATCAAACAAACAAATAAATAAATAGCAGTTCAACCCAGAGCTGTTGATAATTCAGGAAATATTTAATTGGATAATTTTACATTCATAAGATGACTTGACAATTTCTGGCTTTTCCAGGTCTGGAAATCACAATTTTAAAATTTCACAGCTATTAGAAAAACATTTTTTTTATTTAATAATGAATAAATAAATAATGCTCAGACCTGTGGAATCCTACAATTCAGGAATTTCGAAATGCTCTTGGATAAGTATGGAAATTGAAAATATCATCTTTAAAAGTCATGTTATAAAAGTTAAATCATCTAGTGAAATGCTAAGCTATTGTTATTTCCCAAGACATATTTTCTTTTGTTTTGTGTAAATGAGTAATAATAAAAATAAGAATGTTCTGTGCAGGGTTTAAATTGTTATATTGGTGTTTTGTTCTTGAAGTCATGAAAAATTAATAATAGATGTTCAAACAGATGATGGATGTTCAGCTCTAAAATTTGACTAATAGTGATTTGACTGGAAAATGTGTGTGAACATTCAATAAAGAATCTGTGAATTTTTTTACCCTCAGGCCTGACTAGATTCTTCCATAATGGTCAAGACTTACAGAGGCATGCAGTTTCCCTGATCATCTCTAAAATCCGAAGCATTCTCCGCTGGTTTGAGCGTCAAACTCAGCTGCATTTCTACGCCAGCTCTCTGCTGCTGGTGTATGAAGGCTCTCCTCGCACTGTCAATGGATGGAAACACAAGCGAAGTGAGACAGGAACAGGACATCAGCAGGGGGAGCCACAAAGCAACTGTAACAAATCCCACGAGGCTCTGAGCGTTCAGGGCAGTTTAACACACAGTCACCCGTACTGCCGTGAAATGAACGCTAACGGAATGTGTGCAGGAAGTGTAGAAGAGGAACGTGAGGAAATTGGGAGTGGGGAGAAGAAACAGTTTGGACAGGAGGAGGCAGTGGATGTGAGGATGATTGATTTTGCTCATGTATTTCCCAGCAACAGTCCGGATGAAAGCTATATGTACGGACTGAGGAACCTTCTCTCAACCTTAGAACAAATACTAAAGGATTGACATCTGACCTCCTGAGAGAGTACATCTCTCTCTCTCCCTCTCTCTCTTTCTCTAGTAGGATGTCTGATATTTCACTCTGTTGTTTTTAAATTAAGTTGGAAAAGAGGGTTATGTATTTATAGGAATATTTTTTCCTGATTTTTTTTTTTTTTTAAATAGTTACATGTACATTGAAATGCTGAAGCTTTCAGAACTCAAAACGTCTGAATAAAAAACGCAGTCCGTCTGTCAACAACTAAATATTTGACTAAAGTTACAGATAGACCTCAAGAGGAAAAACACATAATAAAATGATTATGATTAATTGATAAAAACACAGTTAGTTGTACTATACATCTGATGCAAGTAAAAACTGATGTTTTTTATTCTAATTATGCTCTCCTGATTCCAAACTAAATTTGAGTTAGATTTTATTTACATGCATGTTTAATATTTACAAATATGTACAAGTCATTTGAATCCGCAAAACAATGCATTATTATATATTTATTGTTTCAAAATTAGAAGGCTTCCCAAAAACATGTTAAATGTTGTTCATATAAAGTTGAGATCATACAACAAAATGCAGTGTTTTTGTTGTTGTTGTTTTACATCAATCATAAAGGCCTGTTAACAGAGAAAACGGGTATTCTTTCTGTATTGCTGAATAAACAGAATAAGCAATGAGCAGTCATTAATATTTCAGATTTAAGGTGGGTTATGCCAGCAATTATGCAGTTTCTGCTCTTTTATAACTGACATAAAAAATGCAGAATTCCAAAGTATAAGAACCTGATTTCACTAATTTGATGCTGCCGATGTTCCAATTAGGTTCTTTCGATAAGCATTTTAAAGCTACTTTTAATTTGACAATTTTTTGTAAATTGTACAATTTGGAATAAAAATATCTGCACCCTAAAGTGTTCAACTCAAAGAACACTTGATTGTTCATTATGCTTTAAAAGTTATACAAGCACTCTTTTCAAACATGACAACGTAATCACTGACTTATAGTTTGGTTGCTTTGGGGTTTTCCTTTCTCTCATGGAAGTTAGTTATTATCCATAAACCATCTCACACATGAGCAAATCTCCCAAACGGCTCATAATTAGTGATTGGACAAACCCAGAGTGTTCTTTTCTAGAGATGCTCTGCAGTTTTAATGGATATGAAGCAACAATGAGAAACCGATTGCTTATGTGCAAGCAAACAGAATCCAAAACAACTATTTCAACTCTTTTGAACTCATTATTTGTACTAATGTACACACATCACATTTCTTTTTAATACTTTAAGTCGATCAAGCAAGTCAAGACAAAGGCGTTAGACACATAATAATTATAAAGTTATTTAAAAATAGATTGAGACCGAAAAAATAAATGAGGATCTGAAGTGAAGTGCATCATTTCATGTGGATAAGCACAGTTTTTGAGCTGCTGTCCTGCAGTGTTTCTTCATTTACAGTTTTCCGAGTGTCAATCTGTCCTTCTGCTCTTCTTTAAACAGCAGGGATTTTTCATTATTCCTAATTTGAATGTAATTTGAAATATAATTGGAACCTCAGAAGCAATTCCGCACCAAACACCCCCAGAAATGCTCTGAGGCATCTTTAAAGAGGTTTGAAACTAAAATTTAATAGATTGGCTTAAGATCTCACTTTCTAGTATTGAGTTCTTCACCTTTTCCCAACTTTTGGTGTTCAAAATGCCTGTGTGTACATGTAGCGTGTGTCATATGTTTTTCTCACTGCTCTAAATTAATAAATCATACATGTCATAGACTTATTATTCATATTTCTGGCAGTGCGCCTCACTCTCACCAGTGTTAGTGTGTGTGTAGTTCCCCATATTTTCATTTGGTGGCACTCTGGCTCCTGTATGCCCACACAGATTGAAAGACTGGAAATAGAAAAATCTAAAAACTCCATCAGATCTGAATAAGAAATTCAGTGGAAAACGAACAGCACTGCATGATATATGTAGCTATATATGTATAAATATGATGTAGCTATTATATTGCTTTCTGTGTGTCGATCTGAACAAGCTCTTGATTCTTTTGCTTTGGGATCTATGACACTTGTGGGAGTTTAGTTGAGATGAACTCAAGACAGTGGTGGGATTGAGAAAGCAGTTTTAATTGTATTGTATTGTGTGTTGGTATGTACATTGATCATGCTGGAAGCGATTGTGTGATTTGTGATGACGTTAATCAATATAAGATCGGATCTCGGATCGAGATGGAGGGCAGGAGGAAAAGAGAGAAACTAGTTAAAACTGGACTTTATTAAAAGACAAGCTTTATCTGCGCATTCAAATCATTCATTCAGTGAATCAAAGCAATGCCATAATCAGAATTCATTCAAGTTCTTCAAAATGGTTGTAAATTACATGTATTTTACTAAAGCGATAGAATTGGATCCTTCCATTGGATGTTCGTCCCGGCTGCATGTACTAGCCTATAGAAATGTGCTCTCAAACTGATTAGTATCGAATGAATATTATTCCTTCATGGGTTGAAATGAGGAGAGATATTCCACAGCATGTTTCTGCCGTTTTCTCTAAAGAAATTGTTAAATTACACTGACATAATTTGATTAGACTTTAATTCTCCACACTTTAATTGAAGCAAACACACCTCAGACTAAAAAGAGACCAATAACAGCCTCTTTGTTATTTGGATTTATTTAAGTAAATTTAAAGGTTGAATTACACCAGGGGCGATTCTAGGATTTTGATTTTAGGGGGGCTCAGCCCCCAATAAGGGTATGATTAAAAAAATATTATTTGACTATTAGGGTAGGGTGGTATGCTACTAACCTTACTGCAATCCACTATTACAGGGGTGGCCAACCTGTTCAGCATGATGAGCCACAAAATAAAGCTCATGACTGCGGAGAGCCGCATAAAAAGTTGAATTCGCATTTGTTGATGGGGTTTTGACATTAGAAAGGTCTCGCACATATATCACACATTTTATATGTTTATAAATAAAAACTTTATATATTTTACATATGACACCCGCGAGCTATATGAGCATAAAGATATAATGCGTCTGTGAATTATATATGCGGGAAAAAACGGTATATCATCTCATTGACGGTGACCGGAAGTATAAAGAGTAAGCAGCGGTTTGGTAATGTAGTGATCGGTTGGAAAACGTCTCCGGTTACTATCGTAACCTCTGTTATTTTATCATATTCCGTTTAGAGAAGTATGAAGGAAATGATATTTATACCGTCTGGCAACCAGATCTGCATCGCGCTACGATTGGCCAGTTGTCAACTGCTGTTATCCATAAGGTTTCAGAAATGACGTGAAGGGGAGGAGTTCCCAAATGCATTTCATTAAACATCTCGTTCCCACTCTCGAAAGGGAACGCGCTTCTGCGCGCCTCTATTTGAATTCGGTAAAAACATCATGTTCACGTGAGCGGCGGCTGATCTTGGCAGGATACATGTAAATTTATGGTATTTTTTCCGTAGACAAAAAGGTCTCCGCGGGCCGGATGAGAGCCGCAAAAGAGCAGTCAAAGAGCCGCGGGTTGGCCACCCCAGCACTATTCCATGATTACATTATGTAAACTGCAATGCATTTATGACAAAGAACTGCACTGATGCAGGTGTAATATCATAGCATTAGCAATCTATCAATAAATGCGCGCACACACGACACACACCTTGATGTTCACTCTGCTCGGCGCCCCTGCAGATTCAAAAATTAAATGCGCTAAAACCAAGCAGACTCAGATAAGGGGAGGAGCCGAAACTTGCCGCAGCTTGCCGCCGTTTCAAATGAGTTTTTTTAAAGGGGACTGAAGCGATCAAAAATTTATTAATCAAATATATTTTTTAGGGGGGCTGGGCAGAAGTTTAGGGGGGCTGAAGCCCCCCTAAAAAGGGCCTAGTGACGCCCCTGAATTACACTGTGAATTTCTAAGTTTTTAGATAAGTTATATATAAAGTGTATATTTCCCCATCCATCCTAATTCTAGGCTATAGCCTGTTAAATAATCTATAACTAGAGGTAATGCGAATTTGATATTGATTAAATAACCCCTTTGATGCATTCAATGAGTGAAGGATTCAGATGGAATCAATTGACTATTTCAAGTTTTAAGGCTCGTTTGAGATGCGACTCACCTCACCTGAAATTTAGATGAGTGTAGGTGGCTAAAGCAAGGGGAGGATTGACATAAGTGAAGTCATAAGTGCAGTCAAGACACTTCTAGCAATGAATCAGATATCATACGCTTGTGATTCAGGCTCATGCACTGTTACTAATAAACTGAGTGTAAGTTCAGTTCTCTTTCTTTTATATACAAATAAATACGAACAACAAGAGACCCAAAGCACTTAATTCCATCTGAAAGACATGTTTTCCATCTATCCTTACTTTACTACAGACAAGAAATATAACAATAATAACGCTTTCCCACCATTTGGCCAAACCTCATTGCTTGGCCGTTGCATTCTGTGGTGATCTGGCCCAGCCGGTACGGATATGGGTTCATTTTCTACTGTGGGTGATAGCGGAGTTCTTTGGAATGTATTACAAATGTGTGGGTTGTTTCCTTGGAAAGAGTTTACAGATGGTGTGTAATGTAATTAGCGGCCAAGTGACCAGGCAACAGACAAGTGACCAATACTGAGTGGCGACACCCACGGTTCAGAACAGTTAGACAATCTTTCCTGGAATGACTTGTAATTGTGCCATGCTGAACAAAGCTCAAGTGGAAATATACAGTAACTGTTCCTTACTGTTCTTAAAACCGATTAGCTAATCACATATCCTACGGAGAGATCATACTGTCAGAGAGTGGGAATTTCCACGCATGCGTTATACACATTAAGTTATAATATTACAGTTTCACAATCAAGCAACTAGAAGAGAACAATGCATCACAGTTTTAACTCTTTCCTACCAGCATTGGGTTTTTTTTAAGTTGCAAGCCACCGCCAGCATTCATTTTCACATAAATTTCATCTGAATATGCAATGTATCAAAAGGAAGAAAAGAGCCTCTTCCTTTAAACAAAACAGTCAGTTTTATACTAGCTTCATGCATTCTTTTTTAATAAACACTTGGATATAGGTGCGTTTCATAAAAAAATAGCAACATTGTAGGCAAAAGGCTGAAAAAATCATGTTTTTATTAAAAACTCACATTTGATTTGCAATTTGCATGTACTTTGATCAGGAGGTTTAGCACTCGTAGAAGACGCATAGTGCCACCCAAAACATGGATACCTGAAAAATTCTGTTTGGCAGGAAAAGAATGAACCCAATGAGCATTAAATTGTGTTGTCAGCAGGTAATTTCCTATCATGCTTCTGATCAGCACAGTCGGTGGAGAGAAAATGCACCAGACTGGGCAATCCGTCTCCCAGTTCTGCACAGATTTGCTCATTGCAAATTAGTTTTTTTTTTCACCACTGGCAAAATGGACTTTCTATAAAACTTGGCTGCCAGTACAGTAGAAATATGGAAAATAATTAAATTGGTGCTACCTGACTATAGAAAATAGAGAAAGAATGCTGTTTTCTTACCTTTTATCAGACAACACCTATAATGTCCTGGGCTTTTTACCATTCAGTTCCACTCCCACCAGTCTGCTATATTTGCTCTTAGTAAGGTCAAATACCAAATACTTATCAAACTTTTAGTAATAATATTGTTGACTTGTAATGTTCCCTGGTGCAAGAATTCAAAGAGTAAATCTTTCAGTAAAAAATCCAATGTAGGAAATGGCTGAAGGCTGCAAAAAGTCATAAATACAGAGAGAATGCCACCAGAAAATATGAAAAACCTAAGTGTTTGTAGTCAACATTTTAGACCGGATGACAACAAACAGAGTGGAGAACTGAAAGAAACTGCTGTTCTGTCACTTTCGTCCAACCGCTGAGGTAAAATGTCATGGCATACAAGATTTCCAATTAGTTTTTGTCATAACACTGTATGGAGTAAATAGTAAGATCCAATTTTCAGTGATTAAACCACCATTGCAATAATTGATCTTTCTGTTAATAACCAGGACAATCTGACTGTCCAGTGATACAAACATGCAGAATATGGTCTGTAGTTTTTATGAAAGCCTGGAGCTGATTAATAAAAGTGAATTGCTCAGTCCAGGTAACACAGAGAACGAGTAAACTTTGTTCATTTACATAGACTTCCCACAAGTGGTACTTGAAGGATTAGTCTGTTGTTCCTGAATAAATTATGATCCATTAAAAAGAAGTGGTTAAGAGTTGTTTGTCCATGACCTTGTTTTCTCCTGAGAATGCAGATTCACCGCTCAGATAATTCATAGTAGGCATATTTTAGGAGTCAGGATCGAAGAAGATCAGAAAGTCGTTTTGCCCAACAGAATTTGATGTATGGTACTGTAGCCTTTTTGACCTGGGCATATATGAAATAAGCTTAATAATAACCTCACATTACAGGGTTTTTACTTATGATTGTAACGAGGAGTCAGCCGAGTGAGAATCCATTAGCAGCTTTATTGCAATAGGTAACCAGAGTACAGACAAGTAGCAAACAGAATCTTAAACAGAGACAGGCGGCGAACAAACAAATCCAGATGAACAGGCAAGGTCAGGGCAGGCAGCAAAAGGATCAAAGTGGTTATAAACAATCCAAGGTCAGAAACAGAGTAGCAATCCAAATAATACACACTCAGAGATGATTACCTTAGCAAATCAAAACTTCTCAAGGTAGTGTGTTGGTGTTGTGTTAATATAGTGTGTGTGATGAGCTGCAAGGTGCAAGCAATCAGTCTCTGGTGAGTGTCACGGGAATTGTAGTCCGAATAACAGGTTAGTACTCTGGTGAGAGCTCCCTCTGGTGATCCGGAGGGGGAGAGGAAGCTTCATCTGTAACAGAGCCCCCCCCCCCCTGCGAGCGGCTCCTGACGCGAGGAGGCAAGCGACGTCGGGGTCTTCCACGGGGCCGAGGGGCCGGTTTCTCTGGGTGTGCTCTGTGAAACTCCTCAGTGAGTGTAGAGTCAAGGATATCATCCCTGTTGACCCAGGATTGTTCCTCCGGTCCGTACTCCTCCCAGTCCACCAGGTACTGGATAGTACTACCCCGGCGTCTGGAGTCGAGCAACTCACGCACTAGATATGCCTCCTCACCGTCGATCAGGATGGGTTGGGGGGTATGTACATCGGCTCCAGTCTCCGACTCCCCTCCCAGACCAGCAGCGGGTTTCAGAAGTGACACATGAAAAGTAGGAGAAATACGATAATTAGTGGGCAAGTCTAAACGAAATGATACTGGTGTGACCTGCTTTAGAATTTTGAAAGGCCCCACATACCTGGGACTGAGCTTTCGGCATGGAAGTTTGAGGCGAAGGTCCTTTGTGGACAACCAAGCCCACTGCCCAGGGGTGTACTCTGGACCAGGACGACGGTGACGATTGGCCTGAAGCGTCTGTCTGCGTACTGCGTGTGATAGATGGTTCCAGATTTCTTCACTCCGTTGGAGCCATTCGGTGACAGAGGGTAAGGCGGTGGGTTCTCCGGACCAGCGAAACAAGGGTGGTTGGAAGCCTAAGACGCATTGGAAAGGTGTCATGCCGGTGGCAGGTTTCTGAAGAGAGTTCTGGGCATATTCCGCCCACATGAGATATATACTCCAGTCTGACTGATTCTGCTGACAATAGGCTCTGAGGAACCGTGTGAGTTCTTGATTAAGACGTTCTGTTTGACCGTTGGACTGTGGGTGGTAACCAGAGGTGAGACTAATGTTTACGTTGAGCTGTTGGAAGAAAGCCGACCATACTCTAGAGGTGAATTGGGGTCCTCTGTCGGAAACAATGTCCTCAGGCAACCCATAGAAGCGGAACACAAAATTGCATAGTACCTCAGCTGTCTCAAATGCGGTGGGGTGTTTAGGTAGAGGAATGAGACGGCAAGCTTTTGAGAACCGGTCGATAACTGTCAGAATAGTGGTGTTGCCTTGGGAACTGGGAAGGTCAGTAATAAAGTCAATAGCGATATGAGACCATGGACGTTGGGGAATAGGCAGGGGCTGTAGCAGACCAGCAGGGACTTGTCGAGGAGTTTTGGAGGTGTTGCATATGACGCAGTTCTTCACAAACTTGGAGGTGTCCGAAGACATTGTAGGCCACCAGAATCGATTAGTGAGAAGATGATGAGTCGCAGTGATTCCTGGGTGTCCTGAACTGGGAGTGGTGTGTACCTGATGCAGGAGTTTGTCTCGTAGGGATTCAGGAACGAAGGTGAGGTTAGGTGGACAATTTGATGGTTGGGGATTCTGGAGGTTGAACTCTGTGATTTCAGTCATAATGTCCCACTGTACGGGAGCAACTAGCAACGCCTCAGGGATGATATTTTCCACATTCTGCTCTGAACTCAGATCCTCACACTGGCGCGACAGTGCATCCGCTTTGGTGTTCTTGGATCCGGGTCTGTATGTGACAATGAAGTTAAACCGAGTAAAAAACAAGGACCATCTTGCCTGACGAGGATTTAGTCGTTTTGCTGAGCGAAGATATTCCAGGTTCTTGTGGTCTGTAATAACTGTGAATCGATGTTTGGCACCCTCCAACCAGTGACGCCATTGTTCTAGTGCAGCCTTCATGGCCAAGAGTTCACGGTTACCAACATCGTAGTTTCTTTCTGCGGAGGATAGCTTTCTGGAGAAGAAGGCACACGGAAACATCTTGGTTGGAGACCCATGACGCTGGGAGAGCACAGCCCCTATGCCTGTGTTGGAAGCATCCACCTCCACAATGAAAGGGAGCTCTGGGTCAGGATGATGGAGAATGGGTGCAGAGGTGAAACGCATCTTAAGATCCATAAATGCCTGCAGCGCTTCCTGTGACCAGGTGAGACGGGAATGAGAGCGTTTGGTCATGGCAGTAAGCGGTGCTGCTACCGTGCTAAAGTTTCTGATGAACCGTCGGTAAAAGTTAGAGAACCCCAGGAATCTCTGTAGTTCCTTCAGTGTGCATGGTTGAGGCCAGTCGAGCACAGCCTTTACCTTGTTCTCATCCATTGCCACCCCCTCTTGGCTGATGATGTATCCCAGGAAGGAAGTGCTTGTCTGATGAAATTCACACTTCTCTGCTTTAGCATAGAGTTGGTGCTGGATTAGACGTTTGAGAACTGCTCTTACGTGAAGGATGTGCTCTTCAAGGGAATCAGAGTAAACCAAGATGTCGTCTATATAAACTATTACCCATCTGTCCAGCATGTCACGAAAGACGTCATTAATGAAAGATTGGAACACAGAGGGACTGTTTGCTAGGCCGAAGGGCATAACCAGGTACTCGTAGTGCCCCGAGGAGGTGGAGAATGCGGTTTTCCACTCGTCGCCCTCTCTGATCCGGATTAAATTATAAGCACTGCGCAGGTCGAGCTTGGTAAAATATTTTGCTTGACGGAGTTGCTCAAGTGCAGCTGGGACCAGGGGTAAAGGGTAACGGAACTTGATGGTAATATCAATTAGACCACGGTAATCGATGCAGGGCCTCAGACCACCATCCTTTTTCTTAACGAAGAAGAACCCGGCTGATGCTGGAGATGTAGATGGTCTGATGAAGCCCTTTGCCAGTTCCTCTTCGATATAGGATTTCATAGATTCTTATTCGGGTTGGGATAATGGGAATATTCTTCCCCTAGGGGGTGTTGCTCCAGGTAGAAGTTCGATGGCACAGTCAATTGGGCGATGAGGTGGCAGCTGGGATGCTTTCGCTTTACTAAAGGCCTCAGTTAAATCAGAATATTCTGTGGGCAGTTCAGAAATTACAGATGTGTGTTCCCCGATAGTGGTGGTCTGTACAGGTAGAGGAGAAATGTGCGCTAGACAGTTCCTCTGGCAGTCTGAGCTCCACTGGACAATCTGCTCCTCCTTCCAGGAATGATGGGGTTATATGGGGAGCGGATTATGTAGAATCTGATGATCTCTGTGTGCAACGCTCCGACCTGCATGGATACCTCCTCAGTAATGTGGGTAACACGTCCCTCTCCAACAGGACGTCCATCTAGCGCCTCTACTGCCAGAGTTGGGTTGCAGAGAGTTAGGGTGATCTTTTGCTGTTGAGCAAATTCATACGACATGAAGTTGCCAGCTGCCCCAGAATCTAGCAAAGCAGCTGTGGAGATGTGCCGATCTTGAATGGTTACCTTCACTGGTATCTTGAGACGACATGAGGGATAATTAGCCCGTTGAGATGCACTCACCGCTCTGGGGTTTGATGACCTTGGACGTACAGGGCATGAGGTTTTCAGGTGTCCTGCTTGGCCACAGTACATGCATAGATGACACTGGATTCGTCGTTTGCGTTCCTCTGGGGTTATATGTGAATACCCAAGTTTCATCGGTGTGGAGTGTGTAATGGGTGTGTCACTGACTATGGTATGAGGGGATCGCCGTGAGCGGATCAGATTGTCGATTTGTATTGACAGTTCAATAAACTCACTCAATGATTTCCCCTCGTCGCGACAGGCCAGCTCAGATTGAAGGTCTTGGTTTAGCCCCCTTCGGTACAACAGTTTTAAAGTGTCCTCCACCCAGTTGGTTTGGGCCGCGAATGTGCGAAAAGTCAGTGCGTACTCCGCTGCCGTCCTCCTCCCTTGTCTTTGTGTGAGCAGCTGGTCCCCAGCTGATTGACCTCCGGCTGGATGGTCAAACACTTCTTTAAAGTGTTGCAGGAAGCTATTGAAGGAAGGGAACGCAGTACCATCCTCTCTCCACACTGCGGTGGCCCACTCTAAAGCCTTTCCGTTCAACAGCGAACAGACAAAAGATGTCCTGCTCGAGTCCGTGGGATATAAAGTGGGTTGCTGGTTTAAAAACAATGAGCATTGGAGCAAGAATCCCTTACATTTTGTTGAGTCACCATCAAATCATTCAGGAAACGCTAGACGTGGACTTACGTTGGTGGGTGGCTGCAGCGGATTGTCGGCAGGGGCACGTGCCGACGTCACCGTGGCCTCAGGAGAGGAAATACGCAGTCCTTGCAGTGTCTTGGTGAGTTCCTCCATCAGGAGGTTCAAATGATCGAGCTGGTGTTGATGTGAGACAATCTGGTGACTTTGTGCTGATAATTCCAACAATAATTGCGTGATAGCCGCTGGATTGGTGTGTGGCGAAGTTTTCTGTAACGAGGAGTCAGCCGAGTGAGAATCCATCAGCAGCTTTATTGCAATAGGTAACCAGAGTACAGACAAGTAGCAAACAGAATCTTAAACAGAGACAGGCTTGGGTCGAGGCAGGCGGCGAACAAACAAATCCAGATGAACAGGCAAGGTCAGGGCAGGCAGCAAAAGGATCAAAGTGGTTATAAACAGTCCAAGGTCAGAAACAGAGTAGCAATCCAAATAATACACGCTCAGAGATGATTACCTTAGCAAATCAAAACTTCTCAAGGTAGTGTGTTGGTGTTGTGTTAATATAGTGTGTGTGATGAGCTGCAAGGTGCAAGCAATCAGTCTCTGGTGAGTGTCATGGGAATTGTAGTCCGAATAACAGGTTAGTACTCTGGTGAGAGCTCCCTCTGGTGATCCGGAGGGGGAGAGGAAGCTTCATCTGTAACAATGATATTGCCTATGTTCATTTACCTGTGACTGGTGGCACATTTTATGTTTGCACAATTTCTATAAAGCTACTGTTTAAATCCCTCCAAACACAGGTCTTCCTTAAATTAGAAAAGAGTAAACACTTGTTTAAATGTCCGATGAGGCAACACTTTGCAATGTAAAATTAGTCAGTTCCATTAAATTCTCTATTGAAAACCGGATATTTCTGGCTGTACATCCAACAGATATGGTCAGCAGGGTTCAGCATTCCTGTTTAATGGTTCAGGTAAACCTTTATCACTAGTTCCTGAACATAACATTCATAATGCTGTCTGCTGTGAAGTGCTCTTAAAAATCGAAACGAAACTCAGTTTGACTATGCCACGGTGCTTGAACTCTCACAAAAACCAGGCTTTTAAAAGCACGCTAACCACTCATACTGAGGTTAGCAAAGCTCTTAATGCATCCTTATTAGTCGTGTAGAGAGTGAGACCAATGGAAAAGTTTCTTAACAGGGGATCTTTGCTTTTGTTTGGATTTCCAGGTCTCTGAAATTATTATTAGATCTTCGGTTTGATGACTTGATATGGTTCAAATCATGTCAGTACTTGGTGTAGCGGTTAAAGTATTAGAATTAAATTTCTTTCATCAATTACCCAGATTAATGTTTAGTTAATTAAGTAGTAAATTATGGGGCTATTTTTTTGTGCAGTGAAAGTACTCACGCTGCTTCATAAAACTGAGGTTAAACCACAGAGTAACATGGATTACTTTAATGACATCTACCTTTCTGGGAATTGAAAGTGGAAGTCGTGCAGTCTGTCGATGGAGGGGCAGAAAGCTTTCAGATTTCATTAAAAAGATCTTCATTTGTGTTGCGAAGGTAAACGGAAGTCTTACGGGTTTGGAACGACGCAAGGGTGAAATAAACAATTTTTGGTCTTTTCTTTAAGTCTACTATAAAGAGTGATTCATTAGCTGTGACCATGTGGCCTTGAGCAAGACAGTTAACCTCAGCTTAGAGCAGTTTCTATGGCATTGTCACACCAACGTCCTGTAAATAAAATTAATTGTGACTGGTTGTGTTGATGAATATTATAAAGCAGGTGACTTATTAGCACTGCTTCATGTTGTTCTGTCTTCTTTATAGGATGATTCTTTTAAATGACATGAATGTTGTTCTGATGTTGAATAATACTAGTTCTAGTTGCATACAAATTATTCAAGTAGATACTTGTTCTGATTTTGTTTATTTAGAAAAACTATTGATTTATAATTCACTGTCCTTTTTTTTTTCATTTACAAGAGCAGCCTTGACGTTTCCAACAGTGTTTGATAGAAGTCTTACCAGTTAAGAAAATATACCATTTCTGCAGACTGTCTCTATGAGCAAATTACATTATTGCTACCAAGGACAAACAACAGAAAAGGTCAAATATGTCAATCATTTCAGCCAAAGCACTGTGAGTGACTCAGACTTCGGCCACTCATGCCACTCATGACTGGAAAACATGGAAGCTTAATGGGTTTTACATATGATGTGATTTTATGGTTACTATAATGGAAGAGTCAGGACAAGGGTAAGAAAACAAAAACAAAAAGCAAACAAAGCAAAATGTAAGCATTTCTCTTTCCTACCTGAGAGTAACGAGGAAGGCAGAGGTGAATGAAGCAAAGAAAAGATAAGGAAACATAGGAAATGAAATTACTGAGATTCTCTGCTGAGGTCAAGCTATAAGAACAGGTGCAGAAACCCGATCTCTCAAATACTAGAGAAGCTATTTACACTGAGTGCATTAGAAGTCAATTGATACTTTCACTAAGTGAAAATGGTGGAAAATCTGAGAGCTTTGGTTAAGGGTGGCAGAAATGCAACTTTACTTTACACAACTGCCAGCAGCATAGAGATGCTATTCAGACTCCAAAATCTCCAACAGAGAACTTTTTAAAACTGCCCTTATAATAAAAATACATTTTTATTTGACAGAAACTTTCTTAGCTCTGAACAAGCTCTTTGTGCTCTAAATCACTCAAAAATATTTTGACAGTTCAGTAATCTCTATTCAATTTGTCCATATATATATATACACACACACACACACACACACACACACACACACACACACACACACACACACACACACACACACACACACACACACACACACACACACACACACACACACACACACACACACACACACACACACACACACACACACACACACACACACACACACACACACACATCTCTCTCTCTCTATATATATGTATATATATATATATATATATATATATACAGTGGAGTTTACTTATCTCGACTCACGGTTAACTCGCCAATACTATTATGTTGACATTTTTTAAGTGGAACTGCCAAACTCCCTATTTGTCTCAGTGCATAACTCTTGTGGGTTATGTTGATTCTGTTATGTTGCCGAATCCTAGTATCTCGAGCAAAAACGAGGGACATATACTCCACTTCACATGTTTATCTTGTGACTGAGGGTTCACTGCACATGCGCTGAGTTCACATTGCACGCAGCAGATCCGCCCAGATGCAGGCAGAGCAGATCTTTACTCCTCCACGTGCAAATGAATTGCGCGTGTCTGGAAAGCCGATTACGCAATGGCAGTACGGGATGTCAAATGTTCTTTGTCTAAAAAATAATTAAATCACTGCACAAATGTAAAACGCTGCATTTATTTGACTCACACAGCCTCAGTCAAGTACTCTCGTCCACTGTATGTGTGCGCCGGTTGTAACGGTCACGTAAGGTTTTTCAAGGTGTAACAACTGCGCATGCGCGTAGAGTGCGCGTTGGACTTTTTGAGAGTTGTCAGGAGGAGAGCAGGAAGAGATAACCGCTCTACTGTCTTTTGCACCCCTTTCTTTTCTTTCGATATATTTCTAATTTGTGACGTGAGTAAATGTTTATTTCGTGACTCAAGACTCATGTGTGAGGAGGAGTTTGACAGTTTTCCAGGCACTACATTAAACCTGAGGAAATACGCCAGCTCTTGTCTTGTGTTTCTTTCTTTCTTCTTATCTGGGCATTGCAACATTTTAACCTCCCGTTACACTGTCTGTGACAAAAGCTAACTAGCTGGCTTGTTTATGTCTCAGTCAAAAAACTGTACACCCCAAAATACAGGAAGGAGTGGGAATCAAACCCTGAATTCCAAGGCTGGTTAAAGCCGTTTATTGGTGATAATTCACGGGCATATTTGTTAGACAGACAGAACGTAAGAAAGTATGCAATCTAGTACAGCCACACAACGCGCACGCACGCACGCTCACACACACAAACACATCCCTGTTTCTGTTCTGACACTGTCTGCTCAGCGCCGCTGTGGATTGAAGAACGGATTGAAGGTTATTAAAAGACGGGATGAAGCCGAATTTGTTCAGAAAGCACATTAGACAGGCAGAACACAAGAAAGTATGCAATCTAGTACAGCATGATGACCTCATGAATATGTTATGATTGTTTACGCTGTGAGCGAAAGTTTGCAATGTTGGAGAATATAAATAAAGGTTTGTATTGAGAATCGAAGGTGTTTTTTTATTGTATACTGGTAAATCTTTGCTGTTAGTTGGTTAGTTGGTCCTTTTGTTGTTAGCAAACATATATAGTGTATGTAAATTTGTATAGCATTGCGATCGCTTCATCTAATACATAGATATATTGGGTATAGGTTATCTCGCTAAACGGTTATGTCAACGCTTTTTTGCAACCCCCGAGGCTGTCGACATAATGAACTCCACACACACACACACATATATATATATATATATATATATATATATATATATATAGTACATAAATCCATTCGGAATAACTAAACACAGCAATATACACAAGCTATATAAAAACATTAACCTGAATGTGTGTGGAAACAACAAGAATGTACTAAAATCTGTCTGTGCATAAATCCTATGCGTGATCAGTGTGTCAGAAGCGTACACAGTGTTTTTGCGCATAACAGACTCGTGTGTATTTTCTGTACAACCCATGTACGTCACTGCAGTTGTCTATAACAATTTGCATCCATCAAAACTGTACTAGTAAGAAGCGGGTTTACTTTATGCAGCTGAGAAACTATTGACGTATCAGGCCATACAGCATTATGGGAAGTTTTTATCTTCCTTAAAGTTTATATTTTTTTCTTCAGAAATAATCATAGAAAATGCCACAGCAGTTTTAAAGCTAAAAGCACATTGAATTAATTAATCACCGAAAACAGGCCTTTTTTTCACTTTCATTTGCAACAAAGCAGGTGAAACTGATTCACAATCACTCATGTTTCCTAATTAGACAGATTGACATCCCTCAGGTTTAATTGACTTGGTGTTGAACTGTGACGGTTAAGTGTTCCCTTAATTTTATATATTAGTTATAAGTAGTTATATATAAAAATAAATGTGTGTGTGTGTGTGTGTATATATATATATATATATATATATGTATACGTATATATATAATTATCAATTCCATGCCCAAACAATTCATCATGCCTCTCCCTTTGATTTCTTTTTTTCATTTTCACTCCATTGGTCTCATGTGTACAAAGGCACTGCAAGGGTCCAACAGCATTTACGTTTTGTTACACATTTAAGATAAATTGAGGAATGCATTAGCCATGAAACTATTTCATATTATTTATAGGTTTTTACCAACTTCAAATTTGTACATTTAATTTATTTTGAAATATTATTTATTAAAGTTTAAATGTGGCAAAATTGTTGCGTCCTTGTGGCAACTGCATTATTTGGCATTTTCCCTTGCTTGTGTGTGATGCAGTGTTTGGCATAACTGCGAGCAAATGTGAAAAATCCAGCCTTCGTCTTTCATGAAATGGCCTCCACCACAAAAACAAAGAAATATTATTTTTTTGCTGGAGTAAGAAACAAAATTTATTCTGAAGTAAAGTTATCAGAAGACTTGGAAGTACATCTGAGGAGGAAGAAGACGACCATCCCCACATCAGGGACCACAAAGCCATACCAACATCAATAACCGACAAAGACAAAGGAATACAAGAGGGTATATATAACAAGAGGAGATTGGGAACACCTGACGAGACTATAAGGTAAGT
This sequence comes from Rhodeus uyekii, assembly GCA_037043235.1. NCBI lineage: Eukaryota > Metazoa > Chordata > Actinopteri > Cypriniformes > Acheilognathidae > Rhodeus > Rhodeus uyekii. The sequence goes on from JAWRVZ010000045.1 coordinate 1,160,180, forward strand.
GATTAACAAGACAGGTGCAGGAAGGGCACGGAAAGATACACAGACGGGACCCGGAAGTGAAACAACATGACGAGACTGTGAAACAATTAAAGTTGCAAGAGGTCCGTTCCCTGTTTTGTACTCATGGTGAGAGTTTTGCTTACTAGATTTTGTACACTGTTTGTTTTAAGTAGTTTATTACTTTGAACAAAATATAAAAATGGCTCCTACTTTTCTCAAGAGCTAAATAGTCCCAAGGTATTCTGTGTGCCGTACACTTGGGTATCTGCTGCGTTTTAGCAAAACTAGGCTCTCTATTTTTATGCTCACTGTTTCTACTGTTGTTATATTAACTGAATCATCTGCAGCAGTTCATGCGGCGCTTAATGTCTTTGTTGGGAGAGAGAAGCAACGCACATGGAGCAGAAAGGACTGACTCTATAGAAATATTAGAGCGAATTGCACTGAAAGATCATTACCGTAAAGGACTCTGAGCGCTCGTGGTGTGAATGGGTCCATTGATTTGAAGCGCTGCTCACTTAAACTACAAATGGTATAACACCACAATTATGTCTTGCGGTCTGCCATTTGAATGGCACTTATTTAAACCATAAATTGTTTCAGTCTTTGCCAGATAATAAAGTTATCTGACAAAAAAGAACTACAGTAATACCTCGGTTTACGAGTGACTTTGTGTATGAGCAAATCGGTGTACGAACATGGAAAGTCAAATTGGTGTACGAGCATTGTATCGGTGTGCAAGAATTTTTTTTCCCCTCATCCATGCGCATTTTTGTGTGGAAAAGTTGTAACGCTCAGCATCTTCGCTCGCATTTTTATCGTAACGACAACCTCTCATAAAACAGTTACGCAGTTTCAACCCCTTTATCACCCCTTAACTCATTCATTCTCTTAGCGTTGCTTGATTTGGCTGCATCATTCACCACAGCGATACTTTTATAAGTGATTTACAGTGGTTTTACCGCGTGTTGTTAACATTAATTAATGGTGATCGCTATTGTTCACATAGTGAGATATACAAGAACAGTACAGCATATAGAAAGAATCCTCAATCTAAGCAGTAACTGTCATGGTTCAGGAATTCATTGTCTCCTAGTTCTGCCTGTGTGTGTGTGTGTATGTGTGTGTGAGTAGGGTGTGGTCAGTGAGCACTGTCACACCTGATTCTCATATCATCTGCCTATTTAGTTCACTTCTCTCCACTCCTGTGTGAGTCATTGTTGCTGTTATGTTTGCGCTGTGTGTGGCTCTCCCATGTTCGTTCGCGGCTCCCCGTCTCCTGTGTTCCATGTTCCACGACCTTCACTTCGTTTGTTTTCTGCACTATTATAATAAATTCACTCTTTTACATTTCCCTTGCTTTCCCCGCTCCCCCTCCTCCCTCCTCTCGTCTCCTTCACGCCAGCAGAGACGCTGCTCAAAGCTGAAGTGCATTACAGTAAATTGTCAAGTATTTTTAGTTTAATTGTCAATTATTAATTAGTATTTATATGAGATCTTAATGGTTATAATTTTAACTTTAATTAATAGGGTAAAACCAAAATAAAATATTTAAAATTAGCATTTATGGTCGTGTGGAACGAATCAATTGATGTTTAGTGCATTCTTATGGGGAAATTGTTTTGGTGTACGAGGATTTTGGGTTACGAGCTCGCTCTTGGAATGATTTAAACTTGTAAACCGAGGTATTACTGTATTTATTTTGTTATGTCTCTCTACTCACTAAAGTCAAACTTGACTCACATTTGACACTTGCCAAGTGTTTGATTCATTTTGTTTTTGTACTTTAAAATTCTGAAAGTACAACCTGAAGCAACTTGCGCGGTTAAGCATCCCAGCAAGTCCTAAAATAAAACCAAAACATATCAAACAATATCACTATGGAGAGGATGGAAAGGTCAAATTCATTCACCATGACTGCAGGAGTGCGGCTGGGAGATAAAAAACTATTTGTCTATTAATTGACATTTGCAGGATGATTCCAGGACACTTTAAATGGGAAATGGATTGGAGGGAGAGAAAGAGAGAATAGTGAGACCAGAGGGAGAGAGACAGCTGGACCTGTAGTATCTGATGAGTTGATCTGTCATGAAGACTTTGGCTTAGGATTTAATGCATGTGAAAGGTTCTGACATCTCTCGTCTTGGATTCACACGAAGTAGAACAAACTTTTTCCTCTTCAGAAGATCTCATTGACAGGGTTGGAGAAGTGGCGTTTCGTTGGACCTCCGTGGCAGCATCTGCTGAAATATTCATCTTTAGTAGTGAATGAGAGGCCAAAAGGGAGAAGAAAACTAGAGGAAGAAATCTGAAGGACAGAATTTTCTTGCAGCAATTCAGTTTCTAGCCAGATTGCCAGAGTGTATGATATACATCCATAGATGTATGATTGCCGGCTTATGTGCTACACAAAATCCAACTTATATTTTTTCTTACACACACACACACACACACACACACACACACACACACACACACACACACACACACACACACACACACACACACACACACACACACACACATATTTTAATAGTTGTTTCAACTTATGTCGAAAGTTGAGAATTAAAAGTGAACTTTTGGGTAAGTTTGTATTAGGAACTTCAGTGGTTAAAAACAAACTGCATTCATTTTGCGGAAGAATGTTTTTGGTTGTTCTTCGGCTCAGCATGACTGTGCGGATGAATATGGTTTTATGACTGCTAATAAAACATTCACTACTAGGCTTAAGTGATATAACCAGTTTAGATGGAAAGCATATCAAGCAAACTAGCTGAAGATGTTACTGTAGCTTTACCCAATAGACACGATTCATGACCCTTCACAATAGAAACATAAGGCAATTTACTTATTCAATAAAATACCTTACTCACCGTAACGCAGTTCTTTATTCAGGGAGGAAGGAGGCGGGAACTGGCAGATGTTTAACAAACTTTAATATATAATAGAACATAAATACAAAATAAATGTAATGGCAGAACATAAAAAACACAAACATAACATAAATCCAGGCCTGGTCCTCTCTTGTCCTTCAAGAGAGGACTTTTATGTTTTTATGCCTCCACTCCTCCATGAGATACGAGACTGGTGGCTCACAGGTGGCGCTAATTACCAATCGCGCCACCGGCTCTCATGACGCTCTCACGGTCCCTCGACCCGCCCTGTCTGCCACACTCACCATCTCTGTGTTGCTTTTAGGACATTTGAATCCCTCGTTTCTCTCTATCTCTAAAAAACCAACCCAATGTTGATTCTTGTTTTATTACAAGCTCTGTCGCCCTCTCTTTTTGCTGGCAAACTCTCCTCTGTGCAGCAATTCATTTTAAATGGGTGATTCCTCAGAGGTTGGAGATTTAGAGTGTTCCATGACAACCTTTCTTGCTCGTTGTGACACCTTACATATACCACTCCCACAGCATACTAAACTGCAGTCAAAACTTTCTCTATTTATGGAAATGGCTAGAAATGCATGGGCGAGTGATGTATGCACGCAATTTCCTGCCATTCTGAAAGGTTTGAAATAAAACCACTCATAATAGTTCACCATAGTGAACCAGTATGAGACAAAAACACACTTTGTAAGAAAGATTGATGATATAATAACTCATACATTTTGTTCATTTTGAAATCAAAAAGTTACATAGGGTACCTTTTCATTTATAAAACAGATTACAATGATTACAAAAATCATTACACAGATTACATAATTACAATGTGTATGTACTATGTAGTGTGTGTTGACTTGAAATGTCCACTTGAAATGTGTGTTATAAGCATTATGACCTTAATATGACCTGACATTCAGGACACATCCATGAGCTCATGCCACCCACATGATGACCTTTTCTATAGCTGCGGAAGAATAATATGAATAAATTTTATCTTTCGTATTTGTGCAAATGACATGGTCTACATGGGAAAAAAAAAATGATCTGGATGTCACTAATGTGATGTACAACACCATATATACATGCTCGCTTCGTTTGTTTTCTGCTAATAAACATCCTGTTGTGGAAGTGACCTGTTTTGGCTCCTTCTGTTGCTGAAATTAACAATTGTTAAAAAGTTTAAGTGCTTTCTGAGAAACACTGATGATGTTTGAAATGATGATGTTTTCGAAACCCAAACAAACACACCCCCATCCAAAAGAAGAAACGCAACCTTCTCTTTATCTTTCTGCCCCCCGAAGAATGCAACACTGGTGACTAACAACTAACCCATCAAGTATGGAAGAATCAGCTGTGAACTCACAATACCATATATTGGTTCTGTAAAATATAGCAAACAAAATGTTACTCCTATATCAAGCAGAAACTAAGTAACCTTGGTGTCAATTTTCAGGCACATTAACATCTGTCTGGGATGGAAAGCTTTATTAGCATGGCTTCAAAAGGTCTTGCTTGATTGTAGCTATTCTTTCCCTAATTATATTCCTTTGAATATTTTCTCTTTTGTAATATCTCAGCCATCTCTCTTTCTCCAGTCTTTCTACAACTGTTCCGCTTGGTCACTCTTTTTTTTTTTTTAAGGAATAAAATTGCACACACAAAAATTGATTTTATCAACAGTGTTTATCAGAATTTGCTTACTAAGCCACTTAAGTAATACAGGCTAAATTAATAGCAAAAGATTTACAACTAAAATACTAAAACAACTTCTAGTCAGAATGCTTGAGGAATATCAAAAGCATTGTATTAAATAAATAAAAATCCCCTGTATATTAAAATTCTTTTAATGATTTTACTTGAAGCATGTAAAATTAAAAACCTATTTAACTTTTAAAATCACTTTTAATAAATTGCCTAAATGCTCATTTAATTGTTACATATATTTTATAATTAAATGTAAAATAAATATTTTTTTTACAGTTCACAGCCGAGCAGTGAATCAACTTTGTTCATTAATTTAGAATGCTGATAAACTGATGCATATATTAAAAGCAAACATTATATGAGTTATGAATGTGTGCGAAAAAAATTTTTTTCTTCTCTGTGTGTTTTGGATTTCTCATAAACGCTTCTCTCGCAGCAGGCAAGTAATAGCTACATTTCAATTGCCCATGTCTTTAAGTCTGTTCAAGAGTGTATTTGTCGGTAGATTACAGTGTGAATTTAGCTGATCTTGAGACTTTCCTCAAAGATCCATCATTCAGGTACTTATGATCTAAAGATTGCATTCAGCTAACAGTGAGAGTGTGAATTGAAGCTGTTTGGCATGCTTTGGAGAGGCAGTTTGTCACGATGACCTAACACATCAGAGGAGACTCATAACCCTTCCCCTCCTATCGTGTCAAAAGATGATAGGCTTGCGCTTCGTAAGTGGCACAGAATGCTGGTGTCATGATGGTACTGAAAGCAAACGAGGTTGTAAGTTACACAGACATTTACACGGAAGGGACGGATCCTCTGCTATAGATGACAAGGGCAGGAGGTTTTCACTTGTCTTTTACTGGAGCCAATAAACTTAAGCATAAAATTGTCAGGCCTCAGGGTGTCATACCACAGAGTAACGCGAGAGCTGTTGGAACGAATACAATCAGCTGAGGATTTTATGGTACTTTTTTTCCTTCAAAGGCTGTAAAGAGATGTCGAAGAAAGCACCAGCCATACGCGTATATTCGTTTGGCTAGATTGTGTGATGATAAGCATAAGATTAAAAAATCTTGGTAGATGACATGCATTATTTGGAGGACAGTTTAGGATTTAGTTTCAATTGTAAGCAATCATATGGGTTAATGAGCCACTTCTTGGTTATTTAGCCTTATTAGGAAGAACTTCCTGATGTTTTTAGAGCTTATTCTTTGGAGAAACCTGATTTAAAGTGCCTTTTTAAATAGTACCATAGTGATTAATCCTTACCCAGAGTAACCAGTCCAGCAACCGTGACAAGCTCTGAGCTTTAGGTGTGATTCCCAATTACCCCATGCTGTTCTTGAATGTATTTTGAAACATGGTTATGCGTTTTCACAGTCTACAGTCTTTGAGTGAGTCTGAACAGCAGGAGATCTGAGCGTACGTGACTTTAAACATACTTTTAGTCCATGTGTGTTAGCTTTGAGGACATCTGTATGCTAGTGTACTCATAAAACATGACTAAATGAACTGAGATGTGCACATTTCATCTTTATGGCTGTCTCTTCAAGGTAAAACAGACCAAAAATATTACTAGATAGTCTTATATAAATATACTCTTCTTGAAACCATGTTTTCTTATGATGTAAATGTCGTTAGCAGACCTAAAAGTCTTGATAGATGGATTTTTTTTGTAGATGATCTTTTACAGCATGTTATTGATTTGCCCGCAGCATTGATTTTGCTAACATCAGTGAGGGTTTAACAATCATTCGTACAGTTTGAGCCAAGTTTGAACTGTTTTAAACACATAGCTTTTATTAAATGTGCACACAGGCAGAACAGACTTGTTATTAGAGATGATCATGAGTCTTCATGGGTGATTCAAAAATTTTTTTTCAACCAAATGGCTGATACCAACTCCGGTTGCTGGTGTGTATGTGTGTGTGTATATATATATATATATATATATATATATATATATATATGGATGTCATGGTCAAGTTATTGAATATGTATCATGTTTGAGCTATTAAACATGACTTTCATCTGCATTTAGTTCCAGTAATCTTCCTTCATTTTTGAGGCTGCATAACAAATAATACATAGCAAAATCAAAGCGTGACTTTGATTTGTGATCGGCAAACATAGAGACAATAAAGCTTGGATATAATGTTTAATAAAGTAAACTACGGGTATTCTACATTAAATTAAACAAAAATTATATTATATACAGAATAAGGAAAGACAAGAGAGAGAGAAGAGCAGAGAAAGGCAAGATTACAATCAGTGGACCATGACCTATAAGAAACATCAAGGAATCAGGGGCACCTTAAAAAGGGGAAACGCATCTAAAGGCTGCAAAACAGATACTTGGATTGACTTTGGCTGCTGAGCAAGTCCAGATGCAATAGAGTCCGGAGATAATTTACTTAGGAGTGCACTGAAGCGTTTATTGGGTTCTTCTGGTTGGTTCATGATGAATCTAAGTTAACTTGACGGTAAATTTGCAAGAAGTGGTCAGGAAACGTAGTCTTTTTAAAGACCAAATTAGTGTTTAAGCCCAATCAAATCAGACCAAAACCTGTGCTGCCTTTGAAGCTTGCGGAGAGCTCCAGACACATCCTATAACGGCCCATGAGGAGAAGTTGTTTTGCGGTTCTTTGGGCCAGTGATTTATTTTCAATGAAAGCAAAAGGGGAAAAGTTTTTATGACGCTTCAAGCATGAGAACATTGTCCATTTATTAAACTCTGACTATGGGTAGACAATTTTTTTCTTCTAATACATTGTGAAAAGTGAGCTTTCTGTGTCTCATGATTTTGAGTTCATTGTCATTGGTATTTCTGAAATGTCATTCAATTTCTGTTGTTTTTTCTCTTCCGGTTCCGCATTGCACTTGCATTGCCCTGTATTGATTCTTGCAGTATACTGGGTTATACATGTTTGTACATATATACATTATTTTCATGTTCATAATTTTTCTTTCTTTCTTTCTTTCTATTTATTTGTTTATTATTATAGTATTTGTTTTGTAGTTACTTGGTTTATTTCCATATATTCCCACAAACAACCCGCAAACGCAGATAATCCGCACCCTAATGTAGGGTGTGGGTTTTGGGGATTTGTGTAAAAAATGTTGGCATATCCTGTTCACACATTTATGAACTTTTTTTGTGCAAGTTCACATTTCGCATTTTGAATATTGCTCGCATGACGTCAGTTATCCATAACTGTTCAGGCGCGGAACACAGTGCTTGTGCGCAAAATTTAAAAATAAGAGAACAAACACAAGTCAGAATCAGAACAGAAAGAAAAAGCACGTCCCTTAAGAAGCGTATTCTACAGGTGTTGATCATCAGATGAGGTGAGAAGAGCCCGCCCTCATGGCATCACAGCCAATCACGTCTTCTTGCATGATTGACATGTCAGACAGCCTATCATCACCAGCTGTCAGAGTGCCAGAGACAACAACCCTCGCAAGAAAGAAAAGCAGAAAGAAAATATCGCAAAAAAAGAGAGTACATTCTTAGGGACGTAACAAATATATTTATTCATTCATTCAACTAGTTTTAAAGTTTTCTTGAGAAAATATCATATAGAATGTGCATTTCTTAATTTATTCTTAATGTGCTGATTGCCATGTTTACAGAAATATTCCAGTAGGTGTGAAATATGTGTGTCTCTTTATCGTAATAAAGGAAAGGAAACATGGTCAGTGAATACTAGAGTGTGATGAATATTCATTGTTTACTCTGAACGTAATCCTCAACAACTGGGGTAGCTTCTAAATCAGCACTAGTTTCATGCAGTTCATAAAGAGCTGAATTTGTAAATATTCTGATTGCTAGAGCACTTGGAGAGGGTGGGACATTGAATTGGCTCTCAGTGTGTGGTTGCTGATATCCAGGGGAGAGAGTTTAATCATATACAAGGATATCAAGTGTATGGGAGGGTGTAATGAAGCAAAACTGATGGAATAAAACCAATAAAGCTGTTTACACCATGCACCAGGCTCTTAGTTGATGAGTCAGAGTCTCTTACTGATTTGACCTGCTGGGTGTAAGTGCGGACTTGCATGTGGGTGTTCAGTTTGCAAGCCAGATTGTAAAATCGTATTCAGTCAATAAACTTCAACTTAAAATTAAATTCAGCTTATGACCAAAGCATACATTCAGGTCATATCTGCAGTAACATTTTCGGATCGATCACATTCTGCATGTCAATGTTTTCTCTGTGTTACCGTTTTGTGGGTCGTTTATTTAATTTCTCATTTATGTCTGATCCATAACTGAGTATGAGATGATCAATGGCTATTGACCTCTAATGTAATAACACAAAGGCAGAAACATTTCAGTTAAATATATTAGTCACAAACATTTTTAAACTGCACTAAGCAAGGACATCTTTTATAGCCAGAGTGAGCTCACTATTAGCTTTCCCATTCATGGCAAAGTAATTCCACTTGCTGAAAGACCTTGATTTGGATATTTTCTGCCACATCAGTGTTGACTTGAAAAACAAGCATTTGTCCCCATTGCTGTTTAAATCACAGGACCGGACACCAGTAATTTTGACAAGAGATCTCTTATTTATTTATTTATTTATTTATTTATTTATTTATTTATTTATATTTATATATATATATATGTCAAGACATAGGAGGGAAAGAGTTTGCTGGAGAGGTGGTCTTCTTCCGTCTTTCTCTAGTTCTCTGTTGGGTTTTTATACATTACCAAAGTAACATCTGACATGACCAGAGAAACAATTGGCTTCTGTTAAGTTTCATTACATAACCAGAGGAAAAGTTGTCTTCTGTTAAAAGTTGAACGCATACATCCTATGGGCCCCTTACATATGACTATCATGTGAGCCTAATGTCTTGTGAAGAACTAAAGATGCATGTTCCCATGCTCATATAACACTCAAACATTTGTTCAAGCAAACTAAAATCTAGTTTATACACTAGGAATATAATATAAACAATTATGAATAAAATAATACAGATACATGATAAAACTGGTTATGAATACTAATAATTAAAAAAATAATACTAAGTAATAAAAAAAAGTCTTCATCAGATATAATGCAGTATTGTTTGATTTATGTAATCTAAACACTGAAAAACACAACAGTGAAATACTGTTACAGTTTAAAATAACCTTTTTTTCCATTTTAATGTATTTTAAAATATAAAGCATTTCTGTGAATGCAAAGTTGCATTTCCTGGCAGTCCTGTCAAGTGAGAATAAGAAATAAGATTTTTTTTTTTCTTGACTTTTAAATTGAGTGTTTTTTTTTCTAAATAGAAGTCTCAGTACCTAAACTTTTAAATGGCACATGTGTGGACTGACATAATCTGGTTTTGAGTTCTGAATAGTTTAGATGCTCATCCACATAATCGTTTACCCCTCTGCTTGAAATCTTTCATTTGATCCTTGGTGGATCAGACGATATTACAGTGTGGAATGTCATGCGACACATTTGAACACTTTGGTAAGTATATTTATATTTCAATGTGTCAACAGATGGTGAAATTGAGATTAGTGTTTGTAATACTATAAATGTAAATTGTATAATTAAGCAATATCATGTTTCTTTTTCCAGGCATATGGGTGGATTTTGAGTGTATGGATCAAAACCTATAGGTTAATTCATTCAGAGTGGGTGCAAAATCAATATGAATGCATATTTCATGTATTGTTATGCGGCATGTTGGAATAGATAATGTGAAATAAGGCTGCTCACATTCTCTGCTATTAGTCTTTTTTCTTATCCATTTAATTGCAATTTGACATTCTGCATGTGTAATTGAATGAATCTGAAAGACATTTTGCAAAGTATCAAACATTTATCAAAGGATCAAGCTTATGACATCATCAGTGACTAGTTGACATCAACTCGACTTTCATCATTTCACGAGTTCACACTTACGAATGATTCAGGAGCAATAAATGGTAAGCATATTTGGCGTGCTGTCCGAGGAGAGGGCTCCGAGCTCGGTATTTAGCCCGAACCTGGAGCACTCCCCCCGTATCCTGACTTTGATAGGAACAATTAAGTGTGAGGAGTTGGGGTGGTGGAGGGATGCCGAAAAATGTCAAAGAGCTGTAGGTGAGTCAAACATGTCTATATATACATGCTTCCTCTCCTGCTGAGGAGTAATTGCTGATGACGTGTTGGTTGTGTTAATCATTTGAACATGCTCCTCCCGAACTTTGTTAATAAAACATCATATAAAAAAATCTGAAGTTCTTCAACAAATAGTCAACTAGCAACTAACTAATAGTTCTTCAACCCCTAATAGACAAACACTTGTTTGAATGGTTTTGCAAGCATAGCCGATCACAATCATGATCTGTTAAGTGCATGAACGCAATGGCCTATCAGAGGTAGGCCTGCCGGGATAATTAATATATTGCACAATATATGGCCATGACCTTGATATTTTATGGTGATATGATATATTGCCCATTGTGTTTACGCTAAAATAAATGTCACCAACATTTTGCTGATCGCGATGCCTCTGTCATCTTATCTGCTCTCCATGTTGAGGCAAAAGCTTCATACACAGCGGACAAAATGAATCATATATAAGGAATTATATATAAATTACATTATATTGTTGTAATGGAATGTAGTCACAGGCAGAGATCCAAAAGCGTGTCTTTAATAAGAATGATTCTGTTTCCGCCTGTACAACCAGAGTCGTAGTAATAGCGGGGAAGTCAGGACAGGCAGAGAACATGCATAAACGGTAAGCCAGGCAAAGGTCAGGGCGTGCAGACAGAATCAATGACGGGTAGGCAGCAGAATCGGTAACAGAACAACAGGCAGGATAGTAAACGCTCAGAATTTTGCACAATAGCAAAACAAGACATTGCGATCACAGTTCATGTGTGTGAGTCCTTTATAGTTTGTGTGATGGTTCGCAGCTGGTGCGATAATCAGTCCAATGAACAGTATCATGGGAAATATAGTGTGTGTGTCAGTATACGTGTGAGAGCTCCCTCTGGTGGCCAGAGAGGGGTGGCGCGGAGTTCATATTCATGACAATTGTTTTCCTGACAACTACTCACAGATGAATAATATGACCAAATGCATTGAGTTTAAAGTTAGCGTTAATCCACTTTTTCAAAGCAAATAATTTTTCCAATGCTTACAGTAACGTTTTTTTCACAGGTTCATTTTTACAGAGAACAATCTGCTGTGTTGTTTTGCATTGTTTTTCTATGAAAACATGGGGTAGATGGATGTGTTTGACCATGGTGCAAAGTTCAACTTTGAAAAAATATGCCTCTAGTTTGAAAATAGATTTAGCATCAGATATTGAGAAATAGATTTATATATACAGATATTGCATCTGTGCCTTTGTTCATGGACATTTGACTGCCAAGCAGGTTTTTATTCAGCGATAATATAAACCCTTTGCTGAGACAAGAAGGCCAGGAATAATCTGTAGATGGAAAATGTGCATTTCCAAATGTTTTTTTTTTTACTACTTTAAGAATCTATGTTAAGAATCTGCTAATCATTGTTTTGTTTTGTTCAACATGTCGTGTGAATCCACAACATGAAAACCACATTTTAATGGTAGACTACTGCAATTGTGACAACCCTATAAACTAGTTTAAAAAAGTATTTAAGATATTGTCTTTAGTACTATTTACAAAGAATGTCAAGCCAATTCAATGTTGTTGTTTTTTTTCTTCATTTGATGTCTTCATTTTTAAAATACTTTTAACAAAAGCGACTGAAGAAATTGCAAGTAGGCCTTGTCACCTGTCTGATGTTTAAAGAGAAAGCGATGAAGTCAGGCGTTTAGATACGCCAGCTTGTATCTTGCAACTCATTAATTCCTAATAAAAAAATAAATTAAAAATGAAATGAATATTCATGAGAGACAGGTGGGATCTATTAGAACTAAAATGAAGTTGTCTTTCAGAATGTCAAGTACTTTTTATATTAATAACTTAAAAAGAGTGCAAAGTCGCAAGGTGATAACAGCAAATAAACAACATATGTTGAACATTAGCTTTTCACTTGCACAGTCTAATTAACTGATATTGAGATAAATGGGTGGAGATGAATAATTAAACTTCACACTGTACTAGGCAAGATATCATAATTTTGCTGAGTAGCTATTGTTTGGTTTTAAAGTCTCTAAATTTTGTCCAGTGACCTGTTTTAGTAATGCATCCTGATGTCCTAAAAACTTATTTTACCTAACCTGTAACCTAAATACAATAAAACTATGCAGACACAGAATTGCATTTAATGGTGTATGTCAGTAGCAAGCAGTGACATCTTTAAACGGGAATGCTGGGTGGTGTCAAAAAAAGTTTACTGGATGGGTTTATTATGAAACGTCCACATTCACTCTATACAGAGCATTAGCTACTTGACTTCGCAAAACAAATAAAAGTATTCTTAATATTCTGGACCTTTTATTGAAAGTTGCCTGCATTTCTCTGTTGAGACATGCTGTTACAAGCAACTGAAAAAGCAGTGATGTTTGAGTTGAGGGAGGCATGTTGCGAAAGGGCCGTTTGCAAAATACAGTATGCTGTATTTTTTTTAATTCTGACTAGTGTCGCAGAAACTGCAATCTTCACCTTTAAATGGTTACTGTTACTGCTTATATATTTCACTACATTGTAGCGTTGCTTTTAATAACTAGACAGGTTCCTTCTCATTCAGAGATTTTATTGAGAACTAACGGATTGCTGTTCTGGCCGCAACCCACGCTGTACATAACAGAAGAATTAAATCTCAGCCCTCACAACTCTCTCAACTCTCTCTCTAGCCCCCCTGAAACCCCACCCTCTTAAAGTGACAAGACTGTTAACTTAAAACTTATTGAACACATCAGATTATCTAGTTCCTTCAACATTTGTAACGATATTACAACGTGAAGAATAGTGATCACAATTTATGCAACAACACAAGTTAAAACCGCTGTAAACCACTTATGTATATGATCTGTACAGCGTTATAACTGTTATAGTATGCTGTTCTCTGAAAGTGTATGGCCCTTTAAGAACGTTATTATGCCCTGGGTGCTGGACTGAGAACACATTTGAGCCTCATTAGTATGCAATGTGTCGTGTTGGCAACACATGCTCCGTTAATACAATTTCATCATATTCACAACAACTTCTAAAATAATGCACTGTGGTGAATGATGCATCCAAACTGAGCGACGTTGAGAGAATGATCGAGTCAAGGGGTGATAAAGGGATCTTTTCCACACAAAAATGCATGTGGGCGAGGGAATATTTTACTCGCACACCGATACAATGCTCGTACACCAATTTGCTCGCATACAAAGTCACTCGTAAACCGAGGTATTACTGTAGATTAATAACCTCAGAAAGTTACAGTAGGCCTGTTTTTGACAGTTTATAAATTTTCGTAAAGAATAACAAAATTTCCCAATGGAAAGAATAAATTACTATGAAAATAGCTTCAGTTATGACTGGCAGCAACAGCACATTTTTCAGCTTGGGTGAGTGATTCACAACCAGCTTTCCCTGTGCATTAAATCCCTCATTTGCCAGTAAACCAATGCAACCACGGGACATCCTCTTATCTGGAACTCTCAGTGAGTGGCAGATTTGAAGAAAATTACCATAGTTTGTCAAAAAATAAATGACAGTAATGGACGTAAGCTTTTATGTTACACCCCAAACAATGGAATTTGGGAATAGTGTTAATAGTAATTAGCAAGTCCACTAATGACTTGGGTATGCAGAGCATTTGCAGCTTATATGGACTGCATACCCCTCTTGTATATAGACATCTTAATAGACATCTTCACTATAAATAATTGTATTATTTTTATTTGACTTTATTTATTTATTTCCATGTATACATTTGGCAGATGTTTGTATCCAAAGCGACTCACATTTGCATTGATTTTCAGTTTGCTTTCCTTGAGGCCTGAACTTGCTAGCACTATGCTGTACTGTTTGAGCTACAGGAAGGCTTTATCAAAAATAGTAAATTGTAACAAATTAACGTGACAGCAAATACATGTTTTAATTAGTTTAATACAATTACACTTGTGTAATGCAATGATAAGCAATAAATAAACAAATAAATCAATTCATTTTCCGTTTTGGACCCCCATTTTTTTATTTGAATGTTTCTTTCTAATTAGGTCATTTCAGATGGCAATTTGTTCGTTGTATTAAGGAACCTCTGATTCTGTTTGGCATTGATTCTTGTTTCATGTGAAACTCACAATGAGCTGGACAGAGCTGTGGGCAAATACTTAGGTCTGTTCTGTTCAGATGGTGCTGTTTATCATTCTCCTGCATAAACCAGGGAGAGAAGAGAAATGGGAGAAGAGAAAGTTTGGACCAATCTTTGTACGTCTTGGCAGAGGAACCTCTTTATTCATCACCTGCTTTGTTGGGGAGGTTTTAGCATTGATTTAGCATTTTCATCCCCAGAGCCAGATGGTGTTATGAAGTATTGCTGTCGCATTTCATCCGAAACTTTTCGAGGCAGACCGGACAATCTCATCATCCCCCACCATCACAAACACTCTTGCTGTTCATCTTCATGGGCTCCATACCTCTGCTGCCACAGTTTGTTTATTCTTTGCATTAGAATGCATTCAACAGACATTTGTGGATAGCAATAGATTATCATGCATTATATGGTAAATAATAATCAATAATACTAAACAAATAGTGTTTCAAGAATTGGATCATTAAATATTTTAATAACAGAGAAGCTAAAGCCGCTCATTCCTCATACACATAATAAATGCCAAATCCCGACTGGAGAAATATAACTGTATTGACACATGGTAAGCTGGGATGCCACTTGTGTAATAAAATAAGTTTTAGTAAATCCTTGAAAGGTCAATATCATGCACTTCTTCAAGGACTAGCGTGGTGTTGCTCTAATCATCTAATTGGATTGTCTCTCAGAGGACAGCAAGCTGAGATACTTGCATCTCCTCCTTATTGTTCATATCTTGGAAACAATCAAAGTATTTGCTGTTTCCTTGAAAGAAATCGGTCACCTAAAATTCTGGAGAGTTCATGAGAGAAGTAGCCAAATAGGCATGTACAAATCCTTTGAATCAGATCTTTTAAATGAATCACTTGATCTGGTTCATATGACTGGTTCTAATGAATCTAGAAAGCTGATCTAGTTCAAAATCAATGACTTTGGACTATAATGTGGAATATAGAGTCGTATGGAGTATTCCATTCTTTTATGGCATTTGCCTTCCATTTTCAAAATTCCTCAAATCTCTTGTTCTCATTCATTTTAATTGCATTAAAAAGAGTGACCAGTTTGTTTTTCAAAATTAACGTAGCTCCTTAGCAGAGCAGCCCCTTGCAGCCTCCAGTTTGCAAACACTTGATAAATATCATTGGTCAGTTTAATACAGATGAAGCTGGTAATTAACAAGACATTAGGGTTAACCTGGTCACTGATGTATGGGTAGTGTTGTTGTGAGTCTCCTCTGGGGGGCACTTTGTTTTGATGTGAGCCAATCCATAGCAGGTATGCTAATTAGCGTGCTCTGGGTGTTTGGGTAATTTCGGCTTTTGTTGAAGTTATTTGTCTCGTAGCTGGAAGAGGACGGCGCATTACGCTAATCTCTCACCCCTCCTGTGGTGAGGTTAGGACGTGATCCATGACATCGGCCTAGGCCACGCTGAGGACGACACCATTAGATTCTGAAGCGTTCATTAATAACTCCTTAAAAATAACCATTTAAAACTATCCCAAAGAGCTGTTGGCAGCGAGTTTAACCATGAAAGTGGTTTTGAATATTTTCAGTAGTCTCATCAGAATAAATGGGTGCAATTCTGCTATGCAGTTGAGCAATCTTTAATATAATTTCCCATGTTTATACTTTGTGTATTTAATATTAGGAGATTATTGCAATTGTGGAGATTTGGAGTTTTCCGATTGGATGTTCTTGTATCATAAGTGTTACGATAAGTGTTCCTGGTTTGCATGCTCTCTCTCTATTCCTACCTCTGACTCTTGTCACAGTCTTTTCCTGTGTATTCATGAGATGATGGTGATTTTTCATGATCATTTGGACATTAAATCTTCGCCACCTCCACCGAGGCAGTGCCGTTCCTTCTATTCCTCCTATTTTCTCTGGGGTAATTACTTTCTGTCACTCCGTCTCACCCTCCTCGTCCGCTTCCATTTCCGTTCAATCAATCCAATCAAATTCCTCTCTTTTTCCGTCTTGCTATCAAGGAAGAGCAAGAAGTGGCCACCTTCAAACACATATGAATGTATCTAGCCTTGCACATTTTTTTGGCTTTTTACCAAAGCATATTGGTTGTCAGTCTGAAGGAATGAGAGAAAAGAAAGATGAGAGATCCAGAGATGAGAGGAACGCACTCTAAACATCAGTCACTATTAGTTTGTCTCGCTCCATCTACACTGGGATTCAGTGTTGAGCTAGAACATAAGGTTAAGATATGAGGCTGCTTATGCATATTTTTTTTATGTATATGCTTTCTTTTCTCTTTCTGAAAAATAATAATAAGAAATGTAGAAAGAAGAAGAAATGTTACATTTATATAGCGCTTTTCCAGAGCTCAAAGCGCTGTACATAGTATAATAGGAAATAAGAAATGCATTAGCAGTTGCTCCCCTTAGAAATCATCGGATGAGTATGGATTTTTTTATTAATGTGTTTCCTCTCACATTACACTCAAGACAAGCCATTAATGTCCCCGTTTGCACTCAAAAGAAAAAGCTTTTCACACAGTTGATTTTTTAAGATGCTGTGCTGAACTGTCAATTCCCAAGATGCCACGAACCTGAGGCTGGATTCAAACATCATTTACAACGGCTGCTTATGGTCAAATCACTTGGAGATGAATGAATCTACAACACAGACCCACATATATCTTTAGACTTACAATTTCACAACATGCTACATTTACAGTAACTTTGCTATTATTTAAATTTGGAGATTTTTATTTTCATTGAAATCGTTTCTTAACTTATCTGTATATATATTTTACTTATATCACTACTCATGACATTTGCAGTACACTACCATTCAAAAGTTTGGGAATTTCTAAAATGTTTTTGAAAGAAGTATTTTATGCTCACAAGACTATGTACTTATTTGATCAAAATACAGTAAAACAGTAATACAGTGTAATATTATTAAAAAAAACATTTTTCTTCATGTAAATGTAACTTTTAAAATATGTTCTTTTTTCTACTTTAATACGTTCTAAAATGTGATTTCTTTCTGTTATAGAAAAGCTGAATTTTCAGTGTCACTGATCCTGTGTCATGACTCAGCCACGCCCCCTGCACCACACTCCGCCCACTCGTTCCCAGTCACCTGATTACTGAGCACCCACACCTGTTTCCCATCACTGGAGCCCTATATCACAAGCCCTCACCCTGCACTCAATGTCTGGTTTTAGCATTATGCTACACAGATTGTCTCGCGGCTTTTCGCATTCTCCATGCCACCAAGTTACACCAAGTTACACCAAGTTACACCAAGTTACACCAAGTTACACCAAGTTACACCAAGTTACACCAAGTTACACCAAGTTACACCAAGTTACACCATTCCATTCACCGTGTTCACTGCTTCAGTTAAGCCACTCACCAGTTCCTGTGTTTTCACCTGTTCACTGTTTTGTGTCCTGACTTCAATAAAACCTGTTATTGTGCACTAAACTCTGTGTCCTCCAGTCTGTCATGACATCCTGAAGATACATTTCATATTATCAATGCTGAAAACTGTTTTAGGTAAATAGATTTTTTATTTAGTTAATGGAAAGTTCAAAAGAACAATTAATTTGAAATACAAATATTTTGTAACATTATAAATGTATTTTCAGCACTTTTGACCAACTTAATCCTTGCTGAATATAAGTATTAGGCTGTGTTCACATAACTCATTTTGTTTGGATTAACGTGAACCCTGGTGCGATTGTTATGTTAGTTCAGTCCATTTGAATAAGTGTGAATGCTACTATCTGAAATCTGGTGTTCACAACAGAAGTGGGCTTTTTTTGTCTAGACCAAACGAAGGAAGCGAACCAAACGCCAAGTATGAACATCCTTAATTTTATTATTTTATTAATTTTTATCTTAAAGTGTTAGACTGAACTATAGAGGATATGTATGCAAGCTATATCATGTCCTTTGAAAACATTGTCAGTCACAGAGCTAAACCTTTAATTAAAGAGAGATTGTTTCAAGGACAAATACAGCTCGGCGTAGGTTATGTCTCTGCGGCTGTGTGAAGTGTTGGCTGAGTGTGGACGGTGAGAGATGAGCAGGTATTCTGTTCAACAGCGAAGATCATTCCTCACAGCCATTTCTGCTATCTCCTACACACAGGACTCACGCAGCTGATTGTTTCCGTAGCTCAGAGGATGGCTAAGGGAAGATGCACACTCGCAATACTTGCATACATGTCTTTGTCAAGAAACATAAAAAGTCATGGAATAATAAAAATGATATAAAATTGAAGAAATGGAGTTGCACTCATGTGTGAAAAATGCAAACCAATGAATGACCTTCAAATCAAAGATTCTATGAAGAGGCAGTCATTCTCTGTACTGAAAAGAAATGGCCAATATCTATATTGAAATAAATCCCTCTTCTGAAAGGAATGGCTTATTGCACAGCTTGTGAAAATGAATGGAAACAGACTAGATATTTTAAAGATTATTCCATATCCATGTGTTGCTTATTTTTCCATAAAGAACACAATGTTCAATATCGATTTGACTGCACTTAGACTATTGAATGAAAACTAAAATTGAACAATAATGCCACCAAAATTCTCTGCCGATATGCTGATGGACGATTTGCAGCTACGTTTACATAGACCAATTTTGTTTCGTAAAAACGCCCCTTCTGCTCTTAAAACAAAGCATCTGTGGACGAGAATCTGTGCAAGCACTATTAGGACAAAATTATTCTGTACCACTTTACAGATGATGAGTGGAAGGAGAATATTCGATCAACACCATACTCATTTATTGCACTATATTTTGTCATCTTTCCTATAGCTCAAACAGTAGAGTGTGGCACTTGCAACGCCAAGGTCATGAGTTAAATTCACCTGGAAAGCAAGATCTGAGTAGAATGTCAATGTGGTTGCATGTGAGTTTTTTAAATTCTGACTGTGCTACTAGTCATATCACAAATGGATTATCGGTGTGCATGTAAATGCAGCTATTGTTATTGAACTGGATTGAATCAACATTGAACTTACTCAAGCTTAATAAAGACACTATTGTCTCTAGAGCTGTTTAATGCTCAATTGAGCTCATTTCGTAATTTATGATCTTTATCTTTATTGAACTAAATGAAGTAATCTGAATAATGACACTATTGATCTGACAATATTGATCTGAATAAATACACTATTGACTTTTTACAACAGAACCTGAATCTGTCTTATACTTAAAGTTTACATAATTGAACCTTATTTACCTGATTATTACGAAACTGTCACAGTCTTGTCTTGCGTTGTTCCCTTCCAAGTTCCTTTATGTAACTTCCAGGTCCTGCACGCTCCCGTCTGCATCCAATCACTGCCCACGTCTCGTCAGCTGTTCCTAATCCTGTGCTTTTCAATATATTTGACTCTTGTTAACATTAGGGGTTAGTGTCAGGGTTCTTCAGTTTGGGTTTCTAGTGCGTTGGTTGTATAAATCCGACTCAATATTCCCACTTGGTAATTTTGCATGTGAATACAGATTTTTGCAATGAACTTCAGTGAATACTGACTTAAAGCTCAGTCTCCACCTCATTTATGCAAGGATAATGTGCATCTAGCTGGTTGGTATTGCAAAATAAACCTTGACAGTTTGACAATCTGAAAACATGTACTATTAATGTTGAATAGACCTATACTATCAATATTGAAGTCCTCTGTTTTCACTTTTCATAAATATAGTAGTTGTCAAGTCAAGTCAAGTCACCTTTATTTATATAGCGCTTTTTACAATGTAGATTGTTTCAAAGCAGCTTTACAGGAAAAACAATATAAACAAAGTTTGTTTGGCTGAACAGAAGCCCCAAAAGAGCAGGCGAATCAATACAATTGATGAATTTTAAGTGTTAAGTTTTAAGTTTCCCCAATGGAAGTGTTAAGTTTAAGTGTTAAGTTTTAAGTTGTCAATGGAAGAGCAAGATGGCTCTTTAGTTTGAATGATATTTGTGTATGTGTGTGTGTGTGTGTGTGTGTGTGTGTGTGTCTGTGAGAAAGAGCCTTTGTGGAGTGATTGGAGAGGCGTAAAAGAAGTGCAGGCACTCAAATACTAGTGATAAGTGGTCATTATACCGTGTTTCTATTGACAGTCATTATCAAGGAGTAACTCAGTATGTCACGACTGACCAATTAGAATTATAGATATATATCAACTAATCCCATTTATTTTCACACTTCGTAGTAACTTACTGGTCTAGTTGTGTACAAATCTTTGGATCAAGATGGATAAAATCAACTTTTGTATTGTTGAATATTCTGTTTAAGTCAGACATCTTTTGTATTACAGCAATAAAATGAGTTGTGAATGCCATTTCACAAACACACAGGTTGTATTTAACCTGAACTTTTTTGGCCTCTTATTGCGGTTTAATTATTTGCTATATTTAGTACAACTGTTCAGTCTCCAGTGATGCGCCATGTGTTGACTGATTTTCTGAAGTGCAATCATAAAGCATTTCTGCCTTCATTGTTAGTGGTTTCGGAAGGAGGAGATTGGAAATTGGAGAAGGGGAATTAGGTATGCCAGCAAAACAAAACACAGAATAAGAATCCAATCTTTTGATAGAGCAAATGAATTGTTGTGTGTTGATGCTTTTGTCCTTGAGGAAAAATGATCATCTGTGCCGTCCAAAAGCAATTCATCCTTGTATTTGGTGGATGTTTATAATTAGTGTCTCTCTCATGCTCGCTCTCTCTGTCTAGCATTTGCAGGGAGTCTAAAGTTAAGTACTGAAGAACTTCTTAAGCGCTTCTTAAATGCCCAATTAAAGGGTGGACAGCAGATTTAAGTGGATGATTGATTATTTTTTAAAGGCCACTCATTGTTGAACTAGTGTTAAAATATTACATTTAAAAAAATATATATATTTTTAGATGGGGCATTTATTCAGATTGGGCCTTTAAAAAAGTGAATTTCATAGTACTTGTTCATAGTACATGTTGCAGTGAGTGATATTTTAGTAAGTAAGAACCATTTTAAGAATTAAAATGCTGGATGCCTGGTAAAATTAATGTTTAATAATGCACAATTCCTCAAATGCTATACATTACAGTGATACATTGACATTAATAAAACTGAACAATAATTCCAGCAAGAAATACGGTTCAATTGTAATTTGTTTAATTGTAAGTTGTTTATTGTTGCAAACAATGCAGTGTGTATTGGTTATTTTATGGTTTCAAACGCAGCTCATCCAGTTAGAACAGGGGTCGGGTCGGAGATCGATTGCGCCGATAAAAGAGACACCTGAAGAGTACGTCATCCTCTTTCTTATCTTCAGGAGACAGCTTTGTTTGAAACATTTATAAAAAAAAATCTACTTTTCCATCAAGGACATTTTTGAAGTTGAGTTCATTCGTGTTAGCAGTTCTTGACACCAGATGACACACACAACATGTGCAATCCTCAAGAGGGCTGTCTGCTTGCATTGCTTCTCTCTTCCCTCTGATCGTTGTCAGGCCTCCTCTTGATAGTAAAGCCTGCCCTTTTTGTGAGGCCTCCACTCCCTAGTGAGGTGAGGAAAAATCTTCCTGTACCCGTCACTCCCCTGAGCTGCGATTGGGGTGTTAGGCTCCCTCTGACTCTCCTTGCAAGTGGTCCTGAGTACAGTGTAGTCAGGCCTACTTCTGTACCAAAATGAAAATACATTTATTTTTTATGCAGAGAAGGAAGCACAGGCTTCCGTTCTTAGTACACAGCCTGCAAAGCCTTGGATAGGCCAGGAGACAGGCCATGCAAACCCTAACGGTGGGCCCCTCCATGCTCCCTTGAGCTCCACTCAGGCAGGTTGTGGGTAAGTAGCTATCCGAGGAGAGGCCCCTGAGTCTTGATAGACGGTTCTCCACTCCTTAGATCATGAGGAGTCTACGTTGTAGAGAAATGGGGTATAGCAAGAGCAGTTAGCTCCTCTCACGAGAGTAACACCTAGTTAGCTAGAACCCTTTGCAGTTGCCACACGTGTTGATTGCTGTTAGCCTCTATAGAATAGAGGAACAGCTGCAAAGTGATGGCCCCTAGCCAAGCTGGTCTTAAGAGCTCAGCAGGTCGCCTAGCCTTTTTAAAGTTAGCTATTGCTCTTAGGCCTCCACTTCGCCGGGCGGTTGAGTCCTGAGTGGGAGCCTCTCTTGAACTCCCTTGGTTTGAGCTCAGTTTCTTGAGGCCTTTGTTCTCTTTTAGCCCTGGTCCGGGTCACTGTGAGTCACTAAAGATCATTAGCATGAGAGAAACTCACTGCCGGCTTTTACCAGCTAATGCAGTAATTTCCGTCAGCATGGTGGCGTGAATGTTATGTTCCTCAAAAATGACCTATAGGGGATGCAGTGTAGAGTTTTCTTTCGAAAGGGAGAGTCTCAGGTTACGCATGTAATCATGGTTCCCTGAGAACAGGTAACTCACGTTTTGGTCATTCCTGCGTCCCCTTCAGAAAAGAAGTGGATGACATACTGTTCAAGTGCCTATCATACTTGTAGTCACACCTGTGATGACATTGAAAAAGCAAAAAAAAAATTAAGTCACTGAAATAAGGCCAAAAAACACAATAAAATAATTTAAAATAAAAACAATACAAATAATTTTTGAGAACTCAACTGTGTAGCAAAGAGTTTTTGCTTCAAAATTATGGGAAAATCATCATTCCTACGTAAGACACATTTTGCCTACAAAGACCATGTGCAAATAGATGTGAATAATGCAGTAATTCATTCCTGAAAAGGCACATTCTGAGAACACAGGGCTATTATACTTTAAATTATATATACTACTGGTCAAAAAACTGGACACATTACTATTTTTAATGTTTTTGAAAAATCAGGATCAACAAGCCTGCAATTATTTGATAAAAAAATGATAGAAAAAATAGTAATATCATGAAATATTATTACAATTTAAAATAATGGTTTTCCATTTTAATATACTTTATAATATAATTTATTTCTGTGAAATGCAAAGCTGAATTTTCAGTACCATTACTCCAGTCTTCAGCGTCACATGCTCCTTTACATATCATTCTAGTATGATGATTCGTTATCAACGATGGAAACAGTAGTGCTTAATATTTGTTGATATAAAGTCAATATGGTATATTTACTAATGTGAGTACTTGTAGTAAAGAAAACCATACATTCACACAGAGACACGCATGAAATTCAGGATTTGTGTTGTTTTTCAGTTTAGTATTTACAGACATTAGGCCAGGGTTCGGCAACCTTTAATGTTGAAAGAACCATATTAAAAAAGAAAAAAATTCAAATATGTCCTGAGCCGAAATCTAAGGTTATATATATGAAGCGATATATCCTTGCACGGAGCGACACTCATGCGGCGCAACACTCCTTTCTTCCATGGGCGGAGCGATAGACTCATGCGCCGCGACACTCCTTTCTTCCGTGGGCGGAGCGATAGCGGACCGAGTGCGGATAACGGGACCGCTGCTACAAGTTACGTGCAGGGGATGAAAGAGCCTCAGCACAGGGGCGAAAGAGCCGCAGGTTGCCGACCCCTTCACTAGGCCATATCGTGATTATAGTAAAGAACATAAGAATAAAGAAAAAGATCCTCAGGTGAATGAAACTGAAACCAGAAGCATTTTTCTCTGAGGTAAATTTGATCCACATTATTCCTCACTGCGTCTAAAAACTATAAACACATGAATCTTTTAGTTTTATGGAGTTGATGTGGGCATTTTCTCAGTTTACACGGATTGTGGCAGAATTTACCTGTGATTAGAACGTGATCGCCGTAGGTATGATCGCATTAGCGATCATGGGGTGCTCGCGAAACACTGACATTGCTCTCTTTTCAAACAGATTACATAAACAGAGAATATTAACAGTCTCTCATATCTGTGTGGCAAATATTCGCTGAGTTAGAGTTCATTTTCCGATGTGTTACAGAGAAGACTTCACTTAGAGAGAAATGATAGAACGCACATCATGTTTGTTTTCTTTGTTTTGCGAAAAAGCACAGCATTTTGTTTTTATTGACAATGTACACAAATAAAAGTAGACACTTAACTGTTTAGAATGATGAAATAGAAAAATAGATCTGTCATGCGTGGATGAAGGCACAAATACGAAGAAAGGTACATAGGAATCAAACTACATATTAGAGACAAGAATCAATACTGACTAAGACAAATTCTGGGCTTAAATACACAGAGAATGATTATGGAAAAGGGAACAGCTGACGAGACTTAATGAGGTAATTAGTGAAAACACAGTTAATACAGATGACACGAAGGGAGCACATGGGGAACTAGAAGGTACACAAGACAACCACCAAGACAGGGAAGACAACACCATAACAAAATCGTATTCTGGAGTTTATTGAGGCAAAAGTCACTGTTAATAGTTTGTTAATAGTGATATTTTGTCCCTAATCTAATGTGTGACCAAAGTATTATCATGGGTTGTTTGTGTGACTTTTGGGTTGAATATTAAGGAACGGGACCAGTTGAAACCAATTTAACAGAAGATTTAGAGATTCATAATTTTTTCTATGTATTCTACTATTCTTTTAAGTGCTCAACTCACCTCTGGAAAAACTTTAAGTAATACAGTATGAATACAGTATTAGAAGGTATGAGTAAAATATTAAATATCTTTAAACTATATTTTTAAGTAGTCTTTTTGCTTGTACTTTGTGAGGCAAACATTTTCAGTAGTTATTACCTTTGTAAAACTGAAGTTATTTGTAAGTAAAAATGAAAATTCCTCCAGCAAGAACCCCTCAAACAAATGGTTGAAATGGAAAAAACATTTCCAGATGGAATGTGTTTCGGGATAAAACCCAAGGCTATGTTATCTATTTTATATGAGGGCTTCTGGATTTATTACAAAGTTTTATTGTGGTTGAAATGATATGAATATGCTCTTTAAAGTTATCACAGCTGTCCAAGTATCTTAAAATGTAGCTGTCAGGTATCTGCACCAGTTTACAGAAATGCACCAGTGCATGGTCTTGGAAGAGGAACGTCTTGGGAAAACAAACAATTCCCCATCCATGTCTTTTTTTGTTATTTCAAGCAGGTTTTCTCCTTTTTGTCCTCGTTTGTCATTTCACACGATCTGTTCTTATAGGTTCTCTCAGGCGTTCCTCCAGCTATAACCAATTAACACAACTGCTGTTTAGCACAAACATTTGAATATGAAACAGACATGCTAATGTGTTTCTTATAAACTCCACAGCACATTAAACTGCCAAAGCCAACAAACGTTTATCTGCTCAAAAGAAAAAAGAGAAACAACTGTTTCGCCTCCAGCTCTGAATAAATGAATGTTAATACTTTTCTGAAAGTGTTGAAAGGAGGAACTTTTAACCTCTGAAAGGTATTCCTGTCAATTTCATTTAATTAAAGAAAACTGAAGCAGAACAATAATAACAATTTAAAAAAAAATCACAAATGAGATGACTTAAATATCTAATATTGTGTTACAGTTTATGTTTGTCTTAGAGCTTCAGAAGATGTGCTCAGGTATAAAAAGTTGTAGGGGAATTACAGTTAAGACCCGAGGACCAGATAGGGTGATTGAAGACCAGGAGTCAGACGTGCAGTCATTTGACGAAATTTTAGTGACGTTTAGTTTGCAGTTTTTATTAGCAGAAGCTTCAAGTCTCTCACGGAGTTCGTAGGCCGCCCCACTTACAATAACATTATACTCTAACAGAGCGTACTAACTACGTCAATGATGACAGTTAACTTATTCTGCTTGGCCAAGAAAGATAGATAGATAAACAAAACTAGTATTTTTCACACAAGAGTAGACAGTATGAAGCATATCTTCGTTGATCACATGGTTGACGGGTTAGTGACCTTCCACGTGGATTGTCGAGAACAAGTCGTTCCGTCTTCTTATGGTGCAGTTCATCACCTCACCAATACAGATCATATTAACACACACACAGATACAGCAACCTACACACCTATACAACAATCAACAGAAAGACTTCTCAAAACATTCTGATAATATGTTCCATCTGGCGAGAAATGTAGACAATATTCATCCTTATTCTAAGGAAAAATACAGAAAAGTAAAGAAAGGCTTTAATTAATAATAGTTACATAGTTGATAGACTGATGTCGAAAAATAAGAACAAGAAAATAATAATAATATAATATAATATATATATATATATATATATATATATATATATATATATATATATTATTTTCTTGTTCTTATTTTTAGACATCAGTCTATCAACTATTTAACTATATATATATATATATATATAAATAAGAAATACACACAAGTGGAAATGGTTTTCCAAATCATCCCTTCAAAGTTATCAAACAATTCAAAAGTTAGAGATTTCAGAATAAACTTAAACTTTTCTGATCAGATTCTTCCAAGACCTACATATCTGAATCTGCACCTTTTATATTTATAGGGGTATTACTTTTTTTCAGGACAAAAACCTGGCAGAAACAGCAAGAATCATATACGGACATTTAATAAATAAATGGATTTTCCCATTCTGGTTGAGATGCATGTGTTCTCTAGTTTTACATCATTGCTTTGTATTTAGATAAAGCTGTAATAGCTTTGCAAGAGCATTTTTGTTGTTGTTTTTATGCACGTTAATTATTTTCCAGGAGACGTGAAATGTTTGAGTTCATGTGGGATGAAATTATATTTATGCGGGGATTGGCTCTAATAAAAAATAAGTGTGTTTGTTGTTTTGAGAAATAACATGCTTCATTAGCCTCTGGGTAGACAGGACCTTTTTCTCTGTCTCTGTGTGAGTTTAATTCAGTACTGTTTTATGACTATGTCTGTGACTTTATTTGGTCATCAAACCTAAGCTGAATACATGTTTATTAAATCTGTAAGTAAACCTTAGGGACAAAGGCCATGGATGCTAAATGCTGGATATAATGTCAGCACTGTTTGCTTTCCTTAAGTTAAACCAAAAGTCGATTTTATCCATCAAAAACTGATTAGAACATGAAAGTCTGATGTTAAATCACAACAGTGCCAGGAGGTTTAGTGGACGGATTTGAAAAGTTAGGAGAATTTGTGACTTTAGCAGTTAGCCACTTGCTGGTACACACTTAAAAATAAAAATTCTCTACTGGCATCAAAGGTTCCAGAAAGAACCTTTAATATCCATGTAACTTTTTCATTGGAAAAAAGGTTATTTAGCTTGTGGCACGGTGTTGGAGAACCTTACATTGCGATATTTGGTTTACTTCAATATGACCAGATGTCCTCGTCTGTTTTTGTCAATGTGTAATCTGTTAGATGGCCTTGCTAAGTGTGTGTGTAGATTACTTCTCATGATCTTTTGTATTCCTGTATTCCAGCAGTGAGAAATCAGAAAGCATCTGATGAGAAAACATCTGGCCACAACGATGTGGATGTTTTTGCAAGAGCTTTTCAATTCATCACTAGTCACATTTATTTGTATAGCTCTTTATACAAAATATTGTCTAATTACTTTTTGAGGCTGTAGAACTGACATTGAAATCTGATGGCACATTTGAAAGAGTTGTGTGGGAACGATTTGGAAATCCATTGCCGCTTGTATATATGGTCTTTTCATTTTCTTATTTGAAAGCCTTTTCTTTGCTTTTCTGTAGTTTTCCATAGAATAGTGATGAATATTGTCTGCACATTTCATCAGATAGAACATGTTATCAGAATGTTTTAGGTAGTCTTTCTGTTGATAGTTAGAGCCTGAGCCGAGTTCAGCCTCAGAGTGTCACGTTATGATAAACAGGGAGGACTCAAGTGCAGGGAAGTGGAATTTAATAATAACAAAATAACATAAACACACAAAAGAACATACCCACGAGGGGGAAAAACATTGCTAGAAAACAGTAACTTTAAATTAACATGATAACAAGACATCCAAGAAACACAAACAGATGGACCGGGGAAATCAGGAACAGACATGGAATGACAACGACACCACACAGGACAGCAAACACACCGGGATTAAATAGGGACACATGAGGGTAACGAGCTGAGAACAGCTGACAACACTCAAGGGAAACGAGGTAACAAGAGAAGGTGTGTGTGTGTGTGTGTGTGTGTGTTAATATAATCTGTATTGGTGAGGTGATTAACTGGCACCATAAGGAGACGGAATGACTTGTTGTTCTCGACAAGCCACATCACTAACCCGTCAACCATGTGATCAACGAAGATATGCTTCAGACTGTCTGCTCTTGTGTGGAAAATTACTAGTTTTGTTTATCTTTCTTTCTTTCTTATCCAATCAGAATCATTTAACCATCATCATCACGTAGTTACCACCCTCTGTTAGAGTATAATTGCTGTAACAATGTTATTGTATGTGGGACGGCCTACAAACTCTTTGTGAGACCTAAAGCTGGCTTCTGCTGATGAAACTGCAAACTTAACTTCACTAAAATTTCTTCTATTGACTGCACTTCTGACTCCTGTTCTTCATTCAACATATCTGGTCCTCGGGTCTTAACTGTAATTCCCCTACAGATGAATCCATGGAAAAGATCATGAAAAAAGCGGCCTCTTCTATCATTCTGTCTTTCTTCCACAGTAAACAAGTTGTTACTTGGGAGCACATCCAATGTGGCATCACAAAATAAGGAGCTAAAAGAGAGAAGTGTATGGGAATGCACAACAACAAAAGAAGATGGGATCTCAGGATTTCTGGTGTAAAAGAAAGTGGTCCAGACAGGGAAAACAACACACAAGATGATATCATGATCCTCTTCAAAGCATTTCAAAAGATTGCACAGCCACTATCAGATGTGGTGGATTCTGGTCATAGACTGGGACAAGAAAGAGCTGATGGTTGCCCTGGAGTGATAATTATACAACTCGCCATGCGGCTTTACCGGGACACAGAGTGGAGAGATGCCAACAACAATCAATATCTGAAAGAGAATATCTGAATTTGGAGGAGTGAGAATAAGAACGAAGGCATGGCCACTGGTGAAACAAGTGAGGTCTCTCTTCTTTCGAAGGGTATGCATCAGTGTCCCAGATGTTACCTGAGCGGAAGGCGACTGACAGCTGTCCCAAGGAACATTTCATCATAAATCAGGGTCACTGCAAGTGTTTTGAATCATTTAATCTATCATGGTTTCTCAGTCTTTACTTTCTCCAAAGTTGATCCCTTTTGTAATGACTGCTCACAAGTTTGGCAAGTTTTTTTGTCCTTGAATGTTCGAGGGGTTCACAATGCTACACAAAAAAAATAAAATAAAAGCTATATTTCTTTTTGAAAGATATACAGAAGCTACCTTTTCTCCCCAATGATTCCAATGTTTGGAAAACCCAATGGGGAGATTATATTGATTTTAGTCATGGATCCAATCATTGAGCAGGTGTTGCTAATCTCTTTATCAAATTTAAAGGTGATGTTTTGAAAACTTTTTTTTCAGAAAATGGAATGATGGGTTATAATGATTATACAGATTGGATTCATCAAACATACAAGTGTTGTACCGAAATCTGACTCCCCCATTGTGTGCATTCATTAATAGGTGCTTCCTTGAGTATATTCGCTTATCCATCAAAACATTTTTCCACAGAGCAAACACCTAGAACGTGCAAACACCCACCCATCATGTGAAAAAATCAACAGTTTTGCTGGTGTCTTTATCTCTTATTTAGGATTGTGATTAGACACACACACACACACACACACACACACACACACACACACACACACACACACACACACACACACACACACACACACACACACACACACACACACACACACACACACACACACACACACACACACACAGGAGCGTGCAGGACCTGAAAGACACATAAAGGGACTTGGAAAGATGCACTTATTAGGCACACAGCCGATTTTTTAGAAAATATAAGGCTTTCAGGTGCGCCTTATAGTGCGGAAAATACGATAGTTTCAATACTAATCTTGTATTCAACCAATTAGATTATAATTGTAACAGACTCAATCACACCTTCAGCATGAGGCTCCTACTCATTCACCATCCCCAAAATACTGATCACCCACACCTTCAACCACTCAATGCACTCCATACTTAAACAGCCACCTTACAATTACTTGTTGTCTGGTTCGATCAACAGTTACCTGGACTCTAACCCTTTCTAATGGACTTGCTTTGTTTCATGTTTCAAAGACTCTGTTATTGTTCTAAGTTTAACATTTTCCCGGATTCTCAATATCTCGCTCACCAAAGTTAAGACGGTTCATTTCTGTTCACTCTCTGATTTTCCTGCACTGATATTCACCGTTCCAGTAAATTTACCAGCTGTCTGCCTTCATTGTAAATAAACTGTGTAAAACTATTTACATCTGCAATCTCATCTATATCCATGACAATAATCACTTGTTGATCCAGATGCTCTCATTTTGTTTCTTGTCGTTTATAAAGCCTATTTTTATTACAGGTTTTAAATGCATTTGGCTTTGGTTAAAAATTCATTCAAACAGATGAATTTTATGAAGGCATTAATAGCAGAATTATATTACAGACTAAGACTTCTGGAAGACTTTTTCAATTGAGGAGCAATGCAGGGTTGCTCAATTTCCCCTGTTTTGTTTTTGATTGTAGTCAAGCTGTTATCAATCAATATTGGAAGAAACCCTAAGCTTCATGGTATGACATTATTTCATAAAGAAATAAAATTTCACAATTGGCTGATGCAAGTTTATTCTTGCAAGATAAGAATCAAATCCATAATCTTCTAAAATCAAACTTTTTCTCCATTGAACCTCAGTAAATGTGAAATTCTTCATGTACATAATTCGTCTGATCAATCATTTAACATTTCAGTAAAGGAATCGATCAAGCGTTTAAAAAAAATTTAAATAAAGAAAAACTATTAGTAAGGCAATAGCTTAATTCTAACATACAAGTAAAATTTTTTTTTTGATTATTGGTTACGGATTTATCTATTTTCAGAAGTTGTATTATTGAAAGCAAAATGTGTCTAAGTGTATTTTCCCCTGGACTTGCTTTGTTCAAGATTGTACTTAAAACAAATGAATAGGGTGCTGGTTAGTTTTAGTTGGAAAAATAAACAGCACCATTTTTTAAAGAAAAGTGTATTTGCTGGGAATAATTCTGAATGAGGATCTGAAATGTTGGATTATGTGGATATAATACTTTTTTATGCATTTTTTTTTTACTCATAATACCTTTAAGAAAATGTGGTCTTCATTTTCTTTTAACATCTTTTTTTTGCCCATACAATTGTCTGTTTAACTCTTGGTGTCACACTTTCACACCACGGTGACTTTTAATTTCTTTTCATTCAGTCACACGTGTCACTTTGTCTCACTTTCCTTCCACTCATCAGTCACGATGGACACTCATCATGATCAGAGCTGTTCATCATTTGTTCATCATTTTGTTAATCATTATGTTCATTCAAGTTCTCCATGTGCACTCTTCAGTTGTCAGTTGTTGTTTGTGCTTTAGCTGGTGTCAGATACGCTGTTACTTTGCATTCATCTTTGTGGACTACCTGAGTTTGTTTTCATTTAAACCCTTTAGTTTATTGAAATCTTTTTGAACCCACCTTCACCGTCTAAATCATTTTTACACTTGGCCTAAAAACGTCTCGGGTTACGAATGTAACCCTGGTTCCCTGATGGGAACGAGACGCTGCGTCAAAGCGCTAGGGGAAGTAGTCTTCCTCGGTCACGTGAAGATCTGTGCAACCAATGTATCCTTATCCATTATGGAACACGGACAAGGATAAACACACGGTCTGAAATTCTGTTCATCCCTCTATTTCACACAATATTCCTGATTTTTAAAACTATCTTAGTCTCAAAATCACTCTCACACAGACACAGCATGCTGAAGACATTCAGAGCTGACGCGCCCGGGTTTCAGACGCGCTCTTATGCTCTTCCTCATGACGTCACCGGCAATCGCCGGCAGTGACGCATTCACACGCGTTCGTCTCTCATTGGCTGCACAGATCTTCACGTGACCGAGGAAGACTACTTCCCCTAATACTTTGACGTAGCTCGAGTTCCCTGAAAGGGAACTAGTTTTTCTCCTGACAGAATGAATATTTGGAATACAAACTGATAACAATTAAAGATAAAGAGTATATTTTTAATTAGCAGAAATAGTTTGATTACAGTTTAAATTAAATGATCTATTGATTCAACACTAAACATTTATTTGTACAATTCTTTTGTCCAAGATATATGTCTATATTTGTCTAAGAATGTTTTATAGTGATCAAAGCCATCTCTTCTGGACTTATTAATCTGATAAGTGTTATGCATGGGTGGTGCGTGTGCGAGTGCGATGTGGAGACGAAGGCGAGGAGAACAAGATCCAAACTGGAAACTCTTCGTTCAAAAATCGCAAACCAAAAGCACTTTAAATATAACTGAAAACGGCTCTTCTCGCGCAAACTCAAGGAAACAGGGAACATCCACACTCATAAACACACAGAACTAGCTCAGAAATGAAAACATTCACAACTGACAAAGACAAAGGAGCACAGGAGGGTATTTAAGGACAAACACGAGATTGGAACCAACTGACGAGACTTGGGAAGTGATTAGAAAGAGACGGGAGCGTGTAAGACTTGGAAGATACACAAAGGAACCCGAACGTGACAGACGCGACGCGACAAGACTTTGACAATAATGAAGTAAATTATAAAGACTATGTTTTCCTTATAAATGGTAAACAGTTATCTCATAAATGGCTCACTACCAAGGATATTAGACTTTAAGTCTAAATATTACTTGGAAAAAACGCTATTTTTTGTAATAGTACTGAGTCTCAATCTATCCCTTTATTATTATCAAAATGTAGAGACATTTCGGAAGGATTGTTTTTACACTTTTTTTCTGACAAAGTTTGATTAATGATAACATTGGATGTAAATGCAATTATTATTGCATTTACTTATTTCTTGATGCCGTGTCGGTGAAGACTCCAATCTCTTTCCGTGGGTACCGTAAATAAAACACGGGTCACAATGGTGATGATTTTTGTAACTTTAATTGGAAGTGTCGGCATAAAAGCATGAACAGCCTCCTAACTCAGGCACAACTCTCTCTTCAACTCAACTTCAACTTTCTTTTTTTTTTCTTTTACCCAGCATGCCCTGCCTTAAATGGGCCAGAGCACAAAATAAACTTATTACTAATATAATAACTTTGCATAAGACAAATGAAAATGTATGAAAACATTTTCAAAGTATAATATCACTGAAGTAGATTAACATTAACATCTCTTCCCCCCCAAATAATAATAATAATTTAACAAATAATGAAACACATTAAAATAAATGAACTATAAGGTTCATTTATTTTAAGGTTACAATTTTAAAAGCAAGAAACATGGAAAAAATGGAAAAAGTGTCTCTTTTAGTTAGAATTACAACCTCAATTGCTATTGTAGAGTGTCTCTATGCAGTGTATTCATGTTTTTCCTAAAAAACATCCAACTTGGACAAACTACAGAGCCAAACTTTTTAGCTTTATTAAGCTGCTGTGCTTGAAGACTATCAGGGCCTTAAAGATCGGTTGTTTTTTGTGCCAAAATGTATTAAAAAAAAGTTATATACATCTCAAATCCTCATTATCGTAAGTTGTTTTACCAGTGACTTTTTTTTCTTCATGTGCAGAGCAGATTTTGATTTCAATTTAAGATTTCAAAAATACACTAGTGAAATGTGCTCAATAAGACCAGAAACATGCATCAAGAAAGTCAATAGGATCAGTTTTAATTTCATGTCAATTTTAACCTACTGGAAAGCAGAATGCTATTCAGTGAAAGACCGGTTCTTGCTCTCTCTCTTTGCTATCATTCTCTTTGTCCACTGACAGTGGCTGTGGGCAGAGATTCTGGTGGGAGTTCACGCACAGGCTCTGATAAGTGTGGCTGTATAATTGGGTCAAGATTGTAGTCTCTCTGTGTGGAGGTTGATAACACACTGCTACACAATCATGTATTCTGGCTCCTCCAGTGGTGAGGGTCAATCCCATGCTTGTAGCCTCTGGTTATTTCATGTTTTCATGAAAGCTTATGGCCTTCAAAATTCCACCCTTTTTTTAGTTCATTTTTGTGGAATCACAGTACACAGTCCTCAGAAAGTGATTTTGTGCTACTTGTGGATGTAATTGTGTTTTTTTAGAATTCAAATAAAACAAATAAAACACCCTTATTTGACAAACAACAGTGTTTGATCGAGAATATTGTCCTGTAGGAACCATTTTGGCTTTCTAGGCAATGAATCCGAAGGTCCATCTTTAATTTGGCTTTGGCATGAAACGTGTTTCTGTTGTCATTGCCTGGAAAAGCTGCTTTATTCTTTCCCCTCCAGACATCTGTACTCTCGCCTGCTCAACTTCAGATGCTCGTGATTCACTTCACCATGAAACCCTGAGATTAATCGCTGCTCGTAAACATCTTCGCACACATTCATCACTGAATTCAATATTAGCAACCCCCACAAGAACATCTCTACCAGCACAACAAAAATACTGCTTCATTCATAAACCATGATCCTACTAACTGCCACGCATTTATTTCTGTTCTGGCAAAGCTGAAAACTTGAACCAGAGCCTGAGTTAGATGTTTTCTGATTTGTTGTAACTGTGTTTCCAGAGCTTTCTTCATTGGAATGATTGATTGTTTGCTCTATGGTTGGTAAATGAATCAATACATGAGTAAACATGTCAAATTCAATGAGTATAGGTTATATATTTGTGTTTGCTCGGTTTTGTAAAATAGTGTTGAAATCTTTAATTTATATAGTTTCTATTTACTTTTGTATTTAATTTATTTATTAGGCCCCAGAACCTGTTGAAAATGTATTTTACTTTATATTTCATTACATTAATGCTCTTTTGTGATGCTGTACAGTATGTGTATGTGTTAAATATCAAAGGGATAATTCAGTAAGAATAATTTGTTTCTTTGTTTGCTCAGTTTTGTTACTTTTATGGAAAATCACAAAATAAATTATAAAAAAAAATTGTTAATGCTTTTTGCTTCAGTGCGTTTTATTTAATTTTATTCTTGTTTTTGCCGCACTAATATACATTTTTAAATTATTGACGGCTAAACTCAGAGAGAATAGTTTATTTGTTTGGGTTTTCTCAGTTTTATAGGAAATCTTGTGTAAATCATTTATGTATTATCGTTTTTATTTTATTTGACTTTACCCTTCTTTTTTTTTGCCGCAGTGTCTTAAATGTTGAGGGAAAAACTCAATGTGTGTTTGCTCAGTTTTGTTGGAAATAAAAGGCATAATAGGTATAATAATAAGTAAAAGGTGTTGTCAGGAATCTGTGGTTCACGAGTGTAGTTCTGTATGGCCTATTGCAAGGCCTTCAGATAGATCACATAGAAATCTCTCCAAGGCATCTCCATTATGTGCTCATGAAAGTGAGGTAACAATGATGAAATGCTCGTAACTTTCCTACTATGCAACCTTTCGCTTCGGATCTGATGGGAGAATGCCATCTGCTGCTCTATCCCATTTGGTTTCTAATCACTCTTTTCTGAGAAATAGGAAAGGTCGGCTTCTGTTACAATTGAGATAAGTAATATTCAGTATTGATGGGATTTAAATGTGGAGGGTTGTGTAATGAACAAGACAAAAGCGATTCCAGCCCTTGCATGCACATTCTCTTGCTGTCACAAGATGAGGAGCTTTTAAATGGAGAGCAGAGCTCCCAGTGTGGTATCATTTATTGATAAAACATGTCTATTCAGTGCACTTTTCACTTTTCCTCACTTCAGTTCTCTATGCCATAAAATGATGCAGCGGTTAATGTTGCAAATTAAATGAATAGTGTCCGAAACCTATGGGCTTTTTTTTGCCTGACTGCTCTTTGCTCCTTGGCAGGGTTAATGATATATGGAGCCGTTCATTTCTATTCATACTAGGCTGCATGCTTCGACGAGCCCCCTGTCCCTTCCTCTGTGTGCTTTCAAGATATTTCTGTTCATTAGTGCTGTAGTCTCTGATTACTCCTGGCCTTTTGTCACCAGGTCTTTTCTTGCTAATAATAATCTACTACAATGAGCTGAACAATTCAGATCAAATGCATGTTTCTTGACATGTTCTATGGGGTTTTGTATGGGCTTCTCTGTAAATGAGAATTTTGCTATCAATGACTTAGTTTGAAACTGACAATTTAATTACATTGAAATGCTAAACATTTTTCAACAATACATTTATTTATTTATTTATCTTAGCTCAACCCACCATATGTCAAAAACTTTCCCACATACCTATGCTCCGACTTCAATGATTCATATCATTTATATCATTTGTTTATTTTATTATATTTCCTTAGACTAAAGGCTGCTGTCATTTTATTTATATTATTTATTGAATATTTATTTACTTATATTATTTCCTTCGAATGGAATGTTCTGCTCTCATTTATATTATTTTAGAGCTTGTGATTATTACATAAATATCAATACATGATCATGTTCTTTGAGTAATAATGCAACACTCAAAAATGACAACATTACAGCTTGTAATCTTAAATATATTTAAGCATTAAATTCCTGAAAAATAAGAACTATATCTTTTCACCATGTAGCCTGCTATCAAGGCTGACATAGAGATGCTTCTACGTCTATTAAAACAAGACAAAAACTCTTAACTTCGACACAAGGACTCAGAGGAAGATTGACATTTGTATTTAGCTGCAGACTCCTTATTCAAAGAAGTACAACATATTTTTCGATTTGTAATTGTGTTACTCTGTATGTCCACGATGCGACTTAAGGGATTTTTACTGCTTTACTTTGTTTGCCATCTAGCTATCTGCAGTTTCCAACTGTCTTCATAAGTTGTTTTCTGCTATGTGCTTCATCAATAATTCTGTGTGGTAGAATCAGAGCTCTGGAGACATGAGGTGGGAGCTGAGGGACACCGAAACCCTTTTTGCTCATCATATTCATCCGTACTGCTCTCTTGTGTCCTCTTTTTTTGCCTCATCTGTTGTTATTTATCATGTGTGCCGCATGGTTCTCCTTCCCATGCAGGACACCGCTGAACAGCTGATATGCCGTTAGCTGCGTAAATTTCCCTCATCGTGAGCAGCTCCCAGAGCCCAGATGAATTAATCACAGCCACACGGACACGCAGGGGGGCAGCCGCATGAGGATGAGGACAGAGAGAATGTGAAAGGTAGGGAAGAAATGATGCTGGGAGTAAAGAGGATGCAAAGAGGTCAGAGCTGTAAAATACATGGAGTGAAAGGGTAAGATTCATTCAGAGATCATTTGAAATATTATCAACCAGAAGTATTATAATTAGAAGCAAACAATATTGGTTTTATTAATTAAATAGCTGAATAACTGCAGTAAAAATGAATTGCACGTGGTATCCTAATGCATTAACTACAGTGGATACGGTTATGTCGTCGGCCTCGGGAGTTGCAAAAAAGCGTTGAGATATCCGTTTATCGAGATAACCAACAGCCAATGTGGCGATTTATTTGATGTAGCAATCGGCATGCTATAAAAATGTACATACACTGTATTTGTTTGCTAACAATCAAAGGCATATGTGCACCAACTAACAGCAGAGATTTACCAGTATACAATAAAACACACCTTCGATTCTCAATACAAACCTTTAACTATATTCTTCACCATTGCAAACACAATTTCGTTCACAGCGTAAACAATCATAACATATTCATGAGGTCATCACACTGTACTAGATTGAACACTTTCTTGAGTTCTGCCTGTCTAATGTGCTTTCTCAACAAATCCCGCTTCGTCCTGTCTTTTAATAACCTCGGCTCTTCAATCCGCAGCGGCGCTGAGCAGACCAGAAACAGGGATGTGTTTGGATGTGTGTGTGTGTGTGTGTGTGTGTGTGTGTTCGTTCATCTAAGCCTCATACTTATTGGCCAAAAAGTCGCTAAATGTCGCTAGGTTGCGTTCTGCCTGCCTAATGTGCTTTCTCAACAAGTATGCCCATGTATCATCACCAATAAATGGCTTTAACCAGCCTTGGAATTCAGGGTTTGATTCCCACTCCTTCCTGTATTTTTGGGTGTACACTTTTGAACTAACCATCTAGTTAGCTTTTGTCACAGAGAGGCGCGCGCACGCACACACACACACACACACAGTGGAAGAGGCTGTGTGAGTCAATCACATGCAGTGATTTATTTTGTGCAGTGATTTAATTATTTTTTAGACAAAGAACATTTTACATCCCATGCTGCCATGGCGTAATCAGCCAGCGGCGGCTTCCCGCATATGCGCGATTCATTTGCATGTGGAAGAGTGAACATCTCCTGATCTGCCTGGATCTGGGAGGGGCGGCTGTTGCGCCAGGACCGGGCCATCTGTGAGTGCTTTGGGATAGGAATGCGGCCCATGGTAGCACTCACTACCGAAAAAAGAATCGACATAACCCACAAAAAAATGCTAAGACAAATAGGGGGTTTGGCGGTTCCACTTCAATAACGTTGACATAATAGGATTGGCGAGTTAACCATGAGTCAAGATCAGTGAACTCCACTGTAATGTGAACCTATTTGTCATGTGTGGATGAAGGCACGAAGACAAAGGCAAAAAAATAAAGAGACTCCACATTTGATGTGGAACCTCAGGATTATTCAATACTGGGGAAAAACTCAGGAGAACTAGTTATACATAGAATAATACAAGTAATTTACACAATATGTAAAATTCAACGAGAATGAACGCTGACTTAAGACCGGACAAGAGAATAAATGCACAGGGGAACAATCCCAGAAGCAAGACACATCTTAAAAATACTAATGAGGTGACTAACATGACAACAAGAGAGTAAATGGGGTACCAGATGGGAACAAGACAGTTCTGTAACAGTAAAAACTGAGAAGGGAGGATGAGGAATAGTCCAACAGTCATGACAGTCCAAGGAGGAGTGAAGGATGAGCAGAGCAAAAAAAACAATCCAAACAAGAGAATGTGGGCAGGCAGGTTTCAAGCTAGGGACCTCCAGGGTGCTAGGAGTTGAGGGAGCCAGGGCATTGCTGGCAGCTCAGAAAACCCTGCTGGTGCTGGCAGCTCAGGGGACCATGGTGGTGTTGGCAGCTCAGGGGACTTGAGTGGCTTGGCCTCCGTGGCTTTACTTACTTTGGCCACCATGTAATTTTGGAACAGCAACATTTTCTAGGGATGGGTTACAAAGTGCTCAGGGGCTCTAGAGAGTTAAGGAGTGGGCTCAGGGGTTTCAGAGAGTTCAGGAGCAGGAAGAGCACTGAGGTGAGAGACTCTGGAGAGGCTTTTGAAGAGGCTGTATGTGTAGCCCACACACAGTAGTGCAGTGACCATCACGGTCATCGCCACCTCTGGAGAACGTTCAGAGACTTGTATCTCTGGAGAAAACATGAAAAAGGACTACATTAGTTCTTGTCATATCGGTCACGGGATCAGTATGGAGTTCCTCAAGGTTCAGTACTAGGACCATTGCTCTTCACCCTGTACATGCTTCCTTTGGATGCAGTTATTAGGAAGCATGGCATTAGCTTTCATTGTTACGCTGATGATACTCAGCTCTATATTTCTTCTCATCCTGATGAAACGAACAAATTCACTAAATTAACAGAATGCATAACTGATATAAAAAATTGGATGACTAATAACTTTCTAATGCTTAATTCTGAAAAAACAGAGATTCTAATTATTCGACCAAAAAGTTCAGCACGTAATAATCTAGACTACTGCCTAACACTCAATGGCTGCTCTGTCAAGTCCTCGTCGTCAGTTAGAAACCTGGGTGTGCTCTTTGATACCAATCTTTCATTTGAAAGCCATGTTTCCAGCATCTGTAAAACGGCATTCTTCTATCTTAAAAATATATCTAAATTGCGACATATGCTCTCCAAGACAAATGCGGAAAAGTTAGTTCATGCGTTCATGAATTGAAGGCTAGATTATTGTAATGCTCTACTAGGTGGTTGCCCTGCACGCTTAATAAACAAATTCCAGCTGGTCCAAAATGCAGCAGCTCGAGTTCTTAC
Organism: Rhodeus uyekii; assembly: GCA_037043235.1. Taxonomy (NCBI): domain Eukaryota; kingdom Metazoa; phylum Chordata; class Actinopteri; order Cypriniformes; family Acheilognathidae; genus Rhodeus; species Rhodeus uyekii. Next base: position 1,200,971 of record JAWRVZ010000045.1, read on the forward strand.
TAGAACCAGGAAATATGATCATATTAGCCCAGTTCTGTCAAACCTGCACTGGCTTCCTATTAATCACCGAATACATTTTAAAATCTTGCTAATTACTTACAAAGCATTAAATGGTTTACCTCCACAGTACTTGAGCGATCTCTTAACACATTATAGTCCTTCACGTCTATTGCGATCCCAAAATACTGACCAGCTTATAATACCTAGAATATCAAAGTCAACTGCTGGCGGTTGATCCTTTTCCTATTTAGCTCCTAAACTCTGGAACAGTCTTCCTATTACAGTTTGGGAAGCAGACACACTCAGGGTTGGGGAGTAACGAAATACATTTAAAATACAAAATTTGAGTAACTGTATTTCGTTACAGTTACATTTTAAATTGATGGTAATCAGATTACAGTTACATTCAAAAAGTATTTTAGATTACCAAAGTGATTACTTTGAATTTTAATGTAATTTATTAATTAATATTAACATAAGCTGTCTGATGATTCTCCGACTCTGTCTCTTTAAAAAAAGCGCGCGCAGCCTGTTCAGTTAGCAAGCTGCAATCGCATACAAAAATGGACGGGAAAACAGCGCGCAATGCATTTCTTTCGTGGAGATTCAAAGACAATTTTACTTATAAACAAGAAAAAAGACGTAACATCACAGTGCGATGCAAGCTACCTGCAACAAAACTTATATCGGCTTCAAAGGATTCAACATCTAATCTGAAAAAGCATCTTGAAGTAAGTTGTTCTTGGTCTTTGAAAATTATTTTCCTTGTATGATTTGTATGATTCTCGCGTAGGGTGCGAGAGGTCCCGGGTTCAAATCCCGGACGAGCCCATTATTCGACTCAAATTGCAAATCGTTCAAATGACGCCAAGGTCCCGGGTTCGATCCCTGTATGGGCCAACATTTTGCTTTGCCCCTCAATCACCTTCCAACTAACTTCATTGCTATTTGAATTCCAGATAAAATCACATTCACTCATAGATTTCAATGTGTACAGCTTCTACCTCAACTGTCTATGAAGATGCTCTCCCATTTGTCTTGCCACTGGACATGCAATATTTCTTATTTTCCCATTTACTCATACGTTGAGCCTTTTATGGTTATCATCATTAGCCTATGTTTAATATTTATAAGAATTTGGTCTTATACAACATAGGGATGTGTGAGTGTAGTCGACTACACGGTACAGGGTGCCACTAATCGACACCAAAAACACTAGTCGACTACACAAAAAAAAATACAAGATTTTATTGTTCAAATTACATTTTAATCTTACATGTAACCCTCTGAGGCGCGCGATCGCACGTGGGATTAGAACGACCCGTGCGTCTCGTGATCAATTGCTAAATTCAAACGTGTTTTCGCACTTTGGCTGGCGCTGCGGTCACGACGGACGCGCTCAGTGTTTGTCATATCCGTTGTTTTCACGTGACGTCATCGAAACTTGCGTACCGGCATATCCGCCATTTTGATTCCCTATGCAAAGCAACAACAAAGCTTGTATATTCAAAACTTATGCTCACAAATGCCTGTGGAATTTTTGGATGTTCAAATAGGCCAGGAGTAAGTACAGATGTAAGATTTTTTAAACTTCCAAAAGTGATAACTGGACAATGTGAAAGAACACGAATTTTGTCAGAAGAAAGGCGACGTGTATGGAAAGCTGCGATCACAGGGCTGACATTCAGACTAAAGAAAAATGGAATAGAACGATCATATGCTCCAAACATTTTGTAGGGGGTAAGTTTAAATGTATTGACAATATTTAATATGTTTAGAAGCTGCAATTTATATCAAAAGTAAAAATGTGTTACAGTCGACAGACAATAACCCACCCCACCCACTTTGTCCTAATTAGTAACTTTCCCCAAAATGCCTTCGTAACTCAATAAACTTAACCTTTAGCAGTATTTGACATTCCTTTACCTTTTGTTTATTGTTATAAATTGGAAACATATTCAACAATTAAAATAATACAAGTTAAATTCAACCAATTTGTCTAACGTCCTTTATATTGAAATTCGATTCAGCAGTTAAAATAACACCTAATGTTATATTTTATATCTCCTTTTTAGGCATTAAAGACACAGAGCAGTGATGAAAACACTATTGTTCATGTTAATTCAGTCCATGGAGAGGTTCATGAATGTGAAAGTACAGAGCGTTCTAAAACTGCGGTAACTTGTCCTCATTCCACCGCGTGTATCCATAAACACAACAGAAGTCACTTATGTTAATTGTTTTTGATTTACAATCTACAAATATGTAGTATTAGAGTAATAAAGAGTATGATAAGTAAAATTAGCGACGATCGTCAATAAGATATACGAGTTGACACTGACAGTAGGGATTCAAAATGGCGGTGCGCAGTGCATGGTGGGTAACTACGCAGGTTTTGTGACGTCCGTGAAAACAACGGATATCACAGCTATTCAGTTTTCAACCACGTACCTTTATTTTAGGTTTCAGACGTTTAAATACTCATAAGTACTGGCAAAAAATACATTTATAGTTTGAAAAATACACACCGATGTCTATAAAAGCGGAAATAACAATCCATTAAATTATAAACTGACAAGGTGTTTTATTCAAATCAGACACACATTGCATAGGTTACTATAAACTTCATATTCGTCTCCCGCTTCACTAGACACTTACTGTCATGTATTTCGAGAGAAGTGACTGAATTTACGTGTTGTAAATCCGATAGATAGATTCTCTGAACTGCGGTGTCCGTCGCGCATAATAGATCAGCTGACGTGATCGTTATAAAGGCTAAGACAAAACTTATTCACTTCCGCATATTTGAGAATTGGAATATCAGGTAATTGATAAAAAAGCCAACAAGTGTGTGAATAAATAAGTAAAACTAAATAAATGCGATACATCTGTCATATGCTTTTGCGGCTGCGGTGTGTCAGGTGACAAGCATGATGCGTCGCCATGGAAACAACAAGCAGAAACTAAATCTTTACAGCAGATCAGTCGCGGCGGGTTTAATAATAACCATTGAGAGACGAGCGCGGTGTGGGAGTATTTTAAAGTAGGAGGAGACAGAAAAGTGTTTTATAAACTGACATGTTATGATTCCACTGGATCTGAGCATAGCCATATTATTAACAGACACGGAAATGTTTGGAGAGACGAGCCGAAACAGCCAAATCATCGCGTCATTTACTACAACTGTCCACCACTGTGATCACGTTCAGCTGAAAGAAATATATAGATATATACTCTTTTATTCTTTACCTGTTTATTGAACCCATTGTCATGGGTTTCACTATGGAAACCGACACACACGCCTCTCGCTACATAAAGCTGCAGTTTTGAGACTACAGTACAGAAGGAAAAGCGCACCGCAGAAAAGTAACCTTATTTCTAGCGGCATTACTTTTAGACTAGTCGGTTACAAAATCTTCGTTAAACGACTAACAAATTAGTCGAAAGGCACATCCCTAATACAACATAGAATTGACATCCAATTAATCATGCGTTAAATAATGTTTTATAAAGCAGTGGTCCCCAACCCCCGGTCCGCGGAAAAAGTGGTACTGGGCCGCAGATCGAATTCGCAGACCGGTCCGTGAGCGGCTGCAAGCGGCTCTGGCGCTGTAGCTTCGGCAGTGAGGAGGTGTGCTTCAACAATCTCGCGCACCCTCGCCTTTGAGCGAGTTCATTATCCGAATTGTGAACAAATTGTTTTATTCATCTTTTTAAATGAATCAATTGTTTTGTTTACAAAAATATTGTCAATGAATCATTCACGGATTTGATAGATCTGGGGTGTATTTCCCAAAAGCATCGCTAGATAACTATAGTCATAAATTCCATTGAACTTCATTGCGTCCATATTTGATTTGCGAAAAGCATCCTGACTAAGTTTGACTGTTGACTCTCTTGATTCTGTTGTGGCGGTTGTCTTTCCATAGAGAGGATAATAAGTGAAAGAATTACTCTAAGTTTTCTCCATTCATTACCTAAATTTGTTGTGTTACTTGGAGAATTGGACCAGCTGTTTTTTCTTATTGTTAAGAGCACACTTACTGACTGATGCTTGCGGCAATAAAAACATATTTATACTAGGGATAGTTAAAATGACATTATAAATTGTCATATTTTTTTCTCCAAATGTGCCTCTATTAGATGTGCTTCTGCTATAAAGGTGATAATAGGACATCATGTTAATACAGTCTTTTGTGTTAAGTATTTCAAAGTATTCAGATTACGTTACTAAACTTGAGTAATGTAACGAAATACGTTACAAATTACTTTTTAAAGCATGTATTTTGTAATCCGTAGTGAAATACATTTTAAAAGTAACCTACCAAACCCTGGACACACTCGGTCAGTTTAAATGTAGACTAAAAACACATCTTTTCAACCTGGCATACACATAACACATTATACATAAATTTTTAATCCAAATCATGTAAAATGATTGTTAGGCTGCATAGATAAGCCGGAACTGGGAACATTCCCATAACATCTGATGTACTTGATACATCAGAAGAAGAATGGCATCTACGCTGATATTGGTCTCTGTTTATTCCGAGGTTATCGTGGTCAGCTGGATCCGGGCCGTATCCAGATCAGATGAAGGACCTGGACACGAGCACAGCACTGCCCTGGGGTGTCTGCGGAGACCGTGACTCTACTGGACCCTCCCCTGTGACGATCCCATCTCTAACCGGACCAAATTGGACTTGAATTGTTGTATAATAATCATGCACTGTTTGGCTGCTGGCCAGAGGAGAACTCTTCCCCCGACTGAGCCTGGTTTCTTCCAAGGTTTTTTCTCCATTCTATTCTTGTCACGAAACGTTCAGGGAGGACTCAAGTGCAGGGGAAAATATGGGATTTATTAGAATAACAAAAGAACACAAAATGCAAACAAAAACCCACAATGGGGAAACATAACATAAACATGATCATGATAATAAATACTAAACATAAAACAAACCTGATGGACCGGGGAACCAGCCAAAACACAGGAACAGACATAAAATGACAACGACACCACACAGGACAGCAAACACACTGGGATTAAATAGGGCACATGAGGGAAGGTAGTGATGAGACACAGCTGGGAATGATTACAGGAAACAAGGAGGTGGGGCAGACACTAATGAGACACAAACACACGGGATGGAGAGCAGTGCCACGGTTCTGTCCACTAGAGCACTAATAACACTGGATACAGAGACAGAACCGTGACAATTCTTCATTCGTTACGCCACCTGCCGGAGTTTTGGTTCCTTGCCGCTGTCGCCTATGGCTTGCTCAGTTGGGGAAACTTAACACTTAAAATTCATCAATTGTATTGATTCGCCTGCTCGTTTAAAGCTGCTGTTCAGCCAAACAAACTTTGTTTATATTGTTTTTCCTGTGACCACTGTAAAGCTGCTTTGAAACAATCTACATTGTAAAAAGCGCTATATAAATAAAGGTGACTTGACTTGACTTGACTTGACTTGATGAAGCTCAAGTGTCCTGCATCATACACTAGAATTAACCTCAGTGGTTCTTGCAGAAGCTCAAATGTGAAACGTAACTCGATAATGGACCTGAAGCTCAAACGTGCAGCATAAAACACGACAATTAACCTTATTTGTTCCTCCTGAAGGTCAAATGTGGTGTATCAAGCTCAAAAATTAACCTCACTGGCTCCTGCTAAAGTTCACATGTGCTGCATCACACATTAAAATGAACCTCGGTGGTTCCTGGTGAAGCTCAAACATGCTGCATTGCACACGAAAATTAATCACATTTGTTCCTGCTGAGGCTCAAATGTGCTACATCACACATTAAAATGAACCTCACTTTTTCCTACTAAAGCAAAAGCATGCTGCGTAAAATGGGAATGAACCTCATTGGTTCCTTCTTAAACGTCCTGCGTAAAGCACAAGAATTAACTTCACTGGTTCTTGCTAGGCTCAAATGTGCTGCATAAGGCATGACAATTAACCTTGTTGAATCCTGCTGAAGCTCAAATTTACTGCATCACAAATGAAAATGAATCTCATTGGTTCTTGCTGAAGCTCAAACATGCTGCGTTACACATTAGAATTACCTCATTGGTTCTTGCTGAGGCTCAGACTTGCTGCGTAAGACACAAGAATGGACCTCATTGGTTCTTGCTGAAGCTCAAATGTTCTACGTTACACACAAGAATGAATCTCATTGTTTTTTGTGGAAGCTCAAACATGCTGCGTTACTAATGAGAATGATCTTCAATCCTCATTTGGTTCTCGCACGTCAAGCAAACATGCTTGATCTTCCAATTGTCACAACTGATGTGCGAGTTTATAAAGTCTATATTTAACCTGTTTATCATAAAGCATCTCTACCTAAAATTTGGACCAAACCTCTTGATATATGTGGGTTAGTTTTACAATCTCTTTATGACCTTTTTCAAGCGTCAAAGTGGTAGTTGCGCAGCTGTCTCTGGAGGACAAAGAAAACTCAAAAATTGTGTTCTGAAAATCTGGGTTTGGAACAAAATTATTATTTTTTTATTTTTTTTCGTGGTGGTGGTGTTTTTTTCTTCCAATTAGACATTATCATTGGCACCAGATTACATTCCAAATATTTCGTACTGTTCTGTAATTTGGCAACACCTTGTAAAACATGTACCACACATTGATATAATCAATGAGACTAATAGAGCTAAAGGGATTTGAATCAATGCAATGGATTTGTTTAACAAGAGATTAATTTATGGTTATGAATTCATCTTTTGTATGCATTAATGACAAATTATTGGTATATAGTAGGAAATGAATTGGAATTAGGGTAGTGGATTATAGATTAAGAAACTTTGGGGTCTGTAAGATTGTAAAATGTCATTTCAATTAAGAATAACATGTAGTGTTAGAATGTAGAATATGTAATATATTTTAGGTGAACAAACGTGCTCAGGCATGCTCTTGCTACCCACATTTACACACTTTAACAACACATAACATCCTCACTGGAATTTCCCCCAACATATTCAACCTCCACTGCTTCAAAAAAACATTTATAAGCTCCAGAGTTGTAGAGAACTCAAACCTGTCACTACCCACAAGTTCATGGTATAAACACTCGAGGGAGTGGTTTTCAATCAGGCAAATTTTTTTTCTTTTACAGAAGTACCTGCAATCAGTCAGCTTTCAAAAGCAGACGTTTAACGGAGGCCACTTCGCTCTCTGTCACCAAAACCTCGCGGCTGGACAGAGCTGGGATCATCTGTTCTCATTCCACTAGACGTTTCTGCAGACCTAGACATTATAAATCGACAGATCTTCTTGTCGAGCCTCTTATCACGATAATTGCAATCCAATGGTCTGGGTCCTATCGTCACATGTACATCTTCCAGGGTACTTTGGTGAGAAAGGGCCATTACTAAGGGCCATCACTATTATTAAGTTGCAAAACCTCCAGAGTTCAGTGATTGACTCCCTCCTTCTTGAAAATTCTACGTCTGGCCTAATTTACTTCCACTGTATGTGCATTAGTGTAACTTAACAAAGGGTTCATGAGATTATATATATATATATATATATGTTACACCTGGAGAGCAGGAACGTGTGCGATGCAGAAAGGACGAGGAGTAACAGGTTTCAAACAGAAACTCACTTTATTAAACTCGCAAAACCAAAACACTAAAGAGAACTTAAACGGCACGTGATAGTGCAAAACCCGGAAACTAGGAACACTTCGAGGAAACTATGAGAAACACAAAGATTGCATCCACACACAAGACTTACTAAGGCAGGAACACGGAACAAAGTCACATTAACAGGATCAACAACTGACAAAGACCAGGACACACAAGAGGGTATAAATAGAGACAGACATGGGAAACACCTGGAGACACTGACGAGGTAATTGAAACTAGAATGGTGTGGAAGATTCTAGAAAGCCCCGGAAGTGAACAGGAAGTGATATCACGATAGACAGGGAGTGACAACAGGAAGTGACCCCATGACCTCAGTGACAGGGAAGTGACAAAGACACAGAAAGACAGGACAAAGTGTGACATTACCCCCCCCTCCCGGCAGGCGCGTCCTCGCGCCTAAGAAGAGACAGTTGCGGAGGGTGGGCGGGTGACCCGGTGGGGGACAGTTCAAGACAAGGAAGGAAACAGACATGAAACCAAGAGTAGGACACACCAACACCAGAGCATGGAAGAGACATAAAACAAGGAACACTGACCACATGGACCATGCAAGAAACAACGGTACACAGAATAAAGAATACTGACTACATGGAACCTAAGAAACACGCATGAAAAAGTTCAAGGAGACATCCAGGTCAAGGTCAGATGAACAGAGTCCCAGGGTGGTGCTGGGAGTTCTGGATGCTCGGGCTCTGGGCGGAGTTCTGGATGCTCGGGCTCTGGGCAGAGTTCTGGAGGCTCGGGCTCTGGGCAGAGTTCTGGAGGCTCGGGCTCTGGGCAGAGTTCTGGAGGCTCGGGCTCGGCCGGCTGGAGGACCGGCGGCGGAGGCTCTGGCTGGACGACCGGCGGCGGAGGCTCTGGCTGGACGACCGGTGGCGGAGGCTCTGGCTGGACGACCGGCGGTGGAGGCTCTGGCTGGACGACCGGCGGCAGAGGCTCTGGCTGGATCGTTGGATCCGGATGCTCTGGCTAGGCCGACTGGAACGGCGGATCCGGATGCTCTGGAGGGACCGGCTCTGGCTCTGGAGCGGCCGGTTCTGGCTCTGGAGGGACCGGCTCTGGAGAGACCGGCTCTGGCTCTGGAGGGACCGGCTTTGGAGGGACAGGCTCTGGAGGGACAGGCTCTGGAGGGACAGGCTCTGGCTCTGGAGGGACAGGCTCTGGAGGGACCGGCTCTGAAGGGACAGGCTCTGGCTCTGGAGGGACCGGTTCTGGCTCTGGGAGGGCCGGCTGCACCGGCGGAGGCCCTGGGAGGACCGCCTGCACCGGCGGAGGGCCTGGGAGGAGGCCATGGCGGGAGTCCCAGGTCAGTCTCTGGGTCTGGCGGGCGGATCACGGGCGCTGGCTCTGGCGGGCGGATCACGGGCGCTGGCTCTGGCGGGCGGATCTCGGGCTCTGGCTCTGGCGGACGGATCTCGGGCTCTGACTCTGGCGGACGGATCTCGGGCTCTGACTCTGGCGGACGGATCTCGGGCTCTGACTCTGGCGGACGGATCTCGGGCTCTGACTCTGGCGGACGGATCTCGGGCTCTGACTCTGGCGGACGGATCTCAGGCTCTGACTCTGGCGGACGGATCTCGGGCTCTGACTCTGGCGGACGGATCTCGGGCTCTGACTCTGGCGGACGGATCTCGGGTGACAAAGACACAGAAAGACAGGACAAAGTGTGACAATATATATATATATATATATATATATATATATATAATTTTAACAAGTTCCTTGAAGTTCATTTATAATTTTATTTATTTTAGTTTTTTGCACAAAAAAACAACAAATATATATGCGGAGAAATTATTATTTTCAGCCCTCATTCTGAAATAATGCGTTTTTAAGAGGCAGCTCCTTTAAAGCTTGTCAGTAAAGAGCCACTGTTATAATTGGCTAACATCAATGCATAGGAAACCGTATCAGTGCCCACGTCTGTATTCTTTCATTTAAATGCAAAACATTATAAAATCATTTACTAATGTCTTGTGATACAGCTCCTGTCAGTACTATTCAGTGCTGTTGGCTGCTTCATCTTTGATTGAAAGTTTCTTTGCAAACTCTCCATTACACAGCATTGTTTCCTTCCACAAACACATATGAAGATTTCCACCAGAAATCTTATATACCAGCATTCAGTTTGGACTACATTGCCCAAGAGCCCACATACATGGACTGATTACTACACACCTGTTCCTCATCACTCAGACTTTTTAAACCCTGTATGTGTTGTCACTCATTGCAAAATCTTGTTTGCCTAGCTACATTTCTGAGTTATTTTCCCTGTTTTGATCTGCCTGTGTTTAACTCTGCCCTGGATTACCTTGTCCGATTCTTTGCAGCATGCAACTTGTGTTTGCCTGGACTATTTATATTGCTGTTTGCAGCCTGCCCTGATCCTCTGCCTGTTATCACCACATTTAACATCTAACCCTAACACTGATGTTGTTTCTTTCTCTTGTATCTTGACCCACACCTGTTTGTATTCTGAACTTGCTTTGTTTCAATAAACTGCACATGGAGCTCACTCAGCCTGAGTCCTCGTTACAGCTCAAAACACACATATAATTCTCTGATGCAAACCGGAATGCTATAAAAATAAACCATACACTTGTTTCCGATGCTAGGATCTTTCTGAAATGTGTTCAGAGGTGCAACGGAGCTGTTTAAACTGGATGTTCAAGACAAGACAGACTCAAGTGTGTGGACTATGTCAGAAAGTGTATTTTTTTGTGTACATTTGGGTAGATGCTGACATAGTAGCAATGTCACCCTATAACCTAAGACTGCTGGCCCACTGACACTAAGCAGGGCTGAGGCTGGTTATTTCCTGGATGGGAGACTGCTTGGAATGTCTTGGTTGCTGCTGGAAGTGGTGTAAGGAGGCCAGCAGGGGGTGCCTACTCTGCAGTTTATGTGGGTCCTAATGCCCCAGTATAGTGACGGGGACACTGTACTGCAACAAGCACCATCCTTCGCTTTTTTTTAGCTGAAAATATTTTCAAACCCTTTATATCATAAATAATTTTAATCTTTATACTATAAATCATGTATAATAGTTTCCATTTTGTGAAAATGTAATTTTACGTCCCTTAACCCTAAATATAAACATAATTTATTTTCAAAAGTATAAAAACAACAAAGTTTAGTGACAACAATTTGTTACAATATATCAATTTCATGATGGAATGTAATACTTTCTAAAAATGAGCCATGTTTTTTCTATCTAAACATAACCATTCATTATGTAAAATACACATGGATGCGTGCTTTGTTTGAATTTAACGTGTTTAATCCAGAATGTCCAATTAACTCAGATTGGTGAATGGACATACTCCTAAACATATTATAAACAGACTACATGTTTTGTTTTTTGTTTTTTCTGAGCAATTTTGGAACTTTCTGTTACGACACTTCTCATGATACTGTCTGCTAAAGTTCACTCATCTATATGTTTCCCCATTTGTCCATTTCTGCTATATAAACAAATGTGAATCTATTCAGGATGAATACCTTTTGTTGTATCATTTATCATTTTTTAAGTAGCTTTGACTAAAAGCATCTGTTAAATTAATAAATGTAAATGCCTTGCTCATTCAGTTACACCAAGCAATTAGTCCTATTTATATTCACCTTTTTAATTAACAGAACTTTGTAAAGGATAGGAAATCTGAAATAACTTCACATAGTTTAATTGCTGTTTATTATACACAGAGATGTGCCAGTGCATTGAGATTCACTCTATGGACTTAATTTAATATTCACAGAGTAAAATACAAACCACAAGACAGTGCTGCTTTCCTCTGGCCCCTGTGAATGAGCGATCACACTGTGATTTGTGAATGCTAGCCCTCTTTAGTGTTCAGCAGGGCTTCCTCAGGGCCCAGATCACATCCTGCTCTTTGCTTCTAATCTGCTACTGGCAAACTGGAGGATGTCTGTTGGATCTGAGGACTCCACGGGCAGTCAGGGCCGGTTCACTTCAGGTTTAGCACTCTCACAACTCCCCTCTGCTCATTCTTACTACAGTCTATCGTCCTGAAAACACTCCAGTTTGGTTATAGTATATATATATATATATATATATATATATATATATATATATATATATATATATATATATATATATATATATATATATATATATATATAGTAAATAATAAGTGTTAGTGACCTTTCATCCCAAATATTACACATTTTTGTCAAAGTGTGGTAAAGATGTGCACTTATAAATTAACATAGACATATTTAACACAGAGATACTTCTCAAGCGCTTTCCGTTTGGATTATTTTTAACAGTGCCGTTTGTTAGTATCAAAATACCATACTTTCTCTCTTTGTTGTATGTGAGAAACAGATGTTGACACGATCAGAATCCAGAGTATTTATGACTTGATTGTTACAGACAAAAATTTGAAAACCAATTTTCTTTGGGCTCAAGCACAGAGGTGTCAATTCTTAATAAGTAATAATTGTAATGTTTGGTTGTAATGTGATTAATGTAATTAGCTCTCAGTTAATTAATTTCTGCAGAAATCTGTTCAGCATTCACAATATTGTTAGTAAATTCCACATTAAATTGATGTAAAGGTAAATGTACAAAAAACTGTAAACTTGTTTGGATCCCATTTCTCTTGCATTATGTGTATTTTAGTAAAAAGAGATATTCAATAAAAGCATATCGGGTGGAACATGTTGAGAATTGATTGAATTTTGAAATGCTGTCTGTATGAAATTTATTTCTAATGTAAATAGTCTAACTGAAAAGTCATTTCAAAGGCAAACCATTTCATTTTGATTAAATATCATGTTTTCCTTTCACAAAAGTAAGTAAATATATTTAAAATGTAGCTAATGGTATCTAGAGTCCCATACATACATTTTTGCTTTATTGTTTTTTATAGTTTGGACTGACTAATTGTTAACATTATGAAATTTCTGGATAATTGACATTTCTATGTTTTAATAATATTTTCTGATCCGGCTGGACCTCTAAATTGCAACTCATTACACAAGCTGGTTATGGAAATGAACTGCTGAACAGAAGTAACAGGGAATATCACTGTATGAGTCTCTAGTGTCCTTCATACTGTATGCCTCTGTCCAACTCTCGCTGTTAAGCGTCTTTCTCTGATCATGTCTTCTTAGCTTTAGGCCACTGGAGAGGCGAGTTCTTCTAATGTGTTTGTTTTCTTACAGGAATAAACTGCTAGCCCAGTCTGCCAGCTCATTACACGGCTGGAGTGTTTAGTTCCGTGTTTTTCTTTTTTTTCTTCTCAGACTTCAGGCTGTTGCTCACTGTTGACATGAGACTGCGTTCTGAAATGGCGAAGTGATTTTCCTGTCTTCTCACTTAATATTCACTGCTGTAATGGCCATATTTGTCAAAGATTCAGCATCTGCAATTTTAGTTTGACAGTGAGAGGAATGAAGGTGAAATTCCCTCTGCAAAACTCACTAAACTCAGTTAAGATGATTTGACCTTACTTCATGTACATCTAGCTTAGTGTCATTAACACCTGAATCATAGAATTGATCATTAATAAGAAATGAAAGGACTGTTCAACTCTTTTTTTTTTCTCCAGCAGAGATATAACATGACTTGGTGAATGACTGAATGGTGAATGACTTGATCATCTCAATATACCCCATTATAGAAGCAACTAATCCAAAGCTTGTCCCACAGTTGTTTGGGTGGTTTTGTAATGTTTGATACTTATAATTAATTTAACAATTTTTTACGTTTGAATGATGATGAAGGTAAGGCTTGTAGAAAAGATTTTTGTCAGTCTTTAGTAATTCAATTTTAATGCAATCCTGTATGAATTATTAGGATAGAGAATATATTTTTTTATACAAAACCAATTTTTCAGATAGTTTTCATCATTGTGAGCAATGTGGTAAACTAAAGCTAATTAAACAAGTGAAGTGAAGGAGGAACAGGCTTGGACATTTTAGTTATTTTTTGTGTTTGCATTAGAGACATGTAGCTGCAAAGTTACTTTATAGTTAAAGTGATATTTGATGTTTACCGAACATGTCATATTGGAGACATTGTACTCTCAGTTCAAGTTCGAACTGTTTTAAATATTTTTATGAAGTTTCACCGCAGGGCAGAAAACTGCTCTTGTCAAGAAATTTCATTGCATCTTAATAGTTTACGGTTTTAAATGGAGTGCAGGAAAAGCTCTCCACTCTCACCTGCTGTGTGTTTCACTCTGCTGAACACCAACTCATTTCCTTCCCATCTCAAACAGAATGTACTCGAGCAGAAACAACAAGACAGAGGATCAGCAGAGGTTCTGTAGAGGTCCAGCACACTGGGCTACATCTGCTCTCTGCAGCCTTGTATTTATCGCACTGACAACTTTCCTATTTAATGTTCTTTTTCTTCTAAATATGCCCTCTTATTTTCAAGGATTTCTCAATGGCAGTGTCGCTGCAGCAGCTGCTAGAATGTGTTTGTATGTTTAGTGACCGGTTGTGTGAATTCAGCTGGAATAAACTCTGTCTGACACTGTGGTCGGTCTTAGTTCAAAGGCTTGGGAAAAGTGTGTGCATGTGGATCCAGAGGGATGTGCTAAAGCACTGATTAGTCTCTTGTGATCGTGCTGTTGTCTTTACCTGCTGGCATCTGCCAAGTCTGTTCACCCACACAGTTGTTCATTGACCTTAATAAGTCAAGCTCACACTCAATTGTCCATTTCTTCTGCCAGACTGGAGTTAATGAAGGTGCCCTCGCCTAGACCTAATATTCTCCTTATATCAGTTGAACTTAAGGATGATGTGAGTAATTATTTTGATGTAAAAAAGCTTTCTTTAACCTAGTTTATTATACAGAGACTGCCATTCATAGGCTGAGTTTCTATATATATATATATATATATATATATATATATATAGAACCCAATTATGTCGGGGGTTGCAAAAAAGCGTCGAGACATCCAAGGATCGAGAAAATGGACGGTGATTTGTTTGATGAAGCGATCGGCATGCTATAAAAATGTACATACACTGTATATGTTTGCTAATAGCAAAAGGCATATGTGCACCAACTAACAGCAGAGATTTACCAGTATACAATAAAAAACACCTTTGATTCTTGATACAAACCTGTAATTATATTCTCCAACATTGCAAACACAATTTCGCTCACAGCATAAACACAGTCACAATACACAAAAACACATACACTCATAACACAGTCATTTCTAGTTCTGAAAGTATTGCACAAGCGGTTACTGTGGTTTCTTTACAAGGTCTAAAATTCTTTGTTGCTTTTTGCCTGTAACGGTCTGCTTAAAACAAATGCTTCTAAGCTTCTATCAGTAACGACGTCTTTATCAATGTCAATGTAATCTGGGTATTCCTGGAAAGTAAAGGCGAACTCCTGTGCCTCCTCTTCCAAGATAGCATCTGTAAGGCTTGATTTTTGCGTGAGTTCTTCTGCGGCTGGACGGAAGCGAATGAAGCGCTGAATGAAGCATCATTGGAGTGAGCGACCATACAGACTGATGCACCTGCAACGTGAACTCAGCGCATGCACAGTGAACTCGGTGCTATCATTAGGCTCGGGGATCAAGATAACCGATCTTTTGTGCTCGAGAAATCGGGGTTTGGCGACATAAAAGAATTGACATAACCAATAAGGAAATTCTTTGGCCGTTCCACTTCAAAAACATCAACATAACAGGGTTGGCCGAGGTTGGGATAAGTGGGTTCCACTTACAATTGCCTTGCGTTTAAAAAAAAAAAGAGATAGTGAAAGATGGACAGTTGAAATGCATGTATTTCCAATTCTCAAGTATCAGAAACACACACACAAGCTTATAAAATTACAACAGATTACAATATTCATTCACTATAAGAACAGATCAGTAAGATTAAACATTAAGTAATTAGGACTATTTAAGCAGTAGGCAGAACAGAAGCTCACTGCTTTCTACAATATATGGGTCAATTTTTGTAGTGTTCAGAACAAAAAACAGCAGAAGGTTTTTCAGAATGGCAGAAATATAGTGGTTTCCCTGTTAACAGCTGTACACAAAGCAACCAGCACATGAATTTGACACATGCAATTCTCATTTTTATTCAATTAATTCATAGCCTTCCAAAGATTAATCATAAAGCTATATTGCAATTCTTGTAATATAGAATCCATCCCCTCTTGAAATGATAAATAACTTTGTCTTCTGTAAATTTTGTACTTTTTAATGCCAATGGAAATCATGTATATTGTAAGCTATTGATGGCTGATTTAGGGTACAGTAAAACCATACATTGCACAGAGAATCTGAATTCCTTGTCAAATTTGGCACTAGAAAATATTGTAACCCATCTCTAAAACATAGAGACACAAACACACAAAGTCTGCTAGTTTGTCATTTTTTTTAAGATCATGCAGCATGCCTTTTTCTAAACTTCTGTCATCATTTTTTATATTTATTTTGGGAACACTATTAACTTGCACAAAGTGTACGTGTTGGGTGATAGCCAGCCATGCTGTACGTAAGTAGGACCAACCTGCTCCCTCACTGGTGAACATGGCTGTGATTGTGGTACCTTGGTATACTTGTGACCAGGCTTTTCTCTTATTTTATCCTCTCCCTCTCTGCTTTGCCTTTGTGTTTGTGCTCTACTTTTTGCATGATTGTCAGAGCACCAAACAGGCAGTACATTGCTGACACTGACTCATGTTCACACTGCAATTGAATGATCATCTCAGGTTACTTATGTAACCATGGTTCCTTGGAGAGGGAACAAGACACTGCATAGAAACACTAGGGAATGTCTTGGCATATCGTCTTGTGAAGCACTTTTGAAGTGACCAATTGAAGGAATGCATGTTGGGGGCCGGTGACGTCATAAACCTAGATGACAAAGGTGCGCCAGAGACTGAAAGCGGCAGCTTAGATGTGTGTCTGAAGTAAGAGTGAGGAGCTGAGGCAGAAGACAAATGCTAGGAGAACAATATACCAATGCCACCTCAGTGCGAAGGCCTGACGAGTGCAACGTAGATCGATATGAAAGCACCCACGTCCCCGGAGTGGATTTGAGGTCTAGTTGGTAGAACCTCATGAATGTGTGCGGAGGACCAGTCTACCGCATCACAATCTTCAGCTTGGAAAATTCCTGCCAGAAGAATCTCATAGGCAGCCACGCTCCTAATGGAAAACCATCATAGGAGAAGGTAGTCCAGCCGACTCCTAAGCCAGGGCGATGGCCTTGACTATCCATTTGCTCATGGTTGGTTTTGATGACGGGTTGGTCTTAAGCCAACTCGGTCTTAAGCCATGCTCATACTGGACAGACCTTGTTCTTTAATCCACCTCAGCCTTAGAGAGCCACTTAGAAAACGTGTAACTAAGCAGTCCCTGCCAATAGACATACCACCACGAGGTACGAATGTAGTAAGCACTATGGCAGCCCCGTAAAACCACCTAAAGTGTGGAAGGGCTAACTATGCAGTCAATCTGCCCTGCAGGAACTCTAGCAAGGTGCCAATCTAACAGGTAACTGGGTTCAACTGCCTCTCAATGCACCAAGAAGTGAAGGTTTCCACATGGAGGGAGCTCTATAGTGGAGGATGGTCTCAACAACCTCGTTTGAGGGACCAGATTCAATGAGCTGGGCCACCTCAAAGGCCAAGCCCACAGTTTCCAGAGTTCTGGGCAAGGATAGGCAATCAACCCCCCTGCTTTGGACAGAATGTTTCTCCCAGTCCGGAATCTCCCAGCGAATTCTGTCAAGGAGGGATACTTTTTTCTGGAAACCACACTCTGCCAGGTAAGCATGGGGCAATTAAGGTGAGATGAACCGTGTCCTGGCAATCTTTCTCCAAAACTCCATGGAGCAGAGCGATTGGGGGAAAGGCATACAGACATAGCCTCAGCCGTAGCATCCAATACAAGAAGAGCTGGATGGGTGAGGGAGGATTACGACAAATAATCATTTTTAGGGATGCAAACATGTATACTTTTGCACGGCCGATCTTCTCCCAACTCTACTGCACCATGTCTGGTTGGAGGATGTGAATTGCTAGAAGAGGGAGCAGTCTCCTTTGGGACCAGAGGAGGATCCGCTGTGCCAGTTTGTATAGTGGTCATGGGCACAGATCCCGCTGATGATTTATACGGGTGAACACCGCTGAGTTGTTTGTTTGTGAAAAACAATATAACGTCCACTAAGGTCTGGGAGAAATGCCTGGAGCACTAGATAGACCACCAGCATCTTTAGCAGGATTAAGTCCCAGGAGAGGTGGTGTCTGCTCCAGAGACCTTGGGTAGAGTGAACCCTCAGGATTACTTTCTAGTCTCTGAGAGAGGCATCTGTTAACATAATGACACGGTGACAGGGAGCTACTAGTACGGGTCATAGAAACAAAGCCAGGGTTTCTTCCACATACCACATACTGTATCGTGACCTTGATAGTGTGGAAGGGGAAACCCCACAGGGAAAGCCTTCAGGTTCTGAAGCACCACTGCAATGGCCTCATGTGTAGAAGCCCGAGCAGAAAGCTGCTGCCATGAGACTTAGCACTCTCTGGAAGTGCCTGACAGTGAGTGACTGGCTTAGTTGATGCTCTTGATAGCTGAGAAGATGGCATCAATACGTATGGGGGATAGCCATGCTAATAACAATATGAATCCCAGACAATGCCTAGGAAGATGGGGAGGAGAGAGCACATGCTTCTTCACATTCAGTATCAACTCCAGTTATTTTTATAAGTGAAAAGAAAGAAGAAAAGTAAGAATAGTGAAACACTTTTCATAAGAAAAGTGTCCGTATCTTAACCTGGCAGAGTCAGAAAAAATCTTGATGAATTGTTTTTCCTCAAAGTATATTTCACATTGATCTATATGACTCTTTTCCACAAATACCTCACTGTATTTCTGCACTGGCAGATCTTCTAATTTAGCTACAGAAATTATGTTTACTGTAATGTAGTAGCAAGCTCCATGATTGCTGTTGAGTGTCCATTTTCTACCTTTCCCAGAAGTGTATTCATTGCACAGGGCCCATTACTAGTAGTTTTATGGGTAGTTTTACATATTTTAAACTAAATGCAAACTCTGCTGAAACAAAACTATAAAACTACCTAGTCTATTTGTACAAGTAATTCTGGATTGCCTTTTTCTCAATGCTTTATCTCACTTGAGGCATCCTTCTGGAACCTTTCTAGGATCTATAATATTTACATCAACTGGATGAAACAGACTTAATCTCTCCTCTTTTATACAACATTCACTAGGTCATAAAACTTTTATTTTGTTCTGCTTATCAGACAAATCATGCACAGCTTCTCCAATACTCTGTCAGCTTGAATGGGAGTTTAGAGATAACGGCTCTGATTTTGGTAGATTTGTGCAGTTCAGTCAGATAATGGGGGTCTTTTGTAGCATTCACACAAGCTGTACAAATAATGCAAAATTATGTAAAGCAATGCCATCCTCTGCCTTAATAACAGTCCAGTTAAATACTTTATCAATATATGCAGAAGCCACTTTAACCTCATTATAGAAGTGCCATTTTAATAGCCTTTTTGCCTCAAGGAATCCTTTCTCGGGATCCATGTACAGACTGAACAATGTACAGATATATATATATATATATATATATATATATATATATATATATATATATATATATATATATATATATATATATATATATATATATATATACATGTTATTTTGGTCTACCAGTTTATGTACTTCTCAAATATCTATAGTTTATCTTTGGCATTATATGCCCTGTTTTCAATTCCTCTTTCAAATGCTCTTATACAAAATTAAGTAGATTACAATCAAACACTGGCATTTCTCTTAATGTTGTTTTGTTAACAAAGTTCGGGAGGAGCATGTTCAAAATGATCAATGCAATCAAATCGTCATCAGCAATTATCCTCTCTCATCCTCTCAGCATGAGAGGAAGCCTATATATACACATTTGTCTCACCTAAATTTCTGAAAAGTTTTTCTGAAAGAAAATTCTCTCCATTGCCGGAGCAAATTATGTTCCCCCACATTCCCGCAGTACCTTAGTTCTGTGGGGGACATTTAACCACTGCAGTAGCAGTGATGTTCCCCCACACTGCTGCAGTAACTCAGTTCTCTTGGGGAAGTGTATCCATTGCCACAGCAGTGATGCTTCCGCAGGTGTCCAGCTTCTTTGAAATTGCCTTTTACTTCCACAGCAGTGATGTACCTTCATACTCCCACAGGTTCCCCTTTACTTTGGAAAAATTACTCCACTGCCGCAACAGTGATTTTTCCGCAGGAGTTCAGCTTCTGTGAAATTTCCTTCACTGCTGCAGCAGTGATGGTCGAACAGGAGCTTAGTCTCTGATTTTTCATCCACTGTAGGAGCATTGATGCTCCCGCAGGAGCTCAGTTCTAAAATATTTTCCTCCACAGTCACAGAAGTGTCTTCTTGTTACCATTTGGCCCTGGGTGTGGTGTTTATGTTGTGCACTTCCTAGCTGTCGAGCCTTTCTCACTTGTCTAGCCTTCAGTGTCATTGTCAGTGGGTGTGTTGGTTATCACGTGGGTGTTGCCTCACATTACCTCCCTGCACCTGTCTCGTCTCTAGTTCATTAGTGTGCCCCAGGTGATCGTCATTTCCTAGTGTATTTCACCCCTTGGCTTCTCCCCTGTCCTTGTCCATGGTTAACGTTATGTGGATGTGGTCCTGTCGCTGTTTCATGTGGAAATTCCTCTTCCGAGTCTTCTCCAGGTTTGCACACGATGTGCCATTTATGTTTAAGTCTTTAGTTCGTAGTCTGTTAGAGTTTTGCACAACTAGTGCCGTTTTTGTTTACATTTAAAGTGACTTTTGTTTGCGTTGTTAATAAAGTGAATCCTGAGTTTAGTTCTTTTCCTCGTCTTCATCAGTCCTACCCCGAGTGTAACAGAACCACTGACCAGGTTTGTCGCCTATAAAGACTGTCAACATGGAGTGCGAATCACAGCTCCTGACTCTTGCCCAGATGAGGGACAGGAACTTCGGCCAGTTCGCCTACGAGTTTTGTTTCATCGCAAGTCGGGCGAGGAAGAACTGATTCCCTCGCCCGAGAACGAACTGATTCCCTCGCCCGAGAACGAACTGATTCCCTCGCCCGAGGAAGAACTGATTCCCTCGCCCGAGGGACCTGCCAGTGAACTGTTTTCCTTGCCCGAGAGTGAACTGTTTTCCTTGCCCGAGAGTGAACTTTATGAACCGATTTCCCTGCCCGGGAATGAACTGAGTCCCCTGGCCGCTCGCAATGAACTGAGTCCCCTGGCCACTCGCAATGAACTGAGTCCCCAGGCCGCTCGCAATGAACTGAGTCCCCAGGCCGCTCGCAATGAACTGAGTCCCCAGGCCGCTCGCAATGAACTGAGTCCCCAGGCCGCTCGCAATGAACTGAGTCCCCAGGCCGCTCGCAATGAACTGAGTCCCCAGGCCGCTCGCAATGAACTGAGTCCCCAGGCCGCTCGCAATGAACTGAGTCCCCAGGCCGCTCGCAATGAACTGAGTCCCCAGGCCGCTCGCAATGAACTGAGTCCCCAGGCCGCTCGCAATGAACTGAGTCCCCAGGCCGCTCGCAATGAACTGAGTCCCCAGGCCGCTCGCAATGAACTGAGTCCCCAGGCCGCTCGCAATGAACTGAGTCCCCAGGCCGCTCGCAATGAACTGAGTCCCCAGGCCGCTCGCAATGAACTGAGTCCTCAGGCCGCTCGCAATGAACTGTTCCCCCAGGCCTCCGTGGACCTCTCCAGGCCCGACTCGCCGCCGCCAGAGCGGCCGTGGCCCGACCCTCCAGCCTTCTGGGACCTCCCAGAACCCTGGGACCTCCCAGATCCCCCAGAACCCTGGGACCTCTCAGACCTTCCGGAGTCTCCGCTGGACCTTCCTGAGCCTCCGGTCCTCCAAGAATCTCCCTCGGATCTGCTCATTTTGCCAGACCTCCCAGATCTTCCGCCAGACCTCCTAGACCTCCCAGACCCGCCATCAGATCTGCCAGACCTCCCAGATCCTCTACCAGACCCGCCAGAGCTCCTGGACCTCCCAGATCTGCCAACTGATCTGCCAGACCTCCCAGATCTTCCGCCAGACCTGCTATACCTCCCAGATCCGCCAACAGATCTACCAGACCTCCCAGATCTTCCGTCAGATCTGCCAGACGTTCTATACCCACTACCAGACCTCCCAGACTCACTGCTAGACCTCCCAGAGCTGCGATCGGGCCTGAAAGACCTCCCAGACCCACTGCCGGTCCAGCTGGGTCTCCCAGACCCACCGCCTACTCTGCCAGACCCGCCGGCTCTGTCGGTCCCTCCTGACCCGCCGCCGGATCTGCCGGTCCCTCCTGACCCGCCGCCGGATCTGCCGGTCCCTCCTGACCCGCCGCCGGCTCTGCCGGACCCTTCTGACTCACCAAACCCTCCCGATCCGCTGGCTCTGCCGGACCCTCCTGACCCACTGCCAGCTCTGCCGGTCCCTCCCGATACGTTGTCTAGCCTTCAGTGTCACTGTCAGTGGGTGTGTTGGTTATCACATGGGTGTTGCCTCTCATTACCTCCCTGCACGTCTCGTCTCTAGTTCATTAGTGTGCCCCAGGTGATCGTCATTTCCTAGTGTATTTCACCCCTTGGCTTCTCCCCTGTCCTTGTCCGTGGTTAACGTTATGTGGATGTGGTTCTGTCGCTGTTTCATGTGGAAATTCCTCTTCCGAGTCTTCTCCAGGTTTGCACACGATGTACCATTTATGTTTAAGTCTTTAGTTCATAGTCTGTTAGAGTTTTGCACAACTAGTGCCGTTTTTGTTTACATTTAAAGTGCCTTTTGTTTGCGTTGTTAATAAAGTGAATCCTGAGTTTAGTTCTTGTCCTCGTCTTCATCAGTCCTACCCAGAGTGTAACACTTCTTGCTCCCACAGGAACTTATTTTCTCCATAAATTTGCTCACTTCCGCAACAGGGATTCTCCTGCAGGAGCTCAATTCTATCCCTTGCCACAGCTACAATGTTACCCTACACTCCTGCAGCAGCTTCTCTGGGGGAAGTTTTTACACTGCAGGATTACATTTTCTGATATTTTCTCTTAAATGTACTTCACTGCTGCAAAACTGCCACTGCCACAGCCAACTATTAATGATACTTACCTTTCGGAAGCCACAACCATCAAACTCTTATCTGATGATGCAAGATGACACACTTCAGCTTTGCACTCTGCAAGTTTTTTGGGGGGGGGTCATCATTTTCTTTCCGGCGGCTGTCCTACATTAGCTGCAGCTTTTCGAGGGAGTACTCTAGTGTCACGGTTCTCTCACTTTGGTCTTGGTTTCTAGTGTTTAGGTGACAGTGCTCTGACACCGACCTATCGTTGTGTCTTTGTGGGAGTGCGTTGCTTCAAGTGCCATGAGTCATGCGCTCTCTTGTCTGGTTAGCATCTTGTGTGAGGGTTGTAATTTTCCTATCCTGACACATTGGTCTTTTTCAGCTTTGTTTTTTTGTTGAGAATCAGATATTCAAGGCACGTGAGTTCGTCCTTGTCTTGAGTGCACGAGATGAGTGTTTGATCATTCTCATGCACTCTATGTCATGTGAGTGGACGCAGTTTCGGACTTCGCTCGGGCTGCATTCTCTCTTGTCTGCATGCTTTTTTGTGGACATGCAGTTTGTGTTTACACCAGCCGTGTGTTTTCATGTTATGTTTCGTGTCATGTGCAGATTGTGATTTCTGATTTCTTGTTTCTCGTGGGCATGTGGCTATGTGCGTTCGCACTGTTCGTGTCTTGTCATTGTGTAATCTGCCTGTTTTGTTCCATTTTATTTAACCCAGCTATTTCCCCTCATTATCCTCCTCATGTGCTCCCTATGTAATTCCTTCATTTTTGCTGTCATATCCGGTGCTGTGCTGTTGTCTGATGTTAGATGTATTTTACCTTGTTGTGTCGGTACTGTGTTGTGTTTTTTTTTTTATCTCCCTCTGGGCTGTTTTTGTATGGATTTTTTTCATTCTTTATTTTTAATAAGATTACTTTAACCCGTGATTGAGTCTTCTCCTCACACACAACATCTGGATTCGTACCAAATACCGAGCTTGGAGCTCTCTCCTCATACAGTATGTCAAATTCGCATTCCATGTACTCTACTTGAATTATTTGTAAGTGTTTAGCTTGTGAACTGGAAAATAATACTATTTGTTGCTTTGCAATGAAAATCAATCTCATCAATCTCTAACACTAGTTAGAACAGGATCATTAAATTCAATACAGCTCGTTGAACTGCTTCCGGTGACCCACACATGATTTGATGTTGGGAAGTGTGAGCTTGGTTTTGCATCTTAAGGATAATACATTAAGCATTCTTGACTGCCTTCTTTCGGCATTCATATCACTATGGTAGGGCACTAGGATGAGCTTGAGTTGATGTTTCGTAGAGCTTAAGAACCCTTAACTTGAACAAGTTCTGTTTGAATGTTTAGTTCTGTTTGAATGTTTCCCTTTTATGTTTTAGCGCTGCTATAAGTTTAGCCTCTCCCGTATCCAGGGCATGTTTCTCATCTAAGGCAACAGCCTGTGCCATTATAAAATCTTTCACAGCTTCAGCATCAGCTCTTGCATTGGCAGATAAAGAAGTACTCTTAGATGCTTTGATGGAAACGGCTCAAGCACTGTCTTCAGGTCTTACATGTAAATTCACTGCACCTGTGCTATCAAACTAGACCTGTGCAATATCTTTTTGATCTTATGACTGGGGTGGTGAGTTTAATGAGCTCATATGATCCACCTATATATCCAATTCCTTTTGAAAATAAATAAAGCACTGGACCTCTGGTTCATTCCAATCCACCTGGTATGCATTTTCTCATCCTCTGGAAGCATAGTCTATAATTGTAGAAGCATTGGACCATTAAGCCTCACTTTGACTTCTATCAGGGAGGCTAGTGTCAACAAAGACTCCAGTATTTCCAAAGCAGTTTATTTTCTTTTTTGCCCTGTACGACATGCACACATCTGAACATTTACATTGCTATTGAAAACTGAATTATATATAACAGGGGGAAAAAAAAATAAATAAAAAAAAAATAAAACATTAAAGTGCCCATGACAACTAATTTTTTTTCTGTCAATCTCTACAGCGTTATACAACGTTATGTTGTCAGACAAATAGGGTCTCACTTTGGAGTCCTATTCACCTCTGAGATTTAGAAAAACGACCAATGGAATTGACGAGAGAAATTTGAACGCCAAGCCACTCACCCATGCATACTGGTATTTAAGCAGAGTTCATTGCAGCTTTTTCCCTGTTCTCCAGCAAAAAAGAGCAGTTTCAAAAAAGAGTAAATCAAGCAGTGAGCATCTTTTTTAAGATGTCTTTTGGTCTGTGTGTGAATGTGGCCGTTTCTTGAGAACATGACCATGTTGACATTGCGGTTGAAAATCTCCTCTACACATCACAGGGAGTGGTCAACACAATCTGAGGGTTGCAGTGGTAGTGCTTCTGCTGGGCTAGTCCCCACAGACCTTGTTCTCCTCCTGGGTGTCTTATGTCATTGAGCTGCTAGTTGATTCTGGATAATAGTGCAGGTCCTTCTCAATCGGGTCATTCGCCACTCTGAGTGAGGACTGAATGCCGATAGTTGCATTGAGAGGGGATGTTTATCTATTGGGAATGAAGATGAAGTTTGCCTTCCTCCTTTCGGGGTGGTCTCTCATTTGAATTGGATTTAGGAACACAAGAAGGACCATTTACCTTGTCCCGAATGCTCGCGATAAGATGATCAGTTCCTCGGTGCAAAAGCTGTCCTGTTGTCTGGCAGTGCACCATTCATCAAAAGCCAAGACGTCGATGTTTGAGGATGTATTCCTTCCTCATGTGTCTCTAGCCACCCCTTCCAAGATCCTTGGAGCCAGGTAAGTGTCACACCACACTCACTGCCTCTTTTTCGGGACGCTATGCTTCCCAGTTTGGGCCCCAGCACTCCTCCTCGTTGCGCTAGTGTTTCTGCCTCACCCGCAGATGTAAGTGAACCAGACTCATATCCTGCCCTGCACACGGCCATTTTTAACCATATATAGTCAATGCAAATCACCTCATGAATGCTGATCGGCATGTAAATGAGAGTGGAATCCTAATTTATACCTGGAAAACTAGCATGCGACTCGCCAATTACTGTAATTATTCCAAGAAAGTGAAAATGTGTATTTCTGTTACTTTGAATAATGGCGACAGATGAGAAAAGAAGGAAAAAAACATAATTTCTGTAGGGGAGGTGGAGGCTCAGAAAACTGTGTATTTGGTGACCACAGCAGTGGGGTCACTAATAAAAAGAAGCAACGCCATCATGAAGCATTACTTACCCGGGTCACTGGAGGATTTATATGTTTCTAGCAAACAGACTAATTGTTAACACCTTGACAAAATCACATGATTAATTTGTGGGACGAAAAATTAAGATGAAAATAGCGAACACATGCTTCTTGATGGTTTTGTAATGAACACCATAATAGTTAGGACCGATGATGAATAGCGATTCTGCTTCTTGACTTTATTTGCAGACTTTGACATTGTATGATATACTTACATTAAGAAAAATATTTCCTTTTTACACTGTGTTCTGCAGTTCCCTGTTAAGGGAACTCGCACTGCGTCGATGATGCGATTGGGAACGTCTCTTGAAGCACAAGTTTTTAGACGTTGTCTCACTCCTTGTCCCCGATTTCTTTCGGGACGGGATACACATGCTCTATGTGTAGCTTGTTTGGGAGAGGAGCATGCACGATCAGCGCTTGAGGGTACTGATATTGCAGACTGTTTGCAGTTGCCTATGCAAACGCTCCGATCCCGCCTGGCGGTTTTTGAGGAAGTTCCTCAAAAAGACTCACGGTTCTGGTCCCGCTGCGGCTGAGGCCCGGCGGCGGCTGCAATCGTGGGGGTCGCAAATGGACCTATCAGAGGGGTTGGAGACGGGCCTGGCCTTATCTCCACCCTTACCTGGTAGGTCTGCCCTCGTTCAGGCATCGGAAGCACACCCTGTGGTGGCTTCTTCCGACCCTGACGAGGCGATACTGCAGCTATCCAGTTCCGAGGAACTGTACGTTGTCAGTATCGATGCTGATGAGGAGGTTCCGCCAGCCCCCTCACCAGCGTCAGATGAGTTGCTCGAGGTGGTTACTCGCGCCACCACCAGAATGGGCCTCGAGTGGCCGCCTGAGCGGAGAGATGCTCGCCCAAAGAGCAGATTGAACGAGCGCTTCCTGCCGTCCAAGAGTCCTTAGCTAATTATTTGGCTCCTCACTCACCGCAGCCCACCAAACCGCTCAGGGTTACATCATCTCTGGTGGGATGAGCGTACTCCTCTGCTGGTCAGGCCGCAGCATGCCTCCACACCTCCTCAATGCTGCAGGCCTACCAGGTGGAGCTTCTGTCGGACCTTGATGAGGGCGGGGGTATTGGCCCGGAAGCAGTAGCGGAACTGCGAAGGGCAACGGATCTTTCTCTCTGGGCTCTCTGGGCTCAGCCCTAGTAGCCACGGAGAGAAACTTAACCTAAACTTAATCACCCTGAGCCAGAAGGACAAAAACATCCTGTTAGACGCCCCTTTGACGCCTCCTGGCCTCCTCGGCGACGCAGTAAAAATGGTGGTCGAGAGGTTTCAGGAGGCTGCCAAGCAGGAGGCAGCGTTCAAAAAGATCCTTCCTCCGTGGCGGGGGCACGTCTGCCAGGCATTTCTCAGTGGGTCCTGCGCACCATACACATGGGCTACACCATCCAGTTTCGGTCGAGCCCTCCCAAATTCGCGGGGGTTCTTCCGACGGTGGTAGACCCCGAGCAGGCTATTGTTTTGGAACAAGAAGTCGAATAATTACTGAGGAAGGAGGCCATAGAGTATGTACCTCTCTCAGCCGCAGATTCTGGCTTTTACAGCCGCTTCTTCATAGTTCCGAAGAAGGATGGGGGTATGCGTCCTATTTTAGACCTTCGTCTGTTGAACAAAACCATCAGGCGATTGAAGGCGAATGTTGACACTCAAACAGATTGTATCCCAGATCAAGTCCAGGGACTGGTTTGTGACAATAGATCTCAAGGACAAATATTTTCATATCTCCATCCTTCCTCAACATCGGCCATTTCTCAGGTTCGCCTTTGGGGGCAAGGCTTATCAGTACTGAGTGCTTCCGTTCAGCCTAGCTCTATCTCCCCGCACCTTCACAAAATGCATGTGCGCAGTGCTAGCTCCGCTGCAGTCCACTGGCATCCGTGTACTAAATTACTTCGACGACTGGCTGATTCTAGCCCAGTCGCGGGAATTGGCGGCTCGGCATCAAGATGTCGTCCTCGCACATATGAAGGAGCTGGGGCTGAGACTCAATGCCAGGAAGAGCGTCCTCTTTCCTGTACAGAGGACAACCTTCCTAGGGGTTGTATGGGACTCGGTGTCAATGTCAGCACGGCTCTCCCCCGTGCGAATTGCTGCTGTTTTGTCCACAGTCCAGAATATCAAGCTAGGCCAGCTGATCACTGTCAAACACTTCCAGAGAATGTTGGGGCTCATGGCTGCAGCGTCCAGTGTTATTCCACTTGGCCTGCTCCACATGAGGCCCTTACAGTGGTGGCTCAAAACCAGAGGGTTTTCCCCGAGGGGCAACCCCTTCTGTCTGATCAAGGTTTCAAGGCGATGCCTTCGAGCCTTGCATCCGTGCAAGGAGAACTGGTTTCTTTCCCAGAAGCTCGCACTAAGGCCCATCTGTCACTGCGCGATGCTGTCGACAGATGCACCCCGCTCGGGCTGGGAGGCGGTCCTGAGGGACCGCTCGGCCCAAGGTTAATGGGGCGGGCACCACCTCTCCTGGCACATCAACGCCTTGAAGATGATGGCTGTCTGGATGGCGCTCCGTGCGTTTTTCCCCGACCTCAGAGGCCATCATGTAGTAGTCCATACAGACAATACATCCGTGGTCTCCTACATAAATCACCAAGGAGGTCTCTGTTCCCATCGACTGTCCAAGTTGGCGGGCAGGATCCTTCTCTGGTCCCAGGGGAAACTGCTCTCTCTCCGAGCAGTTTATATCCCGGGGTCCAAGAACTTAGGGGCAGACTTCCTGTCGAGGCAGGGTCTGAGGCCCGGGGAGTGGTGACTCCACACCGAGGTGGTGGAGCAAATTTGGCAGATTTTCGGCCAAGCTCAGGTGGATCTGTTTGCATCTCAAGAAACGGCTCGCTGTCCACTCTGGTTCTCTCTTCATCCTCCAGCGCCTCTCGGCCTGGATACCATGAGACAGGGGTGCCTTTCCCGCCGTAGCTCTGCTCCCAGGGGTTCTGGAGAAAGTTTGCCGGGAGAAGGTCCGTTTCACATTAGTTGCCCCGCGCTGGCCGGGCGGGGTGTGGTTTTCGGATCTGGTGTCTCTCCTAGATGGCACTCCGTGGGAGATTCCGGTCAGGAGGGACCTCCTGTCCCAGGCTCAGGGGAAGATCTTCCATCCTCACCCAGAACTGTGGAAACTATGGGTCTGGCCCCTGGTCTCTCAACCGAGGTTATGGAGACCATTCTCCACTCCACAGCCCCTTCCACGAGGAAACTCTACGCCCAGAAGTGGAGAATCTTCACTTCTTGGTGCAGCAAGAAGCAGCTGAACCCAGTTACTTGCCAGGTTGGCATCGTTCTGGAGTTTCTGCAAGAAAAGTTCGCTGCAGGGCTGTCCCCCTCCACACTAAAGGTTTACGTGGCTGCCATAGCTGCTTACCACGTATCTTTGAGTGGTGCCTCTTTGGGCAGGGACCCCCTCATTGTTCGTTTCTTTCGTGGCACTCAGAGGTTGAGGCCTGCGGTACGTTCAAGGGTGCCCCCTTGGGACCTGTCCCTGCTTCTCCAGGCCCTGTCCCAGGCCCCCTTTGAACCTCTAGAACAGGGGTGTCAAACTCAATTGCACAGGGGGCCAAAATCCCAAAACAATTTAGGTCACGGGCCGAACAGGATAAACATTTATTGAAAACACTAAAACTAAACTTTTAAAACTTACCTTTTTTTAAATTAGATGTGAATAAAAACAGACAGAAATATTATTCTGGAATAAATCAACTTATACCTTAAATGACTTAAAAATATAAAAATATTTAAAAAATACTTAATTATTAAAAAATAATTAAATATATTATAATATACTTAAAAAATTAAAATATATTCTGTCTAAATTATACAAGTTAGAAATAAAGTAAACAAGAAAGTAAAGTAAAAGTAAAAGTTAAAAGAACAAACATTCAAATTTCTTTACTCTTATGTCATTTTATATAAAACTTAAACTTATAGCAGATTTTACAAACTATATCACAATTTTTTCTTTTTACACGTAATAATATTTCAATATATTTGTTACGTCCCTAAGGACGTAATGTTTTGTTTTTTTTGCGCTGTATTTTCTTTCTGGCGCTTGTACTATCACTCTGACAGCTGGCGCTGATATGCTGTCTGACCTGTCAATCATGCAAGAAGACGTGCTGCCATGAGGGCGGGCTCTTCTCGTCTGATGATCAACACTTGCATTTCGCGCACAAGCACTGTGTACCGAGCCTGAACAGTTATGGATAATTGAAAATAACAATCGCGCGGTACTAGCGCGAGCGCGAAGCATCATTAGCCACATCCTGTTTAATACAGGAAGTGTTCGGCGGGTCAGCTGGAGCGCGCGACATCTCGCGGGCCATTAATAAAATGCTCTCGCGGGCCGGACATAATTACACGCCGGGCCGGATGTGGCCCGCGGGCCTTGAGTTTGACACCTATGCTCTAGAAGACATCTCAGATAAATATCTCACTCTGAAAACACTCTTTCTGCTCGTCATCTCTTCCCTCAAGAGGATTGGCGACCTCCAGGCCCTCTCCATGGCCCCTTCATGTTTAGAGTTTACGCCCGGCATGGCTAAAGCACTACTTTACCCCAGGCCGGGTTATGTGCCTAAGGTTCTTTCAAGCCCTATGCGCCACATAGTACTGCAGGCCCTATGTCCTCCTCCATTCATTGATCAGGAGTTCAAGAACAAGGTTTGTCCAGTGCGAGCACTGGACGCCTACGTCCACAGAACTGCCACGTGGCATAGGTCAGACCAGATCTTCATTTGTTTCGGGGCCCCTAGGGGTTCCGCCGCCTCGAAGCCTACTATGAGCAGGTGGATAACTGAGACTATCTCCCTGGCTTACAAGCTCGCAGGACAGCAGTGTCCACTGTCTGTCTGTGCCCATTCTACCAGGAGCATGGCTGCATCTCAGACCTTTCTCGCAGGGGCCTCCCTTGCGGACATTTGTAATGCGGCTGGCTGGTCATCACCGCATACCTTTATTAGGTTCTATCAATTAGACATAAACTCCGCTTTGGGATCCTTGGCATTATCGTAGTTTGCTACGTTTCGCTTGGCATTCTCCCGTACGCTGAGGCGGCGTGGGTATTCCTCGTTCCCAATCGCGTCATCGACGAAATGCGAGTTCCCTTGACAGGGAATGTCTCAGGTTACTTTCGTAACCATAGTTCCCTAAGAGGGAACGAGACACTGCGTCTCGTAGCCTCAGCTCCTGCGCATGCCGGCCTGTTTCAGACACTGTTCAAGCTAACCCACTTCCGGGTCGTGACGTGCCTTTATACTCCTGGCTCATGACGTGGTGACGTCATCACGGCGACATACACTCCCGCACGTTGGTTTTATTGTGCTTCAAGAGACATACACGCTAAAGCGTTCCCAATCGCGTCATCGACGCAGTGTCTCGTTCCCTCTTAGGGAACTGTGGTTACGAAAGTAACCTGTGACGTTTTCTATTAAAAGGGTATTTCATGCTATTCTGTATCACATGTAGTCACGCACCTCCTCCTGCGCTCCCATTGTGGACAATATGACTGTAAGGCAGCGCTGATTATTTTTATATTTTTTTTATTTTTAATACATTTTGAATAACTTTTTTATTTTATTAGATGTATATAGCCTAAAGCAATCGGCACAAATAACACTGTTGGACTTAATCTTCATGAGAATGTGTATATATGACATAAGAAATGGATTAAAAATTAAATGTCATTAATTCTCATAATTGTTCTTCTCACATTTGTTTTCTAGAATCTAACTTCAGTTCACGACCTCACCATTTGTGTCGCCAATTCCCTTTGTCTCCGGAATGTGTGTACACACGGCTTAAAGTTTGCTTAAAAGGTGTGCACATTCTCCCGTCAAGTTTGTTTTTTAGAAACACAACATTTGCGTGAAAACTGGAGTACATACTTTTCCAGCCTTGTTTTCTTTATAAATGAGACCCCATTACTTTTTTGTCTGAAAAAAAAAACTATTTATCTGAGTTGTTGTATGTTTATCTACATAATTTTTTATAAAACTGCTCATTCGAAAGTAACCTCTGCACTGAAGTTTCTGTATTCTACACTGTCTTGACCTCATTTTTCTTTTGGCTTTGATTGACATGAGTTGTTCCTGGAGTGTTCGACAGCTCCCTGGAGTCTGGTTTGGCCCTGAGCTTGTCTTCGCTGAGCTTAGCTGCACCACTGTGACCACTGACAGTCTGAATCACTGACAGATTCACTGACTTTAAAAGATGAGAAAAAGCAAGTCCTGTTTAATATTAGGGTTAGTTTAAGGATCAGTGTTATTATGTCATAATGTAGGTTTAAACATTTAGGATTCATTCATCAAGCTCATCTATCATATATTATGAAAAATAATATGAGCATTTCTCAGATTTTTTTTTAAATAATAACTTAGTAATAATTTACTCTAGATTCAACTTTTAAATTGTGTAAATATGGTTTCTAAGCATATTGTGTTTTGCGCAGTTGTGTTTGAAGCCTATTGCTTTTTTTATGATATAATGACATATTATAGGGTCATTAAAATAAAACAAATTTCAAATATCAGTTTCTGTGTTCAGTCTTGTTTATGTTTGATATGGCTGTTTGCTAATTCTATTCCTTTTTATATCTTGTGTGTTTACTTGTTGGATTTAAAATAATAGGCTGTTCTCTTGCGTCGCCATGTGTGAAATGTCTGTATTATTTTTTGTTGTCTGTCTACCATCTTGGAAATAAAAATAAAAATATTGTGAGAAGCATTTTAGATGTTATGTGTTCCTCCCTGGCTAATGATCATTAGGGCACAGCAGCGATCTAGGTCTGGGGTCGCAAAAGGGATCTCTCAGAGCGGTTAGAGACGGGCCTGACCCTATCTCTGCCTTCACTCACACCTCTGCCCATGGGGAGGTACGGGTGCTGCAATTATCCAGCTCTGAGGAGATGGATGTTGATGGCACTGAGGCTAGAGATGAAGATTCACCACTTCACTCTCCAGCCTATGAGGAACTGGTGGAGGTTCTGACTCGTGCTTTGCCAGTTTAAACATAGACTGGCCAGCTGAGATGCAAGGAGTTGATCCCAAAAATAAATTACACAAGCATTCCTAAATTAGACTAGGATTTTCCTGATATCCACACCGTGATTACAAGATTTTGGAAGAAACTGACCTCCGATCGAGTTTACTGCGCACAATCACACTGTCTTACTATTCACTTTGGTTCTCTCTAACGCACTTGTCACGGTTCATAAATGCATCGCTTCCTGCTGTCATGTGTCTTTGTTGTGTGTGTGTCAGTAGGCGGGGCTCCAAGCCACATGCAGGATCAGTGCTGTCACCTGCCACTCATCACCAGACCAGCTGCAGCTCATTCACTTCCCCTACTTAAACTCACTCACTTCTCATCTCCTTTGCCAGATCGTTGTATTATGTTGTGTGCCGTGAGTCCCTGCCTGTTCCTGTTTCCATTCCAGTCCCGGTCTTCTTGTTCCTGTTCTCTGTGGATTGTTCGTTTGTGGATTGGTTATTTCGTCTCACCTGCACCATCATCACTTCAAGTCATCCTGCCATCTCAGTCCCTGCGTCATCAGTGTTTTCCACCTCAGTCACCTTTCATCATTTCATTAAACATCTGTTATTCACATTTTGCTTCCTGTCGTTTATCATGACAGCACTAAGCTCCTTTGGACTGGACACTATTCTGCAGACATAGATGAGACCACATATGTACACTTACCCCAATTGCTCTGCTTCCAATAGTTCTAGTGAAAGTTGATGAAGTGGTGCATTGGTGGTCAGCTGTAACAACTGCCCTGTTGTTACAGTGCTTGAGTTCCTGCAAGAGCGACTCACTGCAGGGTTATCCCCATCCACTGTAAAGATTTATGTGGTGGCCATCACTGGTTATCACATCCTTTTGGGTGGAATGTCTTTAGGGAGAGACCCACCAGTGAAACGTTTCCTCCGTGGCACTTTGAGGCTGAGGCCTGCAGCGCACACACAGATTTGGCCATGATGCTTTGCTTTATACTGCCATATCTCCTGCGTGCCAATTAGTAACCAACTTTAGGCACGTAGAAGCTGCTCTTGCTTTATTTGGCATACCTTTATAGTTTCCTGGTTCATGACGTCATAATCGCCTCTGACATCCCTTCACAGCATTGATTTGATTTTACTTGTGTCACGGTTCAGAGGTTCATTGACTCCTCCTCCTTTTTGTTTGGTATTGTTGGAGGCGTGGTCACTGATTATCCTCTCATTCCTTGTTCCAGCTGCACAGCATTACATCACACTATTTATCCACCCTTCACTCACCATCTGTTATCAGTTCGTTTCAGACCTCTGCCTTCATTGATTCTGGTTCTGCTTTCCCATCTGGATCTGTTCCTGTGCCGGCACATTGTTGGTCCCTGCGTCACTTCTGCCGCGCCCGCACTTCCTGTATCCTGCCCGGCACCCGTGGATCAAGAACTGTCGGACTCTCGCTGCTCTGGACTGTCCATCTTTTGTGTAATAAACACATATTGACTTGCACTTGGATCTTGAGATTTTTCTCTTGCGTATCTGACAACTTGTGCTTCACGACACAATCATGCAAAGCGTTCCCACATCATTAATTGACACAGTGTCTCATTCCCTCTTTAAGGATGAAGGTTGCAGTCGTAACCAATATGTTTTTGTTGTTGCATGCACAGGATTATAGAAAAGCATGGTGATGCCACAACCATTCAGAATGTAAACTGCTGTGGCTGGTCAAGGTAGACTAATGAGCATTTTGACAGAAGGAATAAAATCACTTGAATATGGACACCAAAACAGCTTCTAAAAACCTGGATGAGACCTCTAATCTAACCTATAATTTTATCTTGAACTGTCAGCCAACAGACTGGATTTAGAGCTTGTAGAAAATAAACCATGTATTAGCTATATCACAAAAAAAAAAAAAAATTAAAACCTTGCATTTGACAAAAAAACATAAGGACTGGCATGTGTAAGGTTTGAGAAGTGTTTTGCAGTCCAACAAGTCAAAACTTTACATCTTTGTCACGTTCATAGTTACGTCATTGTTCCCTTCCAGGTACTGCACGCCCCCGTCCATAACTTACCTAAAGTCTTGTCAGCTATTTCCCATTTGCCTACATTTGTGTATTTATACCCTCCTGTGTTCCTTTGTCTTTGTTGAATAATAAAGTTTGATTTGAAGTTTTGTGTGTGTAGATGTATCTCCTTCAAAGTTAATCCAAGTTTTGCACCAAGAGAGCGCCCTTTATGTTTTTGTTTATTGAATAAAGTCTTTTCAGTTGGATCTCTGCGTCTTCTCGTCCCTCCACATCACACACCATCTTCAGTGCGTTACAATCTTAGGTGTATGTTCTTGGAGACAAGTGGAGAGTTTTAATATGTGTTGCCTTTAAGCACAGTTGGAGAAAAATAATGGAATTGGTGACATATGTCTGTAGCAAGTGCTGGAAGGATCTACAAAGTAGCTGTCACTTTGAAAATGAACTAATAATTGGCAATCTTGCTGAACACAATTTAGCCAAGGATGGAGGATCTATGGCAATGAAAGTGTTCCCCTCAGTACCCTGACCTTAAAAACACTGAAAACATTTGGGAAATTATACACTTGAATTTTAGGAAATCATATGGGTCTTCCAATGAAGCTTAAATTTGGGGAAAAGCTAACAATGACAAAGTTCAGTTAGTCAATGGCATTTTTATATTTGTATTTAGTTAGTTAAATATTGTGAAATATTGTATAGTTTTAAAATCATTTTAATGGTAGACAATGGTAAATTTGAGAAATTTGTATTTTTAAATTAGGCGAAAGTAGCTGTATGTATTCAACAATGAAAATATAACTTCTCTGGAAAACTAGGCCAAAGATCATGCTTCTTTGTTCAACAACTTATTTTTCATTTTCATAACTCCATTAGGATTCACCTGTAACAGAGTTCAGAGAGTCATTTTATATCGAGGTATTACATTTGTACAATAAATCTGTTTGCCACAGCCTTTCAAAGTATTTGCCATTTTACAAATAAAATTTGCCATTTTCATGTTTTTGTTTTTAATGAAGAGAAAGAAAAATCCTGTTACCAATCCCTAAAGCACTCAAGTGCCCATAGCTCCATATTTCCTCTTTACATGAGAGTCTATGTGGCTCTGAGAAAACTAATCAGATAAAATACAGCTATTCCAGAACTACTGTAAACACAGAGTCAAGGTTACCGCTTCAATCTCTATATGAAATATAATCTCATCAACTTCAAAATAGAATCTTTGAGGGGCAACCAGAAAAATGATTGTCAACAATGTGCAATCCAATCTCCTTTGTCCTGACCCGAGAGGCAGTGTTACATATAAAACCTAGTGAATAAACTTTCTTGTTTCCCAGAATTAGACTCAATTCTGTGTGGGCAGTTTTGCAGGTCAGAGAAAAAATTGTGTGTTTTATAAACTCCGATTCCTGTGTGTGATGACTGAGGTTGATGCATTTGGTAAAGAAACACAGAAAAAAAAACCAGTGAAGTCAAAAGTCAAAAGAGAAGCAGTTGAAGAAACTCTGGAAATTATTGTGTGCATCTGAATACGATTGAGGTTCATTGGTTTCTGATATGACAGAGTGAAAAACAAAGTTCTGACAAGTTCAAAAATCCTTTTCACTGATCCGAGCTGTCATTAAAGTCATGATTCCCAACCATGTGTGTGCTCAGGGGTACTTGAAAAGTTTAAGATTTTTTAAAACCTTGAAAACATCAATTTATTTTTAGCATATTGCTATTCAAAGGTTTAGGTCAGTACTGTTTTTTTTTATTTTATCCTGTAAGCAACTCTAATAGTATAATCAGAATAAAAACATATGACATTTTACTCACCCTCATGGTATTTCAAACCCATATGATTGAAACAAACAAACAAACAAAAAATCAAAAAGAATTTGTTTTTGAAGAATTGTTGCAGCTCTCACCAGTTGAAAGAGACCAGGGAATATCCTGGTTCATAAATGATGAAATGCGTCACACCATATGACTGTAAAAGAGCTCTGGATATGAAACAAGCCTGACAGAGCGAGATCTGTAATTCAATAGTGGGACAAAATTGCAATGTTGAAGTGCCTGGGGAAATTCAGACACCATTAATGGCAAGCACTAAAAGACAGAAATTGATTCAGTCAGATCCCACTGGGAATTTTGGGAATTTGCTTTATAATAATTAGACCTGGTTAGGGATTTTTTTCTCCTACATTTTCATTAACTGGTGCATGAAGGCTTCATGAA
Organism: Rhodeus uyekii; assembly: GCA_037043235.1. Lineage (NCBI taxonomy): Eukaryota > Metazoa > Chordata > Actinopteri > Cypriniformes > Acheilognathidae > Rhodeus > Rhodeus uyekii. Next base: position 1,238,226 of record JAWRVZ010000045.1, read on the forward strand.
AACATGAATTATGATGATGTGCTATTTGTTCAGAATTTGACTCAACTACCTTCCTAAAGTACTCAGATATTAGCTCTTTATTGCACAGGCATTTAAACCAGAGAAAAAAGGCGGATTTGTTATAAACTCCCCTCTGATACCCAGAGAAGATATTTGCACAATATTTGCTTTAATTACCCTTCAGATTCGACAAAAAAAAAAAAAAAAACTAAATATTAGGAGTCTGATATTGTGGGGAAAAGAATACACTAAAGAACTCAAACCCTAAGGCAAATTACTGAATTTCATGGAATATGGGTAGTATTGTGCATAAACTCCATAGACAAACAAAAAAGCTCACAGAACATAAAGCTTGACCACAATATAATCAGTTATTCATATTTTGTTAATTCTCATTTTGTTGTTGATTACAGCAGGAATTCTTCTGGGCAATAACTCACTAAATTTGACACGTGTTATGATTATGAGCTCTGCGCTCCCCTCCATGGCCACCAGAAGGAGCTCACTCACTGTTACAGAAGACTTCGCCACTACACATCCAGCTGTCTTTTTTTTCTTTTCTTTTTCCGGCCATGTCTGATCCAACCAACCAACCTGTCCCCCCAGCCATGGCCAAGAGGGCCATAGACTGTTTTTTTGTTTTGGCAACCCTACGTGCCTGGAGGATGCACAGGGCTACCTCTGCCACTGCCACTGCCCCAGAGCCAGATCCAGAGATCCGCCAGCCAGAGCCAGATCCAGAGATCCGCCAGCCAGAGCCAGATCAAGAGATCCGCCAGCCAGAGCCAGATCCAGAGATCCGCCAGCCAGAGCCAGATCCAGAGATCCGCCAGCCAGAGCCAGATCCAGAGATCTGCCAGCCAGAGCCAGATCCAGAGATCCGCCAGCCAGAACCAGAGGCCGAGCTGCCGTGGCCCGACCCGTCAACCAGAGCCACCAGAGCCTGCAACGACCTGTCAGCCAGAGCTGCCAGAGCCTGCAACGACCCGTCAACCAGAGCCAGAGGTACCGCTTCCCACCCTATCCCACCCATTATCATCTCTGTCCCTATTTGTGTTTGCCAGCCCCCCTGCCCTGTCTCCACCGGAGATCGTCAGTCCTGCGCCGTCGCTGGATGCATCCTGCTGGGTGGTACCGCCGCAGGTCCCACCGCCTCCAGCCTCGACGGCAGTCGGGGAACCCCTGACTCTGTTATGATTATGAGCTCTGCGCTCCCCTCCATGGCCACCAGAAGGAGCTCACTCACTTATACTGACACTTCACTACACACTACATTTCCCAGCAACCATCACACTGGACTGATTACACACACACCTGGACTCCATCATCACTGTTTGCCACACCACCTGTATATCATTATCTGGACTATAAAATACTGTTTCATTCTTACTATTACCGCGAAGTCTCGATTTGCAATAGCTATCATTCTGAGCGTTTATTCCTATCCTGCTTATCTGTTCTGATTCTGCATGTTACCTGTTTCTTGATCCTGTTCTGCCTGCCCCGACCTTGTGCCTGGAATAACGTTTACGATTGATATCTGCCTGCCTCGACCTCTCGCCTGGACTACCGTTTCTGTATCTGTTCTGCCTGCCTTCCTGACCCCTGCTTGGATTACTGACCACGATTGCGCTCTGTTTTGCCCTGACCCCCTGCCTGTACGACCATTCTTAATAAAGACATTGCGATTGGATCCCTGCCTGTGAGTCCTCTGTTACAGAACGTCATCCAGTACTTCACATTTTTTTTCCAAATTTGAGCTTCACTGGAAGACCTGTATGACAATTCAGGTTTAAAAAAATTTGATCTCCAAATAGATCCTCTATGCTTGGCTATATTGAGTTCAACAGGATTACCAAGTATTTGTACATTATCAAAATGATAGCCACTTTGTAGATCTTTCTATCGCTTGCTGCAGACATGTGTCCCCAATTATGACAGTCTGAGTATCTGCTCAGTTACTGGGATTTTCACACGCAGCCATTTCTAGGGTTTACAAAGAATGGTGTGAAAAGGGAAAAAAAATCCAGTATGCGGCAGTCCTGTGGGTAAAAATTCCTTGTTGATGCTAGAAGTCAGAGGAGAATGGGCAGACTGATTCAAGCTGATAGAAGAGCAACTTTGACTGATATAAGCACTCATTTCAACCGAGGTATGCAGCAAAGAATTTGTGAAGCCACAACACACACAACCTTGTGGCGGATGGTCTACAACAGCAGAAGTACTCTGCTGGAAGTACTCTCACCAGGTACCACTCATCTCCACTAGGAAAAAGAGTCTCTAAATTTTGAAGTTGAAGACTGTAAAAATGTTGCCTGTTCTGATAAGTCTCGATTTCTGTTGAGACATTCAGATGGTGGAGTCAATTTGGCATAAACAGAATGAGAACATGGATCCATCATGCCTTGTTTACCACTGCGCAACCTAGAGGTGGTGGTGTAATGGTGTGGGAGATGTTTTCTTGGCACACTTTAGGCCCCTTATTAACAATTGGGCATCGTTTAAATGCCACGGCCTACCTGAGCATTGTTTCTGAAGGCTTTCAGGACCTTGTTGAATCAATGCCATGTAGAATTAAGACAGTTCTGAAGGCGAAAGGAGGTCAAACACAGTATTAGTATGGTGTTCCTAATAACCATTCAGGTGAGTGTATGTAATTGTCACAAATGCTGATGAGGTTTCCACCAATTGTCAAAAGAGATCTCAAGCTCCAGAGTACTAGGGTTATTCGGACTACAATTCCCATGCATCCACTCTCGGGGACTAATCACTTTACACCTGCTCTGCATTATCACTGACCATTTAAACCCTGGTTTTTCAGCTTCTCATTGAAAAGTCTTGTGTGCTCTGGCTGCATCACTGACCGTTCCTTCCCCATCCGTTCCTTCCCCATCCGTTCCTTCCCCATCCGTTCCTTCCCCATCCGTTCCTTCCCCATCCGTTCCTTCCCCATCCGTTCCTTCCCCATCCGTTCCTTCCCCATCCGTTCCTTCCCCAACCGTTCCTACCCCAACCGTTCCTTCCCCAACTGTTACCTTTGCCTTTGCCTCTTGTTTGCCTGGATTCTGCATGAACATTCTCTCTGCCTTGTCTCTGACACCGCTGTTCTGCCTGGTGATTCGAATCCACCATGTTTGTACTGTGACACTGTCTCATTTAAATAAACTGCATATGGATCTTAATCTGCTTGAGTCCCATTACAGTAATACTTTCATTCAGCATGGATCCATTAAATTGATCAAAAGTGACTGTAAAAACATTACTAAATTTGAAGATATCTTTTTCAGATTTATATTCATCAAAGAATGCAGAAAAATAAAAACATTAAATGTCTTTTTAATAGAGAATACATTTTTCAATAAATTCTCTGACACATTGAGCCTGGAGGCAGAAGGTTGCATCATAACAAACAGCCATGTCAATCATCAAAGAAAGACACTAAAAATGTTAAGCCAGTAATTATGGAAAAATAAGCCCAGGGTTTCTTAATGGAAAACTAATTTTCTTAGCAGCTCACTAAAAGCTTTGACAAAATGAATGTCACATGTCAACGATTGAATAACAGCCTTGATTGTGGTAAACCTTTGTTTTACCTTTAAATGTTAAGAGAATAATTAATATTAATTTTAGGATTAGAATGTGTCATAACCCTCTGTGTAAAAATGCATATTGCTGCCTTGAGAGAGCTAAAAAAATTATTTCTTAAATTATAGTTTTCACAGGACATTTGTAAAAGGCAGTGCTGCAGGCGTTGAGTCAGTTAGGTGATCTATTGAATTATAACCTTTAAGATTATTTCCTTGCATTTACATTTTCATCAGACTCATTTTAACTTTTTTTCTTTTTCATAATCACTAGATTACTTTATGAAAAAAGATTATTTTCTGTGAAAGCTTCAGAACTACTTTTGGCTGTGCAACTAATTGTGTTAAGGAATCTATGGCTCTATAGATCTATGTCATCTGAGGGATTGAACCAAATGTATTGCTTTGCTGATGTCAGGGTGCAATTCAGAGGTGTCAGGCAGTATTGAAAACATGCCACATGCAGTGTAGGATTATCAGGTAATCATCTTATTAGTCATTTCTATTGGTTAAATGCCTCCAGAGGATTTGATACGACATCTGATGGAGAGATTTGCACATATTCCACACAGTGTTGGGATTGTTTTGATCTTTTTGTAGTTTATTTTTTTATTAAAGCAACTGTCTAAAGTAAAAAGTCATCCTCCACAACATTTCTTTAAATGATGTCTTATTAACAAAGTTCGGGAGGAGCACGTTCAAAGGATTAACACAATCAAGGAGATATCAATCAATCAATCAGATCCCCCTGTTCCATTTTCCTCATCAACAGCAATTACATCTCAACCTATCAGCATGAGAGGAAGCATGTATATATAGACATGTTCGACTCATCCACATCTCTTGACAGTTTATAGCTGTCACGGTTCATGTATTCATTGACTCCTCATTCTGCATGTGTTTGACTGTGTGATGATTGTGGGAGGCGTGGCTTCTGATTATTCACTCCACACTCATTCCATGCACCTATTGATCATTACACCCTGCCTTTATCAAGCCTCCACTAACTCCCTGTGTTTGTCAGATGGTTGTTTTGTGTGCGTCAGTGTCGTTGGGTCTTCCGTTCCTGTGTCTTTGTTCCTGGCTGTCCGTCGTCACTGTTCCAAGGTGGCTTGTCATCCAGGGATCAGTCGCACAAATTTCTTGGTCAAGCAACGCTTCTGGTGGCCTAGAATGGCTCGCGACATTCGAGATTTTGTTTTGGTTTGTTCGGTTTGCACTCAGGGTAAGACTTCCAATCGCTCCCCAGATGGGTTACTCCAACCGCTGTCTGTGCCTTCGAGACCCTGGTCCCACATCGCTCTAGATTTTGTTACCGCCCTCCCACGGGAACACAGTCGTTTTGACTGTAGTGGACCGGTTCTCGAAGGCGGCACATTTCATCCCTTTACCCAAATTACCATCGGCTAAGGAGACAGCGGAGACTGTCATTGAACACGTCTTTCGTTTACATGGCCTTCCGACTGACGTGGTCTCTGACAGGGGTCCCCAATTTATTTCTAAATTCTGGAAAGAGTTTTGTAAATTGCTGGGTGCGACTGTGAGTCTGTCTTCGGATTTCCATCCCCAAAGCAATGGCCAAACTGAGCGGGCCAACCAAGATCTAGAAAGAAGTCTGCGATGTATTGTGTCCCAGAATCCTTCTTCCTGGAGTCAACAACTCCCTTGGGTTGAGTACGCTCATAACTTGTTACCTGTGTCATCCACGGGCTGTCACGGTTCATGTATTCATTGACTCCTCATTCTGCATGTGTTTGACTGTGTGATGATTGTGGGAGGCGTGGCTTCTGATTATTCACTCCACACTCATTCCATGCACCTGTTGATCATTACACCCTGCCTTTGTCAAGCCTCCACTAACTCCCTGTGTTTGTCAGATGGTTGTTTTGTGTGCATCAGTGTCGGCGGACCTTCCGTTCCTGTGTCTTCGTTCCTGGCTGTCCGTCGTCTCTGTTCCCGTGTTTCTATGTCATTCACTGGGATTATCTGCACTCACCGATCTGTCCATTGAGTCCCTGCGTCATCCTGTTCTGCCAGCCTGCATCATCATTATTCATCTGGACTTTGTTATTTCTGACTACTAACAATAAACTCATCTTGCACTTGCTATTGGATTCATCTCTTCATTCCGTTCTGACAATAGCAGTCTTGACCATTTATGGCATTTTGGCTCCGCCTTCAGGTCGCGATGCATCTGAAATCGAGCTCTACACGTTAGATGGATTTCCTACGAAATCCTCCAGACTCACAAGTGATTTTCATCCTCCTAACACCATACTGATTACTTGATCACCCTCGGCATTATATCACACGTGCCAGACCAAACAAATTGATCCAGAGCAACAAGCAAACACACAGTGAGACACTGGGCCTGTCCCAGCCACCGCAAGCCAAACATCTGCATTAAGCATTTCTACATCTCTCCTCGTACCCTATGACGCCAAAGCTTGCCCTCACCTCAACCATCTTCTTCATATTCAACTTCCTCCGATGCCCCAGCACATCCATCAGTAGAGAAATGGACAGTACTGGGATTGGGACTAACTCTAATCAGTGACGATGCACATTTCTTCAAGAGGTAGAATAAAGCAGAATCATACAAGCTATATGTCTCTCTTGAGCCAGCTTCTTCTCCTCTTTCAAAACCACTAACAAAACAAGAAAAACCTGGATTGCCTCAAACCCACATTCTCAAATCTCATTCTTTCTCCCACAGAAGACCAGATTTTCCATCATCCCATAGCAGCAGCAGACCCTCTGCAAGTCTGGGCAACTGCCAGGGCTAGCTCTCCTCTCCACACAGCTGAGTGACACACCCCATGAGCCAGCCTCCATCGACATACACTGTCCTTTAAGCGTGAGCTTGTTTCCGCCAGCCGTGCAGGCTCAGCCTCTCCAGCATATACCTATTTCTAACCCTTTTCCTTACCTCTGGACTGAAACCCCTCCATCCAATTTTGACGTGAGGCTGCCTCTGCTAGCAGTGCAGGCCCAGATACCCTGCTTTTTCCCCAACCTCTCCCTCTTTTTAATTTTTACGATCCTCTCCAGGCTCCAGAGGCCAACCCAATCATGAGGTTGCATTCAGATGTGTTCCCGGCCTCTATACCTCCTAATTCTCTTCCCCTAACTAAATCTACTTTCACCCTGCTCTCTTCAATACCACTGGCCATTCCACCAAATGCTTCAGCTTTGGAACTGCCCCCTCTAGCCATCAACATCAGAGCACAGATCATCGCAGGTACGAACATCGAATTATCCCAGTGGACAACACAATCAAAAGAGATCGATTGAGGCTTCATGATCGCTCTTTTTAATGCTCCCTCTTTCGTGAGTTTCCGCATCAGCCCTATTGGAGTGGCTACGAGAAAATATATGTCGATTTCTTAGCCCAGCACAATTTTCACAGAGCTCAGAATTCCAATCGCCCAGGATAAAATAGTGGGTCCAGCCACATCCATTGATTTTCCGGGCAGGAACATGGGGGTTGGGTCTCCTTGACATGCCTCCTTGCTCCTGCGGTAGCCCTGGGGGAGAGGTTTTGCTGCCGTAGAGTTTGGCCGGAGAGACCTGATGCAGTCATGAGAGACAAACGCATTCCCTGCTTTCACAGAGGTACCCTTATATACTCCCAGGAACCAGGTTTATACCATCTCAATACCCTCTCCTTCGTACCTCAAGCATTCTACAGCCAACCATCAGTGATACTCATCTTCCGGAAAACACGGACACCAATATTCCTTACTGAAGAAGAAAGAAAAAGAAGCCCTCCCGAACTTCAGATTTCACCTCACAATTTTTGGGGGTTATCAACATCTTTCCAGTGGCTGTCCAACTTGGTTGCAATTTTTGGGGGAGTGCTTCAGGTTTGGGCTAAATACCGAGCTCGGAGCCCTCTCCTCAGACAGCACGCCAAATACGCATACCATTTACTACTCCTGAATCATTTGCAAGTGTGAACTTGTGAAATTATGTTTTATGAACAAAGTTCAGGAGGAGCAGATTCAAAAGATTTATGCAATCAACTCGTCATCAGCAATTACACCTCATCCTATCAGCATGAGAGGAAGCATGTGTATATAGACATGTTCGACTCGCCTACATCCCTCAACAGTTTACGGCTTCCCTCCACCACCCTGACTCCTCACACTTAATTGTTCTTATCAAAGCCAGGATACGGGGGAGTGCTACAGGTTCGGACTAAATACCGAGCTCAGAGCCCTCTCCTCGGACAGCACGCCAAAAACGTATACCATTTACTGCTCCTGAATCATTTGTAAGTGTGAACTCGTGAATTGTTTTTTATCCAAGTTTGAGCAGCAAAACAAGTTCATGCATCTGAAACTTGATTTGCCATGATATTTATAAAAAATAACTTGAAAGCATGTTCAGTTTTATTGTGTTTCTTTTTTATATGGCAACTATTAAACAAATTTTAGAATATTAGAATTTTCATTTTGAAGGGCAGGATTATTCTAACTTAAGAGTTTTTGAACTCATAACTGAGAAGCAGACTCTGTGACAACTAGGCCTGATGTTTTCTACAGTGAAATGCTTTGAAAATAAAATGTTTCTTAAGTATGTGAGATAAGGTTGAAAATCTGCCAAAGAAGCAAATATTTACATCTTTGCAGAATATCTGAGGTGTAACATTTCAACTTGTTATTATTTTGGATTTAAGAAGCCATTTTTTGGAGTTACACATTGCAATGCTGTGTATTATTTGTGAGGATTATGATAAGTCTATGTTTAGTGCCTTCTTTGAAAGACATGTTTATACTTCTGCATGGCAATCAGAGAGGGATTGGACCTCAGGAGAACCATCATGCTTTTCCTCTCCTTTTTCTCTTTTACTTTCTCTCTCCCCCCCTCCCCCCCTTCTCTTGCTCTTCATCTCTTTTGCTTCATTTTTACCCAGCGCTGCTCTTTCATCTGCCATCTCAGTTATGAATGTTTTATGCGTAAGTGAGATGGAGAAACTCTGAAAGACAGTAAACAGCAGGTTGTTGACAATGTGAGAGAAGATGAGACTATTTTGCACTTTCAAAAATCAGTCCAGATCCCCCTGTTTCATTTTCCCCAGAAGCTCAGTGCTATCTTCTCTCACAGAACGCAAAAACTATCTGCTAAAACATGAAAGGCATCATGGTTCAGATAGTGCATGTCATGAAATAGCATCAGAACATGGTTAAATAGGCTCTAAAAATGTGTTTATTCCTTTCACTGAATATTACTAGAGAAACATAAGTTCTGTAAAGGGAAATGATACAAAGGTTTGTTATGATTAAAGATCACATAACTATAAAGTCATTTAGAGGGGAGACTTTAGAACCTTCAAAAACGTGGACTTTTTACCCCAAATTTTATTTTTAATAACAAGTTTTTTTTTAACTTTATATTTGATTTCACAAACACAAAGATTTGAGAATTAAAATAAAAGTTTGAATGATGTAAATGAGCTCTGAAGACAATTTGTATATGAAGACATTGTCATTAAGTAAATCAGCATTAAGTAAAGGAGTAAGTAAATCAGCATTAAGTAAAGGAGTAAGTAAATCACTCACACACACGTACATAAATATTTTTTTTCTCTCTTTGCATATAATATAAAATTAGTACAATATTGTTCTATTCTAATTAGCAAGTTAGGTCAAAAGTAATCTAAAAAGCTTCAAAAAGTAGTCAGATTATATTGCCTAAAATGTGTAATTTAATAAATTATATTACTTTTATTATTAACAGCTTTTATTATGAAATGTTTATTCAATAATAGACTCAAATTGTGATCAAATTTTTACACTGCTCGTTTTGAGTTACAGTACATATTTTTAATGCCAATTTTGTTTGTACATTTGTTTGTTTATGTGTTTGTTGGTTGGTAAAAGTGGTGCCTAGTTTTTGTAGCCCCCTCAACTAACAGCATGCTAAACAACAGGGTTTATGTAAATAAATGATCTACAACCTGTTTATTTTCCAAACTTCTCTGAACAAACCGCTGTCCCAGTCTGACACTGCTTTATTCCTCTAAACGATTGATGTGTCAGAAAAGTTTTATTTGAGAAGCAATATGACTATGAAGCAAATAGTCAAGTGATCTTGATATGTAAAGCTGCTGTTGCAGTGTGCTGTTGTGAACATCCGTGCATGATCTTTGTTCACCTGTATTGCTCTTCCATTCCAGCAGCCTGTCAGCCGTGATGGGTGACAACAAGCTTCATGTCCTCAAACATATTGATGATGTCAGATATTTTGATTTTGACATGTTTGATATCAAACCCTGTTCAGGTTCATAACTTTAAGAACTATGAAGAAGAAATAAAATGAAAAAGAAGGGAATTTTCAGCTAGGCTTACAAGGCTTATAATTTGACTTTATATTTCACAGTTGCAGCTACTTTTCCCTCATAATTTCAATTTTATATCTCTTACATGGCTTCAAATCTTATATTACTTTATAATTCACAACTGACTTTAAATTACACAATATGACTATTAGGGCAGGTATCACATTTTGAGAAATTTTATTGCATGAATAACAATAGCTATTTTTGCATCAAATCTTTTGAAACCATTGAAATCTCATAATTCTTTTTACCATTTTGAATATTAGTTAAAAATCTAATATTAGCCTTCAAAAAGTTTTAGTTTTTGTTGTTGTTTGTCTCATGACACAGGGGACACAGACACATGGAGTATAACAGGTTTATTTTCAGATGTGAGGTAGACAGCTGGAGAGGGGTGAGCGGGTGAATGACATCAGAGTGAGGTTTAATCAGGATAATGTCTGGTAGTAGGTATACAGAGATGGATCCCAGGGAAGTTTTGAAAGTAGAAGGCAGGTCTTTTAATAGTCTCTAGGAATTCAAGTGAGTAAAGTCAGGAGACAAGTTAAATGCTCAGGTAAGGACATCAAGACTAGAGAGTGATTTACTGTAGTATGACGGTTTAAGCAGGGTGTGCCAAGCAGGTGCAGTGTCCAGTGATTGTGAACGAGCGGGTGAAGTGTCAAAGTCCGGCACTGTGGGTTTGATAGGATCCGTGACAGTTTAATTGCATTAATAATGACAGCAGGTAAATTTGCTGTCACTTTAAGACCAGCTGCATGTATCTATTATACTTCTGCGTTGTTCTTTCTTAGTTTCTCAGTTCTTTGTTTACTTGCAAATGCATGTCACTTTGATATACAGGTGTGTGTATTGTGTTAAATGTTAAAGCACAATTAGGCGGCAAAAACCACTCAGAACAGTTCTTACCCATTCTATGAGCAGACAATGTAGAGAAACAGTCTCTCAAAGAGAGGAAACATATGCTTTAATTAGTTGTCTCACCGGTAATTGTGTTTGAAAGGTTTGTTTTTAAACTGAAATCCTTAAAACACATGCAAACGATACGATTTTGTGACCACACAATAGTCCAAAACCTCTACTCTTAATCATGTCCATTGGTGTATCTCCAACCCATAATGACTATATATTTCAAATGTAACTCCTGTGCAAAATTAAAAAAAGAATGACTGGTTTTAATCATAAATCACTGAGCAGAAATTTAGCAAACATTACAAATACTCCAGATAGATTAACTTAGTGTGGAATAGCCTTCCCCAACTTGCAGATAGCTTTTAGAAGAAGAAGTATCAATATAGTTGTAGAGACCAGATGTGAGACCAAATATTCACTTGAAACACAGGGTTTGTATCAAGTGAATATTTGATAGGGTTTGAATATTTACTCTGACTAGGTTAAAACATGAGCCTGATGGATTTGTTCTAAATCCACTTCTTGGAATATGGGCAGGAGCATTGTCTTGTTAAAAAATAACACCTTGTCTTTTCTCTTTAGATAACACATTTTTCATTTGTGGGAAGCAGGCTCTTCACACATCTTCTTCAATGTTCACTGTGGTAGAGATTTATTATTATAGGCCTATTTCTGACCATATTTTCAAAGACACCACTGTGCTGAAACACTTTGAAATAAACGTCCCATTCTCTGCCAAAAACTTAATTCTGTCTTTCATGGTTTTTTGAGACATTAATTACTTTTTAAGTAGTGAATTTGCTTAAATTTGGCTAATTTCCTGAACAATAATGTGTGGTAAAGATAATTAAAACCTCAGTGTTTAGCTGCTTTCGGGTTGGCCAAGGAGTGTAGACTACTTTACAATTGTGACTTTTCACAAACTCCCACAATGTGACTGTATCTCTTCAGCTGTGACTTTATATTTCATAACAAGAGTCTCTTATGCTCACTAAAGTGGAATTTGTTTGATCAAAATTCAGTAGAGTAATTTTATGAAACATTTTTAAAGCTGAATTTGAAGCGTAATCATTTCACTATCACAGGAAACATAATCGTTTCATTGTCCCAGGTTTGTAACCCTAGTTTTCTGAAGAAGGGATTAGAGCATCAGAACACTATGAGAACGCTTTAGCGCAATTGTCTCATGAAGCACAATAGAATCCATCGAGAAGCAGCAGCTAAAATGTATCTGAAGTAAGATACCGGCAGGCACATAGGAGGTATGGCAGAAAGACGCAGCATCTTGTTCCCTTTTTGTGCAATTAGAGTTACATACATAACCTGGGATGTTCCCTTTCAAGGGGAATTGTGCTGTGTTGGAACGCTACGGGGACGAGTATGCCAACGACATCAGTCTGATGAAGGCATGCTGAGTGGAAATCATGACGAGCTTGTAAAACCTGGTAAAGGTATGCAGGGAGGACCAGCCTGCCAGATCACAAACGTCCTCAAGAGATTCTCCTGCTTAAAGACCCTTTGGCTCGGATCACCAAAGGAATGCAGTCTGGCTGACTCATAGGCAAGTAAGATAGCCTCAACTAACAACTTGCTCCCTCAGGGTGCCCAAGCAGCCAAATAGTTGATCTGGTTTGAGCCACAGGGACAGCAGATCCTTTCCTGTTGATGAAGGGAGGACAGAATGCCTGCAGTATGAAGGGTGAGCAATATTAGTGGGCTGAAGATCTCCGAAGCTTATTGGTATGTACGGCTTGGAGGAACAGAGGTACCTCCTCGATAGGTTCTAAGGAAGCCTGGGATAAACCAAGACAACTCCCAGTTTAGAACCTTATTGTGTACTGCTTACTGCAGCCTAGGCTTAAGGTAACCCCTAACAGGGTCTCTCCCAATTGAAATAACACCCAGAAATAGGTGGTAAGCAGCTATAGCAGCCACGTAGACTATAAGTGTAGAAGGGGATAGGCCTGCAGTGAATCTGATCTGCAAGAAATCCAGAACAGTGCCAATCTGTGTCAATCAGTGCCAATCTGACAGGAAACTGAGTTCAACTGCTTTTCACTGCACCATGAAGTGAAAAAGTTTCCACTTCAGGGGGTACAGTTTCCTCGTTGAGACAGAACTCTGGAGTGGAGAATTATCTCAACAACCTCATTTGAGAGACTATGAGAGAATAGAGAGAATCTATGAGTCCACAGTGTCTGGATGGGCAATCAAGCCCCCTATTGGAAGCACAACGGGAAGAGTTCTGCGTCCATGTAATTTGTGTTGGTGCAGGGTGAAAGAGCTAGACCGTATTGTTATGAGCCTGAGTTTTCTATCAACTATCTTTGTGTACATTGTTTGTTTTTCTTCTCTCTCTTTCTCTGAGTGTTACAGATTAGTTTCATCCTCCTGCTAATCATCTGAAGACTGTGATTGGTCCTATCCAGCACCTGATCCACATATAAGGACCTCCCCAAACAACTATTCCCTGCTACATGCCATTTTGCTAATTGACCTAGTGTTTGATACCTTTGATTAATTCGCCGTTTTGTTTCGTTATCGTTGAGTAGAGTGTTGTATCAGAGAGATTGTTAGTGTTGATTTTGTTAACTTTGTGATTAACTGTGTGATGGTGAGTTTTGTGTTTGTTTAGTGAAACTGTGAGAGTGTTTATTTGTTTGTTAGTTATCGTGAATCTGACAATCCTGTTTACCGACCATTGCCTGTCTGACCACGATTTGATTGCTGATTCGGAACTGTTCGCTGAAACCCTGTATATACTTTGTATATATTGTAAATATCTTTTGATTGATCTAAAGGGAAGTAGGGGGTTTGACGCCATTTTATTTGTACTCATTTTGCACTTGTTTATGTTAAAGGGAGTTAGGGAAGTTTATTGTATTTGTTTTCTCTTATTTTTGGAGGTAATTTAGTTTTCTATAAAATTAGATTGGTTTCTGTTTGTTATTTTGGCCTTGTCTGCCCCTGAAGATTTATCCCTTTGTAAATAAAACTTTCATTTTTCGCTATCTCTCTGGTTTTGACTCTCACTCCCACCTCTGTTACGGCTGACCCCTAGCGGTCGTAACAGTATGGAAGAACCTGGTACTGCTAGGCCTCACCTCCGAAAGCGAACTTGATGAATTTTCTGTGTTGCTGAAGGATCGAGATATGGGAGAGTGCAGCTAAAGCGAACAACCAGATCTCAGATCTGATTTGCGTCACGATTGCCTTCGTAAGTGGAGAATGGGACGTAACCCTCATCCTTCTTTGAAACATGACTGAAAACTTGAAAACTCTGACTGAGAGAGGTACATACTCTATGGCCCTTTTCCCCAGCAATAAGTTAACTTCTAGTTCCAGAACCAGAGCCGGCTCGGGGCCTACCACTATGGGTAGGAACGCACAGTGCAGAACCCACTAAGAGATATCTGGCCCTTAGCATTCCCATAGCATTCTGACACAGCGCGTGTTCCCTTGAAAGGGAATTTTGGTTGTCAAATGATTGATTTGTTTGTGCTGTCATTAAGTAACAATGTATAAAACGCTGATACTGTTGTCATGCTGCAATAATCTCAAAACCATTTCCATGTTAAAGGGCAACAATTACGAATCCTTTGCTCTCCGATGAGTGTGTCTACTGTGCCCCGAGAGATTTCTTTGTTTGTAATAACATTTTTGCAGACGTGAATCTCCCCACACTTATCCATGGGTCAGGAGTGTTTAGTTGTCACAGCTTCTCTAACTGTTCTAATGTTTCCTCGCAGGGCCAATTAATCCAGACAAGCTTCTGAAGTGCTGTTTGCAGATTTGACCTTCTCGTCATGATGTCATTGGGCTCCGCCTTCTCTTCTTGTCGCTATGGAATGCTCATTTACATCACTCTAATGAACAAGGAATGTGGAGGCTTATTTACGCTGTTAAATCTACAGACCATTGCATTTGGAAGGTATCGTCCACACATATTCTAAAACACATTTAATGCAGTCAAAAGCAGCATCTGCTCGAGTCTGGCAATTATCTAATTTGGCTAACACCAGGCTTGTGCTTTTGGTGATAAACTGTTTAAGAGTGCCTTACAGACTGTGTTACTGCTAAGTGTCTTTTTTGATGCTGTAATGTTAATGGTGCTTTTATTTACTTTTTCCCCATTAATGCGAACAGTTTTATTGGTGTTTACTAAGGCAAGAATCACTATTATTATTTTGCATGCTTGCCTTTTAAATTGTCAGTTTTGTGACAAGCATGATTTAAGATCAAACAGACAAAAAATAATATTTTTCTTATATTCGAGAGTATGGACTGTTTGGATGGGAGGGCGAATACAGTGTTTTGTTTTGTTTTCTTGGTCAGGTAGATCTTTTTATTTATGATTAAAAGAATTTAAGGCAATACAAAAAAATAAATAAGAATGGTAAAATCATCATCCGTCTAATTGTAATTACTAATACCAAAATGGAGAACTATAACTAATCAACTTAATATTCTAGAAATATTTTTTAATTATTTTTGTTGTTGTTTTTTGTCTTAAAACATGCATTCACTTTCATTCCTATATCTAATTTTTGGAAAACACAAAACGTTTCTTGTCTCTTCAAATTAAAATATGAATTACATGAATCATGTAAATGATACCATATTTTTTAACTGAAAACAGAAACATTTCCATATTAAAACAGCAAATATAAATATTTGTCTATTGTGTATTTATATATTATCACGCACTCTTTAATTGTTAAAATGTTCCAACTAAAGTGTTTCGTTGGAATGCACACTCGGCTTCTGTGAGGCCCAACTTCTTGATTGATTTGATTAAACATCGCAATGATGAGTGGTATTAGACCATTGAGGCAGACCAGCATAAAAATCTAACTTAAACCGTGTTGTCATCCTAACAACAAACAGAGTGGAATATAGCAAAGTAGTGTCAAGAATTTTCAAATACGGGGACAATGTGGCCAATTCAAATTATTGTGGGGGACTTGTGCCCCTCAATGTTTCTGGCATGGCCCTGGTGGAATTAGAATTGTAATGTTGTTGTGTTTTTTTTATGCTTAATAAAACCAACATTGTGACACTATTGAATTCCCAGCCATAAATAGGGTGAGAAAGAGATTATCTGTGTATACTAAGATACTTTCTATTGAGCTTTCAGTGTTGCAACTCTTCAGTGAGATCTGGGACATCACAACACATACACCAACCCCTCAAATCTTTTTGTGTGAAGAAAGACAGAGCACAGGTTTCACAGAACTAGAGAAAAGAGATGTCATTATTCCTGGTACTACCTGATCCATTGCTCTTTCTCCATGAGTATTACACAAATGGCTGCAGTTGCAGAAATAGAAATGATAAAGCTTGTAATGAGAAAACAGGTCCATTGCGTCAGTGACTTTTTTCTGATTTTATCAGGTCACAGAATCATTGTTAGCAACCTCGTTCATTGTGTCTGTGTATTGAGAAATGTATGGACTGCTGAATTCGAAAAACTGATTTGATGTCTTGCAGTTTTATATTCCGAATGTGCTTCATTTAACTTTAAGATAGGGAGGCTGGTTTAAATAATTTTTAAATCCAAAATAAATCAGGAATATTTTGTTGTCATGTGCTCGTTTCTTTGAGTTGCATTATTTTCTTTCTTACATGCATTGCATTTGTTTTTGTTTTTCTTGTGGGTGGTATTTAAATCAAACACACATGTAAAACATGAATCGTGTGGAAGACACTGAAAAAGGCACAGGATGCGAGGGGAACAGTTAAAGATGTCCATCTAGTGTGTTTACTTAAAAAAAAAAAAAAAAATGGAAATGTAGTGCATCAGAAAAGAAAAACACTTTTGGTGTGACTGGCCTCTTAGCCTGTAAGCATCTCCAGATCACTCACAGTCCGCTTACCAGATATGTGAACCTTCTCCAATTATGCATACAAACTTCTGAAATGATCATAATTTCATTGCTTGTTTTTGTGCAACAAACTGGGTTTGCTGCTGTGTAGATGCAACCGATGTGACCTGCATTTTTTTTACTATCAGCTAATTTCAAGGCTGCAATTGGAGAAAGAATGGCATCACCACTGGTTAGTTGGTTAGTCTAATTACAGTTAATGAAGAGATTTGGGTGCTGAGCGTTCAGTTGTGGCAGTTTGTATATTAACTTAGTAAAGAGGTACACAGCTACTCATTTGCAGCAATGTGTTGCAGTAGTGCTGTCATATCTGGCTATAACGTCATATAGCCTAACATGGTCTCACACATTTATTTTTTTATTTGAGGAGGAGTAAAATTGACATGGTTTTATCAACCAGGTACACTTAGACTTCCACCAGTTTCATTTGAAATGTGCTACAAATCAGCTCCTGAAGTGGTCGCATTTAAATTTGTCACAAAAGCATTTCGGAGGCCATTTACACCTTGTCTTATCATAAGTGGATACCTATCAGATCAGTGAAATTGTGAAGTGACCAAGTGTAAACAGGCTCACAGTGAGTGATTCTTAGCTAGAAAAAGCTGCAATGTAGACCAGGCTTTATGCCTGAAGTCAAAAGTCTGCCTACGCAAAACTAACCGTCTACCAGTGATTGATGGGTCCATAAAGTAAAGGCTGCACTCAGCTGTCAACCTGCTGTGGAGGTCAAAACTCACAGAAATACAAAGTGAGTACTGCTGTTTTAATTCTCAGATGTGCTTTTCATGTACAGTACAACCCCGACTTACGAAACGCTCTACGTATGAAAAGTTCGACATACGATAAAAGATTTCGGGGTTTTTTCGCCAGAGTAACGACAAAATGATTGTGATACGAAAAACGAAATCTCGGCCTAGGCGACAATTTCCGAGTTTTGTTTTAAAATTCGCGCGCCACTGACCAGTAAACTCGCATTGGCTGTCTCCCGGCTCGGACGCTAGCTTTCGCTGCAGCATCCTTGACAAATCTTGTGAATCTGATTTCTGATTTTGGTTCGGGTTGAATGAAGGCTACAGTTTGTCCGGTCAAAACAATGATGTCTCATTCAGGGAATAATCCAAAACTGGTATTTATTAAAGGTGCATAGATGTGTGGTTACGCACAATCGATAAAACCTCAAAGACTGGCACTAATTCCCTGTATTTCACTCAATAAACTATATACAACAGTGGTTCTTAACCTGGGTTCGCAGGGGTTTGGTGAGTCAGTCTTAGGGGTTCAGTGGAGAAGTGGTCCCCAAACCCTGGTCTGCGGATCGTTTTGCGGATCAAATTGTATTGGTCCGCCTATGGAAATACAATTACGTCAATTTTATTCTTAGGAGCTGAGCATCGTGCAACCCACAACAGTCGATCACCGCGCAACATCCCCCCCTCTCCTCTCCCATTTCGTCTATGTTCTCCCATTTCTAACGCTAAAGTTCTTCCGCGCTTTCGCATACAAGTTTTTTTTTCATCGTGCTGAATCACCATTATTTTGTTATCGCCATTATTTTGCTTCATTCAATGCTAAATGTGGTGTTTCCGTAGGGCTTGGAACAGATTAGGCAATTTACATGTAAAAGCCTGACCGACTTATGAAAAGATTGATTTACGAAGCCAACCTCGGAATGGATTATTTTCGTAAATCGGGGTTCTACTGTATTGAATAGCATTTAGCGTAAGTAACTAACCAACATTTTCACATCAAGAAGATCGTTTCTTTTTAATTCCTGCGTCCTACAACGTTACATTTATTGATTGACATCCATTATATCTTGGCAAACTAAATACCAACATGAAATTTGTACAAACTGGATCAGAACAGCACTTTTATTTTAGAATTATTTGTTATAGTATTTCGCAATATTTTTTAAATTGTTATGCATATATTTTATTCACTTTATATTTACTAATATTCATGATTTATTGTATTTCAACATCTATTCCAATTCAACAAAAAGAGAAACAACAAAAAACATTTTAGGTAACAATAACAACATTGTTGTGTTTTAGCATGAGTTTACTCAATACCATTTTCAACTAAGAACTGAAAACTTTTTATGCATTTTGGTCATGCAAAGTGCACGTTTTTGAAAACGAAACATTTATTGTCTCTGTGTAAAGAACAAAACACGAATTTGTGAAAACGATGACGTTGTGTGTGACTGTTATGGGTTCAATCTACATGCGTGTAGTTTCTTTACAAAGTGACATCGCCAACTACTTGCCTGGAAGCAGAATAGAAAGTTTTGACTTGGTTTTGTGGATCCATGTGGACATATCCAAAGTGACTTACATTCTATTCAAGGAACACATTGCTATTCTAATCAGTTCTTGCTTTCCCTGGGAACTGAATGCATGACCTTGGCATTGTAAGCACCAACGCTTTACTGATTGAGCTACAGGAAAGATACGTTATATGTTTCTCGTAATGATTAGGAGGCTATGATGGACCAAGGTCAATGGGAAAGATTGACCAGGATGCTGAGGTTATATACCTACTCTTTGAGGATCTCAGTTTAACATCTCATCCAAAGGATGGTGCTTGTTATAGTACAGGAGCTGGTCATATAATTAGAATACCATAGAGGTTCAATATTAAAGACACCTGGTGCCACACACAAATCAGCTAATTAACTCAAAAACACCCGCAAAGGCCTTTAAATGGTCTCTCAATCTAGTTTTGTTGGCTACACAATCCTGGGGAAGACTGTTGACTTGATAGTTGTCCAAAAGACAACCATCACTAATAGAGAAGTGAAGTGAAGGGAAGGAAAAGATAGAAAAAAAGTGTTCAAGAAATAGAGACAAAACCCACTCAAAAATGTCAGGGAGATTTCCAAAGTGTGCACTGCAGCTTGAGTCAGTTCTTCCACTACGCACAGACATATGGAAGACATGGTTTCAGCTGTCACATTCCTTGTGTCAAGCGACTCTTGAAAAACAGACAGCGTCAGAGCCGTCTCGCCTGGGCTAAAGACAAAAAGGACTGGACTGCTGTTGAGTGGTCCAAAGTTATGCATTTTTGTTTGGGAATCATTGTCCCAGAGTTTGGAGGAAGAGAGGAGAGGCACACAATCTACATTGCTTGAGATCCAGCATAAACATTCAGTGATGGTTTGGGTTGCCATGTCACCTGCTGGTGTTGGTGTTTTCTGAGGTCCAAGGTCAACGCAGCTGTATATCAGGACGTTTTAAGAGCACTTCAAGCTTCCTGCTACTGACTTTGGAGATGCAGATTTCATTTTCCAACAGGACTTGCCATCTGCACACAGTGCCAAAGCAACCAGTATCTGGTTTTAAGGATTATGCTATGCTATCCCTGTTCGTAACTGGCCAGCAAACTCACCTGACCTTAACTCCAAAGAAAATCTATGGGGTGTTGTGAAGAGAAATGTGTGATTATGCCAGACCCAACATTACAGAAGAGCTGAAGGCCACTATCAGAGCAATCTGGGCTCTCATAACACCTGAGCAGTGCCACAGATCGATCGACTCCATGCCACGCCACATTGCTGCAATAATTCAGGCAAAAGGAGCCCAACTAAGTATTGAGCGCTGTACATACTCATTCTTTTCATTTTCACACTTTTCAGTTGGCCAAGATTTCTAAAAATCCTTTCTTTGTATTGCTCTTAAGTAATATTCAAACTTTATAAGACACTGAATTTGGGATTTCCTTAGTGGTCAGTTGCAACCATCAAAATTAAAATAAACATTTGAAATGTATCAGTGTGCAATGAATGAAAAAAATATTCAAGTTGCCCTTTTTGAATGGAATTAGTGAAGTAAATGAACTTTTTGATGATGTTCTAATTATACGACTCTGTCCCTATCACTATGCTGGGGAATTAGGACCCACACAGACCACAGGGAGAATGCCCCCTGCTGGCATCACTAATACCTCTTCAAAACGGCAACCTAGTTTTTCTAAGAAGGTGTCCCATGCAGGTACTAACCAGGATCAACCCTGCTTAGTTTCAGTGGGCAACCAGTCTTGGCCCATGGGGTGAAATTAACATTATAAAGCATTTAAGTAAAGATTTAAGCTGCTTTAGGACAGCTTTTATTGTTAAAAGCGCTACAACTTTAATTGAATTCTCTTTTTTATCTTGCATGCCTATGTCTTAGTGAGGAAAATCAGCATTTGGGACTTCTCCATGATGTGTATTTGTCCCCTATGTGAAGGCGTTGGATTACTTTCTTTGAGTGAGTGTAATATTTCTAGAAGCATAGTGAAAGTATTAATGACCATTCAGGTTTTCACTTTTCGTTTGCTTTCTGTCCTTTATTGCAATTGTTCTTCAAAATAGTAGATGCATAAGAGGAAAAATAATTAATTTCGATTTTACTGAAAGGCTGGGAGATTTTTGTATTTAAATAGTGTGTATTGTCATATTCTCACCCTCGTGTTGTTCCAAACCCTTATTATTTTCTTTCCTCTGAAAAATGTGACAGAAGATATTTTGTCAAATGTCATTTTATTTGTCTGTGCTAAGGAATTTGATGTTCACCAAAACATTACAAACATTCTTTACAAGATTTTTTTTTTTTTTTGTGCAGAAGAAAGTCATTTACGTTTGAAATGGCATGAGGGTGAGTAAATGATGACAGAATGTTCATTTTTGGATGAACAATCCCTTTAAGTCAATTTTTTATTAATTGATGTGTGTTTTTATTTAAATTTGACATATGCCATTACATGCTTTTAAATAAACTGAAATAAAATAAAATGACATTTCCTGGTTCAAAAAGTTTTCTGTCCACTAATAAGGCTCTTTTTGTGGTTGGCTCAGTGCAGAGAGGGACAAGACCGTGAAATTACTTGCCGTTCGTATTCTGCAGTGAGCACCACACAGTCTGACTCCACGGTTCATCTTACCATCTGCTGCCTTTATTGTGAGTTATGAGGAAATTAATAATCTGTTTATTGAACAGGCTTTCCGTGGCTTGCTGAAAGAAGATATAAAGATACTAGAGCTGCAAATGCCATAGAAGATAAAATGCAGCAGGTGTCCCAATCTCACCATCATATAAAGCAGTCATATCGCACATTTTTTTCTGATAGTACATTATTTGTTCTCAGAGGTTTAATGATAATTTAGTCTAGGTTTTTTTTTTTTTGCTCTTGTGTCTGAAAAAAAACAAAACTCTCTTTGCATGTGAAATGAGTAATGTTTATTCAAGGCTTCCTGTAGTTTTCTAGAGTTGTCACTTAAATTCACAGGACTATATAAGGAATTGTCCTCTCAGCACAATTTTTTTTTTTCAGCAACATTCTTAACATGTATGTGATTTGTTGTATGGTCATTCTGGTATAACTTCACAAAATCAACAAGGTGCAAGAGTGTTTTTTTGTAAACTATTCTAGCAACAATTTTGAAGTGGAGAGGGCCAAATAATCAGTGTTGCTGACCAAATTGTTGTGGCTCACTGCAGGTGCACAAAGGTGAATTTAAATACAAGCCAAAGACCAAAATAAACATACCCTCAAAGCTCAAGACAATTAAAAATCAGGTCAGATGGAATGACATCTATTGATACATATGACGAGGTAAGTAAACACGTGGCCTCTGTTCTCATTGTAAGCTTCTAATTAACATCGTATTAAAAGCTAAATAAAAAGACATTGAGGAAGGAGGAAAACAACATGTACACAGACATGTTTTTATATATTTTACATTGTAAAAAAAGTCTTTTAATATCTCATATCATCTATATATTTATCATATACATTAAATGAGTCTCTCTCATATACATAGATAGATAGATAGAGAGAGAGAGAGAGAGAGTGTGTGTAAATGGTCTCAGCAGGAAAAAAAAAGAACTATTGGAGCCCAGCTGAACCCTGTGAATCCAATAGAGTAATTTTAGTGGACCTTTTTTGGGCTCTGCTCTGTTCAAAGTGAAATGTTTATGTTCAGATGTTGTTAAAAATACACTTCACTGTTTTCTAAGAAGCGAGGACAGATTGAGAACTTAGAAGAGCTTTAGAAGAGTTCAAATATTCCCACAGTATGGATGCTAAACTTGTCCTCCATTGTACTATTCTTAGTTCATCTTGTCTGGTGTTAGGAATTTTATTTCCTATTGTAATTGTCTTCATATCATTGTGAGTTTATCAAAACTTTTTCATCTGTGTTTTTTTTTTTTTTACTTTAATAAAAAATAATTTAGCAGAAGAAAAGAGAGAGACAGGGTGGAGAGAGGGAAACAGGATTGTAAAAAAAAAAAAAAAAAAAAAAAAAACTTGGGTTGCCGATGCCCTTTTGCACCATTTTCCTCAACATTATGACTGACATTACAATATATTTTAATAGTACATCAAGTTCTTTTCATTCTCTTTTTCTCAATATATCTTTTTTCTTCATTTTTTTTTTTAAATATATGACCCTTTGTATAGATCAAATGATAAAAACATGTATCCAAAGTGGTACAAACGTTTAATTCTAGCTTCATCCATTTTTTTATTGACACTATAATATTGGTGCGTTTCTTAAAAAAGCTAATTTTTACACTCAGATCAGATTCAGAACAATGGCAGTAATCCTAGTAAATCTAGTTCATCAACATCCCCAGAGATTCCTATAGCTCCTCCTGGGTCGAGCAGTTTCTTTATATTTATTTTTATGGTTTATTATGATGATCATGCTACTTTATATATGCTGACATATGATATTGCTTGTTTCTGCTGCTTTACCTGTTTTGTTTTGCGCTGGAGATTCATTACTCTTTCAGAATATTTGTCATAGCACCCCTAACGTATAACAGAAGATTCTGTGTTTGTTGGGGAAAGACATCATTATGAACACACTGTCTGTTTGTCTTATAATTAGAAACTGAATTACTTCGCAGTGATAGATGCCCTTTTTTACATTTGAGCCCCTACCCTGAGAAACTCTGCATGTCCAAAACAGCCTGAGTCAATAGAATGAGATAACTCTCCCCATTGGCATGCATGGATTAGCCGCCACCTGTTAATAGCCAGAGGATTCTTCTGTATGCAAATACAACCCTGAAACATTCCAGCAAACTTACAAATGCATTTACATTTTAGTTTCTGCCAGAGCTTTACATGTCTGTAAGTATTTTCCTTTGTCAAAAGAATGCATGAAATTCTGTGAGGTGGAAAAGCACAGTTCTTGTCAATTATAAAACAAATTCAATTGAGCTGTAAAGCAGCTCTACAGAAAACAACAGTGTCATCATCCAGCTGAATTCAGTTCAAGTTTTGTTCCCTTCTGATAGTTCTCATCCTGTGACAGCCTGCAACATCTGTGGAGATGAGAGCACATGTCAATCAATGAAACAACTGATGTCATTGAACAGTTTCTTTACAGAAATCTCTGCTTTGGGCTTTGTTTTTTTGTTTGTTTTCCAAAAAATCCTAAAGAAGGTCATAATCTGGTGGAATGGCTCTCCAGTGGCCTCATCCCACCTGTGAGCTGGAATGTTGTAGGTCAAATCCCATAGTTTTCACACTTCACTTGAATTTTATTTTATTTCTTTGCTCTCCTCCTGCTAACCCTCGCAGAAGCTGTACAATTTTTCTTTCTTATTTTTTTCTCTTCTCGCCCCTTTATTTTGCTCCAATCATGAACTGCCCACCCTCTCCCCTTTCTATCCCACAGGGAGTGTTTCTGTTTCAGAAAATGGATGGAACTCTCCATTTTCAGTTCTCTCCTAATGTTATAACTCACATCACACATCAATCTGTTCATCCGTCCATCCATCCATCACCTGTCGGCTCTTTTCATTACCCGCCCTGCTCTTGCGGAATAGAAGACTGTTTCCACCACACATTCCCATAGATAAGGAGGTACGAGCCAGTTGACACAGAAACTGTTATCAGAAGTCTCCCTTTTATATCGTGACCACCAGGGATTCTCCAGCATGGACATGCCCTGGGTAACATAACCAGCTATTTTCCCCCTGCAGATGTCTCTTTTTTTAACTGCTGTTTCAGGTTGTTCACGGATGTGATGCCTAGTCACACTACAGCTACAGTATTGGAATAACTGATTAAAGCCTTCTGTGCACTCTGAGGTTGATCAGATCAATTTAAACTCATTACTGATTTTAATGCAAGGGTAAGTGCTGAACTACTAATAACAATATGCTTTTAAGGTCTGTCGGTGAGAAAATCCATTGTAGATTGTTGCCATGGGTTACTGACTTATTCAATTCATAGAGGAAGAGTGAAAAAAATCAAATGCGCTTGTGAACCGTGGAGTGTAAAGATGCAGTTTGAGGGAACAAGAGAGAAGGAGGTGAAAGGTGCCACGTTCCTTGTAAAGATAATAGCGTTAATGCGTTTACAGCTGTAAACAAAGCAGATTCAGTGAAGTCTTTCAAAAACAAATGACAAAAGACTTCCATTTAAAGGCAGATACATTTAATTCAAGTTTGCCAGAAAGAGGTTTTAATGTAGTTTATTATCATTATAATACACACATCATTGTCAGATTTTTAAGTGGATTTTAAATACGTATTCCAAATTTTTTATTTTTATAAATTTATTTTATATATATATATATATATATATATATATATATATATATATATATATATATATATATAACAAGGAGTTTTTCTAACATTTTCGCAAAATTCTCTTAAGGCCGTTAATGGAATGCTCTGTCAGAGTTATCTGAATGTTCTCAAAATCTTAGCACAAAAACGTTGTTTATCGAACATTTTTCTGAAACGTTCGTCTAATTCTTTTTATTTAAATCTACAAATTAACTACAACTCTAAAACATAATGGGCTACACAAATTAATGGATCTGTGCATATCAGTTTATTTGTATTGTTTTTGTTTGCATTTTTATATCTCTTCTATCATGCCACTCATGAAAAAAACTGATGCACACACCAACACACCTGAAGTATGAGTGCTTTCTTCACCAACTCTGATGCATGATACACAGATTCATAATCTCCCCGAGTTCTCTGCTATAACAATTGTAGCTCATTTGTTTGTCAGAACTATCACACGAAATTTGTTCATAGCATAATGATTGTTACCTTTAGTCCTGTCTGTCATGTCATTTGTCACTTCCTGTCTGGTGTGTCATCTCTACACTTCCTGCTGGTAAGATCATCGTTACATTTCCTGTCAGTTATGTCATGTTTTCACGTCCGGGTCCACTCTGTGTATCTTCCTTGACCTGTTAGTCTCGTCAGGTGTTTCACATTTCCTCTTGTTATAAAACCCTCTTCTGGTTTCCTTGTCCGATGTTTTATGTTGTCTTTGTGATTGTCTCTCTGTGTGTGGTTTCTTCTCCCGAGTTATCCCATCTCCATGTCCCTTCTGAGTTTGTTCCAGGTTTGCGCTAAGAATGGCCGTTTTTGTTTATATTTAAAGTGTTTTGGTTTATTATTATTTTTTTTATTTCATTTTATTTTATTTATAAAAGTAATCTCAGTTAGAACCCTGTTTCTTCTCGTTGTTGCTCCTTGCCCCCGCATCGCACACATTCTTGCACACAGAATTATTGTTACAATGATGTTCTGTAACAGATTACACAATGTTAAAAAATTTGAAACAAAAATAAATTAATGGTATGTTTGACAAAATATTTATATCCAATATACATTTTATTGATTTTGGAGTGGATTCATTGCACACACACACAGATTATAATACCACTTACCATTGACATCTAGTCAAAAAATAATGGTTCATGGCTGTGACTGGGAAGTAAATTCTGTTACTGGCTTAGTAATATGCATATATCTGCCAACACAATGTGATGAATCACTTGTTTATCTGGAGGTCTGCATGAAATTATTTATTTATTTGTAGCATTTGTCTCTATTGCTGATTCATTCAAACAAATTTCCTGCAGTCATCACTTTTTTTTTGAACAGCCAGAAACTCCAGAACGTTTTCCAATAATATTATCCTTACTTATGATTCCTTTTTACTCCAGAAATTATTTTCGCTTTTATATTTTAAATAATTCAAAGTTGAACAAGTCCTTAAAGCAA
The DNA here is from genome assembly GCA_037043235.1 of Rhodeus uyekii. Classification (NCBI taxonomy): domain Eukaryota; kingdom Metazoa; phylum Chordata; class Actinopteri; order Cypriniformes; family Acheilognathidae; genus Rhodeus; species Rhodeus uyekii. The sequence goes on from JAWRVZ010000045.1 coordinate 1,264,984, forward strand.
CATGTCTGTATGGAATCTGCAGGTTTCTTTCCACTATTATTAATGAAATCTGCTGAAGGGCTTGTAGGCCCATCAGGCATGATGCTGAAGGGTGAGGTGTATAATCTTGGCACCTCAGAGACTTTCAGCCTTTATATTTTATTTCATCAAAGGTGCTGTAAGTGATGTTATTGCCGTCTCGCAAACCAAAACCCCGCCCTCAACAGGCAAACCTGTTCAGCAAACCTGAAGGCTGATAATGAGTGACAGGAAGTGAGCACCTCAGAGACTTTGACTGGCTAAACAATAGCACTCTGTGGTCATATTTTTTGTTTGCTGTTTACAGAGCCTAGGGCTGTCGCAGACAGGTGGGATTTCTCAGGACACCCATTTCACTGATATCTGTCAGGTTGGTAAGGATCATGTCTGCATGCTACTCTATAAAGCATCACTCACAGCACCTTTAAAAACAGTGTTGGTGAAGCATTCAGGTTGTTTTTAATGATCTTAAGGTGTGATTTTACCAGGGCATTTTTGTCTTCAAATTAAGAAAGATCTACATGATTGGATCTGAGTTAGATCTGATTTCTGAAATCTTTCTTTAGGTGTTGGTAGACAAAATTAATTATGGCTTTAATGTAGCTTATGTTGCTAAAATCAGAATCCAATTTTGTAATGTTTTTAGATCCATTGCGCTATGGGATTTGTTCACCCTTAATGTGAGTATTTATTGCCAAATGCAATGACCTCTGTTCTGTCTTTTTTAACTTAAGAAAGTTTTGGCACATCCAACTGTTAATTTCATTTAGGATGTGGCACAGGGAGTCTATGGGACTGAATAGCTGTGATAAGCAAGATTTTTCTGTGACCACTAGTCCAACAACAAAACAGTGAAGCTTTATATTTTCATGGATTTAAAAAAAAAGTTCCTTGAAAGCCCTCTTTTGAAATTCTGACTCTTTCTCGGTGTCTTTTCCCCCCACATATGTATAATTAGTGTTGGGGAAAGTTACATTTAAATACGTGTTATAATATTGTGTTACTCCCTAAAAAGTAACTAATAGCATTACTTAATTGTTTTTTTTTACAGAAATAAATTACTTTTGCATTGCTTTTTCTCACATGTATTCAACCTTGGAGCATAAGAGACTTATTTATTCACCACTGACTTATAGAATCTGGCCAAATTAAAGTAACTTTGAAAATCATAACGATGCTATTTGGAACAGCTTTAGTGTCTCGCCAGTGATGATGCCCTAAAATGCAGCTCACTGGGTTTTAGAGTTCCACTGTACTTACGGACATTTTATGAATGTTAAATCTTTTAAAGTCCTTTGCCTTTCCAGAAAATTAGTCTTTTGAGTATAATGGGTTTCATATTTCACAAATTGAAACGATCTGATGGTGTGTGGCAATCTGATTCAATGTACACCCTTCTAAATCTCTCTCTATCTGAGATCTATCTTTATCTTTTGGGTTTAGGGTGGCATCAGTTTGCAGTGCAGTGAGCAAATAAATCACATTACAGACAGTACAGTTTCTTCATTTCCGTGTCTTTAGGGAGATGTTTCATAAATGTGAGGTAAACAGTCAAGTTCAAATGAGTACCCTCTTCAGGGTTACATACTAGGGTTAGATACGCAACCTGAGATGTTCCCTTTCAAGGAATATAACAACGCCACCACAGGGATGAGAGCCTGCTGAGTGAAACATAGATAACATGAGCATCCATGTTCCCGGAGCGAAGATGAGGTTTAACTGGTAGAACCTGAAAAGAGTAAGCCTGGATAGCTTGTTGATAAAGATAGGGGAGTGGGTTAGTTCCCTTTCAGGGAACTCGAGCTGCGTCAAAGCGCTAGGGGAAATAGCCTTGCGTCAGTCACATGAAGATCTGTGCAACCAATGAGAGATGAACGCGTGTGAATGCGTCACCGCCGGCACGTGCCGGTGACGTCATGAGGAAGAGCATAAAGCGCGTCCGAAACCCGGAAGCGCCAGCTCTGAATGTTTTCAGCGTGCTGTGTCTGTGTGAGAGTGATTTGAAACTAAGATAGTTTAAAAATCAGGAATATTGAGTGTAAAAGAATGGCGAGTGAACAGGCTTTCAGACCATGTGTTTATCCTTGTCCACGTTTTATAATGGACAAGGATACACATGTTATGTGTGTTGTCTGTTTGGGAGTAGAGCATGCACGGTCGGCGCTTGAGAACGCCGGCTGTAAGGACTGCGAGAGGTTCTCATTGCATGCTCTCCGCTCCCGCCTGGCGGTCTGTAATGAGGCAGCCGAGGCTTTGCGGTGCTCTCAGTCTTGGGGATCACAAATGAATCTCGCTGAGGTAGCTGGGATGGGTCCTCCCTTATCTCAGCCCTCACGGGATCAGGCGGGTCCCTGTCACGAGCGCTCCCCGAGAGACGATCGTGCTGGAACTCCAACACTAGCTCTATCTAGTTCAGGAAGTGACATGGATCTAGCTAGTGTTGACCCGGTCGGGGAGGATTCGCCACCCTCCTAGCCGGCTTTTGAGGAGTTAGTTGAGGTTGTGGCGCGAGTGGTCTCACGTCTGGATATTGATTGGCCAGCGGAGACCAGGAGCACTCGTCCTAGAAAGAGTATTTTGGACGAGCGCTACCTGCCTGCTCGTGTCACTCCCCCGCGCTGAGCTATGCCGTTTCTTTCCGATTTACATGCCGAGGCATCTAGATCGTGGAAAAGACCAGCCTCCGAGAAGGTCCATACACCACATAGTGCGATGTATACAAACCTTGTCGGGGCTCAACATCATGGTTATGGGGGGATGCAGAAAGTTGACGAGGCTCTTGCGAGTTACTTCGTTCCCCAGTCTGCGTCCTCCATTAAAGCTCCGGCGCTCCCCTCCAAGCCGATGCATGTCACGTCGTCTTTGGTGGGGAAAGCATACTCCGCTTCGAGTCAGGCTGCGGCCTGCCTACACACTATGGCACTGCTGCAGGCCTATTAAGCTGAGTTGCTAGGGGACCTCAACGAGGGCGGCGGTATCGGTCCGGAGGCAGTGGCAGAGCTGCGCCGGACGTGGATTTGTCTCTTCGGGCCACTAGGGAGACGGCCTACTCTGTCGGTCGCTCCATGGCAGCTCTGGTGGCCACGGAGAGACACTTATGGCTTAATTTGTCAGCTATGAAGGATAAAGAAAAATTTGTTTTGCTGGATGCCCCTCTGTCCCCTTCGGGCTTGTTCGGCGATGCCGTAAAAAGCGTCGTCGACAAGTTCCCGGAGGCTGCACAACAGCAGGCGGCGTTCAGTAAAGTTCTTCCCCGCCGCCCTCCACGTGAGACCGCCAGTCAAGCGCGGTCTCAAAGCTCCTCATACAGGGCCGCTCAGAAACAAAGTGTCGCTACCCGTCTTCCTCCGGTAAACCCCGGAAGGTCGGGCCGACAAGTTCAAGTCCAGTCCTCTGGTAGAAAGGGTGATTTGAGGGTTGTCCTGAACACCAAGAAGGCCAAGACTAAGCGGCCCTGACGCCAAGCCACAACAAGGTGGTGTCTCCCATGTGCAGCTCCAGAGTCAGCCCGCCATGGGAGAACCACCCCCTCTAAGGAGGGTCCTAGAGCAGTCCACCCGAGTTTCCGGAAGCCCCGGCTCAGTGGTGGATATGTTCACAGTACCAGAGACCAGCCCCGGGAGGCTGATTCCCTTAGTAGAATTCAGGGCTGCGTGGTCACGACTACCCGGTATCTCTCAGTGGGTCCTGCGCACGGTAATCCGGGTACGCCATCCAGTTTGGGGTTTCACCACCCCGGTTCTCGGAGGTCCTACAGTCAGTGGTAGGCCCCCAGCAGGCTCTGGTCATGGAACAAGAAGTAGACACTTTGCTGGCGAAAGGGGCCATCGAGTATGTACCCCTCGCGGAAAGTAAGTCCGGGTTCTACAGCCGGTACTTCATAGTTCCGAAGAAGGATGGAGGGTTGCGGCCAATTCTGGATTTGCGTCTCTTGAATCGTACGGTCAGGCGTCTAAAATTCAAAATGCTGACGCTCAAGCAGATCGTAGTGCAGGTCAGATCCGAGGATTGGTTTGTCACAGTCGACCTCAAGGACGCATATTTCCACATCTCCATCTTTCCGCAACACAGGAAGTTTCTGAGGTTCCTGAGGTTCAGTATCGGGTGCTTCCTTTCGGCCTGGCGCTCTCGCCCCGCACGTTCGTAAAAGTTGTGGATGCTGCTCTAGCTCAGCTGCGGTTACGGGCATTCGTGTCTTAAATTATATCAACGACTGGTTTATTCTGGCCCAGTCGCCGCAGTTAGCAGCACAACATCGAGATGCTGTGCTCGCACACATGAAGGAGCTGGGGTTGAGGCTGAACACCAAGAAGAGTGTACTTTCTCCTGCACAGAGAACCACTTTTTTGGGAGTCATTTGGGACTCAGTGGCCATGTCTGCTAGGCTCTCCCCCGAGCGCATCCAGGTCATTCGTTCAGCCGTCAAGAGCATCAAGCTGGGCCAGCCACTCACGGTGAAACACTTTCAGAGAGTGTTAGGGCTCATGGCAGCGGCATCCAGCATTATCCCACTGGGCCTGCTGTACATGAGACCCCTGCAGTGGTGGCTAAAAACCAAGGGGTTTTCCCCGAGGGGAAACCCGCTTCGCACTATCAAGGTCACGTGGCGATGCCTACGCACCCTGAGTATGTGGAAGAACTCTTGGTTTCTGTCTCAAGGCCCTGTGTTGGGGGCTCTGGGTCGGAGAGGGTCTCTCTCTCGACAGATGCCTCCCTCTCAGGCTGGGGGGCGGTCCTGAAGGATCGCTCCTCACAAGGTCTGTGGAGCAGTCAGCACCAGACCTGTCACATAAACATGCTAGAGTTACTGGCGGTCCGCAGAGCACTCTGAGCGTTCTTCCCGGACCTTCGTGACCACCATGTCACTGTTTTCACCGACAGTATGACTGCGGTTGCATATATCAACCATCAGGGGGGGTCTACGTTTGCGACCACTGTACAAGATGGCGCGGCAGATCCTCCTTTGGGCCCAGGGGAGGCTGCTCTCTCTCGGGGCGGCCTACATCCCGGGGGTCCAGAATGTGGGAGCAGACGCCCTATTGAGACAGGGGCCAAGACCAGGGGAATGGCAGCTCCACCCCAAAGTGGTGGAGCAGATTTGGGAAAGATACGGCAAGGCACAGGTCGACCTGTTTGCCTTGGTAGAGAACACCCACTCTGTGGTTTTCGCTAGCACATCCAGCGCCTCTGGGGCGGGATGCCATGGTACATGCGTGGCCGAGGTTACGCCTGTACGCCTTTCCCCCGATCGCTCTGCTCCCGGGAGTTCTGGCCAAGATTCGCCGGGACAAGGTCCATCTCACGCTAGTGGCCCCCCACAGGCCTTCTAGAATATGGTTTGCGGACCTCGTGGTTTCCACGAGGAAACTCTACGCCTTGAAGTGGAAACTCTTCACGTCCTGGTGTAGTGAAAGGCAGGTGAACCAAGTAACCTGTCAAGTCGGCAAAGTGCTGGAGTTCCTGCAAGAAAGATTTGCGGCAGGGTTATCCCCTCCCCCTTGAAGGTTTATGTGGCTGCCATAGCGGCTTGCCATGTACCTCTGGGTGGGGTATCCTTGGGCAGGGACCCCCTAGTCACTCGTTTCCTCCGTGGCACACCAAGGCTGAGACCTGCGGCACAGACCAGGGTGCCTGCCTGGGACTTGTCTGTGGTACTCCAAGGCCTGTCCCAGGCACCCTTTGAACCTTTGGAGGACCTCCCTATCAAGCTCCTCTCTTTTAAGACCCTTCTTTTGCTGGCCATCACCTGGCTTAAGAGGGTCGGGTATCTTCAGGCCCTCTCGGTGACTCCATCATGCCTCGAGTTCGCGCCCGGGATGGCGAAAGCCTTTTTCCACCCGAGGCCAGGCTATGTCCCCAAGGTTCCCTCCAATGTGGCTTGGTCTGTCACGCTGCAGGCCTTCTGCCCTCCCCCATTTGACGATCATGAGCAGGAGCACAAGAACAAGATCTGTCCAGTGCGAGCAAAGTGAGGACAGAGTAACGTGATCCCTCATGATCCCGTGACGTGCATTCACGATTGTGCTTCACAAGGCAATCACCATAAAGCGTTGCCTTAGCGTTTTGATGCAGCGCGGGCTCTGTTGAAAGGGAACCTGATATTGGTACATCTTTGCCCCAAGAGCTTCCTAAATTGTGGAAGGATGGATATATGGTTTCTGCATGCTTGAAATCTATTGTGACAAATCGGTCCTCTGACCGACCTGATCTGTGATGTGATCTACCTCAAGGTTCACAGTTTGAAAATGAAGTGTATGATACTCAAATGGTGGAGATCCAAATGTCCCCCCCCCATCCTTCTTAGGAACGACACAATGGAAGCTATGCAGATATTATTATTATTATATTTTTGTATTATTATTATTTAAGAAGTACTTTTTTACAATGGAAAATGTCTTAAAGTTAAACCAAACTTTTATTTTGTCAAAACTTGTTGACAGTCTTTTACAGTCTATCAAGTGAAATGCTTGTGAGGTGATTAATATTATTATTATTATTTTGCAGTATTATGCAGTGAATTGTTTTAATAATTTGATTCTGTCATTCAGTCAATCAAATCATCCCGATTTTTTGCATTCTGGAAATCAAATGTGTCTACATTTGAGACAAAGTTTATAAAGAAATATAAACTCCTGTGCTACAAACCAGTGTACAGAAAGTTCAAAATAAATACAAATACAAAATATGGTCCTCACTTTCAGACAGCCTTTGAATGGAGCAAGTTTTTCATTATTTTTAACACCAGATACCCTCTAACATAGATTTTACTGGAAAAGGAAAACATCCCAGATATCTTCACATGTGTCATTCATTGATTACTTCTGCTTTATGTAGATGCTCAATGGAAGAACAGAGGCTGAGCTTCACAGAAAATTCTGACAGGCGGTTGTGATTTTGTTCAGATCGTGTTTTTGTATAGACCTGTCATCCAATATTTTAGATAAGGGATATTCTTCTCTTCTGATTTAAATCTTTTTATTACAGACTGAGAACAAAAGCATGTCTTCCTAACTTGACTTTCATTCTTTGACTTTCTTTTCTGTGAAAAAGTGTTAAAAGAACTCTAATAAAGCACCTTTAACGTCACACCAAATCAGATACAATCTAAGCAGTTTAACATCTTTTTGAGTTTCATTATTATTTTTCAACTCAAAGTGTATTGAGTCCAAGAGTCACATTAAGAGAAAAGGGTGAGACCAATAGATCAGTATCGATAAATAAACTGTCGATAAATGTGACACAACATTACAATAAGTTAGAGGTCTGAGAGACACAGCACATTTCAATCTTGTTTTTAAGTGCTAAAAACACCCTATGGTCACAATCAGATTGGTTTTAAACGTGCTGTCAACTTTTCAGGATTAAAGAAGGTTGCATACAGGATGCACATCGTGTCTTTGTAGCACATGTAGGATAAAGATTGATAGCGCTTTTCACAACACGTGTCATTTCAAAGCGGCTGTGAAAAATGCATGTATTACATTACAATTTAGAGTTATCTGTTATCAGAGGTGAGTGTATCCTGGTCGTGTGTTTCAGAAATGTACATATGAAAATCATGCAATTAGCTAGCAATGTATTAATTTAAGCAATATATTAATTCAAGACAAAAACAATGAGCTCATTGAAGAAATGAGTACATGTTGTTAACAAATGATTAAGATATATATATTAAAATTGCATTGGTGCATGTTTATTCAGAGTTGCATCATCTGAAGTCGTTTCAGGAGTTGGAGTCATCTCTTCACAGGTGTTTTGAAGTCTTCATAAGAGGCTGGATCAAAACTGGAGCTCTGGAAAACTGGAACTCTCTAGCTACTTTGGAATGGGCATCCCAAGATAAAACAGAAAAGCAAAAGGAAAATAATTAAGCATGATAAGATAATCATATGCATTGTATCTGATATAACTAGTGTACAAGGTTATGAGATGCATTATGTGCATGTTTGGCTGTATCTATATGTCTTTAATCTGAATTTAAACTAGGTGAGTGAGTCTGACATGTGAACATTATCAGGAAAGCCTTTAGTGTTTAGGAGGCAAATGCAAAAACGCTCTTCCTCCTTTAGTGGATTTAGATATTCAAGATACTACCAGAAGCCATGAGTTCTTAAAGATTGTGATGGATTGTGGGCCCGTAAGTAGCAATACTTTCTAACTGATACATAACTTAATAAGTAACCAGTGTAGAGATGATAAAATAGGTGTCATGGTCATATTTTCTTGACCTAGTAGGAACTCTAACTAATCAGCTGCATTTTGAAGTGATTGTAGCATCTTTATTGAGGATGCAGGACAACAACCTAGTAATGAATTAGAATAATTTAGTCTTGAGGTCATGAATGCATGAACTAAATTTTAGAAACAGATAGGCTTTCCGTAACTTTTGTAACATATACAAAGTCTTTGTTAACTTGGTCGATCTCCAATCTCCAGTTCCCCGGATCTCTGCTCTACCAGAACCAGATAAGACTGTTTACTCTGCACCCATACAACTACCAGCTGTCTCCCTCTACACTGCATTGTACAATAAACTGTGTTTTTGGTCCAGTAAATCTTATCTTATTTTAGTAAAGAAAAATTGCAGGTCATCCAACATTGTATATATTTTACACACTCTGTCAGCTAGGATAATTTTGAGATTTTGATCTGCTCGAGATGAAATATATAAACGAGTATCATCGACATGATAGTGGAAACCAATTCCATGTTTTCTTTAAGTGGCATTATAAAGAGTATATTGAAAATAGTGGAGGGCCTAACACTCATACTTACCACCTTTTGGCACTGCATAATTTGCTGTGGTTATCTTAGGCTTTTCCCAGTTTAAATAGACAAAATGATGAAGGCATTTAATGATCTATGTTGATGTATGCAGCACTAAGATCAAGTAAAACTAGTTTTGAGATACAGCCTTGGCTAGAAGCAAGTCATTTGTAATTTTAACGAGAGCAGATTTTGTGCTATGATTGGGCATGAATCTAGAATTAAATTATTCATCGATTTTATTTATTTATCAGGGAAGAGCGCAATTGTGCAGACAATTTTTTGAAGATTTGAAATGGGTCCTCAATTTACTAATCGGATCTAATTGTGGTTTCTTAATGAGTCTGCTGTTGCTCATGTCTAAGTTTATTTTTTGCTTAGTGGCAATTTGACGTACTGCACTTTAATACTCTACTGGTTGAGCTACAAGATTAAAGTGTTTACAATGCCAAGGTCATGGTTTCGTCTCCCAAATGCAATATAAATTTAAATTTATATAAAATATATATTTAACAAAGATGGACAAAGACTCAGGGAGCTAGTTGACATGCTTATAGAAAGTCAAGACGGACATTTTTCTGCTTTAGCAGTTCTTGATACAGCAAGGAAAGTTAATCATCATGGAGAAGCTACCATTTCATTTGCAGGAGCGATGCATCGAAGTATAAAGAGGATTGTTATGTCTCTTTTCCACCTTTTGGCTTCTTTGTGCGGTTATTTTGCGACCAAGCAAGAGTAAGAAATGATCCCATTTTTCATTATCTATACAGAGTCAAATGGGAAACATTTTCATGAGTCAGCAACAAAATGTCTGTATCACTGAGGAAAACTAACAAGTTTGGTTTGGAAAACAAGCCAACCAACTTCCAGAACAAAATACTTTAGATCCTGATAAGCAATGTACAATTCACAATAAGCCACCTCTGTTGTCAAAGTGCTGAGGGTTCAGAGGAAAGACCCTGGATGAAAGAAAAATTGTTAAATGTAGAGATTGTTACAGCGACGTTGGCATGTCTCTGCAATACACCCAGGACCATCTCCATGAGCAGGGGATGTTCTGGAAACAGGCCAAGAGCAAGACGGGGAGTATGAAGAAGATATATCATCTGAGGTTACTTCCAAATGCACAGAAGTCTGTGCTAAAGCACCCAGACCTAGATCCTGCTCAAAATCTGTTTGGTTTATGCTTATGCATCCAACATCCCCGAAAAGGCTAAGTGAATGTATGTTCTGAATGTATGTTCTGGATGTTCTGAATGTAATTCTGGATGACCAGAGTGACCGGTTTCTAGCAAGGTCTGACTTTTTCCAGCTGTTTGAGATTACCAGTGATTCTTTACTCTATACTCTGTGTACGTGTGCCTGTACAGCAAAGACAACGGGAAGGAGAGCAGACAATTTCATTGTTAGTTCACTTGATGGGGAAACGCAGGTGTCACTCCCCACACTTTTAGAATGTAGTATGTTGCCTGAAGATTGTAATTTCCAAAACATGGAATAGCAAAATACTTCTCTCATCTCAAACCTGTGGATGACAAAATTCCTCCTTATGACGGAAACACTCCCATTCTTCTTTTAGGAAAGGACATGCTAAGTGTGTATATGGTTTGAGAACAGCAGAATGGACCTGGTAACTCACACCACATGCTCACCATCTTGACTTGGCTGGGTCATTGTGGGAGAAGTGTTTATGGGTTTTTCTGAGGACTCCTCATGATGATGATACAATTTCTCTTTCTGTTGAAGATGAGATCTTCCATGACCGTGTAGATATAGAAATAAACATAGATGAGTCCAACCACTAGGTAGGTTCTCTACCATTATGTTTACCTTGCAACCCACTACCAAACAATCGAGACCAACCATTAAAGTGTGTTAATGCCTTGCAGTGCACTTTACAAAGGAAACCAGACAAGGGCAAACACTTTGTGGAGTTCATGCAAAACATGTTCATCAACAAACATGCAGAAATGGCTTTCTCTCTGGAGCCTGATGAGGAATGCTGGTATTTACCAATAATAAGTGTGTATCACCCTCTGAAGTCTGGTAAGATTAGGGTCATCTTCAATTCTAGTGCACAATTTGAAGGCATCTAGCTGAATAGGGCCCTTCGTCGTGGACCAGATCTAAACAACATGCCACTGGGGGTTCGGATGCACTTTTGTAAAGAGAAGATTGCAGTTACAGATTCAAGGTCAGAGATGACCATCAGTACTTTCTGAGGTTTCTTTGGTTCAAGGATAAACATCTCTTCAAATAAATTAGAGAGTACTGAATACCAGTTCATGTTTTTTTGGGAATAGTCCATCTCCAGCAGTGGCAATATTTGGAATGAGAAGAACATCTGAATTTGGAGATGAGGACAATGGTGGAGAAGCCAAATACTTTGTCCACAGAAAAAGATCTCTGATCAGACCTGTGATCTCTGTATCTAGTGATAATGAAGCTGTCAGTCTTCTAAAAAAACACGAAAGACAGAATCGTATGGTAATCAAGTTATGGAAGCATCCCCTCCAAATGATAGAGCAAATGACCTGAAAGATCTGGATTTGAGTTTCGATCCTCTCCCTCTTCAGCGACGCTTGCGTTGAGTTTGAACTTCGAGACTGTTTCATGTCTCAGGTATCTACAGAGATTAAACCATTAATATGATGTGAGATACTTTAATAGTCTCTACAATCCTTTGGGACTTGTTGCTCATGTTATCATGCAGGGTAAGGCCTTAGTAAGAGAGCTGTTATCAGAGCAGCTTGACCGGGACACACCACTGCCAGCTGATAAAAGAATCCCAGTGGAAAGTATCAACAGACTTTTTAACAGATCTCTGAGATGTCCAGATTCACAGAGAGGCCTTGTCCTACACCTCAAAGACAGAGATAATATTTTTTTTCTGATGCTTCCACGGTAGAAATGGCAGAAGTTGCCTGCCTCAGGCTTGTATCTGTAGACAGTCAGTTTCACAATGGGTTTGTTATGGCCAAATCAAAGGCACCATAACCTGCTCACACAGAGCCACGTCTAGAGTTGTGTGCAGCAGTTCTTGCTTATGAGCTGGCAAAAATTATTAAAGAAGAGCTTGATATGGATTTGACTGTAGTAGAATTCTACACTGACAGTAGAATCATATTATTATACACCTACAACACATCCCAACGATTATATGTGTTTGTTGCTAATTGAGTGGTGCAAATCAGACGTTTAACAAAACCGATGATTCAGGACTCAATCTGGCAGACCAGATTCATACCAACAGCTGTCCTACCTCACACTAATTTGTGTCCTAGTCCAGAATTGAAGACAGAAAGGCTATGTACAGGGACTTTCCTGAGAATAAGTCGTTTGAGCTTGTAGAGCCAGAGAAAGATCAGGAGATTTGCCCTCATATGGTAACCTTGACCACGAAGATGATACAGGTGATTGTAAAGGCATCATTGAATGTGTGCAGCGAGGTTGAAAGCAAGAGTTTGGAAAAAGGTGAGGAAATCTCACCAAATGTAGACAGCGAATGACTGATTCAAGTGGGAGGTCGTCTACAATCAGCAGTACTATGTGAACAGGAAAAACGTCTCGGGTTACGGATGTAACCCTGATTCTCTGAAGGGGAACGAGACGCTGCGTCTAAGCGTTTAGGGGAATGCCTTGACGATAGTCTTCTGAAGCACTATGAAACAAATGCGTGTGAATGCAAGTGCGGGTTGGTGACGTCATGAACCAGGCCATAAAAGGGGCACCGGAACTCGGAATCAGCAGCTTAGAGTGTCTGAAGTGGGCCCGGAGGCTCAAGGAGCTGAGGCAGAGACGCAGCATCTCATTCCCATTCAGGGAACCAGGGTTACATATGTAACCCGAGACGTTCCCTTTCATGGGAACTCGAGCTGCGTCAAAGCGCTTAGGGGAATGCTATACCAACGCCAACTCAGTGACACCGGCCGTAGGAGTGTCGCAGCTCGCTACGAGCACCCTCGTTCCCGAAGCGGAGAGAGGTCAAAATGATAAACCTCATGCATGTGTTCGGTGAGGACCAGCCAGCCGGAGCACAGACATCTGCCAAGGAAACCCCGAAAGGAAGCCTTGGAAACAGCCACGCCCCGAGTAGAGGTGGCCTGGACGCTCAGAAGAGACAGCCCAGCCGACTCCAGGCGAGAAAGATAGCCTCAGCTATCCACCTACCCAGTTAGAGGCCTGGACCCACTCGAGGATCCCTGAAGAACAGCTGGTCGGTCCCATGCCACAGGAGAGACCTGGCGGACATAGAACCCAGTGCACATACTGGGATGACCTTGTTCTTAATGCCTGGCCATGATCACCAAGGGGGGAGAGGACAGAACCTCGAGCCACGGAGGAAACCAGAACAGAGGGCGAGTCCCTCGGAGGTATGAGGTAAGCAGAGCAGCCACATAAACCTCAAGGGAGAAGAAGCCCTGAGCAACACTGTCCCGCAGGAAGCAGCCGAAAGAAGTACACGGTTTCCTCTTGGTGGAGCCTCTGGAGAGGAGAGCAGTCTTGGCAACCTCGGTTGCAATACCAGCACAATACACCAGGCCCCTTCAGGGACCGAGCGCATCCGCTCCAGAACTCCTGGGAGCAGGGCGAAAGGGTAAAAATACAGACGTAACCTCGGCCACCTGCCTGCCTCGACAGGACGCCTACTCCCACTAAACGATCCGTCAGCAGCGGAGACCTAGGGGAATCGCCACACTCGGTGTCAGGACTTCTGCTCATAGCCAACTAGCAGAGGGGGCGGTCCTTGGATCCAGCCCCATGCCCACGGGATGAGCTTGAGAGCGTTGGCCCGACCCTCCGGTTTTTAGGGAAGGGTAGTGGTTAAGGACGCTCTGCTTGTGTGGAGTGACCCCTCAGGATCACTCCCCACCCGTAAAGGATGCTTCCGTCATGACACGGGGCTCCGATATGAGTCCTAGAACCAAAGTCCCTACACTATAGAAGGTGCATAGCATGCCCCATGACCTTGATAGTGTGGAAATGGGTCACTCCTCGGAGAAAACTAGCAGTGCTAGCAGTGGGTGCTTGGCCTATTACAAGCTCTAATGGCTGAAGAAAGGGAAAGTGCGCAACGGGGGACCGTGCTAGCACTAACTGCCCAGAGGAGCCACTCCTCTATACTCTGCCTCAACCCCCAACCTTAGGAGAGCAGCAACGACACCTCAATGTCGAACCGCTAACCCGGTTACTGGGGAGACCAGTGGCCAGGGAGTTCTTAGAATGCACTGCGTCCAAGTAAAAAGTGACAGAGCTAGGCCGAGAGGAAGCTCCAAACAGGTACGCCTTCCCCCTGAGACGAACCTTCGGAGCTTTGTGGATGGAGAGTTGTGGGAGAGCACATCTTCCGGCCGCACCAGCTCTCATCCATATGGAACAAAGAAGAGACGGCTGTACAGCCAGAACCTCTAACCGACAGGGGAACATTCGCATGCCCCATACTTCAGGTTTTTAGATTGTGCTTACTATTCCACGACCCGAGCCTGCTCGGGGTCTACCACAGTGAGTAGGAACCCTGAGAGTATCCTGATAATACTATGCGCAGGACCCCATGAGAGATATCTGCAGGCATCGTAACACAGCGAGAAACTCATGAAGGGAACCAGTACCCCCCAAGGCTGGTCTCTGGTCTCTGGTCCTTGAAGAGCATTCACCACAGGGCCCGGTTTCTAGGGGAATGCCTTGGTTGAAGGCTCTTGAACCCTCCTTGGAGGGGGCGACTCCACCAGAACCGCACCGCTCTGTACGGGAGCTGGGGAAGACCGCCTCTGTGAGGTCTGGCGCGCTCTGCACCAGTACCTCAAGCCCTAAGCCTTTTCAGCGAATAGGACTGTGTGCGAGGGGGGCGTGGTCAGCGGGGTTTGCAGCGGGAGAGGGAGTGGAGAAACGAGCGCGGCGTAAGTGGGTCAAGTACAAATAACAAACACCTGTGTCTTGTTACAGTAACTGGCGGGAAGAGACAGGATATAAGCGGCCAGGAAGTGGAGGAGGAGAGAGAACGACTGAGACTCGGGTGCACGGCGCGTGGCGCATTCACAAAGCACGGGAAAAACTGCAGAGAGAGACTGAGAGAGACGGAGAGACTGAGAGATATTGAGCGAGATTGAGCGCAGAGTGCATAGCGCGGAGCGAGCACGGAACGAGCGCGCCGCCTGTTTTGTTTTGGTTTCACTTTCATTTGAATAAAAGTTACACGAGTCTCAGCTAAGCCGATCCTGCCTCTTCCTTCCTGCATGAACCAACCACGCTACAAGGACGCTCCTCAGATACGTCCTGGTGAGCAGGCTGAACTCACGAGTGTAGGCCCTACCCCCCGGATTATTTTGGGGGAAGATGAGCAACAACACTCTTGTGTGCAGCCCTAAGAGAGGAGCTCTGAGGCTGCGGCTGGCACGCAGCCTCATAATGAGGGCAGTAGTTTCCTGGACAACGCCTGCTGCGACAGCCTCCAAAGCCTCTCCGCGACAGATCCTCAGACCTAGCCGCCACAAAAGCCCCAGAGGTGAAAGAGGGGCGCCCAGGAGGACATACTTATGTCTCTAGTTTCATGGCTAGGAAAGCCACAGAGCCACTTAGTTTGAGCAGCCAGAGGCCATCTCACTAGCGGCCCGGAGAGAGAGCTCCGCCCTCGCCGAGGTCCCCGAGCAGTTCCGGTAGGTGAGGTAGGGTGGAGCCCATCTCAACCTCCGTTGACGGATCCGACGCGGATCCCAGCGGATCCATGTGTTAGCATATTAAGTTTTGCCACACTACTTTTTGTTAATTTGTACAAAATCAAATGGTTATATAAATTATAAACAGATTATATAAATGTGAATATAAACATAGTGTTCATATATATTTTATATTCATGTTTGTAATTTTTACGTGGAAAAATAATTAAGAACAATCACAAAAGTTACGAAAACTGTTTTCTGGAGTTCTTTTCTTAAGATGTACGCTATCTGTTAAGCCTTTCCTCAAGCTGTGCAATTGGTCAGAACAGAATAGAGAGGCTTAATAACTGTCAGCTTGAATGGTCTTGGAACATGACCTGGAGATAAAGTTAATAATATTGAGAAGAGGCTCTTCTGCTACAGGTAACAAATGTTTCATTAATTTAGTTGGTATTGGATCTAATAAGCATGTTGTTTGCTCAGATGAAATAAGTTTATCTCAACCTGCCTATCGTTGTAAATCACTGCAGCTGCTCTTGATGCTAAAAATGACTGAGGCTGAATCATAAAACACTGTCAAAGTTGTACATTTATAATTGTGTTTCTGACACTTTAAAAAAAAATCGTAAAAGAAATCAGAAAGTCATTATTACTAAAATGTAATGGAATATTTAGTTCAGGCAATGACTGTTTAATTGTGAATCTAAACACTATAAACGTTAGGTTGTTTTAGTTATTTTATATGGGTCCCTGACTGCTTTTAGGGCCTTTTTATAAAGGGAAATGCAATCTTTCCACGTTATTCTAAAGCCCTCTAAATGAGTTTGTCTCCATTTGCAATGTAGATTACGAATGTCTCTCTTGATAGCGTGAGTAATACTGTTGCACCATGGTGCAGTAATTTTCTCTCTAACCTTTTTTAATCTGATAGAACCAACAGTTTCTCATAAACTAGAGGAAATGGTGCACTCTAAAACTTTATTGAATATTTCATTCTGTATTGAATTACAGATGTCGCCTATCCAGAGAGTTTTGTTAAGTCACCTCTTTGTGTGTGCATGAGCTGACGAAGGCCATGCAAAAGCTAATGTTGTAATTTCACAGACCAGCAGGATTTTTCAGTGAATTTGTTTTGTGTGAAGGAGAAAGATGCAGATGTATTTTTTCCCACCCAATCAACAAAGTAATGTCACTGCAATTTGCTAAATATAAAACTGCGACAAAGCTCAGATTGCATTTACCCTAGAGGTGAATCTGACCTCCTCTGTATCTCTTGCTTCTGACTGTAATTTGTTTTTAATGAGGAAAAAGGTTATTGTTTTCATATGACATGGTCTGAGCGAGATTATTTCTGGCTTTTTTTCCTTTCTT
Source organism: Rhodeus uyekii (assembly GCA_037043235.1). Lineage (NCBI taxonomy): Eukaryota > Metazoa > Chordata > Actinopteri > Cypriniformes > Acheilognathidae > Rhodeus > Rhodeus uyekii. Next base: position 1,281,795 of record JAWRVZ010000045.1, read on the forward strand.
TTCAACAATCTGCAGTTGCTAATGTTGGAAAGAGCCATTCTGAGTAAGTTCTTCACATGAATGCGCAAAGCTCATCTTCATATTTGCTACTGCTGAACTTCTCTGTGACCTTCTCTGTGGATCTTTCACGCAAAAGACATGTTTACAAACCTTCTAATCAAAAGTCGAAGGAATTTATACGCCTGCATGAAAATCCATAAATTGCTGACTTCAAAGATCAAGCATGTTTTCTCTGTGGAGTATGGCTACATTTTCTATATGTTTCTCTCTTTCTCTCCCTCCTCAACTTCCAACAGTTTTGTTGTTAAATGAGAGTAACTGGAGTTATTCCAGAGCCATAAACCTCTGTCTGTAAATTTCTCTCAGATATAAATCTGATGTGATTTAGATTGATGAAGTTTTCTTCAATGAGGGGCTGCTCATTATTGGCAGTCTATCAAAACCTTATTTTTGGATTGCTGAGCGTAGCGATTTTACCCAAACCCTTGCATTCTTAACAGTCTGACCTTTATTTTATTATTTATTCTTTTATCTGTATTCAGCCTTATTTTTATTTATTTTATTTTTTCACAACCTCACTCCCTGCTTGTTTCTTTTTTTTAATTTAATTATCAAAAAAATAGAAATGGACAAATTGTATTCACTTTAGCATCAAACTTTGAAGTCAGTAAGATATATATGTATGTAGTTATGGCCAAAAGGGATGTCTTGAAGGAACGTATTTTTAATGACCCTATAAGTTTGATTAATCCATCAAATTATGAGAAACATATTTTAATCAAAACAAACCTGGATTTTATTGTACAAATTATGTGGCAAAAAAACTATTGTGACAGTTATTTTGTCACACTCACAAAACAAAAACCGAAAAAAAGAAGCTCCCTGGAAAAGCATAAATTAAATACAACAAAATCATTGTCAGTTGTTAATATTTCTTTGGTTTCCTCTTGTTTTTGATTGCATTCATCATTTCTACATATGATAGCCTTTTGTCTACAAAAATGTGACATGTTTTATTACATTCATTACATCCAAGCACTACTACATTATACACATACTTAATCTTTAACAATGTTTTAATAATAGGATAAAACGGGGTTACAATCTCATAGTGTATGTCAGAGGTAGGTGATGTCATGCACTAGTAAACTATAACAGCATGCCAAATGGCAGCAATGGTCGTTGACAGGCATGCAGGAGTTGTGACAGAGAGACACAGCCTCTCGTTCCCTCTTCAGGGAACCAAGGCTGCAGTCATAACCAAGACCTTCCTGTTCAAGGGAACTTGCACTGCTTCAAACATACTTTAGGAACTTCAATACCTACGCTGCTGCAATGACCAGGGCCTGTTGGTTGAAACATAGATCACTACATTAACACCAGGATTCCCAGGACGGTGTTAAGGACAACTGATAGAACCTGACAAAAGTGTGGGGAGAGGACCAACCAGTTGCAATCCAGACGTCTGACAGAGAAACTCTTGACGCGAGCCCTAGAGGCAATATTCCTCCTTGTTGAGTGAGCTCAGACTGCCAAAGGAGAAACCAATCTGGCTGACTCACAAGCAAGACATATAGCCTCAACTATCCACTTGCTCTTGCTCCTGGTCCTGATCTTACATGGGCGAGGACAAAAAGCCATACAGTACTATGAAGTGGGCCATATTAGTGGGAACATAACCTGATCTAGGATGAAGGAAGACCTTCACCATTCCAGGAGTAAATTCCAAGCATGAGGGTGAAAACTCATACACTTCAAAAGAAGTGATAGCCAGAGGGAAAAACATTTTTCAAAGTCAGAAACTTTGACTGGATCCTCAGTTGGCTCAAAGGGCATCCGGGATAGGTCTTGAAGCACCAAGGCCAAATCCCAAACCAGTACCCCTTTGCATACTGTAGGCCTCAGCCTTGGCCTGCCACAAAGAAACGTGTAAATAGTGGGTCTCTCCCCAAAGACATTCCACCAAAAGGGATGTGGTAAGCAGCTATGGCCACCATGCAGCTTTAAAGTGGACTGGAATAACCCAAGGTAAATTGTTCTTGCAGGAGTTCCAGCACTCTACCAAGCTAACCGAGTCCAGCTTGTGACTACTGTACCAAGAAAAACTTTTCCACAAACTAAACTTCAAGGTGTACGGTTTCCTCTTGGAGGGAAGGGAGGGAGGAATCTCTCGATGAGACCCGTCAAGGAGAGCCACTCGATCTGTTATCCATATTCTGCCTGATCAACGCGGGGCAATCAGATTGAGATGGAACTTGTCCTGGCAAACTCTCTCCAGATCTCCAGGGAGATCAGGGAAAACAAAAAGACAAATCCTTTGCCATGTCTGAACCATATAATCCAGTCCGAGTTGAACTGGGTGCGTAAGGAAGAACCAGAGTGGACAGTGAGACGTCTTTCAAGATGCAAACAGATCCACTTGTGCCTGACCAAATTTCTCCAATAACTCTATTCCACTTCAGGATAGAGCCTTTATTTCCCTCAGCCCCTGCCTTGAAAGGATGTCTGTACATACATTTTTGGACCCCTGGGATGTAGGCTGCTCTGATTGAGGACAGCTTTCCATAGGACAAAAAGAGGGTCGGGTGCGTTAGTTAGCAAGTGGACACAAATGCACAAACCATTTCTAGGTGATTCAAGCACTGATGTGCCCTCAACAGGCCTTGCACAGAGCAATCCCATAGGATTGCTTCCCACCCCATGAGGAGAGAATCTATCGCTAGAATGGGTTCTTGGGATATATTCTAGGATTTCTTTCACATAACATCGCCGTGTGAACTTGAACATGCAAAATGGGTTGCCCCTTGGGTAACCCCCCCCTAGATTTGAGCCTTATATACAGAAGGCCAATGGTATGACAGTGGACACTGCTGCCATAAAGCCCAACTTGAAGTGACCGCTCTGTGACCCTCCTTGGAGGGGGCAAGCTTCCCAGTGCCACTACATTTCCGGGCGGGTGCTGAAACAAAGATTTGCCAGGTACCACTGCGCCCTGAAGCACAAGATGGCAGAACAGTCACCTAAGAGCATGGAAGGGAGGCGGTCACCATATAATGAAGAGTCAAATACTTCCCATCAGAAGGGGCTGCCTGAGAGGTCTGGCGCTCTGGGCATCACAAACTAAACAAAAAAAATCAACATTTAACTAGAATGTTATGGACTCTGACCTTAAGCTCGACAGTCAGATCAGGGCTGTGGTTAGGTCGAGTTTTTTCCAATTAAGACAGTTGGCCAAAATAAAGCCGTTTCTTCAAAGGCAACATTTTGAGACAGTGATGCACGCCTTTGTTACTACCCGGCTGGATTAATGTAATGCTCTGTATGTGGGGGTCAGTGGGTCTTCTGTTGCCCGTCTGCAATTAGTCCAGAACGCTGCAGCTCGTCTAGTTACGGGAGCTCGTAAACATGAGCATGTTTCCCCCATTTTAGCCTCCTTACACTGGCTGCCAGTACAGTTCAGGATTCATTTTAAAATTCTTTTATTTGTTTTTAAATCTCTAAATGGTCTTGCCCCACCATATATTTCTGAGCTCCTTGTTCCATACACACCCACCCGTTCTCTCAGGTCAGCTGATCAACTGCTCCTGAAAGTGCCCAAAACAAGGCGAAAACTAAGAGGGGATCGTGCTTTTGCGGCGGCAGCACCAAAAATGTGGAATGACCTGCCACTGCACATTAGACAGGCCACTTCAATGTCTCATTTTAAATCTCTTCTAAAAGCTCACCTTTTTACATTGGCTTTTAACACTTGTTGAAGTTGACATTTTGTGATTTTAGTTTTTTATGTATTTTGTTTTTATTATTTTTATTTCTTCTGTACAGCACTTTGGTCTACTTCGGTAGTTTTTACAGTGCTTTATAAATAAAGTTTGTTGTTGTTGTTGTTGTTGTTGTTATCTGGGATGCAGTTGTGTGTGTAGATCAAGTCAAGTTGGATTTGAGATCAAATGAGGCTAGGAGAGAAAGGAAGTCTGTAGAGCAAGGCTTTTCCACATGAATGTGGAAGTCACCAAAGACGACAAGCGTGTCAAGCGTGTAAGGGACATATCCATCTCCTTTCTCTCTGAGATTGCTGTGTCCTGAAGAACACAAGGTGGTGGATTAGCAGAAAAGTTCCCTGAGAGACCAGAGGGGAGATAAGTACCGTAATAATGATATTTTTTTAATATATGTGAGGAGCTCGCTTTGTGTTTTGGGGATGTTTCCGCTCCTCACGAGACCTGAGAGAGGAAGGAATGGAATACTGCAATGAAGGCTGTCTGTTTGGTGGCTTCCTAAAACAATTTTCTTTTCCTCCATTTTTGGTAACGTTTGGGTCTCCTAACGTGTTCTGTATGGTCCACTAATGAGGAAAATGTGATTATGCACTGTAAACATTTATAGGCTAGTTTCTTCCACAACCTCGGTGTGGAGATTGGATAAAAGGATGGTCTAATGGGACATTTTACAGATGTGAGGGCAGGAATGCTCACTTTTATTTATGGGCTCAGCATCTTGCTTCTCAGGCCACGTCCACACGATGCCGGCGCGTTCCTTATCCGATCTTTTTTTTCCTCGTTCAAAAATAAAAAAATCAGCGTCCACACGATGCCACTAAAACCGACTGAATCCGCTGTAGTTTATATGCCAGACCAGTATGGGGCGCTGTAATTCTACCACAGATAATACACTATACACAGAGAAGAAGACTGTGAGCATACGCATTGTTGTTGCTGTTCAGTGTTGCCAGATTGATATTTACCTTTTTGTCACGTCCGACCGGGAAAACATGCCTTTTAGCTGGTTGATAAAATTTGGGATGGTTTTTGATGCATAAAATCGCTCAACATTTTTCATTATTTATAAGAGTACGCACTTTGGGCTGGTATTTTTTTTAAATTGGAGGGGTTTAAGCTGTAGCTGCGCTGGAATCTTCAGTCCAATCTGGCAACACTGTTGCTGTTACTGTGATGCAGCCGACACGTGATGTGATGACATCATCGGTAAACAAAAAATATACGGATTGGCCGTCCACACGAGTCCGCAAGGGTGTCGGATTCAGATCTATCCACTTTAGGACCCGGTATAAAAAGTGAGCTGATTCAGTCTCCCAAATCGCCGGATGCGTGTGGACGAAACGCCAATCCGATAAGAAATGTATGCGGATGCAGTGATCCGCGTCTCCGTGTGGACGGGGCCTCAGTTGGTCAGTCTTATGTTTTAACTGGCAAGCGCGAGTCACAACTTCTACCAGCTCCTTCAAGGTCGAATGAAGTGGCAATCCATAATCTTTGTGCCAGCAGTGCCAGCAACGTCCTTGGAGATTGATAACTGTAGCAACGGCATCTCCCTGACGAGCATACTTCTGAATGAGGGAAAAAAGTAATGGATCTGGCAGATGAGGGCAGGAATAACAGAGACCCTTGAGCTCTAACTGTGTGTGCTCTGCTCCCAAATAAACAACACATAGATCTGTGTGTATCCCCAATTTAATGTAACACCAATACCAAATAGACAGACATTTCATGTATAACGGTTACTGAAGACACATAAGCCGCCATTTGGCATGCTTTTATAGTTTCCTGGCTTATGATGTCACCCGTCTCTGATATCCATTCAGACTATTGGTTAGATTTCACACATGCACAGTCATGCTAAGAGTTCCCAAAGCGACCTTGCTGCAATGTGAGTTCTCTTGAGGGAACTATTGCTTTAATTAGCTTGAGCAAAACTCAATCATTAAGAAGACCTTAGTCTCAAAATATGTTCAGTAGCTAATTTTAGCCGTTCTTATTTGCTACTAAAATCTACAACATAAAAAAAAACAATACACAACAAAAAATTCAGCTCAGAACCTACTTTGCCTTGCTATTTGCGATCGTGTCAAGGATCAGCCAAATTTACATGTGCATCTTGAAAAGCTGATTTTTGGGGAAATTTTTGTGCCTGTGACAAGCAGGGTGGCCCCGTGGGCCATGGGAATAGCATGAGTCCGGTGGCGTGAGTGATAATGAATTCCAGCTGCATGCCCCACCGGCCGAAGCAGAAGCATAAAAGGAAACGACAGTGAAGGACGAGAGAGGACCAGGACTGCATTTGCATTGTGTTTTGTGGGGCTGCAGTTGTCCTACTACTACTACTCATCCTACTTTTTTGTTTGGTAATTTGTGAATTAAAGTTTATTGAATGTTCGGTGGTTCCCGCCTCCTCCTTCCCTGAGCTTTATACATTTTAGAATCCCAACTTGTGGTTTAGAGGAAAATAAATGTCAAAGTAGTCTTTTACCCCGTGAAGGCTTTAGTCCTGTGGGACCATATTTGTCAACAAGGTGAAGATACATTTTCATTGGTCCGACATCAATTTTGGCCAGTACGGTATACATCTATCTACTTTATATAGAGTTCTATAGACTGATTCCTAACAGAAAACTCACAGAAAGCCGTGATATGAGCTTGCTTTAGATTCCGTTGTTTTTATAAGAGAAGTCATCTATCAAGGTTTTGACATTATCATCTGTAAGCACTTTCTAATAACACAGCTCCTTTCATTTCTCAACCAGTCAGCAGCTTCAACATCTGTTCCTGAATTCTCTTCAATTCCAACACATTTTCCAAAACAAAAAGAAAATAGAAAATGAACGAATGGACTTGCTTCCTTCGCAGAATCGTTTAGAGGTTATTGCTGACAAAGCATTCTGTTATCAATCGGTATTGCTTTGGCAGTCATTAGTGGCCTCAGACCTGTTTCATAGTCATTGAGCTGATGAAGAGTTAACAAAAGCTTTTGCAGCATTTTTCGACTGAGTATTTCTGTAGTTAATATTGTCTCCTGTTCTCGACACATGGGCTGGGTCTTCTTGATTTCTTTTCCTATGAATGATGTCTTAGAAACCGACCACAGGACATTTTTTAATACTTCTTATTTTGAGTGTCCAAATAATTTACTGAATTAACTGTAATTCCTGTTGGAGTGCAATTCATTAATTGCGTTTTTAGATTATTGTTTTTTATTGTTTTACTCTTTAAGCTTTTTAACAAGACATTTTTCATTTGAATTGTACTTGTCTCATTTATTTTCACAGCTTGTTCAGTCGGTCCCATGGTTAAGATGGAGTGCTTGGATTTCATACTGCTAATAATAAAAGATCATGTGAGCACTGGTAGTTTGATATTAAAAAGTGTAAGGGACTTTGTGACATGTCGTGTGTGTGTGTGTGTGTGTGTGTGTGTGTGTGTGTGTGTGTGTGTGTGTGTGTGTGACATTAAGCTATTAAGCTCACAATTAAATAAAAATGTAAAATTATAAAATTATAATAAAAATGTGTTTGAAAGAAAAAGAGTTGAAAGGAATGTTCAAAAGAAATATGGGGTTAAATGACTCAATGAGTGCTAATTAAATTAATAATTCACGTATTTGTCAGGAGTTCAATATGAAACAATTCTATTTTTGAAAATAATTGACTTTTATTCAAAAGTTTACGTTTAAGGTTCAGACCTCCAGTTTGCCTTGTACAATGAAGTATGTGCCTATGTGTCTTTTGTCCTGTGGTACCTCCCAATCATACTGTCTCCTTCAGATGGATCACTTATTTTATAGCTTTACCCATTTGTCTCTTTACATAAAAGCATCTTCTAAATACATAAATGTAAATGTAATTGGATTGTGGTTTAGCTGAATGGCCTTTGTCAGTGGTGCTGATCAGTCTAATTTTTTTGCATAAAAGTATTAGTGCTGTCCATGATTCTGAACAATGCATGACAGCAATATGGAAGGAAATGGCATGCTGTTTCTTCCAACCATTTCTTCCATTCACTCATTTCAGAATCTGACATCAAAGAAAATACTTTAATTCAGTAGATATGTGAAAGTGCCTTTATATTATAGGGTACACTGTTGGAAACATACTACAGATGGATGGAGCATTCAGGAAAGGAGGGCTTTTAGTGTTAAATATGAAGCTCTCTCAATGGCTTTCATCAGCTTTAATGACGCAGTAAGATCCTGTTATAAGGTCCTTTTCATACTAATAAAATAGAGGATGATCATACGTTTTACTTGTTTCACATTTATTTAGCATTTGTATTTGTATTTCTTGTTTGCTTATTGTTCTTAATATCTAAGCTACTAAGCTATTAGAGGAAATTCTACCAGATAGTTTGCTTGTACAGAGAATACTTTTTTTAAATCTTAAATTTAAAATCTCTTTTTTGATAAAATACAGTTCCCTCGCACCGTGTCAGTTGACACTATGAGAAAGCTCTGCTTGATTTTTCTTGACATGAAATCGAACCAAGGGGGTAAAAGGACACCAGAGGTGGGTGACTTAATGAACCAGGAAAGTATAAAAGGCATGCCAAACAAAGCAGGCAGCTTTTGTGTCTGCAATAGCGCTATGTGTGAATCGTTTGTCTTATTTTGTTTTGTTTGACTGCCATCTGAGAAAGAAAAGCAAATTGGCGAGCAAGCTGTATTTTAGATTGTGTGTTTCTCCCTATATCACATTGGGGATACACACAATCTTTGTGTTGTTTGTTTGGGAGCAGAGGATGCAGAGTTAGCGCTCAAGGGCACTGTCTGTGTGTGGTGTCTAATTACAAATGCTCTGCTCCCCCCTGGTACTTGTCGAGAGGGACTTTGGTCCTGCTCTTGACAAGGCACGGTGGTGATCTGGGTCTTGGAGGTCACAAATGGATTTGTCAGGGGGGTTTAAATCATTCTTTCTATTTTCTTGTTCGGACGCATACTTGTCGGATTCTTACACCCAGGGGAGCAGCAGTTATTCAGCTCCAAGGAGTTAGATGTTGCTGGCACTGAGGCTGAAGATTGCAACTTCATTCATCCAACCGTTAATACGCTTCTGGAAGTTGTGACTAGTGCTTGCCAGTTCTAGTCTAACCAGGTCTAGCCAAGTGAGAAGGAAGATGCTCAGCTCATAAACAAAAGTGTTTGAATATTTCTGCCCTCATAAGCGCAAATCTTCCAATCAAATAATATTTTTTTCCCCAATATTCAAACTGAGGTAGAACGTTTGTGGAAGGAACTGGCCTCTTGCAGAGTTTACAGTGTAAAATAACTTCCCTCGTTAGTAGACCATAAGGAGCACCTTTAGGATACCTGAGGCTAGAGTGATTGTCTTTTCATTACCATAAATAATAAGGAAAAGAAAATGGCTTCAGGAAGCCACCAATCAGACAGCAGCATTCCAATATCCCTTCCCTGCCTCTCTAGTCTCATGGGGGGATGCTGAGCGGGAGCAGACCCAAAACATTAAGCGGATTGGCCACTTGAGATATGCTAGAGACCATACTTGAGATTTTAGTTAGTTTCATAATTTCAGCCAAAGTCTTCTCGGGGTAAAACCGATATTAACAGAACGTCATTATCCTAGTTGAGAGCAGCTGACTTCTGAGTGCAGACCCCTCTGGGGGGAAATGGTTAACACCTCATTATAAGGGCCGTTCACTGACCCATTTGGCGTTCACTTTGTGTTCTTTTAGGTGCAGTGGTCTCCAGCAAGTCTTTATCTCTGTTTCTGCCAGGAAACATAGTGACACAGGGATGCTCACGCCTTTGAAGAGGTTCTCAGAGCAATCAGTTCAGCTGTTCCCTTTGTTACTTCGGGGCACTGGTAGATCGAAGATTACTAGAGACCACAGTAATTTTCTTAGCCACTGGGAAGTGGTCAACAACTCATCACACAGTGCCCTTTTCCCCCTCCCCATTTGGCCAACTCTGCCACATCAAAAGAAAAGTCTGATTCAGGTTACAGCAGCCCATTTTGGATCTCCACCACCTGAAAAAAACTCTGTCATGCTGCTCAGATTAAAAACATCACCTGTGAGCCAATGGTCCTGATTCTAACTGAGGACCGGAGACACAAAATGAGGAGCGACGACAGTGAAAGACGAGAGAGGACCAGGCCTGGATTTATGTTGTGTACTGTCTCCCTCACGGAAGACTGCCGCCATTACTTTCATTCTCAATCATGTCACTAGCTCTCATGACACTTTCATGGTCCCTTGACCCCGCCTTGCTCGCCACAACCACTTATCTAGATGTGGTATGGGATTCAGTCACGATGCGTATCTGTCCCAGGCATTCATCGAATCAATCCTATCAGCCATAAACAACTATAGCTAGGCCAGTCACTCACTGTGGAAACAGTTCCAGAAGTTGTTGGGTCTGATGGCAGATGTGTCCAACAGCATACATTTTGGTCTGCTGTACATGAGGCCCCTACACTAGTGGCTTAGGACCAGGTTTTTTACCCCGAGGGGCAACCGTTTTCGCAAGATTTCCAGAGTCACTGATGAGCAAAACATCAGGGGGGTTTGCGTTCACGTCCACTCTGCAGACTGGTGTGCCAAATCCTTCTGTAGTCCCAAGGGAAGCTGCTCTCACTCAGGCTAGCTTAAATTCCTGGAGCCCAAAATTAGGGAGCAGGAACTGAGGCCTGGGAAATGGAGCAGAGGTGGAGGTGGAGCAGATATGTAGGGTTTTCAGCCAGGCTCAAGTAGATCTGTTTGTATTTCGAGGGGCATCTCACTGCCTACAATGGTTCTCCCTCACCCCTCCAATTACTCTTGGACTGGATGCTGTGGTTCAGGTGTGGCTGAGGCTACACCTGTATGCTTTTCCCCCAATCGCTCTGATCCTGGGAATTCATTGAGACAGGATCCATCTCACCAGGGGAACCTGCTTAGTGGGAACCTTCTGTACGGCTGATTGTTTCAGACGGACCATTTTGCCTGCTGCACTGCTGCTGTTTCCTGTTTGCTCGAGTGGATTGCGTTTGTTTGCGTCATATAAACTTGTTTTTATTTTAGATTTTAAACTCGACGTTCGTTCTTATTGCCAAATACAATACAAAACTAGATTATTTAATAAACTGTAATCATTAGCTTTAATCTTAGTCGCTAAACGCGTTAGCATTGTGCTATCGCGCTAATGCGTTAGCATTTTGCATACTGCGCTTTCTCGCTCGCCCCATTTTCACGAGTTCATCAAACAACTGGTGAATTGGATCAACACACACGGTGAGTCATGTCATCTCCTATAATCCTTACATGCACTTCCTGCTTCATGCATACTATTTATGTCTCTGTCAGCAGCCAGGGCTTCACATGTGATACATTTAGGGACATAGTCAGGCTGACAGAGAAGATTTCAGAATTAGAGACATGCATCCAAACTTTAATCGAGGATAGTAAGAATGCAAGGGCTTTAGATACTGCTTTGGATGCGACTAGCTTAGCAAACCCTGTACATTGTTCGGTTCTGGCTTTAGAGCCCGTGCAGCAGGGCAACTGGGTGACTGTGAGACGGCATAATCGTGGGTCAAAAAACCACTGTTCCATTCCGATCAGAACATCAAACAGGTTCTCCCCACTCAGTGACGCACCCACTGAGAAACCTGTTGAAAGTGCCCTTGTGATTGGCGATTCTATTACTCGGAATGTGAAAATAGAGACTCCAGCCACCATAGTCACATGTTTGCCGGGAGCCAGAGCGCCTGACGTCAAAGCAAATTTAAAAGTGCTGGCCAAGGCTAATCGTAAATATTCTAAGATTGTTATTCACGTCGGTGCTAATGATGTCCGACTTCGCCAGTCGGAGATCACTAAAACTAATATTAAAGAGGTGCGTGAACTCGCAAGTACGATGTCAGGCAATGTAATTTGCTCTGGCCCTCTTCCTATGCGCAGGAGTGATGAGATGCTTAGCAGATTATCCTCACTCAATTGCTGGATGTCTAAGTGGTGCCCGCAGAATAACATAGGGTTCATAGACAATTGGGAAAGTTTTTGGGGCAGACCTGACCTGTTGAAAAGAGATGGTATTCATCCCACCTGGGATGGTGCCGCTCTTCTCTCTAGTAATTTGGCACATAGTCTTAGAGCTAAACCTTGACTAACTGGGGTCCAGGTCAGGAAGCAGACAAACTGGCTAAACCGACCGTCTGCTAGCTGTCTCATGTCACAGAGGTCAGATAAATTACAACACATAGAGACTCTTTCACCTAGATATCATCCTATAGAGACTGTGTCTGTTCCCCGAATTGGCAAATACAAAAAATTCTCAAAACCGTTTAAGGGTAAAAATTTAATTGATTTACAAACAATTAAGAACGGATATAACACAAATGAAAAAATGATAAAGCTTGGGTTACTGAATATACGATCCCTTTCCTCAAAAGCACATTGTAAATGATATAATTACAGATCATGAACTAGATGTGCTGTGTTTGACAGAAACCTGGCTAAAACCAGACGATTACATTACTTTAAATGAGTCCACCCCTCAAGATTACTGTTATAAACATGAGCCTCGTCTGAAAGGTAAAGGAGGAGGTGTTGCTGTAATTTATAGTAACATGATCAGTACTGCTCAAAGATCTAATTTTAAATATAATTCTTTTGAAGTGATGGTCCTTAATGTAAAATTATCTAGTGCAAGTAATAATTCCTTTTTAACTTTTGTGTTGGCTATTCTATACAGGCCACCAGGGCACCATACAGACTTTATCAAAGAATTTGCTGATTTTCTCTCAGACAGTAATGTCTGCAGATAAAGTCATAATTGTCGGTGATTTTAATATCCATGTAGATAATGAAAAATACGCATTGGGATTGGCATTTAGAGACATCTTAAACTCTATTGGAGTTACACAACATGTATCAGGACCCACTCATTCTCGTAATCATACTTTAGATCTAATATTGTCGCATGGGATCAATGTTGATAATGTTCAAATTCTGCAGCAGAGCGATGACATCTCAGATCATTACTTAGTTGCGTGTAGATTACCATTAGCCAAAGTCGAAAAACTAACTCCCTGTTATAAATATAGTAGAACTATCACTCCTAACACAAAAGATAGCTGTATAAATAATCTTCCTGATCAGTTTGATATACTTAACAACCCAGATAGCCTAGAAGAACTTGATGTTGCAACAGAAACTATTAACTCTCTCTTTTCCAGCACTTTAGACACTGTTGCTCCGTTGTGCTTAAAGAAGATTAAAGAAAATAGTCCAACACCGTGGTACAATGAACACACACGGGCCCTCAAGAGAGCAGCCAGAAAAATGGAGCGGAGCAGGAAAAGCATTTCATGGAAAGACAGCTCTATTGCATTCAGAAAGGCCTTAAAATCAGCTAGATCTGCTTACTTTTCTACCCTCTTAGAAGAAAACAAATACAACCCTAGGTATTTATTTGATACAGTGACTAAACTAACAAGAAATAAAGCCTCAACCCCAGATGCTTTAAAACAGTACAGCAGTAATGACTTCATGGACTTCTTTAATTGCAAAATTCATAATATTAGAGAGAAAATTTTAACCATGCAACCGTCTACTACAATATCACAGAATACAGTAAATTTTTGTGTCCCTGAAGAAAAACTCAACTCCTTCATTGCTATTGGGGAGGAAGAATTATCTAAACTCGTTAAATCATCAAAATCAACAACATGTATGCTAGACCCAATACCAACTAAGCTACTGAAAGTGATGCTTCCAGAAATCATAGATCCTCTTCTTAATATTGTTAATTCATCTTTGTCATTAGGATACGTACCAAAAACCTTTAAACTAGTCGTAATTAAACCGCTTATTAAAAGTCCTACAGAATTAGTTAATTACAGGCCGATATCAAATCTACCTTTTTTGTCAAAAATTCTAGAAAAGGCAATATCTTCACAACTATGTTCCTTTCTAGAAAGAAACAGCATCTACGAGGATTTCCAGTCAGGATTTAGACCATATCATAGTACTGAGACTGCTCTCATTAGAGTTACAAATGATTTGCTTTTATCATCCGATCGTGGTTGTATCTGTCTGTTAGTGTTACTGGACCTTAGTGCTGCATTTGATACAATCGACCACAAAAACCTTCTAAATGGACTTGGAAAACTATGTTGGCATTAGCGGAGTTGCATTAGCCTGGTTCAAATCGTACTTATCTGACCGTTATCAGTTTGTAGCTGTAAATGAGGAGATTTCATATCGATCACGGGCTCAGTATGGAGTTCCTCAAGGTTCAGTACTAGGACCATTGCTTTTCACCCAATACATGCTTCCTTTGGGTGCAATTATTAGGAAGCATGGCATTAGCTTTCACTGTTACACTGATGATACTCAGCTCTATATTTCTTCTCATCCTGATGAAACGTACCAATTCACTAAATTAACAGAATGCATAACTGATATAAAAAAATTGGATGACTAATAACTTTCTACTGCTTAATTCTGAAAAAAACAGAGATTCTAATTATTAAACCAAAAAGTTCTGCACGTAATAATCTAGACTACTGCCTAACACTTGATGGCTGTTCTGTCAAGTCTTCGTCGTCAGTTAAAAACCTGGGTGTGCTCTTTGATACCAATCTTTCATTTGAAAGCCATGTTTCTAGCATCTGTAAAACGGCATTCTTCCATCTTAAAAATATATCTAAATTGCGACATATGCTCTCAAAGACAAATGCGGAAAAGTTAGTTCATGCGTTCATGAGTTCAAGGCTAGATTATTGTAATGCTTTACTAGGTGGTTGCCCTGCACGCTTAATAAACAAATTCCAGCTGGTCCAAAATGCAGCAGCTCGAGTTCTTACTAGAACCAGGAAGTATGAGCATATTACCCCAGTTCTGTCAAACCTGCACTGGCTTCCTATTAATCACGAATACATTTTAAAATCTTGCTAATGACTTACAAAGCATTAAATGGTTTAGCTCCACAGTACTTGAGCGATCTCCTAACATATTATAGTGCTTCACGTCTATTGCGATCCCAAAATACTGACCAGCTTATAATACCTAGAATATCAAAGTCAACTGCTGGCGGTTCAGCCAAACAAACTTTGTTTATAATATTTTCATGTGACCAATGTAAAGCTGCTTTGAAACAATCTGTATTAATTTTATTAATTTTTCACCCCAGCCCAGGACTGTAGAACTGTGGACTCTGCCTTTTAGGTTGTTGAGACCTCCATGAGAAAACTGATGAGCTAACAAATGGTCTATTGTTGCACAAGACACAAGTCAATTGTTTCATACAGAAACAAGTAATACATTCAAAACTGTAAATGGTCCATTTCTATTTGTGTACACTCATAATGACAACAAAACTTTGTGCTTTTGTACTGCTGAATATCTTTCTGAAATGTGCCACACAAATTTAACCATAAGAGAATACTTGTGTCACGATTCAATACGGGAAGGACTCAAGTGCAGGGGTGAAGGAGGATTTATTTAACAATAACTAAATAAACAAACATACAAAGAAATGCCCACGATGGGGAAAAAGGTAACATAATAACAAAACACTCAAGAAACATAACCAAACCGGAATATCGGGAACCAGGAGCAACATGCATGGAAGACATGGAAGAACTGGACTATTGGGGGTTCGTGAAGGCGCTTAATATGCCATTTATGAGGCCAACCCCTCAGGCGGTCCTGGCAGCTGGTCTTTTCAGCAAAGTAGCCACCGTCCCAGAGCCCGCTGCCGGCCCGGAGGCCGCCGTCCCCGAGCCCGCTCGTCGTCGTCGTAAGCGGAGGAGGAGGAGAGGGGCCTCCGCTGATCCGCCCGTTCTGGAGACTACCCCCAAGCTGCTCGCCCTGCTGGCGCCACCGAGACTGCTCGCCCTGCCGGCGCCACCGAGACTGCTCGCCCTGCCGGCGCCACCGAGACTGCTCGCCCTGCCCATCTTGCCGGGCGACCGTGAACCCTTGCTGCCCATCTTGCTGGCCGCCCCTGAACTCTTATGGCCGGACCCTCCGGTCCTGCCAGATCCGCCGAACCTGGCGGCCTTGCTAGAGCCCACCTGGCTCAACCCGCCAGAACTGCCGGCCCTACAGCAGCCCACCTGGCTCAACCCGCCGGCCCCGCCTGATCTGCCGGCCCTACAGGAGCCCACCTGGCTCAACCCGCCGGCCCCGCCTGACCCGCCGGACCCTATCTGGCTCACCCCGCTGGCACCACCCTGGTCTACTCTGTTTTTTTTTTGTTTTTTTTGGGACTTTTGTCATGATGTTGAGGACTGTTTATTTTGTTTGATCACCCCCGGACTCTGTTATTGACTTTCTTTTCCTTATTGAGATTTTTGTTGTTGCTCTTTTGGTTGGTCAGTTCTCCCTCCCTCCCTCCCTCCCTCCCCTGGTTTCATGTCAGTTTGGTTCCCTGTCTTTAATTCCTTGTTGTCTTGTGGTGCTGTTTCGTCTGGTGTTCATGTAGGGACGCCAGGTGGCGTCCCTTTAGAGGGGGGGTAGTTTCAGGGTTCTGTCACTTAAGTTTGGGTTTCTAGTGTGTTGCTTGACAGAGCTCTGACACTGCCCCTTTGTTGTGATTGTAAACCCCACCCATCTTGTTACCTTGTTTCCCTTGAATGTTGTCAGCTGTTCTCAGCTCGTTACCTTCCCTCATGTGATCCCTATATATATCCCAGTGTGTTTGCTGTCCTTTGTGGTTTCGTTGTCATTTTGTTGGATGTCTGTTCTGATCTGTTCCTAGTCCCTGGTTCCATGCTTCCATGTGGTTTGTTTGTTTGTTTGTTTGTTTAAGTGCTGTTTAGTTATGTTTTCCCCCTCGTGGGTTTTCTTTTGTGTGTTTGTTTTAGTTATTTGTTATTAAATCCTAATTTCCCTGCATCTTGAGTCCTCCCTCATTCATATCGTGACAACTTGCCACACAGACATGAGCGATATGTTTTGAAAGCTTGAAGAGTTTTAGATTAGATTCAACTTTATTGTCATTACACAAGTACAGGTAGAAAGCAACGAAATGCACTTTAGGTCTAACCAGAAGTGCAAAAGCAGCAAGTGAAGGATATTTACAATGGTTGCATAAGTGCAGGATATGGATATGTACAGAATATATATAGAGAAATGGTTATTACTATAACAGGATTTACAGGTAATATGTACAATGAATATCAATATACAGATGGTTATTACTATAAACAGGTGAATGTGTGCTATACATATAAATTACAGGTGACTCTTACTTTAAACAGCATTTACAGGGGAATATGTACTATAAATATAGTATACAGAATACTGAAATATTTCATATACATGTACAGCACTCAGTACTTAGTTGGGGCTTATTTTGCCTGAATTATTGCAGCAATGTGGCATAGCATGGAGTCGATCGGTCTGTGGCACTGCTCAGATGTTATGAAAGCCCAGATTGCTCAGATAGTGGCCTTCAGCTCTTCTGCACTGTTGGGCATGGCATATCACATCTTCCTCTTCATAATATCCAATAGATTTTCTAAGGGGTTAAGGTCAGGTGAGTTTGCTGGCCAGTTAAGAACAAGGATAACATAGTCCTTAAACCACGTTCTGGTTGCTTTGGCACTGTGTGCAGATACCAAGTCCTGTTGGAAAATGAAATTGGCATCTCCATAAAGTTAGTCAATAGCAGGAAGCATGAAGTGCTCTAAAACTTCCTGGTATACGGTTGCGTTTACCTTGGACATCAGAAAACACAGTTGACCAACACCAGCAGCTGACATGGTTCCCCAAACCATCACTGATTGTAGAAACTTTACACTGGAACTCAAGCAACGTGGATTGTGTGCTTCTCCTCTGTTCCTCACGACTCTGGGACCCTGATTTCCAAAGAAAATGCACAATTTACTTTTATCAGCGAACATAACTTTGGACCAGCAGCAGTCCAGTCCTTTGTGTCTTTAGCCCAGACGAGGCTCTTCTGACGCTGTCTACTGTTAAAGAGTAGCTTGATGCAAGGAATGCGACAGCTGAAACCCATGTCTTGCATACATCTGTGCGAAGTGGTTCTTGAAGAACCAACTCCAGTTGAAGTCCACTCTTTGTGAATCTGCCCGACATTTCACAATCCTCTCCAGGGTGCGGTTATCCCTACTGCTTGTACACTTTTTTTTCTACCGCATCTTTTCCTTCCCTTTGCCTCTCTGTTATGTGCTGTTAATGTGCTTGGACACAGAGCTCTGTGAAAAGACGGCCTCTTTTGCAATGACCTTTTGTCTTGGTCTCCTTGTGCAAGGTGAAAATGGTCGTCATTTGAATTACTGTCAAGTCAGCAGTTTTCCCCAAGTCAGCAGTTTTTGTAGCCTACAGATTGAGAGACCATTTAAAAGCCTTTGCAGGTGTTTTGAGTTAATTAGATGATTAGAGTGTGGCACCAGGTGTCTTCAATAATTAATATTTTCACAATATTCTAATTTTCTGAGATACTGAGTTTGGGATTTTCCTTATTTTTATAATCATCAAAATTAAAAGAAATACACATTTGAAATGTATAAGTCTCTGTGTGTGTAATGAATGAATATAATATATAAGTTTCACTTTTTTAATTGAATTAGTGAAATAAATCAACTTTTTGATGATAAAATCTAAAAATATTTATTTTCTCTAATATAAAGCACAGTAAGATTTGAACGAGTGACTAAATTCACTGTAACATGATGAATATTAGGAGTTGGGAGGTTTAGGGTTGGAAGTTGGTGCGTCCTATCCGACGAATATAAAGAATCCGCAGAGCCGTGGTGACGACGAGTGGGGGCAATGGTCGACTGTACAGTGACCTGTACAGTGACCTAGGTCTGCAGCGGGAGAAAGACGAGCGGTCACCACGGAAGCAGAGAACGCAAGGCTCACAAGTGCAACAGAGAATTGAAACGAAACCGGAAAGAAAGAGGCGTGATTCTCAGCACGCTGACCCTGCCTCCTTCTTTCCCTGTGACAAAAGAACATTACCACACTGCTGCCGAAATCCGTAAGAAAGAGGGAGAAAGAAGGAGCCAGGGTCAGCGTGCAGAGAATCATGGGCTCTTTTATTTCCTCACACTTGAACAAAAACAATAACCAAAACATGCGCATTTGGCGCTTACGCATTTGGCGCTTACGCAGGAAGTAAACAAAACAAACACAGTTCGACAATGATTTGCATGCAATTTTGAAACACAAATGCTGGCCTACAAGATCCAGTTCTCAAAAGTCTGGTTAACATATAGTCAATATGGGTTTTATTGCATTATTTCAGTGAATACATTTTTTTTTCACGAACCACACATTAATGCTATTTTCTAAAAGCTACAAATGTTTACATACGTGCTGCTCACATATTATTGTAGCACAGTTTGTGCTGAATACAGTGTAATCAGTCTTTATACAAAACAGAAATATACAAATGTCAGGGCATGTCAAAATGCCTTTCATCCTAGAAAACTCTGAAGACCTGAGAGGGTTATTGGTTGTTATGGAAAGAATGTGTCACAACAAACACTGTTGTATATGGGGCTGCGTTGCTACAGACCAATCAGAGTGCCTGTGATCCCCATTGAAAGCGTGTACAATGGGCATGCGAGTGACAGAACTGGACCTTGGAGTAGTGTAAGAACGTCGCCTAGTCCGATGAGTCCCATTTATTTTACATCATGTGGATGGCTGTGTATGTGTGCGCCGTTTACCTTGAGAAGTGATGGCACCAGCATGCACTGTGGGATGACTACAAGTCAAAGGAGGGATTGTGACGCACTAGGCATTTTCTGCAGGATAACACTAGGTCCGGCCATTCATGTGGATGTAATTTTGATATGTGCCACCTACCTAAGTATTGTTGCAGACCAGGTACACCCTTCAATGAAAATGATGTTCGCTGGTAGAAGTAAACTCCCTTGGCAGGATAATGCACACTGCAAACATTGTTCGAAATAAATGGTTTGAGGAATATGATGAAGAGTTCAAGCTGTTTGGAATCATCTTGGTTCCAGATACCCCATTAGGGGTATACATGTAGGTGGTCATAATATTTGTCTCTGAGGTGTCGATGGGGGCTTTTGCACCAGGTAGTTATAGGAACCTACTTATAGGAACTAGCCAGCCGGGTGGTTCCCCGAGTATCAAACGTTCCTCTTGGGTTATTTTCCTGGTTGCAATCGCACTGCCAGTAGCAACAGTAGCACTTAAGTGACATAAGGATGCTTGTTGTTGTGCTGTTGTTTATCTTTTAATGGTCCTGTCAAATATGTTATTACATACACTAGTCAGCAGCCATATCACCCTGTTGCCTAAGACTGGTTGCCCACTGAAGCTAAGCAGGGTTGAGCCTGGTTAGTACCTGGATGGGAGACCTCCTGGGAAAAACGTCTCGGGTTACTTATGTAACCCTGGTTCCCTGAGGGGAACGAGACGCTGTGTCGAAGCACTAGGGGAAATAGCCTTGCGTGAGTCACGTGAAGATCTATGCAACCAATGAGAAGCGAACGCGTGTGAATGCGTCACTGCCGGCCGCAGCCGGTGACGTCATGAGGAAGAGCATAAAGCGCGTCTGAAACCGGGGCGCGTCAGCCATGAATGCCTGAAGCGGGCCCGGATGCGCCCGGAGCTGAGGCCAAGACACAGCGTCTCGTTCCCCTCAGGGAACCAGGGTTACATAAGTAACCCGAGACGTTCCCTTTCAGGGAACTCGAGCTGTGTCGAAGCACTAGGGGAACGCTATGCCAACGCCACCTCAGCGAGGTCAGCATCCGGGTGTGTCCCAGCTCACTGAGAGAGCACCCTGGTTCCCGGGGCGGCATCGAGGTCTAGCTGGTAGAACCTCATGAATGTGTGCGGCGAGGACCAGCCAGCCGCAGCACAAACGTCAGGCAAGGAGACTCCGGAGAGGAGAGCCTTGGATGCCGCCATGCTCCTAGTGGAGTGGGCTCGGACCCTCAAAGGAGAAGCATGTCCGGCCGACTCATAAGCTAGACAGATAGCCTCGACTATCCACCTGCTCAGAGTTTGCTTGGAAGCTGGGGCACCCTCGGGGGCCCCAAAGCAAACGAACAGTTGGTCCGACTTACGCCACGTGGCAGTCTTGTGAACGTAAGCGTCCAGTGCTCGCACTGGACAGACCTTGTTCTTGTGCTCCTGCTCATGATCGTCAAATGGGGGAGGGCAGAAGGCCTGCAGCGTGACAGACCGAGCCACATTAGTGGGAACCTTGGGGACGTAGCCCGGCCTCGGGTGGAGGAAAGCTTTCGCCATCCCGGGCGCAAACTCAAGACATGATGGGGCCACTGAGAGGGCCTGAAGGTCCCCGACCCTCTTAAGCGAAGTGATAGCCAGCAAAAGAAGGGTTTTTAGCGAGAGGTACTTGATAGAGATACCCTCTAGAGGTTCAAAGGGTGGCTGGGACAAGCCTAGGAGTACCATGGACAAGTCCCAGGCAGGCACCCTGGTCTGTGCCGCAGGTCTCAGCCTTAATGTACCACGGAGGAAACGAGTGACTAGGGGGTCCCTGCCCAAGGACACCCCACCCAGAGGTACGTGGCAAGCCGCTATAGCAGCCACGTAGACCTTCAAGGTGGAGGGGGACAGCCCTGCCACAAATCTTTCTTGCAGGAACTCCAGTACTTTGCCAATTTGGCAGGTTACTGGGTTCAGCTGCCTTTCACTACACCAAGAAGTGAAGAGCTTCCACTTCAAGGCGTAGAGTTTCCTCGTGGAGGGAGCTCTGGACTGCAGGATGGTCTCAACAACCTCGGCTGAGAGACCGGCCTCTATGAGCTGGGCCCCCTCAGGGGCCAGACCCACAGTTTCAACGGCCCTGGTTGCGGGTGAAGAATGCAACCTTCCGCCTGGGACAGAAGGTCCCTCCTGATCGGGATCTCCCAGGGGACCCCGTCGAGGAGGGACACAAGGTCCGCGAACCATATTCTGGACGGCCAGTGGGGGGCCACTAGCGTGAGACGGACCTTGTCCCGGCGAACCTTGGCCAGAACTCCCGGGAGCAGAGCGATCGGGGGAAAAGCATACAGGCGTAACCTCGGCCATGCCTGCGTCACGGCATCCCGCCCCAGAGGCGCTGGATGTGTGAGTGAAAACCACAGAGGGCAATGGGAGTTTTCTACCGAGGCAAACAGGTCGACCTGTGCCTTTCCGAACCTTTCCCAAATTTGCTCCACCACCTCGGGGTGGAGTCGCCATTCCCCTGGTCTCGCCCCCTGTCTCGACAGGGCGTCTGCTCCCACATTCTGGACCCCCGGGATGTAAGCCGCCCGGATGGAGAGCAGCTTTCCCTGGGCCCAGAGGAGGATCTGTCGCGCCATCTTGTAAAGTGGTCGCGAACGCCGACCCCCCTGGTGATTGATATACGCAACCGCAGTCATGCTGTCGGTGAAAACAGTGACATGGTGGTCGCGAAGGTCCGGTAGGAACGCACGGAGTGCTTTGCGGATCGCCAGTAACTCTAACATGTTTATGTGCCAGGTTTGGTGCCGACTGTTCCATAGACCTTGTGAGGAGCGGTCTCTCAAGACCGCCCCCCAGCCCGAGAGGGAGGCATCTGTCGAGAGAGAGACTCTCCGAGCCAGAGCCCCTAGCACTGGGCCTTGAGACAGAAACCAAGGATTCTTCCACATACTCAAGGCGCGTAGGCATCGCCCCGTGACCTTGATAATGCGAAGCGGGTTCCCTTTCGGGGAAAACCCCTTGGTCTTTAGCCACCACTGCAGGGGTCTCATGTGCAGCAGGCCCAACGGGATGACGCAGGAAGCCGCTGCCATGAGCCCTAACACCCTCTGGAAGTGTCTGACAGTGAGTGGCTGGCCTAACTCGATGCTCTTGACGGCTGAACAGATAACTTGGATGCGCCCGGGGGAAAGCCGGGCCGACATCGCTACTGAGTCCCAGACGACTCCCAAGAAGGTGGTTCTCTGAGCAGGAGAAAGGACACTCTTCTTGGCGTTCAGCCTCAACCCCAGCTCCTTTATGTGTGCGAGCACTACATCTCGATGTTGCTCCGCCAACTGCGGCGACTGGGCCAGAATAAGCCAGTCGTCTATATAGTTTAAGACACGGATGCCCCGTGACCGCAGGGGAGCTAGAGCAGCGTCCACGACTTTCGTAAACGTGCGGGGTGAGAGCGCTAGGCCGAAAGGAAGCACCCGATACTGGTACGCCTTTCCCCCAAAGGCGAACCTCAGGAACTTCCTGTGTTGCGGAAGGATGGAGACATGGAAATAAGCGTCCTTGAGGTCGACTGTGACAAACCAATCCTCGGATCTGATCTGCACTACGATCTGTTTGAGCGTTAGCATTTTGAACTTTAGACGCTTGACCGCACGATTCAAGAGACGTAAATCCAGAATGGGCCGCAACCCTCCATCCTTCTTTGGAACTATGAAGTACCGGCTGTAGAACCCGGACTTGCTCTCTGCGAGGGGTACATACTCGATGGCCCCTTTCGCCAGCAAAGTGTCTACTTCTTGTTCCATGACCAGAGCCTGCTGAGGGCCTACAGCAGACTGTAGGACCCCCGAGAACTGGGGTGGTGAGACCCCGAACTGAATGGCGTACCCTAAGGTGACCGTGCGCAGGACCCACTGAGAGATACCGGGTAGCCGTGACCACGCATCCCGGAATTCTACTAGGGGAACCAGCCTCCCGGGGCTGGCCTCTGGTGCTGATGGCATGTCCACCACTGGGCCGGGATTTCCGGATTCCCGGGTGGAGTGCTCTAGGACCCTCCTCAGAGGGGGTGGTTTTCCCATGGCGGGCTGACTGGTCAGCTGCTCCAGGGATACACCACCTTGTTGCGGCTTGGCGTCAGGGCCGCTTGCTCTTAGCCTTCTTAGCGCTCAGGACAGCCCTCAGATCGCCCCTCTTGCCAGAGGCTTGAGCCTGTCGCCCCGACCCCCCGGGATTAGCCGGAGGAAGACGGGTGGCGACACTTCGTTTTTGAGCGGCCCTGTGTGAAGAGCTCTGAGACCCCCTTTGACTGGCGGTCTCACGTGGAGGGCGGCGGGGAATAACTTTACTGAACGCCACCTGCTGTCGTGCAGCCTCCTGAAACTTGTCGACAACGCTTTTTACGGCGTCGCCGAACAAGCCCGAAGGGGACAGAGGAGTGTCCAGCAAAACAAATTTGTCCCTATCTTTGATGGAAGACAAATTGAGCCAAAGATGTCTCTCCGTAGCCACCAGAGCTGCCATGGAGCGACCGACAGAGTAGGCCGTCTCCCTAGTGGCCCGGAGAGACAGATCCACGGTCCGGCGCAGCTCTGCCACTGTCTCCGGACCGATACCGCCGCCCTCGTTGAGGTCCCCCAGCAACTCAGCCTGATAAGCCTGCAGCAGAGCCGTGGTGTGCAGGCACGCTGCGGCTTGACTAGAGGCTGAGTACGCTCTCCCCACCAAAGACGACGTGACGCGCATCGGCTTGGAGGGGAGCGCCGGAGCTTTAATGGAGGACGCAGATTGGGGCACAAGGTAGCTCGCAAGCGCCTCATCCACCTTCTGCATCCCCCCATAGCAATAGCTTTGAGCCCCTGCGAGATTCGTATACATCGAACTGTTCCGTGTATGAACTCTCTCAGAGGCTGGCTTTTCCCACGATCTGGATACCTCGGCATGCAAATCGGGAAGGAAAGGCATAGCTCGGCGCGGGGGAGTGACGCGAGCCGGCAGATAACGCTCGTCCAACATACTTCTTTTAGGACGGGCGCTTCTGGTCTCCGCCGGCCATTCAATATCCAGACGAGAGACAGCTCGCGCCACAACCTCAACTAGCTCTTCAAACGCCGGCGAGGAGAGTGGCGAAGCCTCCTCTGCCGGGTCAACACTAGCTAAGTCCATCTCACTATCGGAACTCGACAAAGCTAATGTTGGAGTCACAGCACGAACATCTCCCGAGGAGTGCCCGTGACTGGAACCCGTTTGGTCTCGTGAGGGCTGAGGTAAGGACGGACCCACCCCAGCAGCCTCAGCGAGATCCATTTGTGAACCCCAGGACTGAGAGCGCCGCAACGCCTCGGCCGCTGCAGGTCCCGAACCCCGGGGAACACTAGCCTGGGCGGCCTCGTTACAGACCGCCAGGCGGGAGCGGAGAACATGCAGAGAAAACTGCTCACAGTCTTTACAGCCGGCGCCCTCAAGAGCCGACCGTGCATGTTCCACTCCTAAACAGATAACACACATTACATGTGTATCCCTGCCCGTTATAAAACGAGGACAGGGATAAACACACGGTCTGAAACTCTGTTCATCTCTCGCCACACTTTTCACACTCATTCTTTGATTTTTTAAGCTATCAAGTCTCAAAAACCACTCTCGCACAGACACAGCACGCTGAAGGCATTCAGAGCTGACGCGCCCCGGTTTCAGACGCGCTTTATGCTCTTCCTCATGACGTCACCGGCTGCGGCCGGCAGTGACGCATTCACACGCGTTCGCTTCTCATTGGTTGCATAGATCTTCACGTGACTCACGCAAGGCTATTTCCCCTAGTGCTTCGACACAGCTCGAGTTCCCTGAAAGGGAACTAGGTTGCTGCTGGAACCTATTAAGAGGCCAGCAGGGGGTGCTCACCCTGTGGTCTGTGTGGGTCCTAACGCCCCAGTATAGTGTTGGGGACACTGTACCGCAACAAGCACTGTCTTTCGGATGAGATGTTAAACCAAGGTCCTGACTCTCTGTGGTCATAAAAAAATCCCAGAATGTCTTTCACAAGAGTAGGGGTTTAACCCCGGCATCCTGGCCAAATTTGTCCATTGTCCTTGGTCCATCATTCCTGCAATATGGCTGCTGTTGCATCATCCAGGTGGATGCTGCACATTGGTGGTGGTTGAGGAGATTCCCCCCTACTATGTGAAGCACTTTGAGCTCTGGAAAAGCGCTATATAAATGTAACATTTCTTCTTTCTTCTTCTTATGGATATTGTTATTAGATAAGTCCATCTATCACTGTTTTCTATGTTTGTAGATTTGTGGAGTAAATATGTAGGCTGTAATTATGTTTGTACCCGGTACACATATGTTGTTAAATGGTGGGTGCTGGTGTACACTAATATTATTGTTCGTTTTTTTTTTTTTCTGCTGACTTAGACTCTATCCGGAATAAAGAGCTAATTTAGTTCCCCCCAAAAGGAATTCCTAGAACTAAAACAACTTACAATAAATTGGAAAGTAGCGATGACAGGGCATGGGATCAGGATATGATCCAGGTCAGGCTCAAACTTGACTCCATGTGTGTCAACATCTCTTATATTTTCTGAGCATGCAAACATTCCAATATCTACAGTTGTTTTCATTTAGTTTTTGTTTCTTAATTTTAGTTTTGCAGGCTGTCATGGAACCAACCAGAAGAGTCCTGAAAGCATAGAGAGGAAATCCTGTCTCTAGAAATCTCAGAACATCAACTTTGAGGACATACCATCAAGAATTAGTTTTTATCTGACACTGCTGAATATTTATTGGACTGCTGATTTAAGCACTGTTGATGCCTGTTGGACTTTAATTAAGAAGTTTGGAATGTTTTAAGTAGACATCACGTCAGCAACATAATGTTTTGACGGTCACTTCTTTAGTGTAGTAAATTTCAAACATATTTTCTTTGTTGACTTTTACTCTCCAGACCTATCTAAATGTAAAAATGACATTTGATAATTAAATGTCATGAGATGATGCCTAATGAACAACATATCAAAAGACTTTCAAGTTTTGCACTTCCAATTTGCTGTCACGAAAAAAATGCCCACTATTTATTTGTGACTGCTTGCCTATTGTTGCATGTTTGGAGCAAAATAATGGATCTTTCCCAGACATGATTACACTGCTGAAAAGCGTTGACAGATTGGAAACGACGCAGTTTTGAAATTGACATGTTTGAGAAAGATTACAGGCGTTTTATGCTGCCACACTTCAAACTCAATACACACCCTGTTATCAAGGTGAATGTGTGAAAAGGACAGCTTGATATTGATGTGAATACATGGATATTTGCCCCATTCTCTTCATTCGCCCAATCACTGTCTTTCTCTGGCTCAAAACAGAGGGTGGTCTGTCATCCACCTGTAATCATCTGGATACATTTTATGAAGTTTTTCATTTGGAGAGGTTTATTTCATAATGACAGTGTATGTATAAAACAGTTATCGGATGCCTCCAGGTGCTGACGTATGAGTGACGGGCCAGCTAGATGTATAACTGTAGCCCATATGACCATGGTTTAACCTCTATGGATGAACAAGAAAACAAATTACGTCTCGAGAGACATCTTCATATGCAAAGACACTCTCCTGAGATTGTGTGTGGTGCATTAGGGTAAGCAGCTGGATGCTTGAATAGTTAGAGTAAGATACATATATTTATGCACTCTAATGCACACATGTATACTGCAAGAGACTCAAGGAGAAGCACGTTTTCTTTTTCCCATCTTGGAGAACTATTGATCTCCAGGGGCATATAGTTTATTTTTCTGTGGGCTACTGGAGATAAATTATTTCTGTTTTCTGAAGCTCAGATTCTGTTTAGATTTGATATGAGCCAGAGGCTGCACCCAGCAGCCAACACTTGCTTCAATTCAAATGAATGCATGTCACTGAATGTAAATGATGACGATGGAGTAATTGGCAGCAAAAGTTTTGTATATGCATATTTATACAGATATTATAAATATGTGTTTATTTATACACATATTTATACATATTTATACATTTTATTTCATAGACTATAACTATAAATTTCTATCTTTCCTCTTTTTAAATATTTTTTTTAATGGAACTCTTTCTAAAATTTCTTCAGTGTAGAAAAACAAAATTAATTAATTGTATGTTTAATTCAGTAAAAATAAAAAATAAACAACCTGATCTCATTCCATTTAGTACAGTGATGTTATTTAAATCAGTATATATGTTTTACTATGTTATTTTGCATTAAGCAGCAGGTTGTTAATGTCATGCCATGTGTTTTTCAGGGGATCTGGACCTTTAGGATTAAAGGATAGAATGGCCCATTTAGCTCTTGGTGGTAGATTCACAGTCTGGATTCCAAAATGCATCTCTATTGACAGGTTTAAAATAATTAAGAAGTTTAAAACACACAAAAAAAAAAAATATTTCAAATAAATTTTATTCTTTCTATTCATTCTGCAAAAAACTGTGGTGCCACGTACATAAATAACCCCAAATTCTTTAATGATACAGTGCTGCTCTTTTTCTTCTACATTTAATTTGCAAGTATTAATTTTCAGTGACCTTTTTTTTAAACTTTGTCAGAAATTTTCAAACATTACACATACTAGTAGTACAAGTCTGGAGAATAGAGGAAGGATTATTATGTTTTATTTTTTTAAAGTTGAGGTGGTATGTGTGTCATGTTAGGTGTTCACGAAAAAATATTACCAAGGATTCTGCATTCCGGATCAAGGCAGGGAGGTCAATCCACCAGCAAGGAATGGTGAACAAAAAAGTAATGAAAATTATGAAAATTAGGCAAAAAATTACTTTCTTGAAAGTAATTTTTTGCCTCTCTGTGAAGTACCACAAGTCGTTGCTTGTTGATCAATCGAAGGTTTATGGTAGATGTGTATATTTGAAGAAGCATCTAGAAGTATGAGGCTGCTGAGCCTGTGTAAGTTCTGTATGCAAGTGTCAGTTTGATGCGAGCTGCTATTGGGAGCCAGTGTAGAGATGTGAAGAGTGGAGTGACGTGGGCCCTTTTGGGTTCATTGAATACCAGATGAGCTGCAGTGGTCTTGATCATTTGTAGGGGTTTGATTGCACTTGACGGAAGTCCAGCCAGAAGAGCACTGAAATCCAGTCTGTACCAGAAGTTGTGTTCCTTGCTCATTTAGGAAAGGCCTGATCCTCCTGATGTTGTGAAGTGCAAACATGATCTAGCCATCTTTGCAATGTGAACTTTGAAAGTCGGCTGATCCTCAAAGATCACTCCAAGATTTCTGGCAGACCTTCTTGGTGTGATCGTCGTGTGATCTGGATGGTGAAGTTATGTTGTAGAATCGGATTGGCAGGAAAGACGAGAAGCTCCATCTTTGCCAAGTTGAGCTGTAGATGATGCTCTTTCATCCATGTTGAGATGTCCGCTTGGCAGCTTGAGATTCACACAGCCACTGTGGGATCATCTGTTTGGAATGATAGGTAGAGCTGTGTGTCATCGGCATAGCAGTGATAGGCGAATTTGTGTGTCCGTATGATGGGACCCAGTGATGTGGTGTACATGGAGAAGAGAAGTGGTCTGGTTTGAAGATGAAAAGTGTACCAGGTACAATTTTCTCTCGCTATTCCAAGCACGTTCAGTATACTCTTGGGGTCGACAGAGCAGAAATGAAAGCTTATGCTCTCTGAACATTTTTCCATCATCATATGCGTTCATATTTAAATTGTGTGAGCTTGTCGTCAATTATACTGAAATATCTGAAAAACCCCAAACATTTACCCACCCATAAACCCATTCCCTTGAAGAAATCAGAACACGTTTATGTTGAGTCTTTGAAAATAGATAAAAGAAATAATACAAATATCAGAAGTGAAAGAACTTACTACTTCATGTAGTAAGTTCGGGTGTTTTGAGATTTTCGCACGATTATTCAAGTTCATGGATTACGTATTTGAAGTAAAGTGTCGAGCTTGTTACTCAAGCCCATGTCAATCCATGATTACTTATTACTTCCACACTTGTTACTCATATTACATGTTCATTACCCACCCTTCTCTTCTAACGACGAAGTTCCACTACACTTCTGCAGCCACACCCCCTTTACCAGACTCCCACGCTCCGCCCACTCCTTCCCAGTCACCTGAGCACTGAGCACCTGGACCTGTTTACAATCAGTCCTGTGCTATATCACCCGTTCTCACGCCACAGCTCATTGTCTGGTCTCAGTTATACTGCACAGACGCTCAGTAATACCCTACGCTACGGCTACCGTTTCCGCTTCCACTCTCCCCGTGAACTACTTCATGTGTTTCACATCCAGTTTCACTATAGGATACAGTTTATTTCTACTGTGATTTATTTCAGTGTATTTTTCTAATTTGCATTGACAAACTGAAGGAATCACTATGCAAAGTTGAATAAAGAACAGAGACGCATATCACTTGGGCAAAGATGTGAAGCGTAGATCCTAGGTGGCTGTCAGCAGCACGCTGCCTGCATCTTCCCTCAATGACTAAAAAAACAATTTATCTCACTGCAGCAGCCCAATTATACTTGTCCCGGAAACTTCTTTGTTTGTGCATGGATTTATGTGCTCTCAGGATGCTGTGTTTGATTGAGGGTGACCAATGTCAGTGTTCTGCTACTCCTATGAGCCACATGCACATATCATGTATGTCACATGGTATGCTATTAATACAAGTACAGGCATTTTCCGTAAACATTAGAGATGTGGATAAATTTAGTTTAATAATTAATTGTATGTGTGTGTTTGTGTGCACTTACAAATCTAGTTCACCCATGAAACTAGAGGCTGTAGGATAAGTATTTTACATGCAATCAATCACATCGTTACTGTATGGCACCACATGAATGGCGACTGCTAATCCTTCAGCCATTGAGGTCACTTGCTCAACATTTAAATAGCCTGGTTCATTGTTTGTTGTTAGCTAGTCTTGCAGTATGCTATCTGAGTTCTTCCAAAATCCCCCCCCCCCCCCCCCATGATCTGGTTCATTGGAGATATTAATAAAGATATTAATTGTTATATTATGATGTTACAAAATGTTACTAAAATTATATTGTTAAGAAACTTATTTATAGAATAACATATTTAAAATAACATTTTGTATTTATAGTAGCTACATTCTCTGATTCATATCAAGCAATTTTGTCAGACATTAGACAACAAAGTAACCATTTGAGTCCTTTCTGCCAAGAGAATTATTTTGGTTTCCAAGTAAGCATGCTTTTTCGTACAGTGCCAAGTAAGATACTCTTTGACATGTGGAAATCAATTTCGGGGCTGGTCAGTTACCATTAGACCCACATTTAAAGCAATAAACTGTGGAGGGTTCGACTAGCCATTGTGTTCCACACAGCCTCTAAATTTCCTTCTGTATAACACATGTCAGAACTTCAATACACCTCTCAGCTCAAGTGCCTTGCACCACTTTAGCCTCCACATGCACAGTGTTATTCACCGCTTTGACCTCTACAGGAAAAGCAATGCTGATAGTGCCATTGAAGGACTTCTTTTTGAGGTTGCTAAGCAGTAAGACTGCAGGAATTGGACAAAGTGAACTGAAAATAGTAAATGAGGTTAGTTAATAATAAAATTAAAGAGGTAACGTGTTTAATCTTAAAACAGAAAAAAAAATTCTGGATATTGTAGTTTATTTTTCTCTGAATATCATGATTTGCCATGACTTGCAACCGTGTTTCCCTTTCATGGGAACTCGAGCTGCGTCAAAAGCGCTAGGGGAAATACCTTGACGTCAGTCACGTGAAGATGTGTACAACCAATGAGAGAATTACGCATGTGAATGCGAGTCGCGGGTCAGTGACGTCATGAACAGAACAAAAAAGTACACCGGAACCCGGAAGTGACAGCTTTGAGTGTCTTCAGCGTGTGTGTGTCTGAGAGATTGTGCTTGCGAGTTACAAACCACCTTCTAGCTGGATTGCGTGTGTTTGTTTGAATGGACCAACTGCACCTTCGCTAATGCTTGGGCACTGCGCCTTCAAGATATCCATGTTCTGAGCCTCATCAACGGTTTGTTGAGCCTTGGCTCAGTCATGGCAGTTAGCAGTTCGGCATCAAGGTGTCGTTCTCGCTCACTGGAAGGTGCGGGGGAGGGCTAATCTTACATGGTCCACGCTCGATCACAGGAAGTTCCTTTGGTTCGCCTTCGGGTACTTCCGTTTGGCCTATAACTCTCGCCCTGCACGTTCATAAAGGTTGTGGATCCCAGGGCATTTGTGTCCTCAATTATGTCAACGACTGGCCAGTGTTAGCCCAGTCGTCCCGGTTAGCAGCACGTCATCGAGATGTCATGCTCGCTCACATGAAGGAGCTGGGGTTAAGGTTGAACACCAAGAAGAGTGTACTCCTGTTCAGAGAACCACTTTCTTGGGAGTCATTTGGGACTCGGAGGCAATGTTTGCATGGCTCTTCCCCAGACACATTCATTCCATTCGTTCAGCCGTCAAGAGTATCAAACCAGGCCAGCTACTCACAGTCAAACACTTCCAGAGGGTGTTGGGGCTCACGGCAGCAGTGTCCAGCGTCATTCCGCTCGGGCCTACTGCACATGAGACCCCTGCAGTGGTGGCTCAGGACCAAAGGGTTTTCTCCGAGGGGCAACCCGCTTCGCACATTCAAGGTCATGAGGCAATCCCTACGCGCCTTGACCCTCTGGAAGTAAACATGGTTCCTGTCACAGGGCCCTGTGTTGGGAACAATCGACCGACGTGTGTTGCTGTCGACAGTTGCATCCCTCACGGGCTGGGGAGCGGTCCTGAGGGATCACTCCGCACACGGAGCAGACATCCTGTCGAGACAGGGGCCGAGGCCCGGGGAATGGCGGCTCCACCCCGAGGTGGTGGAGCAGATCTGGGAGAGATACGGGCAGGCACAGGTGGACCTGTTTGCCTCCGTCGAGAACTCTCATTGCCCTCTGTGGTACTCTCTGTCGCATCCAGCGCCCCTGGGGTACACGCGTGGCCGAGGCTGCGACTGTATGCTTTTTTTCCCGTTTGCGCTGCAAAAAAAAGTACGAACTCCTTTTTCGGGAGTTCTGGCAAGATTCACTGGAACAGGGTCCGTCTCACACTGGTGGCCCCTCAGTGGCCCAGCAGGATCTGGTTTGCGGACCCTCTGTCCCAGGCGGAAGGTTGTGTTCTCCACCCCCATCCAGAGTGGTTTAATCTGAAGGTCTGGTCCCTGAAGGGGCCCAGTTCCTTGACGCCGGTCTCTCAACCTGGGTGGTAGAGACCTTTCTTCAGTCCAGAGCTCCCTCCACGAGGAAACTCTATTCCCTGAAGTAGGGAGTGTTTACACTTCCTGGTGTAGCGAAGAGTAGGTGAACCCAGTTACCTGTCAGATGGCAAAGTGCTGGAGTTCCTGCAGGGAAGATTCTCAGCAGGGCTGCCCCCCTCTACCTTGAAGGTTTATGTGGCTGCTATAGCGGCTTACCACATACCTCTGGGTGGGGTGCCCTTGGGCAGGGACCCCCTAGTGACTCGTTTCCTCCGTGGCAAACTAGGGCTGAGACCTGTGGCACAAACCAGGGTTCCTGCCTGGGACTTGTCTGTGGTACTCCAAGGCTTGTCCCAGGCACCCTTTGAACCAATAGAGGAGTACCTATTAAATTCCTTTCCCTAAAGAATCTTCTTTTGCTGGCTATCACCTCGCTTAAGAGGGTTGGGGATCTTCAAGCCCTTTCGGTGGTTCCTACCTGCCTCGAGTTCGCGCCCGGTATGATGAAGTTTCTCCACCCGAGGCCAGGTTATGTCCCCAAGGTTCCGGTCTATCATGCTTCAGGCCTTCTGGCTGGCTGGTCCTCACCGCACACATTTATGAGGTTCTATCAACTGGATCTCGATTCCGCTCCAGAAACGAGAGTGCTCTCTCAGTGATCTGGGACACATTCGCAGGCCGGCGTCGCTGAGGTAACGTTGGTATAGCGTTCCCCTAGCGCTTTTGACGCAGCTCGAGTTCCCATTAAAGGGAACGTCTCGGGTTACGTATGTAACCCTGGTTCCCTGAAGGGGAACGAGACGCTGCGTCTCTGCCTCAGCTCCTTGCGCCTCCGGGCCCGCTTCAGACACTCTTTTGCTGTCACTTCCGGGTTCCGGTGCGCTTTTATGCTCTGTTCGTGACGTCACTGACCCACGACTCGCATTCACACGCGTAATTCTCTCATTGGTTGTACACATCTTCACGTGACTGACGTCAAGGTATTTCCCCTAGCGCTTTTGACGCAGCGTCTCATTCCTCTTCAGGGAACCAGGGTTACATACGTAACCCGTGACGTTATCTAGAGACAGAATCAGTCACTCTTTCATCTTGGTGTGCTTTGAGGAACATGGAAATTAAAAAAGTTCAAAAATTGTTTCATCTAATATGTATACATGTCATTTCAGTTTTAATTCAATTCATTCAAGCTATTTTTGAATTTGCAACTTTTACATGTGCATTTATGCATTTGGCAGATTATTTTATCCAAAGTGACTGACATTGCATTCAAGATACACACTGACATTCTAATCAGTAACAGAGAAGAATCAGTTCAAACAGATTTGTTTATTATAAATTGACAGGAATTCAGACCATAAACAGGTAAGATGTTAAACAGAGAAATTGTCTGACTTGAAATACTTGATACAATATTCCCCCATGATGTTGTGGACTTTATTTTCTCTAGGGTTCAGAACGAAAATTTTAAATAACAATATAAAGTTAAATGAATCAATCTCGTGCACTCTGAGCTCCAACCCATGTTCTGTATGCAAATCGAACTAAGACAAAAAAGTCAGTGAATTGACTTAGACTTCAACTACCTAGACTTTTAAGTGCGCTCAACTCTATTTTTACTATATTTTTATCTTAGTCTGTTAAAATTCACACTGGGGTCTTAGAGTCATAATAATAATAATTATTAACAACCTGGCTTGTCCAGTCCTTCTGTAGAGTTCAGCTCATACCCCAATTAAACTTCCAGAACTGAGTTTGGACACCCCTGATATAAGCTTTGAGCTTGTCTTACAGGTTTGCAGAGCAAACACACAAACGCATAGCAAAGAGACTCAGTGTCTCATTCCATGTTCTCAAGGAACCATGGTTACAATGGTAACCTGATATGTTCCCTTTCAAAAGGGATCTCAATGCTGCGGCCCCCAGAGTATTGTGACTTTACTTGGCAAAAGTCAGCAGAAAATGACCACCGGGGGATTTGTACCAGTGACTTACTGTGACCCGGACTAGAGAACGGAGGCCTTAAGGCACTGAGCTGAGGCCTAACAATGCTCGGTCTCTTGTCCAACGGAGTACAGTAGACCGTCCACCTCAGTACTGAGCCTGTAAAGCAGAGGCCTAGAGATGTAGCTGCTACGTCTACAAAACTATGCACTACTGAACTCTTAAGAGTGTCTGGGCTAGTGCCCAGCACTTTCCAGCTGTTTTTCAACAGCACTCAACACTTGTGGCGCAGCAAGGGGCTTCAGAGCTACTTTTCTTACAAACAGAGCTCACCAGACCAGAGGCCATATCTCTTTGCCTGACGTTGCCCGTACAGCCAAGTGTAGCTTGGGATTGAAG
Organism: Rhodeus uyekii; assembly: GCA_037043235.1. NCBI lineage: Eukaryota > Metazoa > Chordata > Actinopteri > Cypriniformes > Acheilognathidae > Rhodeus > Rhodeus uyekii. The sequence continues at coordinate 1,316,802 of JAWRVZ010000045.1, forward strand.
AGGTGACTCCACTGCCCTTGCAACGACTCAATTCACCTGGGTTCTAGCAAGAACTGAGGTGCAGTACCACTTTGCTCATGGAAGTGAGGCCTAACCTCCCGAAGGGTACACTCTCAAGATGAGAGGGACCTGACACTCATGTACTTCATCAAGAGCACAGCTGGGACTCTTAAGGCAGAGGCCTGATCTCGTCTGAAAGGCCTGACAATACCCTTATACGTTGCACAACTAGAGGAGGCAAGAACATTTTTCCCTCGTCTACTACTCGCTTAGGGTTGTTGAGTGGAGACCTCAGTAAAGAAGACTCTTGTATTGCGAGGCAACCTACTACGCCATGACCAGGAAGCTTAGTCGTAATGAAGTTGGAGAGCAATTAGTAGGTATATCCATCTTCAGACCCCAGGCTGTCACAAGAAGGCTAGACAAAGCCAACAACACACAAGAAAATGGGCCTGGGGGAGCATAGGAGAGTGGAAGCTCTACCTGGGCTAGGTATAACTGTAGGTATAACTGTTATCATTCCCCATTTTTCTACAACTAGACTGCTCACAAGCTCAGGAGTCGATGCGATTCACAAAGCGCTTACAGGGGGCTCAACTCGGAGAGCTACTGACCCCTTAGCTGTCCAAGTGGAGCTCAGAGGAGCAGAGAGGGCCCATTGTTAGGGTTTGCAGGGCCCTTCTCCAACTTTTTGGCCTATAGCTAAGCTCTAGCAGGCCAAGTACAAGAAACAGCAGGGTATCATTGAGTGCTTACCTTCCAGATTCTGGACGGCTGCCCTGATTCACTCGTGAACCGGGACAATGCACAGTGTGAGCAATGTATTGCCAACAGAAAAGGGACAAAAGCGAGCGTAGCTTCCTCAGTGAAAAGCACTCATAATGTGCTTGGATTTATGCTTTTGACATGTGTCATAACAAAGGTATTCCCCATGGCAACCCCTAAGGGCTGTATGTTGAGTTCCCTTTCGAATGGAAACTGTGTCAGCAATAATATAATAATTTCTTATGATAATTTAATGTTTTTGGAAGAATATAGTTAGTCTTGTCAGCTATGCCCTGTTCCCTTATTCATCCATTGTGTATTTAATCCTTGTATTTTCTTCAGTCCTTATCCGTTGTCATCAATCTTTGTGTCCGTTCGAAGTTACAGCACCAATCGTGCATATCGTGGAAGTGTATTTCTTCTAGGATATTTCCTGTTTTTTGAGCCTTCTTCAACAGAAAAGTCAACAAAAAAGAGTGAAAGGATTAAATGGAAGTGGTAGAGCAGAAGAAGAAGTTGGAGGACTATCTCCTCTTCTCCCTCTGCCAAGGTGGGCGAGTGCTGGAGGAGTTTGTGGAAGAGTTTTTGGAGCCCATCTGATGAGCTGGAGCGTTGCAATGCTCAACTTGTCTATATACCCCTGGCCATGCTGGCTAAAGGGGTGAGGCCACGGAGGCCAAGCTGCTATGAATACTAGTTGGTGGCACCACCCTGACTCACTGAACTCCCTGGCACCACCCCTAGCATAATACCGGGACTCCAGGGTGCCCAACCCCATGTTTTGGTATGTCTGTGTCATTCCTTGCCTTCCTCCTGAGCCCCGTCCCTATTCTGTTGTACATATCTGTATCTGTTACGTGTCTTTCTTGTCCTTGTTTATTTCCTGGTTCCCCATGTGTTCTGGTATTGTCGTTTCAGTCACCTGACTCATCATTAATCACCAGGTTAGTCAGCTGTCAGTCTTGTCAAGTCAAGTCAAGTCAAGTCACCTTTATTTATATAGCGCTTTTTACAATGTAGATTGTTTCAAAGCAGCTTTACAGGAAAAACAATATAAACAAAGTTTGTTTGGCTGAACAGAAGCCCCAAAAGAGCAGGCGAATCAATACAATTGATGAATTTTAAGTGTTAAGTTTCCCCAACTGAGCAAGCCATAGGCGACAGCGGCAAGGAACCAAAACTCCAGCAGGTGACGTAACGAATGAAGAATAGAATGGAGAAAAAACCTTGGGAGAAACCAGGCTCAGTTGGGGGACCAGTTCTCCTCTGGCCAACAGCCAAACCGTGCATGATTATTATACAACAATTCAAGTCCAATATGAAGTCCAATTTGGTCCGGTTAGAGATGGGTTCATGATCGTCACAGGGGAGGGTCCAGTAGAGTCACGGTCTCCGCAGACACCCCAGGGCAGTGCTGTGCTCGTGTCCAGGTCCTTCATCTGATCTGGATACGGCCCGGATCCAGCTGACCACGGTAACCTCGGAATAAACAGAGACCAATATCAGCGTAGATGCCATTCTTCTTCTGATGTATCGAGTACATCAGGTGTTATGGGAATGTTCCCGGTTCCGGCTTATCTAAATTATGCAGCCTAACAATCATTTTACATGATTTGGATTAAAAATGTATGTATAATGTGTTATGTGTATGCCAGGTTGAAAAGATGTGTTTTTAGTCTACATTTAAACTGACAGAGTGTGTCTGCTTCCCGAACTGTAATAGGAAGACTGTTCCAGAGTTTAGGAGCTAAATAGGAAAAGGATCGCCCGCCAGCAGTTGACTTTGATATTCTAGGTATTATAAGCTGGTCAGAATTTTGGGATCGCAATAGACGTGAAGGACTATAATGTGTTAAGAGATCGCTCAAGTACTGTGGAGCTAAACCATTTAATGCTTTGTAAGTAATTAGCAAGATTTTAAAATGTATTCGGTGTTTAATAGGAAGCCAGTGCAGGTTTGACAGAACTGGGCTAATATGCTCATACTTCCTGGTTCTAGTAAGAACTCGAGCTGCTGCATTTTGGACCAGTTGGAATTTGTTTATTAAGCGTGCAGAGCAACCACCTAGTAAAGCATTACAATAATCTAGCCTTGAACTCATGAACGCATGAATTAACTTTTCCGCATTTGTCTTAGATAGCATATGTCGCAATTTAGATATATTTTTAAGATGGAAGAACGCCATTTTACAGATGCTAGAAACATGGCTTTCAAATGAAAGATTGGTATCAAAGAGCACACCCAGGTTTCTAACTGACGACGAAGACTTGACAGAGCAGCCATCGAGTGTTAGGCAGTAGTCTAGATTATTATGTGCCAAACTTTTTGGTCTGATAATTAGAATCTCTGTTTTTTCAGAATTTAGCAGTAGAAAGTTATTAGTCATCCAATTTTTTATATCGGTTATGCATTCTGTTAATTCAGTGAATTTGTTCGTTTCATCAGGATGAGAAGAAATATAGAGCTGAGTATCATCAGCGTAACAATGAAAGCTAATGCCATGCTTCCTAATAACTGCACCCAAAGGAAGCATGTACAGGGTGAAAAGCAATGGTCCTAGTACTGAACCTTGAGGAACTCCATATTGAACCCGTGACCGATATGACATCTCCTCATTTAATGCTACAAACTGATAACGCTCAGATAAGTATGACTTGAACCAGGCTAATGCAACTCCACTAATGCCAACATAATTTTCAAGTCTATTCAGAAGGATTTTGTGGTCAATAGTATCAAATGCAGCACTAAGGTCCAGTAACACTAACAGAGAGATACAACCACGATCGGATGATAATAGCAAATCATTTGTAACTCTAATTAGAGCAGTCTCAGTACTATGATATGGTCTAAATCCTGACTGGAAATCCTCGTAGATGCTGTTTCTTTCTAGAAAGGAACATAGTTGTAAAGATATTGCCTTTTCTAGAATCTTTGACAAGAAAGGTAGATTCGATATCGGCCTGTAATTAACTAATTCTGTAGGATCAAGTTGTGGTTTTTTAATAAGCGGTTTAATTACAGCCAGCTTAAAGGTTTTTGGTACGTATCCTAATGACAAAGAAGAATTAATAATATTAAGAATAGGATCTATGATTTCTGGAAGCATCTCTTTCAGTAGCTTAGTCGGTATTGGGTCTAGCATACATGTTGTTGATTTTGATGATTTAACGAGTTTAGACAATTCTTCCTCCCCAATAGCAATGAAGGATTGGAATTTTTCTTCAGGGACACTAAAATGTACTGTATTTTGGAATATTGTAGTAGATTGTTGCATGCTTATTATTTTCTCTCTAATATTATTAATTTTGCAAGTAAAGAAGTCCATGAAGTCATTAGTGCTGTGCTGATTTAAAGCATCTGGGGTTGAGGCTTTATTTCTTGTTAATTTAGTCACTGTATCAAATAAATACCTAGGGTTGTATTTGTTTTCTTCTAAGAAGGTAGAAAAATAAGTAGATCTAGCTGATCTTAAGGCCTTTCTGAATGCAATAGAGCTGTCTTTCCATGAAAGGCGAAAAACCTCTAGCTTAGTTTTTTTTCCAGCTCCGCTCCATTTTTCTGGCTGCTCTCTTGAGGGCCCGGGTGTGCTCGTTGTACCATGGTGTTGGACTATTTTCTTTAATCTTCTTTAAGCGTAACGGAGCAACAGTGTCTAAAGTGCTGGAAAAGAGAGAGCTTATAGTTTCTGTTGCAACATCAAGTTCTTCTAGGCTATCTGGGATGTTAAGTAGATGAAACTGATCGGGAAGATTATTTATAAAGCTATCTTTTGTGTTATGAGTGATAGTTCTACTATATTTATAACAGGGAGTTAGTTTTTCGACTTTGGCTAAAGGTAATCTACACGCAAAGTAATGATCTGAGATGTCATCGCTCTGCTGCAGAATTTGAACAGTATCAACATTGATCCCATATGACAATATTAGATCTAAAGTATGATTACGAGAATGAGTGGGTCCTGATACATGTTGTGTAACTCCAATAGAGTTTAAAATGTCTCTAAATGCCAATCCCAATGCGTCTTTTTCATTATCTACATGGATGTTAAAATCACCGACGATTATGACTTTATCTGCAGACATTACTAATCCTGAGAGAAAATCAGCAAATTCTTTGATAAAGTCTGTATGGTGCCCTGGTGGCCTGTATAGAATAGCCAGCACAAAAGTTAAACAGGAATTATTACTTGCACTAGATAATTTTACATTGAGGACCATCACTTCAAAAGAATTATATTTCAAATTAGACCTTTGAGCAGTACTGATCGTGTTACTATAAATTACAGCAACACCTCCTCCTTTACCTTTCAGATGAGGCTCATGTTTATAACAGTAATTTTGAGGGGTGGACTCATTTAAAGTAATATAATCGTCTGGTTTTAGCCAAGTTTCTGTCAAACACAGCACATCTAGTTTATGATCTGTAATCACATCATTTACAATAAGTGCTTTTGAGGAAAGGGATCATATATTCAGTAACCCAAGCTTTATAATTTGTTCATTTGTGTTATATCCGTTCTTAGCTGTTTGTAAATCAATTAAATTTTTACTCTTAAACAATTTTGAGAGATTTTTGTATTTGCTAATTCGGGGAACAGACACAATCTCTATAGGATGATATCTAGGTGAAAGAGTCTCTATGTGTTGGAATTTATCTGACCTCTGTGACGTGAGACAGCTAGCAGACGGTCGGTTTAGCCAGTTTGTCTGCTTCCTGACCTGGACCCCAGTTAGTCAAGGTTTAGCTCTAAGACTATATGCCAAATTATTAGAGAGAAGAGCGGCACCATCCCAGGTGGGATGAATACCATCTCTTTTCAACAGGTCAGGTCTGCCCCAAAAACTTTTCCAATTGTCTATAAACCCTATGTTATTCCGCGGGCACCACTTAGACATCCAGCCATTGAGTGAGGATAATCTGCTAAGCATCTCATCACTCCTGCGCATAGGAAGAGGGCCAGAGCAAATTACGGTGCCTGACATCGTACTTGCGAGTTCACACACCTCTTTAATATTACTTTTAGTGATCTCCAACTGACGAAGTCGGACATCATTAGCGCCGACGTGAATAACAATCTTAGAATATTTACGATTAGCCTTAGCCAGCACTTTTAAATTTGCTTTGACGTCAGGCGCTCTGGCTCCCGGCAAACATGTGACTATGGTGGCTGGAGTCTCTATTTTCACATTCCGAGTAATAGAATCGCCAATCACTAGGGCACTTTCAACAGGTTTCTCAGTGGGTGCGTCACTGAGTGGGGAGAACCTGTTTGATGTTCTGATCGGAATGGAACAGTGGTTTTTTGACCCGCGATTATGCCGTCTCACAGTCACCCAGTTGCCCTGCTGCACGGGCTCTACAGCCGGAACCGAACAATGTACAGGGTTTGCTAAGCTAGTCGCATCCAAAGTAGTATCTAAAGCCCTTACATTCTTACTATCCTCGATTAAAGTTTGGATGCGTGTCTCTAATTCTGAAACCTTCTCTGTCAGCCTAATTATGTCCCTACATTTATGACATGTGAAGCCTTCACAGCTGACAGAGACAGAAAGACTATGCATGAAGCAGGCAGTGCAAGTGACAATTTTGAGAGAAGATGACATGACTCACCGCGTGTGTTGATCCAACTTGTTGACCAGTTGTTTGATGAAGTCGGGAAAAAAGGCGCGAGCGAGAAAAACGCTGTGTGCACGGACAGTAAGATAGCACAATGCTAACACGTTTAGCGACTTAGATTAAAGCTAACGATTACAATATATTAAATAATCTAATATTGTATTTAGCAATACAAACGAACGTCGAGTTTAAGATCTAAAACAAAAATCAAGTTTATATGTCAGTACAAACGCAATCCACTGCAAACAGGAAACAGGAAACAGCAGCAGTGCAGCAGTCAAAACGGTCCGTCTGAAACAATCCTGTCAGGTGTGTCATTCCCTGTGTATTTAATCCCTGTTCGTTGTCATCAATGCTAGACTCTTTTTGACGTTACAGCACCATTCCTGCAAATTGTGGATGTGTGTTTTTTTCTAAGTTGTTCAATAAAGACTTTTTAAATTATTTCCTGGCTTTAGAGCCTTGTTCTACACATCTCAACACGTGACACTTATCCTAAACATTTACATTTTAGGTTATCACAGTTGTTGCAAAAAGTCTCGTGGCACAGCTGTTTTTAACTGTTTTGATAATATTTTTTTCCTGAGCATTAAACCAACTTTTTTTCCCTGGAGAGGGAATGAGAGGCTGCATTAAATACACTTTGGGAACACTCTGCGTGATTGTGTTGTGAAGCACATGTGAAATCAAACCAATGTGAGGGGATGCACTGAACCTTTGGGGAAAAAACCTTGATCCTGAGCCATTACTGCAGGCAAGTCATAGCTTCGCTATGTTTCCAGGTGGACATTGAGATATAGGCTTGCCTGAAACCGCTGCATCTTGAAGCATACAATGTCGTGGGGTTGGGCAGAATAACCCCCCGAGGGTACAGAAGGGAAATGGGCACCATTATGTAGTGTTAACCACTTCTCCCCAGAGGGGACTGCCCTCAGAAGTCTGGCACCATAGGAGTCAGGACCTCTACACTGAAGTTGTCCTCAGGGTAATGACGACTTTGCTGAGATTATTAAATTAACTAGCCTCTAGAGCAGGAGTCGGGGGCCTATGGCTTGTGAGCCATATATGGCTCTTTTGATGGCTGCATACTTCCGCCCTCAGACGACAGGTAGATTGCGCCGCTACTTCCGCCGTCGGACCCCTGTTGTTTCTGTATTTGGTTACGTTGTGAGTATTTCCAGAGTGTGCATTCAAACTAATATGAATAAACTAATGTAAAATAAAAATATACATGTAATGGTATTGTCACGTCTCCCACAGTCCGGATCCTTCTGTGTCTTCTAGATTGTTCCACACCTGTCTCGTTAATCACTGCCCAAGTCCCGTCAGCTGTGTGTAGTTTCCTCATCTATATAAATACCCTCCTGTGTCCCTTTGTGTTGGTCGGTGTTCGTCAGAGTTCCTCGGTTGGTCCCCGCGTGTGGATGTTCCGCCGTGGTCCCCAGTGTTTACATCAGGTTTGCGTTTGCACCCTCGAGTGCCTTTTATGTTTGTATTTAAAGTGTTTTCAGTTTCTCCATTTGTTAATAAACCTGAGTTTCGTTTGCATCTGAGTTTCCTCGTTTTTCTCCACATCACACGCCAGCACCCCCGTTGTATGACAGGTATAGTATTATATAAAAATGTTTAAACTAAATGTAACTATATAAAACTAAAATTAAAGATAAATGAATAAATATTGGTCAAGACATAAAATTATTATTAATGGCAATACTTTATTTGATATGTAATTTCAGTTATTATACATTTTTTTTCCAAAAAGACCTCTTGCTGTATGGGTGTGTATTTCTTGATGAGATTGGGTTTCTTAGCTGTACTACACCAAAGCACAAAAAAAGAGTATGTCAGATCAGAGAGCACATTAATGATTAATGCACTCTCTGATCTGACACTCTTTTTTTGGGTATAGTGATCAAAACATTGAATCACCTTTTTCTCACAACAACGTAAATTACTATGGCCATCTTTACTAACACAGTTGATTATATACTATTACAAAATAGTAGGCTATAACATTAACAAAACTGCAGTGGCATAATCTAAAATAGGTAGGCTACTGCACAAAGTCAACTTCACAGTAAAATCTGCATTAGTGTGCAAAGAATTGTCTCTCCCATGACCATTTGCTGATTTTGCAACTCAGCTTGTCCACAAATGCAGTTTGCTGGCTATATTGTATAGGAGAAAAGTCTGTTGTTCTGTTCTCTATCCTCTTAAGTATTTTTATTTAGAGGTGATGATATTTGTTTTTTACTACAGTATACGTTTTGAGAACAGTTATTGTTGACCTTGGCTCCATGCATAGCATTGCATATCATTTGTATGGGTTTTATAGTGTTCTGTGGTTCTTTCTGGAGCTTGACAGTCATTGCCACCATAAGTGATCAATCTGATATGCTTGAGGTTGAGAAATTGATCTGATTATTCCATCCATGTAAAGGTAATCCTGTTGTTATCCCTTACATTTATTTATTTAGCAGAAACTTTTATCTGAATTGACATTAACAGATGACAAACAACAAAAGTGATTCACCCAGAGAGACTGTAACATTAGATGTCCAGTAATGAAGTTCCAGAACAGCTCAGACTCATAACTGCCTGCACAGAGCACTGGGACTTTTCCCAGTGGACTGGCCCATTATTACTATGAGCCTTGCTTTTTAGTTTATCTCAAGAAGGGATAGGGATAACAATTTGAGATTTAAACATTGGTTCTATGTTAATTATTACACTGGCAGCATTTTTTTTTAATTGATAATGAAATTTAATTGTGTTGGATTTTTAAAGTAAAAACCTAAAATACAAAATACTGTACACTACTCTTGTTTAGTCTGGAGTCAATTAATGTGTTGCTGTTTTTGAAATAAGTCTCATTTATTTGATCAAAAATACCGTAAATCTGTTATGCTTGAGTGTCGTGTGCGATGCGGAGGAAGTCATATGCAGAATCAGAACTGCAGCTCACTCTTTCCCAAACCCATTAAATAAAAACAGAAACGGCACTCATAGTGCAACACTGGGAGCAAACATGAAAACAGAAGAAGACCGGCATCCACACACAACGTTACAAAGTCAACAATCGACCAAGACATGGGAACACAGGAGGGTAGATAGAATTATATATAATTGCTGCTTGTCACAGTCTTTACTATTGCTTTTGATCAATTTAATGCATTCTTACGGAATAAAAGTAATAATTTTGAATTCAAAAAATTTGAATGGTAGTGTATATCAATTAGATAACACATCAACCAACCAGCTACAGCAATACTGAACTGTACATATAGTGGGGGATTTTTTTATTGTAGTTCATTTTTGTGGATGCATCGGGACTGTTTTATTTCATTCTCTGTCTTGACGTCAAATAACAAAGTAAGAAGATGGCAAAAAGATTGTCTTTGTTAAAATTGTAAGTGAATTGAACTGTTGTCATTCAATTCACTTACAATTTTTTCACTTACAACTCAAGCTTCAGCTTAGGTGGCAAAGGAAAGATCATTCATCTTTGACGTACAGTGAAAGACAAGGTTTGGGAAAGTGGTTTTATGCCTTTTGTGTGGGTTCCACAAGGTTCCATTGGCTCATTGACAAACTGAACTTGACACAGACAGCAATGTAGTGAGAACTCTTTTGAGCTTGTCAAAGACCACTCACTCCACAGGTTTGAATGCACATGCAGGATGGTTGGCAGTAGCCTAATCTACAGATGACCAGAGCCTGGACAAGTTGTTCTGCATGGCTGGATAATAAAGGATTTTTATAGATATTCCAAGAGCACACATCTTCATCCCTTTAACACAAGGAAACCCATATAAATAAGAACATAGATAGCTCTGCAACTTTGATGCACTCAAGAGTAATAATGTAATTGAATCACTGGCATTTGGAGATTGACATATTTTGGGGGGCGTTAAGTAATGGTGCAAATACTAGTAAATTGACTGCTGCAAACCTTACTAAATCATGTTGCATGATTCATTTAAATACTCTCCTCACGTACATTTTATCTGGAAAGGAAATTCCTACAAATCCAAATGCAATAATGTCAGCCTCAAAAATAAACTGTGCATGCCTTTTCATGCCTGATTTTTCACTGCATGTATAGTAAATCCTGACAGTAGTTTTTTAACACCAAAAGAGGTTTTACGCTGGCACTAGCTGTTAGTAAATCAGGCTCTATATGTGGGAGAAACCTCTTATCTCTGCCTTATTCTGCATGTCCTGACAGCCTGCCGATACCTGCTGACATGCTCCTAAGGAGACATTATAAATATGAATAAAAAAGATGCAAATTAATATTAAACAATTAAGAATGACTGATAAGTGCTAAAATGGTTAATGTTTAATTGTTAATACTGTTTAATAAAAACACGTTTCAGAGGTATTAACCTCAAACAAATGGATTTTAAATGCCTCATTAATGGGAATGTGTATAGCGGCACTAATCTCTGCATTCAAATTCAGGCCTTGAGCAGCTCGTTCTGTATCCGAGAGAGTCAGTTTTACATTTTAAATTCCTCAAAAGTGATGGGAGGGGTCTTTGTAATGAAGATTTCGTTCGTGTTTCCACAGAAATATTAAGCAGCTCAACTGTTTTTAATAGTGATAATAAAAAAAATGTTTATTGAGGAACAAAATCAGCATATACAAATGGTTTCTGAAGAATCATATGACACTGAAGTAAATGCAGCTTTGGTGAGAATAAAACCTGGTTCATAAGTGGTATTGGGAAGTATTTTGTTCAATGGGATTACAAGTGGACCATGCAAAATACAGGTGTAAGCAAGGTCTAAAACTTTTGTCCACTTTCGACTACTTCTAGTGTTCTGCATTCAGATTGGTTGAAAACATATTGTATTGGATTTCTTTGGTAGTGTGAACAATAATGTGTTCGAATACTCTTGAACAGACACAAAAGACGCTCGTTTGACAGACAGGATTTAAAATTGTCGGCTGAAGACCAAGCATAATTTTTTACAACCATTCCTAATTTCTAACATTGTTGAGACTATCAATGCTGACACTAAAGCAGAATGATTTACCATCATCTTCAGAGAAGTTCAAATGTAAATTGACCATTGACCAGCTTAATCTCAAATGTAAACGGGGCCTAGGAGACATCTTTCAAAAACAATTACAGACCCCAAACTTTCAGACATGTAGATGTATTAATTATTAGTCATGAACATCTATACTGAGCATTTATATCAAGTAAATATTGTGTTTTGCTATGGCAGATATTATCAGAAAAATTATAAAATCAAGCAAATCCACCCATATACTCACCGCTTGGATGCTGCAATCAGTCAAACACAACAGGCTGTTTTCTTCAGTTTGATGCCGCATGCTTGTTCACCAGTAAGTCGGCAGGGAAATTGGCCTGTGTGGATGGTAATCCTGAAACAGCCTCATTAGCCTCTGTGGGTTTGAACAAAAGGACAGTCGCTTAAGAATCTCAGCACTGCTGTGGAAACAACACGCGGGTGTCCAATCAGCCTACGGTGGTATCCCAAAAACACACTCTCACTGCTGAGTTCAAAGTGCTCTTCAGATGAAGGAAGCACCAGATATTAAAAATCTAACGTTTTATTTGCGTGTCAGATATGACATTTAATGTTGAAAAAATAGGATGTAGAGTAAACTTTATCAAAGCCCCATCTAACATGTTGACATTTTGGGGAAGCAGAGCAGCGGGAGAGTGAAGGCAGCGTTCCTCTGCGGTCCTCGATCATTAAAGTGCTCCTCCTGTAAGGTAAAAGATCAGCAGTTGCTGCACCAGCCTTATTACAGCACAGAAACCAACTTTGACATGTAGGTTGAGACCTTCATTAATGATGCTGTATATCTTTGGACACTCTTGAGAGCATTTGGTAGTGTCTGCACAAAATAATAATTATAAAATAGGTTTGATTGTATGGATGTGGCGAGAACGAACAAAGGCTATTATTAATGAGGTGGTTTAGAGCTGCATACAGGAGTGAGTGTGTGTTAATGAAGTACAGAGGTTGAGAGAAGGAACATCACCTGACACAAAAAAACCTGATTAAACCTTAAACCTACACTTATAACAAAGTTAGTACAGTAATACCTCGAAATACGAGCAGAATCCGTTCCAGCTCGTAACTCGAATTGCTCGTATCTGGAATCATGTTTTCCCATAAGAAATAATAGTAAACAAATTAATACGTTCTAGATCTGTAATAATGAAAGAAAAAACATGTTTTTTTATTGGTATAGACCAGGGGTTGGCAACCGAAAATGATGAAAGAGCCATATTGGACCAAAAAAAAAAAGTGCCTGGAGCCGCAAAAAATTACGTGACGTGGATGAAAGAGCCGCAGCACAGGGGTGAAAGAAGAGCCGCGGGTTGCCGACCCCCGATATAGACACACACACACACACAATTATAGTACATGTATACAGTATAAGGATTCATGTGATATCAAATAAAATGTGTTTTTAATCATACGTTTTTTCAAGTCAAGTCACCATAGCGCTTTTTACAATGTAGATTGTTTCAAAGCAGCTTTAAATTGGTCACAGAAAAAAAACAATATAAACAAAGTTTGTTTGGCTGAACAGCAGCCCCAAAAGAGCAGGCGAAACAATACAATTGATGAATTTTAAGTGTTAAGTTTCCACAACTGAGCAAGCCATAGGCGACAGCGGCAAGGAACCAAAACTCCGGCAGGTGATGTAATGAATGAAGAACAGAATGGAGAAAAAAACAGTCGGGGGACCAGTTCTCCTCTGGCCAACAGCCAAACAGTGCATGATTATTATTATTGACAACAATTCAAGTCCAATATGAAGTCCAATTTGGTCCGGTTGGAGATGGGTTCATGATCGTTACAGGGGAGGGTCCAGTAGAGTCACGGTCTCCGCAGACACTTCAGGGCAGTGCTGTGCTCGTGTCCAGGTGCAGGTCCTTCATCTGATCTGGATGCGGCCCGGATCCAGCTGCCCACGGTAACCTCAGAATAAACAGAGACCAATATCAGCGTAGATGCCATTCTTCTTCTGATGTATCAAGTACATCAGATGTTATGGGAATGTTCCCGGTTCCGGCTGACCTAAATTATTTAGCCTAACAATCATTTTACATGATTTGGATTAAAAATGTATGTATAATGTGTTATGTGTATGCCAGGTTGAATAGATGTGTTTTTAGTTTACATTTAAACTGAGTGTGTCTGCTTCCGGAACTGTAATAGGAAGACTATTCCAGAGTTTAGGAGCTAAATAGGAAAAGGATCGACCACCAGCAGTTGACTTTGATATTCTAGGTATTATAAGCTGGTCAGTATTTTGGGATCGCAATAGACGTGAAGGACTGTAATGTGTTAAGAGATCGCTCAAATACTGGGGAGCTAAACCATTTAATGCTTTGTAAGTAATTAGCAAGATTTTAAAATGTATTCGCTGTTTAATAGGAAGCCAGTGCAGGTTTGACAGAACTGGGCTAATATGCTCATACTTCCTGGTTCTAGTAAGAACTCGAGCTGCTGCATTTTGGACCAGCTGGATTTGTTTGATTTTTACAGACAGTAGCGGCAGGTGCGGAGGAGGTAGGGGGTTGGTACGTTGACACTTGATTCCATATCGTACCTTACCTGAACACTACGTAACTTATGTAAACTTAAATTAACATAACTGAACTTAGCCTACATAGTTTTTTAACTTTTCTATTTTATATTATTGTTTTGCTTTTTTAGATGTGTTTTGTTTTTTTTCCTGACTACGCTCACTGTCACTTGCACTTGCCGCAGACCTTTTAACGGAATACCTATCGAGGAAAATTTATTTCTGTCTCCCATTCAAAATAAGTAAGGCACGTGTTGTCAAAAAGCACCGAAGCGCAACCAGTAGACAATTTATCTGGGTGTTACTTTTCAATTAAATCAGAAACCTTCTGCCACATAGCTTGCGTATGTTCCATCGTCTGTTGCTCAATCAACTCTAAATCAACAGTTCCTCCTAATGCTCCTGCGTGCCAGATAACTCACGTGCACCACGCTCATATTTATCCACAATTTCATGCTTCATTTCCATGGTCATCATGCGTTTCTTCTTCTCTCTACCGTCCTTACTACTCACTTTCTTAGAACTCATTGATATTATGAAGAATAATGCACGAAATAGAGAGAAACTCACCTACTTGCGGGCGACGCAACATTAACATTGGTTGCATCATTAACCACAGTGTTACTTTTATAAGTAATTTACAGCGGTTTGTTAATATTAATTAATTGTGATCGCTATTGTTCACGTGGTGAAATATATACGTACAGTACAGCATATAGAAAGAAGATACAAAATCCTCCCTCTAAGCAGTAACTGTCATGGTTCATGAATTCATTGTCTCCTAGTATGTGTGTGTGAGTGGGGGCGTGGCATTTATGGTCGTATGGAATGAATCAATTGATTTTTAGTGCATTCTTATGGGGAAAATTGTTTTGCTGTACGAGCATTTTGGTTTACGAGCTCGCTCTTGGAACGAATTAAACTCGTAAACCGAGCTACTACTGTATTTATTTTGAAGTGCGAGAGACAGTAGATGATTGGCCCAAATTCATGGAGAGCTCTGGGGACGTAGTGGGTTCAGAAGAAAAGGACAGTGTAATATAAATATACATTTATTATACTTACAGATTGTTTATCCATTTTCTTAAATGTTCTTGCAGATAATTACACAAAACATCTCACAAGTTTTCTTAAAATATTAATTTATTAATCATCCTTCTGCCATCTTCCCAGTGTCTTAGGCCAGAGGCAGGGAAAGCAGGAACCTTCTTTCTGTGAGGCAACAGCACTAACCACTGAGCCACCGTGCTGCCCTCTTATAAAATAACTATTATATGCAGATCCCAAAAAAAGCAATGCTGCCAGCTGCAAATATTGCTTTTTCAAGTCAACTTCAGACACTTCCAGGATTTGCTGGCCTTTCAAGATGTAAACGCCACTCTTGTGAGCCTGCCGGACACAAAGCTGACTGAAGACCGAGCAACAGGACAAGAGTTTTTTTGCTGATGTTCTCCATGCCTTACTTCCTGACCTTGAAACTGGGAGAGCTGAGCTGACGACCGTTCCGGCTGGCGTCTTGCTGTCAGACAGAGTGCTCAGAAATCTGAGGAGGCAAGAGAAACACAAACCTTGTTGCAAAGAGAGCCAGGAGGAAGGCGAAACAACAACTTACCAAGCATCAACTTTCACCTGCAGCAAGTGCAACACAGACTCACTCTAGGGTCGGACTCTTCAGCCTCTCGCGAAGGTGCAGATAGGACACCCAAAACGAAAGCTACACCAAGCTACACTCGAAGACGGACGGATGCTGAACAGAGAGACTTCCTGACCTGAAATAAACACATAAATCAGCATCATTTGTCTGACTGCATTACATTTAGAGAAAATGTGACTTAGCAGCAAGTTAATGACGATTATATGACTGATGCTCAAACTAAAACAAAATGAAAAAAATAAGCATTTAGCTAATCTTACACTCAGTACATTAAACCAGTAATGAAGATACATCTTCTCCAGAACAATCCTCTTTTTTGGTTGTGGGTGCAGACAAGCGCAAATCATGTCGCAGCATTCTGTACAAAAAGACAAGAGAGATGTATGATTATATCTTATACTTTAGACCTGTTCTTGTTGAAGCTTTTGGCCTTTTTTGTGTATGATTTAGAATTCAAATGGTCCTTCTTTGTACATTGAAGATCTCACCTTGTGACAGACCAGGACTGGTGAAGATGTTTGCATGGATCATGAACAGGTCGTCAGCTATGGGATAATCTCCACACACCATTAAGAACAGGAGGATCCCAAGTGACCACACTGTTGTCGATTTTGCGTGGTGCTCACCATTATAATAAGCCTCTGGTGGACAGTAACCTTCTGTGCCTGAACAAAAGAGATGTTGTCTGACTTTAGACTATTTCCTCAGCATGAGTTTCTGTGAGCTAATAAATAAACTGGTTCATAACACATACCACTGAAGACTTTGAAGGCTGATTTCTTCATGAGCGTACCACAGCCGAAGTCAATCAATTTAACCTACATGGTGTCCTGGTTCACCAGCAGGTTCTCCAGTTTGATGTCCCGATGGAAGACACCGCGCTCACAGCAAACGTTAGCAGCGTGAATGACCTGCCGCATTATCGTTTGTGCCATTCCCTCGCTGATGATTCCACCGTGAAGCTCCAGGAAACTGAACATGTCCATCCAAGGCAAGGGCCGCTCCATGAGCATGAGACAGTGGTCAGTGTTGTCCTGCCAGTCCAGCATTTGAATTATCTGGGGTACTCTAGGGCCCTTATTGGCCATCAGTGTCAAGCCAATCTCCAAGGGGAGGCGTTTGGGAGAACCAGGCTAAAGGAAACAAATTATGACAGAAAAGAAGTAGGTGGTTTAAGATTTACTCCACCTATAAAACCATATGCCTGCTTGAAAAATCATTTGTAATCTGTGATTAACATGAGTATAGGACATTACAGTGTAAACTGAAAACAGATACTGAGAAGCAATAACATAGACAGTACAAACTACGCACCACTTTGATATCTGGCATGTCTGGTGTCTGCACTGAAAATTTCACTGCCACCTGATCACCAAAACAAATAATTAACAATTAGCATGTGCACCGATATCATATCATGCCTGTCATGAACTGATATTCAAAGTTGTGAAAGTAAATTGAAACCTCAAGCCCATCAGTGCATCGAGTCCCTGCAAACACAGTCCCAAATCCTCCTTCACCCAGTTTGTGGCCAACTTGATAACGGCTGTAAATGTGGTCTATAAAAAGATAAACCATAGTAGTTAGACTCAAATAATATTCAATATGTTAATTTCATAATAAGATTTTCTAGTTCTCGTTGATCTATTATTCTTACCCTTGTCCAGGACGTCCTGTTCTGGATGTTTCTCAGCAGCAGGTTGAACTTCAGAAGTTGGAGCTGTAGATCAAATAAAATAAAATATGTCTTGTCTTGTCTTGTCAATGCTATGCTTGGTCTCATGCTTTGTTGCTTAGTTCCATGTCAGGTCATGTTGAACGGTATTGTTTGTGGTATTGCTCTTAACCTTGCAGGTAGCACAGTCCTGCTAGCCATAGCTAGTACTGCTAGTGGTAATGCCTGTAACCTTTGGGGTAGCATAACCTTACTGGACCATTTTCCCTGTCATGTCGAGCTTATGCCATGTCTAGCTATGCCTTGTTTAGCCCATGTCATGTCTCACTGTTTCCATGCCAAGTTTAATCCATGCCATGCCTTGTTCATTGTTTGTTTAGTACTATGTCTGTTTCATGTTTGGACTGATCCTTTGTTGCTGACCTCACGCCTGGTATATGGTTTCTGATCTGGATTGTCCCTAAAATAAACTGCGCTTGGATCCTATTTGGCTTAACGCCTCCTTTCATTACATTCACAGTCATCAATAAGCATTATCAGGATTGCGCTATCATGACATTCATGTGATTTTTACCATTAGAAAGTTTACGGTACAGTCCTGCTTCATTCTGATAGTCTTTCTCAGCCTGAAGCAGGTCGTATTTTGCAGTTCTACGAAAGTGGAGAGCGGGCCACTTCCAGAATATCTTCTTCCTTCTCTCCTCTCTCCCTCCATCAATCTCACTAGTAGCAACAGGCGTCTGATCATCTCGATGAGGATGATTCCCCGCCGTGATGGTGGTGTATTTGAGTAGCACAGGTTCATCGGACACATTGTTCAGTCGCGAACTTCGCTGTCCCATGATAAAACCGCTGTCACTCTAATACCAGATACTGCAAAATTATCAGCAGACACTCCAAAACTTCAACCAACAAAACGAGCAAGAAACGTTCTAGTCTTTTTATACCATTACCACGTAACGTTCTAAATGTGACGTCATAAAGACTCATGCGGAACCGCTGACGCGCTCTGGAAATACAGCTGCGCAAAGCATGACTGTTCAGTGTTTGACAGTTAAGAATAGAAAATAATTAGAATGAGAAATAGCAGGAACTTATTTATTTTTAAAGAGTTATTAACCGCTACAAACCATATTGACACAAACACAATGTCTGAAGAGAAGAAAAACAGTAGAAAGGTCTTAAAGTGACAGCAACCTAATTTTACCCTTATAATGTTAATCATTTACATTTATGCATTTGACAGAGAGATATTTTTATCCAACGTGACTTGCATTGCATTCAAGGAAGACATTGAATCAAATTTTGCTTTCCCTGGGATCCAACCCATGAGCACCAAAATGCTCAACTGATTATGCTACAGAAATGCTAGTTGAATGACACACGCCTACTCTCCACCAAAGCTTTAGCACCACTGCCGCTTGCAGCCGCGACAGAATGACATCACAGGGAAATGTAAAATGATGGAGGTTTCATACAACTATGGCGAGTTATTATTAGACTATAATTTTTTACAAATCTCCGCGCCTCCCCTGGCATGCCCTGGTGCCCCCCAGGGGAGGCGCGCCCCACACTTTGAAAACCCCTGATCCAAAAAGTGTGCGTTACTCTTTTCCGCCATTACTTTGTGCCCGCGCTCCCCTACTGCGATCATTCATGCGTGCTGTATCACTCACGCGGCACCGCACTCATATTTATTCACAGTTTCATGCTTTATTTCCATGGTCATCATGCGTTTCTTCTTCTCACTACCATCCTTACTACTCACTTTCTAAAAAATCATCACTATGAAAAAGGCCATATGAGAGGAATAAGAGCGCTGATTGTTTTAACTGACTTTCATTATGAAACTACGCGCATTAGTTCAGAAAGTTGAACGGTTCAGCATAGAATTAATCATACATCACCCACCATGGCAGATATCGGTTCACTATTTCACACGAGCGCTGGAGAAAAACAAATAACTTGTTTATCAGCCTCGGAAGGAGTGCCTATTGTGTGTTGTGTGCATCTTATAAGAGTGAGTTCACCATTAACACTATGTTTGCTTATGTACATACTCGAATTACAGACTCGTTATGACGCAGTTATTGAAGTGTTATAGCCCGATGCTAATTTTTCTGTGCTACATTTTCTGTGATTAAGTTGGCATCGAGTCAGTACTCATATCTCAAATATTTACTCGTATCTAGAAGCAAAAATCTTCTAGAAGGCTTGCTCGTATCTGTAAACACTCGTACGTAGGCACGCTCGTTTCTCGAGGTATTACTGTTAGGGATGTTCAGGGTTAGTAGAATAAGTTTACATACATGCAAAGTTACTTTAAATCTAGAAGATGTTTTGGAGACCATCAAAATAAAGTCCAGAAATGAAGAAAACAGTCTATTAATACTCAAATGATTTGTTGTTGACATGTAGTTGCAAAGTTATCAAAATAACTTTGGGTGGGGGGGTGGAGTGGGGGGGGGGGGGGGGGGGGGGGGGGGGATTAGCACAATTCCATAGAAGAACCATTTTAAGTTTCATATTTCAGTGAAAACCACAAATATATTTTTGAATATATTTTTTCCACTATAAAGAACCTATTATGGCAACCAACTGAACACCAGGTAGAGCTAGACCAGCTTAAATGACCTAAGACCATCATTTTAGGGTGTGACAAGGAAAGACCTGTCTAGAGAGTTTCTCTTCAAACTCTACTTGGGTACAAAAGCTTCTTTTACAGTGTGCGTGCTTGTGTGTAGTGTGCGTGCATGTGTGTGTGTGCACATGCACACATTAAAGCTGCTTTAGCTGTTTAATAACACAGCACACAAACCGCATGTGTTGATGAAAGCAGGCTCAGTGTCCATCAGAAGTGGTCAGCACTTCTGCCACAGGAAAATCTGCTTTAGTCTGTTAATGTGGAGAGGCAGCAGAAATGGAGGGGCGCAATTTAGCTCAATTTACAAACCTTGGTCAAATGTAGTCCCATATTTTCAACATTTTCTTGACAGAAATCACCAGCTACTGTAAAAAGCACTTTGGTATTGATATACTTTTGAGAACTCAGTTTTTTTCCCACATAGAAGTTAATAAGGACTTACATTTTTTGAATAACGACTTAAATTGTGGACCATAGCTTACAATAAAACAGACATATGTGCTTATAGAGTGCATGCTAGATCCACTTATAGTGTCAAGTATTAATATATCCATTTACATTTTTATGTATTTGGCAGACGTTTTATCCAAAAAATCTTACATTGCATTCAATTGAATCAGTTCTTGTTTTCCCTGGGTGCGAGCAAGATGGATGATGAGTCCGCGCGAGATTATACACACCTCCTCACCGCCAAAGCAGCAGCGTCACAGCCACTTGTAGCCGCTCATGGACCGGTCCGCGAATTCGATCAGCGGCCCGGTACCATTTCATCTACGGACCGGTCCGCGGCACGGTACCAGTTCGTCCGGGGGTTGGGGACCATTGCTCTACTGGTTGAGCTACAAGAAAGATACAGGAATCCATTTATTTATTTATTTTTAGTTTTAAAGCTTGACAGTCCCATATCTAATTTATTTTAATTGTATAGCACAAGGCTGCACTGTACAATCCAAACAGCAGGATTACTGTCACATGGAACTCTTGGTGGTCCCCATTCGAAACACGATAATTACTCTACACAATTTGATTATCTAACTGTTCATAACACATTCATTTCTAAACTTAAGACATATAACCAGTTTAGATAAAAAGCATCTCAGGCTGACCAGCTGAAGACATTACTCAGTGAAAACTAAGTTATGCTACTTCCAGACCATACTCGTCAAAATAGCCAGAGCAACTTTTCTCCATTTACGGATATGATGAGACACTCACAGGAGAGTGCGGTATGTATGCAATTTCCATTGAAAGGTCTAAAATAAAACCAATTACAACAGGCTTACCATAGTGAATCATTGAATGAATCAGTGAATCTAAGACAAAAACACATTTTGGAAGAAGGACTGATGATGCACTGACATTTTTGTTAATTAAAAGTTATAGTTTACCTTTAAAAATTGACCTAAGGAGGAGGGGGGGGGGGGGGGGGGGGTGTTAGTGTTTTATTTTAAAGGTTATGATGAATGACAGTGGCCTCTACAGTACTTGAAATATACAACAGTCATTTGCAGAAGTGCTGATTGTGATCTGCAGTGTTTTTGGATCCACTAATGGAAAGCGTTTTTGAGCAATGCCATGCGTCTCCCTGCAGAAACTACACTTACTTTGTGTGTGTTTATCCATAAAACACATCCACCATTTCAGAAGCATTAAAAACCCATCTCACAGTTCGCTTTTCACATATAGGTTTTTGTGTGCTTGTTTTGCTCTCTCTCATCCATGTCCATTGCTGTTATTGAATATCTGAAGTGTCTCTAATAGACCGCATCTCGGCTGTCTGTCTATGGTTGAAGTGTCATTGCAGTGGCCTGTTTCCTCACATAGAGAAAGACTCAATGGCTTTAACTCCCCATTAGAATATATCAACCCTGATGCGCATTATTAACAGAGCACACCGTCTCTAATGGATGCTGTGCACATTAGAAGAGTTGCTGCTGATGGGCTGGAACTCATGGCCGGTGAAACAGAGTTGGAGGCAAAAGCTGTCTGTTCTCGTGTCCATATGATGAATAGCAGGTTTTGTATAGATTTCAAAACTGTCCTTGGCTATAGTGTGACCTGAGGCGAAGTTAGTTCTGCCACTCTAAACCCTGCAGTTGCAGAATATTGCTCATGATGAGGAGGTCTATGCTAAATGCACATCATGTGTATGGTAAATATTTCATTTAAATGTATTGCTACAACTTTAAAAATAGCAATATCTAAGGATAGATACCCTGAGTTTTCAATAATGATATACCTATGACCATAGGGCTGATTTTTTTCTTTTGTGATTTATATGATATAGGGGAGCCCGGGACTAGATGTCCCACTTCAGTGAATACTTCTCAGGGTGGGGTTATTTTTTGAAAGTCAATTTCTGTACGGGCATAAACCTTAAAGTCTTGGCTGCAAATTATTATTATTTTTTTTTTTATATATATGTCCACCAGTATTGTCCATAAAAATATAACTCTATATGGAAGTGGATACTGTCACTCTGCATGAACTTGCTAATTATTGACAATGATTCATTACCTTTTTTTTTAACCTTTTTTTGCTTTAAACCATAAACACAATTTTGTAGTTACAAAGTTGTAAACGATAAAATATTATTGAAGAATGTTTTAGAAAAAAATAATAGTTTACTAATACTAATACAGTTTCACTTTTAATTCAATGTCACTTGTCATTTCTTTGTTACAGTCTGTGAAAACAAATTTCCCGTTAAGGGACAATATCCATCCATCCCATTTTTCCTCATTGTAATGCCTTTTTCAGCAAAATTGAGAAAAACAATAATGAAACAGCAAAAATGAACTAGATTGATATGTAAAATGAACAGCTTATATGTAACTACTACACCCTAGTACATATAAGCACAGGAATATTGATTTGCGTTTTTATGATTGTACTTCATTATGACAATCCATAGAACATAACCCTAACGACAATCAGCTCCAGTCTCCTCTATGTGATTATTTTAATCATAGATTAATTTTTAAACATGTCACTTTATCAGACTTCCATTCCAGCACAGGGTGAACTCTGAATGTGAGACATGTAACTTCAATATTAGCATGAATTGCAAACCAGATGTTTGAGATTCAATCCCAGCATGCCATGTGTGTCTGATCATGGTTGAGCTGGTTTGTCTGGCCAAATTCTTCCCACATTCACCACCATCACAGCTAGAGTCATATGGAGTCTTTTAAAGAAGAATAAATACGTTCCAGTTAATGTGGTGTTTGATATGAGGATAAAGTACACATGCCTTATTTTGTTTTAACACCCTCCAAGCAGTGGGATTCTGGAAGATGAGAATAGAAAAGATAAATGTAATTATCCTGCCACAATGCATCCCTTTTGAAATATTTTCATAAAGATTAGAGGGCTATAATCTACAGATGTCTGATCTAATCGCTTGTTGGGCAGCGCAAAGGTGTTCTCATTAGAATAATAATAGTAAATGTGCTGGACATACAGACAGTGGATTTGGTCCATTATGCTGATTATATCTTAGCATAGGGCTGAATACATGTACAATTGTATGTGTGTGTGGTGTTGGGGTTTGCGATTTTGACCAGGGCCAGTCAACCCAGTTCTAAGAATCCTGGTTGCATTGACCTTTGCCTTCATCTCATCAATGCTGACCTTATGTATAACATTTAATCCCTTTCAATAGGCTTGGACACAAATCTGATCTCAGATTTAGCTGGAATTTGAGCTGAATTGGCACAGGATATTAAATTGGAATAACAGGAAAAAACAATTTACTGAATTGCTAATCAGAGAAATGTAACTCATTGTTAATTTATTTTTTGCTAACAAATATAAATAATTGAATTAACATAAATATATGAATTGACTCAATTTAATAGGAATTTTTATATAGCCAAGACACGCATTTGTCTTTATAAATTATTATATTTATCATATATTATAAATTAAATCTTCGCTACATGAAGATTTACATTTTACTGACAATTCTGTTAATATAAATGTTTATGAAATTTGGATGAAACTTGAAAAGTGTGACCACTGTATGCTTTTACATTTAAGCACTTGACAAATTATTATTTTTTTCTATCCAAAGTGACTTGTTTCAGTCTATATGTTCTTTATTTCTATATTTTATCAGTTTGGACAGATCAAAGTTAGGACAGTGTAAGAGTGACCCGCCAACACAGGGCATCCTTTACCTGGGTTAGAGCCTGTTGGCCCAGCTCCTTCCACTGGACCGGATCAGGTGCTTCCTTTTTAGTGAGATTAGTCAGAGGACTGGTGAGCTCCAAATAATTAGGAATAAATCTCCTGTAAAATCCAGCCAGCCCCAGGAACTGTCTCACTTAGTTTTGGCACATGAGCAGGCTGCAATCACAGCAGTCTTAACAATTTGGCGATGCACCTGTCCATGTCCCAAATGGAAGCCCAGACACCGCATCTCCACATGCCCAATTGCACACTTCCGTGGGTTCACCATGAGTCCAGCCACCCTCAGCGATCTCAGGACAGTATGCAGTAGTTTCCACTGCCAATCATTACTGTATAGAATGATGTCATCGAGATAGGCAGTGGCATGGGTGTTATATGGGCGTAGGATGTCCATGGTTTTGACAGCCACTTCTGATCCGAGATCCTCTTCAAAATGGCTACTGCTAACGCAAATGATGTTACCTCATTTCAGCTTTTTAAAAGATTGAGATGATAGCTTTTACATGAATCACCCCTGTCCATTCGCCTTACCTTGTAATTGAGATCCCCAACTTGCCATGTAACCACTGAAGGGGATTTACAGTTAAGACCCGAGGACCATATATGTTGAATGAAGAACAGGAGTCAGAAGTGCAGTCAATAGAAGACATTTTAGTGAAGTTTAGTTTGCAGTTTCATCAGCAAAAGCTTCAGGACTCGTAGGCCGCCCCACATACCATAACATTGTTACAGCATTTATACTCTAACAAAGGGTGCTTAACCACGCCAATGATGACGTTTAAATGATTCTGATTGGCTAAGAAAGAAAGAGAAAAAAAACTAGTAATTTTCCACACAAGAGCAGACAGTCTGAAGCATTTCTTCGTTGATCACATGGTTGACGGGTTAGTGACATGGCTTGTCGAGAACAACAAGTCATTCCGTCTCCTTATGGTGCCAGTTAATCACCTCACCAATACAGACCATATTAACACACACACAGATACACAGCTTCTCCAAGGCTGAACTCGGCTCAGGCTTCAACTATCAACAGAAACTTCCCAAAACATTTTTGATAACATGTTCTATCTGTTGAGACATGCACACAATATTCATCCTTACTCGATGGTAAACTACAGAAAAGTAAAGAAAGGATATAACTAATAGAAATCCCTAACTTGATTATAAATCACTCTTTACAACTCATTCAAATAAGAAAAAGGAAAAGAACATATGAAAAATAAGACAAAGAAGCATATGAAATATAAGAAAAAGAAAAGAATATAGGTACAAATAGGAAAAAGAAAAGAATATATATACAAGCGGCAATGGATTTCCGAATAGTATATATCACCACAAAGGGTCCTTGCCAGTTTGTGAGTAATTTCGAGCTAGATGTTAGAGGTAGTATAAGCATTTTGTTTCCAGGTGTAAACTGGAACTGCCATGTACCCCTGTTGTACAGCCAACTTTGTCTGTCCTGGCCCTGAAGCAAATTCTCCATTGAGTGCCGCTCCAATGTGTGGAGTTTTGCTTGAAGGTCCATGACATATTGAATTTTGCTACGGCTGTTTGAAGCACCCTCCTCTCAAGTCTCTATAATGACGTCAAGCACCCCCCAGGGCTGACGGCCATAGAGAAGCTCAAGGAACCTCCCACACTGTGAACAACAAGGGCTCAAGCCACTTATCCCAATTTTTGGGATCTTCTTTTACAAACTTACGAACTATGGATTTTAATGATGTTTTATTAACAAAGTTCGGGAGGAACACGTCCAAGGATGAAAGCAATCAACTCATCATCAGCAATTACACCTCATCCTATGAGAGGAAGCGTGCAATATAGCCATGTTCGACTCACCTACATCCCTCGACAGTTTACGGCAGAAGGACACTTTAAAACAGCTGGACAGTTTACGGCATACGGCTCCACCTTCTGGTCACGAGACAGCTGGAATCGAGCTCCACACGTTAGATGGATTTTCTACAAAAAACTCCGGAATCTGGAGCGATTCTCATCCGCCTTACACCACGCTGAGTATATTATATCACCCTTGGCATTTCATCACGGGTGCCAGACCAAACAAACGGATCCCAAGCAACAAACAACCAAACGCACAGTGAGACGCGATCCTGTTCTCACCACCGCAAGCGAAACATCCGCATTCATAAAGCTCGTTGTCAAACTTGAGTCTCAAGCAATGCCGCCCTCTTCCCGCAAGGAACGGGCTTTCCACCAGCGCTAGGCCGCCGCCGCCGCCGCAGGCCCTCGGCAAACCGCGCTGCAGTTTCAGCTCACACTCTCTCTCTCCGTCAGCTCACACAAACAAGAGCAGCTGTAATCCTCCCAGCGCTTTGATTTCAGCAAATGCTAAATCACGAGCAGTTTGTGCCATCTCGATGCTACTGTTTCTGGGAATCCACGTCTGAAATGTGATTGTTTTAAACTAACGCGCTGCCACCTGCAGCCCAAGCAGTAGCGCGCACCAAAGTCAGATCTCGTGCAGTACAGCACGATCGCTGCTTCCAGTACAGCTGCTTCCAGATTGCGCGCTCAGCCGCCCACACAAGAATCAAGAACTCAATGCCAACACTGCCTTGATGATTCAACTTAATCACCTATTAAGCGGACTCTCTGGAAAAGAAACCAAATGCACTTCTTATTTCAAAGTAATTCACTGTCTTATAAGTCTATGATATTTGAATGATCTATTTAAATCTATGATCTATATCTATTTAAAGCCAATAAGTTTGTGAACTTTCACCAATTTTGATATTCCGAATTCCAGCAGGTAAGTAAGTGTGTTTAGTCATTAAATATGCAACATGCACTTGATATAAATTAAACTCCCTGTCAATTTTATAATTGAAAGGTTATATACTTTTTGGAAATCAGCGTATTTTACAAACCATAGTGGAGTTTTGTTATTACTTGTGTATAGATTTAGATGTCTGCAAATAATCTTCAAGATATTGAAAACACTGAATAGCAACAAGTGTTGAGAGCTTTCTCTGGCTCAGCGCCAGCCAACGTGTTGGAATTTAGCAGGCGATCATGTGATGCCCCGCCTTTCTGCCACAATGTCCAAGATTGAGATGTACCTGTTTGATGATGAAAACTTCCTCTCTCAAGTTCCTTCGCCGTATCCCACTGATGAAAGGAGCTCCCAAGCCCAACAAACACTACAAACCGAGCTTCCAACATCACCACGCTGTCATCGCACCCTATGACGCCAAGGCTTACACTCACCTCCTCCATCAAGACCTCCGCCATCTTCTTACTCAACTTCCTACAACACCTCAGCACTTGCATCAATAGTGAAAGGAAAGCGACCAAAGCAAACTAACTAGAATACAGGTCTCAGCTGTATCTCCAAATTCACTCTACCTTCAAAAATGCCTCAAACCTTCGCTCCCTAAATCTTCATCTCTCTCCCTCGCAAGACCAGATCTTCAAGCATTAAGTTGCAGCAGCAGCACGCTGCAGGTTTCCAGCACTGCACCTCACATGCCAGCCTTTAGTGAGACACGCCGCCCCCCAAGCGTGAACTTGCCTACGCCAGCGGCGCAGGCTTAGCACGGAAGCACGTACCTAACCTTTCCCTTATGTTTGGTCTGCAGCCCTACAATCCGGTTCTAGCGTGAGGCTGCCTCCGCTAGCGGTGCAGGCCCAGACACTGTGCTTTATCTTCCCTTTCTACCCTTCTGTCTCTCTCCAAGCTCCAGGCGTCAACCCAAGCGTGAGGTTGCCTCCGCAAGTGGCTTCGGCCCTGGCCTTTTTTCCACCTAATTCTCTCCACCATGCTAAAATCTCCTTTCATCCTGTTCTCTGCAATGCTCATGCCATTCCACAAACACTCCTGCTCGGAACTACCCCTGTCGCCAACAACAGTAGAACACATCTTCACTGAAGTTAAGGCTGCTGCCACCAGAGGTGGACCCATTTCCAACCAGTATATCAATATTCAGAGTTGATATTTCTCAACGCCTCTAAATTTCCATTCTTCAAGCCTTTTCTCTTCAAACCACTCACTTCGGAAGATTACATGTGGAGTGGAAGAGTTCAAGACTTTCCACTCCACATATAGTCTGCTTCACATTGTCTCTATCCACCACCACTGATTCATATTGCATTTCAACAACACCAAGAAACCCCAATCCAGCTTCACCAGGGGTTAACTAGGCGAAATCTACTTCCCTCTGCTGAAATCCAATCCTCTGCTCATCAGAGGTATCTCAAGAACCCAACCCACCAGCTCAGACTCCAGATAACCAATTACGTTGGAAACCTGTATCCCCACTCTTCGCTAAGGATTCCACCCAAATGTTGTCCGACCACTCAACGCCATGATCGAGCCATGTTGATTCAGATTCCTCAGATTCTATCACATCCAACCTTAATCCAAATCTTATTCTTATTCCTACTCATCAGCGCTGCACGACGAAAGTAAGGTAGTCCAAACCATAAAGGCCTTTATCTTCCACGAACAACAACAATCCTTCCATTGCTGCAGCAATGATGTTCCCCGACACTCCCGCAGGAGTTAGCCAAGGGGAAATCATCCCACTGCCGCAGCAGTGAAGCTATCTTCATACTGGCTTTTCGGTTTCCTCAGACACTCATAACTCACCATTACATCCAACAATTTCCGACTTGTCAGTACTGGACGACGAAACCATTTCTTACTTCATCAAATGAAGAAAGGCCATCTCACCTACATCTCTAATCTTCCATCTCCAATCCAACCATATCAAATCCTCCTAGCCTACCTCCATTTCAGAAACTCGCAGGCTAAACACCCATTTCAGAAACTTGAAGGTTAAACTCCCATCAGACCCTCTCTCCATAGACGATTCCAACGATTTCAACCCAATTACACGATTGATTCCAAACTAAAGCTACGCTACTTCAAACCGGATTCCCAACAGACCATTTATCCAGCCATTCATTTCGCATAAGCACAGCAAACACGGCTGCACAAAAGGCCTTTCCCAACAGCTGATACAAGCATTGCGCCACCGGTCTTCAGAAGCTTCAAGAGCCACATCAGATCAAACAGATCGCACATCAAACAAGCTCTTCAAACTCTCATCAGTCAAGCATCAGTCTCCCACTTACAACTTCATGGCCACTGCTTTCCATTGCCTGCAGGAGCCAGGTCTCTCAATTATCCACTGCCGCAGCAGCGACGCTCCCGCAGGAGCCAGATCTCAAATTCTCCACTGCCGCAGCAGTGACGCTCCTGCAGGAGCTCAGATCCCGAACATCCTTCCATTGCCGCAGCAATGACGTTCCCCCATACTCCCGCAGGAGTCAGGCTAAGGGAAAATTACTCCACTGCCGCAGCAGTGAGGCTCCCGCAGGAGCTCAGTTCTGAACTTTCTTCCATTGCCGCAGCAATGACGTTCCCCCACACTCCCGCAGGAGTCAGCCTAAGGGGAAATTACTCCACTGCCGCAGCAGTGAGGCTCC
The DNA here is from genome assembly GCA_037043235.1 of Rhodeus uyekii. Taxonomy (NCBI): domain Eukaryota; kingdom Metazoa; phylum Chordata; class Actinopteri; order Cypriniformes; family Acheilognathidae; genus Rhodeus; species Rhodeus uyekii. The sequence continues at coordinate 1,346,386 of JAWRVZ010000045.1, forward strand.
CGCAGGAGCTCAGTTCAGAACTTGCTTCCGTTGCCGCAGCAATGACGTTCCCCCACACTCCCGCAGGAGTCAGCCTAAGGGGAAATTACTCCACTGCCGCAGCAGTGAGGCTCCCGCAGGAGCTCAGTTCTGAACTTGCTTCCATTGCCGCAGCAATGATGTTCCCCCACACTCCCGCAGGAGTCAGCCTAAGGGGAAATTACTCCACTGCCGCAGCAGTGAGGCTCCCGCCAGAGCTCAGTTCAGAACTTGCTTCCATTGCAGCAGCAATGATGTTCCCCCACACTCCCGCAGGAGTCAGCCAAGGGGGAAATTACTCCACTGTCGCAGCAGTGAGGCTCCCGCAGGAGCTCAGTTCAGAACTTGCTTCCGTTGCCACAGCAATGATGTTCCCCCACACTCCCGCAGGAGTCAGCCTAAGCGGAAATTACTCCACTGCCGCAGCAGTGAGGCTCCCGCAGGAGCTCAGTTCTGAACTTGCTTCCATTGCCGCAGCAATGATGTTCCCCCAACTCCCGCAGGAGTCAGCCAAGGGGAAATTACTCCACTGCCGCAGCAGTGAGGCTCCCGCAGGAGCTCAGTTCAGAACTTGCTTCCATTGCCGCAGCAATGATGTTCCCCCACACTCCCGCAGGAGTCAGCCAAAGGGGAAATTACTCCACTGTCGCAGCAGTGAGGCTCCCGCAGGAGCTCAGTTCAGAACTTGCTTCCATTGCCGCAGCAATGATGTTCCCCCACACTCCCGCAGGAGTCAGCCTAAGGGGAAATTACTCCACTGCCGCAGCAGTGAGGCTCCCGCAGGAGCTCAGTTCAGAACTTGCTTCCATTGCCGCAGCAATGATGTTCCCCCACTCTCCCGCAGGAGTCAGCCAAGGGGAAATTACTCCACTGCCGCAGCGGTGACGCTCCCGCAGGAGCCAATTCCGAACTTCCATTGCCGCAGCAATGATGTTCCCCCACACTCCCGCAGGAGTCAGCTTATGGGGAAATTACTCCACCGCCACAGCAGTGACATTCTCGCAGGAGCCAGGTTCACCAAATCCTCCACTACCGCAGCATTGACGTTCCCGAAGGAACAAGGTCTTGAATTTTCAACTACCGCAGCAACAATGTTCCCACCAGAGCCCCGCCACAGGAGCGACATCCCTCCATACTCCCAAGGGAGCCCAATCTCTTCAAAATTGGTTTCCACCACCGCAGCGGCGATGTACCTCTTCGGTCCTGCAGCGGCCCAGAGGGGTTTCCACTGCCACGGTAGCGACGTGCCTCCTGCTGCTACGGGCGCCCAGAGGGGTTTCCACTGCAACGACGGTGACGTGCCTCCTGCTGCCGTGGGGACCCAGAGGGGTTTCCACTGCCGTGACTGTGACGTGCCTCCTGCTGCTGCTACGGGCGCCCAGAGGGGTTTCCACTGCTACAGTAGTGATGTGCCTCCTGCTCCCGCAGCGGCCCAGAGGGGTTTCCACTGTCATGGCAGCAACGTGCCTCCTGTTCCCGCAGCGGCCCAGAGGGGTTTCCACTGTCGAGGCAGTGACGTGCCTCCTGCTCCCACAGCAGCCCAGCAGGTTTCCGCTATCACAGCAGTGATGTACCTCCTGCTCCTGCAGCGACCAAGGGGGTGTCCACCGCCGCGGTGGCGACGTGCCTCACTGCTCTTACGACAGCCCGGGGGGAAGGGTTCCCGAGGTACACCTATATACTCCCAGGAACCAAGTTTCACCGAATTCGCCTTCTTGCAACATTTGAACAAGCACATCTCCAACGCTAAAGCAATATCATCTCCTCTATGCCTCAGGCCTTCTACAGCCACCCAACAGTGATGGTCATCTTTTTAGAAATTTGAACACCAAACTTCCCTACCGACGAGACAAGAAGTCCTCCCGAACTCGCGACTAATCCCCTCAGCTATCACCTCGCAATTTTTGGGGGTCATCAACATCTTTCAGCGGCTGTCCGACTGGGTTGCAATTTTTGGGGGAGTGCTCCAGGTTCGGGCTAAATACAGAGCTCGGAGCCCTCTCTTCGGACAGCACGCCAAATACGCATACCTTTAATACTCCTGAGTCATTGGTAAGTGTGAACTCGTGAAATGATGTTTTATTAACAAAGTTCGGGAGGAACACGTCCAAGGATGAAAGCAATCAACTCATCATCAGCAATTACACCTCATCCTATCAGCATGAGAGGAAGCGTGTATATATAGCCATGTTCGACTCACCTACATCCCTCGACAGTTTACAGCATCCCTCCACCACCCTGGCTCCTCACACTTAATTGTTCCTATCAAAGTCAGGAATACAGGGGGAGTGCTCCAGGTTCGGGCTAAATACAGAGCTCGGAGCCCTCTCCTCGGACAGCATGCCAAATACGCATACCTTTAATACTCCTGAGTCATTGATAAGTGTGAACTCGTGAAAAGTGTGTTAAAATCATTCCACCAAGCTGTCTGCTTGTGGGTGATAGATGCTGGTAAACCCAAAAGTTCATATAACTCATTTAAAGTATGTGAAATGCTTTGCTCTGGCCTGATGAGGTCAATACCAATACCAATGGTGTGGACCCTGTCATATGCTTATAAGTTCTCATTGGCTGCGTGTTCATGTCATGTTTTTGTCTGAGCAAATGGCTTATTGTGTGTGTTTCTTGTGTCATCTATCATCCTATCCTCTCTCCTGCTCTCCTATCATCTCCTGCCCATCTTTTTTCCTCATTGTTAGTTTTATTTGCTCAACCTGTCCTCCCTCATTACCTGCCCTGTTTGTTCCATATGTATTTTCACTGCGTTTGCTGTCCTGTGCTGTTTCATTGCTACTAGTTGTCCCAAGTCTAGTCTAGTTTTGTCAAGCCAAGCCGTGTTGTGTTGTATTATGTCTAGTCAAGCCAAGTTGTGTCAAGTCAAGTCTAGTTTTGTTATGTTTCCCCCCTAAGGGTAGTTTTGTTTGAAATTTGTTTTATTTTATTACATGGAACACAGTTAAGTTGACGGCCTTGGGGTTTGCAAAAAAGCATCGAGATAACCTAAGATCAAGATAACCGAGGCTCGAGATAACCAAAAGCCAATGCTGTGCTGTTGTGTGCAGTTGTTTTGGTTTGAGCGCACGAGGGGAGAAGAGTGTTTTTGAGCAAGGAGAGAGATGGCCGCTCTACTGACTGTAATAGCATAATCTACTGTTTGTATTTTCCTTCTTTTATTTGTGATGTTTATCAGAGTGTTTTCTTTTTCCTGGTTTGTACTTACGCTCTTTACATGTTTGAGAAGAGTGTGCCTGTAAGAAACCCATCTATAAAGCTCGTCATCTGGGCAGTCGTAAACCACTCTAATAAAAACCATCTTCGATTCTCAAAACAAACCTTTGATTATATTCTCCAACATTGCAAACACAATTTCGCTCACAGCGTAAACACAGTCACAAGACACATAAACACATTTGCTCATCAGTCATTTCGCTCTGATACAGTTCTCAAAAGTATTGCACACGCGGTTATTATGGTTTCTTTACAAAGTCTAAAATGCTTTGTTGCTTTCTGCCTCTAACGGTCTGCTTGAAAACAAATGTGTCTAAGCTTCTATCAGTAACAATGGCTTTGTCAATGTCACTGTAATCTGGGAACTCCTGTGCCTCCTCTTCCAAAAGAGCATCTGTAAAGCTTTATTATTGTGCGAGTTGTTCTGTGGTGAGTGAAGCGTCATTGGAGTGACCGACCATACAGACCATGATCACCATACAGACCATATGCAGCCATATCACCCTGTACTCTAAGACTGGTTGCCCACTGAAGCTAAGCAGGGTTGAGCCTGGTTAGTACCTGGATGGGAGACCTCCTGGGAATGACTAGGTTGCTGCTGGAAGTGGTGTTAGGAGGCCAGCAGGGGGTGCTCACCCTGCGGTCTGTGTGGGTCCTAACGCCCCAGTATAGTGATGGGGACACTGTACTGCAACAAGCACCGTCCTTCAGATGAGACGTTAAACCGGGGTCCTGACTCTCTGTGGTCATTAAAAATCCCAAGGATGTCCTTCGCAAGAGTAGGGGTGTAACCCCGGCATTCCTGGCCAAATCTGCCCATTGGCCTTGGTCCATTACGGCCCCCTAATCACCCCCCTACATTAATTGGCTTCATTGCTCTGTCTCCTCTCCTTAGCTGGTGTGGGGTGAGCGTTCTGGCACAGGTTGCTGTCGCATCATCCAGGTGGATGCTGCACACCGGCGGTTGAGGAGATTCCCCCCCCCCCCCCCCCCCCCCAAGCGCTTTGAGCTTGGTAAAAAGCGCTATATAAATGTAACTGATTATTATTATTATTATCATTATTATGATGTACGTGCAACGCGAACTCAGCCCATGCGCAGTGAACTCGGTACTATCATTAGTCACGGGGATCGAGATAACTAATGAAATGGCGACTTTGTCCCTCTTTTGTGCTCGAGATATCAGGGTTTGGTGACATAAGATAATTGCAGCGAGTTCCAGTTCAAAAACGTTGACATAACAAGGTTGGCGAGAAAACCGAGGTTGAGATAAGTGGACTCCACTATATTAATAAAGCCCTTTATTAATAGAGTTCTCTCTCCTCCCTTCACCCAGATCCTGACATTGAGTTCTGTTGAAAGGCTATTCACTATTTGTATATCTATTAATGTATTAACTATAGTTCATGAACTATGAATTAACTATAAGCTAGTAGTTTGAAAATTATTTGTAAATACTTTATAGTACAGTAGTACCTCAAGATACGAAAGGCTCAACTTACGAAAAATTCAAGTTACGAAAGCAAAGACGAAAATTTTTACTGCTCTACATACGAAAAGTTTTCAAGATACGAAAGGTTTCTGAAAGTCCGAGATTCGCCCCATAACAATTTTGAAACTCGCGCCGCACACCGCCATCTTAGTTATAGTAGACTCGCCACCATCCTCTTGCTCTCCCATTAGTTCCTGATGTTAGCCAAGCCATGAGATACTTCTCTCTAATTGGACAGCATCCCTCCCATCATGCATCTTCTATACGTACTGTTAGGGTAGGAGAGAGCGAGGACTCAATTTATAAAAAAATAAATCAAAACTCACGGACATAAACACACGGACGAGAGCAGGTGCGGCTCGCACAAGGCTTGAAACCGCGCCCACTCACATGACATAGACCTCGCAAGAACGAGTGTAAACACCTGTTCTCATGAGCTCATGACAAGGACGAACACACGAGTTATGAATGCCCGAATCCCGATCCAAAACCGAAACTGAAACTAGACAAGACCAGTCTCGGGATCAGACATCATAACTCGCACATGAGACGTTACACAGACAAGCACGCACGCGGCTCGAATCCTCGAAGCCGTGCGCACACACACATCAAACACAAGACATTACAGTCGTGTCAGAGCTCTGCCACAAAACCAATAAATGACTAGACCGAATGTGGCAGAACCCTGACACGTACGTGCTGGCGTGCTTTAGTTTTCTTAGAGTTAAGTGTACGAACGTTATCTGCCGTTTGTCCTCCTCCTCCTCTGCCACCACTTTCGGAGATAGCCTCACTCTAAAGGTAAGCTTCGACATTTTACGTTATTTCATTGTTTATAGGTCAATTTAGCTTTATTATGAAATTTAATGGGGTGTTTTTGGAGGGCTTGGAACGGATTAGCCATTTTACATGTAAAATGTGTTCCAAGATACGAAAAACTCATTATACGAAGGCCGCCTCGGAACAGATTAATTTCGTATCTCGAGGTACCACTGTACTTATTATGAAGTGTTAACCATAGGACAAAGCCAGTGTTCAGCTAGTTACTGAACATGGTTAATTTCCACAGAACAAATACTGCAGAGAGAATCATGCACAATGACACACTGTATCACAAAAAAGACCATTCACGCTACTAGCTGCTCACCTACAAGGTTTGACATCATCAAATTAGTCCACACAGCTGGTAAAGCAGCCAGATGCCATGCTAACACAATATTTGAACAAAAGCGTTTTTTGAGATCTATTGGCAATATCAGTACATTTTTATTGATTTTCACATTGATGAAAGAAAACAGCCTTAAGCATTATCCTTCAACATAAAACTGCTTGATTTAATAACCATATGACCTCTGATGTTCCAACTGCTCAGTTTCTAATTTGATTTTTTTATGATTTGAAGCTCCTTAATCTCAGTCCAACTCTAGGGACCTTTTATACAGAGCCCCCTGGCAGAATCTGTTTCCACCTGAATAAATAACATACTGGTTAAAGTCAATTTTAGGCTGGGGAATTACACAGACTGACATGGGCTGGTACAAAGACAGGACTGAGCTGTAAGTTCTGTGCAGGGATTCATGCCCTACAGGTTTTCCTTTTCTTGGGAACCTTTAGGAAGAAGAGACTTCAAGTTGAAGGTGTGTAATTGCATACAATTTACCCTTTTCTGTTTTCACTGTTATATGGTAGGGGGGTGCATTTGCAATTATGCATTTTTATGACACTTTAATCCAACGCAACTCACATTGAATTTAAGATACACATTGACATTTTTATCTTGCTTTCTCTGGGAATCAAAGCCATGACCTATGTGTTGCAAATGCAATGCTTTTCTGTTTGAGCTACAGGTAAGCATAATGGTCATTCAAACACGTCTTCTGAAAAAGTATTCTAGACTCTCCTGATCATAGCACTGGTGAAAAAGAAGCAGAAACAAAGTAATATTATATGTCAGCAGAGGGATAAGTAAAATAACGTGATCATCAACGTTAAACAGCATATACAAATCAAAACTGCCTAATGTTAATATTATTTAAGTGTTGTTAAAAAAAACGAATGATATTAAATCAAAACTGATCTGTTGTTACGCTGGAGACTGCGTGCGATGCAGAGAGGAACTCGGAGCGGACTCGGATGTCAAAAACAGAAATACTTTAATAATAGTAGGAAAACAAAATGGCACATGGGGGTGCAAACTTAGAGGCACGAGGAACATCCACACTGGGGCACAGGCAACGATAACAACTGACAATGACAATGGAGCACATGAGGGTTTAAATACATTAGGAAAATACAAACAGGTGGTGAAACTAAATGGGTAATCAAACTACAGCAACACATGAGGGACAAACAAGAGGATAATGACAACACTGTGACATCTGTCTATTCATATTCAGATATTCATACAACAAAATATTGTGCGGACCATGAAACTTTTGGTCAGAAATCCTGGTGAGGAAAGAGTTAAAAAAGATCAAATGTTTTTAAAACAACCTTCTCTCAACATTATTTTGATGTTATTTGTATTGGATGAACGTTTTCATAATGTTGAGAGAAAACGTTCATAGAACATGATCTGAATGTTCATATGATATTATTAATATTTCCTGATTTTTTTCATATACATTACAATTTAAGAACATTCTCTAATCATTCGTATGATGCTTTTAATTTTTGCGAAATAGTTTTCTGCTGTTATCATAAAATGTGAGAACAATGTTCATGGATTATCCTTATGAAGTTACGTGATACATGTTCTCATAATGCAGAGTGAAAGCATTCATAGAATGTTCTCGGGATGGTCTTATGATGTTATCAATACTTGCAGAATGTTATAAAACCTGAGAATGATGTTCATGGAACTGCCTTATTTGTAATAGAAGAATGTTACAAAACCTAAAGAGAAATGTTTAATTTGACTGAAATCATTCTGGATGGAATATTCAGTTTCCATGGAATGGTTTTATGATGTTATTTGTTTTAAGAATCCATAACTACTGTTTGTTTCGTTTATCAGTGAACATTTACCTGCTTTTCTGTGGCTGCTGACTTTCCCTCAACTATTTATGGCACATACACTCGGCCATATGGACACTGTTAATAAATATGAACTTGCACACACGTACCCTAAATCAAAGAGCTCTGTTTGGAGGAGGCAGCACTCTGGACGCCATCCATCATTCCTTGCCCCTGATTGCTGGCAAGTGCCAGCTCCTCTGCCAGGGTGTATTCCCTCCCTCTGATTTCCTCATTTCACACTTTTTTTCTCACATTCCCTTGCTACAGCTGATACGTCTGCACAACAATAATAAAGAGGTCATGGTAAACATTCACCACTTTGAGTTATGTTTTTGTATGTCATCATTACAAATCATTAGTTTATACTATAGTGTGAAATTAAACTTTGATATTATTGTAACATTTTGCAGTATTTAAAAATGGTCACACTCACACCGTTTGGACTGAGTTTTCAGTTTGCTCTATTTTCCTTTTCATGTCCTGGTTGTTAATTGATTTGTCATTTAGTTCAGCTGCATGCACCTCATTATCGCCGGTACTTCAGTTCTCTCTGTTTCTGTTTTTCATGCTTCGTCTATGCTTTGTGGATGTTTAATCTTTGTTTCTGTTACCTGAGACTTAAAGGACTTTTGATGAGTCATCTTCGTGCTCGTATTCACTTCAAACCGTGACACAAATATTTCTTTAAACATTGAAGTTTGGTGGTTTTTCTATGCTTTTGAAAGATGTTTCTTAGGCCAGTGCTGGATTGATTTGATTAAAGATAATTTGAAATAATTTAATAATAATTTTCACCTGTTAATAGTTTGATACATGGATGTGAAATTATTCTGTTTTCCAATAGCGCTTCTGTGATGTTGCCAGTGGGAGTGGATGTATTGCTTGGATGAAAACTGTGTAGAGAAACGCATCTCAGCATGCTAAAATCAAGAATGAGACTAACGCTCTCCAAACACCATTAACTTAGAACAGCAACCTGACTGAGATGTTGCCAGGGAGGCCATTTTACACCTTACCAATACATCATTTGAATCAATTACATTTAAAAAGATGAGTGAATCAGTTTGCTATCATTATGAAGTTGTTTACCTGAGTTAGGAAAACTTTTCAGATTTATTGGTAATGAATGGGATCTTTATATGTTTACCTTAAGCTTTATCATTATTAGGCATACACAGCAGTCATAAATCATTACAACTTATGTGTAATGTATTTGTTGAAACCTTGAAGAACACAGAACGAAACAAACCTGTGGTCTCAGGATAAGCCAGGGTCTGCTAAAATCATGGGATGTTGGAAAATGCTCAGATGTCCTCAGATGGCTCTCATATTCAGAGTCCTCTTAACCTAAATAAGAATCTCCACATTATTATATATTTGTGTGTGTGTATATATACTGTTCAAGTCATGCATGCTGTTCAAGTAAGCCAGATATGTGCAGATTTTGCACAATACAATGTATTTAATATACCATGATAACTAATGAGTTGAGTATTTGCACCGAATATGGGCAGATTACTCGTTTTGGGCTAAAGGTTTAAGGCTTGCCTTCCTGTGACTTTGTCCATACCTCGAAACTCCATGCTCGCAGAGACATCACACTTCATCAGCATATATTCCATTAGGCTATGCAAAGTTGTATACAGACAGTCACATTGCAATGTAAATAAACAAAAGCTGTATTTTACAGTTCTTCCTGAACCAAAACAGCAGGTTTATGCTGTGTTCATGATTACAAGATGGGAACCCATGACGTTCACATCCTTGGACTCAAATGTATGTGTTTCTATCAACGCCAAAATGAATCTGCAGCAATCAGGTAGATAGGCAAGATATTTATATTCATTTACATTCATTATTATTGTAATATTATGTTTTGAGACTTGAGATAAATTAACACTGTTTTCTCGTCTCGTGACACTTTGCACACTCTACTGTGCATGTTATGGAAGAGCCGTGTCTTTGGAGCCATTCTGAAGGAAGGATGGGGTCTCATTTCAAAGCTAGCTTGCTATTGTTAGTCTCTCCAAAAAATGTTTACTCTACCTTTATGTTTTCAAGTGCATCAAAATGACAAAAACATTAAAATCCCAAAGCTCTGGAGTATAGAATAAGTATATAATCTTATTCCAGGTATAGGTCTCTTTGCTGGGATGGTAGTTGATGCTTAAGGCTTCAGTTTTTCTTTCTAATCATTGCTGAATCCTGACAGGTAATTAAAAGTGGATGGGTATAGGTATTGGGATCAAGCGACTCATAATTCCTCATTATCTTCTCAAAGCAGATATTTACCCTCTGGAAACATTTCGCAATACTAACAGTCCTCGTCCCTTACTGGCCCTAGAGGTGGAAGACCCATCACTGTCTGAATGCTGACTGAGATTAATTATAAATGAGTAATGGCTAGCATTTTCTTCACCCAAAAAATAAATAAATTAAAAAATTAAGAAATTGTATTTTCAGGTGTTATTGGGACGTTAGATGGAGAAATGTTAATAATGACACTGAGCTGCTTAATATCAACACTGATAGATTGTTACAGTAGCATTTGACATTGATTAATTTTTATAGTGAATGTCTTAATATTGTGTAGCCAATTTTTTTAATTGACACCAAATTTAGTTTTATTGTGGCTGTATGAAGCCAGTTCCCCTCAAATTTACAGAGGTGTAGTTCATCAAATTGACAATATGGAGCTGATAATCGTACTATTTTACGTTGAATGTTTTCATCAAGTCTGCATTTATTACATTAAAAGTACAGTAATAGAGTAATATTGTTGCAACTTAAAATGTTTTTTATTTCAAAATGATCCAAAGTAATTGTAAGTGGATGTTTGAAGTCAGTTCCCCTCAAATTCACATGGATGTAGTTAATCACATTAGCAGTATGGAACGAAATAAATGCATTTAAAGCATTAAGAAAAAAATATTACGTTAAGTTAACTGTAGCTTAAGTTCTAAGTACTTTGTTTTAATTATTAACAGCATTACAATTTGAAAGAGGCTAGCTTCTTTTCATGAAATGTTCTCACAGCATACATGTGCAGGTTTGATATTTTGTCTTTTAATGCAGCGACATTCATTCAGTTTTAAGCGTGGCTGAAGTGTCCAAATACGGTTTGGTGGCAATGCATTTTCTGTGATTTAGTGGACCTAAAATTACCAGCGATACAATTCTACTGTGAGTGCGCTGATCAATTTGTGGCTCCTCGGTGTACTGGACTAGAGAACTCCGAACAGTGCATGTGTTTCTTTCAGTGTGTGTCATGTTTCATTTTGATAATGGTCATTGCTTGCGAGGGGATACAGTGAGCAGGAGATGTGTAGTGTCAGAACAGCAGGTTGATTCACTCTCGCTGTACGTATGCCATGATGCAGTGCTCATCTGTTCGAGTTAGCCTCCTCTAGAGAGTCCATGTGTCTGAGTTTGATGTCAGTCTCTAAGGTAGATCCTACAATACCTAAATGGGTTACGAGCCTGAAAACCTTGTTCCTCATACGTGGGGAAGAAAGAGAGAACACCGATCGAAAGTAGTGCACCATATGGTCTCATAATCTAACCAAACATGCGCAGTCATCACTCTTTTTTGGTTTTGAGTGTGCTGTAATTTAATTACTGTTAGACAGAAACATCCAGTTGAGAGTTTAGTGATCTGAAATTTATAATCTCTAGAGTATAGGCCTGGGGTTGCAAATTAACGTTTGTGTTTTACACTGATTATGCATTACAATCAGATAACATGTAGGGTCATGTAAATGTGTTATTTTATCAAGTAAAATCCTGTTGACACAGCTAAATGTTTGCCCAATACCCCACTTTAATTTGCATATAAATTATTTTTGCAGCATGTTCTGTGTTTATCTAATGTAATCCGTTCTTTTACATTGTCAAGTTTTTAAAATAATTTTATTAGACGCACCTTCCAAAACGTTGGAAGCAAGGCTCATTTAGAAGCAAGGCTCAGCAGTGGTTTTCGTCTTGGAAATGCAGGCCATTTTTGCCCAGTCTGGTGAAGCACGAACACTGACCTTAACTGAGGCAAATGAGTCCTGCAGTTCTTTGGATGTTGTTGTAGGGTCTTTTGTTACCTCTTTGGATGAGTCATTTCGGGTAATTTTGTTCGGCCAACCACTCCTGGGAAGGACCACTGTTCCATTTGTTCAACATTTGTGGATAATGGCTCTCACTGTGGTTTGCTGGGGTCCTAAAACTTTAAGGGCCAGTCACACAGCCGATCACGCAAGAATCACTCACAAATCACACACAGATTGGGTTTGTGTGTGCTTGTGCGTCGAGAAATTGACCAAAGTACGCTGTTTCGAACCAGTTCTGACGCATAAGCACGGCCGACGCGTGTCCCGCGCATAGTCACGCATACTCGACGCATAAACTACGCATGCCGACTCATGAATAACGCACTGCGACGACCAGTTTGTTTTTTTTGAACCGTTCAAAACTCAAAATCACGCACAAACCGCCTTCGACGCACATCCACTTACAATCACTGACGGTCCACGTTCGTTCCACTGACGAATTACGCATACGACGCACGCTCCGCGCAGAAACGAAAATCTGTGCGTAATTCATGCGTGATTCATGTGTTTTCATGTGTGACTGGCCCTTTAGAAATGTCTTTATGACCTTTTCCAGACTAATAGATCTCAATTATTTTCTGTGTCATTTGTTTCTGAATTTTTTTGGATCTCAGCATGATTTCTAACATTTGAATATCTTTGGACTACTTCATTTTGTCAGGCAGGTCCTATTTAAGTGATTTTTTGACTGAAAACTGGTGTGACAGTATCTATATCTATCTATCACAGCATTTTTTTTTTTAATAATAGCAGATTGAAAAGCATGTATGTGTGTTTATATATAAATATTCGGCCGACCGAATACTTTATATATATTACTGTATATATATATATATATATACAGTAATATCTCGGTTTACGAGCGACTTGGTATACGAGCAAATCGGTGTACGAGCATGGAGGGTCGAATCGGTGTACGAGCATTGTATCGGTGTACGAGAAACAATTTCCCTCACCCTTGCGCAGTTTTGTGTGGAAAAAGTCCTAACGCTCAGCATCCTTGTGCGCATTTTAACATGAAATAACCTAATGACAGCCTCTCATAACACAGTCAGGAGGTTCCAACCCCTTTATAACCCCTTAACTCATTCATTGGCTGCATCATTCATCACAGTGATACTTTTATAAGTGATTTACAGAAGTTTTTACCTCATATTCTAAACATTAATTAATTGTGATCGCTATTGTTCACATAGTGAAATATACACGCAGAGTACCTCTAAGTCACTGTTCATGAATTCAGTGTCTCCTAGTTCTGCCTGAGTGTGTATGTGTGTGTGGTAACTGAACACCTGATTCTCATATCATCTGCCTATCTCCCCGCTTTCATGGCTCCCGCGAATTCGTTTGTTCGAGGCTCCCGCGAATTCCTTCGTTCGCGGCTCACGCGAGTTCGTTCGTTCGCGGCTCCCGCGAGTTTGTTCTCTCGCGGCTCCGTGAATTCGTTCGCCGCGACTCCCATGTTCCACGACTTTAACTGTGGATTATCACTTCGTTTGTTTTATGCACTATTATAATAAATTCACTCATTTGCTTTCATCCTTGCTTTCCCCGCTCCCCCCTCCTCCCTCCTCTCTCTCCTCCAAGCAGGCTGCTCAAACCTGAAGTGCATTACAGTAAATTGTCAAGTATTTTTAGAGTTTAATTGTCAATTATTAATTAGTATTTACATGAGATCTCAATGGTTACTATTTTAACTGCAATTAATAGGGTAAAACCAAAAAAATATTTAAAATGGGCATTTGTGGTCATGTGGAATGAATTAATTGATTTTTAGTGCATTCTTATGGGGAAATTTGTTTTGGTGTACCAGCATTTTGGTTTACGAGCTCGCTCTTGGAACGAATTAAACTCGTAAACCGAGGTATTACTGTATATACCCAAACATGCACATTTTTATAGATATTCTAATATAAACATTATGACATAGTTTCATTATTTATTAATTTATTTTTGAATGACAATATTTGGAGATGGACAGATTATATATTTTATGTGTTGCTATGAATAATTCAAATAAACTTTGAACACAAACACTTTGGGGATTTGGACACAAACACTTTTAATACAAATGATCTTTGAAGGTACTTACTAGGTTTCAGAATAGAAACACTCACTATGTGATTAAAATACAGTCATGCCAAAAAACTTTTATTTGCTGAGAATTTCAAGCAATGATAGCCAAAGGATCATGTACTTAAGTGGGGGTTTAAATTGAGCGAGTACATCAGAGACATTATTGTTTCCCAGTGCACCATAAATAACTGGGACTTTGGCTCAGATCTCTGAAGGGCTCTGCGGAGGGGGAGTCATTGGAGTCACTGCTGCAGTTTACATGCTGCATAAGCAAAAACATGTGCATTCAAAGCATGTCTCTCTTCTTCTCACTTCTCTTTTTGTCTCTTTTTCTCTCCTCCCACTTTCAGTTCCTCTCCTCTTTGCCTTTGATGTACAAAACAATATATTATTTTATTCCCTGCTCGCTTTTGCAGCTTATTCCTGTGAATCTAGAGGGACAGACATATGCCAGTTCCTTGGCCGTAAGCAAACTTGGAGTGACATGGATAAAACTTTTGGGTGCAAAGTTTGGAAGGTTATTCGAGATCTGGTTTTGATCAAAAGCGTATGATCGCAGAGTTTTTTTCTTGCTTCAAAGGCTTATAAAACCTCATGACTGGACCAGAGTCGACCTTCCATGACACATGTGGGCGATCTGCAGGCACACATACAAAATGTAAAAGATTGATTAATTCATTATTTGTCTTATTTGATAATAAGTTGGATTTTTCCATCATTATTCTCTTTTGAAAAACATTAGAGGTCCATGAAATCATCATGGCCATCATCATGGCCACGTGTACAAATTTTCATGCATTTACCCTTTTAACGCGTATGATCACACCGTTGTGATCAGTCTTGGCTGGTCCCTGGAGCATACGATCACACTGGTGTGAATAGATCATTCAGTGCATCTTATGATCAACTGTTAAATTCAGATGTGTTTTCACACTTTGGCTGGCACTGAGCCAGAGATGGACATGCTCAGTGTTTGTCATATATCACAACTATTCAGTGTTATTAGTGTTTATTTTAGGTTTCAGACATTGAAAAACTCATAAGCACTGGCAAAAGTGTACATTTTTGTACACTATTACGTTTGAAAAACGCACACTGATGTCCATGGAAGTGGAAATAATAGTCTGTTCAATTATAAATTGACGAGATGTTTTATTTATATCAGATACACATTGCATAGGGAACTAAACAGCTTAATCGATTCTTCTCACACTTCACCGGCCGCATACTGTTATGTATTTGGCTAGAAGTGAATGAAATGTAATTCCGACAGATCAGGTTCTCTGAATTGCAGCAGAAAATAACATGGCGGTGCACATTGCGCATTATAGATCAACTAACATGATCATTATAAATAACTTTAAACGAGAATTGTTTGAGAATCGGAATATCATGTATCTGATGACATCTGATGAAGTATATGGATATTTTGAATAATAAAAGAAAGACTTAATAAAAGCGATACATCTGTCATGTGACTGTAGTGTATCATGTGACAAGCATGACATGTTGCCATGGAAATAATAAGGGGACATAAAACTTTTTAAAATTATTTGCGAAAGCGTTAGTCGCCGTTTGTTGTCAATGCGTGAACAGCAAGTAAATAAAAACAGTAAATAAAAAGTAAAACAGGAGACCTTCCCCAACTCCCTGAAGAGGGAATGAAACGTTGCGTCAAAACACTATGATAACGTTCAGTGTGACTGTCACGTGTGACTGTCACACTGTCAGTTTGACTGTCACATGAATCACGTGTAAAATCAAACCAATGGTTTGAATATTTTTCAGAGATGGGTGATGCCATGATCCAGGAATCTATAAAAGCATGTAAAATGCTGGAACTGGCAGTACCAAAGTGGCTCATAGCATTCTCATTACATTCTCATAAACATTCTCTTTATTGTAAAGAATAGCTCTTTTGGTATTATCCTGGACATTGTATATTACTCGCAAAGCACAAAGCAGATTTCTCCAGCACGGTGCCAGTCTGACAGGTTATTGGGTCCAGCTGATGACTACTACATTAAGAATTGAAGAGTCTCCACTTCAGGGAGTACAGTTTCTTTGTGGAGAGGAGTAATACCTGACCTTAGAAAAATACATAATGCAAAGTGTCCGAAAGACTATCAGTATTACGGGCTGATCTGACTACAAATAACCCTGAGGCTCTTGAAACATTTCTTTAAATACTCAGACCAAGACAGAGACCAAGACAACATTTTAACATTTAACATTTGCATGAAAGACTCCCTCCACAGTAAGGAAACTATCTCCAAACTCTTACATATTTATTACCTTTTGGTTTACTTCTGTAGGAATGAGAACTTTGTTATAGTCGAACTGAGACATTTCAAATTATACCAAACATGTACAGTTATCAAACGTGATAATTGTTCAGAATAAACCATATAGATTTTTGGATGAATTTCAGCTCATCGCAATGTTTGGAGATGAGAGATGAGGGAAGAGGATGTGAAGGGAATATGTAGACTTAGACTGAGGTGATGAACTCAGTGTGATTGTATTTCGGATAGGGATGCTAATTTTGCAAGAGAGAGTTCAAATGCTAATTTTCAGAAAATTCCTATGTTTACTTAGAGAGCAGCCCTTCTCTCAGCCAGATGGTTCAGCATCTTCCAGTTTTTCCAGTCTTACACATATACAGTCTCAAATATACTTTTTAATCAAACCATCTGTAAAATATTATTAAGATACTGCTGGTTCACAGGGGATCATCAATATGAGGTTTCAGTTAATGTACCTTGAGGCAAATTTCAAATGCAACTATAAATGTATTACCTAAGTGCGTCAGACTGGTTTCTAAAGAAATACATAAAATACTTGAATAAAGAATTAAAACCATACAATATATGAAACGAAAGAAAGATATGAAAACACCATATGAAAACAAAGCAGCAAAGACAAGAGAGAGTGTAAACCTTTCTTAAAAGAAAGCCTTCTTAAAAGAGTACTAATCAGAATGGCAAGAGGCTGTAGCTGGTCAAATCTATCATAATATTGCACTTTTAATTACCTCATGTTGACCTGATGCTGGTGAAGTACAAAGCTGGTGCAAACATATCTGCTATGATCAAATGTTTTTTCTTTTCTTTTTTTTTTACTCAGCAGTGTGGATGGCATCTGTATGTTCATTAACAGTATCTATATGACTGTGCACGAGTGCAAGCATGAGTAATAATTTGATGGTCACAGTTCATTTAACGGCCACTGGTGTCACCAATACCAAGAGGTCTTGAGTCCTACATAAAGCCCCCTTTAATAATGAAAAATGCATAGCAGGAGTTTTGTGAGGCCAGTGATGGGCTATCCCGGGGGTCAGCAACCCCTTCTTTCACCCCTGTGCTGTGGCTCTTTCATCCCCTTCACGTAACTTATAGCAGCATTCCGCAACCCCCGCTCCGCAATTGGTCCGCTATCGCTCCGCCCACAGACGAAAGGAGTATTGCTCCACACCCCCCTGGTCGACAGAACAATTGGTTCCCCCCAGCCCCATTCGACAGAATGATCGGTCCGGCACCCCCCCCCCCCCCCCAGCCCCATTCGACAGAATGATCGGTCCGGCACCCCCCCCCCCCCCCCCCCATCTCCCCCGCGGCTCCACAGCTGTTACTTTTAAAAACAATATGAGGTCCATGGCTCTCTCAGACAGAAAGGTTGCCGACCCCTGGGCTATCCAAACAGCCTAACAGACTAAGTGGATTAATGTAAACCAAAAATCATGGTGATAAATGGACACAATTTTAAGATAAAGTTTGTGATTTATGTAGTTGTAGAAATTAACTAATTCTAAACAGATTCATTACATTATTTGAGCACATTTTAAAAATGTGTAATGTCTGTCTTGTATGTATGTAGCCCTGTTGCCCCAGTTGGGATATAGGCCGCATACAAGAGCTCTCCAGGCAGACCGGTCTTGGGTGAGTCACGTTTTTCCCATGCTATTTGCCCCTGCTTCTAGGTCTCGGCACATCGTGTTCCTAGGTCCCGTGTTCCTAGGTCATCGTGTTCTTTACGTCAGCATCAGTTCCTCCCAGCTTGTCGACGATGCTGGCAAGATAGATGAAGTTTTACACCTCTTCCAGCACCTCGCCGTCCACCCTGATTGGAGCATTGTTGGCTACGTTCATCTTGAGGACCTTGGTCTTGGCTCGATTGATGTTGAGCCCCAGCTGTGAGGACGTTGCTGCAACCGTCGATGTCTTATCTTGCATCTGTGTCTTTCTTGAGTTGCATTATAAATACAGAGTGGAATCCGATTATGTCGACGGCCTAGGGGGTTTGTTTGATGAAGTGATCGGCACGCAATAAAAATATACATACACTGTATGTAATGTTTGCTAACGACAAAAGGCATATGTGCAATAAATAACACCTTTGATTCTAGACACAAACCTTTAATTATATTCTCCAACATTACAAACACAATTTTGCTCACAGCGTAAACAGTCACAACACGTATAAACACATTCTCTCATAACACAATCATTTCGCTCTGACAGTTCTTAAAAGTATTGTACACGCGGTTACTATGGATTCTTTACAAAGTCTAAAATGCTTTGTTGCTTTTTGCCTTTAAACTCATGTGCCTCCTCTTTTAAGATAGCATCTGTAAGGCTTGATTTTTGTGCCACTTCCGTGAGTTCTTCTGCGGCTTCACGGCACTGTGAGGCAAGAGAGAGTGAAGCCATTGGAATGAGTGACCATACAGACTCAGCGAGGCAATGCAAACTCAGCGCATGCGCAGTGAACTTGGTAAGATCATTAGTCACGGGAATTGAGATAACTGATGTTAAATGGGGAATTTGTCTTTTGTGCTCGAGATATTAGGGTTCGGCAACATAAAACAATCAACATAACTGATAAGAAAGACAATGAGGTAGTTTGGCGGTTCAACTTCAAAACCGTCAACATAATAGGGTTAGCGAGTTAACCGAGCTCGAGATAAGTGGGTTCCACTGTACTTACAAAAAATACCCCAAATGTCTTTAAAAACACAGATATATCATAAAAATTGTCTGTAACTGTGCAATACATCTTCCACTTCCTGTCTGAACGAAACGCATGCAGGAATGCCTGAAGCATGGCAAAGGGGCACAGTGTCTTGTTACCTGTTCTCAGGGAACCATGGTTACTTGCATAAACTGAGACATTCCCTTTCGAAAGTGAACTCTACGCTGAATCCCTTAGAGGTCGCTATGGGGAACAGAATACCCACGCCACCATGCTAAATGGATGAGTACACATTGGGTGAGCTAAGTAAAAGGACTCAAGGAGTCATCATCCCAAACACCAGCGATGATTACAGATTCTCAGAACCGGGGCCTCCGGAGCAAAATCTACTCTAACCTAGTTTGTATTGGGGCCAGTGTCCAAAGAGGGTTGACAGAGCGCCTAACACTTGTAAATTTACAGTGAATTTAGCTGAGATGCCATTAAACAGACTATAATATGTTTTTTGTTTTTGTTTTTTGTAATAGACCATGTTTTACCATTATATTTAGACTTTTGTATTTAATATAAAATGACTTTTCAAATCAGTCTCAATAAGCTCTCATTGTAACAGCTAAACTTACATAGTGTAACAACATGCTCTGTTAAATATCAGAGTGTGATCAATTTTCTTTTTATCTGGCCACTGGCGGTGAAAATATTCAAAAGGATTTTATAGTCAAGACTTTTGTGCATAAACATAAATAAAAAAAATAAAAAATAAAATAAAAAAAATCTACCCTGATACATTTTTACTGCAATATAGGGTTAGTATTTCCCTTTTGTTAAAAATTATCACAGACTCACACTGAATGCTATTTATTTTGCAACATAATTGTAAATATATTTGTACTGGAATCCACGTTTTCTTAAAATTGTCTGTAACATACGTCTCTCTTTGTTCAAGCACATATAGTATATTTGTAACACCCCCAGGGTGATTTCACAAACCATTTCTCTCTTGAAATGTGGAATTATCGACATGTTAATTCTTTTGGACAGATTAGTTGGCCCATAGTTCTAAGTCAGACTGCATTATTAACAGAAGAGAATAATGTGCATTTTCCCCAAAGAGACATGTCTGCCTAATGGTTGTATAATTTGCCTGATATCGAGACATATTAGTTATTAGTCCTAATTCCAGTTCTGCTTGCTGTTTTATGCCTCATTGAACTATATTAGATGGTAGATTGCTAATAGTTCAGAACAGTCCTAGGAGAGGAGATGGCAATGCTGCCTACAAACTAGGATCAATAATCAGCCTCTTTGTCTACTGACTGGTTAAATTGATTTTCTGAGGGAAAACAGCTTGTGCGTGAAATACTCTTGTATGCAGACACAGAGATGCATGTGGGGACTAAAACTGTTGCAAGGATGCTTTTGAATTCCTTGTTCACCTTTTTCATTTTTGACAGAAGAGACATGTTTTCATGCTTTTTGATAGTTTTTAACAAAGTGTATTTAAATTTTTTTGTGGTGATGAGCAAGGGTTGGTTTTTGATCATGGCACATTTCTTATAGCTACTTACATGCCCTTGTCGAAATAAGGCCTAATACTGGCTTAATGTAAGACATGTCTATGAAACTAGGCCTATATATAATACATGCATATTTCTGAATCAACTTCTCTGATGTAATGCTGTAAATGTAAAGTTCTCTGTTTAAACACTTTGTCCAGTATGATTTCATAGTATATCAAATGTTTTCATTGTTTATCTCTAGAGACCATAGAAAATATTATTCCTCTTGATATGACCCATTGAATGTCATTGCATTAAAACTCTACTGTGCATGTGTGACACAGAAAGAGATGTGTAAAGACGGCTGCCTCTCTGCGGATCATGCTGTGGTCACATCTGTCCATGCAGTGGAGTAGCAGACGGTCAGAACCCTGCAGAGAAGCCTAAACCTCCAACAGCTGGGTCAGATTGAACTCTCCTCTCATCAAATTAAGGCAGATTTGATGGACTATGCAAATAATATAATACTTTTGCTAAACTGCTCTGCGTGGTTTTCGAAATATCAGTTTTCGGAGTCTATAAATATTCAGTAGTTAACTGGTGTGTTGTACTTTGTGTGTTAGTATTAGTCACTGCTGTGTATGCATTCAGTTAAATGCAAATACCATTGATGTTTTTCTAGGCTTTTTTGGTAGAATTATATAATTCAATCCACTGCCTGCTGTCACAGGATAAAGCAGACTCTATGGGCCCTGTATAAAGATTGTATAAAGACCTGGTATAAAGATTGGATCAAGTAGATGAGGGAGACATAAACATTTCTGTTTAGGGTTCATGGTGTTTCGTTTTTAGTCTCTCTCATCCACTTTCAACCACATCTGTTTATGGTATTTTCAGATATTTTGATCTAATGGACAAAATAAACTCATTTTGTTTATATATGAGCATGCCTCGAGACAATGGAACGGAATGTGTGTTTGAAATTATCTGATTACCATCGAGATACTATTAGATAGATAACAAAAGATACTATTGGGTTTTATTAAATTACAGTATATTATAGTTTTGTAACCATATGGTGCTGGTGTGCGATGCGGAGAGACAAGGAGACACAGAGGTTCAACTGGGAACCCTTTAATGAAACCAGGAGCCATCCATACACTACATCACATTACGTTACCAACAAGAGACAAAGACTAGGGAGTGGTTTAAAAACAGGATAACGGGAATCACCTGAACAACAAACAAGGGGGAGTGGATAATGTAACCATGTACGGGAACACAGAAGGGACACACAGAAAGAACATGACAAGACACGACATGTTCCTGTCACAGTAGCTCCCCCCTCCCAGAAGGCACCACCATGCGCCTATACTTGGCCAACAGCAGAAGGAGGGAGTGGTACCAGGAGAAGGACATGACATGGCACATGAAACATGACAAAATGGTGGAAGGAGCCAGGGGGAACCAGGAACAGGGTGTACCAGATGGAGACACAGTCAGAATGAGGCCCCATGGCAGAGTCAGAGGCAGGAGGAGCCATGGCAATGGCCGGGTGGTGGATGGAGCCCTTGGGACGACCGACTGCAATGATGTCACGGCGGGAGGTCCTGATGGAGCCGACAACCCGATGGGCTCGAACGACACCGCTGAATCTGGAGGCCGAGGCAGATCTGCCGCGACGAGCGTCCGAGGTGGAGCCGGGAAGTCTGAGGACAGAGGTGGAACTGGAGCAGCAGAAGATGAAGGTGGAGCCCGGGGGAAGGAGGAGCCAGTTGAAGTTGAAGGTGTAGGCAAGGCGACGACTGACCAAGGTTGAGCTGGATGGACGAGGCTCATGGATGAGGGATTTCGGTGGAGCCGAGGGAGGGAGGAGCCAAAGGGGAGCCGATGTGCCGAGGTGGAGTGAAGGACACTGAGGTAGGAGGCGGAATCTAGAGACCCTCAGTGCCCTGTGATGGGCCGAGGTGGAGTGAAGGACACGGAGGTAGGAGGCGGAATCTAGAGACCCTCAGTGCCCTGTGATGCCGGTGGTTTGATGACACATGGCGGTGCCCAGGTGTTGAAGGGAGCCGGTGATGGAGCACCGGTTGTTTCACCGGATGTTGTTTCAAAGATGCTATGAGAACATTCCCCATACAGTAGTGTCTTCAACGCAACTCAAGTTACCTTGAAGGGGAACATTTATTAATGCTTTTAATTTTAGTTGTAGGTAACTATAATAAACTTGATAAGATCAAATCAAAGTGCACTGCATTGAGAGGACATATATTTTGACCTTTTATACATCTTTGTTTGTGGCAAATGGTGATGGACACAGATATGAAACCTGAAATACACAGTCACACACTCCAACAAGACTGTTAGTTTGCAACACACACACACACATTGAGATCAATGTAATGACGAATGAGTTTGACTTTGAAATTATGAGAGACTCCTGCAGAGGGGTGAGTTTAAATTGAGGGCAGAGCTGATAACAGAAAACTACTGGAGTGAAAAGTGTGCTGATAAGATTACTTGAAGAAATGACAGAGAGAGAGATCAGAGTAGAAGAGAGGCTCTCAGATGCTGAGAACATATGTGTTTGTGTGTAATCATGTGTTGAGAATATTTGACCGGTTGATGGGTGATTTTCAGCATGTCTGCTCACATTTCACATTCAGATGTAACAAAACCATAGCTTCCTCTTCATTGAAGTGTCTTTCCAGCTTGGGTGTTCAAACCTCTACATCACCACATGTTGCTGGTTTCAAGAAAAATCCTTTTTAATCATAAAATCATACGCCATCATATTCAGTTTGATTCAGACTGGAACTTCAAACATTTTGTCAGCAAACCCACTAGATACAAAGTACCCCATGTCCATGGTTAAATATACTGCTGGATTTGTGAAATTTTGGGCCCATTCTCATTCAGATACATAGTCTGATGGGCTTTAGAAAATTCCATTTAAAAAATAATAAGTTATAAATTATAGTAAATCAGGATCATGATGTACGTTCATATTTGAACGTATGTAGCACAAAAAGCAAATGCTTCAGTTTTTGTCCCCAGTTTTTGTACTTCAGAATGTTTGTTGTGCCTTTTCAGCTAGAGCTTGTTTTTCTTTTTTTCTATCTGCAGAAGGATTCAGTTTATTAAAGCAATTTGACTTTCACAGAGTTCGAGCAGACAGTATTCAATAAACTCATTTGTGCAGAGCCAGAGTTGTTTTGAATGATTGGTTAAGACTGGATTGATCCCCAGAGAATGGCAAATCTATCTATCTATCTATCTATCTATCTATCTATCTATCTATCTATCTATCTATCTATCTATCTATCTATCTATCCTTGTTTTAAATATATCATTCTATCTTCCTATAATGGTACAGTTCCATGTATCTTTCTGTCTATCATTGCAGATTTAGATAATGGTACAGTCACAGGGATTGTAAATGTGAGCAGTTGGATATATGATTAGAAAAGATCATTCAAGCTCAGATTGTGGTTCAGATGTTTGGCTGGCTGTTGTGGACAGAACAGTGTGTTGGCAAATATTCTCTCCAGACACACACTGCTGGTTTGACCGAAACAACAGGACAAACAGAGGATAAAAACTAGTGAAACAGCAGAACAGATTCAGATAGGGAACTCAGCATCTCCCTGTGTCATCAATCACCCCTTCTGGGGTTTAAATAAGTGACCTTTGTGTCAGCCCAGAGCTGAAACTGCTTCTACCTCCCAACACGTTGGTAACCATGACAGAATGTTGTCACAAATTGTCAGCTCTATGAAAAATCGCAATATTAAGTGATTTAACAGCTCATTTAAATTTTATATATTAGGTCAGTAGCACTTGTAATATATATTGAAGTTCATATTGTCTCTCTTCTCCTCCTCCTTTGCTGCATCTTCTTGGCACATTGCCTTGCTCTTATCTGGGTGTTTCTCATGGATTTTAGCTTGCAGTCTCAGATAAGAACAGAGAAGCGTTAATCCACAGAAAGATAGTAGAGTGAGCGGATGAAGAAGATAACCTCAGGCCTTGAGCTCTAATTCTTCAGTAATTGGAGGACTACTGCGCTCTTAGCTGTTCTAATGCTAGCCAAAGCAAAGGCTGTCTGTGATCTTTACATTCACCTCTAAGAATTAACGGTTTGATTTTCACTTCATAAATTCTGCAACTGACTAATGAAAAGATTGATCAGAGTATTAAAAATGATAATTATGTACGAGAGTGATGTCAATTATGTGTTCTTCCATTTAAAAAAAGGGTTTTTGTTGTGCATCATCAAAAATTATCTCAGGCTATGAGACACTGCGTCAAAACACTTTGGGAATGCCTTAGCATATTGTCTTGTGAAGCACTGTTGAACTATCAAGTGTTATGCACATTGTGGCGAGATGACGTAATGAACCAGGAGTATAAAGGTGCGGCATGAACTGGAAGCTGAAGCTTAAAAAGTGTCTGAAGTAATACGGTGTCAGGCATGTAAGAGCTGTGAACCCTTCCACAGTGACGAGGGCCTGGGAAGTGAAACGTAGCTTACTATGATAACACCCGTATTCCCAGAGCGGAGTAAAGGTCTAACATGTAGAACCTGTTAAAGGTATGCAGGAACAACCAGTCAGCCCCATTACAATCATCTGCAAAATACACTCATTCTATAAGTTGCTACGCTTCTAGTTAAGTGGGCTCAGATCCCCAAGGGAGGCAGTCTGGCCAACTCCAGGCCAAGAGAGATGGCCTCAGCTAGCTACATGCTGATAGTCAGTTAGTTGCTGAAGCCCCCTTGGGGGCCCCATAGCAGTGAACAGTAGCTCTGGTTAGCTTCACAGGGCCTCAGCTAGATGGACACTGCAAATCCTCTCCTAGTTAAAACAAGAGGACAAAATTCTTGCAATACGAAGGGTGAGCTGCGTTAGTGAGCTTGAGCTTATTATGAATGTAAGGGTGAAGAGGAAAAGGGGGACCTGGGATAGGCCCTGGAGAACCAGATACCAGTCTCAGGTCAAACCTTGACGTTTACTGCTTGCCTCAGCCTCAGTTTGCCAGGAAACATGTACGTAAGGGGTCTCTCCCAATTGAGATGCCACCCAAAAATATATGGGAAGCCCAATGGCAGCCACGTAAACCTTCAGGGTCGAAGGGTATAACCCTGCAGCAAATCTGTTTTGCAGGAACTCTAGCATGGTGCCAATCTGGCAGGTAGCTGGGTTCAGTTGCTTCTCACTACACAGCGTTTACACTTCATAGGCGCATAGTTTACTCTTGGATGGAGCTCTGGAGTGGAGAATGGTCTCTACAACCTCAGTTGAGAGACCAGAGTCTATGAGCTGAGCCCCCTCATGGCTGCGTTGTGGACAAGGATGGGCTATCAGGCCCCCTACCTGGGACAAGAGGTCCCTGACTCTCCCATGGAGTTTCGTTGATGACGGACACTAGGTCTGAGAACCACACCCTTCCTGGCCAGTGTGGGGCGATTAAGGTGAGACGGACCTTGTTCTGGTGAAGCAAACAGCTCCACTTGTGCTGGCCGAACCTTTCCCAAATATGCTCCACCATTTCGGGGTTGTTTCGGGGAAAACATGTTTATAATGAAATGTAACGACTGGGATTAATTAAGTTAATTCTGGGATTCCCTTATTCAAGAAGGATGCAATTCTGCTTGAGAATTTGTCCAAAGGTATCTTGTGATGTTATATTTTTACTTTTTTACAAAGTTACTTTTTGGAGCAGCTTTTGCATTGATATGCCAAAAAAAAGAGTATACAAACTAATTGGAATGGTTATTTATTAAAAGAAAAAAAGTGTAAACAATATTTTCTTCATAAATTTTTAATGATAAGTAGCTATTTGATCATGAAAAGACCAAGATGTATTTGAGACAATAGCAAAAGTCAATGTTTAGCTTCTTTGTGAAAATAAACTATTTTTATCCATATAGTGTGAGAACAGATTTTAAATCTATTGAAACATTTACCGTATATGGTTGAGTGTAAATGGAATGCGCATAGTTAATTGAATAGCATTCAGATCAGTCAGGATGCAAGAAGTGACCAAGTGTAAATATTTCATAAGAACATAAATAGAGATGGAACAGAGATTGTCGCTTTATTCTATCTGCAGTTCATTGGGTCTGTGATAAAGTTGTGATCAGCAGAAGCTGATTGAGCTGAGCTGTGTGTTTGAAAATGTTTTCCTCTACCAGATCTACTTTTATCTGTATCCTTTCAGCACGCTCCCTTGTAATAAAAGGCCTTGTTTTTCAACTGCTTTATCTGGTTTCTTCCATAAATGTGTCAAAGTTTGCTAGTTTTATTTAATAAATTCGTACTACATGCATGTGTGTGTGTGTGTGTGTGTGTGTCTGTGTGTGTGTTGAAATATTTTGATTAGTAGAAATCTGCAGAGTCAATGGTTCAAATCTCCTGACTTCATTATTCCTCAATTGATGGTTTCTACGATCTGATTTTATCCCAATCATATCCCAAAGATTGTCTGTTTGAAAGAATATGCACAGATAACGTGACAGACTCATATCACGAGTCACCTGTGCAGTTTTACTGTAGCGCTCAATAATGAGAAGAAAAGGCTTGTCAAGTTTCATTTTAGAAACTCGCTTATCAACGTTCATCAAAAGAGTTTTACTTTTTAATATTCCGTGTCGCCGCTTTCACTCTTTCCTATTCCCGTCAGCATGAGTCACTCTCACAGACATGCTGTTTTCCTGAATGTCTATGTATTGTGCTCTTACACAAGTGTGCTCATCTCGTATACACAAATTTTTCTCCATTTAGAATGTTAAACCATACAGCTTCTCAGTGGTGTTTGCACTGTTTGAACTCCACAGAAAATCTGAGCTTTGCAGTCATGTTTGGGATGTCCTCTGTGTGTAATGGCTTAACGTGACAGTTTGACTTCACTGAGACTCAGAAAAACCACAGCATGTCTTCAGTATCTTGAGCATTAAAAATGCATTATGTCCTGCGATTTCATGTTTCGCTCGTAACAAAAGTACAGTCGTTTTTATTGCTGAATAAAAGCAGCAGACTAATGCATTGTTTCTTAGCTGTTGCAAAGGGTAGGGTATATCAATTTTGCAAAAGATGCTGTCAGTGCTGTTTCTCAGTCTACAGGGGAAAGACAGATGAGCTGTACGTGTGTGTGTGTGTGTGTGTGTGTGTCTGCCTGTCTATTTGTCCGTCTGTCTGTCTATCCATCTATCTTCACTTTATATACAGGGCCTGGACAATGAAACTGCAATTAATTAGTATGATTTAGAGTCTCTACAGTTCGTCTTGGGACAGACAGATATAAGTCATGCACAGTGACCAGAGCGATTGTGAGCCATTCCTCTTCCAGAACATTACCACTACACTTTATGTGATGCTGTTGGAATGTTTTCTGACTTGCTCCTCAAAAATACCCCAAGGTGGCAAAAAAAAAATATTGATCTGGGGACTATGAAGTCCATGGGGGATGTTCAACTTCACTTTTATGTTCTTTAAACCAATCTGTAAAAAGTCTCCCTGTGTGTATTGGTACATATATCATGCTGAATGCTGATACACTGACCATTAGGCGCGCATGTTCCTCCAGAATGGTTCAGTCTTCCTTGGCAGTGATGTGCCCATCAAGCACATTTAGGGCTGCCATGATATTGCAGCCCAAATCATCACCAAAATATCCACCCGAGTACTTCACTATGGACGCATAACAGTCCAGGTGTTCAGCCTCTTTGGTGTTAAGCCTTTCTGGCTTTAACACACAGAAGCACAAGAAAGGTGGACAGTAAAGGTGGACTCATCAGAGAACAACACATTTCACATTGTTCACAACCTAAGATTTACACTGTTGGCACCAATAAAACCGACATTTGTCATTGGCACAGCATTCTAGATGGAAACAGGAGAGTCGAGGTGTGCATTTAATTTTGTAGTGAGTCGGTCAGCTGTGGTATTGTGTGTTTTGGATACAATCCGAGTTAGTACCTGAATATATCTTTCTGAATAGGTTCCTCTTGCTTCAACAGTTACTCCTGTTGGAGCCAATTTGTCATCATTTGAACTCTGATATGATGCCCATTATCGTGTGTGGATTGTAATATTTTATGTACAGCTGTTTTATTGCTCTAAAAACTTAACTTTCAGACTCTGCTCTTACTGAAGAATTGTAAAATCAGAAGATTGGACTCCAGGCCAGTTATAGCTTTTAGGCATGGAACCTCAACAACTATATTGGTGTTTAATTCTCCCGATCAAACATCAGAACATCACAGGCTTGATTGATGAAGACTAAATTGTTTTCAGCTGGGCAGGATCATACATTTTCATCTACCTGCTCTCCCACTGGCCCAATGAATTGTACCTAAGCGCCACCCAGTTGTTACAGACTCCCAGTTGTCGCCCATGATAGCTTCCTTTTTTGGTTTCCAGATACACCGTATGTTTTGGAGAAGCTGCTACTGTGGCTCTTTTTGTGGAAGCTAAACTCAAGAAAATATATTTTTTGTCTTAAGCAGCCAAATCCCTCATGCAAATGATTGTATATTTCAACACTTTGGAAATCCATGATGGGTCGACAGTGTGTGAAATTAGCATTTCATGGCACATGGATGGCTCCTCTCTGCTTATGGGTACACAATGGCTCAGTATTCATTTTAATTGTGATATTACATACAGCTCCATTCTCCATCAAGTTTATGTACTCTCTTTAGTCATCCGTAGCGTCTCAGAGAGTGAATTCCTGGCTCATGTATCTGGAACAAGTGTGTGGTCTTTTCTCAGAGTTGATTAAAATGACAGAATTGTTCTCTTGAGAGGAGCAGAGACAGGTGCCTTATTCTATGCCATGATGACGCCTCCCCTTAACTATGCTCCTGCATATGCGCATATGCACGCTCCTTTATTGCCTAGTTAAGAGAGCAGTAAAATTCCAGTGCTTTGGGAATCCCATACAGCTGTGCACTAAATGACCCACAAGGCTTTGCTCTTGCTGCTCTCTGAAATATCCAATTCATTACTACTGACACAACGGTTTTATCCAACGCCTGGGAAGAAGATACTGCTTCTAAGAAACACTGAAATTCACATACAACTCAAGTCTTTTCCAAATCCTAGTGAGCTGCTTACCTAGAAAAAAGGTTTTCAAAAAGGGCTCTTTATGCAAAAAAATTAAAAGTAAATCAAATAATTAAGTACTGTTAAAATAATTAGGTGAGCAACACGCTTTTTAATATATTTTAATTACATTTTGTATAAATTAAATACTAATAGATTACCCACTATAATAAGCAGGTCTAGTATTTTAACAATAATTTTATTATTTTTTTATTTTAAGAGCGTATCACTCATGGTTTTGAGGTTTCGACAGGGTGATTTTATAATAATGTATTAATGCAACAATACAATTTTAAAACAACCATTTTGGGAAGTTGTCAGTGAATAGTTCTTAAAACAATATTTTAGCACAAGATTTATATTTTATAATATTTTGGCACATAAATATCTTGGATATGATGTTGTCTTTCTGGTTCCCAGAGGCTTTCTCCCAGACCTCAGGGACACATCTGTGTTTGGCCTACATAAATCACCAAGGGGGTCTGAGTTCACGTCCACTTTACAGGCTGGCGCACCAGATCCTCCTATGGTCTCAAGGGAAACTGCTCTCCCTCAGAGCAGCTTACATCTCTGGGACCCAAAACATATGAGCAGACATCCTGTTGGGGAAGGGGGAAAGAAGCCCAGGGAATAGGGGCTCCCCCTGGATGTGGTGGAACAGAACTGGGAGACGTTCGGCCAAGCACAAGGGCATCTGTTTGTATCTCAAGAGATGTCTCATAGTCCACTCTGGTCCTCCCCTACGCATCCAGCTCCTCTTGAACTGGACACTATTTTCTCATCCATGACCGAGGCTACATCTGTATGCTTTCTCCCAAATGCTCTGCTCCTGCGAGTTTTGGAGAGAGTTCGCCGAGGCAAAGTCCGTCTCACCTTAATCGTTCAGCGGTGGCTGGGCATAGTGGGCTTAATGGATCTAGTATCACTCCTTGATGGAGCTCCTTTGGAGATTCTGATCAGAAGGATCTCCTGTCCCAGGCAGGGGGCTTGATTGCCCATCCCTGCACAGAACTGTGGAGACTGTGGGCTTGGCCTCTGAGGGGACCTATCTCATAGAATCTGGTTTCTCAATCAAGGTTGTTGAACCCATCCTCCATCCCAGAGCACCTTCAACAAGGAAAATCTATGTCTTAAAGAGAAAAGTCTTCTCTTCCTGGTGTAGTGGTCGTCAGCTTGACCCAGTTAACTGTCATATTGGCACTGTGCTGGAGTTATTTCTCGACCCTAAAGGTTCATGTGGCTGCCATAGCTGCTCACCACAAAACTTTTGGGTGGTGCGTCTCTGGGGAGAGACCCTCAAGTTACACGTTTAACCTGTGGTACCTTGAGTCTCACGTCTGCAGTACACAGTAAGGTTCCAGCCTTGGATTTGTCTTTGGTGCTCAAGGGCCTATCTTAGGCCCCCTTTGAACCGATCAAGCAGGTTCCAGTCAAGTTTCTAACTTTAAAAGCCCTGTTCCTCCTCGCAATTACTTCTCTAAAAGGAATAAAAGCCCTGTCAGTTTTGCCCAGATTTGTGCTTGGAATTCACCCTCAGCATGGTGAAGGCCTTCCTGTGCCCTAGACTGGGTTAAGTACCTAAAGTACCAACTAACATGGCACACCATATTGTACTGCAGGCTTTCTGCCCTCCACTATTTCATGACCATGACAAGGAGCAGAGAATTCTGCTTTGTCCAGTGCTCACACTGGACAATTATGTCCACAAGTCAGATCAACTGTTTGTTGACTTTCAAAACAGAGAATGAGCAAGTAGATAGTTGAGGCTATTTGTCTTGCCTATGAGTCAGCCAGACTGCTGACTCCTTCCCCTTTGGAGTCCACTCAACAATTCTCTCTTTCAGAACTGTGAGCTGGTTCATTTGGTTCCACCAGATAGAGCTTAACACTCCCCAGGGAACCTGGGGGATTATGTAGAGAGCCATGTTTCAGTCGTCAGACCTTTATTGTTCAAGCAGCGTGGGTATTCTCATTCCCTTTAGCACTTTTGAAACAGCTCAAGTTCCCTGAAAGGGAACATCTTGGTTACAAATGTAACCTTGGTTCTTTGAAGAGGGGACGAGACACTGCGTCATACCATCTCTGAGGAATATTTACTCAATTAGTTTGATTGTACATGTGGTTTACAACGTAGTCACACAGAGCATTCCTAATGCATTTTGATACAGTGTCTCGTTCCCTCGGTTCCTTGAAGAGTATTCGTCAGAGATGGTATGACGTCATGAACCAGGAAACTATAAAACCATTCTAAATTCCAGAAGTGGCAGCTTAACAGTGTCTATAGTAAGACGTTGGTAGGCACACAGTTTGGCAAGATGACACAGAATCTCGTTCCCTCTTCAGGGAACCAATGTTACATTTTCGTAGCCGAGACGTTCCCTTTTTATGCCAAACCTGTAGGTACGCAACCATATCATACCTTGTTTTTCAAACCAATTATAAGGCAGTTTTCATGTATCCTTCAAGCTTAAATCAATTCTAGAATGCACTGTGACAATTTAGAGAGAAAAAAAATTGTTTTATGAACTGAGTATTAGATCATTAACTTAGCAACATGATATTATCAAACTGTATTGAAATCCTCTATGTCGAGTGCTATATGAGTGGCTATCTATGTAGAGCATTCAAGTCCAGTCACTTATGAAGTTCTGTTTTTTGTATAAGATGCTGCCTAAAATGGCATTAGATGGTGAGGCAGTTTACTAATTATAGAAACAGTGACAAAATATTACTGATTGCCTTTGCACTCACTCTGTCATGTTCTATTACACAATTTGTTCAGAAGAATTAATTAAACTAAGCAATACACTGAAATGTTAGTTTTTTACACTCATAAAGTCCTAAAAAAAATTAATAATAATTACAAAGAAATGGCAATTAACACATTCAATTGCTTGTGAAATTTTGAAGTAAAAAGAAGTGCTGTATGCCACTGATAGTATTGTATTGCTGATGCTATTTGATCCTTGTTATAATTTTGCTGAGGAAAGACACGACCGGGTGGGAATAGTTATGAGATATATCTAACTAAAGAACCATACATCACAGCAGTCTGAGGACAGCAGTACCAGGCCAGCAGTGTCAGAGCAGAGGTGGTGTTGATTTCGTATTCAGCTCTAACCACTAATCCTACTCTTCACACTATAAACCATAAGCTCAAACCTAATATGAACCCCACCCAGCCACTAAACATACCATTAATTATGCTATAAGCTCCACACCAACACCAGATTGCTGTGACTAACTGCTCTGCAGGTGGTTATTATTGATAGACAGGGATGGGTGTTGTTTGCAAGGGGGAGGGGAGGGGAGGGTCCTGGAGTGCAAGAGAGATAGAGAGAGAATTAGAGAGTTAAATATGCCTATCGGGGAAAGGACCGTCTCCTGTGAGTTTTAGTTGTTTTTTGAACAGTTAACTGACCTGATACCCATGTTTAAACTGTAAAAGTTCACAGTATTTAATTTTAAAACACTCTCCAATATTTTTTGTTTTATTTAAAGCTTGGAATGTTTTTTTTTTTTTTCCAATGAAGGTCTATACATCCATAGAACTAATGTGTGAACATTATTTCACTATGTACAATCAACAAATCAGATAAGTTATAAAATAGAATTAGGGCTACATTTTCTAACTAATGAGCTATGTCTAAAGAACATCTAACATTGTGAATTGTTGCAAGACAATGTGAGACATAAAGATCTGCAAAGTGCAGATCGTTGTGTCTCACGTAGTCTTTGCTATGTCTGGTTTCACTGAATATATTGAATGCCTTTTCTCCTCTGTAAACTCACCCTCCCACCTTGTACAAATGTAATCAATCAAAGCTCTAAACCGGCTGGGGTTTCATTTGCAATTTCCCCCATCACTAAGACAATTTCTTTTCATTTTAGAAAGTAACACATTGCTGAGTGGCAGAGATGTGCCCACCTCCCCTAATGACCCTGGGCTAATTTCATAGGCTGGCAAGGCGCGACAAAACACGCATGCTCATTTACGCGCCTCCACAGATGTGTCGTTTACGAACAGTAATGTGATGCTCAATGACAGCATTGTCAGGACAGAGCATCTGCGCTGCTCACAAGCTCCACAGGGCTTGAAGGAGATGTCTGTCACGCTTACTATTAATGAGACTTTGTTTGTAAATGCTTCGTTCCTGCTAATTATTAGTACAAACTCAGAGCTGCTTCTCTCTGGAGTGCAACTGAACTAGATAACGACTCCGTTTTGCTTCCCAATGCTACTTGTTGGATTAATAACAATTCCTATTCAACAGCAACCTCTGAGAGATGCAGCACAGGTCATGGGCAACACGAGGAAGATTGAAATAAACGCGAAAGATATTCCGTAGCTGATTGCGGAATTTGAATTAGCTTGTTTAACAAATAGGATCTGAATGTGCTCATTAGAGAATACGGTGAGTGCGCGGTCTGTGCTGATACAACAGTTCTGAGCAGGCGCACAGATTTATTTTTCACAATGATTAATTTATACTCTGTGTATTGCTATGCACATGACAGAACAGCTAGTTTATTGATGACAGTAAGAAATGCCCGCTGTCATGTTTATAGTTGTACTTTTTCAGCCGAGCTCTGTCATTCTCTGTTCCAAAACTTAGTGAGCTGCCTCTCTGCCTTCTGTTTGAAAGCAGCTTCCTTCTACATTGACAGCAATTCAATGTAACAAAGGAACCAAAAGTCATTTATTTTCAATTATAGCTGACAATTTGAGGTAACATGAACAATGGAAACCATTGGCAGAGTTTATGTAAATGAGCAGAATGTGGTGACTACCAAGGGGAATGCTGTGAAGATTACATGATTTAGATTATGTGGGTGAAATTTTGAATTCCATTTAGATTAAGCTAAATTTACTGATACGTTTGAATAATACATTCATGGTCTGCATTTCCATCATTCGCCATCTCAGAATTATGGTCAAGTACACTTAAAGGTCAAGTATACAATCTTTTGGAAAGTTTTTTTCTCCTTTAAAAAAAAGCTTTGTATTCTCACTTGATTATGTTATTGCGAGCATTCAAAAAAATACCATATTTTATTGTACTATTATACCGTTGTTTGGTTTTTGTATTATTTTTTTTCATTCAAGGATGCATTACAGTAATCAAAAGTTACAGTAAAGATATTTATAATGTTACAATTTATTTCAAATACATTTTGTTCATTTGAACACTATTCATCAAAGCATCCTGATGGATTTTTTTGGATTCAGATTCTGAAGGATTGTGGCTAAAGACTGGATTAATGGCTGCTGAAAATTCAGCTTTGGAATAACATTAATAAATGGAATGATCCATCATGGGAATACATATTTTTTTTAATATATTCAAATAGAAAGGTTATTTGAAATTGTAATACTTTTTCACAATATTATAGTATTTCTGATCAAATAAATGTAGCCTTACAACTTTTTTTCTTTCTTTTTTTACAGACACTAGACATAAACTTTTGTCCAGAGTAGTCCATGAGACAACATGATTGGTTAATCACTTACTCTTAGATTTTCTTTCCTGTTATAAGCCTCTTTGAAGTAGACAAACACCTTACTAGGTTTTTGAATTAATGCTAGTGTGTTTATGTTTATTATTACTCAGTGTGAATAACCATGATGAACTAGAAGGGCTGATACCTGACTTTCACACTATAACACACGCACACACACACACACAAACAATGTGGTTTTATCCAGTTACTCATTCATGCCCAGAAGACTTCTGCGCTCTGTTTTGACCTCTTACGTTACCAAGAAAGAATTATGCAGCTTTCTCTCTTTATTCTAACCCAGTTGTATATCTAAATCTGCCCCCTAGGGGGATGTAGCACTGTGATTAAACTTGGCTCAGCTGAAGCAAAGAACAAGAATTCACTCTTACCATCATTAGTAATGTTGATGTGAGTTAGCTAGACAGTGGAAAAAAAACAATAGTTCACAAGGATGTGTTTTAATGTTTCTGGCTCTATGATTCTATTTCTCTTCACATGAGAAAGTATGTTTTTGATTCTTTTAAAAATTAAGTAGACCAAAAATTCTTATTTGTGCCTTTTGGGGGTCATCCATTTGTTGCAAAGCCATGTTACTGCAGGTTGTTTTATTCTATTGTTTTATTTGTTATATATATATATATATATATATATATATTGTGGCAGGTTGAATGAAGACAAACAAACAGGTTTGTAGTGCACACGTCCCCAAAGGTGTTTATTAAACAAAAGGTGACAACTCAACATGCAAATACTGGGATCCCGGGATCGTGAAGTGAAGAGGTTCAAAGGTCTTTGGTAGGATCTCATATAAAGACTATATATTTCAATATTAATACTAATTAATAAATACTTAACAATTTACTGTAATGCACTTCAGCTTTAAGCAGCGTCGCTGCTGGCGATAAGGAGATGAGAGGAAGTAGGAGGGGGGAGTGGGGAAAGCAAGGGAAAACACAAAACCCGGATTCAAGTGCAAATGAGTGAATTTATTATAATAGTGCAGACAACAGACAAAGTGATAATCCAGAGTGAAGGTCATGGAACATGGGAGACAGGGAGCCGTGAACAAACGCAGGAGAGCCAAAGACAGCGCGGACATAACAGAGACAACGACTCACACAGGAGTGGAGAGAAGTGAACTAAATAGGCAGATGATGTGAGAATCAGGTGTGACAGTGTTCAGTGACCACGCCCCCACTCTCTCACACACACACACACACACACACACACACACACACACACACACATACACAGGCAGAACTAAGAGACAATGAATTCATGAAGCGTGACAGTGATATGAGTGATATGATATGAGAATCAGGTGTGACAGTGTTCAGTGACCACGCCCCCACTCACACACACACACACACACACACACACACACACACACACACACACACACACACACACACACACACACACACACACACACAGGCAGAACTAAGAGACAATGAATTCATGAACCGTGACAGTTACTGCTTAGAGTGAGGATTCTTTCTATATGTTGTACTGTACGTATATATCTCACTACGTGAATAATTGTGATCACAATTAATTCATGTTAACAACACGAGGTAAAACCGCTGTAAATCACTAATAAAAGTATCACTGTGGTGAATGATGAGAGAATGAACGAGTTAAGGGGTGATAAAGGGGTTGGAACCGCATGACTGTTTTATGAGAGGCTGTCATTAGAATATTCCCAGTAAAAATACGCACAAAGATGCTGAGCGTTAGGACTTATCCACAAAAAAATGCGCGCGGGTGAGGGAAATTTTTGTAATTTAAATTGTACACCGATTTGACATTCCATGCTCGTACACCGATTTGCTCGTATACAAAGTCACTCGTAAACCGAGGTATTACTGTGTGTGTACATATATATATATATATATATATATATATATATATATATATATATATATATATATAGCTATTGTCATTGAATTCTCAGATATGTACCCAAACAGGTATTTATTTTAAAAAGGTTTTGATCCCAAACAGGTACTTATTATTGGCACAGAGGTGAACAACAAAGCAGGTGAGTAATGGAGATTGTCAGAAGATGAATAATGAATAAATTTGCTTTTTTCTTTACCAGTGTGCAGGAGTATATTTGATGACTTGAGATAGGTGGAGCAGTTGAACACATGATGTTTTATTAACAAAGTTCGGGAGGAGCACGTTCAAATGATTAACACAATCAACACGTCATCAGCAATTACTCCTCATCCTATCAGCAGGAGAGGAAGCATGTATATATAGACAGGTTTGACTCACCTACAGCTCTTTGACATTTTTCGGCATCCCTCCAGCACCCCAACTCCTCACACTTAATTGTTCCTATCAAAGTCAGGATACGGGGGGAGTGCTCCAGGTTCGGGCTAAATACTGAGCTCGGAGCCCTCTCCTCGGACAGCACGCCAAATATGCTTACCATTTATTGCTCCTGAATCATTTGTAAGTGTGAACTCGTGAAATACATCTTTGTGGAGTATGGAGAGTAGACATACTAGTAGTAGAATATCCAGGTTAGTAGGATCCTCTTGACAGTAAAACTGGAGATTGCTATAACTGGAGTTTCAAAGGGAGATTATACATATATATGTTTGTGTACCACAGTGTTTGGGAATTGTGTCCTACAATTATGAGTATGAGTATTAGTGTCCTAATATTATTTTATTGACTAACTATACCTGCAAAGATGAGTTTTGAACTTGAATTGATGTGAAGTGTCCTCAATGTCTTTGCTCCTAGCATCAGCTTGGAAAAATGTGTAGATGTACTGCATGCTAGCACAGATTTTGTTCTGCTTCTATATTGAGAATATTAGATCCTGAGCTTGCTGAGGCATGAGTGAGCAGCTGCAGTGTGTTTCCTGCGTGTGTGGGGGGTTTATTTTTGAGAGCAGGGCATCACTTTGCTTCAGCTTACATTTTCCAAATAATTTGACTGAGAAAGGTGCAATGTTTGAGCTGAACGTCTCTTTTACTCGGAACAAGATTTTTATTTTTACGTTGTTTAGGCTGACTTCAAGACATGTAGTTTATCAGTGTTTGTTTTGATCTATTTCCTACTTCTGTTTCCAGGCTACCTGCTTATTTAGAAGGGGGTCTGACTCTGTAGGTGTTGATGTGGGATTTCATTAAAATGTAGCGCAAAGCCCGGTTGCAGACCGGGTAGTAGCATGCACTGCATTAGTTTGGTTACAGTGAGTATACAAAGACGGGCGAGTCTCCCTCTCAGACCAAAGAACAGCTCCAACATCCACATCTAACTTATCTAATTGGTCTGCCATGACTACAAATGACTATGTTGACCTTGAAGTGGTTTCTATCTCATACGCACACACACTCTGCTATCTCTTCCTCTTTACACACATACTTTCTATTTTCAGGCCTCTGCTCAGTTCATTTTGTGATTGCCACATGGATCTCCTGGGGCTGCCTGCTGATCCACTGTGCACAAGGTGTGGATGTGCATTGTGATTTGTAGATGTTGGTAGAGAGTCTTGTGCTAATCTACAGTGTGGTAACAGTATGGTTTAAAATATGATTCAAAATGAATTGCTCTGAGTAGAAACTACTGTGTAGATGCAGATGATTTAAATTATTATTTTAATATGTTCCTTGAGGTTCCAATCCTCTGATGCAATTGGGAAATTGTTATTAAAATAACCCATCTGCTTCTTTCCGACTCTGGAACTGTTCTGAAATCTGTACAGAGACACAGACAAGCTATTTAAACTGGACGCATCAAAGCGAGTGTTTTTTAACTCTTTTTCGGCAGACTCAAATGTGTGGAGTCAGGAACTGAACTTGCATCTGTGTACTGTATCCAGTGTAGACAGAATCTGTGATTATTATGGGTTCTATTTGCTTTTTAAGCGACACGACACTTACTGAATCCTTATGGGGGGGGAGGGGGGGTGCTTGTGCTGCGATGCCATTTTGGGAGCTTGATTAAATAAATGCTTTGTCTAAAATTATGTGGATATTTTAAGCTGAAACATGAAAGAGGTTTTAATGATACCAAGACCTCGTACATGTTAAAAGATCAAGGCGAATATGATTTTATCATGTCATGACTGTTCTGGGTTCAGTACAAGTTAAGATCACTTGAAAGAATTTGTGGCATAGTGTTAAAAAAATGATCATCGTTCTCTTAAAAAAACTCAAGATGATGGCGATTAACTTACAAAGAAAGTGAATAGTGAAGTCATTTAAAAGAATAAGAATAATCTTATGATTTTAAGATGTTAAATTGCATGTAAAATTTCAATCCATTTAGATTACACACTTTTATCATTAAACTAATGTTTAGATATGACTGACAAATATGCATTTTAAGTTTAGTGGTTTGTTAAAAATGAACAAAAATGTGTATTCCAAGAAATTCAAATGCACAAATCATAAATTTAGTCCCAAATATGTATTGAAAACATTGTTTGGGCTGTAAAGAATAAATAAATTGATAAAAAATAAAATAAAATATCATTGCATTGTCACAGTGATTAAATTGCATATGATGTGACAAGGTTATTAGCATGCAATTTATCGCACACTAAAATGATATTAACATGCATCTTGTTAATTTATTTTATGCTATTGAAATAATCAGTATTTTAACATTTACTTCCATTACAAGGGCCTAACTATAATCCAGACTTTTGCTTATTTGTTTAAGGAGGAACAAGTGGAGATTATTATTATTTATTTTTATTTTTTTGGTTATCAACATGATGCCAACAATACTTTTGATTGTACTGAACCCAGAATATTCCTTTAAATGTCATGTGGATCCTCTGTGTAAGTACATTTCTGCAGTGGTGGGCTGCATTCAGGTGGGGTGATGTTACAGGGGTTTATTTACACGAGCACTGGACAGCAGCCTCTCCGGTTACAGTGAGCTGCGTTTAAGATGTTAACTGACTATGTTACCAGAGAAGAGCTGAGCTAGCCAGTGTTTGCATGTCTCGCTGTCATTAATTTCTAAAGAGGTGGAAGAAAAGACTCCTCGGGTACAGTGTCAAAACCTGAGGCTGTGTCATGTTTATGAAAAACATTTATATACTTATAACTGAGCACATTCACAGCATGCATTGTGTTTATTTTGTATGTGTGAAACAACTGTTTGTGTCTACTATTTATTTGGCTGAATAGGTGAATCTCATTAAAACATGTCTGCTGTATGAGATAGATAGATAGATAGATAGATAGATAGATAGATAGATAGATAGATAGATAGATAGATAGATAGATAGATAGATAGATAGATAGATAGATAGATAGATAGATAGATAGATAGATAGATAGATAGATAGATAGATAGATAGATAGATAGATAGATATATAGAGAGACAGACACTGAAGTGTACTTTTGGGACATTCAGTTTTTTTGCATTACAATTTTATTTTCATGACAATAAAGTGTCTCTTTCTCTCCCTTATTCTAAATAATGACTTTTAAAAGAATTCGGAATAAGTAATAATAAACAAGATATATTTATTTATTTTAAATTCCGAAATAAATGCACAATTAGTTTTCAGTTTGTAATTGATTGATTTATTTATTGAAAGAAATTAAATGACAACAAATACTGTAATGGTGTAGAATTGTGAAAAATATATTTATATATGAACAACTTGATTAATTACTAATAATTATATTTATAATTTATATATCTAATAAAAATAATTCAACTGAACACAATTACTTTTATAATTACCAATAAATATTTTGATGTGACTTGGATATTTATTTATTTATTTTACATTTGATTATTTTTTATATATTATTCACCATTATATTAATCTGCCAGACAATGCTGAGTTCACATCAAGATTTACCTGCCCTCACCTTTACTGACCAGGCAAATGAGATTATTACCTCATGAGAGAGAGCGAGAGAGCGAGAGAGCGAGAGAGAGAGAGAGAGAGAGAGAGAGAGAGAGAGAGAGAGAGAAAAGGAGGCAGCGGAGGTTGAATGAGGGCTGTGTGAGGTGGGTTGTACTTTCATTGGGGCTGTCATGGTACTTTTATCATTACTTGAGGACTAACGAACACCGTCCTGAATCTGACCTGCTCTTGGACTTTAAGCGCTTGAGGAGAATCATTAAGAAGTAAAATCACCGGCTCCTGCGGTCCGTCCTCGTCAAAGAAACACACACTCGTACAGAGACTGATGCGGGATGCACTGCGTGGGTCTGTCCGGAGAGACTCCGACTGGATTCTAATCCGACATGGTGGGTTAACGTTTGAGTGATACGGAGACCGTCCGGTAAATTCCTGACAGCAGGAATGAATGATCTCACGCGCCGCGCGCTTCAGTGAAAACGCTCGCGGAACTGTTGCTGTGAACCGACGTCTGCAGGAACATGAGGAGAGGAATTAACTGAAATAAACTGCGTGAGTATATTAACATGATGTAAAGAATTAACGGTATGCTATTGTGGGCGTATTTGAGTGTTATTAGTTGAGTTTTGTTTCTCTTGTTCTCATTAAAGTCCATTTGAAATCCGTCTCTATTACATTTAGCAAAATAACTGCATTTCAAGAGATCCAACTGAGACCTCATTTGTTTTATTCATTCATCACTCCTGTCTCCATATCTGCATAGCCTCTTGAATCCGTCTAGTGAGAAAAAATGTCTCTGTGAAATATTTTTCTTCATTCAAGTCGTGTCTGGAAAAATGAAGTCAAATGCAACTGAACGTGATATTCATTTTGAGAGGTTTAGAAGGTTATCTGATGGATTAAACTTTCCCGTTTCATTCACTCCAATCAGCCACATCATTTAACTCATTTGTTTTCATTTTCTCACTGCAAAGACAGCACAAGCTGCATCTGTAGCGGTTCATTTATGCCAGTAGCGGTAGTGGATTATATATGTTTATGTTTTAGTAATATGTCACATCCTCTATTAACACTGCAGGTGTATTAAAAGGTGCACCTCCTGCCACCAGAGTATTGCATGTTTTACATCATTTCAATGTAATTTTCATTCGGACATGAGAGAAAGTTGATGTCAGAGTGTGTGAGTTGTCTGCTTAGAAACTAGTCTGTCCATTTTCACAATTTGTTTCAGGCATTTAGGTTGATTTTTGCACCTGGACAACACAGAAGGGCATTTTACTGTTAACTACTTGATCAGCCAATTATAGTGACGAGGAGGCCTTGGCTCAAATATTTTTTAAAACTTCACCATCACATTCTTTTGCGTTCACTGTTGGTACAAACCTTTTCCACACTATTGAGTTTATTATTACATTCATGTTTCCCAGAATTTATCTGTTAAAAAGCTTGAATAATGAGTCAGTGATGTGCAGTTGGTGTAATGAATAGATCAGTGAGACTGGCTCTCAGTTGGCATCGTGTTCAGCTGACACCATTGATATGGAGAGAAAGAGAGTGTGTGTGTTTGTGTGTGTGTGTTAGGAGGAGGACTAGGGTGATCTCATGAGTTAACATCCATGTTTCAGACTAAAGTTTCGGATAACAGAAGCTTCATTAGCTAGAGATGAGGTGGCTGTCAAGTGTTTTATTTGGCAAAGCATTCCTAATAAATTTAAGATAATTAAGGAGCTTTGAGATAAGTAGAAAGTTTCATACAGTGTGATAATAGGCCCATTTATATCTTGTAATGACGAAATATTTTGAAATTGTGACTACCCTCTGGAATGTTGTTTGAAACTATCTATCTCCCATTCAAAATCGTAGTTCTTATAGGGTTATAGTTGACATACACAGGATTGTTCTTTTTAACAGTTATTTGGTTGGTATAATGTGTTGATTTTAATCCCAACATGTCATCCAAACAGGCCCCTTCAGAAGTTCGGGGTCAGTAAGAATTATTATTATTATTAATATATATATATTTTTTAAATGTCATGCACACCAAGGCTTCATTTAAAAAAAATCAAAACCAGTAATTTTGTGGAAAATAATTACAATTGGAAAAAAAACCTTTTTTTCTGTTTTAGGTATTATTTAAAATGTAATTTATTCCTTTGAGGGCAAAACAGAAATGTTAGCCATTATACATGATCCTTCAGAAATATTTTTAATATGCAGATTTGCTGCTCAAGAAATATTTATATTATTATCAATGTTGAAAACAGCTGAGCAGCTTAATATTTTTGCGTAAACTGACACCCCCCTCCACCTGCCCCTACATACGTTGTTTAATAAAAAAAATTGTAATACCATTAGCAATGCATTCAACCAAAAAGCCCTATTTTGAAAATATGCAAAGTTCTGTCATAAAACTCTAGATGGCACAGGCCTGTAGGTACTTAACTCAATCTGTACAGCTGATTGGTTCCTGCTCGCTGCTCAACTTTCAAAGACAGGTCAAATTTTCTGCAGCAGTTGCAGCACCCTCCACCATCCCCAGCTCCACCTACATAGATCTGCTACAAGTAATGTATGCTGTATTGTACAGCAGCAGCGTGTCATGTATGTACTAGCATTAGAAAGTCCCGTTCTTGCTCTGCAGCAGCGATAATAGATATTAACGATGGTATGACATATCAATTACCATTCAATTAA
Organism: Rhodeus uyekii; assembly: GCA_037043235.1. Lineage (NCBI taxonomy): Eukaryota > Metazoa > Chordata > Actinopteri > Cypriniformes > Acheilognathidae > Rhodeus > Rhodeus uyekii. Next base: position 1,389,943 of record JAWRVZ010000045.1, read on the forward strand.
TTCTAAACTTTCCTCGAGTTTTCATGACAGACGTATATTTATTTACACATTGTCATATCAACAGTCAGTAAATTATTTATGTAAGTCACACAAACCTAAAATATACTGCTCCCTGTTCATTTCGAATAAGCGAGAAAAATGAATTACTAAATCATTGAAAAATATACTAAACATTAAATTATTATTGATTAGCTCATTAGAAAAGTAATCCACCAATGAGGTTGTTCACAGGTACACATTTTTTATATATATTTTTAATATCATATTTTATTTTCATGTTGTTCATATGGACTCTTTGAGATTGCTCCACCAATGTGCTGATTTAACTTAATTATTCATTGATAAGTTGATATACCAGTGAGTGCTTCTCATTGTGAGGCTTTGCACAGCATGTCAATTTATCTCAGTTACACATGGTTGTATTTCTTAAAAAAAATGAAATACTTTTGGAGGAAACTGGAGAAAACTTAATTTTAACCAGTTTTGTGAAGTTTCCATGCATTGTGGAACTGTCTCAGGAGGTGGTGTGTTGCTCAGCACACTGGAAGTATTATGAGCATCAAACTGCTGTAAGCACTTCTGACCAGTGAAGCGCAGCAAACAGGAGCCACACAATGACATGGTTTAAAGGGCCCTAAGGCAATTACACGGAGGTCAGAGTCTTAGATGTGCACCTGACCTTCATTCGTCTTGTGTCGGAGTTGACCTCTGACCTTTTAATGCCTATAATACTGCTTCAGATGTCTTAGAACTGACCAGAGGTCTTATGACTTACTATGAGGGAAGAGATGACGTTAATTGTATGTGAAAGAGTGAGGATTTCATTGTGTTTCTTGAGGTAGTTTGGAGTATCATGGCTTAGGCATGGTTTTATTCATATGCACTATGGACACCTTAGAGAACACATTTCAGCATTAGCCGTGGGTAGTGATGCCTGAAATGATTTCCATTCACACAGCTACGCAGATGGAGATAGAAGGAGAGAAAAACTGTGAGGCAGAGACAGAGATAGACCTAGATGGACAGATGCACTGGAAGTAAGGTAGCATCTTGGGACAGAGGGAAAGATATTAAGGAATGACTTTATTTCTTCCTTTCTTTTGGGGAACAGAAAAGGAGGATCAAATTGGTTGCTCTTTTCCATTGCTTGTACTCCTCATGGGGATGGAGGGTTTCAAGTTTCAAAAAGGATGCAAATGCATAATAAAAGTGGTAATAATGGACAAAATATGAGTGCATATAACTTTTATTTTTAGCCATCTTTTCCATAACACAGCATTGCAATTCTACAGACCCACGCACATGACGCTCTGTACAATAAACAATGCGTTGATGAATACAACTGTATTTCCGCTGTAATTTATTTAAAGGAAGGTCCAAAAGTCTGAGGGTGTTTCCAACCTTGGCATGTTTGGTTGGATTAAAACAGACCCTGGTGCGATTGTTCTTTTCGGTTTATTTGAATAAGCATGAACGTTGCTATCTGAGTCCTGGTGTGCACCAAACAAGCGGACCAAGACCACTGAAAAGATGGGAAATTTCATTCAAATCAAGCTTAGCCAGATCAATTAGTCAATTAATCGATTATAGGTTGAGTCTGAATCTAGATTGAATCATTCAGACTGTTTTTGATTAATAAATATCTGACTTAAAAGGACAATTCATTAATTGGACATTTATTTCTCTCATGAATATACCAAGGAGATCAAAGGTACTATTTCAGTTTAATTTGGTTTGCTTATTATAAAGTTATACATTTATGTTCATGCATTTTCCTGATGCTTAAATCCAAAAAGGTACACATTTGATCAGTTTCTCTGCCTTCCCTGGGAATTACCGTATTTTCCCACATATAACCCGTAGGTTATATCAGATTTTATAAACCCCGCAGAGGGGGTGCGGGTTATATAAGGGTGCGGGTTATATATTTAAAAAAATGTTTACACGTAATAGTATTTCAATAAATTTGTTACATCCCTAATGGCGTATGGTTTTGGCGTATCTTTCTGTTTTTCTTTCTTGTGAGGGTTGTTGTCTCTGGCGCTTTTACTACAACTGTACTCCAATGATAGGCTGTCTGACCTGTTAATCATGCAAGAAGACGTGATTGGCCGTGCTGCCATGAGGGCATACTCTTCTCATCTAATCCGATGATTAACACCTGTAGAATACACTTTTTAAGGGAGAGGCTGCTGTTTATTTTTGTTCTGATTCCGACTTGTGTTTGTTTTCTTATTGTTCGATTTTCGTGCACAAGCACTGTGTACCAAGCCTCAACAGTTAAGGATAATTGACGTCATGCGAGCAACAATCGAAAACGTGAACTTACACCTTACACAAAAAAAGTTCATAAATCTATGGATGCGGGTAATATAAAAGGTGCGGGTTATGCCAACAATTTTTTACACAACCCCCCAAAACCTGCGGGCTATGTGAGGGTGCGGGTTATCTGCGGGTTATATGCGGAAAAATACGGTACACCCATGGCATTTCTAGCAGTCTACTGTTTGAGCTACAGGAAGGCATGTACGGTTTCAGATGATTTCAGAAGACTTGGGATTATAGCACATGAGACATATGGACCACTTTCAGGGTGGCTTTGCATCCTTATTTAAATCTTGGAAGCCTCAGGCCCCCTGAATGTCAAAATGGCATATGGGTGAATAAATAATGGATTTTTTTTATATTTGGTTGAACTATTCCTTTAAAAGAAGCAGACTGTGAAGATTCCACAATGTAGGTGTAGGTGTCAGACATTCAGTGAGTTGGCTACTTTAGCATCTGTATGAATATAAGCCCAACGATATTCTCTTCTCTTCCGTGTACATGGTCTCTGATGTGTGAAGGCCAGGCTGGATTTCTCCAGCATGCATCTTTACCTCAGTCAGCCTCTCTCAGCTGTCTGATTCATCTCTAATCAGCTTCTGTACACTGGGAGTCCCGCGGGATGACAACGGCAGGGGAGACCACGGAAGCCAGAGGTTGAGAGCTTGGACAGAAAAGGAGCAGTTGGAGAGGTCAGGAATCCAGACTCCAGGGCATAAAAGAGTGTTAATGTATTTGGTTGAAATGCTATAGTTTGCAGAGCCAGACAGGGGTTAAGAGAGCTGTTTAGAAGAGTTTGGAGGAACAAGATGAGTGTATAATGGTGCAGACCCTAGAGCTGCTGCTGAGAATGGTTGAGACCATGAGGTTTGAGGGGGTGAGAGAGTGAGACTGCTGATGTTTTGACAGATGGAATAATCTCAGGTACAAATGTTGTTTGAGGATTTCAGTAGAGTAGTATGCAGGATATCAGAATGTCTGTAAATGCCTCTCATGTTAACAGCAGAAATGAGCTCAAATAGGTGGTAATCACTAATGCAAAACATGAAACGAGTTTTTTCATAATTGAGTTTAGAATTTTCATTACAAATTATATTATCAGCATATAAATCTGAGTGAAAGTTGCATTGAAAAATGCATTTGAACTCACTAGTAGTTTGGTTAAATCCTTACATAGTTCTTCATTTTACATAACGTTTCTTTAAATCCGAAAACCTTCTTAGACCTTTGGACCCCATTTTTGTGATTTCATCAGAATTCATTAGTACTCTATATAATAATAATAATAATTATTATTATTTATTATTGTTTTTATTAAATCTGGATAGATAATGACACTTGCATAAGGACTACATTTTATGTAAGCTGCTTGTATGGAAGCCTTTCAGAATAAATGCCTGGCAACTGAATTAGCTCTTTATTGAATGTGACAATTGACATAAATATTTCTTTGAAAATAATTTGCAGATCCATTTGTGTGCACAATCTTTTAAAATCTTTTGATATTCAACATGGAAAGTTATATGTGTGCAATTTATAAATAAATTGAAACTCAAAATAGTCCAGTGTACTTCAGATAACATAAGGGTGAGTAATTAATGACATCATTTTTATTTTTGCATAAATTACCACCTTGAATAGCTTTGCCAACAAAATAAGGCTGTTTTGATGCTTGGACACCAACACCATACTTTGCTTCACCCTGAACTGGCACTTAGCAGTACAATCAGCCTTGACCGGGTGAAAATTCAAACTGCTCTTTTCAGCAGAGGTCAAACAAATAGCTACTCTTGTGCATGTATTTTCCCCTTCTCCATGGCAAACTGAATGATTTATTGAGGTTCGCAGAAGCCAAATGCACTGGGCAGAGGTGCATTTTCATGTCTGACTAACGGAAGCTTTAAGAATGAACTTTCCCCTCAAATGTACTGCAGGTAGCCTTGTGTGGACTGAAAACCATCAAATCACTTTCTCTGCAATAATGGCTTCAATACATGACATCTCAGGTTCTTGGAAGGACTTGATATTCTTGTCACAATGTTGAGTGCTCGGTTTAAAAAAAGTGTGGTGTGTGTGCGAGAGAGAGAACGAACGCCTCATCTCTCCACTCTAGGGACAATGTTTTTAGGAGCCTTGCAGAAGAAATATTCTTGCACAAGCCATTAGTCCATCTGAAGGGTCAAACATTCATACAATCCAGTTAAAATCACTGTTCTTCTGATAAGACAGGATGCAGATGGCTTTTTTTTCTCACTCTCAAGCATTTGAGAGGTTTCCTCTGCAGTAAAGCATCAGTTCCATGGCGAAATGCCATGGTGTAAATAAGCGGATTTCAAGCTTTCTGTCAGCTGTCTCCATACTGCCAGCGTTCTGCTCCTGGTAGTAGGAGAAAGTCGCTTGGTGATGCCTACATCATCACTATAGCAACCAATGTATCTGATTTGTTCATTTTTAAATAATCACAGTCAGTGCAGATAAAAATCTGTCATTCAGGACTGAAAGTAATGCGAACAGAGAAAATTAAACACTCTGAAGTCACTTTTTGTTGAAAGTTTCCTGTACATCACGGCAAAAAATGAATAATCTGTCACTATTTACTCACCCTCATGTTGTTCCAAACCTGTTTTCTACATTTTTTTCTTTAAAAAAAAAGCTGTGTAAACACAAAGCTTAGATATACTTACTCTAAAAAATGAACTCCATGACATTTACCTGAGGCATGTGGCGGTATTTACATAGCAAGTCTTAATGCAAATATCTGATCTTTTTTGATCTTTTGAATTTTTTTTATTTTGTCCCACCTGTTTACATTCACTTTAGACATGACTGGTATTCAATATCTGTATTTACATGAATTCCCAAAATGACTGTCGGTAATTACTTTACTATGTACACGGTAGATCCTTTAGTTTTGAATGGCTGTGCTATTTATATAGTTTATGAAAGGTGGCCATTCATTATTTGGCAACATGGACAAGATAACAGCTGTCATGGATGTTTTGTAAATCTGACCGCACCGATAGATACAAGAAAATAGGAGTACTTTTTTGTGTGTTATTTCATCTACAGCTCGTTAGATCTAGAATTCTCTAGTGCATTAAAGTATCACCTCATTGCTGAGAAAGATAATGTAGTTTTCAGCAGAGAAGTTGTTTTATTTATAAAACTCATGGGAAAGAGGTTTCCACCTAAAAAAAGAAGAAGCTGTGAGTGAGCGCATATAGGTACATCTGCTTATTAACACATTGAACATCTTTTTTGGCAATCCTGTTACCCTCACTTTTATGTTGGCTTGGAAAAACTGATATTTTTGTTTAGACGTAGGTCGTATATCAGACATCATATATATCTGATTTAAAACCATACTTCTAAGTTGCTCAGATTAGATGTGAAAACATCGGATAGCATGCAGATTTTTGTGAATGTGTGCAACATATTCTGATTTTCAGATGTGAGTAAAAAACCTGATTTTTTGTGTTAGTGTAAACGCAGCCTTTGTCTGCAGTGTTTTGTTCTTTTCTTGGCCTTGAGGATATGTTGCACTGCAAGTTATCATTAGAGAATTTGTCTCTTAGCCCTTCTTTTTGCTTTTTCAATTGCATAACTTATACGTCTCTGTTCTGACAAAAACCACGACACAATAGAAACACAGCTTCTTTCATGGCATTCTTAATATTTCAGTTGTTTAAGTTTTTGAATGCTGCACTTAAATAATGTTGTCATATCACTTCAGAGTTCCTATTGGCGGTGCCAATGCAACTGGGTAAAACTTACTTCTGAGGGGAATGCCCTGGAGGCTAGTTCTTATAATTGAGTTCCTATTACTACTCTGTACAATATCCCCTATTATGTGATGAACAGACTAGCATAATGTTGCAAGGTAAAAAACAGATCTATCAGCTGGCAATCTTGGATCCTGGTGGAGTTTTCTGATGTCTGATGTTTTATGATGAAATAATGGTTGGTTGATTGCTTAGAAAAAAACAGAGGAGAGGGAACTTTTATTTACAGCATATATATGCAATTTAACAAATAATATAAAATGCATTGTATGATCAATGAATAGCCCCAAAGTATATAATTTTGTGTATTATCAAAAATATAGTCCACACATAACTTATAGGAAAGTCAATTGTTATGGCTCTTCACAAATTGTGCAAAAAATCTCAAATTTTGCAAGTGTTTGCAATTGTCAGTATTTTGATCAGATAATTAATTTAGTGAATATAATAATAATAATTATTATTATTATTACAAATGTGTATGTTGAATTCTGTATAACACTCTATAAGATTTTCAGAGTTTGTAAATTGTGTCCAAGAGTGTAAAATGTCTTGGGTTACGGATATGTAACCATAGTTCCCTGAAGAGGGAACGAGACTCTGCGTCAAAGCACTAGGGGAATGCCATGGCAAATAGTCTCGAAGTCTCGACTGTGAAATCGATTGAACAACTATGTGATTGATCGTCGTGGGTCGATGATGTCCTGATCCAGGATTATAAAAGGGCGCTGGAGATCGGCAGCTTAGAGAGTGTCTGAAGCAAGCCCGGCGATGCAAGGAGTAGAGGCCAAAGACGCAGCATCTCGTTCCCTCTTCAGGGAACTCTGTTCTCTTTCAAGGGAACTTGCGCTGTATCAAAGTACTAGGGCAATGATGTACCAATGCCACCTCAATGACGAAGGCCATAGCTTGCCTCAGCTATTCATAGCTTGAGCACCCTTTTCCCCAGAGCGGGGTTGAAGTTAAGATGGTAGAACCTCAGGCATGTGTGTGGGGAGGATCAGCCTATTGCATCACAAACATCAGCAAGGGAGACCCCTGTGAGAAGAGCCTTAGAGGCAGCCATGCTCCTTGTGGAGTAGGTATGGACGACCATAGGTGAAGGCTGTCCAGCCAACTCGGAAAACAGAGAGATAGACTCGACTATCCATCTGCTCATGGTGGGTTTGGAAGCAAGCGAACAATTGGTCAGACTTACGGCAAATGGCAGTCCTATGAACGTTCTCACACTGGACAGATCTTGTTTTTAGCTTCCTGGTCATGGTCGCCAAAGGGGGGAAGGACAAAATGCCTGCAATACGATAGACAGAGCCACATGAGTGCTAATCATGAGAATGTAGCCTGTCCTGGAATGGAGAAAAGACTATCCTATACGCAAACTCAAGGCACAAGAGAGCCACATGCAGAGGTTGTAGATCCCCCATCCTCATCAATGAGGTAATGGCTAGCAGAAAGAGGGTTTTTGGAGAGAGGAACTTGATAGAAACCTCCTCGATGGGTTCGAAGGGAGCCTGGAACAATCCGTGGAGGCCCAGGGGCAGGCCCAAGCAGTAACCTTTGTCTGTACCGCAGGCCTCAGCCTTAGAGTACCATGGAGGAAATGTGTTATTAGAGGGTTCCTGGCAATAGACATGCCACCCAGAGGTACATGTTTAGTGGTTATGGCAGCCACGCAAACCTTCAATGTGGACTAGGACAAACCTGCAGAGATTCTTTCTTGAAGGAACTCCAGCACATTGCCAATCTGACAGGGCATACAGTTTTCTCGTGGAGGGTGCTCTGGAGTGGAGGATGGTCTCAACAACCTTAAGAGACCGTATTTTGAGAGCTGCCTGGGACAAGAAGGTCTCATCTGACTGGAATATTCAGGCGGGGCTCTATCTAGGAGGGATACTATGTCCTTAAACCACACTCTGCCTGGTCAGCATGGAGCAATCAGTGTGAGATGAACCTTAAACAGGTCCACTTCTGCTCGCCCAAATTTCTCCCAAATCTCAGGCTGGATCCTCCATTCCCCAGACCTCTGCCCCTGCTTTGACAGGATGTCTGCTCCAACATTTGTACCAGGGATGTGAATTGCCCGTAGAGAGAGCAATCTCTCTTTGGATCAGAGGAGGGTTCATCACGACAGTTTGTATAGTGATCGAAACCCCCTGTTGGTTTATATGCTGTGCTGTCAGTACAGACAACAACATGGTGGCCCCTAAGGTCTGAGAGGAATGCTTGCATTCGACAGCCAGCATCTTTAGTAGTTTTCTGTGCAAGTATAGGTGGTGTCCGCTCAACAGACCCTGAGAGGAGCGGTCCATCAGGATCGCTCCCCAGCCCGTGAGGGATGGATCCGTCGATAGCATTATGTGTCAACAAGTAGCTCCCTTTACAGGACCTTGAGACAGAAACCAGCATTTCTTCCACATACCAAAGGTGCGTAGGCATCACTTTGTGACCTTGATAGGAAAGGGTTGTCCCTTTGTGAAAATCCTTTGGTTCTGAGACACCACTATAGGAGGATGCAGCCCGAGTGGGAAAATGCTGGATTATGCATCAAGATCCCTGAGCAATTTAACCGGTTAGGCCTACAACAGAGCAGTAGTATGCAAGTTCTCTGCGGCCTGAATAGAGGTGGAATATGCTCTGCCTACCAGACCCGGCAACCCGCATAGACTCAGTGTGCAGTGTCAGGGTTTTTAGGGATTATACCGACTGAAAACACACTTCAACATTGCTTACTCCCAAGCAGCATTGAAATAGCACACTTATAACGTCCCTGCTAGAAAGTTGACATTAGTTAACTTACTACATCAGTAAAATTAGTAGTATACTTCAGTGAAGTACTTAGTGAAGTATACTTCATAAAATTAACTTGAAGTATACTTATTTTTCGTAAGAATAGGTTTAATTGTATGCATCTTGGCACATTATGACACATTATATTGTAAGTTTTCGACATACAGTAACACGTCTCTGTGCTTGATTGCCATCACAGGTGCTTTAGAACATGTCTAGGTTGTTGACCTGGGTTAATCACTGGAGTCATTAGTGTTTGGACCCCTTAAGTTCTCTTGATTACATCTCACGCTGGGTAATTAATTGCACTACTGTTTTTGGCAGCATCCTTTCTTTTTGGTTCACCACAGCACTCTAGTCAGTTAACAATTAAAGAGAAGATGAAAAATGAGAGAGAGTTAAAGGACTATATCACTGATATAATTTATTCACTCTGATGATTTTCCAAATGTTTATGCTGTTATTGTTTTTACTTGAATGTGAGGGCCATGCGTATGGAATACAGAATTTTTCCTCTTTATTTAACTTATCCATGTTACAATAGATATATCAGGTGGTGTGGTGACCTGCTGCCAGAATTAAGAATCAAACCCACAACCGTCTGGTTAACAGTCTAACTCACTAACCATTAGGCCAGTAGATTAGCTTTTATTAAGTTTCTTTTATTGCACCCTTACTGTAAGATTTCAATAAGGTCTTGACAGTATTTGGTGTCTATAACAAGTGACTTACTGAAAGGACGACCTGCAACAATCAGTTACCATTGTGATCATCCTTTGGGTGGCTTCTGAAGCATGCTGGGCGAATGATTGGCTTGTCAGTGAAATTTAGTCATTTTAAATTATTTAGAAATGCAAAACAGTGTCCTAGCATGACATAGCATCAAAGTGTCTTTGATGAGGGGTTTAGGTTGACAGAACATTTTGTGAATAAAAGCCTGTCAGACTTTGACTATAATAGGTTTTAGCGAGAGATGTTTGCAATTTCCATTGATTTCTTATTTGCCTTTGTAAAAAGCAGAGTTCTATAAGACAGGTGTGCTAGGTTGATATTATAGTCCACAGTGACAGCAATGGCCTTCTTACCCCTGATTGCATTGCTGAAACGAAGTGATGCCAATCACTTTGATCCATTACCCTTCATAGCACACATGCACAAAAAAAGGCTAAAACGGGCTTTGATAGAATGAATAGTTCAGACACACTTAGATTAACACCCAGTGCAATAACTCTGATAATTTTAAACTTTAAAGCCCATAGGAAAGACAACTCCCAAATAAGATATTTTTAACATATCAATCATCATTCCTGTTGCTTGAATGGTACAGTGTGGCACTAGCAACACCAAGGTCATGGTAATAGTTCTCAGGTATGGCAATAACTGATAAAAAATGTATACTTTAAAAAAAGCGAGTCATTGTAATTATTTTTTTTATTTTTTTATTTTTGTAAAATTTAGTTTATTTTATTCTCAGGCCATTGACAGGGAAATACCCTGTGGCCAGTCCATTTCATTTCATGGTTACTGGGATGCTAGAACTTTTTCCATTGTCTCAGGCCATTGGCAGGGACACATTTTAGGCCAGTCCATTTAATTTAATTTAATTTAATTTCATGTTTGCTGGAATTCTGGAGACTATACTCCATTGTATTGGACCACTGGCAGAAAAATATCCAATGACCAGTACAATTTAATTTTAATTTAATTTAATTTCATTTAATTTCATGTTTGTTGGGATGCTGGACATTTTTCCATTGTCTCGGGCCATTGGCAGTAAAACATTCTATGGCCATTTCATTTCATGGTTACTGGGATGCTGGAGTCTATATCCCATTTTATTGCCCCATTGGCAGGAAAAACCAAACCCTATGGGCAGTTTATTTCATTTTAATAATTAAACTTAATTTAATTTCATGTTTGCTGGGATGCTGACACTTGTATCCCATTGTGTTGACCATTAGCAAGGATTGACCCTATGGCCACTGTACAATCCATTTAATTTATTTTCATGTTTTATAAGATGCTGAAACCTATACAGTAATACCTCGGTTTACGAGTAACTCAGTATACAAGCAAAAAAGAAAAATATTCCCCCGGCCACGCGCATTTTTGTGTGGAAAAGATCGAACTCTCAGCATCATCACGCACATTTTTACTGGAAATATCCTAAACACAGCCTCTCATAAAACTCGGTTCCAACCCCTTTATCACCCCTTAACTCGTTCATTCTCTCAGCATTCCTCTGTTTAGTTGCATCAATCACCACAGAGCATTATTTTAAAAGGGTTTTTTTCATTCCGTTAGTCATCACAACGACTGTTACATGTGAATATGATTAAACTTTATTAACGGAGCCAGTGTTGCCAGATTTGACTGAAGATTTCCAGCCCAACTACAGCATAAAACCCACCCATTTAAAAAAATACCAGCCCAATGCATTTTTCCCCAGTCGGACGAGACCAAAAGTAGCCCAATTGGATGGGAGGCGGGAACCCGTTTTACCAATGTTTTACCAACCAATGTTTTACCAACATTGCATACTAATGAGGATCACGTGTGTTCTCAGTCAGGGGGTAAGGACGTTCTTAAAGGGCCATACAGTTTTAGAGAACAGCATTTGTCACAATGATCTACGTAATTGATTTACAGGGGTTTTACCTCGTGTTATTGCATTAATTGTGATCGCTATTCTTTATGGCTTTTTTTTTTCTTTGGGCTTATTCTTTTATTTTTAGAGTTTAATTATCAATTATTAATTAGTATTTATATGAGATCTTAATGGTTATAATTTTAAATGTAATTAAAAAATATTTAAAATGGACATTTATGGTCGTGTGGAACGAATCAAGTGATTTTTAGTGCATTCTTATGGGGAAAATTTATTTGGTGTACGAGCATTTTGGGTTACGAGCTCGGTCTTGGAACGAATTAAACTCTTAAACCGAGGTATTACTGTATTTCATTGAATCTGGCCATTAGCAGGCAAATACCCTATGGCCAGTTAATTTAATTTCATTGTATCATTTAATTTCATTATTTAAATATTTAATTTTATTGTTTAATTTCATCAAATTTTTTCAGAGAGAGAGAGAGGGGGTCATAAGCAAGTGTCATCACTCTAGCTTATTTGTAAATGAAGAAATATATTTGTCCCTCTATTGTATACTGACAATTTCACAGACATAACTCATGAGCATAAGCAGAGTGTTGAAATTATGCAAATACTTTAAATCCCAGTAGAAAAATTGCTCTTTCTGTTTGGGGTCAATGAAAGCTAATTAAATCTGCATATTGTCATTTTGACATCAATTGTGTGTTTTGATAGCAAGACAGATCAGAGGAAATCCAGATCTACGAGAACGGGCATTTGAGGGATAACAGTCTGGATGTAAAACGTTTACTTTAGGGGTTGGTGTTTAGGAACTTTGTGTCTTCTGGGTAATTTTGACAGCAGGAGGCAGCTTGTTCAGAGGTCTTTGGATCCTTACGGAAATCCATCAGCTTTGTACTTTGATATCGAATGTTACTGTGAAAGATGCATAGACCCTTGATAATACAACCCTGCCCAACCATCTGTGCACTTCTTAAGAAATGCAAGCCGAGAATTTGAAGAGTGTTGTTGAAATAATGGAACATTACAGGCAGCACAATAATGATGCATTTAAAGGCTGATCAAACTTACACAGATCGCTGTCAATCCAGCAGCTGGAAGGGCTGCAGGTTTCAATCTCTTTCAAGATGATATGAGATTATTCAGTCCCTGTGTTGTTTTAAATATGTAGCTAAACAGAGTGAATGCAGCCATGAGGGCTGAAGCTCTTATTGTAGACCTGCTGCTTAATAGAAAACACACCCACTTCATGAATTAAATGTGAATGATTCCCGTCTGCTAAAGAGTGCTTCACTGGTTTTGTTGAGAATGGAATACTAGACTACTTACTGCATACTCCAATATGTTCACTGAATTTTATCTTCTTTTGACTTTTACATGAAATATGTAAACCACTTCATACCACTTATCAAATGATAAACATTCAGACAGTATGCTACATAGTTCTACACTGCCTGTTTTACATAAAAATGTTCACTAAGCTAATGTATTTATGAGAGAAACAGGATATTCATCAACAAAACATATAATGTATATAACATTTTTATATTTTTTTTAATGTAACGTATTTAATTATTTTCTTTCTTTCGCATAAAAAAAAAACAAAAAAAAAAACTTTGTCAGTTTGGACCAGACACAATGCATCATGGGTGTAATAATATGCATATACAGTGGTGTAAAAATGAGTTTGCCCCCTTCTTATTTGTTGCATGTATGTCACAAATAAATGTTTCAGATCATAAAAAATAATAATAAACAATTATAGATAATACAAGTAAACACAAGATGCCATTTTTAAATGAGGGTTCTTATTATTAAGCGAAAACAAATTCCAAACCTACAAGGCCCTGTATGAAAAAGTCTCCCCCACCCCCATTAAAACATAACTTAACTTTGGTTTATCACACCTGAGTTAAATTTTCTCTTGCCACACCCAGGCCTGATTACTGTTACACCAGTTCTCAATCAAGAAATCACTTAAGTAGAACCTGCCTGACAAAGTGAAGTAGCCCAAAAGATCTTCAAAAGCTAGATATCATGCACAGATCCAAATAGATTCAGACACAAATGAGAGAAAAAAGTAATTGGTATCTATCAATCTAGAAAAGTTTATAAAACCATTTCTAAAGCTTTGAGATTTAAACGAAGCATTGTGAGAAGAACCATTGTCCACAAATGGCAAAAACATGGAACAGTGGTGAACCTTCCCAGGGGTTGCCAGACGACCAAAATTACCCCAGGAGCACAGTGACCACTCATTCAAGAGATCAAAATGACCCCACAACAACATCCAAAAAATTGCAGGCCTAAGTTAAGGTCAGTATTCATGACTCCACAATAAGAAATAGACTGGGCCTGTGTGATAGAGCTCCAAGATGAAAACCACTGCTGAGCAACAAAAGCATGAAGGCTCATCTCCTTTTTTCTAGAAAACAATCTTGATGAACACCAGGACTTTTGTGAAAACACTCTATGGCAGGGGTGGGCAAACTACTACCATATCCGGCCCGCCGAACCTGTATTAAACCTCCTTCATTTTACATTTCCCTGTAAGGTCACTCTGTCGCAGCTGCAAGCGGCAGTGGTGGTAAAGCTATGGTGGCAAGTAGGCGTGTGTCGCAAACCCCTCTAGGCGTGTGTCGCAAACCCCTCTAGGCGTGTGTCGCAAACACAGTGCTTACCACCCCATCCCCAATCAACAATTGTGATCTGCGCTTACCACCCCCCCCATCAATTATCGTGATCTGTGCTTAAATCAACAATCAGGATCCCCTCAGATGATCCAAAAGACAGTGGAAATGTGTGCTGTGGTCAAATGAGTCCACACTTCAGCTTCTTTAGAGGAAAAAAGGACATTGAGTTTTCAGTAAAAAATGCAAATCATCAGTGACAGGTGGAAAAGTATGTATGGGGGTGCATTAGTGCAAACAACATGGATGCCTTGCATACACACATGCATTGGCATTGATGCATATAGTGGGATTGTACAGAGACGTATACTGTCTTCAAAATACTGCCATCTTTTCTGCGAAGCAAGACAGTGCCAGGGCTAATTCTGCTTGTGCTGTAACAGAGGGGTTTCTTAGACATGATACACTGTAAAGTGAATGAGTTTGACTGCCTACCGCCCAAATTTGTATTCTATGGTAAATCTAAAGTCCATCATGAAAATGGCAGAATCTGATATCAATGAACATGGACTATTCTGCCTCCTGATAAAGTATCTTACCAGGCTATACAGAGTAAAAATACCACTTGCAAAACTGCAACAATTAGTATCTTAAATTCCCAAAAGATTGAAAAGTGTAATTATACGGAAAAGGGATTGTTTATATATATACATATATACATAATTGTGTATGTGTGTGTGTGTGTAGAATATGCCCCCTTCCTGATTACTGATTTCGTAATTTTTTGCATGTTTGTCACACTTAATTGTTTCAGATTTAAATATTAGTCAAATATGAGACAAGTAAACACAAAATGCCGTTTTTAAATGCAGTTTCAAAGTAATTCACGGCTTCACTGTCTTCAATCCTTTCTTACAAAGTCTATGATATTTTAATGATCTCCAGCATGGGGTTTATTCAAAGCCAACAAATTTAGTGAACTTTTTAATCAACTTCAGACAGGCCTGGACATGCGCTGACTTGAGCAGGAGGATCGTTCGTGTGCTGCAGGATTTTAATCCATGATGGCATAGTGTTACCATTGGTTTTCTTTGAGACTGTGGTCCCAGCTCTCTTTAAGTCTTTAACCAGGTCCTGCCTTGTAGTTCTGGGCTGATCCATCATCTTGCTCATGATCATTGATGCGCCAGGAGGTGAGCATGGTTGCATGGTTCCCCAGACCGAGGGAGATTGACCATCATCTTGAACTTCTTCCATTTTCTATTAATTGCACCAACAGTTGTTGCCTTCTCACCAAGCTGCTTGTCTATTGTCAGATAGCCCATCCCAGCCTTGTGCAGGTCTGAAATTTTATCTCTGATGTCAATACATCCCTCTCTGGTCTTGGCCATTGTGTAAAGTTTGGAATCTGTTTGATTGAGTGTGTGGGCAAGTGTCTTTTATACAGGTTACACGTTCAAACAGGTGCAGTTAATACAGGTAATGAGTGAAGAACAGGAGGGCTTCTTAATGAAAAACTAACAGGTCTGTGAGAGACCTACTGGTTGGTGATCAAATACTAATGTCATCCAATTAAAATTATTAATTATTATTATATACAAATTATTTAAAAATCATAGAATGTGATTTTCTATATTTGTTTTAGATTCCATCACTCACAGTTGAAGTGTACCTATGATAAAAATTACAGACTTCTACATGCTTAGTAAGTGGCAGTGAATTAAATACTTGTTCTCCCCACTGTATATATATATAAAGTACTCTATTTTATAGGAAAGGAAAGTGATGCAGAGAATAGCATTTTAATTTCTAGGTACGCTTCTTGCCTTGAACACTGGAATGTTGTGAATCTAAGGCAGCATTTATGCTGTCAACCACTTATTTATTTCACAGATATCTGGCCCAGATCGGACATTTTTGGAAGGAAAAACACTTCTGAGATCCAATTTTTTTGGTCATTTAATTTTGATTAGTTTTAAATGTAGTTCTTAATATCTGATATGTATTTGATATTTGGTGAGTCTGCATGTATTTAAATATTGCCTCTCTTTAATTTTGGGATTTTCACCATTTAGTGATGAATATTACATGTATTAATTTTATTTGTATTTATTTTATTTTTTTTTTTATAATTGTGATTGGTTTATATACTATCTCTACAACAGCGTGTTACTTTCTTGCTTGGTTTCTCTGGGTTGCAACTTTGCATGTCATTCCTTAATGAAACTCTAGCCACCTCACTGAGAACTGTCCTTTTGCTCTCACAGATGCACATATGAGCCGCAGAAAGTGAAGGAACGTTTTGTGATACATTTATTTGATTCCTCTTAAAGAAACTGCAGCATTTCTTAAGGGTCCTAATAGCACCCGGATAAAGTGGTGTCTGTTGTCATGTAATTTTAGACCTTCCTTATGTTCCTCAATCATAAACTCCAAAGCTGAAAAAAGGAATGACAGGGTTATCAGGTTCCTGTTTTTCTCTAGCCCTTCTTGTTGTATATTGCCACAGTTGTTGAGCACTCTGTGGAAATGTTAAAGTAGGAACTATCATTTTCACCCATCATGCTCCAGAGACTTGCTTACACTCTTTTGGGAATAGACAATCTGACAGTGGCTGCGATGCGGTCTGATGTTGTATTTAGTTGACTGTTGACGCACATCAGCGTATGGTTATAAAGCGTTTCAGTGGCTTATGCTGCCGCAGGCATATCGTAGAGATTGTGAGCATAAATACAGGTGACAGATCAAATGGAGAAACTTGTTTTTTTAAAGTTTATCTCTACATCAACCTCCACATGTAGGCAGTAACCGATGAGACAACGAGCCTTACGATGGGACATGAGCACACAAATGCACAAATGCATACTCTAATCCCATGTGTATATTTGTACAAAGTCAAGTATTACCTGTCATTGCACATCGGACGCTTACAAAGCAGCAGATTAAATCCTTATTTCTGAGAAGGGCTTTACAATGATTATTATTTTCCAGCACTCACACCCAGGGTCAAAATTGTGGGTGAACTGAGAAAATATGCTATCATCAGTGAAAAAAATTTCACTCACTGATAATAAATTTCTAATTCAGCTACATAAAAATGGAAAAATTTTTCATGAAATGTAAAAGTCCCAGGTTAGATTTCTATTAGAACATTTTATTACTCTATGAAGCTTATTCCTTTCACCATGTGTGTATCTCTCTCGCTCTCTCTCTCTCTCTCTCTCTCTCTCCTTCTCTCTATACAGTAATACCTCGGTTTACAAGCGACTTGGCATACGAGCAAATCGGTGTACGAGCATGGAGGGTCGAATCGGTGTACGAGCATTGTATCGGTGTACGAGAAAAAACGCATGCGCAGTTTTGCATGAAATATTCTAATGACAGCCTCTCATAACACAGTCAGGAGGTTCCAACCCCTTTATAACCCCTTAACTCATTCATTGGCTGCATCATTCACCACAGTGATACTTTTATAAGTGATTTACAGAAGTTTTTACCTCATATTCTAAACATTAATTAATTATGATCGCTGTTGTTTACGTAGTGAAATATACACGGTTTTAGCCAAATAATAAACAAAGTAATAGGGTTAGACAAACCATATTTTTATACAAACAACATATAAGCCTCTCCTACAAATGAGCACTGTTTTCATGTTCGTTGGACCTGCCGTTTCTCTGCAGTATCGGCAAAAGCGCAAGGAGTAAAATGTGACTTCTTACCCCGTGAGCGGGGCTCGTTTTAACAGACAGCGGGTTAGTTGTAACACCATGTTATCCAATGCAAGTTCATTCACGTATTTTTATTTGTTTAAAAAAGTTGCGTCTTGATTATCATAAGCTTAACTTATGAATTAAATATATTTTTTCCTTTATTTTTTACATTTGTTGTGTTTTGAACAATGTAATTACATGAAAAACGTTTTAATAGGTTAATACAATGCAAAATATATGATTATTGATGCAACTCGTTCAATGCGGCTTAGTGTTACAACTAACCCCGCTGTAACACGTGTTCCTGTCTGTGTCATCGTCTCACTCCCTACACCTGTGTTGTAATTAATGTCATTTAGGTTCACCAACTGTTTATCATCATGTTTCTCCTTATATACTCCCTCCTGTCCTTTTGTACCTTGTCGGTTATTGTATGTTCGTGCCTCCGTGAATGCTGTCATGTGTGGATGTCTCCTGTCTTTAAATAAATCCTTGTTTGCCGAAGTTCTGCCTGTGTCCACGTTCCGCATCGCACACCAGCACCCCGAATCGTGACACCCGCGCTGTTCAGGACCGGATAGCAGCCACTATGTGTTTTTCACGTCTTTCAAAATGGTACCATCTTTTAGCCAAGAAGATGGTAATCATAACAATATAAGATTAGACTTACAATCTTTTACACATTCTTTGAAAATTGATAAAACAACTACTATAACAAAAAATATTTACATGCTGCCAAAAGAGTTTTTCGTGTGGTTCTCATCCAAACTTCGATGAAATTTCTCGAAAAATGGCCAGAAGACGTGTGCAAACAGTGTGATGAAAAGCCCTTTAGCACGTCACATTTATGCCCGTGCAACCATCAAAAAAATCGCTGTTACTATTTACCCCGCGTTACTTTGTGCCCCGCATTCCCCTAGTTCTCTCGCGGCTCCCGCGAATTCGTTCGTTCGAGGCTCCCGCGAATTCATTCGTTCGAGGCTCCCGCAAATTCGTTCTCTCCCAGCTCCCGCAAATTCCTTCGTTCGCGGCTCCCGTGAATTCGTTCTTTGGCGGCTCCCATGTTCCACGAGTTTAACTCTGGATTATCACTTCATTTGTTTTCTGCACTATTATAATAAATTCACTCATTTGCTTTCATCCTTGCTTTCCCTGCTCCCCCCTCCTTCCTCCTCTTTCTCCTCCAAGCATGCTGCTCAAACCTGAAGTGCATTACAGTAAATTGTCAAGTATTTTTAGAGAGTTTAATTGTCAATTATTAATTAGTATTTATATGAGATCTTAATGGTTACAATTTTAACTGCAATTAATAGGGTAAAACAAAAACAAAAATATTTAAAATGGCATTTGTGGTTATGTGGAATGAATGAATTGATTTTTAGTGCATTCTTATGGGGAACTTTGTTTTGGTGTACGAGCATTTTGGTTTACGAGCTCGCTCTTGGAACGAATTAAACTCGTAAACCGAGGTATTACTGTGTATATATATATATATATATATATATATATATATATATATATATATATATATACATACACATACGTACATTCAAAAGGTGAAACAATGTAATCCTGTCAAAATTTTATGTGTGAAAATGACACCAGATTTTATATGAATGATGATGGTCCCTAATTTTGGCATCAGGTATAACCAAAAAAATTTACCTATAACTTTTTTTCTATACAAATGATTTATATTTAGAATTCATAAAAAAAAAATCTATTTAGAAATGTAAACATTTTTTTTAAAAATCAGCGTATCTATCCACTCTTAGATATGTATATATGTATTTTTTTTTTTTTGGTATTCCTTACTGTGTAATGTTTTTGTCTATCTTTTTTTATCATTTGAAAATTAATTTTGGGTGAACGGAATTTACAATGCCTGCAAAATTGACTCAAATACATCTTTAGAAATAGTGAGTGAGCAGGAACAGTTTAGATATCGTTTTACCCCCTGTCCGCACTTCATTGTGAGTGGGGATACACGCAAACTATGTGTTAATTGTCTGGAAGCGGAGCATGCTTGGTCAGCGCTGGAGGGGATTGACTGCGAGCAATAAAAGTGTCTGCCTTTGAGAACTGTCAGGGTTATGTCACTTAAGTTGGGTTTCTAGAGTGTTGCTTGACAGAGCTCTGACACTGCCCCTTTGTTGTGTGATGTGATTGTAAACCCCGCTCATCTTGTTACCTTGTTTCCCTTGAGTGTTGTCAGCTGTTCTCAGCTTGTTACCTTCCCTCATGTGTCCCTATATAATCCTGGTGTGTTTGCTGTCCTGTGTCGTGTCTTTGTCATTCCATGGATGTATTCCTTGTGTTCCTGGTCCCTGCCCTCTGGGTTTTTATGTCAAGTTTCCTGTTTAGTTAAACAGGAAATGTTTAGTTGATGATCATGTTTAGTTAAAGTTTTCCCCACTGTGGGTATTTCTTTTGTTATGTTTGTTTATTTATGTATTATCTATTAAATTCCTTCTCCCTATATATTTAGTCCTCCCGTGCTTGAATCGTGACAAGAACGCTCTGCTTTCACCTAGTGCTTTTTGAACAAAGTGGGCAGTGTGAATCCCGTGGCTGCTGAGGCCATCCAGCGACTTCACTCAGGAGGGTATCTCAGTTAGAGCTAACGGTGGAGTTTGAGATGGCTGCGTCGCTTTCTGAGCTCTCAAACTGCTAACTCCACTCAGACTTTGGATATAGAAGCCCTCTATTCACCGCCTTCTGCCCCAGTTGAGGACTTGATGGTGGGTTTTCCCAGCTCTGATGAGCTAGATGTGATCAACATTTAAGCGAGTGAAGAGCAAAAAAAAAGAGCAAACTAGATGAGTTCTTCCTGCAAATCCTGGGGTATTTGCTAACCCCATTATTTAAAGGGCTTTGAGGCACAATGGTTTCCAATGAATTCAAACCTTATGGTCCCATCTGGTTCTTCCTCACTCATCCAGCTGCTCTTTGGCTTCGACTATACACATTTCCCCTCATTGCTCTGCTCCTGGTAGTTCTAAATAGAGTACACAATGACGTCTTCTGGTATTCCTAGTCTGGTCGACCCAAGTTTCACTGTGAGGAAGAAACTATCTGGCCCTTAACGGGAATCAGCTGGACTTTCTGGGTGTAAAAGACCATTAACAATTCTTGAGCTCCCTTCACTAGAAAACTATATGCCTTAAAGTGTTGAGTATTCACCTTATGGTGCAGAAGGCGTCTGTTGGATCCAGTTAACTGCTTAGTGGCTTCAGTGCTGGAGTTCCTCCAAAATCAGTATCTGCACTGTATCTTCTGTTTTTTCAGTATCTGCACTAAGGCGTACCTGCCTGCCATTACTTTGTTTCACTCGCCATTTATATGGCAGATCTCAAAGGGTGCACCATTTCGTAACTTGTTCCTTCCTGGTACTTAGAGGATGAGGTCTACTGCTCAGGTTAGAGTTCCGGCATGGGATTAAACCTTAATTTTATCCCTAGCACCCTTCAAGCCTGCATTTGACAAATAAATTGCTCTGAAGATGGTGTTTCTGTTAGCAATCACTTCAACATCTCTTGAAATGGATTGTGAACTTACGAGCTCTGTCAGTTGCTCACTCCTATCTGTAGTTTCCTAGCGAGAAAAACATAAGCAGGTGGATCATGCAAGCTATTTCTAGAGCTTACGATGTGCACAGTCTGCCTTCGCCTCTGCCAGTCAAAGCATTCCAAGCAGAGTATGATATCTTCCAAAGCCTTACTGTTTGGTGCATCCCTCCAAGACATATGTAATATTGTCGGGTGGTTCTCCCCTGGGTCTCAAGTGCTCATGTGCTGGGATGTACCCAAGAAACTTCATTTACTTTTACATTTATACATTTGTTAGATGCTTTTATCCAAAGCGACTTACATTGCATTTAAGGAAGACATCGAACCCATGACCTTGGTGTTGTAAACACCAATGTTCTACTGATTGAGCTACAGAAAAGCTTCATAATACTAGAGTCATCAATAGTTATCAACATAGCAAAGTGTGTATTTCATTGTGTATTTCATTCCCCAAAGTGTTGAAGTGTTGAAGTCCAAAGTCCCCTTGAAAGGGAATGTCTCAGGTTTCTCGTTCCTGCGAAGGGAACGTGGTGATGCGCCCTTTGCCATACTTCCTGGATGCCTGGGCACAGCTTGCTTCAGTCAATCTGAAGGCTATCGCTGCTTTGTCTCTGGCTCACTTTGTTGCTTCTGTAAGGCCCTGCTTTTAAGGCCCGACCACTGGTCCAACGACGGTAGCCAATGGCGCGGTTGAAAGGTCAC
The DNA here is from genome assembly GCA_037043235.1 of Rhodeus uyekii. Taxonomy (NCBI): domain Eukaryota; kingdom Metazoa; phylum Chordata; class Actinopteri; order Cypriniformes; family Acheilognathidae; genus Rhodeus; species Rhodeus uyekii. The sequence continues at coordinate 1,412,062 of JAWRVZ010000045.1, forward strand.
CGTCTTTCCATATGCGCAATCACAAGGTTAAATTAAATACATTTTCTTATACGAATTATGTATTCCCTCTTTATTTTATCTGACTCCATGAATGATAAAGGTTTAAATTAGGTTTTAGGATTCATAATTTAGGGTGAATGTTTGATTATTCGATCAAACTGTTACTCTTATTACACTCGTTCATTCGGGTCTCAGTGTCGCTCAGAGTCTCACGCCGCCGGTTCGTGGATCTCACGGTCACAAACTCTCCAGTCCGACATTAATCAAAGGTTATGGCTAAAGTCATTTAATAGACTGCCCATGCTTGTCGTGATTTAAATAACTGTTTAGTTTAGCCCTCTACAGCCGCCTATATAACAACTTAATTCAAGTCCACACAATATCCAGAGGTTATGGCCAGAACCATTAAATAATGCTGCGCCAATGCTCGCTATTATCGTAATAGTTTTTTACCCAGCCCCCTATAGTTATTAATATAACTACTTAACAACTTCATTAAAACTGGAGCAAGAATCAGAGATTAAGCCAGAACCATTAAGATAATGGCGCTCCAATGCTTGCTATTATCTTTATAGTTGTTTGATCTGGCGCCCTATAGTTTGTGCGACTACATAACAACTTAATTAAAGTCGAGCAGTTAATCAGAAATCTAGAATCTCACCTGATGTGCCCCAATGCTCCATCTAACCCGGGATCTAGCATGTACTTAACCCTGTACGCAGATTTGCGGTAACAGAGGATGCAGCATAATCTACTAAAGTTAATAATTTCAGAGTAAGACAAAATAAATCAAACATAACAATTTATTAACCAGGTAATATAATAATAATTAAAAGTCAATTTTGAAGAACACAATCATTAGTTAATCAATTACAAAACAATTCAAAGATCAAAGAGTTGAGAAATATTTACCTGGCAATGAAAACTACACACAGTGATCGTGCGGGAGATCTGTCTACAGATTCCCTGAACCCTTTGCCATCTCTCCTTAAATACCCAGATAGTTCAATTCACCACATGGTGTTATCTGATTAAGTTTTGGTCCTTCCCTCAGTGGGTCACAGAGGGGTCCCTATCCAGGGGGTCACAATATTTGTTCAACAAACACGAGGTGATTTGAATGAGGGATCTGAATGAGAGTTAATTACATACTGGAGGTTTGGATTCTCGTTGAGGGTATGAGACCATTTTACCACACACAACATGTATAGTCTCTAACATGTACAGTAATACCTCGGTTTACGAGCGTCTTCAGGGCTCGACAAATCCACTTTAAAAATTTGATAAAACTCGCCCTTTCGGGCGAGTTAGATTCTTCAGATTCCAATACAGTTTTTCTAATCATTTAACTGTTACTACATAGAAAAAACTTCAGGCCGTATAACACTTGTAAAATTTGCCAAACAAGAGCAGAAAATCGACGACGGGCTAGTAGCGATCAGATATACGATTCAGTTCTAAAGTTTGAACCACGAATGTAGTATTTACCTCAGGGGTCTCAAACATGCGGCCCGCGAAACGATATTTTGTGGCCCGCGGGACCATATGAAAGTTTAATGTAAGTGTGGCCCACGAGTTTTGAATGAATAGCGCTTTACCGCGTTGTGTGTGTGTGTGTGTGTGTGTGTGTGTGTGTGTGAAAGGTTCCTTTTTCGTGCGAGCTGCAGCTGTACAAGCCAACCAATCACATTGGAGTACATGACTCCCGGGGGCCAATCATAGTGGAGTAAATGACTCCGGGGGCCAATCACAGTGGAGTAAACGATTCCCGGGGGCGGGGCATCAGCCGGGCTTGAGGCAGACAGAGAAACAACTGTGGAGCTGCCCGTGTAACATCACATTTGTCAAAGCCGTCATAGAATTATTACTTATTGTGTTTGAAATTGAGCATGTTTGACTTTGAGCTGGACGAAGTGAATGTTACTGTTATCGGCGTTGGATTTAGCGTCATGCGGATTGTATTTTGTTTTTCCGTCATTTGAAATGGGCTGATTTGCGGGACATCTGTGTTATAATATAGAAAATAAAATCCAGTAAATAACGCCTCCGTGGCTGCATCCCATTGTTTGTATATAGTACATTTATTAAATTTATGTCCATAAAAATGATCTTCAGATTCACTATCAGATTAATTATATTGTTTCTGGGTTCTTGTTGCATTCAACCAATAAATATTTGGTTTTGCAGTATATCGTGTTTTTTACTTTAATAACTATTTTTGTCTGTTAAAATGCTGGGCGAGTGCTTTATGTGAAGGGCGAGTAAGTTTTTAGGGTCACTAGTCCTGCAGGGCGAGTGACCCTGGAATAATTCATCGAGGCCTGGACTTGGTGTACGAGCATTGTATCTGTGTACGAGAATTTTTTCCCTCACCCACGCGCATTTTTGTGTGGAAAAGTCATAACGCTCAGCATCGTCACGTGCATTTTTACTGGAAATATCCTAATGACAGCCTCTCACAACACAGTCACGCGGTTCCAACCCCTTTATCCCCCCTTAACTCGTTCATTCTCTCAGCTTCGCTTGGTTTGGCTGCATCATTCACCACAGAGACACTTTTATTAGTGATTTACAGCGGTTTTACCTCCTGTTGTTAATATTAATTAATTGTGATTGCTTTTGTTCACGTAGTGAAATATACATGAACAGTACCTCTAAGCAGTAACTGTCAGGGTTCATGAATTCATTGTCTCCTAGTTCTGCCTGTGTGTGTGTATGTGGTCACTGAGCACCTGATTCTCATATCATCTGCCTATCTCCCCGCTTTCGTATGCGGCTCCCGCACGTTCATTCGCTCACCAGGTGAGGGCAGATATAAGGCCAGTCCTGTCTCTAACACCTCTGATTGATCCATTTGAGAAACCCAAGACGAAAAGTTGCCGCTGTGCCTCGGCAACAGTGGGCCCCAAACCCCGAGGAGTCTGTCCGGCATCGCGAGTCTGTCCGGCATTGTTTTCAAATACCGACAGGTGGGAGCAGAGCATACGCAGTGTAGCTGCTAGTAGTAACCACGAGTAGTGTCCTCAAACGCTGACCATGCATGCCCCACTCCCAGTAAAACAAGACAAAGACTGTGTGTGTTCCTGCCTGTGTTGTAGCAAGGACAGGAAGTGACACAAAATATGTACTGCTCGCCACAGTATTTTTTTTGTTTCTAGGGCATACTGAAGACACTAAAGCTACTGCTTATAGTCTTTATAGCTTCCTGGGTCATGATGTCATCTGTCCTCGACGGGCATTCACACTTCGTTTGATTTAATTGTGCGTCACGATACAATGACGCTAATTGTTCCCATAGTGTTTCGACATAGCACGTTAACTCTTAGCCCTTGAAAGGTAACAGTATATAAATAGTACTACATTTCTAAGCTGTTAATTTAAGGGGGTATGGCTTGCCTATGGGGACAAAGTAATCAGTTAGTACAGTATGAAAATCATTTAATCTATGGAAAGTCTCAATACAACATATATATTTGTGCATGTGTGGGTATTGGGCATTGGGTACTCAATGGTGTCTTGGGTGAAGGGTTTGACCAGTATGACATTGATGTCTAGAAATTAGGGTGGGTGATACTATATATATACATAGAATATATATACATATCTTCAGTATGTATGTTGTATGCCAAATTTTATTTTCTGATTATGTTATGTTACATGGTTTAAAATGAATCCATCTCTGTCTGTTTTTCCACAGGTGGGTTGGCAGTAGACAGTAACTGAACATGAGGAGAAGCTGGTGGCGATCGGGCTGTCTGCGTTTAGCGATTGGCTTTTTTATCATCACCCAAATCTTTGGTCAAAACACTGAAGGTGAGACTCCCAGTTCTGTCCTTCATTCAGTCTCTGTCAGTAACATGAGAGATTTTATTTACCTCTTCTGCAAAATAGACCTTGCACCAGGAACATAACTTTCCATTTTGTTCCTAGAGTTGGTGAAATGGGATGTTACAGCCCAGCGTTTATGCTCTGAGTGAAGTCAGAGAGATAATTGTATCTCTATCTCTGTGTGGCAGCGTCTCACAAATCGGTCTCTGCATCTTCTCTGCACACCTTCATTACCGAAGCAGCCAGATACAGCTCTCCAAACTGAGCGTCTGATGATGTATGAATTATACCGTCACGTCTGCCAAAGACAAACTGACAACCGTAATAAAAATCTCAAAATGTTGCTGGAAATGCCGTGAGGCTGAGTGGAAATAGAGGCAAATAAATTGTGGCTATTGTCAGACTGTTCAGATTAGCAGTTGAGGATAAAAGATTGGTGGGCGTCTATAGTTGACATTTTCAGATATCCTTGTCTGTTCATGCAGTGTTTATTGTTATGGATTTTTGTTTGATTTGAAGAGCGCAGGATGTTATGTGTGGGGCTGGGCTTTAAAATTGTGTATTTTATAAACAATGGTTGGCGGTTGAAATTCATCATCACAAAATATCCATTATGAAATTTCTTATAGCAATGTGAAAACTATTATCGACAGGTACTTCTCGTGTATACAGCTTCATTAGTTATACTACAAAGCATTTAAATTTGTGTGTTCTCGCTTCTGTATCTAGTGTAGATATACGCTATAAAAAGTGGTGACCTGCAAGGTTTATATTAACATCTATTTCTTTCTGATATTACCCTTAAACTTAGTTTTGTTGGTGTAACCTAGTATGCTTAGGTTGATTCAGTAATGTTCAATAACTTACATTTTTTTGTTTTATTAAACTTTGTTTTGATGTTTTTTTCAGTGTAGTGTAATTATGTACTTCACCATTAACCCTTTGCCACGTACGATCACACTGGTGTGATCAGTCTTGCCTGGTCCCTGGATGGTACGATCACACTTCTGTGATTAGAGTGTTCCGTGTATCACGTGATCCACTGCAAAATTCTAACGTGTTTTTGCGTGTTATCTGGCAATGATCCAGAGAATGTTCAATATTCACAGTATTCAATATTCAATGCTCAGTGTTTATCCTATATCACAACTATTCAGTATGTTCAACCGCATAAGGTTTATTCTAGGTTTCAGACATTTAAATAGTCGCAAAACATTATTTTTATAGTTTGTAAAATACACACTGATGTCTATAAAAGCAGAAATGGCAGTCTGTTTATTAAAATAAAGGTGTTTATTCATATCAGATACATATTGTATAGGTAACTATAAAGTTCACTCTATCCTTCTCCTACTTCACCGGACACTTACTGTTATGTATTTCGGTAGAACTGACAGAATCATCTGAATTGCAACGCAAATTAACATGGTGGCGCCCGTCGCGCATCATAGATTAGCTAACATGATCATTATAATGGTTTTTAAACGACAAAACACATCCACCTCCGTATATTTGAGTTTCAGAATATCAGGTAGTTGATGACATAGCCAACAGGTTGGTGAATATTTTTTATAAAAACATTACAAAACATGTAATACATCTGTCATACAGCGCTTTTTGTGACTGCATTGTCATGTGAACAAGCATGATGTGTCACCATGGAAACAATAAAGGGAAGCGTTCTAATTACAGTTGCCTAAAATAACTCTCACTGGGGGGTCAGCTGAAATATTTTAAACATACCTGTGAAAGGGTTAAAGAAAAGTTGTTAATTCCCAACCAGATTGAATTTTTACTTAATTTTTTACCATCTCAAAGGGATGACACGGACACGGACGTCTTTTAATATGTTCCTTGAGGTTCACTTGATAATGTTAATAAAAAAAATGTTTTGTATAAAAATCAGAAAAACATCTTTGTTTCATAGATAATCTTAGTTTCCTGAATAGGGAACGAGGCGCTGCATCAAAGTGGTATGGGAACGCCTCTCAATGAATGCATCATGAACCACGTATGCAATCCAACCAATCGCGTGAGAGGGACCTATAATACAATATTAATATATATACTGTAATAATAGTTACTGTATATATATATATACTGTAATAATAATAATATATATATACAATCTATAAATGCATGTCATGCCAAACAGCCAGCAGATAAAAGTGTCTGATATAGATGCTGTTGGCAGGCAGGACAGGACAGGAGGTATGGCGAAGGGATGCAACGTCTCGTTCCCTATTCAGGGAACTAAGGTTACACACGTAATCGAGACATTCCCTTTCAACTATGAGAACGTTATACAATAGCGACAAGTGCATATCAGATGTGAAAAAACCTGGACCCCAGGACTGAAGTCTAGGTAAAAAGGAAGTAGTAGAGCCTAAAGAATTGTGCGGAAAGTACCAGCTTGCTGCATCACAAACAAAAGGAAGAGACTACTGACAGAAGGGCCTGAATGCTAGAAATACTCATTGTAGAGAGGGCTCAGAGAGAGGGCCGCGGACCGGGGGTTGGGGACCACTGCACTAAACCCATCCAATGTATCTATTTTGCGGCTGTCTAGACTGAAATCTTCAAAGTAAGGACTATAAACTTGTACATTTGTCCTTGAGTGTGTGATGATGCTCTATGATATAGAAGCGTGCATTGTAAGGCATAATGGTCAGTTCAATCTCTGAAGGTCTAAAGGTTTTGGTTTTGGCTTGCACTTCTGTAACCGAAGTTGAGTCACATCAGCCTTAGTCCCACAGCATCGAAACACCCTCTGGCTCCACCTGCTATAGTAGCATGCCCCAAAATCACACTATATGTTTAGCTGGAAAGAGTGTGCCACTCTCAATGTTTTGATGGTTTCTGGAAGGTTCAATTTGAGGGAGATAGACACATAAATGCCATATTAATAGTACTCAGTGAACAATAAACTGAGTTAAGAAAATGTATTTTAACAACTAAAAAAATCACCTTTAAGCCCCTTACACACGTGTAAGTGCAACACTTTACCGCAAGTGTCATGTGCTGTTTTTGTCTACTTCAAAAATGCTCTATTTCCACAAAGGGCTGTTTTTATGGGTAGCATCAAAGCGGGAGATGTGCACAAAAAAAGACTTGCCAATGGTTTTCATGCATCACTTAGAATAACTTTTTTTTTAAATCTTTTTATTAGTTTTATTGTTAAAGCTATGTGACATACTTATGTTGACAATTACAAGGCGAGCCAAGCGAAGGTCAGATCTCAACAAACAACTATGTGAAAATATGAAAAATAAAACAAATAAGGTAAATATAGATGAATATAAGGAAATTATGAAACATTCAACATTCTTTCACAAAATTTGACAGCCTTTAAACCTTTTTTTTGCTGCTTTGTGCTCTAAAATACAGTAGTGCGGCAAAATCAAGTATGACAGCCACAAATTGATGGACAAATTTAAAATAGTCACTGCAAAATCTGACAGGTCAGCATCAAACATGGTTAAAGATGAAATAGTTTAGAAATAGCTTGAGATAATATATGAGGTAAGTTGTTGCAAATTTGTTTCATAGAGTGTCATGCAACAGGAAACTTGACACAAGTTATGTGAAAAGGCGAGAATTTTTGAGAATTGAGTCATTAGCTTAGTAATATAAATATACCTGATTGTTTAACTGAGTGCTTGTGTACTGATCAATCAATCAATCAATCACATTTATATATATAGCGCCTTACTACAGCCAAAAGGTGCACAAGGCGCTTTCCAAAAGAACAAAAATCAAACAAACACGAGAAAACACCGATCAAACGGTTACACACAACCCCGAAGCATTCCTTAATTTCCACAGACAGCGGCTGGGTGGATTTGCTTCCAGCTGTCTTACCAATCTTCAGATAGGTCAGGACAATCCCAAAGCCAAAGAATAGGAACCCCGCCATCAATAATCCAATCATGTATAAAACTTCTGCATCCTCCACGGACCGAGCCTCCAGGCACAGGACTTGCCAGTTGTTCCATGCGTCCATCTCGTTCCCTGCAGCAAAGGTCCCGTCCACTGATCACGTGAAGAGTGCTATTTGTTTTAGGTGCTTTAACAGACTCACTGACTACGTACAGCGTTTCAAATCAGTCTATCAGTTAGGATGCTGCTTTAGAAGAAATGTTGAGTAGTAACTAACTTCTTATGGAGTGTGTCAGTAATAACTGTCAAAGTAGGGAGTCTGTTCATTGAAATTATTTCTTTTAAGGAACTGGTTCAAATAAATTATGCACTGATCTATTTGAATCATCACAGTTTTGTTTCCGGGACCTTGAATGTGGCACAATATGTCGCTTACATTTGTATGTATTGAAATGAAGAATACAGTTTAACATAATTGTTTTACTTTTTTTGTAACTTATAGTGCAGCTAGATCATTTTTATGTTTATATTTATTTATATTTATTAGTTAACATTTATATTTGTCTGTACCTTGAACATATTTTAGAGTATGTACCATTCAAAAGTCAATAGAGAAATCTATGACTCCATCTCAAGTGACAAGCTCGAAATCAACTCCACCTATCTGTTACTTTAAACTCCGCTGGATATCTGCTGCTAGGTGGGCCATTAAAGTCAGCCTGCAGGTACACTTTGAAAGTTGAGTCAGTCCTCTCTGTCTAATTGAGAGGGAGGAGGAAATGTTTCTCAAGTTTCATGCCTTCAAAATAAAGCAGCAGAGTGCTTTTAAAAACAAAAATACACAGACCATAATTACACCAAGTTGCTCTTGGAAAGGATCTATTCTATATATGTTAGTGAGCTGTATATGACCTACTTACACTGTATCTATACCTGAAGCATATGGTGTGTTGCAATGTGACTAGTATTTTAGTATTTTATATCTCTAGTATTTTAGTCCTACATAGCTACTCCACCCAATTTATTTCCCCATTAATGTGGTTTCATTTAAAAAATATCTTGAATTGATTTCTATGAATTTTATGTGCAATTTTTATTTGCTGACAGCAATATCAAAGCCAGTGTATGAAATATTATCCTGGTCTACTAAATAGATATATTTTATTTACATGTAAGTTGTTAAAAATATTAAATTATTTCATTAAAATTAGTAGTAGTCCATACATTTTTTTTTATAAATATATTCTATATATACCATTTCTGAAAATTAGTTGTTGTGAGAATATTTTGTTGTTTGAAAATCTGCACATACAATATATCAAAAGAAATAACTGATCCTCTGATTTAGAAATAAACAACCATTTTATTCTAGCTTTATTTATCCTTTTTTTTAATCAACACTTAAATGTGAGTACATTTCATTTTGAGCATAAAGCTGAGAAAAATGTGTTTTGTCAAAGGCTATGTGCAGATGGGATTCAGAACATTGATTGGAACTCTGATCGAGCATATCGAACCCATCAACACCTCCAGAGCTTGCACAGTCCTGTCCCTCTTCCTGACCTCCACATTTCATTCAGTAAAATTAGGCAGTTATGATTTATAAGCTATTTGATGATCGTTTTAGCTTACATATTAGGGATGAGCAAGTATAGCATTACCTGTATCTGTATCTGTTAACCATACGATTTATCTGTATCTGTACTCGGACTGGGTGGGGTCTAAGCCAGAAGTGGGTGGGATTTAACCCATAAGTGGGCGGGTTGTCTTGAAATGGGCGGGGCTTTAATACAAATAACATATATTCATATGTTATTTTTAATCATGGAATTGATATGGGTTGATCAGAAATTTTTATATTTATTGCTGATTAGAAAACGTTTTACATGACAGCATCAGCATCAGCATTGAGCTTCGGATCAATTGTTTTAATTTTGCACAATAACAAACGAACTACAGTGGAGTTCGGTTATGTTGACGGCCTCGGGGGTTGCAAAAAAGCCTCAAGATAACCGTTTAGCGAGATAACCTATACCCAATATATTTATTTATTAGATGAAGCGATCGGCATGCAATAAAAATGTACATACACTGTATATGTTTGCTAACAACAAAAGGCATATGTGCACCAGCTAACAGCAGATATTTAACAGCATACAATAAAAACACTTTCGTTTTTTTATATAAACCTTTAATTATATTCTCCAACATTGTAAACACAATTTCACTCACAGCGTAAACAGTCATAACATATTCGTGAGGTCATCACGCTGTACTAGATTGCATACTTTTTTGCGTTTTCTAATGTGCTTTCTCAACAAATTGACAGAAGCGGATGAGGCTTTGGGATGGGGTATACCCACGGCAGCTCTCGTAAGAATGTGAATGTGCTTTAACTTCAGAGTCCTGTATGGCGCTGTGAGTAAAGCGTCACTGACAGAGCGACCACATGAACCGCAAACCATGTGCAACGCAAACTCAGCACATGGGCAGTAAACTAGGTACGCTTATGACTCACGAGATAACCATGTGAAGTGACGACTTTGTCTGATATATTTGCTCGAGATATTAGTGTTCGGCGACATTAAGGAATCGACATTAAAGAATCGAAAATACTAAGACAAATAGGGAGTTTGGCGGTTCCACTTCAAAAACGTTGACATAATAGTATTGGCGAGTTAACCGTGACTCGAGATAAATGAACTCCACTGTATATACAGAATACGTTTTGGAACAATGAATACAACACATGCGGTTGCAATTATGAAGAAATCCTAATTTTTAATCATTATTTTTTTGTGTGAAGTCAAAAAACTGGTTAGAGCCAGCAGACAGTTAAAAAAAAAATCTCCAAGAGACTCACACAGAGTGTTCTCTGTGTGAGTGAGCAGAGCGGGACAGAGCAGGGGTCTCATTTATAAAGCGTGTGTACGCACAAAACGGGGCTGGAAACGTACGTACGCCAGTTTCCATGCAAAGGTTGTGATCAATAAAAAACAAACTTGATGGGAGAATGTGCAGACCTTAAAGCAAACTTTGAGCTGTGCATTCGCACGTTCTGGAGACAGAGGGAATTGGTAACACAGATGGTTAATTTTAGCTTATTTTTTGGTGTATGCCATTTTTTACTTTTAAGCGTACGTAAAATTTTAGTTGGGATCCTACGCACAGTTTTATAAATGAGACCCCAGATCTGTATGTGTAGGGGAGGGGCGCTGTTACTAGCCTATCACAGAACGCAGACACAGTCAGCTACCCAATGAGGATTTTTATTCAATCCGAGCACAGATATTGACTCGTTTTACATGTATTTTGTACTCGGCAAAAGTGCTTTGTCCGGCTCAACTCAATTACATATGCATAAGTCAATGCTTATACCGCTTGTTACCGCAATCATACAACAGGGAAAACATGGATTGTGCCCAGAAATTTCATCAATATTAGGGAAGAGTTGTGTTGTAAATGACAGAAAATTCTGTCAATGTTCACTTAGAAGTTGGTAACAATGGGGATAAAGGCACACCAAATTAAAAAGACACATTTGACTTCATTGTCCTTTAAAGCTCTTTATTGTCCTTTAAAGCACAAAAATAAAAAATAAATCTGTACTTTTCTTAATAATAATGGAAGAATATGTAAAAGTATGGTATGTGGGGTAAAATTCACCCCTGCCATTAGGGCCAAAGGCACAATAATTACCTTAGTAATAAATAGCTGGCAGACTTTTCCATTTGTTGACTTGACATGGTTAAATTAAGAATATCATAGGACTATATGAAGTTGGGCATCCACCTAACAGATAAATCACCATATTTATAACAAAACCATCCAATTAACATTTGATACTAATCATATCATATTATAAAATATAGTAGTTGCTGTTATTACTGGAAAGCTATATTAAAATGTAATGCGATCTCCTTCAGTGCTTTCAGAATGGTATTTTTTTAAATATTTTGTTTCTGTATTTTATACAGAACATATTTCAATGACAGTATATTTATTGAACGAAAAGATGTATTAACAGACATTATTCATAACTTACTATATAACATTTTGACCCATGCTGGTGACTCTTTTACCCTGTTTCTGTGGTAAAAAGCTCACATTGCCACCTCATACATTTATAAAAGAAAATAAACCACTTTTATGTTTTATTTTCACACAAAATGTGTTGCTCCAAAACAAATTCAATAAAAAACTGATATTTTTTTTACACATTTTTAAGGTGAGCCTTTAATTATATCTTAATATTATTAATTATTGAAATGTTGAAAACACTTTACCAAACACCCTATATTCTTTCTTTGCTACTGAAATACACTTCAAAACATAACAGAAATATAGGTGTGCAGTAGAAAAAGATAAGATAATTGCAATTATGATGTGGTTGTGCTGTAAAATAACAACTTGCAGCTTGTTGTCGGTAATGGTTGTCTGGCGGTGTTGAGGGTGTGTTCAGTTCGGTCACATTCAGTTATTCACTGTCTGTGTAGCATATCAGAGGAACAAAGCCCTGTGTGTCCTTCTGTCCTCTCATCACCATGCTGACCAGAAAGTCCTTTTCGAGGTCCAATCTCCCATCATCTGTACAGAGAGTATATCAAATCAATTGTTCCGTCCTTCTGTTTTTTTCTTGTTCTGCCCATCTCTTCCTCTGTTTTTTTATTTTTATACTTGGTGTTATATTGGTGTGTTTTTTTATTATAGTATCTGTTTATCACCTACATCTTCACTTTTGTCATTCTTCTGTACATGTCTGTCTTTGATTCTCTCCATACTGAGTGCACACTTGGAGCTGATATGGTGCAAAACTTTCTGATCTTCGTCTCTCTTCCTTTTCACTTTGTCTGTTGATCTATTTATTTTTATATTTAAGTAACATCCTCTCACTACGTTCAAAATCGTTCCCTGAGTTTGATTTGTCTCCTTGCTGGATAGTAGGAATGGGTGTTATGACCAAAATCTTAAATCAGAGTACACTTTATATCACAATATGGTTATTTTTTGCTTTAAATTTAATATATTCGGATATTAAGGATACTTAAAAAAAAGCATGTCGTAATATATTTTTTATGTAAACTCAAACTTAATGAATGTAATCCTTTCTTATGGAATGCTTGTTTCTACATCAGAATGAAATAACAAATAAAAATAGTAATTGTTTATGTCTTGACTTTATTTCTCACAATTGTAAGTATGATTGTCAAATGTAACCAATTGACCGGTACAATAAAAAAATTATAATAATTATTATTTTTACATTAAATTGATGTTACCAGCATTTCTGCAATACCCATAATACAGAGTGCTGGGTATATTTGGTATACACTGATTGCTGCTTTTTAAAAACTCCCGTTCATGTTTGTTTGAGAGCTCTCTGAGCATCAAAGGTTTCGATTTACACGCATTGAGCATTGTAGCAAATCATAGTCATATCTGTTGAGCATATGGATGCAATGGCCTTTCAGAGGTGATAGTCAATTAAGTCAGAATCTACTTAAAGCCGGACACACACCAAAAGATTTGTAATGGTCCTTTTTGGATGTTGCTTGTCAGACTGTATGCAAATGACCCCCACTGTAAGCCATGACACACTTTGGGATCTTTTTGGCTTTAAAGGGGTGCTCTTATGCCCTTTTACGAAGTCTTGATTTTGTTTTGTGGTGTAATATAAAATGCTTTCATGCTTGATTGTTAAAAAAAACTCTTTTCGAAGCCCCTCCTTTTGAAATTAGCTGGTTCAGGGTGCTGTGATTGGCACCAGGTTTGAAGCGCATTCAGGAAATGTCACGCCCCTTTCCATAACAGTGAGCTTTACTCAGATGTAAATATTAAGGATGCTTTCAAATTCAAGTCAATTCAATTCTGATTCATAATTAATAATGGTAACAAACAAGGATCATGCAATATAGTGTTTGTTTTGTATTTAGTAATTTTCTTGTACATTGTAGATACAAAGTTTAATCATCATACTTGTATGAAAAGTATGGTAATATAAACAGTAATTTATCATAAATCCATGGTTCATTTTCATAAGAGGTGGTAAACCGTTAGCCGTTGTGGTGTGGGTGGATGAAGGAATGGAATAAAAGCAGAACGGAAATCTTCTCTTTATTAGAACTAAACAAAAATACTTTAAAAAAAAATGGGACACTTGTGCAAAAACCTTGGAACAGGGAGAATGAGGAGAAACATGGCGAGCCCATCCACACACGGGTTAACATTGGTAACAACCGACAAAGACTGGAGAACTTGAGGGCTTATGTACATGGTGGTAATGGGGAACAGGTGACGAGACTAACAAGGGGAGTGACTGACGTGACAGGTGAAATAAATTACAATGGAATCACACAGAAGGAAACAGGAAGTGAAGAGACACGACATGACTGTGACATAAACAAAACAAAAGCTACAGTAAACACTACATCAAAACTAATGTTGGCTAAAGTTGCAATTACCTTTTATTATTAATATTATTCTAATAATGTTTTCCATGGAGAAAATGTTTACATAGTTTCGAGCACTGTTTTTCAACCACTGTGCTGCGGAACACTAGTGTGCCATGAAGGTGTGCCGTGGAAAATTATTACATTTTACATAATTCGTCTAAAAAATTTTTTTTGAAAACTAATTAATCATAAAAGACTTCCTTTTTTGTGTTTATTTGATTCCCATTCAATACATTTTGATAAGAATGACTGTATATTGTTAATATAGGCTACAGAGTTTCATTTTTTAACATTTTCGGTTGGTTGTGTGCCTTGTGATTTATTTATTTTTTTCAATTAAAAAATGTACCTTGGCTCAAAAAAGTTTGAAAAACACTGGTTTAGAGTACCGTAAAACCCTAAAATGTGTATTAACACACCTTAATGCAAGTTGTCTGTGTTTCTTATTTATTGCATCAGTTTACTCATAGGTTTCTATTATTTCTCCAAAGGAATTTTACGAGAAACATCAACAAACATCTGGAAAGATTTTTTTAATGTCACTTCAAGGATCATATTTAGGAAAGAGTCATGGCATTGAACTTGTTTTCTCCGCTCGGGCCTGCAATTTCTATTTCATCCTTTAAGTCACTGAGAAGCAGTGATCTGTTAGATGTATCCTGATAGCGGCAGGAATATCCTCTTGATCTGATTATGGGATGTGTTGCCTGACTACAGAAGCATTTGCAGTCCCTGCACATCTAGGGTGATGTTTTGTTCAACGGGTGTTAGAGGAACTGCAGGTCGTGCCGCCTCTTATGGCAATGGATGTTCTGAAAGCAAAAGCACTTGATAACTGTTTCAGTGAAATGTTCCAATTTCCTGAGTTGGTGATAAAAGGCTTCAGCTATAAAGATTTCAGACATGGGCTCTCAGCAGATTGGGTAGCAAGGCGTTTTAGAGGACGCTGGGATTCCCTGAAAAAATAATCCAGAGAAACGAAAGTTGGACATGTGTTTTGTGACAATGGCACAATGGCTCTGTTGAGAAAATAAAAGAATACAAAAACAAAAACAAAAAAACTTTTTAAACATTTTTTATAAAAAATAAACTGCCTGTTTTGTGGGTGCACGTGACTTCGATTGTCTCAAGTTATGCGCTCCCTTTGTCTGTGTAGCACCTTATGTGCAGGTTATGATGTCCAATCCCAAGACCGGTCTTTTCCGGTTTTGTGTCAGGGTTTGGACATTCATGACCTGTGTGTTTGTCCTTGTCGTGAGCGAAAAAAAAGGGAAATGACTGCACCCCAACTAAGCGTAAAACCCCTCCAAGAGAGGTAACGCCCAGCCCTGTCAGAGAGAAACCCAACTGTCAATGCCACAGAGCCCCCAGGCTTAAGCCGTGGCTGAAGACCAGTTTCCATAGGAAAGACAGCATGGCCCAGACCGGGACCAAATGCCAAAACGTCACTCAAATTGAATTTACATAAAGAGGAATGCTCTAGGAACCTCCTAAGAAGGGCAACTAGTAACACCACCAGGGGCAGCCTGAAAACACTGTACTGCCTGGCTCTGACAGGAGCCAGCGCGCTTTACACTTCTTAACTCTCTAAGAAATACTCTCCTTTTTGAGTCTTCTTACTCCTAGCCTTACCCCCTCCCTCTTAGCCTGAAGCATAACACTCAGGTCTGGACTTTTGAGTAAAAACCTGAGCCTGCCAACCTGCGCTTTTGCACTCTAAACTTAGCAGTCCCATAGGAGGAGGAGGTGCTAGGCCAAGGACTGCGGCTTCTCTTCTGTGGCAGAACCTTCCTGAATGCAGTCTGTTGCTTCGCTGCCTGCTAGAACTTTTCCACGGCTGTCTCGACAGCACTGCCAAAAAGTCCAGGAGTCACCAACGGGGCATCAAGGAGAGCAACCTTGTCAGCCTCCTTGAGTGACGTAAGGCTGAGCCAAAGGTGCCTCTCTACTGCCACCATAGAGGCCATGGCCCGATCTGCAGCCCCCGTGGCTTTCTTGAAAGCGTGAAGGGTTAAATCCATAGTTCTAATGAGCTCAGTGAGAGAGTCTGGCCCAAGACACCATCCCTATGCAAATATCTCAACCGCCTGATGTGACTTCAGACAAGCAGAAAAGACTCTCAGCGGTTTAGACGGGAGAGTAGGATCTTTCAAGGGAGCAATGTGAGGGGTGAGGGTTTTTTTACCCGGAAGTGGAAAAACCCGGTCAGAACCTCATCCCCATGAAAGAGAATGCCGCAACACTTGCCACGGGGAACGCATGCCCTAGCAAAGACGTGTTTGCTGTGGGAGCCCTCTCGTAGTAAGTCCCCTCAAGTGCTTGAATTGTATTAATCTAATCATAATCATAATGATTTCATTTTGGAAGAGTTTCTAAAATAAAATAAAAAGTTTCTAAAAAACTGTTAATGTGACTGTGGGGAAAAAAAACGAATTCTGAATTCTGAATTAACCCTAACCCTAACCCGAATTCTGTTTTGTTTCTTAAATAAAATCTATAGCTGAGACATACAAGTGGGCCTAGTTAAATAAATGTCAGTGTTGGCTACAGACAGAGACAGGCTCCTAAAGTTTACCTTCTGTTTTGTTGAGTGTAAAGTGCTCTGTGCTTTTGTAGAGAGATCTCAATTGAATATATGTTTGTCTCAGTTTGCTTTACATTTCTTGTAGAGCAAACAAATTTGATATTTCATGTACAAGGAAAAATAGTGTAGAGGAAAGAGCTTTTATGAATAATATGTCTATCTTTTTTCTTCTCTCTTTCTGTGTGCTGTCTTCTCCCTTTGTCCTATTTGATGGATTGTCTTTTTGAAGTGATTTTTGACATTCTCTATTATGGTTTTTTATCTACTGTGTTTTATTATTTTATTTATTTTATTTTATTTCTGTTTTATTTTGTTCGCAAGACATAAAAGTAGTTAAAATAATGTAATGTCAATGTCAGTATTTTGTTGTGTTATATAAAAAGAGAGAACAGAGCCTCGGCTTTGATTTTTTTAAATATTAGTTTCATATTAAAGTGAGTGGAAAGCCGGTGTGGTGACAAATCGGGCCACTGTTAGGACTTCAAGCGATCCCAAACTACTTTTAATAGCTACTCTCTTTAGTGCTTGATTATAGTTCCTACACATTTTTTATAAATGCTGTTTGAACTACATAATAATGACCGTTAATGTCTGTATTAGTTACCTTATGTACAAGCATAGTATACAGCACATATGCCTAGTAGCTTATTATGTTCATACATTTTCACTTTCCCTACCTGTATTCACAATAATCTATTATGTAATTTATATGTTAAATTAAGTGTTAAGTGTCCATATATATTAGTTATAAAAAAAATGCAATGTTTAATTATTTCCTTAATAGGCTATTTTTATGTGTTAATGAATTGAATAAGAGTTTATCAAGTGAAAGAAACATTAAATTTGTTTTATTATGCACTATATAGTAACCTATACATTTTGTAGTTAACAGCATGTGTATGTACTTAGTATAATCATTAACTGGTAGTTTATAGAGATCTGTGAGGAGTATGAGAGGACCTGATTTGTTTTGTGGCACTGTAAAACTCTATCAATGGTAGAGAAAGAGGTAATCTATAAAACAATACACATATAAATACATTGAAGATTATTTGAAATGCAAGGCTAGACATCAGCCAATCAGTGGAAGCAAAACATTTTTTTTGCTCATTGTTTATGGTTGTTATGATGGAATAATTTCATGATAACTGTGATTTTGAAAGGGTCTAATCAAGGCCTCACGTCTTGTATATAAATTGTTCTTTGTGTCCAAAAAAAAAAGATAATTAGTTAGCCTTTGTGAAAAGTGCAGACTGACACCGAGGATCTTGTTTATCTCTCTGCAGTGGATTTTGACATATGTCGACTCCAAACATTTATGGTTTTGGTAGTTTAATGAATGTTAGGTTGATTCAGGACAGACATGCTTTGATTAGAGCACTAGGTTTTCAGCTCAAAGGATGCTCACAGAACTGTTCGAATCACCATTTCAATGGCATTTTTTATTAAAGTTATAGTTCACCTTCAAGTAATTTCTTCACCTCAATGAACTTTTCAAATCTACATAAATTTGACACATTGTAAAACCTAACAGTTGTTCCCATTCAATCAGTCACATTCGACGTTACGTCAATACTGACATATTGGTGCTCCCAAATGAGACCACAATACATCAGATTCAATGTAACCTCAAATGCGACTGACTGAATGGGAACAAGGGTTACATCAGTAACCAAGACATTCACTTTTTTTTGTTATTTTTACTTAAAGTCCCACAAAAAAGTTTTTGTTAAACTTTATTGTACAAACTATTCGCATACTATGCCTTTATTACTCAGAAAATTAAGAAGATTAAAAAAGAAGATTAATTCATTGCCTCGAATACCATTTTGTCAAGAAAAATCCCCACAGAATATTTAAACAGAATTTTTACTCATTTCCCCCACTTCTGCACTTATCTTTCTCCTTAGTTGCACTTGTTTCCCAAAGTCATCTTGATTGTTGAATTGTGAATACAAACGAAAATGTTGAGAGAACATCACATTAGTTGACTTCCAAAAAGAATTTTCACCATTATGATGACTGGTTGATACCAGTGGCGTAGCCACGGGGGGGCCTGGGTGGGCCTGGGCCCCCTCATTTACATGTCCGGCCCCCTCAGATTTTCAATTGTTTAAAATCGCGACTGTGAAAACTAAAGTGAAAACACATATCGCCCACCGCACAAGACGATCTCATGAAAAGCGTGCTAAGCATTGCACCACAACCAGACTTGGCTGAGAGGTTAAGGCGATGGACTAGAGATCCATTGGCGTTTCCCTACGCAGGTTCGATCCAGCCGATTACGTTATGCTCAGGCCCCCTCATTTTAAACTGGGCCCCCTCAAAAATAAATTTCTGGCTACGCCCCTGGTTGATACTGCTATAATTTCCTTCCAATTGATGCAACAAGAAATTGGTTATTTGTAATTTTTAAGGAAGAGAAGTAATAAATAGGTTGCTTTTAAAACGTGACATCTTCTAACTACATTATTAACTAGTCTACTTTTTATGTTGATTTGTGTTGCTATAACTGGTGTTGTAAACACCTTGTGAAACATGAAACATTTAATTGGATTTAAATCATCCCAATCACAGATACAGACAAAATTCAAAACAATGGTAACAGTTAAATACATTTGGATAAGACTCAGATTATTACAAAACAATTATATTTGAGGCCTTTGTTGTGATACTACTGACACAATTGTAGTTTAATTGGCAATTGGCAACCATAAAATTGTCATACAAAGCCAAAACAATATTAAAACAAAGCAATTGCTTAATTTATTCATCTCACAATGTTCTCTGGAAATTATTTAGTTGTTGAAAATAGTACTTCTGAATTATTAAGTCATTAGAAAATATAAAATAAATAATTTAGCTGATGAACGATAAAAGCGAGCTCAACCAATCAAAGCTGCAGATGACTAAACTGCACACTTGCACAATAAGCATGCTATACTATAAGGATGCTATACTATAGTTATCGTTATAGTTATCTGTATTATAGTTATCATTCCTAGTGTGAACAAACTTTAATACACCTGCAAATACAACCCTAATGCTCCTGCATGCTAGTGAGTTTATGCAAAAAAGTGCACTCTTCACACACACACACACACACACACACACACACACACATATAGATGTGTGTGTGTGTGTGTATGTGCATATTATATGTATATATATTGTGAACTGCTCTGATAACGCTGTACATGCTGCTCAGACTCTTCACTGGATTGTCAATGTCTAAAAGTCTCCCTCTAACAGAAGAGCTCTTGGCTGAGTATTTAAGCACCACATGAGAGCTCTAGATATTGACACAGAGCATCAGGAAGATGCCACATATTGCCAAACCAGATGGAGATGTTTTCTGAGACAACAGGGGAGAGAGAAACTCATCAGCCACCATGAAACAACACACTGGCAGAAATCATTGCCTCTGATCAGTACAGGAGTTTGACTGAGTGATGTTCAGCTCTGGACAAAACTGCATTTCATTTAAGTCTACGCTTTTCTTGTTTCTTACATTGTGTCTCCTAAAGTGACTTGGAAGAATAAGCCTGTAAATGTTAGAAGTTTATAATTATGCCAATGTTTAGAAGTACATTATGCTGTTCAAAAGATATATATTTCAATTGATTTCTTTTTAATTAAATGTATGCCTTCATTAATTAAGATGCATCAATTCACCAAACGTGACAGTAATAATTTCCAAACTGCTCAACTGAAATATTGGTGGACAAAATTTAAATGGATTTATACGGTAATGCTGTTAATTAAGAAAAACATATTAAGCAGCACTCCCATTTTCAACAAATTTTTGAAGGATATTGTAACACTGAAGACTAGAATAATGATGCTGAAAATCACAGGAATAAATCATATTTCAATATATATTCAAATAGAAAATGGATGTTTTAAATTTTGATAATATTTAATAATATTATTGAATACATTATATTATATTATCTGGTATTATTGTTTTTTTTAAATATATTTATCAAATACATGAAGCTTTAAGCAGCATAAGATTACTTTTCCAAAAATAAGTTAATAAAAAAAGTGTTACAGACCCTTACCTTTTGAAAGGAAACATACATTAGCAGAACATCAAACTTATGAACTTCAAGCCACAAAATTACAGTAAAATTAAATATGTATTTATTATAGGAAGCTTTGAAGATGCCTTCTTGCAAGCCTATCAGAAAAAGAGTAACAAAAAAGGCAATAAAGACCAAAGGACTTGGAATGAAAAAGGCAATGACACCAAAAAAGGAAAAATCATTCAAAAACACGTCAAAATTTTGCCATTTTCTGCTCATAAAAAATAACAGTCAAATGTCACAATGACTTTTGTTTAAATATAGCCTGTGAGTTTTATTAGTGTCAGTGCTCTTTAAAGCTGTTTATTATTAGGCAGAAAAGCTGAATTTCACATTTCTTGCAACTGCTTGTTTTATTCTTAAGAAATATTTTGCCCACTCAGACACAACCAAAGAACAAAAATCCCTGGCCCGCTGTGTCAAGCAGCCAAGAGTTTATCAGGATCAAAGTGAGAGTTCTTGACTGGGTAAGACAGTCACACAATCTAAATCCAGCTGAGCTGATTTTCACATTCACAAAGCACTAAAGCCCCTGTGAAACAGCAGGGCGAATAGCCAGTATACACTTAATTTCTTGATATGAGTCACACACTTCAGTCACTTATCAGAGACACACATTAGAATGAATGTGCTAAAATGTGTAACATGTAAATCCAGAAGCAAATTAAACCTGAGTGAATTTCTGAATTTCACTCCCAAAACAAAACCAAAATGTATACTTTTTGAAACATTCACAATTATTATAACAAAAACAGTCTTGTTCTTATCACTGCAATAAAATATTCTATATTTGTTATTTTAAACATGATGGAAGTATTTATCTGACAAAAAATATTTTGCAAATAATAGCTAAAGGTTTTATTTTAATGTTTTATTACGTGAGGAAACAAATGCATAGAAAAAGCAAAAAGCCATGGATTGGAAAAGGCATACATTGGAGACAACATAATCATAATCTTCCTTTTTTAATGTGTTCATAATAATTTATTTGCACAACAACCTTGCAAAAATCATATTTTAATTATATTTATACATTATCACAAATACAACAATTGACTCCAAACACAACCATTCAATATGCTTACAACATCTCTAACAAAATTGTATCTTATATGGATAAAGGGTGATGTAATTTTTCCTATAATATTACTATATAAGAATTCAAAGAGCAATTTTTTTTATTTGTCTTAAATTGATGTCAGAGAATATTTTGAAAAGTGTGTTTTGTGTTGTTCTTTTTTGTTCTTCCCCACAATTTATTTTAGATAGAACTTACTAAATGTATTCTTACTTTTCTAATATTCAAAAAAAAAAAATGTAGTTATAAAGGAAATTCTGCATGCTTTGATATTATGGGAACAGTGCTAAGCCCTTAGTTGTAGCCCTTCATTGTATTTTAGATTTCTCCTTTATTGTGGCACTTTGCTAATCATATTTGAGGCATGCTGGGAATCAGCCTGATTCTCTGGTCAGTGAACGGATGGGAGGCTGAAATCTTCTGCCCTGTGTGTAAGTGAAGATTGGGTGATAAATCTGCTCTTTGACGCATTATCTCTTTAACAATGGTTATCAGGTGTGTCTATCCATCTCACATGCCTAAAATACTTGACATTTACTTCAGTTAGCCAGTACACTGAAGGACTGATTACATCTTGTAAGAAATGTCAATAGTTTTCAACTGGTTTGCCCATTGGACCCACATTTCCCCATGGTCATAAAGATATTTAGGAATTTGAACCAAGCTAATTTTTGTTTTTCATAAATGGTTGACACACAAAATGATACCATCCCATTTTACTTAACTTACACATAAGTTGTAAAAAAATACCAAGGCTTTTAAGTTGCAGTACCAAATTAGTATAAATTATTATAAATAAGTTAGAAAGTTGGTATGAGCCAATGCAGTCATCAAAAATATAGCAAATAACAGTCAAGTCAAAATAAAGTAGTATTTCAGAAACTACAATTGCCTTCGTAAATACACAATATTAACAAGAATTGAACTGATCCTAATGGATAGAATGTAAATCTATATTGAAGATAAAGGAAAAGATAGATTTCACAACCGTTACTTAGACAACACTGAAGAATGAACTGAATGAAGACAGGACTTCAATACACAAAATAATTAATGAGTTAAATAATTGAGCAGTAGGTAAACCGAATCATAAATCAAAAATATATAATCACACTAGGAAACTAGGTTAAATGACAGGACATGCAGGCAAACAGGAACAGAATAAAAACACAATTAAACTAAACTGATAATCACAATATCATATGTGCATATAATAAATATATTTATGGTATTGTCACACTTTTTTATATAATTAATCGCTTCTAACGTTTTTATATACATATGTTTTTTTTTTTTTTGTAATAGTGTTGTATGTCTCTTTTATAGATTTAAAAAAGAAGAAAGACAGTGGCAAACAAACAATTCAGGTTGTGTTTCTCCCTGCCATTATGGGAAGGGAAAGACATGACATTTGTGTTGTCTGTTTGGGTGCAGTTTACTCTAAGGATGCTTCACTCCCACTTGATGCTCTTTACGTGGGTTCTTGGGCTCGCAGTACTCAGGGTTCTCCCTGGGAAATTCTGATCAGGAGGGACTTGCTTTCCCAGGCCGGGGGCTTGACAGCCTATCCTTGCCCAGAACTGTGGAGAAAGTGGGCTTGTCCTCAGAGGGGGCTCAGGTCATAAACTCTGGTCTCTCAACCGAGGTTGTTGAGACCATTCTACACTCCAGAGCTCCCTTCTCGTAGAAACTGTATGCCCTGAAGTGGAAACTTTTCACTTCTTGGTGGATTCAGTTAATGTCCCAGTTAACAGTGCTGGAGTTCTAGCAAGAGTGATTTAATGCAGGATTATCCCCGTCCATGTTAAAGGTATATGCGTTTGGGTGGAATATCTCTAGCAAGTAACCCACTGGTAATGCGTTTCCTGCCTGGCACAATGAGGCTGAGAACAGCAATACTTATGAGGGTACCAGTTTGGGATTTGGTTTTGCTGCATCAAGGTCTATCACTGGCTCCCTTTGAGCCACTCCTTCCAGTCAAGTTTTTTACTTCAAAAGTGTTGTTCCTCCTTGCTTTCACATCTCTCAAAAGCATAGGATATCTGCAAGCTTTGTTGATTACTCCCTTGTGCTTAGAATTTGCCCCACACTTTCCTTCTGTAACACTTGTTCTTGTCTGTCTGGGTCTTCTTTGTCACTTCTTGTTATTGTTTCACTTCCTGTCTATCGGGTCATTGTTTCACTCCCTGCACCTGTCATGTAATCACTGATCATTAGTCTCCCAGGTGTTTGTGATTCCCTTGTCTATTGTTAATATTGTAATGAAGTAAGGTCTGTTTTAACTGTGTGTGTGGATTTTTGCCTCGTGTTTATTTATTTGTTTGTTATTTAAAGTGTTTTATTTGTTTATCATTAAATGAGTTTTGAATCTATCCTGTTCTCCTCGTCTTGGTTCTCCGCATCGCACACCAGCAGCATAACCATTCATGACATCTTCAACATAGACTGGGATATTTTCCCAAGGTCCAGACCAGGATAAAAACAAACTGCTCTGTCCAGTGCAAGCACTGGACTCTTATGTCCACAGAGCTGTCCTATGACAAAAGTCGAAGTAACTGTGCAACTCCCCTTGCACGGGAGCTCCAGCAAAAAAGCAGAGAATGAGTAAGTGGAAAATCAAGGCTATTTCTCTTACTTTCGAGTTGGAAAAGGCAGGGTAATATGGGAAGGCAACCTAGACTCACTCAACTAGGAGTTTACTGTCCTGTCAGGAGTATCACTAGTAAATGTCTGTTTTGCAGCAGGCTGGTCCTCACCATACACATACGTCAGGTTCTATGAGCTAGACCTGAATTCCCCCTTGGGGGCCTGGTAGTTAATATAGTGCTCAACATTTCACTTGACAAGAACTCATCTTAAACCCCTTGTTTACGACTGTAACCTTGGTTCCCTGAAGAAGGAACAAGGCACTGCATTTTTTGGCCACACCTCCTGTGTGATTGGCATACCTTTATAGTTTCCTGGTTCATGATGTCACCCGCCTCTTCATTCTCACAATTGACCAGATTACTTCACGACATGAAAGCATTCCTAAAGCGTCTTTGACACATCGTCTCACTCTCTCTTCAGGGAGCCAAGGTTACAGTCGTAACAGGCATTTTCTTTGAATAACATTCAAGATAAGTGAACTGCACTGTATGTATATATGTGTGTGTGTGTGTGTGCACATATATATATATATATATATATATATATATATATATATATATATATATATATATATATATATATATATATATATTCCTGTTAAGTAGTAGTAAGTCAAGTACAAGTGCACAAGTATAAATTACACTGTGTCCTGGAAATTAACAGCTGATTGCAGCAGATGAGTTTGAATCATGTGACTGTGATCCATAACAGTGAGAGTCTGTTCTGTTGTTTCTGTTTTCATGATTGATCATGCTCTTTCTAGACGTGTTAACTCCAGACCTCAACCTATAGCTTTTAGCTTTTCAGGATTTGCTCTGGCCTCTCAGATAAGTGGATCAAGCCATAAGCTGCTTTGGTGTACGTGTGTGTGTGTGTGTGTGTGTGTGTGTGTGTGTGTGTGTGTGTGTGTGTGTGTGTGTGTGTGCATGTGCTGTTTACCCACTCAGCAATTTGTCCAAATTCTGCTACCTAAAATCATATGACATCAGTTAATAGAAGGAAATGTGAACACAGTGAGAATTGATCGCTGCAAGGTTGTTTCTCTTTGTGTGTGTGTTTTGTGTGTGTAAATCTTTTAAGACATTAGTAGACTCATCTGCTTTCATTATCCTTTTCTGTTGCAGAAAAGTTTATGTTTTGTAAATCACTCTTCTCATCTAGATATACATTTTAACTTGCATTCAAATGTACAAAAAATGCAAGCATTTCAATCAATTGAAACAAAATGTCAGCAGCGATAATCTTTTTTTTTGTTTCTTTCGTAATATTTCATAAGTTTACATTGCAAGTTAATTGTTTTTGTTCTGCAGAGAGTAAAAACTGAATTCTGAAAAAAAAATCGGAATAAGCAGTTATTTCTCGTATTGTATCCTATTGTATGGAGTATGGAGTGCAATTAAAATTAAACAGAAACAAAAATGTAGCTTATGCTTACTGCACTTGTTTCTGAACATATATACAGTAATATCTCGAGATATTATCTTCTGTCAGATTTTTGCCTCTAGATACGAGTAAATATTTGTGATACGAGCATGCATCATGACGCCAATGCCGACACACGTTCATGTGTTCGCTGACTTCTGTACGCGTCGCCTAAGAGTAGCTGATTTTCTCTCTATTTCGTGCATTATTCTTCATAATAGCGATGAGTTCTAAGAAAGTGAGTAGTAAGGATGGTAGTGAGAAGAAGAAACGCATGATGACCATGGAAATTGTGGGAAATTCATGGGAATTGAAGCATGAAATTGTGGATAAATATGAGCGCATGAGTGATCTAGCACGCACTTATGATCGCAGTACATCCACAATATGTACCATCCTGAAGCAGAAAGATGTTATCAAGAATGTAAATCCTTCCAAGGGCCTGACAATTATGTCGAAGTTATGTTTGAATATAAATGATTAGATGGAGAGGCTTCTGTTGTTGTGGATAAAGGAGAAGCAAATCTCCCACGATAGATATTTTGTTAAAAGGTCTGCGCAAAGTGAAAGTGAAAGTGAGGGTAGTCAGGCGAAAAAAGGTACAAAAAATGATCAAAAGTAAGGAGTACAAATCGAAAAAATCAAAATTGAAAAGTAAGCAAAAAAACATAAGCTAAGTTAATTTAAGTTGTGTTAAGTAGTGTTCGTGTAAGGTACGGTACGGAATCAAGTCTCTGCATACCAACCCCCTTCCTCCCTCTTGCGCACCTGCTAAAAACTTATTAAAACCACATTTGATTTGATATCACACAAATCCTTATACTGTATACATGTACTATAATTGTGTGTGTCCATAGTATACCAATAAAAAACATATATTTTTTCCCATTATTGCGGATCTGGAACGGATGAACTTGTTTTCTATTATTTCTTATGGGAAAACATGATTCGAGATACGAACAATTCGAGTTACAAGCTCTGCCCTGGAACGGATTATGCTCGTACCTGGAGGTATTACTGTATTCATATATTCAAAAACCACAATGACATATGTAAATTTACTTATTTTGTATGTTCACTTTAATTATATATAATATATTGGAGGAAATATTATGTTCCTTGAATATCTCTTCTGTCAAATTAAGTCATGCCTTTAGTGTTTCCAGTGTTGTGAGTTACATAGCCTATTGTGAGTGTGTTTTACTATAGAAACAAAATATACAAATAGTATTTTAAATAGCCCTTTGAACAGGCTTTATCTTTTTTCACTCTGTCATGGTAGTCACTCTTTGAAGCATTATAAAGACATGAGTTTTGTTGCCATAGCTCCACAAAACTTTAATCCGTTGCATAATTCCACCTTGTGGCCCTAATACCATCGTCTCTCTCTCTTGTTTCACCATGTTTTAAAGCTGTGTATGGAAGATCTTCCGTGCTCCCATTGGTCAACAGAACCCGTTCTGGAGGACCAGGAAAAAAAATGCTAGTCTTTCTGTTGTGATGTTGTGAAGCGGCATATGATGTTGTCGTCCACTATGACACACTATAGCTGCATCTAATTTCAGAGGCTGCATCTTTCGAAGGACACAAACTTCAAAGGCCACGCCTCCGAAAGCCACGGAGGTCGGACCGAGCATTGCTAATAAATGGGACCATCTAGCCTACAGAAGACTGTTCTTGTTGCCTAGAAACTGTGACAGCTATAGTTGATGAGTGACTAGCATTTATACTGGATGTTTTTTAAATTTAAATGTTTATTTTATGAAATTTATATTAAACTATTTGAAAACAAAACAGGGCTCACAGACTGCCTAAAGCGGTTCACCATGGTCCATTTCTGTATATAAAGAGTATACAAATTATGCAGCCTCTGAAATGTAATGCACCAATCAGAGCCTATAAATAATCGATTCTTGCGTCCTAAAGTTTACTGTCCTCTATGAATCACCACGACAACTTAAGTCAAACTGATTGTGCCAAAATTGGGCTGATATCTTGTAGCTTGAACCCGGCATAAGTTGCTTTAAGGTGCGCATCGTGTGTGCGCCGTTCTGCATCAGAATAAAAAATTCCATTCTTGTTTGGATTAGTGAAGTTTCAGAACCAATGAAACTAGAACCAATTTCATAGTTGCAAGAGGAACTCGATGACCCCTAGAGATTGCTTCTTTGTCCATTACCAGAGCCTTCTCACAGAATTTAAAGAGATATATTCAGTAAATGTAACAATGCTACCAGAAATACTACTAGGGAAACAGCCTCTCAAAGCTGGTCTCTGGTACTTTCTTGAGTGTTCGTTCCAGGGCCCTGTCTTGCAGGGAACACCGGAAGGGACTGCTCTAGGACCCTACTCAGAATGGGGCAAGTGTCCCTTTGAAGCTGGAATTCCTGGGCAGCAACTGGGAGACTTGTCGGGGATTGCTGTAGCCTGGCGCACATGAGGTGGCAGAGATGGCGGAACAATCCCTCGATAACCCCTCGACAAGCCACTCTGAGGGGGTTCTGGTAGTTATGAGTGTAGCTTGCAGCTCGCAGCTTCTATCTTCAGGACCAAAAAAGGTTTTGCCAAAAAAGATAGTGGAGTGAGGTAGGTATCAAGTGCCTCCTCTATTTTCAGTGTCCCATAGCCATGACTTAGTTTTTTTTTTTTTTTGACCTGAAATAAATAAAGGTGACCTGAACACCTCAGTGTGAGAAACAAAAGAAGGAGGCCCTGGAAAAAAAAAAAAATCAGTGGCAACTCAGAGATAAACTGGAGATTGAAGTGGTCAGTCTTCATCTACAGCCTTGATGCTACCAACATCCAGCTCCTCAGAGCTGGATAACTGCAGCACTGGTGCCTCTACCAGGGTAGAAGTAACCGAAGTGTGTGCTTTCAGATCCTGGGAGAGGATATTAGACCTGCCAGATGAGGGCAGGCATGAAGCCAGGCCTGTCTCTAACCCCTCTGACAGGTCTATTTGCTAACTCCAGGATGAAAATCTGTGGATTATGAGCCTGGGCAGTGTTTGTTTTAAAAAAATCCAGGCAGGAGTGGAGCATCAAACGTCCTCAAACATTAACCATTCATGCTCAGCTCCCAAACAAACAATTCAAAGACTGTATGTATCCCTGGTCCTGATTGTAACGAGAGCAGGGAGAAACAGACACACTACCAGAAACATTCTCTTTTCGTCGACCTTTTCACAGTGCTTGCTGAAGACACTGAAGCTGATGCTTCCGGCGCACCCTTATCGCCCTGGTTCATGACGTAATCATCCTGCGACATGTAGTAACGCAAACTATTCGATTGTGCTTCACGAGACAATCACGTTACAGCTTACCTATAGTGTTTCGACACAGAGCGAGTTCCCTTCAACGGAAAAGGTGAAAGATGCATTTCAAAGCCTGAAGGTGGACATCATTACAATTTTACAAAAAAAGCCTTTTACTTGCTAAAACATATGCCAGATGACAGTTTTTTGCCATTGCAAGTAATATTCTGGATCCTATTTTCTTTTAACCTTTCATGTCATGGTCATGCAACTTTTCCATGCAGGCAATTGATAGTTGAATAGTGATATTTGAATAAAGTTTAACATGGTTTCTCCCTGATCTTATCAAAACAGTCCTGCTACCCATTTTTTTTTGTTCAGACCCACCCGTTAAAACCCACAGACGATGTCTAAAGTGTCATCTGTGCTTTTTTTGTAAGCGGAAGTAAGACAGATTGGTGCTCACTGTCAGAGCCACATGATTTTTCCTGTCCTTTTCTTTAATTAAAAGTTGCTCCTTGCTTTTGACGTCACAATATATTACATCTCCTCTGTCCTATGACTCTAAAAGGCAGGGCATAAAATTCTCATTTTAAAAGGGTAACTAGAAGCATTTGGGCTGTAGAAAGCTACTATGGTAAACAGAGCTTACAGAAGATTAGCTGCTGTTTGATGCTGGGTGGAAGTGCGTCTGTGCCCTAGTTGCTCTGTTGAGTTTGTGTCTATCAAAGGAGCAACGGAGCCTCTTTTCTCCTCAGCAGATGGAGACACGTGTTCTAATTGCAGCAGAAATGGGCTAGATCTTTCAGAGGAAACTCAGAAAAGGAGGCAATAGTCCTTCTATGTGAATGTTTTTTTTTTTAGATATATATATATTGCAAAATGAGTTTTAAGCAGGATGAAGGTTACATTCACATTGTTTAATGTGATGTCTTACATACATTTATAGCATGGGCAAGCAGTTCTTTTTTTGTGGTTCCATGGACCTATAACCTTGATGAAACCTTTCCATTGCAGAAAAAGTTGGAGTGCAACAATTGGGTTCCAAAAGTAAAACCTCATTCATTTTCTCCATAGGGACATTTAGAAACCTCTAAAAAAATCTCAACTGTGAGCTATAAGGTTTTTAATTCATAGTTCTGTTAGTTGCATTATTTTAAGTCTATCTATCTTATGTTATATTTTTTAATTTATGTTCAAAAGAACAAAGGAAATTTGGTTTTAGATTACATGATCAGCTTAATGTTGTCCGCACTGTAACATATATTATAGTATATAAATATTTTGATATGTATAATTTAAATTTAAGTAAATATTTGTATTTCCTGAGGAATTTTCCAAAGTCAATTACAGTGCATTCAGGTTATATTTTGTCCCAAGCAGGTGGTGCAGTGAAGCCTCATGAACCATGTGGTTTACTGAAATGAACCAGCAGGATCCAGATTTTCACTGTCTGCCCAAACGGCTTCTGCAACTTCTGTGGTTTTCTATTAATGTTGACAACATTTACCTTTATTTGGGTAACAGATAATGAGGTTGTAACCTGATGCGTTTTATCATGATATATTACCATACACAGTTACATACTGAAAACTTTACTGAACTTTAGTCTAATTTAACGTTAAAATAGAGTCATTCTGCTGAAATTTTTTTTATAAATATATATAGTTTGAATAGAATTGAAAGCCAGTGAACTGAATAATTTCCCTGTTGACTCACTCATATTCACACCCCTAGTTGATCAGGATAAAAGCCTGAGGTGATCAATAATTAATGGGAAGAAAATCCTCTGCTTCTCACCTGCCAACTGGTGCTCAGTTGCGTAATAAGAGTTAGGCGACATACGGTAAAGGGGGAACACTATCTGATGTGTGTGTATGTATCCTCTGGCAACTCTTGCCCTCATGTCGTCTCAGACACTTAAAGCTAATTGATGTGTGGGTGCCATTGTTGATGTATGTGTGCGAAACTGCTGTATCATGGTCAGAAAAAAAAGAAAAAAAAAAAAGGCTGCTACTTTAACAAGGTTCAGAAATGTTTTTTCCCATAGAGAAATGTAGTGAATTCCAAATTCAGAAAAAATGAATGTAGCCACAGAGAGATTTCATTAGTTCAGCAGTTTTTTAAATCAGTAATTTATGCATATTTCCTAAAATATTAATTAGAATATGCATTAATTGCTTTCAGTTCCATACAGTGAAATACTTCCATGAAAACATAGCTATTTAATTTTGACATAAAGCACAGCAAAATGTTGGCCACAAGTTGCTCATGAGCAATATCTAAAATCAATTGACCAAATCATTTTTACAATATCCTTGGTTGAAGAGAACATATCATTAATTAATTTACTTAACCACAAAATAATATTTCATATTACATGTTATATGTTAATACTTAGCTATTTAATTATAGAATCTGAATTTAAAACCTGGTAATGCATTACTAAAATATTTCAATTTAATTTCATTTTAATTCTCAGATTCAGGAATTTGGTTTGTATTTAAATGGCATTCCCTGTTCAGTTATGAATTGCACATAGCCCTGTACTGTACATTAGTCTCTGTTTTCCTCTCTCAGGCTGTCTTTCTTCTCATATGTATCTTTCCTTTTCTTTTCTTCTCTTCTTTTCTCTTCTCACTGCTGCTGACACTAACGCCCCTCAGACTGGCACTATGAGGGTAAGACTCCTTTCTTTCCTCTGTCACATCATGAAGCCAATTTGACAGGCTTCTCTGATCTCTTTTCTTTGACTCTACTTATTCACCCAGTAAAATCATTTAACACGATTTGGTTGTTCATAATCTAGTTGGATCCTCATGTGAGTTAGATATGAGTGATGTGTTGTGTTGAAGGTGATGGCAGATTTGAGTCTGACTGTATTTCTCTCTTTTTCTGTTTCTGACAGAGTGTAAGTTGTCACGGTCGGGTCCACCTGCTACTATTGTCACCATTGATGAGGAAAGTCCAAATGGTAAGTATCTGTGCCATCATCTCCTCATGCTGAGTGGTCTGGTCTGCTATCGATCAAGGGTTTGCATTTGTTTTGTTATTAAGTTAATTTGATTTTCAGTAATGTGATTCAGAATTTCTCAGTTGGGGGTTCACAAAGCCCTAAGGGGGACAGAGAGATTATGATTGATATATCTATGTCAGATGAAAAGTCTTGGGTGGGTAATAGTCTAAGCACTATTTACGTGAATGCCACCCACTAATTTGTGTGATTTAGCGAGACTCAATTGCAACAGAAATCCAAGTGATAACAGGATCAGTGGTGTGGAATGCAAAGCTTTTTATTTCTTTTTTTTTAAATATGTTTATTAACCTGTCCATCCGCCAAGAGTTCCGCCTTTTTCCGAACTCGTACATTTCCATTTTCCCATCACACATCAGCTCATTTATTTTATTTTAGTTAAAATTGTATTTAATTTTAAATATAAATTAAGAAAATATTCAAAATGTGGAAATAAATTGTTTAACGTGTACAGTTAGGAGTTCTTACAGGGGATAGCTTTAGAGATAGGGACTAGTAATGGTAAAGGATGCTACATTTATGAATATAATAAATATATACACTGAATGTCACAGTGTCGCCGTGTCTCGTCATATTCCTCCCGTGTGTCCCTTCTGTGTTCCCGTTGACTGTTACGTCAGCCACTCCCCCTTGTTTGTTATTCAGGTGTTACTTGTTATCCTCATGTTCTCCCTAGTCTTTGTCGATCGTTAACGTTATGTTGTGGATGGTCTGTGGATGTGTCTTTCCGTGTCGTCCGAGTTTTTGCACCGCGGTGTGTGGCTTTTGTTTATTGATTAAAGTTCTTTCTGTTGGAATCTCCATGTTCTCCTCGTCTCTCTCCGCATCGCACTCCAGCCATAGTGTGATACTGAATATGTCGTTATTATTGCATATGCAATACAATACGCAGGTGAAAATAGTGTTGCAACACAGTTCTTAGTTCGGAGAGGAAGGAGGTGGGAATCGGCGAATAAATTATAATTTGTGTTATCACTGTTAAAAACAGCTGTTTAATTTTTGTGTAAACTATGATACTTGAAGAAAAGAAATCTCAAAAGAAATGCATTTATGTGCAAATATATATATATATATATATATATATATATATATATATATAATGTATTATTTTTTTATTAATTAATGCATCCTTACTGGATAATATTATTTATTATTTTCTTTTAAATATAGTATTTTGGTACTACAGTAATACCTCGGTTTACGAGGTGACTTTGTATATGAGCAAATCGGTATACGAGCATGGAAAGTCAAATTGGTGGATTGTATCGGTGTGTGAGAAAAATATTCCCTTGCCCACGTTCTTTTTTTGTGTGGAAAAGATCCCTTTATCACCCCTTAACTCGTTCATTCTCTCAGTGTCGCTCAGTTCCCTTTCAAGGGAACTGGTGCTGCATCGAACGCTTTGGGGAATACCTGGATGGTATCTCGCGCAGCACAATATGTAAACAATCGAACGATGGATCGACGATTTCTGGTCCGTCTCACACTGGTTGCTCCACGTTGGCCAGGCAGAGTGTGGTTTGCGGCTCTTGTGTCCCTTTTGAACGGAGTCACCTGGGAAATCCCAGTCAGACTGGACCTTCTGTCTCAGGCAGCGGGCTCGATTCTACACCCCTGCCCAGAACTTTGGAAACTGTGGGCTTGGCCCACTTCTTGGTGTAGCGAAAAGCAGGTGAACCCTGTTAGTTACCCGTCACATTGGCAAAGTGCTTGAGTTCCTGCAGGATAGATTCGCTGCAGGGCTGTCCCCATCCACCCTGAAGGTTTACGTGGCCATAGCCATAGCCGCTTACCACGTTCCTCTGGGTGGCATGTCGATTGGCAGGGACACCCTCGTCGTACGCTTCCTCTGTGGCACTAATAGGCTGAGGCCTGCAGTACAGACCAAGGTTCCTACCTGGAAATTGTCCCTGGTACTCCAGGGGTAGATTCCTCTAAAATTCCTCACTTTTGAAGACTTTATTCTCATTAGCCATTACATCTAAACCTACCTTCACCTCTAAGGGTCCGTGCCCACTTCACTAGGAGTGTGGCTGCCTTTAAGGCCTTTATATCAGGTGTGTCCTCAGCTCTTCGCTCCTTCCGGGCTTGCTCAGATTTCATAAGCTGCGGGCACCGGCTTCCGGCGCATCTTTTATCACCCTGGTTCGTGACGTCACCGACTTGCGACCATCACTCACACTCGGTCAATCCATTGTTCGATTGTTTACATATTGTGCTTCGCGAGATATCGTCCAGGTATTCCCCAAAGCGTTCGATGCAGCATCTCGCTCCCTCTTCAGGGAACTATGGTTACATATATAGCCTGAGATGTTTGGATGCATCATTCACCACAGTGCATTATTTTATAAGTTGTTGTGAATATGATTACATGTGAATATGATGAAACTTTATTAACGGACTATGTGTTTGCAACACAACACATTGCATACTAATGTGTTCTCAGTCCAGCACCCAGGGCATAATAACGTTCTTAAAGGGCCATACACTTTTAGAGAGCAGTTATAACTCTGTACAGATCAATTACATAAGTGATTTACAGCGGTTTTACCTCGTGTTGTTGCATTAATTGTGATTGCTATTCTTCACGTTGTAATATTGTTAAAAATGTTGAAGTTAACAGGGGGGCTAGAGTTTCAGGGGGTTACATTGGTAGAGTTCCACCAATGTAATTAATATATTAACCCCCCCCCCCAAATTTTTTTTAAAATGGCCGTTTATGGTCGTGTGGAACGAGTCAAGTGATTTTTAGTGCATTCTTATGGGGAAAGGAATACGAGAATATTGGGTTACGAGCTCGTTCTTGGAACTAATTAAACTCCTAAACCGAGGTATTACTGTATATATTTTAATATGTAAAATGGCATATTATCACGGATAACTTACACAGAAAAAAAAATGGACTAGGTTTTGGTCTAATAATACCTCAAATGCTGTGGTATATTGAGGAGAGATAAGATGTTAGTTACGACTTCTACCAGCAGGGACTGCCTAAGCTAACCTGCCAAACTTTTGGTTCAATTGATGCAAAGGTTGGTAACTTCTTGTAAAATCTGTGTATCTGTGGTGTTATTTTTTAGATAATGTTATTAAAAGTGGAAAGTGAATTTTCTGATGTTCAGTTTAGTGTCAAACTTCCCAGACATCATGCTGTTCTCTGAAGCTCGATAGGCAGTTACCTGTTGGTTTCCAGGCTGAAATCGTGCATGTTGTTAGTGTGCTCTCACTGGAGCCACAGATGGTGTTTTTGTGTTGGAAGCACACTGGGGCCGTTTATCACATACTGTATCTGCGTGCAGGTGATGCTACACCACATCATGCGTTTATAATGGAGCCACTCGCCACAGTAGCGCTCAACAGAGCGTTTGACAACACTGTCTGTTTGCTGATGCGACAGGTGTTGGCTACTATATGCGAATTTACTGTCTGTTGTCTACTTCCATCCATTTTTCTTTTCATTCCCCTTTTATTTCCCTCCCTCCTCTCTGCCCATTCTGTGGGTCAAAGAGTTTGTTCAGCATCTGTGCGTTGACTCAGGAAAGTGCATCGAGGCAAAGGCCTGCTGGGAAATGTAGTTGCAGTAATAGGGAGCAGTTAAATGGATATTTTGCTCGGTCTGCATATGTGTTTAAATAATTAGTTTGTTTTTAGTTTCTTGCTCTAGCGGACTGTGATGAGGCAAAACAGCCAAAGGGACCCTCTGGGCCACTTTAGCAAAACAGGAACATGTTGTGGTGGTGATACAAAAAGTAGAAGAGACAGACCCATTTA
Organism: Rhodeus uyekii; assembly: GCA_037043235.1. Taxonomy (NCBI): domain Eukaryota; kingdom Metazoa; phylum Chordata; class Actinopteri; order Cypriniformes; family Acheilognathidae; genus Rhodeus; species Rhodeus uyekii. The sequence continues at coordinate 1,448,100 of JAWRVZ010000045.1, forward strand.
CCTGGATATATTTAGGGGATATTAAGTCTGTTTCATTGAATATTTTATTGAAAGCCTCTTCCACTTTGACAAAAAAAGACTAAATGTCTGCATCAGCTGTGTTTCATTATGCATCAAGGCTCAAAAGTAAGAAATCAGTTGAGAGTTGTTCTTGTCCTGTCAATGTTTTCAATGGTTCCAAAATGTTATTCAAAATATACTGTTTAAAAATTTAAAATAAATACATTTTTGGATTTTAATTGGCAAATGCTTGAGAGTCTATGATTGGACCCTTATTGCATTAATTATTATTTTTCTAGAATGTTATATTTGTCATGAACGGTTTATCAACAGTTTTTCTAACCTACATTGTTTTTGTGGATTGAGTGTGTCACTTTTAATTTTCTTAAACAACCATGTAGGAACACACAAATTGTGAAAGAATGGTTGGGAGGGAGTATGAGTAATCATTTTCACACATGAATTGGCATCTATGAGTCCAGACCTTAAATTGATTTGAATTTAAATTGTTTGAGATGTGCTGGAGGAAACTTAACAGAGATCTTGACTCTTGCAATTGTCAAGAACAAAAATTTATTCACATTGAGAATTGTTGTGATGTAGGCAGGTAGGTCCCTATTTGAGGGTCTTCTAGAGGAATCTGCTACGTTTGTGGAGTTGGTGTTGGTAAACAAGAGATTGGTGTCCACATCTGGAGGATGTTTATATTAATCTCCCACCCCCACTGATCCTATTCCCATTCAAAGTCTCCTGTGTTTTCGCTGGTTCTGCCAAGGTCTAAGTCTCCTATGTCTCCAGAGTTTCCACCTCGCTTCCCACTTCCTCCTCCTCTTCCAAGTTCAGCCAGTTCCTCAGCCTCTGACACCACTCTATTGTATGGCTTTGCCTTGGGTCTTCCAGTCTCCAGCTCTGCCCAGTCAAAAGGATCTAAAGGCTCTATGTCCAGCCATCGATCTCGTCAATCCACCTCGACCCGCTGACCATTTGGCTACATCTTGGCTCCTACCTTAGATCTACGTGGAACCATCGTCCTTGTGGCTCCAATGGCCTCTCTTGTCCATCCGGTTCCTCCTTGGTCAGATATCACTCTGACTGCACCACAGACTTTCAGGTCTTCAGCTCTGCTACATCCCTCCACGACCTTCTCTCCGACTCTGATTCGGTCTCGCTGGCTCTATGTCTACATCCATTGGCTCAATCTCTGTTGTCTTCAGCAAAGTCTCCACCATGGCTCCTCCTCGCTAGACTCATCCTATATCATTTATATAAAATATATTGATGTGTTGTACAAACTCGTTATACTGCTCAGCCCTATAAATATCAAAAAATCATACATGACAAGGTTTTATAAAGAGCCTGTTGTGATGTGTGATCACAATTTAATCAGCACATGTGTAAAGGTTCAGCAATGTGTAGTGGAAGAGAAGAAGCAGTATTTATACTTATAGCTTAACATAACATGGAGTGTACATTTTATTAATGTCAGAAGCACTTTTAGGCACGTTTATGATGGTAGGCTAAGTAAGCTAAAAGGAAATTTTGCATTTAACAGTAGACAGGCTTATTGCACTAACTTTCCTTTTTTGATATATTGTAATAAAACAATGTCTGTTGGGGGTACACATTTTTTGTGGTTCCTAGGAAAAATTCTTACATGACAAAAACCATGAGCTGTGAGCTTATTGTTAGAGAACCATACTCCAGTGCTGTTTTTTACTTGCTCTCTCCACAGTGGCTTAATTTCAGAAGGAACATGGAACTGCTAGTAAAGTACAAACTAGATGGTTGAGGGAGACAGAGAGATATTGCTTTATCGGAGGAAAAGGAAAAGAGTTAGAATGAGATTATATAAACACTTGACATTTTGGATCAATTCAAATGCACTGAGATCTTGGCAGTCTTATGTTCTGCTGTATATGAGATACTTAAATAGATCCCGTATCAGATACTATCCTCTTCATTAAAGGGCTCTGTATGTTTGGACTGAAATCAGAGCACAGTTGCTGTGGTAATACATTTGGCCTGAGCTTCTGGCTGTACTTTGATCCCCTGCATCATAGACGTTATATCTGGTCATCAAAAGTGACCTATTTTAAATATATCTCAAGGCATCTGAAATATTAGAGTCCATCAGACCCCAGGGTTCTTCAGGGTTATGTGTGGCAAGGATTTCAGTTCAGTGCAGGCTCAGCTCTTTAAAAAATATCAGAGTCGCTTTACTAGTCAATTTAAGTTTAGATCAGGGTTTGACTATTATCAGTGCAAAAGCACACATATAATTTCTCTTCTGCTAGGGGAAACACTTAGGACGAAATATAACATTCATAAAAACGACAGTATATGAATTAAAGTGAAAATTATATGTAAAGACCAAGTATGGTAACTCATTCTCTGAATTTATCATTAGCAACCCATCCATGTTAGTGCACACACATTTAGAGTAGTGAACACACACACACCCCCAAAGAAGTGGGCAAGCAATTTTGTTGTGACACCCGGGGAGCGATTGGGGATTTGCTGCTTTCCTCAAGGCGCACCTGAATCATTTCCTGCTTGTATTGAGACTTTAACCAGCAAGTTTCTGGTTACCAGTCTGACCATTAGGCCACTATTGATCCAAACTTTACACTTTACTCAACTATGTAATACTATGCGCACTTTACTTAAGACAGTCAGCAACCACTCAGAACACCCTGGCCACCACATAGCAACATGCTAAAACCATTTACAGGTCATTCTATACAATACATTTTCATGTGCACATCATATGTGTCTCAATATATTGGATATATTGGGTGTCAGGGTTCTGTCACATTTGGTCTAGTCATTTCTTGGTTTTGTGGCAGAGCTCTGACACTACCATAATGTCTCATCTTTAGTGTGAGCACAGAGTTTGGAGCTCACTCAAGCCGTGTGTTTTTTGTCCACGGGATCTTCTTGTGTGCAGGTCATGGTGTTCGATCCCGATTCTAGTCCTGTTTCGGTTTTGTGTTTCAGGATTTGGACACTCATGTTCAGTGTGCTTGTCTTTTGTTCTGAGCGCAGGAGATGAGTGTTACGTCTTGTGAGTGCAAGCAGTTTCGACTTCATTCGACTTCACTCTTGTCCGCGTGAGATGTGTTCTGTGTAACACGCGGTTCATGTTTACAACGGCCGCGTGCTGTTATGTCTTGTGCTGTGCATAAATTGTGTTTCCACAGGCTGCACGCTTTCTTGTCATCTTGTTTTGTGTGGACACATGGCTCATATATATATATAATTTATTTTGTATTATAATTATTATTATTATTAATTTTCAGTTTTTACGTTTTAATGTTTTTCATGCTTGTGATTCAAAATGTATTAAAGATATCTCAATATGTGTCACCCTTGGTCCTGTCTTTCTGTCTTATTGTGACTTCCCTGTCTGTAAGATCTTGGTTTCACTTTCTGTTCTCACTTCCCTGTCAGAAAGGTCATGGGTTAAATTCCTGTTTTCACTTCCTGTCTATCATGTCAACACTTCATGTTCACTTCCAGGCCCTTCTAGATCCTTCCACACCTGTCTTGTATCACTTATCTCGTCAGTGTCTCCAGGTGTGTCTCATGTCTTTGTCTATATATACCCACTTGTGTGTCCTGGTCTTTGTCAATTGTTGATCCTGTCATGTGGTGTTGCAGTCCTGTTTGCTAGTGTGTGTGTGTGGGTGGGTGCCATTTCTCCGTGCTTTTTGTTCTCCTGGTTCTTGTGCTGTTTCTGTTTGAATTTAAAGTGTTTTTGTTTTCTGAGTTTGTATAAAGAGTTTCAGTTTTGAAACTTGCTCTCCTCGCCTGTGTCTCCGCACATGCTCCACTTATTGTGACAATATGATTTTATATTCTTAAACTCTTCTTTTTACAGTCTTAAAGGCCATTAATGGTTTGATCCCAGTCATGGGGATCTTAATGCAACTCCATTTTTACCCATTTTCAGTGGCTGGAAATCGAAATATCAGTCACTTTGCAAACAGCTAATACTTATTCCATTTAAAGGGAATGTCTGAAGATTAAATACACAAAGTAATGTGTATTTATACTTATTTTTTGAACTACAGGGAGCTCAATTTGGATTTTGAGTGTTTTTAGAATTAGTCTTTTGAAGTATGCTTGGTTCTGAGAACATGTCAACAAAAGAGCATTCTGTCGATAGTATTGCTCATCTTCATTATTTGCATGCATGGCATCAGCAGTGTTAATTTCTAGTCCATATTTACATGTTTTTGTCATCATTGATGCTATGCATATAAATTAAACTGGACTGTTTGTAGTGGTGAAAAATATATGGTTTGTGATGCTTAAAGAATGTGTTTCTTTGAGTTTTTTTTGGAATTCAGGGTCTTCTATATTCCTTTTGCTTCTCTTCTGCTGTTATTTTTATTATTATTCCTCACTTTGAACAGTGAACACTACTCACCAAACTTTGCATGCATGAAGAGTCTGTGGCTAATTGCATTTTGTGTAATTTTGGGATGGAAGGGATGTATGGTTGCCTAGCAACTAGTGGTTAAGTTAGCAATATTGAAAACACCACCCTTTCAACCCCCGTTTGAGCTGAACATATTTCCCACAAGGCCCTATGATGAATATATATATATATATATATATATATATATATATATATATATATATATATATATATATATATGTATGTATATACTATTATTCAAAAGTTTGGAGTCTGTAAGTTTAATGTTTTCAAAAATAATAATATTGTGAAATATTACCACCATTTTAAAATAACTACTTTCTATTGAATATGTTTCAGAAAATTAGGAACAATAAATAGATAAATGTTGTTGGAAATGCTGAATTTGCAGTAGCCATTACCCCAGTCTTCAGTAGCACCTGGTAAATATATCAGTAAATTACTGGTAAATTATAAATACTTTTCAAAAATACCAGTAAATCGGTTTTGGGAATTAAAAAAAAGTATATATTGGGAATTAATATTCTGGTATTTTTAATAATATTTAAAATTAAGAAATGTAAATTTATTATCAAATAACTTGAATGAACAAAAAATGAAAATTATCAGTACAATCATTGAGCATATAATGTCAGAATGCACTGACGTAATTAGGATTGGGTACTGAAACCCAGCTATGTAACCGGTATGTACTGGATCGAATCAGAACATAGATTTCAGTGCCTCATTTCAAGCTGTTGAGGAGGAGGCAAGGGACTGTCTTTGAGTCAATCATTCGATCGTTCATTCAACTAACACTTTCAAAGGAAAAAGGTGCTGCAATTATTTATCTATCTATCTTTATATATATATATATATATATATATATATATATATATATATATATATATATATATATATATATATATATATATATATATATATATGTATATGTATATATGTATGTATGTATATATATGATATATATCTCTTTAAGGACTTCAAAAGGCTCGACTGACCAGAAATGCATCACATGGGCATCGCTGAAGCTGATGCCTCTCTTCAAAGAGATCAGTGTAATTGATTTAATGCCTTGAACAGCGCTGACACCATTCATGACAAATACCCCTGAATGTTATAAGGATGTTACAACAAGGATTTGCTTTCCTTTGACATGGCAACCTTTTTTTCATGAACATTTGACAGACACAGACGTCTCTCATTCACTGTCTGTTTAGGCTTGTTAAGAGCAAATATCTGTACAAAGCCTCTGTATAAATCATCATGATAAACAGTGTTGTTATCATTAGTAACTTATTTAACATTTAGTGCACATGCACAATGTGTCAAACAAGAAGGGTAAAGACAGAAAAAAAAGAAAATACTTATGAAAAAAAGAAAAGGTTGCTTGCATTCCTCTACTAATGCCTGTTATTAGTAATTTAACTCTTATTTAGTGTTAAACTATTGTAGTTCGGTTAGGAGGATTGGGTTTTATTGTGAATATTTAATGTAAATGTGTTGTGTTTTGTATTTACTTATATTTATATTTTTAAGTATGCTTTAATCTTTACTTTAAAGTATACTCTACTAATTTAATGATATTGTATGCAATTTAAAGAATAATAAAAAAAACAACAACAAATCAATAAAAAAACCATTATGAAATGTCATCCTGTGTCATATTGTAGCTTTTTTTTAAAGTATTGGTTCAGGTGCCGTTTAGAAATATCAATTCTGCACGAGTATTGTAAAAAAAAATCTTCTTGTGGTTTTAAGAGCAAAGCCACATTCTGTGTGGTCATCTTCTTATATCTGTCACTTAGAAATAAAAAATGGATGAAGAAAGCGACTCAGCGTCATGAATCATTTCTGATGATTGACATCACAGAGTTTGTCTGTATTTTTTTTATAAAGTATGGTATTTTTTGTTAGTATGGTATTTACTGAGGTTGGTTTTTAATGTCACTTTTGTTATTCCATTAAACCACGTTAAGTGTTTTTGTCACTGAGGCAGCGGGTGTCATGACGTGCAAAAGAAGGTCCATTTCATTGACTTGACTAATATTATATTATATTTCATTGACTAATATTATTTCATTGACTGCATTGCTTTATTGGTTGCTTCACTTTATTTATGTTTTCACAACAAATCCTCTTCTTGCCCGGCCTTTCTCTCTTGGTGCCTGTGAGTTTGCAAGTGCATAAGTTAGTCATGCGTCAGATATATTGTGGAAAAAAAAGTCAAGGCACGAAGTTATGAATATGTAGTGACAGATTTGGGAAGGTGCCTGATTGAGGTTGTACTATGAATTTAAATGTAAGAATAACTGCAAATATGTACTACATTTTGTGTCTGTCATATTATTTCTGTGAATGGCATTTTAAATATGTGTGACTACTTGTCTGCAACTGAAAATGAAGAAAATAGTGTGACTATTTTCTGCAATTGTCTAAGATTTGTATTTTATGACTTGGAGCTGTGAGTGTAATTTTTTGTCAGTTTAGCACAAAAAGGTACAAAAAGTTATCAAATGCACATCTACTTGCTATTGAGTTTTGATACTCTTTTACTGTCATAAACAGCTTATAAATCAGAGTAAATTATGTTGTTTGAAAATGGGTTTTGTGTGATGGGTAGGGTTAGGGCATAGAATATATAGTTTTGTACAGTATACAAATTATTATGTCTCTGAAAGTCCCCATAAAACATGAAAATGTGTGTGTGTGTGTGTGTGTATGTGTGTGTGTGTGTGTCTTCAGTGGCCCCTGCCAGGTCCTGGATGAAGGCCTGATTGATATCTATCTGCTGGCAGGAGAACATCTCTCCCTCTCCCTGCTCTGTTGTTATTTCCGTTCCTCTTTATTCTCAAGAGTTTATTTAAGGAGTCTTGGACTTTTGAATCTCCTCTGTGTGTTAGAAAGGAGACCAGCTCTCACTTCTGAACAAAACCCATCCAAATATACAAGCGACACTGTGAGGTTTTTGGCCAATGCAGGTGTTATGAATCTATTAATAAATGTTTTGTTTGTTGTTGTACACACTAAATATCCAATATGGAATGCAATGCCATTTTTAGATTAAAACCAAGCATTGAAACTTGGAAGTTTAATGTAATCTACTGTTAAATATAAACCTTTTATCACTTCGGCATTGAAAATAACTATTTGACTTAGGAGTAAAAAAGTATTTTGGAAAAATGACTCCAGTTGATTTTCTGCTCAAGAGACATATCTTAATAATATCTATTATCACTGTTGAAAATAGTTGTGCTATTTTTTGTAGAAAGCTTCACATAATGTTAATTAGGACGCAGATAATCGTTTAAGTAACTGAGTAATACTGACAGATTACAATTTAGTCACTTGTGTTTCATCTCTAGTTGTTCAAGGGATGTTTTTCTCGGGTCTCAGTGAGCGGCAGATATTGGCTTGTGTTGTAGATCTTTACTTTCATTAAATTGTCTCGAGTCTGACTGATTCATCCAGTCCTCTCTAATCATCCTCTTACTAGACCTGCACAACCTCCCAAAATTAAAAATGCCTCCCGGAAACAAATGAAAAACAAGCTGCACTCAATCACACTGAGATAACTCCATCCATCTGCTGATTGAGCAGCTACTTATTGGGCTTGTAAAATCATTCACGTCTATGGCTGTGTTCCAGAAACTAGCGATTCACCTATGTAGGCAACAAGACTTTATCAGGGCGAATATTGTTCTAAAAGTCTAATTCTAAGGAAGGTACTTTTTTCTAAGGAAGCATTACGTGTCTATCATGGAGAAGGCAATCCCAAAGAATATGCATTATTTGTATTATTATTTTACCTAATATTGTGTGTGCTATTTTTGTATACTTATCACAGCTTAGCGATTTTCTCAGTTTAAACTCTACTAAATTTTTTGTCAGGTCACATCCAGCTAAAAGTGAACAATTTAGAAGTTCTCTCAAAGTTCTGAACAAATTTATTTCCAGAATGTGTTCTCAAACGTATCTGGTCTTTAGTAATGTTCTCAAAACATTAGCAATTTTTGTTTTTGTTCCGGAAGCTTTCGATCTGGATGTTTTTGCGTTTTTCTTTTTTTTTTTTAAATGATCAGAATGTTTAAAGAACATTCAAAAGTAAAGTTTCAAATGAAATGCCTACAAAATAATCAAAAGGAATGTTCTTTTAACATTCCTATAGCAAAGAAAAAAACTACTTTTTAAAACATTTAAAATACATTTTGAAAGTTTAGAGAACATTGAGAAATAACTTTTCATAACTTAATGGGAAAGTTAGCAATATGTTTGCTTCCCACACTATTGTAACACTGTTCCTGTCTGTCTTGGTCTTCTTTGTCACTTCCTGTCAGTCTTGTCTTTGTTTCACTTCCTGTCCATCGGGTTATTGTTTCACTCCCTACACCTGTCTTGTAATCACTTGCTCGTTAGTCTCCCAGGTGTTGTTGATTCCTCTTGTGTATAAATCACTTGTGCATTTCCCTTGTGTTTGTCGGTTGTTGATATTGTAATGAAGTTTATGTTGTGCGTAGCCGTAGCCGTAGCCGTAGCCGTAGCCGTAGCCGTAGCCGTAGCCGTAGCCGTAGCCGTAGCCGTAGCCGTAGCCGTAGCCGTAGCCGTAGCCGTAGCCGTAGCCGTAGCCGTAGCCGTAGCCGTAGCCGTAGCCGTTAGTGATGTCGAGATGAAGCCCCATGAAGCGTTGAACCTTTTCAGCCAAATGGTTCACAAAAGGGTTCATTTCTCGAAGCCTCATTTGCTCACAAAACCATCTAGTGGCCAAAGAGTAAAAAACAATCAGATACATTACAGATGTGCCTGATGTGGTGTGTGATACACTGTGTATTTAAAATGTGCATAACTTTGTAATAAATGCATTGGCTTGAAATTTATGGGACTATCAACTATATCCAACTATTTTTGGATTGTCTGTTTTTTTTAAATAATTTGTCTGAAACCATGTGTGCTGCCGTTTTTTAACCAGGTCTCCCTGGAAGAAGAGATTATGATATCTCAATGGGATTTTCCCGGATAAATAAAAGATAAATAAATAAATAAAATGTATGTAAATCAATTGTTTGGTCATAGGCAGACCTGGGAAAAGTATAATTATAATAAGGTCTGGGTTTAACTGGGCAGAAGACAGTGAATGTGCTTGTGTATCTTGGACTGTGATTTTTGGAAACAAGAAAAATAATGAAGAGGATATACTTTCAGAGTTTTTATCCAAAAAATATTATTTTTCAACTGTTTTAGGGCTAAGGCGATTTCTTTTCTTTTTTTGACAACTTCTCCTGCCTTTAAAAACACCATTTCACAGGGCACCGATGATGCTGGACAACATGAGAACGTTTGCACTAGACTAGACTAACTTTCTAAGCTTTCCCTAATACAGTCTAGTCTTATAATAATAATAATAATAGCAATATTATATACAATAATAACACTACTACTAATAGGCTATACATATTATATATGTGTATATATATATATATATATATATATATATATATATGTGTGTGTGTATAATTACATATTATACTTTATTGTAACGTTCGTTTTAATGTAAAAAAATAATAAGATAACATTTCTAGTCAAAAAATAAAAACCCGCCAGTTGCATCAAAAACCAGCCCAAATTTTTATCAACCAGCCCAATACATTTCCCCGGTCGGACGTGACCAAAAGGAGCCCAATCTGGCAACACAGCACAAGAGGCGCGAGGTTTTCAACCACATTTATGCGGAAGCGATACTCAGAATGAAGCAATGACGTCATCAACAGAAACCAAGGCCTCGTTTGTCATCGTCACGTGATTTTCGCGGAAACGATACACGCTTCGAATCGGGGCTTCATCTGGAACGCCCCTTTTTGCTCGACACCAGCTCCGGAGCCTCGCTTCATATGTCCCATCACTAGTAGCCGTAGCCGTAGCCGTAGCCGTAGCCGTAGCCGTAGCCGTAGCCGTAGCCCAGGGTTTTGGTTTAAGTTAAGTTCTATGCACATGTGTGCTCCCTTTTGTTTGTATTTAAAGTCTTTTGTTTTGGTTTATGTTGAAGTTGAGATTTCAGTTTGGAAACCTGTCTGTCTCCTTGTTTCTGCATCGCACACCAACCCCTTCGTGATCGTTACAACTATAAACAATTTTCTGAAGTAAATACTTTTTAAAGAATATTGGATTATGTTTTACAAGAAATAACTATTTAGTCTTTCTACTATAAATCTTCGTTTAATTTAATGTTATTTTCAGAGTCACAATACATTTTTGTTTGTGTCTATTTATTGTTTAGTTCTTTATGATGTTTCACATTACTTTGATACCTATGTAGGTGGTAGACAGTAAAGCAGGTTTTGAAATGAAGACATTTTTGACCTAATATGTGTAGGTAAACATAGAGGGAGAAGATCAGTGGGGAGAAACTGCATCTAGCGCTAGTGCTGCGGGTGCGGGATGTACATCACTCACATCACATTTTGCTGCTTTTTTCAGCTTTTCTCACAGGTGCTCATATACTGTAGATCCTTCACACCTGGTCTTTTCTGCTTTTGTGCTTGTTTTTCTTCTCTATGGATGGATGGTGTGACTCTGACATTTAGCTGATAATTGGAAGCAGGATGACTTTAACCAAATCATGATGTGAAAGCCACACGGAGGCTGGCCCATGAGTCTACACAGCTGTTCTTGGCAGCTTGGCGGCATTTATGCTTGTGAAAAAAGCCATTAACATGTTTTCCACAAATCTCTTTTTTGGATATTTCCGAAGGTGAGATCTCATCATCTTGAGTTCAAGATGTTGATGGTTGCAGTTCTGAGGTGGAAACTCTTTTAGAAGCTTGGAGGGAAAGATTTGTTCCTGCAGTCTGATTATTTGCACTCACACTGTGTTATGGTAATGACTGTAATCATTCTCTTTTATTAATAGGTCAGTGTGACAGTGGGGTTCAGATTGTCTAATGTCACATGACAGAGGATACACAACAAAGTGCAAAGACCTTTTCACAAAAATATCTCTCCCCCTCAGGTGACTCATATGAATCTGAATTTCTTTGTAGATACTAGTCTTTCTTTCTTGCTTGATTCTTAGATATTTTTGTTTCATTGTTTTATCCATCTTAAATTTACAATAGTAAATATATCGTGAAATATCATGAAATCATACTAAATGAATTGATACATTTGGTTAAATAAGTTTGTATTGTGACATTTTCAGAATCAGAATCAGAAAGAGATTTTATTTTCAGGCATGTTTGACAAAAAATAATGACAGGAAACAGATAATAAAAAGAATAGCAATAGAAAAAGTAAATAAGAAATAGCAATATACAAAAAAAAAATATTTAAAAATAGACAATTTATAGGTATATGTATGTACAAACGCAAGAACAAGTAAATAAGTGTAAATAGTGTTTTGTGTCGCAGATGTTTATTGTGAAGTTAGGGCATTAGCTCTTCATGAAATGGATTGCCTGAGGGAAGAAACTGTTCCTATGACTGGCTCTTCTTGTGTTCAGTGCTCTGTAGCGCCGACCAGACGGCAATTCAAAGAAGAAGTGGCATGAATGATTTTGCCAGCTCTTTTACTCAATCTGGATGAGTACAGTTCTTGGAGAGTGGGGAGGGCTGTACCAGTGATTCTCTCAGCAGTCCGAACTATCTGTTGTACTCTTCTGGGATCTAATTTGGTTGCTGAGCAGAACCAGACAGTTATAGGAGTGCAGATGACAGATGCAGTGACTGCCGAGTAGAACTGTATCAGCAGCTCCTGTGACAGGTTGAACTTCCTCACCTGCGAAGGAAGTAGAGTCTCTTCTGGGTCTTTTTGACAATGGAGTCTATGTGGAACTCCCAGGAACATGAATGAATCCAATATTGCCACAGTGCTATCCATGATGCTGAGTGGGAATAATATTGGGGTATTTCTCCTGAAGTCCAAATTCATCTCCACCGTTTTAAGCATGTTAAGATCCAGGTTGTTGTAACTACACCATACAGCCTGGTCTTTAACTTCCAGCCTTAACTTTAACTTAAGTGTGGTGTCGTCTGCAAACTTAAGGAGTTTGACAATGGGGTCTTTTGCAGTGCAGTCATTGGTGTAGAGGGAGAAGATCAGTGTGGAGAAACCGCATCTAGCACTAGTGCTGATTGATCAGGTGCTGGATGTGAATCACAAGCTGTTGCCTGTCTACCAAGAAGCTGGTGATCCTCTAAAAGATGAAGGTGGTCACAGAGAGCTGGGTTAATTTGGACAGGAGGAGGTTTGGGATGATGGGTGTTGAAGGCCGAGCTCAAAGTTCACAAAGAGGATTCCCAGGTTTGTCCGGTAGGAAGACATAATGTAGTCTTAGGGTGACTGCATCATCCACAGACCTGGTTGCTTAAAAGCAGGGCCTCCATGAAGGGTCCAGTAATGTTCTTTATATAGGCCAGCACAGGTCTTTCAAATGACCACGGATGTTAAAGCAGCAGGTGTGCAGTCAAAATGTTATCGTTTTGTTTTCATGACAGTTATACTATATTATATGTCATTGACCCAAATGCATTGCTGAATTGTTTTGTTATTATTTGTATTATTATTACTGGCAATTCTATTATTATACATGATAGACTATATTTATAATATTCTTGTATTTGTTTATCAGTAATATAGTAAACTGAGACAGTTGAATACATTTTGATCATTAATCATTTACATTTGTGCGTATGTAGCGTATGTACACACTGATGAGCCAAAACACTATGACCAAACCACAAGATTTGTTGAGTCTATTAACTATTGCATGTTAAGATCTAGGTAGATTAGATGGTAAGCAAACAATCAGTTCTCATAATCAAATGCCAAATAATCAGTGTTTGATAAATGCCAAATTGTTTTGGAAAGGCAATTGGGTCAGAGCATCTCTGAAGCTCAAGGCTTGTGGGTTGCTCCCAGTCAGCAGTCTTAAGAACTTACCAACAAAAATGAGTGTGATGTCTGTCAGGGTTCTGCCACATTCGGTCTAGTCATTTCTTGGTTTTGTGGCAGAGCTCTGACACTACCGGAATGTCTAGTGTTTTGTGTGTTCACACGTGCCCTTGTCTGTGTAACGTCTGGTGTGTGGGTTATGATGTCTGATCCCGATACTTTGGTCTGGTTCAGTTTCTGTTTTGGGTCGGGATTCGGACATTCATGACTTGTGTGTTCGTCCTTGCCGTGAGCGAGCGAGCCGACTGGTTCCTCGTTCTCGTACGATCTACGTTATGTGAGTGGGCGCGGTTCTAGGCTTTCCTTGAACCGCCTCCTCCCGGGTATGTGTGCACTGTTGTAAGCACGCGGTTTGTGTTTTCATCAGCCACGTCCTATCTTGTTGTGTTTGGTTGTCACCAGCGGCGCGCCGTCTTTGTTTAATGTGGACACATAGCGATGCACGTTCTCATTGGCTGCGTGTTTGTGTCTTGTCATTGTTCTCCTCCCTCCTTGTTTCATTGTCATTAGTTTGATTTGTCCCAGCTGTTTCCCGATCAATTACCCATCTTATTGTGTTTATTTAATCCCTCCGTATGTTCTGTTTTGTCATCGTTTTACTGCCTATGTCATCCTGTCTCTTGTCTATTGTTGTCAAGTTTTTAGTCGAGTCTTGTTTTTCTAGTCTAGTCTTATTTTTCCCCCTCGGGGGTTGTTTTTGTTGAGTTTTGTTTTGTTATAATACAGTCCCCACGTCTCTGCATCCATAAGTCCTCAAACTTTCCCTCCACAAACCTGACAGATATCGTCTGCAAATGAGAGTGGTGTTGTCTGACAGGGTGTTGCATAAGGGCAACGAAGGCTATTCCGTCTGGTTCTAGCCAACAGAAGATCTACTGTTGTGCACAAAATTTGAAATGATGATTATGGCAAGATTATCGCACTCTTCTACAAACTTTTCTGTGTTGCCGCAGAGCAATCACAGTGCCCATGATAACCCCTGTCCACCTTTTAAACCACCTACAATGGGGTGGTGGAGAGAAACTGTTTTGGGATAGAGGCAAGTCAGCTATATATATATATATATATATATACATATATATATATATATATATATATATATATATATATATATATATATATATATATATATATATATTATGTATTGGCAGAAATGTTAAATCTGTAGTACAGAACTTCAGTAATGGTTTTATACTTTCTCAATGCAGTCTCCTGCACACATGCAGTATGGGATCATCGGTCTTAACTGAGCTCCAGGTCCTCTAGGGGTCTGAGGAGATGGCACCATACAACTCCCAAAGGAGCTTTACACTTCAAAATAAGATTACCCTGTCCTGATGTATTTAACTCTGGGACTTTACGGAGGAAGTCACACATCATTGTGTGTGTAAAAGAAAGAAAAAAAAAGTATTAACCCAAAGTCTGCAGCCATGTAACAACTTGTAGAAGATTTCAGAGGTATTCTGGAATGCTGGATTTAAGGGACAGGACTTAGATTGCCTACCACAGACTGCTTATGTGCTGCAGTTAAATCCTAAATTGTTATTATATTTTAACAAAGATGGCAATATCTGAAATCATTGATCATGTGGGGACCTTTTTTGATGAGTTTGTACAGTATAAAAATCATTACGCCCACGGATTATAAAATGGTTTATGCCTATGGATTGTGTGTGTACCTGGTAAACCCTTCATTGTTAGGATCAAATGTCCCCACAAGGAATTTGTATTTGTTTTTTCTACACATGACAAAATTAAATCTTATAATGTAAATGGGTAAATTAAAATGTAATGGGTAGGTTTAAGGGATACGATATACAGTACAAGATATATGTGTATGCCTAAGGAATTTTCCTCATAATTGTAGAAACACGTATGTGCGTGTGTGTGTGAGAGAGAGAGAGAGAGAGAGAGAGAGAGAGAGCGTGTGTGTGTGTGTTTTGATCATCATGACCCAAAGGAACATTTTATTATTAATACTTTATGAGAGATGAAAGTCTCAGTATAAAAAGTATAAACTGCTGCTCCCTTCTATGGAATATTTTATATCTAACATCATCGTTTTTGTTTCACAGAAGAAGGGTGACAATATTATGATGAGGATTAAGCAAACATTTTTATGAGGTTGCCATTTAATCTCATTGCTGTCCAGAGAAATAACAATATGTGAGCATTTACTTTTCTTTGGGGAGTCTTACAGTGTCATTTGAATATAATCAAATTTGTGTGCTCTATTATGGATAGGTATCTGATTGCTTGTTGTTGTCCTGAATCATTGAATGCTAAAGCCAGTTACACATCCTCATGATGTAATGATTTTGTGACAGTAGGACTCTTCTGCAATGGAAGATGACGAACAAAGGTTTTTATCAATAGGGTAACGTGATTGATGTTCTTGGATTTTTGCATCAAATTCGATTTCTGTCCTAATCAATTCTGGTGCATTTCATATCCTTGCTGCAGTTCACACATACAAGCTTCGGGGCTTCTTTAATAGAGCTCAGCCTCATGAGGCGTCTGAACACAATGCAATCACACAGACACACACACACACGCACAACAGTAGGAGGATGACAGCTCATTTCTGCATTCAAAAAAGCATCCACTTCCTTCAGTTTAAATTGGACCTGCTTTCTCTGTCAACAACTGTCCTGTCTCAGTTTTTTACATATATTTTTTTACTGATTGGCACAAACTTCTTTGGCTGGCAGAACACACATCAAATGAGTTGACAGAGAATAATAATTGTAAAAGAAAGTGTGATTGGTGCTTGCACCTGGAAAACTCACTGCCATGATGCAAGGCTGGTTACAGGTTGTTGCTATGTGGTTGGTATGGTGTTCTGAGAAGTTTTAATGTATTGCTATTATTGCAGGGGTTTCAGTCATGATACAAATTATGCAGCTTATTTAGAAGGTATGTTTTGCTGGTTTTAGAGGGGTTTGCTGTAATTGAGGCAACTGGTTGGACTGGAAGGCCATCTCAGCACTATCTCAATGACAACAGACCATATTAAAACAACTAAGAAGAGCAAACCAGGTTTTCTCTCCTAAATCACCCACCAGGCAAAATTAAAGCTTGAATCATACAAAAAATTGCCATGGCAAACACCACTAATTAATTTGTTTCCTGGTTGTTCAGGAATAGATGCTGAAAATCTGCATATGTGTGACGGAGCACAAGCTCTCACCTGGTTATGGGTGTGAAAAGGTTTCTGAGAATTTGCCTCGGATTTGGTGTGTGCTTTGTATGTTTCTGTGTACTCCGTTCCCTTGAGTCTCTGCTGTGGCTGTTGTGAGATCCCTCTTAATAGCATTTGATTTCTCCAGTGTGCAGACATGATTCAAATGAGCTATTTTATTTCAAATTTTAATAAAGTTTCATCCATGTGCTCTTGTCCTTGACAAATCCAACAGAATTAAAAAATAATCCATCAGGAGCCATATATTAACACTGTTATATTCATAACCACTCTAATAGCTGGTATTAGCTGGCGTGGGTTGGGATTTAAGTGATTTTGATGGTCAGCAGGTGTGTTGTGACCCCTCACATGATGTACTGAGATGCTGTTTACCCAGAGATTCTTACATCTGCCCTCACTCGTTGCTCGTCTGTTTTTGCTCAGCTCACATGCTAAAGGGTGGTTTCGCTCAGGCCATGGATTTGCGTTCGGGGTAATATTGTAGGTAAACATAAGCATAAACATAATATTGTAGGTTTTTCTAGGATCTGGGATGTAGGCTACCATTGAGTTAGAGCTGAAGTGTATAGTTTCTACTCTGTTTGGATCACCAAATACGATTGCACCAAGAAAGAGTGAAAGTTCACTAGAATAGGGATTCACTACGATAATTAAGTTCTTTTGACAGCTCTAGTATGGTGGATAATCACAGTTTAATACATGTAAATTAATACTTATTTTTATTGATTAATAAAAAGAAAACACTCATACTTAGAATTTTCAAAACAATGAGGAATTGTGAAATTAATCACAATTAATTGTTGGTAGTTATTTATTCACAATGCCTGATATGCTTAACATATACTTGACATATGCTTGATATGTCTTTCAAAATGTAACCTTGGTTCCCTGAAGGGAGAACGAGCTGCTGCGTTGATTGATGTTGCAGTCAATCTGCGTGATTGTGTCTTGATGTCTCTTGAAGCACATATGAAATCGACCTATTGGTGTGAAAAGATGTAAGAGGCGGGTGACATCATGAACCAGGACACTATAAGAGGCATACCAAACAAGTCAAGTCACCTTAAATGTTATAGTGCTTTTTACAATAGAGATGTTTCTGTTACAATGACCAGTTCCGCACTTCCCCCTCTGGCCACCGGAGGGAGTTATTACGCTTACACTGACACACACACTACATTTCCCACAAGCGCATACATTGTACTAACTATGGCACCAGCTGTTAACAATCACCCGGACTATAAAAGACTGTCACACATATTGTCATTGCGAAGTCTTGTTTTGCTACAGCTAACATTTCTGAGCATTATACCCGTTTCTTATCATGCCTGTTACCAACCCTGTTGTTTCCTGTTTCTGATCCTGTCTGCCTGTCCTGATCTCTGCCAGGTATTTTGCTTGTGAATGTTCTTCGCCTGTCCTGACTTCCCCACCTGTAAGACTATTCTTATTAAAGACATGCAATTGGATTTCTGTCTGAGTGTCCCTCCATTACAGTTTCAAAGCAGCTTTACACAGATTTGTTTTGACTGTACAGCAGCTCTAGAAGATCAGGTCAATAATATTAAAGAATATTAAGTGTTAAGTGTCCCCAATTAAGCAAGCCAGAGTGACCGTGGCAAGGAAACAAAACTCCATCAGGTGACAGAATGAATGATGAACAGAATAGAGAAATAAAAGAAAAATAGATAAAAACAAAGCAAAAACAAACAAAGCATTGGCAGCTTCTAAGTTGCTGAAGTAGTTGCTGGTAGTTACACAGATATTGCAGGGTGACACAGTGTCTTTTTTTTTTCTCTTCAGGAAACCAAATTATATAGGTAACCTAAAACGTGTCATTTCAAGGGAACTCGTCCTACGTTGATTGACATTGTGGGAATGCAAATGCCCACGCCACAATAGTGACAAGTGAATGTCTTGTGTGATGATAACACTAGAATGATAACACCTGAGCCCCTGGTCTAGAGTCAAATATAGATCATAGAACCCTACGAATGTATGTGTTAAGGACCAGCCCTCTGCACCACAATCGTCTACCCAATTTGGCGCGTAATTGACTCACACTATTCCCATATTTTTGCCTCTGTGATGAAAATTGTGTTACAATAAATATACAGATACACTATTTACATAATTACAGTTTTGAAATTTGATCTACTTATGTTCAATCATGAGATGTGTTACGTATTGATCGGGTGGAATACAGCATAAGGGAAAACTGTTTTATGCCTGGCTGTTCTTCTGCTCAGTGCTCTATCAACAGTTCAAAAAGAAAGGGGGCTAGGGGTCCAACGTGATTTTTCCTAGCCCTTCTTTTCATTCTGCAGGTGTAAATTTCTTGGAGGTTGGGTAAGGGGGCATCAATGGTCCTCTCTGCAGTCCTGACTGTCTGTTGTAATCATCTGATGAAGAAATCAGTTTAGTTTTATGCTGAATGTAATTATAAGCTTGGAGAGACAAAGTTTCACTACTTTCTTATTTCTTTCTTTTTGCAAATGTTGTGCATTCCAGTGCAAATGCATATTTCAGAGGTATTAATTTAATTCACAAACATAGTTGTTATGACTGTTCAGACCTTTGTTGGGAAGGAAAAGTAGAGCTTGGAACTCTTGGAACTTTTATTGAATAGTGTTGGATAATGAGATTTATGCTCTATGAGGACTATTTTGTGTTTTTATGCAGGGATTCAAAAAGAGTTTAAATAATTTGTAACACATTGAAGCATAAAATGAAGTGTAATTATCTTGGAGGAGAGGCGAAAACTCAGCCAACCATACATTAACACATGCTGAAATTATGACCTTCACATTCTTCCATAATCAGCCTCTCATATACAGATATTTATGAGGCAAATAGGACACTAATGAATCTGTACAGAATGAGGATTTACAAATTTAATTTATGCATGAGGAAATCATTATTATTATTATAAGCATTTATTACTTTAGTACTTTGATATTACTTGAGGTGGTCAATATCCCATCATGAATCTGGAAACCAACCATTTCCTGCCAATCTCTTTCTGTCAGGTACCGTTCTAGTGGAAAACATGCAGATCAACGGTCGCGCTCAGGATCCAGATAGAACCATCTCCTTGACACTGCTGGACAACTATGATTACTGGGTTATCCTTGACCCCGCACTGCAGAGACTGTATCTCAACAGCACTGGAAGAGTGCTGGACCGAGACGTGAGTAAACAAACACGCGCATTCTGTCAAAAATAACATATTGCTGCTGTTATCCTTTGACACACACACACACACACACACACGCACAAACTCACACACAATAGGACGTCTGCCTGAAGCCTCTTAAGAAGAACAAGTACTACAATAAATCACGTCCCGATTTGCAGCACACCAACACGTTACAGTAATAAGATCATGGCAGTCACACAGCACTGCAACATTTTTTTACTCAGTACTTTAGTCTTTCTATTAAAATATAATACACGTAAGATATTAACTCTTTCCTCACCAGCCTTTAAAAAAAAAATGTTCACGCCCCCCATAATATTTTGTTTCATGAATATCTGAACATGCAATATATAAAAATATATTATGGTATGTTTTATTCTAACTTAATGCATTCGTTTTTTAAATTATTATTATTAATTTCAGAGTGATGATCAAAGCATAGATGGAGTAGACAGCCTAAAACTTGCATAGACCTATAGTTTATCCTGGGTCAACATTTTATTCAGTAATGTTTGGCAGTTTTGATTTACATGCTGTTTAATGTTGATAATTACTTTATTTTACATATGCATCTGCTTACAAATGATATTGCTTCTTGTTTCTGCTTCTTGACCTGTGTTTTGACAGGGGATTCATTACCTTTTCAGCAAATGTGTTTAACAGTGAAAACACAGAAAGCCAAAAATGTCCATCAATGATGGAGAAGCATTGTCGGTCTAAATGACAGAAATTTCCCTCATTGGAAATTTAAATAGAAGGGAAGAGAAAGAATTAAGAGTTTTTATAGAATATATCTTAAATAATGATAATTTATTATTAGAAGTGATTAGTATTATTGGGCAGCGCAGTAGCTCAGTGGCTCAAGTTGCCTTACAGCAAGAAGGTCCCCACTTCTTTTCTGTGTGGAGTTAAAATGTTCCCCCTGTGTCTGTGTGGGGTTCCTTCGGGTTCCCCGGTTTCCTCCATAATCCTTGAACATGCAGTTTAGGTAAATTTGAGATGCTATATTGTATGTTGGTATGAATGTGTGTGTGTGGGTCCCAGGCCTGATAGGGATATTAGTATCACTTTTTAAGTATAAATATAACTGTAACAATTCAGGGTATGCTGCTGGTGTGATGCGGAGAGATACGGACGCAAGGCAGATTTCCAAAACTAAGGTCACTTTAATAATGAACAAAACAAGACTTTAAAGAACAAAACCAAACAAGCACGCATGTGCATTAACTAGAATATAACTCAAAACAAGAACCACGGCTGGAGAACAAGAAACATCCACACACAACCACCATTACTTTGTTAACAACTGACAAACACCAAGGAAATGCACAAGTGATTTATACACAAGGGGAAACAACAACACCTGGGAGACTAACGAGGAAGTGATTACAAGACAGGTGTAGGGAGTGAAACAATAACCCGATGGACAGGAAGTGAAACAAAGACAAGACTGACAGGAAGTGACAAAGAAGACCCAGACAGACAGGAACAGTGTTACAATAACAACATTTGGGGAGTTTTATGTTAAATAAGGATTATATTAATTTACCATAACACAAATAGTGTATCGTTATTTACCAAAATCTTATGCAGGAGATTTCTAAAGTAAAAGTTTTAAACGATATGTAAACCTTTTTTTTTTTTTTTTTTTGCATATTAAATATATTTTAAATTAAAAGTATGTTGATAATGATGATATTTAGGTTGTTGTTATATAATGTTTTTGACTGCACTTTATAAATTTGCAGTAATTGCAGATGCATAGTAAATAGGACTTTGAAATGTTGTATTATAAAATGTATAACGTAATGTTTTGGGAGAAAAAAAATTTCCCCGCTTTATTCGGCTGTGCTCTTAGAGTCTAATGTACTGTTCTAGAGTACAAGGAAATTCAATGCTTCCATCAGAACGATTGAAAAGGTAGAAGATGTTCCTCCTGTAGCTGCAATATGATCATTGCAATTTCTCACATAAAGTGCTTCATATCCTCCCTCTTATAATGGCCGTCTGGATATTACACCAATCTTCTGTAAAGCACCACACATGTGTCTGTGTGCTCATCTGAAAAGCATTGTGGTAGTGACAGGCTTTTTATGCCACTATTGCAAGATGATTGCAGGACATTCCCTCCTATTCCTCTTCCTCCGCCTCGTCCTCTTCAGGAGGCTTTGTGGGATTCAGCCACTTCACTCAACAGCTCCACTGTTTGTTTTATTCTGAGTACTTGCCGCCAAACACCTTATTTATCCAAAAGAGAATGAGAAGACTTGACATTTATCCTGTTTGCATTGTTACATTCAGTTATGCAATCTTGTTTATTCACTCATACAGGCATCTTATTGCTGGAGATTGTTGATTGTCTGTATTGTTAATGTGCTTAACTAATGCCAGGTTCCCTAATGTTATTGATGACTGATTATAACTTTTGAAAATATCACAAACGGGTAGTATTACCCTTTATTACCATTTGTGTATGTATGTTTTCAGCTCTTAAAACAAATCCACAGGGTCCTTCTTTCATGGTTTGCTAATGCATCCAGTTACAATAGAGTTTTCTCTATATTCTATAAACTCAATTTATTTTCTTTCTTCCAGCCTCCCAGTTACATCACCACCATCGTGGTTCAGATTCAGTGCACCAATGAACTGGTGGGAACAGTGATTCTGCATGAAGTACGGATAGTGGTGAGGGACAGAAATGACAACACGCCTCGTTTCCAGCAGCCGCGTTATTATGTATCAGTTAATGAGGTGAGGCCTGACAAATTATGTACTGCCTCATTTCCTCTCTGTCTCTGTCATTTCATTTTCTATCTATTTAGTGTGGGTAGTATGCAAATGTTCTATTTTCATGGGGTACCTGGACAACTTGACTCATTTGACAAAATGTGCAGCATACAACAGAGCAATGTGGTGGGTACTGTCTCTGACAATGCAATGTGATGAATAAACCAGAAGTAATTACAGATGAGTATATATATATACAAAAAAAAAAGATTTAGTTTTCTTTGAAATAAATTAATACTATTCAAGCATACATTAACTCAATCAAACGTGACAGTAGGGATGGGCTATATGACCAAAAACGTGTATCACAATATGATTAATATTATTTCATGATATATATATATATTATTTCATGATATATATATATATATATATATATATATATATATATATATATAATATGTATGTATCCATGTATAGTTATTTTTGCTTTAAATAAAAAAAATACCATTGAAATTTCATAATCTTAAATTATTTCACCATTTTCAGTATAATTAAAAAATAATAATACTTAGAAAACTCTCAAGCTTACTGAAGACAAAGACTGATAAAAAAATAAAATAGAAGAAAGACACATGAAATAGACCTACCAGTTGCACTGCTGTATAACATTTTGGTTTATTCCTTATTAAAGTCTTTTCTGTTGGATTCCGAGTCTCCTCACATTCTCTCCGCTTTGCACATCAGCACCATTGTGTTACATTACTGTGTAAAGCAAATATACATTCTTATTGAAGTTTCAAAAGTTCAGTTGCCCATCCCTAAGTGACAGTAAATTCTCTTATATATAATTTGCTAAAATCTAAATTTGTTAATGGGGTGCAGTGATATAACTGTTTTTTAAAAAGGGCTCCCTTTCAGTGGAACTCGAGTTGAGTGATTACGTCCAAACATCAGTCCAAATAACTTGACGGAAGGCCTATTATGTTTAAATATATATATATATATATATATATATATACAGTGGAGTTCACTTATCTCTTATCTCGAGTCACGGTTAACTAGCCAATACTATTGTCGTCGTTTTTGAAGTGGAACCGCCAAACTCCCTATTTGTCTTAGTATTTTCGATTCTTTAATGTCGATTCCTTAATGTTGCCGAACACTAGCATCTCGAGCAAATATCTTGGACAAACTCGTCACTTCACATGGTTATCTTGTGAGTCATGAGCGTACCTAGTTCACGGCGAATGCCCTGAGTTTGCGTTGCACGTGGATCGCGGTCCTGGTCGCTCTGTCAGTGACGCTTTACTCACAGCAGGACTCTCTGAAGTGAAAGCGCATTCACGTTCTTACGAGAGCTGCCGTGGGTCCACCCCATCCCAAAGCCTCATCCGCTTCTGTGTACACATAAAGCCCGCCTTCTCTGATTTGATTGGTTTTCTCAAATATTTTGACATTGGTCAGTAACGAGCGTTAACGACCAATGAGTATAAGGCTTAGATAAACGAACACACACACACACACACACACACACACACACACACACACACACACGCACACACGTGCGCGCGTATGCGGGCACACACAAACATGTCCTGCTTCTGTTCTGAAGCACTCTGCTCAGCGCCACTGAGGGAACACTGTTATTAAAAGACGGGACGAAGCCGAATTTGTTGAGAAAGCACATTAGAAAACGCAAGAAAGTATGCAATCTAGTACAGCATGATGACCTCACAAATATGTTTTAACTGCTTACGGTGTGAGCGAAATTGTGCTTGCAATGTTGGAAAATAAAATTAAAGGTTTGCATCAAAAATCGAAAGTGTTTTTATTGTATACTGGTAAATCTCTGCTGTTAGTTGGTGCACATATGCATCTTGTTGTTAGCAAACATATACAGTGTATGTACATTTTTATAGCATTCCGATCATTTATCTAATACATAGATATATTGGGTGTTGGTTATCTCGTTAAACGGTTATCTCAACGCTTTTTTAGGCCGTCGACATAACCGAACTCCACTGTAAATCCTTTCACTTTCCTTCAATCTTTCTTTTTGTTATACTACTCCAAGCAATGCAATGTCTGAAACTTTATATTGCGAGCACTTCTTGTGTACTTTTGAATCTTCACGACAAATTGCTTTCTGTATTCTTCAGTTGTAAGTCACTTTGGATAAAAATGTCTGCTAAATTAATAAATGTATAAATGTAAAAATGTCCTTTCACACCATTGGTTTGATTTCACATGTACTTCATGACACAATCACACAGTGTGTTCCCACAGCGTATTCGATGCACCACAAGATCTCTTGAAAGGGAACTACACTCATGAATGAATAGAGAGTTAATAGCCACATAAAAATATAAAACCATTGTGTTGTCTGTTGGTGAACTCCATCATTTATTCAGATCTAAAACCATCCCCTTTTGGCATTGGCTCAAAATTATGCTTCAAATTATGCACACACACACACGCTTGACCCTCTTCTCCACAAGTGTATATATAAGGACTACTTTTAAAAATAATGGCTTTCGTTCATTTGGAATATGTCTGACTAACTTCTGTGAGCGTGTACGTGTTAGGGGTGTGTAAAAGCTTGGCTTCTTTATGCTTGTCAATCTTTCTTCTCTCCTTGAAGTCAAATATGCTGTCATTATTTTCTTTCTGCCTCTCTCCACATGCAAAATGAGAAAGAGAGGGAGGATAAATACAGTGAAGTAATGAAATCAGAGGGGTGCGAGGTGGGGAAGGGGAAAGTATCAGGTAGTGTGTGCAGTTGGGGGAAAACGTGATCATGCTAGTTGCTTTTGATCCACAAGGCCTGTGACTTTTCTGGGTGATTTGGAGCCCCAGAGGCAGCGTACTGTAGACTGATCCTGTGTGTGTGGGAGAGAGAGGTTTTTTGAGTGAATTTCAATACTTAGACATCAACCTCAAAATTCCTGGCAAGATTAAATTAGGTCCAGATCATCCAAAAATTGTTTTGGCTTCATCCCTTACATCTCTTCAATCATTAAATATAATTAGCTGGTGTGTTTATGAAGCTCTTCAGCACAAAATGAAAGATCACAAGGGACATTGCTCATTGTGGTCACAGCAGAAACGCATTTAAATGGCTGAATATGCTTTTATATATATGAAACATATATGGTTTAAAATAATATGTTATTCTCAATATGTTTCGCTGGAAAATATTAACGTTTCTCGGAGCATGAAAATATGCATGCCACTCTATAATGGTGTTGTAGAGACGTTTGGCTTGCCATCGCTAGCAGCAAGGGCATTATGACGATGTTGAGCCCCATACATATGGGAAAGACAACGTCAGCAGGATTTTTGAGAGGTCATAGTTTGACCTTACATTTTACTCACAACCTTTGGCTAAAAGACTTCAGAATGTCTGAGGGAATGGCCGATTAGTCCCGTGGGTTTAATGTTCGCTACTTCAGAATTTATTCGGCAAATCTGTTTCCATCTGCAAATATTCGCATGAACAATTTTTCGCAGAAGTCAAAAACCACTTCAAGTAAGCGTAAAAGCATTCTGGGAAATTTGCCATTTCCATCACTTCTGTAATTGGTTGCTATTACCTTCAATTAGCTTAACACCACTGACAGATCAGCATGCAAGCAATGGGTAAATCATTAATCATAATATTTTTTTAAATGTACAACCTTCTATAAAATATATTTTTTTAAATATATATATAGCACAGTATACATTAATGTACTATTGCTAAGTTAAATCAGGAAAAAAAAGCCAAATGATGCTCCCACAGTTGTAGAATGATCCTAAACTGTTATTTTAATATCACCTTTTCCAAGGGTGTGCTCTCTCTCTCTCTCTATCTCTCTCTCTTTCTGTTTTGACTTTCATTTCTGTTGTTTTCTCCTTGTTTTTTTATCTGTGTCTTTATCTTTATATTTTTTCTTCCTCTTTTGTCCCTGTCTAGTCTGTCTTCTAAGGGATGCACACCCACACACACACTCACATATGCATGCATGCACACACACATGCACACAAAAAACACACACACGTTATCTGGATCACATGGGTCACATCTGAGGTCTGTCAGAGTTGCTGTGTTGTTACACAAGTATATAGCCAGTGTCTGATGTTTGTTTCATGTGTTTTTTAATGATATCTGCCTAGCTTACTCCAGTCGGTACCACCATCTTCACCGGTTTCTCAGGAAACAATGGAGCCACGGATATCGATGATGGACCAAATGGACAGATTGAATACGCCATTCAGTACAACCCAAATGACCCGGTACTTCATCAGATCAAACAGACCTTCTGCAGTTACAATCAAGTTCTTCATTGTAATTAATGGTTAATTTAAAGCAGTGACTTTATGCATCGATATTGAACTTTCAAAATGTAATATTTAATTTAAAATACTGCAATCTCTCTCTTTTTCTCTCCATTTCAGAAGTCAAACAGGACCGTGCGGGTTGCTGGGACTCTGTCTGGTAACATTGTTTTGGCAGAGCGGCTAAACTATGAGGAGATAACTCGCTATCTAATTATAGTCCAGGCCAATGTAAGATTATTAACTCATACAATATCCTTCACTGTCATACAATGCTTTCACAGTGTTCTTGTACTTGTAATGCATTTAAGAGGATTGTTTCAGGGTAAATATAACTTAATCTATATTCACATGCAGTGTGAATTGTGAATTAAAATTGTGTTTACAATAACGCAAAGATTGTTGAAGTCTTTAGGGCAAGGCAGCCACAATCCTTAAACATTTTGCATGCTATTAGGAGACTAGTCTGATAAAATCTCTTAATAAACCTATATGTAATGTCTTTGCTGTAGGATGCAAACCTTGTATCTCCAAAAATGCTAATTTTTAGGAAATGGATTATACACTATATTTTTCAATAATTAAACACTGCATTGTCATAGTTGATACTGTGGTTTTATATGGTCAGACACATTATATTATTAAAGGTTTTACCCAAACCAAGCTTCAATGGATTTATGGGATTTTTGACCGGATAAAGTGGTACGCACAGGCCATTTAGTGGAAATGAAGCAGTCAGTCAAAGTCTGACATAACAATAGCATCTTGCAATACCAGAGCATGCTCCACTGGCCAAACAACCCCCGTGACGTCACACACTGTGGTAGTGCAGGCATTTATTGCTCAAAAAACTATAACAAAACATTTTTCTTCTCTTTAAAATAGTGACATTAATCATATATATTTTTTATTTAAGGGGAAATCAGTTTGCAAAATAATATAAACGTTATTGACTGCTTAAATTCCACTTTAACACTTGGCTATGACTTGACGATGATTCTAGACTAGGACACTCTTCTCCATTCCCAATACATAAAGCATTTTCCTTTTCATATATATATACAGTGGAGTTCACTTATCTTGACTCATGGTTAACTCACCAATACTATTATGTCAACGTTTTTGAAGTGGAACCACAAACTCCCTATTTGTTTTAGCATTTTCTTGTGGGTAATGTATCTAATATCGAAATCTAATATCTCGAGCACAAAAGAGGGACAAAATCGGCACTTCACATGGTTATCTCGTGACTGAGAGTTCACTGCGCATGCGCTGAGTTCGCGTTGCACGTGGATCGCGGTCAGTGTTGCCAACTTAGTGCATTTGTCGTTATATTTAGAAAATTTTCAGACCACTCTAGCACAAATTTTCAAATAAGCGACTAGCGACAAATCTAACCACTTTATCTGGACTTATTGGATATTTTTGGAGACTCTCTGAAGTGAAAGCACATATTGTTCTTACCCATCCCAAAGCAGTCACAGGTGGCCCTGTCATCGTGCAGCAGATCCGCCCAGATGCAGGGAGAGCAGGAGATGTTCACTCCTCCACGTGCAAATGAATCGCACATGTGCAGGAAACCGGCGCTGGCTGATCTCACTCACACACACACACACACACACACACACACACACACACACACACACACACACACACACACACACACACACACACACACACACACACACACACACACACACACACACACACACACACACACACACACACACACACACACACACACACACACACACACACACACACACACACACACACACACACACACACACACACACAC
Organism: Rhodeus uyekii; assembly: GCA_037043235.1. Taxonomy (NCBI): domain Eukaryota; kingdom Metazoa; phylum Chordata; class Actinopteri; order Cypriniformes; family Acheilognathidae; genus Rhodeus; species Rhodeus uyekii. The sequence continues at coordinate 1,476,731 of JAWRVZ010000045.1, forward strand.
ACACACACAGACACAGACAGACAGACAGACACACACACACACAGACACAGACAGACAGACACACAGACACAGACACAGACACAGACCCAGACAGACAGACAGACCCAGACACAGACACAGACACAGACACAGACAGACAGACAGACAGACACAGACAGACAGACAGACACACAGACACAGACACACAGACAGACACACAGACACAGACACACAGACACAGACAGACACACAGACACACACACACACAGACACAGACACAGACACAGACACAGACACAGACACAGACACACACACAGACACAGACACAGACACAGACACAGACACAGACACAGACAGACACACACACACACACACACCCTGGACCACATATATATTTTTATTTTATTTTATTTTTTACTATTTTTATTGAGTAATACAAATATTGAACTTAATCAAAAAACAACTTTATATAAAAACAATTTTATTTATTGGTTAAATAAAATAATAATGGCAAAATACACAGAATGACCAATAGTTTATGAAAAATTAAACAATAGCCTGACACTGGCAATATATGTATATATATATGTATATATGTAACTGAAGGAGCATATATATTTTGTACAAATATACTGCATATATATTACACATAAAAAAAAGATATTGCATTATATGAAAATAAATAAATATTATATTGCAGCCAATTGCTAAAATCATGAGGGGAAAAAATTGACTTAAATGAGTTTAGCAAATATAACAAAGCAATATAACAAAGAGTGAACAATTTAAGGGGGTCTGAATACTCTCTGTGCCCACTATATATATATATATATATATATATATATATATATATATAGTGCTTTAACATTAATAAGAGCTTAACATTTCTGCTTTTAACCAATATCTTGCCCAATAGATTTCCACTGTGTTACTATAAACATAGTTTTTGATATTGTTCACATGTTCATATTGCTCAATTTGTTGTACCCCACAATAGTACTTTGAAATCGAATTTTAAAAATGGGCTTAAACTGTATAAACTCATGTAGCCACAAGCTGTAAGTCACTTTGGATAAAGATGTCTGCTAAATGAGTACTTTGTAACCTTTGCTATAGATAAAATAGTAACCTTGACTTTTTTGTCAAGCGGCGTTGGGCCTTTTAGTTTGCCAGTTTGCACAATACACTTTTTAAAATTCCAGGCACCTCCCTATATCTGTCTCTGAATAACCAGCATCCTGATTCACTTCCAAATGCATCCCTTCACCGTCACGAGCTGCATACGCAACTAGCTCCAAACCCGTCTCTAACAGCATCCCTGCTAGGTGTCCAGACCCCAGAGGCCATGAGCATGTTTTCATAGAGCCAAATGGCTCAAATAAATACCTGACATCAGGGCTGCAACAGCTCTCCTTGAAGAAAACTGAATCATTTCAGGATGTGGAAAATGAGAGGAGATTTCTCTCTCTCTCCACCAAAAGGAATAAAAGTGACAATCAGCTAACATGTGCGTTCTGCGCCTGCGTGTAAGTAAATATCTATCTATATCAGCAGGTGTCAATAGTCTATTTTTGGAACTGAAACTAGGAATGCAGACATACAAACCGAAAAAAAGCATTGTTTACTTACTATTTTGAATATCAACCACCTGATCACTTTCTTCATTCCAGTCGCCTCATGTTATTATAATATTATGAACATTTTCGTGCATTTGAATGCTTAGGTAAGATGACATACAATTATAACAGCCTTCTGTCTATACTGTCTTAGCTTTGCTTGCTTTCACCACTCTTGCTTTTAATTCTCGTGCATTGATTTGTTCGCCAATCTGAACAACCAATCAGAGTTCTTTATCTTGCCACTGTTCTGGCACCAATTCAACATTCAACTAACAGTGTCCGACTAGTGGCAACAATGCACAACACACTGAAAAAAAAACAAGCTAACCAATGTTCAAAAATGTCCAACGTCGTTTGATGGTCAACCATTGATTTGTTTATTGGTTTTTTCATAAAAGATTGGGCATTCAAAGTATTATACAAGTTATTATTGAGATCTATGAGTGGAGGAAAAAAAAGCTTGTTGGATGAATATTTATAGTTATATAAATAGCGTAGATGGTTTAATATTTTAAATATTTTTGAAAATAAAATACTGTTTTTTCAGCTCATTCTTATGTTATCTGGAGTTCTGTATCTGTGGTAACATGCCGACTTTTTATTTTTAGGACCGGGCTCCATTTCCAGGAAGTCGTCGCACAGCAACCACTACTCTAACTCTGGACGTTTCAGATGGAGATGATCTAGGTCCCATGTTTCTCCCATGCATTGTGGTCAACAATACAAATGACTGTAACCCCATCACATACCGAGTGGCTATTCCTGAGCTCACTGACTTGGTAAGAACTTGCATAAAAACCTTCGCAGAAGGTCTTTAAATGTTGATTAATCCCTCTATCCCTTTATTTTCCAACCAGATCCCTTCATGGGTAAAATAACAAACAAACAGTTCTTAGATGATCTACCAGACCTTGGAATGTAGTAAATGGTCTACTAGGTTGATACATCCCAAAGCGTACAAACTTGACTAAGATGGTCTACTGCTTGAGATTAAGATAGTTCTACCTGGATTTCCTTGCAAGAATGTTGTCTGACTCTGCTTTCATTCTCGGACTATGACTGTGATGCTATATATGACGTAAACACTTCAGCTGTAACCCATCAAGCAGAGCAGAGTGACCTGAGACTATACAGTGGGCAGCCTTGGAAAGCCTTGCTATGTTCTCTTAGAGAAAAACTTGAATGCTTGAGAGTAGGATATGTGCATGAGATTCTGCTTTGAACTAGAAAGAACTATTCCATGCACTGTATGCGTATTAATAATTCATCTTCACACTGCAATTCTATGCACATATCATTGACTGTCTGACGTACACTACCATTCAAAAGTTGGTGTTGGTATTTATTTATTTTTTATGTTTTTGATAGATTTATCTTATGCTTGTTTGTTTAAAAATACAGTAAAAACTTAATATTGTGATTCAATGGATCATTTAAATAAAAAAGGAAAACTTATTATGAGTTTTGGCAATTAATTCACACAGCAACAGCATTTTGAGGACCTGAACTGATCCATGTGAATGAGGATGGTTTTAACTGCGTTGATGTTTGTATGCAAAATAAGCAGAGGAAACACAAATCTATTTTTACTATGGAATTTTCATATACAAATAGCCTAAACAACTGTTTTCTATTTATATATATATATTTGAAAAAGAAATGAAATTTATTCTTGCTAAGAATAAGTTGCTTGGCAAAGCTGACTATGGCAGATCTGTCAGTTTTTAGTGTCACATGTTCCTTCTGAAATCATTCTGATATGAATAATTGAAAAATTATTCATATTAGAAATTAATCTTGAATAATTTTGTACTTGTTTTTTATAACATGATTTATTTGAAATATAACTATTTTTGTAACATTACAAATTTCACTTTTGATCAATTTAATTGCCCTTGATTCAAAGTCCTTGTTGAATACAAATATGAATTTAATTGTTGACCTCAATATGTCTATTGCACACAGAAATGGTATACAACATATACAGATCAACGGATGTTGTATAAGCATGTTTGACTCTGTTACACGTGTTCCTGTCTGGGTCTTCTCTGTCACTTCCTGTCAGTCTTGTCTTTGTTTCACTTCTGTCTCTCGGGTTATTGTTTCACTCCCTACACCTGTCTTGTAATCACTTCCTCGTTAGTCTCCCAGGTGTTGCTGTTTCTCCTTGTGTATATTTCACTTGTGCATTTCCCTTGTGTTGGTCGGTTGTTCTGTTACGGAACGGAGCAGGGTCGGTTGTTGATATTGTTTAATGAATTGTTCTTGAATTGGTATGTGGATGTTCCCGTGTTCTTGATCTGCCTAAGTTTCTAGTGTTTGGTTTAAGTTTAATTTATTGCACATGTGTGCTTCTTTTGTTTATATTTAAAGTCTTTTGTTTGGTTTATTATTAAAAGTACTTTAGTTTGAAATCCTGCCTTGCCTGTCTCCTCGATCCTGCATCGCACACCAACCCTGCTCCGTTCCGTAACAGACTCCACACTCTAATCAGGAACATTTGGTTATCTTCTTGTAATAATCACATTTTCTTCAGGATGTTTTGATGTCTTCACTGGACATTGTATTGACCTGTATTTGTGTCATAGTTTTGTTGGTGTTTTCTTGACCCTTTACCTGTTAAATGTCAGTCCTTTCATATTTCCCATGAAATAAGTTGCTCTACTGACCTGTGCTTGGCTAAAGATGAGACAGGAAGGAAGGGTGAGAAACGAGGGATTTAGATGAGATAAGAGGGGGATGATGAAAGTTAGCTGGTACAGATTGAATGAGATCAGGGACAGGGAATAGAGACAACAATGAGACTCTCAGTAAAACCAATGGGTTCATCACCCATCAAAGTCAAGATGTTTGATGAAATCAGACCTCAGTTGGGGTGATATGGGGTGGGCAGAGCACTGAGGAAAAAAAAATTGTCCAGCACATATAGCCACAGCCGATCTTTGCTAAGGGGGGACTTCCATAATTTATGCTAAAAATGTTTTCCACTGCAGAAGCTGCATTCCCAACGGCTGCCAGTTTCTGCACTGAATAAATGTGCTGCAGATTTGTTTCACTTTGAGCAGTTTTTATTTTTGCATTCTGCTTTCTGCAATTCTTGCATTTTTGCAGAGACAATCTCTTTTATTCTTCACTTTTCCTGCTGTTCTGTGATTATCTCAGAAAATATGAAGGATTAGTATGTGAGGGAATCCATTAAAAAAAAATTTGTTAGACAATTTTTGTCTAGATCTGCCATTACTGTAGGCCTATACTGTTTATTCTAAGCATATACTACTATTAAATAAATCTTTATTTAATCTATAAAAAGTTAAGTTAATGTATATTAAAATACAGCACAATTTAAAATACCATTTATCATTTTTAGGTCAGTAAAAAAAAGACTTGTTTGTACTCCAAGACTGAATTCATTTGATACAACAAAAACAGGATTGTAAAATGTTATTGCAATTTCTAAACAATTATTTAGATTATTATTATTTATCAATTATTTATAACAATCACATTTGAGTGTAAGCTAAACAAACCAGTTGACTTTGGTATGCAAGATCTTCATCGCACACACCGCCCCGCAATGCGGATATGAATGGAAGGACTACAATTCTTCTTAAATATATCTCTTTCCCAGACATTCCTTATCAGTCAGTCACATTCTACGTTACGTAAGATTGGGATCTGAAAAAAAAAGAATTGAAAAATTGGGATCCCTACCATAGCATCACTAAAGCGCCACTATCGAGGACTTACCGTAAGCCACCTGATCCCCCAACACTGTTGGGGCAGAGGATGAGACCGGGCAATCACTGCCGTTCTTTCGAACAGGCATCCGGGCAGTGCTACATATGGAAGGTCTCTGTAGTAGATTCAGCCCGGTTAGGGTGAAGTAAATATTATGCAGAGATGCCAGAGTTCTGTCAGGCAAAACAAAGACTCGCCAAAAGTGAAATTGTACCATGGAAGAATACACATATGGGATCGCTGTAGGGATCTCAACAAGTGGGCACCTAGCCTAGCACAGGAGAAACTACTGGGCATACCTTGGGGTACTATTCTTGCCATCTGACGTCTCCACCAAATTGGAATGCCGCTGGTGCTAGAGGAATACGGTTCGCCAGCAAGGGAACTCACCTGAGGAGTGAAATAAGCACAGGCATCCTTTGGGACCGAGTGGGACCCTTGTGCTACTGGCAACTGGTGGCGAGTACACTGGACGACACTAGCTCTACACAAAGGTTATAGAACCTGCAAATGTGTTAGGTGTCGCACAGCCTATCTAGAGCTCTATCTAGAGCAGTGGTCCCCAACCCCCGGTCCACAGGGCCGTGGACTGGATCAAATGGTACCGGGCCATGGATTGAATTCGCGGCCTGGTCCGTGAGTGGCTCCAAGCGGCTCTGGTGCTGTAGCTTCGGCGGTGAGGAGGTGTGCTTCAACAAACCCGCGCGTACCCCCACACGTCACCAATCTTGAGAGGTCACCGGTCCGCGGCAAAATTATCAAATGTTTACCGGTCCGCGGCACAAAAAAGGTTGGGGACAACTGATCTAGAGGACTAAAATGATCGTAGGGCAGACTAGGAGGAGGACAAAAAGAGGTTAGAAGGTTTTACTGAATCAATCATCTTGATTTAGTCTGGACGCTACAGCTACAAGAACATGAGCCACCCACAAACGCTGACTCGGCATTCTTATGCCCAGGCATGTAAGACGGCGATCGCGTCCATCAAATGAGGACAGGCAAGATCCCAATTTGTCAGTTCACGTTTAACATCAAACTGATAGGGAACAGCATTTATTTTAAAAAGATATCTTGTGTAGCAATATAAATTTTTCAAAAATACTTTTGATAAATTTAAGGTATTCTTGTTGAATAAAAAAGTAAACAAAAAAAACAAAAAAACAATGAATGGTAGTATACCAATCACAAAATTAAACATAAGCATAATGTGTTGATGTGACAGCATTGCATCATACTGTGTTTTGAAATGACTATGTTCTGAATGGATGCATTTTTCAACGATTTTAAAAAGCTACAGCATATGCTCATTATCTTCCATTCTTGCAAATGGCTTCCAGTTCTCTTCTGAAAATCCACATGCTACACACAGTATACTTTATACTGAAGAAATTGCAAGAGCAGTTTTTTAGTAAGATATTGTGAACACATTATGTTTCAAAAGCATAATGCCTTCTGTTTCATTTTAAATCATTCCTGGCCAGTTGTCATTGTGTACTGCTAAGTATGCAGTAAGCATTATGCTAGTGTTCCATTCCGAACATAGTTTCTTTCTCATTTCCTTTGGCAGGAATAGTGGTAATTAATGAGGTCACATATTTCACAATTAGAGCTGGGATATGGTTCGAAAGTCTTTTCCCTGTCTCCAGGCACAGATTAATCGGCCTAATGCCTGCTGGAGGGGGGGATTATGGGTAGTTTTAAACGTCTCAGGTGGGCAAGAATTTTGTTTTACTGCACTCACATATTTACCATTGAGTGCTTGTATTTACACTGCCATTTTAATGAAGCACCCGTCCCAAAGGATATGCTTCTTTTTGTCATATCTGCTAGAGGCCATATTTGTCCTCAGTGGATGTTCTGTGATAGCTCAAGAGTTAATGTAGATCTCAAATTGTTTTATTTTTGCATCAGCTTTGTTTTAGATGTCCATCAATCTATCCCTACAATTTTTGGATAAATAAAAATATAAAAATGAGATAATTTGTTGACGTAAAAAGTAGAGATACAGGTAACACTTTACATTATGGATCATATTTATTAACATTAATCAACTACAGTAATTAATATAGAACTAACTAGATAATACTTTTTCTAAACATTTATAAAAAAAAATTTTTAGACCAAATTCTGACTAACTAGTTTATTAGCAAGCATATTACTATGATATTAGCTGTCTATTAATAATTATAATACACATATTAATGTCTTATTTTGCATGACCATAGTCTACATCCATTAATCCTTCCTAATATCTAAACTTAACAATTAACTTAATAACTAATTATAAGTAATAATTAGGAGTTTATTGAGACAAAAGTTGTAAGTAATAACTAATAGTGAGAATTTAACCCTAATCTAAAGTTTGATTGAGTTTCATAATCTTAGATAATGTTAATTTCAAAATGTAATACATACTTTTAAACTTACTATAAACAGTTTTATTAACTAATGTTTAGCAAAAAATAATAATACCATAATAAATATATTATCATTGTTACTTAACAAGAGATCATGCAGTAGCAAACATTAATAATGGAACCGTATTGTTAAAGTATTACCAGGATAGTTTAGATCACTTGGGGTTTCAAGCATTTGCAATTTTTGTGTTCAGTTTAGGCTGAAACAAAAGATATAAAAAGATACTGAAATTATATATTGAACTCATTTAGCCAACACTGATTTGATTTTTATCTATTCTTGTACCCTTTTTTTCCAGAATAAAGTGAACCCTCTGAATGTGACTCCTCCTATTCGTGCCATAGACCAGGACAGAAACATCCAGCCTCCCTCGGACAGACCTGGAATCCTGTACTTCATACTAGTTGGTAAGTACTTCAATACAGACATTTAAAAAGCTTTGAAAAAATAGTCTCTGTTTGTTTCTTGATTCCGCCGATGCTCTCCAAGTGTTTTTCCATTCTCCTGCCTCATCATCAATCACCTCTTTAGTCTTGTCAGCTGTGTCTTGTTCCCTCATCATCCCTTGTGTATATTTTGTCTGTGCCACCAACCTCTTCGGAAGAGGTAGTCCCCAAGTCTGCTCCTGAGTGTTTTCTGCTCTCTGAGCCTGCTCCAGAACTATTGTTAACGTCCAAACCTGTTCCAGAGTTCCCTCTTGTCCCCAAGTCTGCTCCAGAACACTTGTTGGGCCCCGAGCTCCGAGCCCCCACCATTGCACCCTCTGATCACTAAGCCTGCTCCTGTACTCTTCTTGAGCCCAGAGCCTGCACCAGAACTCCCATTGATCCCTGAGTGCACTTCGAGTTGCTACAATGAAGTATGCTGTGAGAACGCTTACTGTATGTGTAATTTAACAAGTCATGTGAAGAGATGTCAGAGGTGGGTGACATCATAAACCAACTATAAAAGCATACCAAACCCAAATTAGTGGCAACTTAGAAAGTGACTGAAGAAGTCGCTGACTGGTACGCAGGAGATATGGCATAGCGACACTGAGAAGGAAGCTGTAGTAAAAGCAATGCCCTCAATCTGTCTCAATATTGGGATTTTGAACTTTTGAACATCAACATCACACAATGCCTCCTCAACTCTTTTAAACCCACTACTAAGGCATAGTGTGATGTTGAAGCACTATGCATCCAGTAGGATACATGTTTCTTCCACAATCTCAACCTTTTGGTGTTGAGCCAAAAAAACTTGAGCCCCCGACGAGGAGGCTGAGCTGGCAAGGGCAGTAAGTGCTTGTCCAGTAGCCTCTTGCATCTCTCCTGGCCAGTCAATGTTTAACCGGACAACAGTGTGAGTAAGAACCTCCACCAGCTCCTTATATGCTGAAGAGTGAAGTGGCGAATCTTCATCTCCAGTCTTAGTGCAAGCAACATTATCGGCCCCTCTCCCTGCGTGGAAAAAACCACTGAGCGTGCTGCCGAACCCAGGGAAACAATGCTGGATCTGATAGGTGAGATAAGGCCAAAGCATGGTCTAACCCAGGTGTCGGGAACCTATGGCTCTTTTGATGGCTGCATATGGCTCTTTTGACAACGCCCCGTCAACAGCTCGATTGCTCCACTACTTCCGCGTTCGGAGGACAGGCAGATCGCAACAGGTATATGGATCTCTCAGACAAAAAGGTTCCCGACCGCTGGTCTAACCCCTTTGCAACCCCCAAGACCTAGATTGCCACTGTGCCTCAGCAACAGCGGGACACTAGCCCTGAGGATCGCGAGCCTTGGTGCCCCCCTCAAAGAGCACCAGGTGGGAGCAGAATGTCCATAATGGACACATTGTACACAGCCAGCAGCCTCGAGCGCTAACTGTGCCTGCTCCAAAACAAACAACACAATCTAAAATGCTGCTTGCCTTATTTCCTTTACAATTACATGTATGCATTTGGCAGACGTTTTTATCCAAAGCGACTTACATTGCCTTCAAGGAACACACTGAGTCAGGTCTTGCTTTCCTTGGGATCAGCCCATGATCTTGGTGTTTTAAGCACCAACACTCTACTGATTGAGCTACAGGAAAGACTTTTTTTCTCAGATACTAGACAGACAACACCAAATAAGACAAACATTTCACATAGTGCTTAATTAAAACACAGAAGCTGCCGCTTCTTTGTTTGGCCTGCATTTATATTTTCTCACTTCATGATGTCATCCGCCTCGAACGACCCTTCACACCACCAACTCAATTACGCAGAGCACTCCTACAGTTTCAATTGACCCAGTGCGAGTACCTTTGAAAGAGAACAAAAATTCTCAGAAGCCTTTTAAAACAATATCTGTTTGTCACAGAACTGTCAGTCTTGCATTTGTGTTTACTTTAATTTGATCTTGTTTACTTCATGGTCCTCCATGTGCTTACCTATTGTCATACTAGCCACCTAGTCTCGTCATCAATCGTTAGTCATGTCCAGCTGTGCCTCATGGTGTAATATTCCTTTGTGTATATCTACCCTGTGTTTTCACTCAATCTGGGTCTGTTCTTATGAGTGTAAACATTGCATGTAACCTTTAATACCTTCTTCATCTTCGTTGTGCCTACATCCCTGCACCAACTTGTGATACTGTCCATATGGCAGAAAATCATTGAATACTTGTTTGACTTAAAGTGGACATATGCAGTTTGTCCATAACACAGTGATTAGCTTACCAGGGATTTATTTATTAATTTATTTATTTTGTGATATAGAAATAGTGTAACGTGAGGAGACTCAAGTTGATCCAAATGCGTGTCTTTATTGAAACACAGGGTAGTCGTGCAGGCAGAGTCAAAATAGGAAAAAAACAGGAATACAGGGAACAGGCAAGGTCATGGTCAAGATAACAGGCAAACAGGTCAGAACAGGCAAGAAAACAGACAGTACTATGAAAACGCTCAGAATTGTGCACTAAGGCTAAACAAGACTTTGCGCTGAAGTGTATGTAAACTTTATAGTCTGTGATATGGAGTTCAGCTGGTGCAATAATCAGTCCGCTGAATAGCATTATGGGAAATGTAATGTGTGTGTGTCAGTATATGTGTGTGAGAGCTCCCTCTGGAGCCAGACGGGGAAGTAACAGAGTTCATGATTGTAACATTAAGCTTGTTTTTTTTTTTTTTTTTTTTTTTTTTTTTTTAATGAAGAGAACATATTTTAAATACTGTTTTTTTTTTTTTTTGCTGATGTGCAATGTGCTCTAAATTATAGAATGACTCACATGTATACACAAAAGCTTTCTAGCTAATGTTTCCATACATTTGAAATAGAAACTAATTTCTTTCATACATTTTTAAAGGGTTTGAATGTTAATGTTTTACCCTCAGATTTAAACATCTGCTTTATCTCTACAGACTAAATAAAGTGGGATGGGACATTTGCAATTATTCACGTATCCAATAGCTTAATAGCCGATAAAAAGAATAATTGAATGAATCAGGTAATAGCGCAAGATTTGAGTCTCTCTGTACTGTGTTTCAGGTCAACCTGCTGCATACGCAGAATTCTTTTCACTCAACAGGAGCACGGCTGAGCTGCGCTTGCTGAAGCCTGTGGACAGAGAGCTTTACCAACGCTTCACTCTCGTCATTAAGGTCATTATATCATCATCAGGTTATCTGCTGTAGATGGCTGTGAAAATAAGAGGGGTTCATTGAATGCGCTTATATTTGAGCATCAATAAGAGTGTCATCATTTTAACAATATTGTTGGCTGAATGTTTTACAACACCAGGTATTAACTGCAGTATATTTCTGGAAATTGTCTCTTCTTATTACAGAAATATCATCAATTGAATACATTTTCTATATGTACACACTTTCATTATTGTTATCTTCAAAAACCTACAGTACGTAGGCAGCATTTTAAAGAACCATTGGCACTTCCATAATGAAAGTAATAAAAGGTATGCAGCATTATTATTGTAAGGTTATCACCAGATAAAGCTGCTTTGTATATTTACTTTTGTGGAGAACGCAGTTCCTCAAAGTACAGTAACACCTCACAAAGAAAGTAAAATATAATTATTGTTAAAAGATAAATCACCATTTGAAAGTTTGTTTACCAGTGACAGTAAATACATTTATAATTGTAAACTCTTACAAAGGGTCCATGTTTAAAATTGATCAACTGTTTATTTAACTAAAGGATCCTGAAAAAAAAACCTATCACAGTTTCCACAAAAATATTAAGCAGCAACATTGATGTAAAGGATAAAATGAAGGATTAAATAGCTTTAATGCACTGCTAGCCAAGGGTTATCACGCTTATGCCACAGTCATTTTTCAGCATTGACAAGTTAAAACTGTTATTGATGTTTGCGTCAGAATATTGGACCATAAGTGCTGCATTCAGTAGCATTTTTTTAATAAACGCCGCGGAGTAGCATTAATACGTTTCTGTGCTCTAGAATTGTTTCTGTGTGCACAGCATGATCTTCGAAATTCTCTTTACAAGTAGTGTGTGTGTTTCAATTAAATATTAAACCGTTATATACATTGTCACGGGTCCGTGTGTGAAGAAGGCATGAAGACCAAGAGTAATCCATTTTAGGCTTTTATTAAAGCAAATGACACTGAAGAATAAGCACACGCAACACATTAACAAGAACCGATAACTAAGAAGTGAACAAGGACAACTAAATATACCAACAGTGATTAACCAAAAGACAAACACCTGTTATGATTAGTGACTATGGAAACTGATGAGTGACGGAGAGTTCTGGAACAAACAACACGTGACAAAAAGAGTCAAAATAAGAGTCCTCTATGATGGTGAGCGTGACAACCACGGTCTGTTTGAATACACGATTCTGTCTGGAAGTGTGCAATAAAACCGTTTAAGTTACAAGCCAGTTAAATCACCATTTCTCAGGACTTTTGAACAAGAGAGGACCCAAATGCAGAGATGAGGGATGACAATTTGGACTGGACAGGGCACAAGACAGTGATGGTGTAGTGACGGGCAAAACATTAGGGCAGGGCACACAATAGGAGAGCTGGCTGGTCAGAACTTCAAACTGAAAATACTTTATGGCCGATGGAGGAGATTAGGCAGAGGCTTGACACTTGGGGATGCAACGATGTAGCACCAGACTGGCTGCCAAGCAAGGAGTGTCAACAACCAGGGTGAAGCAGGAGGCAGGGCAGGAACCAACAAAAGACAACACTCGAGACGAGAGGGAACAAACAAAACAAGAGCAAAATAAAACTGACAAAACTATGACTGGAAAAAAATGCAAACTAACTATGAGTAAACAAAAGAAATAAGAAAAATCTTAATCAAAAGAAAAAAAATCTAAAAATAAACTAGCAACAAGAGGTGATAGACACTTATACTAATACTGGCAGGAGGGAAAAACTAGGGATGGCTGACGCGAAACTAACGTTTCGACACAGTGTCGAGATCCCGAACCGTAGATGTTTCGAAACACTGCTCCGAACTGTGATTCAAAACACCCATGTCACGTGACTATGGCTAAACGAAGGTTCTGTGAAAGTGTTTCGACACGTGGCATGCTTGCCGAGTCTGCGTTTGATTGACAGGGATGGAAAAAAAAACACAATCGCACATCTGTCTAAACTCCAACATAGTTTAAAAGAGGAGTTAATGCACCTTCACCCTGTTTTGAAATAGTGTTTACGATATAGTGACATTTATAGTGCAATTTGGTTAGTTATATTTAGGCTACATTTTGATTAAATATATTTACTGAGAGATTAGAGACAGTGACAGATAGAGATATATAGGCCTATATAGTTTCAAATTTATATAGGCTAAATTAGATACTGATAGATAGCACTGTAGTTAGATATGTAGAATTGCATTGATAGATAGATAGTTAGATAGTTAGATAGATAGATAAATTAATAGATATATAGCTTCATATATAGATCCCTTCCACAGCAGAGCATTTCATATTTTTGAATACAAATGAGACCATTGTGGATTGATTTAATTCATTTTCATTTTTCATGACCACAATAACCTAGTTATTCTTATTATATATTATAGTTATATTGTGAGGATGTTAAAAACTCACCACATTAACAAAAACATTTTAAATTTTTTTTAAATGGCTTGTTGTCAAAGTTGTTTCAGACAACATGTGAAATTGACCACTACGTGTCACCGTGGAGACGGGTGTCGGTATAGTTCCGAAGCCTCGACACAATACGGCACATTTGCTTAAACCGTTTCAATGTTTCATGAAGCCTTGCTCTGCCCACCACTAGGAAACCCTAGCGGTGGTTCCATCTAACAATACTTTCAAGCAAGAAGCACACAAAGCAAACCAGCAAAGACATCAGAGAAAGAAGCACAATATAAAGGGAGCAGAGCAAATGAGGAACAGGTGAACACACTCAAAGCAAACGAGGACTAGACAAGGGGGTGTGGGAACTGGAAATGAGGAGGTGGGAAAAAGGTTTTTAGCAAGAATCGAAGGTGGTTTTTATTGTGGTGGTTTTACATATGCCTTTTGTTGTTAGCAAACATACACTGTACTGTGTAAATGTGCTTTTTTTATGAATGCCGATCGCTTCATCAAACAAATCGTGGCAACACTGTTGTGTAAAAAGACCCCAAAAACTCAAGCATGTACATTCTTTTCGAGCATGTACATTACATTGGTTGTTGTCTTTGGCGCTTGCAATATCACTCTGACAGCTGGCGCTGATAGGCTGTCTGACCTGTCAATCATGCAAGAAGACGTGATTGGCTGTGCTGCCATGAGGGCGGGCTCATCTCATCGACACGCTTTTCTTAAATGGACGAGCCACTGCACAGCGCAGAGAGGAGAGCGGGGGTGACTGCTTTTTCTTTTTCTTCTGATTCTGACTTGTGTTTGTTTTTTTTTATTGTGTGAATTTCGCGCACAAGCACCGTGTACCGAGCCTGAACATTTATGGATAATTGAAGTCATGCGAGCAACATTTGAAATTCGAAATGTGATTTTACACGAAAAAGTTCATCAATCTATGGGTGCGGGTTATGCCAACAATTTTTTACACAAAACCCAAAACCCGCTGGCTATACGAGTGTGCGGATTATCTGCGTCTCGGGTTATATGTGGGAAAATGTATGTTAATATATGTAATATATACTTTTTTATAATGCTTTTTTGCAACACAGAGGCCATCGACATAACCGAACTCTACTGTATTTCAAATTTCACAATCACAATCAGTAATCACAATGTTACTGTTTATTCTGTATTTTTAAGCTGCTTTGTATATTTACTTTTGTGGAGAACGTAGTTCCTCAAAGTCAAATAAAACTTAAAATAGCATCAGAGAGAAACAAAAATATGAAAAAATCTTACCAATCCCAAACTTTTGTATTGTAGTGTGGTTCCGTATGATTTAATATATATATATATATATATATATATATAGAGAGAGAGAGAGAGAGAGAGAGAGAGATGCTTCTTATAGTATAACATCATAAACATCATTAACTGTATTGAGATTCTATCGCAGTTCGAATACTGCCTTTGTAGGTGGTAGACAGCGAAGCAGCTCACTTGCTTTTGGAATAGAGCTTTGAATATTTAATTACATTAAACATGCTGTATCTTCTAATTGAATTGAGCTGGAAGAGAGAAAGAGCAAAAGAAAGAAATTGAAACGAGAGAATACTACTGTGAAATTATTCTGCTCTGTCATAGATTTGGGTGGAACAACAGTAACAGCAGGGGTAATTTAAATGTTTCCTCTGTGAAACGATGCATGACTGTGTTTGCTGTTATGATTTTTTCGTTTCATAATAACAAAGAGCGATATGCTATTCTCAGTTCGCTTCAAGCTTGCTGAAATTCGAGACCAAATAACAAACAAAACATTGCTGCTGTCAACATTGTCAGATGTGTGATTGTGTGTGTATTTCAAGTGTGTGAAATGTCTATTGAGTTACAGAGCTGCAGTCTTTCATGGCTTCTTAATGAAATCAGTAATGGACGGGGCTCATAACCGAAATATTGAAAATATTCATACTGAAAATATTCAGGGAGCTGAATCCACACACTCCTCTTCAATAAACAAAGACCAATTACGAGCCGTTTTGGGTCCATCAATTTTAACGGCTGGACTTAAATTAGAAAATATTGAAGATGAATTGAAATCTTTTGATGAATTTAAAAAGAAATGGCACACTTTTACAAGCATGTCTCTGGGTTAACAAGTATATAATAAAAACTTGTTTTATAAATTTCAAATTTGTATTTTATATACATCTATTTAAATGTACCATGTAACAGCATTCTTGTTTTTGTTTTTTTTCAGCATGATAATAACCTTTTTTAGTAGCTTGGTTTATTTGAACATGGTATGTCTACCAGGGTTTTCTTTGAAGTATATTATCATTGTACCTTACCATTGTATCCGTTTATACGGATAAGCAGGTAAGAACCTTTTCCTTTGAAATAATTTCACCCTGACAGTTTAGTTTGTTTGTTTGTGAACAGGCTGAACAGGATAACGGTCACCCTCTTCCTGCATATGCTGAACTGCAGATTGAAATTCTGGATGAGAACAATCAGGCGCCATATTTTCAGCGGCCCTCGTACCAAGGCTTCATCAGTGAGTCAGCCTCGGTTGGCACCACCATTTCAGGGAGCTCCAACCTCACCACTCCGCTGGGCATCATTGCACTGGACAATGACATAGAAGAGGTAAGAAGTTTTTTTTAATGAAAAGAGCCAGGGCATTTTCATAATGAATGTTCCTTCACTCTTGCCTTGGGAATGCACAAATGCATAAAATCACAGATGGTTTCAGTGTCTCCATATGTTTTATGTTGTAGCTGCTGTCAGGGGCCACACCAGTAGGTACCAGAGTGATGTGATGTGTTTTCTTTTTCCTTTTCCTTTTTTTCTTTCCCTCTCCTTTTTTTATTACGTTTTATGGAACATTTCCATATACAGTAATACCTCAATTTACAAGTTTAATTTGTTCCAAGAGCTAGTACGTAACTCAAAATTCTCGTACACCAAAACAATTTTCCACATAATAATGTAATAACAATCACTCGATTCGTTCCACACTAAGTATGGGAGGGGGGGGGGGGGGTTACCCTATTAATTACAGTTAAATTATAACCATTAAGATCTCATATAAATACTAATTAATAATTGACAATTAAACTCTAAAAATACATGACAATTTACTGCAACGTGCACTTTAGCTTTGACTAGCGTCACTGCTGGCGTGAAGGAGACGAGAGGAGGGTTTTACTACTTAGAGGGAGAATTTCG
This sequence comes from Rhodeus uyekii, assembly GCA_037043235.1. Taxonomy (NCBI): domain Eukaryota; kingdom Metazoa; phylum Chordata; class Actinopteri; order Cypriniformes; family Acheilognathidae; genus Rhodeus; species Rhodeus uyekii. The sequence goes on from JAWRVZ010000045.1 coordinate 1,493,757, forward strand.
TACCTTCTTTCTTACTCATCTTGATTTCATGGTCTACATGCTGTTCTGTACGTATATATTTTACTACGTGAACAAAAGCGATCACAATTAATGTGAACAACACAAGGTAAAACACTGTAAATCACTTATAAAAGTATCACTGTGGAGAATGATGCAACCAAAGCGAGCGACGCTGAGAGAATGAACGAGTTAAGAGGAGATAGGCTTTCGTTAGAATATTTCCAGTAAAAATGCACACGAAGATGCTGAGCGTTAGGACTTTTCCACAAAAAAAAAGTCCTGCGCCTGGGTGAGGAAAAAATTTACTCGTACTCCGATACAATGCTCCTGCACAGATTTGACTTTCCATGCTTGTACACCAATTTGCTCGTATACAAAGTCACTCGTAAACCGAGGTATTACTGTATGTCTAAATTTCTATATTTATTTTAGAGCTGTTAAGCAATTAAAAATTGTAAACTAAATACATGATGTGGCGATTAATCAAATTAACATGCTAAATTGACAGCCCTAATATTGTTATGTTTATATTATAATGGCTTCACAAATGCAGTGTTTTTTTTTTTTTTGTGTGTTTCCTATTGATGAAGGATGTTGGGACGTGATTTATTGTTAATAGTTATAATAGTAATAGTAATAATTATAATAGTTTCCCTCTTTTTTTAGCCAATAGGCTATAATTTATATCACAGCTGTAATCCATTATTCACAGCACACTATTGCTAGTCAAACTATATTTGTTAGACAAGTGATTTTTTAGATTGGTTTTGTACAGCTCTCTCTTTCTCTCTATCTCTGAATTAATCAAATATATACCTATGAGATCAGTTTAGTGAATAAAAAAAGGTGTTTTGCAAACAATCACCTTGTATTGATATATGATCAATTTTAATGACCTAACCACTCACACCAGTGGATGTATAAAAAGTGCATGTACTTAATTTTCTCTTTAGATCCATACATTTTGACTTCTGAATTCTCTGAACCTTCAAAAAAGCAATTCAGTTTGTTTTATGTCTGAAGAGTTTCTAGCTTGTCAGACTGAATCAAGGAGTTGATTGACATTGCTGTGTTTATGGAATGTGAGGATTGTGTGACCACATGAGGCTAACGTGTAATAACCCTGAATTCACCTCTGATCTTTGTTTTGTGAAGACAAAAGATCCTCAGTTGAAGATCACACTAAATGACTACACCTCCATCTTCACCATCACGTCTGCTGGGATCACACGTTACCTGACCCTGCTGAAACCAGTCGACCGAGAGATACAGACGAATTACACTTTAACGGTATGAGACTAACGTTTAACGCACACATTCATCATCTGTTTATTTTATATTCAACTAATTATAATTCATAAACCCTTTAGATATTTCCAGAGAGTGATTCGCTCAAACGTTTAACAATATGCATTTCATCCCAAAATCAAAAGGTAAAACGAAACATTGAGTTTTGTGTAAAGAAAATAAAGCATGTTAAATAATTGTTTGTTGTAAAGGACATTTTGTCATTCAAATTATCATTAATTCAAATGATTCCAAATATATTTTGTATTCATGTCTTTTAGTGTACATCTTTTTTGTTATTTTATTATTAATTTGTATGTATTTGTTCATTTAAATTGAAATGAAATTCCTAAAACGTCCCTCTCACTCATGTTGCTTCTCTCATTGAAATGAATGACTGGTCATTTCATTCTTCTGTCCTCTTGAGATTACTTACTGCTCTTTGAAGGTCTTGTGCGTGTGACACATTCTACCCTTTAGTACACCTCTGGCATGAGGAGCATCTAATTTACTAGCAAAAGGGATTGTTCTTACTTTAAGATTAATATTTTCTTTGAACATCAAGTCTCAGCATGACATCTCTTCGCTGTGATAAACAAAGGAAACCGATTGAAACAATGCTGTTTGTGAAGTGTCTCTTCAAGACTCTGTCCATCGATTTAATCTATTGATCTGAGATTTGGGCTCAAGTGTCTTTGATCTTTCTAGAATCCCTGATCTCCAAGAACCAGTTAAGAATACAGCTGAATCACAGGGGGAGCATTTGAGCACAGTGTTTTGATCGTTGTCTAATCTGAGAGGTGGTGTTTGTTTCGTGGACCGTGCAATGGCATGTTGAGACAGCTTTGATTTGGGGGTGTCCCATTTGGGAATCATAAAGGAGTAGGCAAGATGACAAAATGATGTAATTTTGTAATCATTTTTCATCAGGGTATTTATTATTTGATCTATTTGTAACCTGTTGCATGAAGCTAATTGAACAAACCGATTTTGATCAGATTCAGCAGGTTCACAGCGCTCACTATAAACGTTCTTTTTCAACACAGTGTTTGATCCAGAGTTTAGGACTAACTCTAGAGCGTATACACCTGGAAGACTGACTTCTGCCGAAAACAGCCAATGCACAGAACACGGAAAAGGGGTTTGAGTCAGAACACTTCTCTTCCTCGCTGAAGATGTTCTGAAAAAGAGCTTTCAGTCAATTGAATGCATTTATTGAGCAAAGATCAATTTATAGCTTTATTTCGAGAATGTAGAAATACAGTAAAAGCTAATAAACAAAATCAAAACAATATTAACGTATTCATGTGTGAAAAAGACTAGAAAGAAGCATGAGCCTAATTATTCCTAGCTCTTCTCTACTACTCATTAATCATCAGATTGGCTTCATAATCATATAATCGTAATCCTATTGCATACATTATTTACAATTTACTACATCTATTTATGCCTTTCCCCACACACCACAAAAATACAAAGAAAACATATTTACATAAATAACTAATAATCTTTGAGAACACTTAGTCAAAGACATTCTTCCTCCCTGTAGTTTGTGAACAACATATTTTTGTACCGCTTTTTAAACTGGGTCAAGCTTGGACACTGCTTGAGCACTGAACTTAATCCGTTCCACAGCTTCACTGCACATATAGAAATGCAAAAATATTTTAATATTGTACAGATACAAAGATGTTTTAAGTTGCAATCCCCCTAATATTATATCTGCTCTGTTAAAAAAATAAATTTTTGAATATTGCTAGGGAGTATGCTGTTTTTTTGCATTATACATTATTTGTGCTGTCTGAACCAAATCAATGAATTTCTATCACACTTTCTGCTTGCACAGGGAAATGGGTGACAAGTAAGTCAAAGACAAATCTAAAAAGTCTTTATTAGATCCAAAATATAATCCAAAAACCCGAGAGAAGGGCTGACAAACAAGGTGTAGACACAAATAATAATCGACCATGAGTGATGCAAACAGATGAACTTAAATACACAGAGATAATGAACTAAATGTGTGTGACGATTAATCAGTGTCCATAGAAACGTCTCAGGTTACTTACGTAACCCTAGTTCCCTTAGAGGGAACGAGACACTGCGTCGACAACGCATATGGGAACGCATTAGTGTAATTGTCTCTTGGCGTGCGATGGAGCTGAGGCTATGAGACGCAGTGTCTCGTTCCCTCTAAGGGAACTAGGGTTACGTAAGTAACCTGAGACGTTCCCTGTCAAGGGAACTCAACACTGCGTCGACAACGCATATGGGAACGAGAATACCCACGCTGCCTCAGCAAACGGAGCACGCCAAGCTAACGTAGCTCACGCCGAAAGGGCCAAGGTTCCCAAAGCGGGGTTAAGGTCTAACTGGTAGAACCTAATAAAGGTATGCGGTGAGGACCAGCCAGCCGCATCACAAATATCGGCAAGGGGAGCCCCTGCGCAAAAAGCTTTAGAGGTAGCCATGCTCCGAGTAGAATGGCCGCGGACATGCAGAGGACACTGCTGACCCGCCAGTTCATAAGCTAGTGAGATAGTCTCGACTATCCACCTGCTTAAAGTAGGTTTAGATGCTGGAGCTCCCTTAGGAGCTCCGAAGCATACAAAGAGTTGGTCCGACCTACGCCATGGGGCCGCTCTGCGGACGTAGGCGTCCAGTGCTCGCACTGGACAGACCTTGTTCTTGAACTCCTGGTCATGATCATCAAAGGGGGGAGGACATAAGGCCTGCAGTACAATGTGACGAGCTGGGCTCGAGAGGACCTTCGGAACATAACCTGGTCTGGGAGAGAGAAAGCCTTTCGCCAGACCAGGAGCAAACTCCAGACAGGAGGGGGCCACTGACAGGGCCTGAAGGTCACCAACCCTCTTGAATGAGGAAATGGCTAGGAGGAACACCGTTTTAAGAGTGAGAAATTTCTCTGAGATGTCCTCAAGCGGCTCAAAGGGTTCCTGGGACAAGGCCTGGAGTACCAGGGACAGGTCCCAGGAAGGAACCCGGGAGCGTACCGCAGGCCTCAGCCTGAGAGTGCCACGAAGGAAACGAGCTACTAGGGGGTCCCGACCCAGAGGTACACCACTCGGGGGTACGTGGTAGGCCGCGATAGCGGCCACGTACACCTTAAGCGTGGAGGGGGACAGCCCGGCGGCGAACCTCTCCTGTAAGAACTCCAGGACGATACCGACCTGGCAGGTCACTGGGTCTACAGGTTTGTCACCGCACCAGGAAGTGAAGAAAGCCCACTTCCGAGCGTAGAGTTTCCTTGTGGATGGGGCTCTAGAGTGGAGAATGGTCTCGACGACCTCAGTCGAGAGACCCGAGTCTACGAGTCGGGCCCCCTCAGAGGCCAGACCCACAGATTCCACAGTTCCGGGCGAGGATGAAGGATCCTGCCCTGAGCCTGAGACAGAAGGTCCACTCTGACGGGAATCCTCCAAGGAGTGCCGTCTAGGAGGGACACCAAGTCCGAGAACCACACCCTGCCCGGCCACCGCGGGGCAACTAAGGTGAGACGGACCCTGTCCTGGCGAACTTTCTCTAGAACCCCCGGGAGCAGAGCTACTGGGGGAAAGGCGTACAGGGGTAGCCTCGGCCACTCCTGTTGCATCGCGTCCAGTCCCAACGGAGCTGGAGGAGAGAGGGAGTACCACAGAGGGCAGTGGGTCGCCTCGTGGGACGCAAAGAGGTCCACCTGGGCTTGACCGAATTCCTCCCATATCTGCTCCACCACCTCGGTGTGGAGCATCCATTCCCCGGGCCTCGGCCCCTGCCTCGACAGGAAGTCTGCTTCCGTGTTCTGGGATCCCGGAATATAAACTGCCCGAAGGGAGCAGAGTTTGTTCCGAGCCCAGAGGAGGATCCGCCCGGCCAGCTTGGAAAGCCGGAGGGAGCGGAGACCCCCCTGATGGTTTATGTAGGATACCACCGCCATGTTGTCGGACTGGACTAACACATGGTGGCCCCGGAGGTCTGGGAGAAAGGCTTGAAGCGCCTTCCAAACTGCCAACATCTCTAACGCATTGATATGCAGAGAGAGGCAGGCCTCGTTCCATAAACCTTGAGCTGAGCGGTCCCTCAGGACCGCCCCCCAACCCGAGCGGGAAGCGTCTGTCGACAGCATTACGCGGTGACAGACTGGTCCCAGTACGGGTCCTTGGGCAAGAAACCAGGGATTCTTCCACTGACTCAAGGCTTGCAGGCAACGCCTTGAGACCTTGATCAGGCGGAAAGGGTTCCCCCTCGGGGAAAACCCCCTGGTCTTGAGCCACCACTGTAAACGTCTCATGTGAAGCAAACCTAGCGGTATCACGCAAGAGGCTGCTGCCATGAGCCCCAGAACTCTCTGGAAATGTCTGCTCCTTCATATGTGCGAGAACAACATCTCGATGCTGAATCGCCAAATCTCGAGACTGGGCCAGAATGAGCCAGTCGTCGATGTAATTCAAGATCCGGATCCCTCGGGATCGGAGCGGAGCTAGAGCTGCATCCACGCACTTGGTGAAAGTGCGAGGAGACAAAGCCAGGCCGAACGGAAGGACCCGATATTGATAAGCCTTCCCCCCAAAGGCGAATCTGAGGAACTTCCGATGCTGAGGAAGGATGGAGACATGGAAATACGCGTCTTTGAGATCTATCGAGACAAACCAGTCCTCGGACCTGATTTGAGCTACGATCTGCTTCAGAGTTAACATTCTGAATTTCAGTCGCCTGACAGAATCGTTCAGAGTGCGAAGATCTAAGATAGGGCGTAAGCCTCCACCCTTCTTGGGAGCTATGAAGTACCGGCTGTAGAAACCTGATTCTCTGGCTGAGAGGGGTACATATTCTATGGCCTCTTTCCTCAGCAGTGAGTCTACTTCTTGTTCAATGACCAGAGCCTGCTCGGGGTTCACCACTGTTGGTAACACACCCGCGAAGCCGGGAGGATGAACCCGGAACTGAACAGCGTATCCTTCTGATACGGTACGCAGGACCCAACGAGAGATACCTGGGAGGCGCTGCCACGCCGCCAGGAAGTCTACTAGGGGTATCATAAATATTTTGCCACCCCGGGGCCCTGGCCGAAACCAGAGAGCCGCCGGGGCGGATGCTCTAGGACCCTCCTCAGAGGGGGCAACCTGCCCAGCACGGCCCGAGAGGAGCGTGACTGGACGGGACTGGCGGCGTTGAGTTCATGATTTGTTCAAACAAATCATGAACTTGTGTGATCTATACATTTGTATTATAAATTATACTTATGGCTCTTTTTTGCAAGATAAATAGCAATGATAGTCTGCTTTAATAAATATCGCCCCGAACCTCCGCACAGTAATTTAAATATGTTAATATCAGTATCAATAAAGAATGTGGAGTGATTAGTGGTCCAGAACATTCTTTTCTTTATTGCTTCATTCACAAGAAAAAAAGCTCCTGTTGGCAAGGAATGCTTGAAAAGTCAGCTGAACGAAAATATCTGACCATCAATGTGATTCCACTAAGTTGTATATGTATACACAGTGTACATTCTGTATAAATTGAATCATTGGTGTAATTTTCACTGATATTTAAAATAATTAAGAGGATAATCAAGGAGATAATTAAAAATAGTGTGGATATTCTGTTAATGAAATTATATTCAGCGTTGTATAGAAAATATTGAGAAAATTTCACTAATGAAATAAAGAGATGTATATTTTCCTCATTTGTTTTACCATTGTGCAGAAGAGTAGAGCTTATGGTTAGGTTGTGGATAACTTCATGTACTAATACAAAGAAGCATCTTACTTTGTTCAATAAGGAATAATTTAGCTAAATTTGTTTGTTTCTGTGCTAGCAGCATTCAGTTTTAGCTGTGCAACATGAGCAGGTAATTTCCATTCACTCAGAATTACACAGAGACAGCATAAAATAAAAAAAGCACATTTCACTAAAATATTAAATTAATTGTGTCTAAATAGTTTAGCAGATTTTACAAGATTTTTTTTCTGGTAGATTCCATTCCAAAAAATCAAGCCTTACAAACTACTCAAAACTATAACGCTATTGTTACCATATTTATTTCTTTTTTACTAGATCGCACATTACATTTGTTACAGTATGTGTATATGTGAACACTGTATAATTTAATCTTGTATTATGTCAGAAATTGAATCAGACCCATTGCCACGGGTGTATAAAATCATGCATTTAGCCATGCAGCATGTATTTTACAAAAATTTGTGAAAAAAGCAGGGCTGTTCTGAAGAGCTCAGTAAATTCAAACATGGACGCTACCTTTACAGTAAGTCAGTTTGTGAAAATTCAAGCCTGCTAGATATCCTACGCTCAACTGCAAGTGGTATTATTGGAAAGTGGAAGCCTTTAGGAACAGTAGAAACGTGTCTACAAAGCGAAAAACAAAAGCGAAAATTATATTGTAACAATGTTTAACGTTCAGGGAGGAAGGAGGCGGGAACCGGCAGACGTTGAACACACTTTAATAGTGAAAATAAAACATAAACTCAAAATGAAAGTAATGGCGGCGGCCCCTCGCGGTCGACCGCCGCCCACACAAAACATAACAAAACTCCAGGCCTGGTCCTCTCTCGTCTTCACTGTCGTCGCTCCTCCTTTTAAGTCTCCGCTCCTCCGTGAGAATCGAGAGACCGGTGGCTTCGCAGGTGGCGCTCATTACCAATCACGCCACCGGCTCTCGTGACGCTCTCACGGTCCCTTGACCCCGCCCTGCTCGCCACATACCCCCAACGCCCTTCGCAGGCCGGGGGGTACCCACGAGTCTGCGCTCTACTCCCCCCCCCCCCCCTCCTCCGGGGGGGGGCCCGATCACGGCGGCCGCGGTACCTGGGGGGAGGACAGACGAGACGAGGGAAAAGGAAACGGAGAAAAGAGGAGCGACAGCGACGAGAGAGGGGAGAGAGGAAAAAGAAAAAAAAAATCTTGGTCCGGTTCCCCGACACGCTGCCTCCCGGTCCTCGACCGCCCGGGAGCTTCTTCCTCACGGTGCCGTGCGATGGCACTGGACGCTGTTCTGTGGACGGGCTGGCGCTCCTCCGCCTCCTGGCGGCCGGCGATGACTCCTCCTGGCGAGGGCAGTCGGCAGCGAGTCCCCGTTCCCCGCTCCTCCCCGTTCACGGCAGACGGCAGCGGGCTCCGGCGCGCTGGCGAACGGGCGACTCCTCCACTCCCTCGCGGACGGCAGCCTCCCACCTCGACCCAGGAGCACGGCAGGGCTCCCCGTCCCACACGAACCTTCGGCGCTCCAGCGCCACCGCCGCGGGCAGCACCTGACGAACCTCTCGTCTTCTCTCGTGCTGCCCGACCTCCGCAGCACCGCGAGCCCTCCCGGCAGCGAAGGCTCTTTGACAGCATGTCCCTCCGACCTCCCGGGTTTCGGCACCACTGTGATAGCTTTTCAGCTACCTAGAGGAAAAGGCGGGGTCGTCTTTAGACAGACTAGAAGTCACTTTTATTCTGGACTTTATAACCAACAGAATATGCTCGAGGGCAACAACAAAATAAACAGAAAACACTCATTGGCAGTTTTCAAAACAGCAGGGTTAGCTGGCAGCGCTCACACTTTTCAGCCCTCTCCCCAGTCAGCCTTCTCTCCTTCTCCTGGGCCCAGCTTTTATCCTGTCTCTCGACTCACTGCAAAATGAAGACACCTGTTAGATCTCGTTAACAATAGGCGTGTCCCTTAACCATTAGCCCTCCCAAACTCCTCCTCCGCCTGCAACAGACTCTAAACCACGCCCCACTGGCCAAATACCCCCACCACCCGTCTCAGGCCGGGGAGCCATCCGGCCTGCCACCCACTCCCCCCCCATTTCTGGAGAGGAAGTCGGCCACAGCCATCCGCGCCCCCGGCCTGTGGACCACCTCAAACTTAAATGGTTGCAATGCCAGATACCAACGGGTGATCCGCGCGTTGGTGTCTTTCATGCGGTGGAGCCATTGGAGCGGAGCGTGGTCCGAACAGAGAGTGAAAGCCCGTCCCAATAGGTAGTACCGGAGGGTAAGGACCGCCCACTTGATGGCCAGACACTCCTTCTCAATCGTGCTGTACTTAGTCTCTCTCATTGAGAGCTTCCGACTAATGTACAGCATGGGGCGCTCCTCGCCCTCCACGGCTCCCAGCCCTCTGTCCGACGCGTCTGTCTGCAAGACAAAAGGGAGAGAAAAGTCAGGAGAGTGTAACAATGGCCCCCCACATAGTGCAGCTTTTATGCAGGTAAAAGCCTGTTGGCACTGCTCCGTCCACTGGACCGGGTCTGGAGCTCCCTTTTTAGTGAGGTCAGTCAAGGGGCTGGTGACCTCCGAAAATTTAGGAACAAACCGCCTATAGTAGCCAGCCAGCCCCAAGAACTGTCTCACCTCCTTCTTGGTCTTAGGACGCGGGCAGGTCGCAATCGCAGCGGTTTTGTCAATTTGGGGCCGCACCTGTCCATGACCCAAGTGGAACCCCAGATACCGTACTTCCACCCGTCCAATTGCACACTTCTTTGGGTTGGCCGTGAGCCCGGCCACGCGCAGCGCCCCCAGAACCGCCCTCAGGTGCTGCATATGCCGCTGCCAATCATTACTAAAGATGATGATATCATCTAAGTAGGCAGCAGCATACGCTTGATGAGGCCGTAAGACACGGTCCATGAGGCGCTGAAACGTAGCCGGAGCCCCGAATAGCCCGAAAGGAAGCGTGACAAATTGGTGTAACCCAAACGGAGTGGAAAAGGCCGTTTTCTCTCGGGACATTGGCGTTAAGGGGATTTGCCAATACCCTTTCGTTAAATCCAGTGTCGAGTAAAATCGTGCAGTGCCTAACCGATCGAGCAGCTCGTCAACCCGAGGCATTGGATATGCATCAAATTTAGAAATTGCGTTCACTTTGCGGTAGTCAACACAGAACCTGGTCGAGCCGTCAGCCTTCGGAACTAGGACTATCGGGCTGGACCAGTCACTGTGTGACTCTTCAATTACCCCCATGTCAAGCATCGCCTCCAATTCATCCCGAACAATTTTTTTCTTGTGTTCAGGTAACCGATAGGGTCGTGACCGTACCACTACCCCGGGAGGTGTCTCAATGTGGTGTTCTATGAGGTTCGTCCGGCCGGGCAGAGGGGAGAACACGTCGGCAAACTCCTGCTGTAAATTATAAACCTCGGTTAGCTGGACCGACGAGAGGTGAGCCCCACAAGGGACCGGCCCTACTGGTTTAGGTCTTAAAATCGGTTCCGGCCCGAGCTCCTCCCCCTCTTTTACTGTCGTGGCCAACTGTACCGAATTGACCTCCCTCCATGGTTTTAGGAGGTTGACATGGTAAATTTGCCGTGTCCCCGCCCTATCCGGCCGTACCACCTCATAGTCGACATCCCCCACCCGCCGTGTGACCACAAAGGGACCTTGCCACTTGGCGAGTAATTTTGAAGCTGACGTGGGCAATAAAAGAAGCACTTTCTCTCCCGGTGCAAATTCGCGTAGTTGGGTGCCCCGGTTGTAAAGACAACTTTGACGTTCTTGGGCCTGGAGCAAGTTCTCCATTTTGAGCCGCCCCAGTGTGTGGAGTTTTGCTCTCAGGTCCAAAACGTATTGAATTTCGTTTTTCGCGTTAGTAGGTCCCTCCTCCCAAACCTCCCTAATGACGTCAAGCACCCCTCGAGGTCGCCGGCCATAGAGAAGTTCGAAGGGCGAAAACCCAGTGGAGGCTTGTGGAACCTCGCGTATCGCAAACATCAGGGGCTCCAACCAGCGATCCCAGTTTTTTGCGTCATCGTGAACGAACTTACGAATCATATTTTTCAAGGTCCGATTAAACCGCTCCACCAGACCATCTGTTTGAGGATGGTAAACACTGGTGCGCACGGACCTAATCCCCAATAATTCGTATAGCTCGCGCAGTGTACGTGACATAAATGTTGTGCCTTGGTCGGTGAGGATCTCTTTCGGGATCCCCACCCGGGAGATAATTCGGAAGAGGGCGTCCGCAACACTCTTTGCAGAAATGTTGCGGAGGGCCACTGCTTCCGGGTATCGCGTTGCATAATCCACGAGAACTAATGCAAAGCGATGCCCACGTGCTGACCGTTCTAATGGCCCGACGAGGTCCATGCCAATTCTTTCGAAGGGGACCTCGATTAGCGGTAGAGGGCGCAATGGCGCTTTTGGGACGGCCGGTGGGTTAACCAGCTGGCATTCGCGACAGGCCGCACACCACCTGCGGACATCCCCGCGAATGCCCGGCCAATAAAACCGGGCCATGAGTCGGTTAAGTGTTTTGTCCTGTCCTAAATGCCCGGCCATCGGGTTATGGTGGGCCGCCTGGAATAACATTTCCCGACGGCCCTTTGGTACCAATAGCTGGGTTATATCTTCTTTTGTCTGCGTGTCCTGCGTCACGCGATATAACCTGTCTTGGATTACCGTAAAATAAGGGTAGGAGAGAACGCGGCCAGGCTCCACGAGGTGACCATCAATTGATTGTACCCTGTCAAAGGCATGCCGCAGTGTCTCATCCCGAGACTGCTCCAGGGGGGTTTGCATCAGGCGTTGATGGATGGAGGTCTGGTTACAGCCTGAATCCACCAAAGCCTGATACGTATTCCCCCTGACACTTACTGGTACGTAATACTGCCCGGCTCGATCGGGGGCGCTTGGTGGCATCTCGGGGACCCGGATCAGTGTATCCACCTCCATGGAGGCGCACTGATCCCGGAAATGTCCCGGCTCCCCGCAATGCCAACAAAGCGGCCCAGACTTTTCCTCCACACCAGTGGCAGCGGGACCCGCCCCCGGCACGTGAGTCGAGAGAGAGGGGGTCGGAAAGGATACGGGGCCGGAGGTTGATGGCTCCGCCCTCAGAGGCGGAATGGGCCGAGGCAGTGGGCCCAGGGGGTTGGTCCTCCCTGAGGAAAACGGCGTAGGGACCCCCCTCCGGATTCTGGGAGTCGGCACTGGTCGTCGTCTTTCCCGGACCCTAAGAGCAGGGATAGACTGAGAAGGAGGGGGAACAGACAGAGGGAGAGAAGGAAGAGAAAAAAGGGAGCTGCTTGGGCCCGCCCCGAAGGTTGCCAAGTGGTCTTCCGCCAGCTGGACGGCTTCCTCCAGAGTCGCTGGCCGGTGGCACTGCACCCACTCCGCTGTTCGTTTCGGGAGCTGGTGGCAGTACTGTTCCAGTACCACCATCTCGATCACCCCAATCACGGTTCACCCCACGATCACGTTCACCCCACGATCACCCCAATCACCATCTCGATCACAACATCACGGTTCTCAGCCACCAACCACTGGCAGCGGGCTCCGGCGCGCTGGCGAACGGGCGACTCCTCCACTCCCTCGCGGACGGCAGCCTCCCACCTCGACCCAGGAGCACGGCAGGGCTCCCCGTCCCACACGAACCTTCGGCGCTCCAGCGCCACCGCCGCGGGCAGCACCTGACGAACCTCTCGTCTTCTCTCGTGCTGCCCGACCTCCGCAGCACCGCGAGCCCTCCCGGCAGCGAGGGCTCTTTGACAGCGTGTCCCTCCGACCTCCCAGGTTTCGGCACCAGTGTAACAATGTTTAACGTTCAGGGAGGAAGGAGGCGGGAACCGGCAGACGTTGAACACACTTTAATAGTGAAAATAAAACATAAACTCAAAACGAAAGTAATGGCGGCGGCCCCTCGCGGTCAACCGCCGCCCACACAAAACATAACAAAACTCCAGGCCTGGTCCTCTCTCGTCTTCACTGTCGTCGCTCCTCCTTTTAAGTCTCCGCTCCTCCGTGAGAATCGAGAGACCGGTGGCTTCGCAGGTGGCGCTCATTACCAATCACGCCACCGGCTCTCGTGACGCTCTCACGGTCCCTCGACCCCGCCCTGCTCGCCACATATATATATATAATTATGTGTATCTAATAAAAATTGTCTATGGCCAGCACCTGCAAAATCATTCCCTTGGTGTTGTCTCCAGTGCACCTGTTGTCACTTTAATTTGCACCAAAGCAGATGAAACTGATTCACAATCACTAATGCTTCCTTGGATATTTAATTGACTTTCAATTAAATTGATGATGCAATGCCATTAAAGTACCTGTATGTGTAATGGTCAGGTGTCCTTGATTTTAAATTAAGTGAAAAAGTAATTGTCAAAATATAATTACTTTTGTGTAATGAATTAAGAATATATAATAAATAATCAGCAGCCAAAGCCATTTTAGTCTCCAGATGATTTCACTCTGAATTGCTTTATTTTTGACATACAGAAGGTGTGAATTTTTTAACTTTGCTCACAGCTTGTTGGTCTAGTTTTATTTTTTTTTATTTATTTTTATTTTTTTAAGATCTCCCAGAATAAAACCTGTTCTGGAGCAATTCCATCAGTCGTGTAGATTCAATTTCAAATTAACTCAATTTCAAAAAAACAATGCATCTTCTTGAAAAAATTAAAATATAAAAAAACTAAACGCAAACTTGTGTAGCCACAGAAACCGGCTTTGTGAAATAGGCCACTGACTTTGGCCAATGATAGCTTAGAATTTCATGGTAGCCAATCAGATTTAACTAATCTGGACACATCCCTGTTCATTGCGATATCTTGACGTTTTAGATTTTGATAATCAGTGTTAATCCATTTGAAAGGCTTAACAAAAGTCTGCTTATCAGCACAAAGCAGAGACCCAATCACGTTTAATAATTTATGAACCAAGAAAGGCAATTAAGGAAGGAAGGAAAGGAAAATTATCCTGCAGAGAAACCAACATAATCAAAGTCTACTTCCGTGTAGTATGCTTTTAAAGGTAAAGTTCGTCCACAAATTAAAAATCTGTCATTAGTTATTTGTAGAATTATCAGGATGACCATTCCATGGAACAGCAAATAATATTTTTACCAAAATGTTTGAGCTGTTGTCATTTTATAAGCTTAAGGTGACCACCTGTCAAGCTCCAAAAAGTAAAGCAAATGGTGACAGACTTGTGTTTTTGAATGAACAATTCTTCTTAAATGTCTATTTTTGGAGTGAGTGTGAATTGTGCATGCAGTGTGTTCTTTTTGGCTGTGAGTGGTCACATCATTCACACGTGGCCTGTCTCAGGGGTTCGGATGGACAGTTGATCCGGTGACAGGCCAAATTTTTAATTCCCATCACGATTCTCCTGCCTCTCTTTTACTGACAAACACCTTTTCCCCTTCCCCTCATCTTCTGATCCTCCCTCTCTCATTCAGCACAACAGGCTGAAAAGAAAAATTGAAACTTAAATCTCTTTAATGTCTCGGTTGTTTTTTCTCAAGAGCAAATGCATTAAATAGAGAGTAAATGGACAGTTAAGTCTCCTGCTTTTCAGCAATCTCACATGTCTCTCCTCTAGAGTTTCAGAGGAGAAGTGAAATACAAGGCATTTTTTAGTCTCCTGAGTGCTTGATTTGTAAATGAGTCTTTGGTGGATCATAAAACACAATTAAACGGTGCTGTGACGACACAACTTAAGTTTTCCCTGAACATCCAAGGACATAACTAAACAGTGACGACACAACTGTAATATGTAATAGCCTAATGTATTATTCTGACATTTATATAGCTATGTTGAGACCAAAAATATTTCAGTTGATCTGGGATATTCTGCACAGAGGACGTTGTTGCCTCAGAAATGGTTTGTTTGAAAATTGGAATATATATAACTCATGTAGTTTGTGAATATTTTGAATAAAAAAGGAAAAACTAATTAAACACGATACATATCTGTCATAATGTGGCATCTTGACACATCGCCAAGGAAATATGTTCTAAAATAACTTTCCAAAAAATATCACTTACTGCAAGAATAAGCAGTAAACAACAACCCATGACTGTGATTTGAACTTAGGAAAACTGATCAAAAATATATGTGCTGATACAAGTGTATTAACCTGTGTAGGGGAATTACAGTTAAGACCCGAGGACCAGCTATGTTGAATGAAGACCAGGAGTCAGAAATGCAGTCAATAGAAGACATTTTTGTGAAGTTTAGTTTGCAGTTTCATCAGCAGAAGCTTCAAGTCTCACAAGGAGTTCGTAGGCCGCCTCACACACAATAACATTGTTACAGCAATTATACTCTAACAGAGGGTACTAACTACATCATTGCTGAAGCTTACGTGATTCTGATTGGCTGAGAAAGAAAGATAAACAAAACTAGTAATTTTCCACACAAGAGCAGACAGTATGAAGCATATCTTCGTTGATCACATGGTTGACGTGTTCGTGAACTTCCAGGTGGCTTGTCGAGAACAAGTCATTCCGTCTTCTTTTGGTGGCAGTTAATCACCTCACCAATACAGACCATATTTACACACACACGCACACGCACACGCACACGCACACGCACACGCACACACACACAGCTTCTCAAAGGCTGAACTCGGCTCAGGCTCCAACTATCAACATAAAGATTTAAGTAATAATTGGTTAGTTGATAGACTGAAGTGTACAAATAAGGGAAAGAAAATAAATTAATACTTTTTTTCAATCCATTAATTATGCTGGATCAATTAATAAACAAATGTCAGAACGAAAAATTCAAAATCTGACATTTTCCAGAACAGGAAAAGGCATGATACAGCTCAAATTAAGCACTGCTCCTGAGCTAAGAAAGAGCAACTTTTGAGGAAGAGTTTTACCTCTCTTCTCAGTACATATTTTTTACATTGTTATTTTGTTTATTCAATTTCATACTTTCATTGTCTATTCAAAATCTATTAGGGCTATGCACACATAAGGAAAGGTGGAAAAAATGCTCTCTAAATAACAGAACGAGCGCTGCAGTTTTAGGAGGCAAATGCTGAGGTGTTTCTCAGTATCTCAGTTTTGTGGTGAAAGTTATTGTAAGTAAAATCTGAAGTTTTGGATCACCGACAGATCAGATGACACTTTCTTTCATGCTGTCATGCACTTGAACTTTGTTCTGTCTCTTCGATTTCTCTTTATTCTTGTACAATAATATCCCTTTTGATTGTGCTTGATTGAATGTGTGCACCGCTGAGACTACTAATCTGAAGTACTCTCACATCATTTTCGAAGGGATTCTGGAGCAGATGGACAGCTGAAGAGCTTATTGTAGAGTTGAACTTATGACAGCTATACAGTAGAACGAAAGTAAAACCATTAAAAAATGTTACTTGGAATACAATTTTTTAAATGAAATATTAATTGAAATTAAAATCTATGTATGTATAAAATATGTACATCCCATTGCTTGAACTAAAAATTAATAACGGGCATGCAGCTGAAAGATCTCCAAGCTTCAGAAGCCAAACACTCCTTAAGGTTAAACCCAGTGAGTGGTCAATAACAGCGAGAATCAAATAACGTCACACTTCAGCGGTCAATCTGCCTAGGGCTAATGCAAGTCTACCTTTATACGAGCCAAACTACTCTGGAGATCCTGCTGACCTGGAGCTGTTCTCCGACACAGTGTTTACGTATGCAAAGCTTTCCTCTCTTGCTCAAACTGAAGAACTGCTGGGCTTTGATCCACATTTACTGCCATGAATCTCTGGGGGAAAAGCTCATGGAAATGCAAGCCGAGGAACAACGGAAAAACCTACGGCTGCTAGCTCAGCACTTTGAGTGCCTTTGAAAGGAGTGCAGTGGGAGACTCTGGACAAATGTTTGCTGTGGCAGTTTTAGCCGATAACATTTGTAAGCTGTCCCATAATACTGAGAATTTGTTGTATAAAGTTCTCGCATGCTGTGCCATACGCCAGATAGAGATTAAATCAAATCAGCAGGTCCATACAAATAAGTAATACACAGCAAAATAATAATAATAATCTTTTTCTTGGCTTTCAGTAAAATTGCAAAAGTGCGCTCACATGCTGTTTCATATGTCAGATACAGATTGAAACAAATCAGCAGGGTCTATATTAAAGCAAAAAGAATATATATATTTCCAGATTTTAATAAAATAACATTACAAAAGATATATGGTATATCATGAATTTATTTTAACTGTGACTTTTGCCTCAATAAACTCAATTAATGCTTATTAATTAGTTATAAGGCAGTTGTTAAATGTAGGTAATGGGTAAGATTAGGGATGTAGAATAAGGTCAGAATGTTACCTACAATGTGCTTTAGAAGTACTAATTGTTACGCGTTTGTAGTGCTGGTGTGATGCGGAGACACTGTAGGAAGACGATGATGTTCAAAGGTTTATTCGACAAAAGGAAGAAACAAAACACTTTTAATATAACTCAAAATGGCACACGATGGTGCAAACTTGGGAAAACACAGAGAACATCCACACACGAGATAACGTTAACACTGACAATTACCGACAAAGACAAAGGAACACAGGAGGGTATTTATGGACAAACACGGGATTGGGACCAGGTGACGCAACTTGGGACGTGATAAGACACAGACGGGAGCGTGCAGGACTGGGAAGAACCCGGATGTGACAGACGTGACAAGACTGTGACACTAATAAATAGCCAATGTCCTAGTAATGTGCATGCTTATAAGCAACTAGTTGATAGTAAGAATTGGACCCTAAGCTAAAGCATTGAGGTTTTCTTTCTTTTTTTTCAAAGCTGGTGGCAACTGATGGTGTTCAACAGAGCAGACCAGTGACTGTGGACATCCTGGTCATCGACGCGAATGACAACACACCCACCTTCTCTCAGGTGTCCTACAGTGTGGAGATCTTCACTAATATGTTACCTGGAGAGACCGTCCTGCAGGTGAGGACACAGGATGGTTACACAGTAGTAAAGCTGAGAAATCTTCACTTCGCTCATGAGGAGCCATTTGCGAATTACTTATTCATAACGGATAACTTGTTGGGAACTCGTAATGTGATTTGGAGTGTGAAATGAACTTGGCACAATGTTTGTTTCATTAATAACTGAGGATTCTGGTCAAATTACTAAATGTGATTCAACAGCGTCTGCAATGCCAGAGTATTTTTTTTTTCCCCCTGATAAAATAAGTACAAAATGCATTGAAAAATGAAACGCAAACAGTCATTCAGCTAAATGAACATAAATGAGAGCAGGCAATAAAGCAACCTTTTAAATTGGAAACAGATTATATGAAGTGCAGCTAATGAACTGGAGTGACAAACTGCAGTGAGTCATACTGCGATCCGTTCACATCTTTAACCTTACTGAAGCCCATTAAAATGCAAAAATATAATTTTCCCCCAGAGGTTTCTTGTGGTTCATTTGTGACCCTACTAACTTAACCGTATGATTTAGTTATGTGACATTGCTTTCAACAGTCTAGACTTCTCAATAGTCTTAGACTTCAAGCCACCGTCTGATGAATAAGACAAAATAGGAAACACTTCGCGAGATTTGAGACTTCCAAAAGTTTCGTCATCTGATTGGTTGAATTCTCCAGGATTTCTGAGAGACACGTTCTTTAATGGTCTGCCTGGAAACAAAGTCTTCGTTATCTAGCTTGTTCTGTAGATAACTACTTTTTTTTTTAGCTTCGGCTAAGCTTTTTTTAAAGTAGCTTTTCTATAAATAAATAGCTTTAAATTATTCAGTTTAAGAGTACTTTTCCAAGCACTGATTTGTTCAGATGACCTGTCCATCTGTCTCTCTCATTCTGTCTCTTTCGCTTACCACATTTTGTGAGTGACGAAGGCATCTAAGTACATCGGTGTACTGAAGTTCAGTTCAACAAATTATTTAGCTCAATCTATGCACACTAAGCTTTGCGGATTAATCCTATTGTCTCTACTACAATTTTTAGGTTGTGTATTTGTTTGTAAAACACAGTTGACACTTCTGTGAATAGAAGTAAACTCTGCGATTATAGACCAGGATCAAACTCTCAAAATATAAATGACAAATTCATTCATCGCCATTGTGAAAGTGGCTTGTGTAGACATGGTGGGCTGACAAAAAGTGGGACAAAATTATATAAAGTGTACATAATGTGCGCCTCTCTGTCCCTTAGGCTATGGTATATTCTCTCTCTCTCTTGGTAACGATTCTCTCAGCTTTATTTTTGCACTCTGCTCATGTTCTGCTTTGCCTGTGTTTGTCTTATTCCGTCACGGCTGGGTCACAATTCAAAGGAAAATCAGACACATAAAGGCCTGTAGTTTCTCTTCAAATAACAAGCTGCCTGGATCCTCCTGAAATGAGGTCACAAGTCACAGCTAGGTCACCCAGGACACTTGGATGCATTTTATAAAACATATTTGCTTCCCTGGAGTGTGTGTGTGTTGTGATTTTTCCCTTACCTCAGCACTCTAAGCAGCTAAAAGCACGCTGGTACGGATCAGTGCTTCTGGAGAGTTTTCTCAATAATGAGAGCCGTGGATGGAGGTGGCGCTTTCTTATTAGCAGGACTTTGAATGAATTAGCCTTAGGGTGTATTTATTGCCCCGGTGCTTTTAAAGATGATAACGTTAAGTGTTTACATCTAAATTTGTGTCTTTGAACCTAATCAAAAGCGTTTAATCTTTGATCTGGACCTTTGTGTTTGAGAATTTATCTTGAATAATCTTATTATCCTGCTTTTAAACTTCATTAATACTGAATGTCTAATCTGCATTTTAATAAGGATGGATGGACGGATTTTCTGTTATGGTTGATTTGAAGTAATGAGTGTAGAGCTTAAAGAAAAAAAAAGTTCAGCAAGCAGAACTAAAGTGGAAGGGAGAATTGGAAATGCCTTGAAAATTGATATGATATGTTATTGTATCTCTACATTTAATTGGTAACATTTTGCAATAAGGTTTCATTAGTTAACTTTAGTTACTGAATCAACTAACATGAAATAATAATGAACCAAATATTTTTTATAGTAATTATTATTTTTTGTTAATGTTAGTTAATAAAAATATAGTTGATCATTTTAGTTCACAGTGCATCAACTAATGTTAACAGATACAACTTTTGGTTTTAATAATGTGTTAGTAAATGGTTAACCTTAACTTACATTAATAAATTATGATTATGAATTATCCATTCTTAATTCATGTTAACTAATAAAACCTTATTGTAAAGTTTTATAATTTAATTTTCTAGTTATGCCTTTTAGTTTTATTTTGTGTAAAATTTTTCTCTATTTTGTATTTTGTTTTGTTAAATTCCATGTACAAACTAGTACAAACTCTATACACTATATATTTTTTTACTATATTTAATGGAAAACCTAATCTTAATCTTGACAGGTGTGATCAAACACACACAATTAACACAAAGATGTTAACCCCCCCCCTCCCCCCCAAAACAAAAATGGTATGGTAATATATCGAATGGTATCTCGAATGGTAATAAAATATTGTCTGAGATATACCAACAATAAAGGGTGGTGTAAAATAAGTTTATGTTGCTTAAAATTGTGATGTCTCTGTTATGTCAGCTGACGGCTCAGGATGCTGATGCTGGTTTAAATGGTCTCATCACATACGCCATCCTGGCTGGAGATCAGGGCGATTTCATCATCAGCAACCGCACTGGACGAATCATGTTAGCACCAGGGGTCACGCTGACCGTCGGCCGGTCCTACGCTCTGACCGTTAGAGCATCAGACAACGCTCCTGACATAGAGAGGAGGTCAGATATGACTTCATTGCATCAGTTTGTTCTTTCACTGTTTGCTTCTGTCTTTTGTCTTTTATTTTCTTTCTTACTCCTCCTTTATGTACATGTAGGAGCTCCATAACTACGGTCTACATAGAGGTTCTACCGCCCAACAATCAAAGTCCCCCACGATTTCCCCTACAAATCTACAATCTGGAGATCAGTGAGGCCATGCGAATAGGAGCCATACTGCTAAACCTGCAGGTACACACACAGACTTTACTTGGAATGAAAAATTTGCCTATCGTTTATTACATACTCCATAATAGACTATACACTAAAAAATTCCAACTTTTACTTAAAATGGAAATATTAATGGAAATTCCATGTACATTAAAGGTGTTATGATGTTGATAATATGATTGCAAAATATATTCAATGCATTATTATATAAACATTTATATAATTGTATATACTTTTGAGTGCATTGCTTTATTTAAGTCTATTTTAGACTTTAAGTCAAGTTGAGTGCATTGCGTTGTGGGATGCAGGATCTCATGCAGTTTGCCCTTTTGTAAAACTGCACATTTTGATAAATGCAGTGGGTCATCTGGGTATTCTGTGCATGCAGGAAATTAACATACTAGTGTTTAGTAAGCCATTCTGAACACGACCATACATTTTGTCTCACATCAATACCATAATCTTCTTTTGTTTTAAATTAAGATAATTGGTTTATAATGATCATGTTATGGAAACAGGTACATTTAGCTCAAAGGGAATTATTAATTATTTTATTGGCAATTTTTAAAGAATCCCTTATTTTATAGCCAAACATTAATAGCCAGTAACGTCTCAGGTTACTTACGTAACCCTAGTTCCCTTAGAGGGAACGAGACACTGCGTCGAACGCATATGGGAACGCATTAGTGTAATTGTCTCTTGAAGCGCAATTGAAACCAGGTGTGCGAGTGCACGTAGCCGAATGTGACGTCATGAGCCAGGAGTATAACTGCACGCAGCAGACTAGCAGCCTCAGCTTAACTAGTGTCTGAAACAGCCGGCGTGCGATGGAGCTGAGGCTACGAGACGCAGTGTCTCGTTCCCTCTAAGGGAACTAGGGTTACGTAAGTAACCTGAGACGTTCCCTGTCAAGGGAACTCAACACTGCGTCGAACGCATATGGGAACGAGAATACCCACGCCGCCTCAGCGAACGGAGTACGCCAAGCTAACGTAGGTCACTACGAAAGGGCCAAGGTTCCCAAAGCGGGGTTGAGGTCTAACTGGTAGAACCTGATAAAGGTATGCGGTGAGGACCAGCCAGCCGCATCACAAATATCGGCAAGGGGAGCCCCTGCGCAAAAAGCTTTAGAGGTAGCCATGCTCCGAGTAGAATGGGCGCGGACATGCAGAGGACACTGCTGACACTGCCGCCAGTTCATAAGCTAGTGAGATAGTCTTGACTATCCACCTGCTTAAAGTAGGTTTAGATGCTGGAGCTCCCTTAGGAGCCCCGAAGCATACAAAGAGTTGGTCCGACCTACGCCATGCTCGCACTGGACAGACCTTGTTCTTGAACTCCTGGTCATGATCATCAAAGGGGGGAGGACATAAGGCCTGCAGTACGATGTGACGAGCTGGGCTCGAGAGGACCTTCGGAACATAACCTGGTCTGGGAGAGAGAAAGGCTTTCGCCAGACCAGGAGCAAACTCCAGACAGGAGGGGGCCACTGACAGGGCCTGAAGGTCACCAACCCTCTTGAATGAGGAAATGGCTAGGAGGAACACCGTTTTAAGAGTGAGAAATTTCTCTGAGATGTCCTCAAGCGGTTCAAAGGGTTCCTGGGACAAGGCCTGGAGTACCAGGGACAGGTCCCAGGAAGGAACCCGGGAACGTACCGCAGGCCTCAGCCTGAGAGTGCCACGGAGGAAACGAACTACTAGGGGGTCCCGACCCAGAGGTATACCACTCGGGGGTACGTGGTAAGCCGAAATGGCAGCCACGTACACCTTAAGCGTGGAGGGGGACAGCCCGGCGGCGAACCTCTCCTGTAAGAACTCCAGGACGATACCGACCTGGCAGGTCACTGGGTCTACAGGTTTGTTACCGCACCAGGAAGTGAAGAGAGCCCACTTCCGAGCATAGAGTTTCCTCGTGGATGGGGCTCTAGAGTGGAGAATGGTCTCAACGACCTCAGTCGAGAGACCCGAGCCTATGAGTCGGGCCCCCTCAGAGGCCAGACCCACAGATTCCACAGTTCCGGGCGAGAATGAAGGATCCTGCCCTGAGCCTGAGACAGAAGGTCCACTCTGACGGGAATCCTCCAAGGAGTGCCGTCTAGGAGGGACACCAAGTCCGAGAACCACACCCTGCCCGGCCACCGCGGGGCAACTAAGGTGAGACGGACCCTGTCCTGGCGAACTTTCTCTAGAACCCTCGGGAGCAGAGCTACTGGGGGAAAAGCGTACAGGGGTAGCCTCGGCCACTCCTCTTGCATCGCATCCAGTCCCAACGGAGCTGGAGGAGAGAGGGAGTACCACAGAGGGCAGTGGGTCGCCTCGTGGGACGCAAAGAGGTCCACCTGGGCTCGACCGAATTTCTCCCATATCTGCTCCATCACCTCGGTGTGGAGCATCCATTCCCCGGGCCTCGGCCCCTGCCTCGACAGGAAGTCTGCTTCCGTGTTCTGGGATCCCGGAATAAAAGCTGCCCGAAGGGAGCAAAGTTTGTTCCGAGCCCAGAGGAGGATCCGCCCGGCCAGCTTGGAAAGCCGAAGGGAGTGGAGACCCCCCTGATGGTTTATGTAGGATACCACCGTCATGTTGTCGGACTGGACTAACACATGGTGGCCCCGGAGGTCTGGGAGAAAGGCTTGAAGCGCCCTCCAGACTGCCAACATCTCTAACGCATTGATATGCAGAGAGAGGCAGGCCTCGCTCCATAAACCTTGAGCTGAGCGGTCCCTCAGGACCGCCCCCCAACCCGAGCGGGAGGCGTCTGTTGACAGCATCACGCGGTGACAGACTGGTCCCAGTACGGGTCCTTGGGCAAGAAACCAGGGATTCTTCCACTGACTCAAGGCTCGCAGGCAGGGCCTTGAAACCTTGATCAGGCGGGAAGGGTTCCCCCTCGGGGAAAACCCCCTGGTCTTGAGCCACCACTGTAGACGTCTCATGTAAAGCAAACCTAGCGGTATCACGCAAGATAGGATTGATGTAATGCGCACGGGGGAGAGCCGTGCTGACATTGACACAGAATCCCATACAACGCCTAGGAAAGTAGTGCTCTGCCTCGGCCAGAGTACACTCTTTTGGGCATTTAGTCTCAGCCCGAGCTCCTTCATGTGCGCGAGAACGACATCTCGATGCCGAACCGCCAAATCTCGAGACTGGGCCAAAATGAGCCAGTCGTCTATGTAATTCAAGATCCGGATCCCTCGGGATCAGAGCGGAGCTAGAGCTGCATCCACGCACTTGGTGAAAGTGCGAGGAGACAAAGCCAGGCCGAACGGAAGAACCCGATACTGATAAGCCTTCCCCCCAAAGGCGAATCTGAGGAACTTCCGATGCTGAGGAAGGATGGAGACATGGAAATACGCGTCCTTGAGATCTATCGAGACAAACCAGTCCTCGGACCTGATCTGAGCTACGATCTGCTTCAGAGTTAACATTCTGAATTTCAGTCGCCTGACAGAATCGTTCAGAGTGCGAAGATCTAAGATAGGGCGTAAGCCTCCACCCTTCTTGGGAACTATGAAGTACCGGCTGTAGAAACCTGATTCTCTGGCTGAGAGGGGTACATATTCTATGGCCTCTTTCCTCAGCAGTGAGTCTACTTCTCGTTCCATGACCAGAGCCTGCTCGGGGTTCACCACTGTTGGTAAAACACCCGTGAAGCCGGGAGGATGAACCCGGAACTGAACAGCGTATCCTTCTGATACGGTACGCAGGACCCATCGAGAGATACCTGGGAAGCGCTGCCACGCCGCCAGGAAATCTACTAAGGGTATCAGTCTCTCGAGACCGACCTCTGGACATAAATATTTTGCCACCCCGGGGCACCGGCCGAAACCAGAGAGCCGCCGGGGCGGATGCTCTAGGACCCTCCTCAGAGGGGGCAACCTGCCCAGCACGGCCCGAGAGGAGCGTGACTGGACAAAACTGCCCGCGTAGAGCACGGCCCGGGTCCCTCGAGACCCCGAGCCGTACACCGCGCTTGGCGTGCACTGGTCCACCCCTCGAGGAAGACCAGCGCTGCGAGGCCGCGACCAGAGTGTGTCAGGGCCTCTTGCTCTTAGCCTTCTTGGCCTGAAGGATAGCCCTCAGATCTGTCCTTCTGCCAGAGGGCTGCGGCTGAGTGCGGCGACCAGCGCCGCCACCCGACTGGGGAGGCTGGCGAGAAGCCACACTCTGCCGCTGAGCAGCGCGGTGCGAGGAGCTGCTGCTGGGCTGCGGCTGGCTCGCAGAACCAGCTGCACGAGAGCGGTGGGGAAGAATCTTACGGAACGCTACTTCCTGCTTAGCAGCCTCCTGAAATCTCTCGACGGCCATCTTGACGGCGTCGCCGAAGAGACCAGAAGGCGTAAGAGGAGCGTCGATGAGAACATTCTTATCTTTTTCTCTGAGAGAAGTCAGGTTGAGCCAGAGATGTCTCTCTGTGGCCACCAGGGCTGCCATGGAGCGACCGATAGAACCGGCCGTTTCCCTAGCAGCCCTCAGAGAAAGATCGGTGACCCTGCGCAGCTCGGCTACTGCCTCAGGGCCGATTCCCCCGCCCTCATCGAGGTCTGCGAGCAGCTCCGCCTGGTAGGCCTGCAGCAGTGAAGACGTGTGCAAACACGCTGCAGCCTGACCAGCCGCGGAGTATGCTCTGCCCACCATGGTGGAAGTAACCCGGAGGGGTTTGGTGGGCAGCGTCGGGGTTTTAAGGGGTGGCGATGAATGGGGGGCGAGGTAGTTAGCCAGCGCCTCCTCCACTCTAGGCATCGCCCCATAGCCGCGCTCTTTGGCTCCCATAATGGTAGCATAGTTAGCAGAAACGCTGCTATGCACCCTATGGGAGGCGGGCCGCTTCCAAGACCTCGACACCTCGGTGTGGAGGTCCGGGAAAAACGGCAAACCCCGACGCTGAGGTTGCACTCGAGCAGGCAGGTAACGCTCGTCTAACCGACTCTTAGGACGAGCGTCCCTGGGCTCAGCTGGCCACTCGAGACCGAGCCTCGCCGTTGCCCGAGTGACAACCTCAAGCAGCTCCTCAAACGCGGGTGAAGCTGATGGCGGTTCAGCTTCATCCACATCAATGCTGACTACGTCCACCTCTAATTCCTCGGAACTAGAGAGGTTCAGCAGAGCGTCATCACCCAGGTCGGAAGTAATCACCGCATGGTGCGCTTCCGAATCCTGAGTGAGCGCGGATTCAGCAGGTAAGGGAGGAGAAAAGGGCTCGCCCGTCTCCGACCCCGCTGCTAAATCCAGCTGCGATCCCCATGAGTGCAGCCGTCGCTGAGCCTCAGCTGCAGCGGGACCAGACCCACGAGGAACGCGAGCCTGAGCAGTCCCCTCGAAGACTGCCAGGCGTGAGCGAAGAGTGCGCAGCGGCAGCTGCAAACACTCTGCACACTCAGTGCCCTCGAGCGCTGAGCGTGCATGAGCTTCGCCCAAACAAAACACACAGAGAGCGTGTGTGTCCTTACCCGTGATAAAACGCGGGCAAGGAGTGACACAACGCCTGAAAGACTGTGAATCCGCCATTTCTTCAGAGGTAAGTGAAATATATCAACTTACAGCCAGCAGAGCAACTCAAACACACGTTAGCTTCGAGCGCTGTTGAAGACACTAAGCTGAGGCTGCTAGTCTGCTGCGTGCAGTTATACTCCTGGCTCATGACGTCACATTCGGCTACGTGCACTCGCACACCTGGTTTCAATTGCGCTTCAAGAGACAATTACACTAATGCGTTCCCATATGCGTTCGACGCAGTGTTGAGTTCCCTTGACAGGGAACTATTAATAGTGACAACACTATTTATTAGAAAGGTAACACGATCAGCAGTTTAACGTATTAAATATGTAGGCACATAACACAATAACACTTATCTTTAAATACAAACAAGACTTTATTGATTATAAAAATTAATACGTAACACATAAAGTTTAAGTGACAGATGAAGGCCAAATATGGTAACCCATACTTAGAATTTGTCCTCTGTATTCGACCCTTCCAAGTTAGTGAACACACATTAGGAGTAGTGAGTACTCACTCCAAACCGTGACACACACCCAGAGCACCAGGGAGCCATTGTTGTGCTTGGGGAGCGATTGGGGGTTAGATGCTTTGTTCAAGGGCACCTTAGTCATTTTCTGCTGGTACGAAGAATCGAACTATGACCTTTGGATTATCAGTCAAACTCGATCATGGTTAGAGATCTATATACAGCAAAACGTGTTAATGCAATACTTTTCTGTGAGCAATACTTGATTTTTTGGAAAACATTTCAGAGCTGCCAACAATATTGGACATGACTTTAGGCATGGTTATTCAATTTTACATCACTGCTCCAGTTCAGCTAGAATCTGGAGGGCTACTTGGATTTCTGTTCCTTGCGTTCCTTTGGGGAGTACCTTCGTCGGCAACCTTCGCTCAAAAAGTTGGTTTCCTGGGTTCGTTGATTTAAATGGAGGTCTCGTCATTTCGGGATTGGTATTGGGCAATCATGTCAGTGTGGTGAAGGATGAGAGGGAAGTCTCATAGATGAAGTTTGAAGTTTAGCTTAACTTAGACTCTATGGAAATAAAATAAACTAATATATAGAAGAAAATGTGAGTGAGGCAAGAGTAGATGGAGTTAGAGTAGATGTTAACCCATTTTATGTGGTTTGTCTCAACCTAATCTAATTTGAATTAGAGATTTTAACCTGAGGATTTCTGACCAATTATGTATTATCTTTGGTTCAGAGTGTAAATGTTTCTCCTCCTCTCATCCAAAATTGCAGGTTTTCTGAATCACATGGCCTCCCAACTTACAGAGTACAGAGATTATAGTTTAGACATGATTTCCATAATAAAACTACAATCCACTTTACACAGATTTTATTCAATCCATCCTTTGAGTTATTTACATTTACATTCATGCATTTGGCTGACGCTTTTATCTAAAGTGACTTACATTGCATACAAGATAAACATTGACATTCTAATCAGTTCTTGTGTTTCCCTGCGAGTCGAATCCAAGACCTTGGCGTTACAAGTGACACACTGTACTGTTTTAGTATGTGACGTCTTAGTGTCTGTTTTTTTGTTTTGTTTTTTTTAGAGAGAGAGAGAGAGCGATTTCGGCTCTAAGTTTGAGAGGTCATTCAGCAGTTTTTTAGAAGAAGAAGCTCTGTCTTGTCTCGTTTGTGTTGGGGGTCAAATAATCCTTAGTGTTTTCTTTATGGGGATCAAGTTGTGTCATCTCCAAAATAATTTGTCTTTTAAAAACTGCCTAATGTTGACATCTTAAGTGCTTGGGATCTTATTCTTATTCTTACAAGTGATTATTGTTTTAAAGCAGTGGAGTTTGTTAGTTGGCTCAGACTTGATGGCGTCCACTTTATTTATAGTCCTAGATTGTTATACGGATCATCTCTGTCTGATCCGCTCTCAGATCCTACAACCGTATTGTTCTGAGCATAAGACAAGTTCCCTTTTCAAGATGTAAGACTGTATTTGAAAATGTTGGGCTGTATCAAACAGTAGAGTGTGGCACTTGCAAAGTCATGGATTCATGGGTCAAGAACTCAAACCAAGAACTTATTAGAATGTCAATGTGTATCTTGAATGCAATGTAAATCGCTTTGGATAAAAGCGTCAATGCTCAAATGTCAATGCTCATGTTTCTTATTTATTTGGGGGGGATTTCAAGTATGGTAAATGCTGTTAAAATATACCAACAACAATCACATTTAGAAGTAAACACTTTATGTCATGGCTACCATGAAAAAAATGACTGGAATTTCTCATTTACTAGATTTTACTATGACTGATTTATTACCTTTTTTATGTAAAGTGACAAATTATGGCATGTCAAAAAAAAAAAACGCAAGTTGGGGGGAGGGGGGGGGGGTCCTTTCTGTCTGGGTCTTATTTGTAACTTCCTGTCAGTTGTGTCATCTGTGCACTTCCTGTCTGTGATGTCGTGTGATCGCTTACTCGTTAGTCTCCTCAGGTGTTACCCATTCCCGCTTGTAAACAACCCCTTTGTGTTTCCCTTGTCTTTGTTGGTTGTTGTCTTTGTGACTCTGGCTTGTTGTTACTTTTAGTGTGTGGACGTCTTTCCGAGTTCCCTGAGTTATGTTTAGTTCAGTTTATGCACAGGTGTGCTTCTTTGATTTTGTATTTAAAGTGTTTTATTTCTGTTTTGAATAAAGCATGCCTCTGTTTGGATACCTGCGCTCCCCTGTCGTTCTCTCCACATTGCAAACAATTCGCTATTCGTAACAGGGGGATTGATATGAATGTTATTTTTCTTAGGCCAATCACATAGTACTGAAAAAGTTTTTCCCTGAAGCAGCATCATTCTTATTCAGCAGTCGCAAAAGTGTACGCATTGAGGATATTGATAGGCAAGTGCATCAGTGCGTGCGTAGCCAAAATAAGAAATGATGGGCCTCACTGATGGCTCAGTTCAGCTCTTTTGCGATTTACAGTGCCTTAAACTAGATGATGGCTCTGGTTATGGGCACCCCTCCATTCTTTTATTGGCTATGTACTGACACATTGGCCTGTACGTTTCTTCAATGTGGACTCTTTTAGGACCGCCATAAGCTTTTCTTTGACTGTTAGTATTTGTGAGACCTCTTTTTGTGCTCACTATCTTCTAACATTACTACGTATTTCTCAGCTACTTAATGAAAGTGTCAGGTGTGGGGGAAGAAGGTAAGAGAGAGGACTCAAGGATGCAGGTTACTAGGGCTTTATTCAAAAGAAAACAAAATGTCAAACATTTATGCATTTGGGAGATGCTTTTATCCAAAGCAACTTACACTGCATTCAGGGAACACATTGAATCAGGTCTTGCTTTCCCTGGGATCGAACCCATGACTTTGGTGTTGCACACCAATGCTCTACTGACTGAGCTACAGGAAACATAAACCACCCTGAGGAGGAAAAACATTACTAGACTGGGCAGACTGGACAAGACATGGCAAGATACGGCTGAGTATATTCAAAATAACAACAACTACGCGACACATGACTGCAAACACGAGGAGATTAAATACACACAGGAGGGAGGGTAAATGATGTGAAACCAGCTGGGACAAATCAAACTAATGACAAAGAAAAAAGACGGACGGGGTAACAGACAAGACATGAACACGCAGCCAATGCAGATGCGCATCGCTGCATGTTCACATTAAACAAAGACGACGTGCAGCTGGTGACAACCAAACTGCGCGTGACAAGGAAACACAACATGAAAGCATGAAACTAAACATAATACACAGAGGAGAGAGCACGGCTTGCGCAAATGCTAGAAAACGCGCCCACTTAGGTGACATAGAGCGTGTAAGAATGAGTAAACACCTGTTCTCACGCACTCACAACAAGGACGAACACACGAGTCATGAATGCTGAATTCCGCTACAAAACCGAAACTAAACCAGACCAAAGTATCGGAACCGGACGTCATAACTCGCACACACGACGTCACACAGACAAGCGTGCACGCGACTTGAACACTCGAAGCCGTGCACACACACAACTCAAGACATTACGGTAGTGTCAGAGCTCTGCCACAAAGCCAAGAAATGACTAGACTGAATGTGATAGAACCCTGACAGAAAGTAGTTTGATGACTCTGCTGCGTTTATCAGTCGTGGAGTCACAGTTGTTTTACACATATTTGGTGCTCCCTATTGCTCTGGGTGTATTATTTAAGTGCAGCAGTCTGGTGTTTAATAACTGAGAAAAAAGATAACCAAATACTCAGGGAACTCTGAGTAGAGACACGAGAGCAGATTAACCAAACTTCGTAAGACCTGTTTTATGATTAAACCTCAGAACCCTGACAGTCACACAAAATATCCTGGAAAGTCTAGCAAAGGTCAAGGGTTATACATTTATATATGCTGTAAAATGTCACTGACTCTACTTTTGTTCATTATGCCCTTCAAAAAGACTTGACCTTTTCATTTAAGTGTATTGTTATCCTGCAATTGATTTTATGTTTTATTGATTTTATGTTTCACCAACCAGAACTGTAAACTGAGTGTAAATTGGTTCCTTTTCACAGGCTACAGACCGTGAGTTGGATCCAATCACCTACAGGATAGACAGTGGTGATCCACAGCAGGTCTTCAACCTTTCACGAAAGTAAGTTTTCATCAATAAATAAAATTGATTACATTGATGGCACATTGACTGTGCATCTGAACCTCTCTGCATGAGAATCCCTTACTGAAGGCATAAAGACAAGTAAAATACACCAATAGGGTTACAGTGTGAACGATTTCTGAGAGTTGTAGAGAAAGTGTGAAAAATTAAAATGCCTTTTTAAAAATAATAGCATGCGGTTAATGACTCTTAATTAAACACACTTAACACTGTTGTTATTACTAACATGAGAGAGTCATTCAAATCCAGACAGCAGAAGAAGCAGTACCACTGTTGCATAACTTGCCACGTCTTTCATGTTACAACTCATCTGTTCTTTTTTTCACCTCACCTATTCAGTTTTTTGGTTTAGTCTGTTCTCTTCATGTGTCATGCCGCCTTCATTCATTTTTACTTCACTGTGCCTAGCCTTGTCTGATTTCATTGGATCTGGTGTTATCTCGTCTCATATTGTCTCTTCTTATTATCTGGAAGTGGTGTTAGGAGGCCAGCAGGGGGTGCTCACCCTGTGGTCTGTGTGGGTCCTAATGCCCCAGTATAGTGACGGGGACACTGTACCGCAACAAGCACCGTCTTTCGGATGAGACGTTAAACCGAGGTCCTGACTCTCTGTGGTCATTAAAAATCCCAGGATGTCTTTCGCAAGTGTAGGGGTGTAACCCCGGCATCCTGGCCAAATTTGCCCATTGGCCTTGGTCCATCATGGCCTCCTAATTCCCCCCCCATACTCTAATTGGCTTCACCATTCTGTCTCCTCTCCACCAATAAGCTGGTGTGTGGTGAGCATTCTGGCGCAATATGGCTGCCGTCGCATCATCCAGGTGGATGCTGCACATTGGTGGTGGTTGTGGAGATTCCCCCATACTATGTGAAGCGCTTTGAGCTCTGGAAAAGCGCTATATAAATGTAACATTTCTTCTTCTTCTTATCATACCTCATCTTATCTGGTCTCTTCTCTTCTCTTCTCTTCTCTTGTCTCACCTTATATTGTCTCTTCATTCCACATCTCTCTCATCTCATTTGATCTCTTTTCCTTTCACTTTATCTTTTGTGTCATCTTGAGTTGTCTCATCTTGCTTTATCTGATCTTATCTTCGTGCCACACCTCGTCTTTCTCATCAAGTCTCTGTGATCGCTTCTATTTTCTTTTTTTCTCATCTTATTTAATTTCATTTTAGTGATAAAATTGACAGCAGAGAGTTTTTTTTGGGGTGCCTTCTGAAATAAAACCTTCCTTCATTAATTCAAGGATTTTGTCTATTCAAAGAGCAGCTAAGATAGTTAGTCATTAAAAAAAAGCTGTAAAAATTTTAAGACTTTGCCTTGAATACTTTGTGGCCAGGAGAAGGTTTGTGAGGCTAAAAGAAAAGAGAATCCCGGTCACTGAAGTGTTTTATACACCTATTTCACAAGCTTCAGAGGACATGTTAAATTTCGCTTTTGTAGGGGTCAACTGAAGAGGAATATAATTCTACATACACACACACTTTCTCTCACACACAAACATTGAGCAAGCGGCGCAGCAGCCTGCTTCTTCTGCTGTGTGTGACTGCAATGTTAACAGGATCTTGTCTGTCCATCCTCATCCAACAACCCACACACACACATATGAGTGCACTGTTGGATGAAGCTGGTGATTTGCAGAAATCCTATTGGTCTCTGGATGATAAAGGCGTCGCTGTAGCTGGTTGTTCAGCACAGATGATCACAGATACTGATTGATGAATTGCACCCGTTTATACCAATGCTTATTTACTGTCTGCATTGTCTCAGCACCCGATTCACCAAAGGAATTATGCAGATCAGGTCACGACACAAACACACCCAAAAACTGCAGTTCTGAGTTGGCGTATGTGTCTTACCTCATTATAATTATGAAAATATGTATAAAAGGGATAGTTCTTCCAAAATGTAGTATTCTTTTATCATTTTATTCCAAACTTATGTGTGTTTACTTCCTTTGTTCATACAAAACCTTTCAATCTCCAAAAGAAACATCTTAAAAATGTCATAAATAATACCTATAAGATTCCAAACTCTTCTGAATCAATATAATAGTTTTGCATGTGGAAAAGATGTTGTGCGCTGAAAATCTAAGTTCTATGATATATTTTTATGAGCATATTAAAATGTACAGCATCATGATTGGTTATGAGAAACTTCCCCTGAGAAACTTTGCATTTGCTTGCAAGAGAATGCAAAGTTTCTCTGGGGAACACAAAAACATTTTGCAAGCAAATGCAACGTTTCTTGGGGGAACACAAACATTTTGTGAGCAAAACGTAAAATTTCTCTGGGGAAAAAAACGTCTCGGGTTACTTATGTAACCCTGGTTCCCTGAGGGGAACGAGACGCTGTGTCGAAGCACTAGGGGAAATAGCCTTGCGTGAGTCACGTGAAGATCTATGCAACCAATGAGAAGCGAACGCGTGTGAATGCGTCACTGCCGGCCGCAGCCGGTGACGTCATGAGGAAGAGCATAAAGCGCGTCTGAAACCGGGGCGCGTCAGCCATGAATGCCTGAAGCGGGCCCGGATGCGCCCGGAGCTGAGGCCAAGACACAGCGTCTCGTTCCCCTCAGGGAACCAGGGTTACATAAGTAACCCGAGACGTTCCCTTTCAGGGAACTCGAGCTGTGTCGAAGCACTAGGGGAACGCTATGCCAACGCCACCTCAGCGAGGTCAGCATCCGGGTGTGTCCCAGCTCACTGAGAGAGCACCCTGGTTCCCGGGGCGGCATCGAGGTCTAGCTGGTAGAACCTCATGAATGTGTGCGGCGAGGACCAGCCAGCCGCAGCACAAACGTCAGGCAAGGAGACTCCGGAGAGGAGAGCCTTGGATGCCGCCATGCTCCTAGTGGAGTGGGCTCGGACCCTCAAAGGAGAAGCATGTCCGGCCGACTCATAAGCTAGACAGATAGCCTCGACTATCCACCTGCTCAGAGTTTGCTTGGAAGCTGGGGCACCCTCGGGGGCCCCAAAGCAAACGAACAGTTGGTCCGACTTACGCCACGTGGCAGTCTTGTGAACGTAAGCGTCCAGTGCTCGCACTGGACAGACCTTGTTCTTGTGCTCCTGCTCATGATCGTCAAATGGGGGAGGGCAGAAGGCCTGCAGCGTGACAGACCGAGCCACATTAGTGGGAACCTTGGGGACGTAGCCCGGCCTCGGGTGGAGGAAAGCTTTCGCCATCCCGGGCGCAAACTCAAGACATGATGGGGCCACTGAGAGGGCCTGAAGGTCCCCGACCCTCTTAAGCGAAGTGATAGCCAGCAAAAGAAGGGTTTTTAGCGAGAGGTACTTGATAGAGATACCCTCTAGAGGTTCAAAGGGTGGCTGGGACAAGCCTAGGAGTACCATGGACAAGTCCCAGGCAGGCACCCTGGTCTGTGCCGCAGGTCTCAGCCTTAATGTACCACGGAGGAAACGAGTGACTAGGGGGTCCCTGCCCAAGGACACCCCACCCAGAGGTACGTGGCAAGCCGCTATAGCAGCCACGTAGACCTTCAAGGTGGAGGGGGACAGCCCTGCCACAAATCTTTCTTGCAGGAACTCCAGTACTTTGCCAATTTGGCAGGTTACTGGGTTCAGCTGCCTTTCACTACACCAAGAAGTGAAGAGCTTCCACTTCAAGGCGTAGAGTTTCCTCGTGGAGGGAGCTCTGGACTGCAGGATGGTCTCAACAACCTCGGCTGAGAGACCGGCCTCTATGAGCTGGGCCCCCTCAGGGGCCAGACCCACAGTTTCAACGGCCCTGGTTGCGGGTGAAGAATGCAACCTTCCGCCTGGGACAGAAGGTCCCTCCTGATCGGGATCTCCCAGGGGACCCCGTCGAGGAGGGACACAAGGTCCGCGAACCATATTCTGGACGGCCAGTGGGGGGCCACTAGCGTGAGACGGACCTTGTCCCGGCGAACCTTGGCCAGAACTCCCGGGAGCAGAGCGATCGGGGGAAAAGCATACAGGCGTAACCTCGGCCATGCCTGCGTCACGGCATCCCGCCCCAGAGGCGCTGGATGTGTGAGTGAAAACCACAGAGGGCAATGGGAGTTTTCTACCGAGGCAAACAGGTCGACCTGTGCCTTTCCGAACCTTTCCCAAATTTGCTCCACCACCTCGGGGTGGAGTCGCCATTCCCCTGGTCTCGCCCCCTGTCTCGACAGGGCGTCTGCTCCCACATTCTGGACCCCCGGGATATAAGCCGCCCGGATGGAGAGCAGCTTTCCCTGGGCCCAGAGGAGGATCTGTCGCGCCATCTTGTAAAGTGGTCGCGAACGCAGACCCCCCTGGTGATTGATATACGCAACCGCAGTCATGCTGTCGGTGAAAACAGTGACATGGTGGTCGCGAAGGTCCGGTAGGAACGCACGGAGTGCTTTGCGGATCGCCAGTAACTCTAACATGTTTATGTGCCAGGTTTGGTGCCGACTGTTCCATAGACCTTGTGAGGAGCGGTCTCTCAAGACCGCCCCCCAGCCCGAGAGGGAGGCATCTGTCGAGAGAGAGACTCTCCGAGCCAGAGCCCCTAGCACTGGGCCTTGAGACAGAAACCAAGGATTCTTCCACATACTCAAGGCGCGTAGGCATCGCCCCGTGACCTTGATAATGCGAAGCGGGTTCCCTTTCGGGGAAAACCCCTTGGTCTTTAGCCACCACTGCAGGGGTCTCATGTGCAGCAGGCCCAACGGGATGACGCAGGAAGCCGCTGCCATGAGCCCTAACACCCTCTGGAAGTGTCTGACAGTGAGTGGCTGGCCTAACTTGATGCTCTTGACGGCTGAACAGATAACTTGGATGCGCCCGGGGGAAAGCCGGGCCGACATCGCTACTGAGTCCCAGACGACTCCCAAGAAGGTGGTTCTCTGAGCAGGAGAAAGGACACTCTTCTTGGCGTTCAGCCTCAACCCCAGCTCCTTTATGTGTGCGAGCACTACATCTCGATGTTGCTCCGCCAACTGCGGCGACTGGGCCAGAATAAGCCAGTCGTCTATATAGTTTAAGACACGGATGCCCCGTGACCGCAGGGGAGCTAGAGCAGCGTCCACGACTTTCGTAAACGTGCGGGGTGAGAGCGCTAGGCCGAAAGGAAGCACCCGATACTGGTACGCCTTTCCCCCAAAGGCGAACCTCAGGAACTTCCTGTGTTGCGGAAGGATGGAGACATGGAAATAAGCGTCCTTGAGGTCGACTGTGACAAACCAATCCTCGGATCTGATCTGCACTACGATCTGTTTGAGCGTTAGCATTTTGAACTTTAGACGCTTGACCGCACGATTCAAGAGACGTAAATCCAGAATGGGCCGCAACCCTCCATCCTTCTTTGGAACTATGAAGTACCGGCTGTAGAACCCGGACTTGCTCTCTGCGAGGGGTACATACTCGATGGCCCCTTTCGCCAGCAAAGTGTCTACTTCTTGTTCCATGACCAGAGCCTGCTGAGGGCCTACAGCAGACTGTAGGACCCCCGAGAACTGGGGTGGTGAGACCCCGAACTGAATGGCGTACCCTAAGGTGACCGTGCGCAGGACCCACTGAGAGATACCGGGTAGCCGTGACCACGCATCCCGGAATTCTACTAGGGGAACCAGCCTCCCGGGGCTGGCCTCTGGTGCTGATGGCATGTCCACCACTGGGCCGGGATTTCCGGATTCCCGGGTGGAGTGCTCTAGGACCCTCCTCAGAGGGGGTGGTTTTCCCATGGCGGGCTGACTGGTCAGCTGCTCCAGGGATACACCACCTTGTTGCGGCTTGGCGTCAGGGCCGCTTGCTCTTAGCCTTCTTAGCGCTCAGGACAGCCCTCAGATCGCCCCTCTTGCCAGAGGCTTGAGCCTGTCGCCCCGACCCCCCGGGATTAGCCGGAGGAAGACGGGTGGCGACACTTCGTTTTTGAGCGGCCCTGTGTGAAGAGCTCTGAGACCCCCTTTGACTGGCGGTCTCACGTGGAGGGCGGCGGGGAATAACTTTACTGAACGCCACCTGCTGTCGTGCAGCCTCCTGAAACTTGTCGACAACGCTTTTTACGGCGTCGCCGAACAAGCCCGAAGGGGACAGAGGAGCGTCCAGCAAAACAAATTTGTCCCTATCTTTGATGGAAGACAAATTGAGCCAAAGATGTCTCTCCGTAGCCACCAGAGCTGCCATGGAGCGACCGACAGAGTAGGCCGTCTCCCTAGTGGCCCGGAGAGACAGATCCACGGTCCGGCGCAGCTCTGCCACTGTCTCCGGACCGATACCGCCGCCCTCGTTGAGGTCCCCCAGCAACTCAGCCTGATAAGCCTGCAGCAGAGCCGTGGTGTGCAGGCACGCTGCGGCTTGACTAGAGGCTGAGTACGCTCTCCCCACCAAAGACGACGTGACGCGCATCGGCTTGGAGGGGAGCGCCGGAGCTTTAATGGAGGACGCAGATTGGGGCACAAGGTAGCTCGCAAGCGCCTCATCCACCTTCTGCATCCCCCCATAGCAATAGCTTTGAGCCCCTGCGAGATTCGTATACATCGAACTGTTCCGTGTATGAACTCTCTCAGAGGCTGGCTTTTCCCACGATCTGGATACCTCGGCATGCAAATCGGGAAGGAAAGGCATAGCTCGGCGCGGGGGAGTGACGCGAGCCGGCAGATAACGCTCGTCCAACATACTTCTTTTAGGACGGGCGCTTCTGGTCTCCGCCGGCCATTCAATATCCAGACGAGAGACAGCTCGCGCCACAACCTCAACTAGCTCTTCAAACGCCGGCGAGGAGAGTGGCGAAGCCTCCTCTGCCGGGTCAACACTAGCTAAGTCCATCTCACTATCGGAACTCGACAAAGCTAATGTTGGAGTCACAGCACGAACATCTCCCGAGGAGTGCCCGTGACTGGAACCCGTTTGGTCTCGTGAGGGCTGAGGTAAGGACGGACCCACCCCAGCAGCCTCAGCGAGATCCATTTGTGAACCCCAGGACTGAGAGCGCCGCAACGCCTCGGCCGCTGCAGGTCCCGAACCCCGGGGAACACTAGCCTGGGCGGCCTCGTTACAGACCGCCAGGCGGGAGCGGAGAACATGCAGAGAAAACTGCTCACAGTCTTTACAGCCGGCGCCCTCAAGAGCCGACCGTGCATGTTCCACTCCTAAACAGATAACACACATTACATGTGTATCCCTGCCCGTTATAAAACGAGGACAGGGATAAACACACGGTCTGAAACTCTGTTCATCTCTCGCCACACTTTTCACACTCATTCTTTGATTTTTTAAGCTATCAAGTCTCAAAAACCACTCTCGCACAGACACAGCACGCTGAAGGCATTCAGAGCTGACGCGCCCCGGTTTCAGACGCGCTTTATGCTCTTCCTCATGACGTCACCGGCTGCGGCCGGCAGTGACGCATTCACACGCGTTCGCTTCTCATTGGTTGCATAGATCTTCACGTGACTCACGCAAGGCTATTTCCCCTAGTGCTTCGACACAGCTCGAGTTCCCTGAAAGGGAACCTTTTTCCTCACATCTCATATTTCTCACATCTGTTTAGAGGTGCTGTACTTTCCACTAACATTTTACTGGAAAAGAGCCACAAGAACATTATAAATCTCCCTTTGTGTTCGAGAAGAGAATCAAGAAAATAATCGAAAGAAAA
Organism: Rhodeus uyekii; assembly: GCA_037043235.1. Taxonomy (NCBI): domain Eukaryota; kingdom Metazoa; phylum Chordata; class Actinopteri; order Cypriniformes; family Acheilognathidae; genus Rhodeus; species Rhodeus uyekii. Next base: position 1,532,510 of record JAWRVZ010000045.1, read on the forward strand.
ACAGCATAAAGAGAAATTAAAATATTTTTAAGTATGGGTGCAATTTTTAATTATAAGTGAAATGCCCCTTCATTTAGTTCACGAGATTCAGAATTGTACTCAATATGGATTACATATCATTTGTTTAATCTCTCTCTCACACTCTGTTTATTTTTTTATGACTCTACTTAACTGTTTCTCTTTGTGTAATTTTTTTACTGACAGAAAATAAAGTTTAAATTAATTAGAAGAAAACATTTGGACTTTAAAGTGTGGCAATCAATTCAATAGAAAGTTTAATGAGAGTGATTTGTGTCTGTTCAGTATAGGTCTTCTGCTGCTAGCCAAACCTCTGGACAGAGAGACCATTGACCAGTATCTCCTCATCGTCACTGCTTCTGACGGCCACCCAGGCGGGGTGAGACTGCATCCATCCCACAATATCAGCACTACATCACTGACTGACAGCTGCTCTGACTGAAATATCTGATCACTTTACATCTTCTGTTCATAGCTTTCATATCATAAGTTTCAAGCTGAATGTTCCCTTTACTTTTAAGTGCGCCTATTATGCTCTTTCGAATATTACCTTTCATGTAGTGTGTAATATATAAAAAGGTCTGCAAAGTTTCAAAGATCAAGGTGCACAATTAAGGGATTTATTGTCACTTAAAATGAAGAACGATTCTGAACTGCCAGAAACGGGTAATTCCAGTAATTCCAGTATTACTTCATGCACAGAACGTTTGTAACAATCTTGCATAATGCCAGTCTATGGTCTTTATTGGGTGCCTGTGAACACTGTCTACTTTTTAAAAAAGGTGGTGCAATGAACTGTATACAGTACAGTAGAACCCCGACTTACGAAACGCTCTACGTACGAAAAGTTCAACGTACGATGAAAAGATTTCGGGATTTTTTCCGCCCGCGTAACGACAAAATGATCGAGATGCGAAAAACGAAATCTTGGCATAGGCGACGATTTCCGAGTTTTGTTTTGAAATTCGCGTGCCACTGACCCAGAAACTCGCACCAATCGTCCCGCTCTACCATTGGTTGTCTCCCGGCCAGTGTTGCCAGATTGGACTGAAGATTTCCAGCCCAACTACAGCTTAAAACCCGCCGGAAACTCGCCCAATCTGGCAATACTGCTCCCGGCTCTGACGCTAGCAATCGCTGCAGCATCCTGCTCTCCAATTGGTCAGCATCGCTCTCACCAGCCTCTGCGTAGCGTCGTTGCTCTCCCATTTCATTTCACGATGAAAGTGAAAGAGAAGAAGAGGATGCTCTCCATGGAGACGAAAAGGGAGATAATTGAGAAGTATGAAGCTGGGATGTGCTTGTCATACTATACTGAACAAGCATAGCTTTATTATAAAATTAAATGTGGTGTTTTCGTAGGGCTTGGAACGTATTAGGCAATTTACATGTAAAAGCCTGACCGAGTTACGAAAAGAGACTTACGAAGCCAACCTCGGAACGGATTAATTTCGTAAGTCGGGGTCCTACTGTAATACCTTGAGATACGAGCGTGTCTACATACAAGTTTTCCAAGATACGAGCAAGCCTTCTAGATACGAGTAAATATTTGAGAAAAGAGCACGCGTAATGACGCCGACGCACGTTCAGTTCACGTGTTGTTCACTTCTGTATGCATCGCTCACGAGTAGGTGATTTTCTCTCGCTTTTGTGAGACGATGGATCATACTCAGGTGTTGCAAGAGCTCACTAGTGGCGAGGAGGAGGAGCGTGAACCGGAGAAAAACATTTCTACAAGTAAAATTAGAATATGCGACGACATCGCTTTTTGACGAAACATGCCGTACTCATTTTTAATGGGAGACAGAAACAAATCATAATAGTGAAACAAAAAGTCACGGTTATCGTTGTAAATTTTTTATTCAGCAACAGAAACAAGCTTCCATATGTTAACCTATTTTAGGAGACCTCATAATTAAGAACCTTTAAAATTGCATAACATGAGCACTTTAAACTCATATTTTCACAAGCACAGCCACAAATAAAGCTGGAAAAAAATCGTCTTATAAATCGCATTACTTTATTTCTTTTGCACAGTCATTAATGTCAAAAAACTCCTCATAGATGTTCTTTAATAAGACTCAATGTGCATTTTGTTTAATCACATTCACCTTTTTAAAAGAGCTTTTACTTGGGCTTTATCAGCTTTGCTTCACTAATGATCGAACTTCAGCAAACAGAAACGCCGGTGTGTTACATAAGTGCATGAAGCTCATTTATCCAACACCAGCTGACATCAGTAGAGCTGATGAAGAGGAAGTTTTGAAGTAAGGCAGACATGTTAAAAGCATTTTTAGACAGAAGGATGTGTCTTAATCTCTCCCTGTGCAACATGACTGGGCAAAATGACTTTCATCTGGTCATCTAGTCCATTATATCATTTCAGATCATGGTCATGGAAAGTCCCATTAGGTTAATTAATCAATTTAATATACCTGACCTCTACCTCTTAAAACATGATAATGATATCGAATGAAATATTCAGTGCAGCTCACATTCTTGAGATCAAAACAGGCTTCAGTGGGGTTCAGCAGATTCATTTTGCACTAGTCTTTCAGGTAGTGTGTGTGTGTGTGTGTTGATGCTTCTTGACAGAAATGTAAGGACTCTGCGTGTGGAATCTCATTTTAGCACAAATAACACACTTTTGTAGTACACCTCAACACGTATTTCCCAAACAGCAACTTTGACTATGAACACATCTTCTTTTTTTGTTATTTTTTTGGTGAATCAATTTTTCATGCATATCCCACTGGGATTTAAACTCTACATGCTGATCTTGAAGTGATTGGTTGAATTTATATTCCTCACTGTGTGCTATTAAACTTTTAAGCCTCAGGAACTCAATTGCTTATGATTTAATTACATCTCTGCAAATGTGTTTCTGGAATAGAGTCAGAAACTAAATTGTGACACTTTTTTAGAGAAGTCATTTTCAATATTAAAAAGGCAAAAAAAAAAAAAAAAAAAAAAGATAAGAAAGACTGACAGACAGCAGAACGTTAAATATCAGAGAGAACACTGTGAGAGGTTCAGGGTCTGACAGCAAGCGCTCTCTGAGTTATTTGCAAAGATCCTTATCTGATCATAATTAATAATTGCCTTAATGCTTTTTCATTTTTTTTTATTTATTTTAGTTTTTAATTTGTGTTTTATTGTCAATATCTGTTGATCACAATTTTGTTTAGATTTAGTTTTGAAAAAAAAAAAAAGCTTTCTGCATTTATTTCGTTTAATATTTCTTTCTTGGCTGGAATTTAAAAATGTATATATTTTTGTTACTGCCATAATCATGGACCATTCTTTGTTGCCATTCAACAATATGGACCCTTTTCGCAAACTGTGATGGTGCCTTTTGACAGTTAAAAACATTGCAAATCTAGTTTTTCATATTTTCATTTATAAAAAATTTCATACAGATTTATAATGCTATGCATTGTGTTATAATACATTGTCATTTAATGTCAAGCCAAGGCACATTTACTTATATATCGCTTTTTACAATACAGATTGTTTCAAAGCAGCTTTACAGTGGTCACATGAAAACATTATAAACAAAGTTTGTTTGGCTGAACGGCAGCCTTAAAAGAGTAGGCGAATTAATGCAATTGATGAATATTAAGTGTCAAGTTTTGATTATTGATTGATTTGATTGATTGATAGTTTGATTATTATATTGATAATTCAAGTCTAATATTAAGTCAAATTTGGTCCGATTGGGTTCATGATCTACACAGGGGAGGGTTTAGTAGAGTCACGGTCTCAGCAGACACTTCAGGGCAGTGCTGTGCTCGTGTCCAGGTGCAGGTCCTTCATCTGATCTGGATACGGCTGACCATGATAACCTCGGAATAAACAGAGAATAATATCAACGTAGTAAAAAAAAGAAAAGAAAAAGAACACTCCTCCGAGGGTGTTTTTAAGTCGTTCTCTATATTTTGTCCAGCTTTTGGAAAGATGTGGAAGCAAAATTGAAGCAAATGAAAATACAAAATATATAAGCTGTCGTCTCCCATATAGAAGTTTACCCAACTATTATTCCTTCTCCATCTGAGAACCTCGGGAATAGGTAAAGCATAAATTCTCACGAAAGATTTAAAACCCTTACTGACTCAAGAAAAAAAAAAATTACAGTTTGGTACCAATATTTGTTCAGGATCAACAAGAATATTGATCTGTTAACTAGTCTTTATGTATATTTAAATCATTCCTGTTGATATTTAATGCATGTGTCTGTATCTGTAGATTTCCACTGCCACCGTCAGCATTGTCGTCACGGATGTTAATGACAACGACCCTAGCTTTGACCTCACTTTACCCAGAAACCTGACAGTGAAGGAGGAAGAGGCCAGTGTATTCGTGGGTCAAGTCAGGGTAAGTACCAAGACAAAATAACCAAACTATCTTTAGTTCAGGTCTTTTTCCCTTAACATTTCTAAGTTTGCAAGATTCTTGGTCCTGTGAGGTTTCCACCCATCACCCATTCACCCGCCATGCCCCACAGATCTTCAAACAGCACTTTCTATTGTGCCCCAATTAAGTCATCGTAAATTAGAGTCATTAGTCACCTTACAGTCTGTCGCTGATGACTGCTTCTGTTCCGCCCTGCCAAGCAGTTGAATTTTTAATTAGCATGTTTGATTAATCATGCTTTGGTTGGTTAGAAAGATAATCAATGAAAGATGCGTCAGGCTCTCATTCACAATGCCGTGTTGTCATCATGCTTCTCTTTACCGCTCATTTGTTGCTGTGTGATGTCTTGATCACTCAGTTTGGTGCCGATGTGATTGGCGGGAGTGTTTCCTTTGTGCATGAATAAAACTGCTATTGAAATAATTTAGTGTGCATGGAGCTTATGTGGCATGATATATATATATATATATATATATATATATATATATATTTTTTTTTTTTTATGAGCTAACTACTAAACATCTAAAAATGAGCATTATGAATGCTGTTGCTCAAGCCTCCCTATGAGCTGTTCTCTCTCTTTCCATCCTCTTTCTTTTCATTTCATCATCCTCTCATCGTCAAGACATGTTCTGTGTAGTCTGCAATGTTCACAACATGCAGGTGCTCACCAAACTTTGAGGCCTTGCTCTCAAATTCACACACAGATCCCTGTGGAGATCTAAACCACCTGGATTCGTATTGTGCTGTGACAACAAAGGGATACACACATACGGACACTTACTTCACACATCGGAAACACAGCCGGCTTGTTTGCCACAGGCTAATATCTCCAAGATACTATTCAAACGCTGTAAAGGCTTTAACCAAACAAAACAATCCATTCTGGTGTACTTGTTCACCTTAAGGAGATTTATTCCGATTTATTCGTATAAAACACTTGAGTGACTGGGATTTTATTCAACAAGGACACATTAAATGGATCACAAGTGACAATTACGACTTTTTGACTACATTGTTACAAAAATCTAAATAAATGGTGTTCTTTGAATTTTCTATTCATTAAGGGTAAAAAAAAGTGAAAAAAATTACAGTATGCTATATATATATATATATATATATACATACATATATATATATATATATATATATATATATATATATATATATATATATATATATATATATATATATATATATATATATATGGTCTATGATGCAAATGTATTTAGAAAATTTGGGCATGTCATATGATTCTTATTTAAGCAACCTTTTTCTAATTTTTCATAATTGTTATCCATGGATTTTTTGAGCATTAGTGTGAGTGTATTATCTGATTATAAATGGACTAAATGTTTTAAAATCAAAAGAAATGTAAAACTTGAAAGAAATATTAAAATGTTTCTTGACGCAGAATCAGTGATCATCAGTGACGTTAGGAAACCGTCTCAGGTTACTTACGTAACCCTAGTTCCCTTAGAGGGAACGAGACACTGCGTCGGAACGCATATGGGAACGCATTAGCGTGATTGTCTCTTGAAGCGCAATTGAAACCAGGTGTGCGAGTGCAATCACCGAGGGTGATATCATGAGCCAGGAGTATAAAGGCACGCAGTGAACTAGAAGCCTCAGCTTAACTAGTGTCTGAAACAGCCGGCGTGCGACGGAGCTGAGGCTACGAGACGCAGTGTCTCGTTCCCTCTAAGGGAACTAGGGTTACGTAAGTAACCTGAGACGTTCCCTGTCAAGGGAACTCAACACTGCGTCGGAACGCATATGGGAACGAGAATACCCACGCCGCCTCAGCGAACGGAGTACGCCAAGCTAACGTAGCTCACTACGAAAGGGCCAAGGTTCCCAAAGCGGGGTTAAGGTCTAACTGGTAGAACCTAATAAGAGTATGCGGTGAGGACCAGCCAGCCGCATCACAAGTATCAGCAAGGGGAGCCCCTGCGCAAAAGTTTTTAGAGGTAGCCATGCTCCGGGTAGAGTGGGCGTGGACATGCAGTAGGAACTGCTGACCCGCCGAGCCATAAGTCAGTGAGATAGTCTCGACTATCCACCTGCTCAAAGATAGTTCTGACGCTGGAGCTCCCTCAGGAGCCCCGAAGCATACAGAGAGTAGGTCTGACCTACGTAATGAAACCGCTCTGCGGACGTAGGTGTCCAGTGCTCACACTGGACAGACCTTGTTCTTGGACTCCTGGTCACGACTGGAGGGGAAGACATAAGGCCTGCAGTATAGTGTGACGAGCCGGGCTCGAACGCACTTTAGGAACATATCCAGGTCTGGAAAAGAGGAAAGCTTTCGCCAGACAAGGAGCAAACTCCAAACAGGAGGGGCCACTGAGAGGGCCTGGAGGTCACCAAGCCTCTAAAAGGAAGAGATGGCTAAAAGGAACACCGTTTTTAAGGGTGAGTAATTCCTCCGAGATGTCCTCGAGTGGCTCAAGGGTGCCTGGGACAGAGCCTGGAGAACCAGGGACAGGTCCCAGCCCGAGAGCGTACTGCTGGCCTTAGCCTCAAAGTGCCACGAAGGAAACGCACTACTAGGGGGTCCCAACCCCGAGGGGTACCACTTGGGGGTACGTGGTAAGCCGTAATGGCAGCCACGTACACCTTAAGCGTGGAGGGGGACAACCCGGCAGCGAACTTTTCTTGTAGAACTCCAGGACGATACCACATGGCAGGTCACTGGGTCTAAATGTTTGTCACTGCACCAGGAAGTGAAAATATTCCACTTCTGGGCGTAGAGCTTCTTCGTGGACGGGGCTCTAGAGTGGAGAATGGTCTCAACGACCTCAGTCGAGAGACCTGAGTCTATGAGTCGGGCCACCTCAGAGGCCAGACCCAAAGATTCCACAGTTCCGGGCGAGGATGAAGTATCCTGCCCTAAGCCTGGAACAGAAGGTCCACTCTGACGGGAACCTCCAAGAGTGCCGTCTAAGAGGGACACCAAGTCCGAGAACTACACCCTGCCCGGCCACTGCGGGGCAATAAAGGTGAGACGGACCCTGTCCTGGCGAACTTTCTCTAGAACCCTGGGAGCAGAGCAACCGGGGAAAGGTGTACAGGAGGAGCCTCAGCTACTCATGTCGTACCAGCCAGAGAAGCTGGGAGAACAGGGGAGAATAGAGCAGGCAGCGAGCCGTCTCTCGAGACGGAACGGGCCGGAATTCTCCCCATCTGCTCCAACACCTCGGTGCGGAGTCCTATTCCCCGGGCCTCAGCCCCTGTCTCGACAGGAAGTCTGCCCCCGAATTTGGGGACCCCGGGATGTAAACTGCTCGAAGGGAGCTGAGTTTCCCCTTGGGTCCACAGGAGGTCTGGGAGAAAAGCTTGAAGTGCTAAACGGACAGCCACGCTTCCGGCACATATTATATGCCAGGAGAGGTGGAGTCTGCTCCACAGACCCTAAGTCGAGCGGCCCCTCGGGGCCACCCCCCAACCCGAGCGGGAGGCGTCTGTCAACAGCGTCACGCGGTGACAGAGTGATCCCAGTACGGGCCTTCGGGAAAGAAACCAGGCTTTCTTCCACTGATGCAAGACCCGCAGCATCGCTTTGAGACCTTGATCAAGCGGGAAAGGTTGCCCCTCGAGGAAAACCCCCTGGTTTTTGAGCCACCATAATGGTCACAGATGGCGCAGGCCTAGTGGAAAAGCACTGGGAACTGCCGCCACAAAATTTAACACTTCCTAGAAGCGTCTGACCATGAGTGGCCGACCTAGCCTTATGCTCTCGACTGAGGACGGGATGGAGGCAACACGCACGGGTTAGAAACCGTGCCGAGTTTGACTCAAAGTCCCGTGCAACACGAGGGACGTAGTGCTCTGCCTCGGCAAGAGCACATTCCTCCCGGTATTCAGTCTCAGCCCGAGCTCCTAAATGTGAGCGAGAACAACATCTCGATGTCGCACCGCGCTCTCCCGAGACTGGGCCGGAAAGAGCCAGTCGTAGAAGAGATACGTACATAAACCTCCCGGGAAGAGGAGCCCTGAAGCCAAGCTGGCCCGCAGGAAACAGCCGGCAGGGATACAACGGCTCTGGAGAGGAGAGTGGTCTTAGCAACCTCGGTTGTGAGACCAATACCATGCGCTAGGCCCCCTCGGAGGCCGAGCACATCTACTCCAGAACTCCCAGGAGCGGAGCTAGAGCTGCATCCACGCACTTGTTGAAAGTGTGAGGAGACAAGCTAGGCCGAACGGAAGAACTTGGTATAGATAAGCCTTGTCCCCAAAGGCGAATCTGAGGAACTTCCGGTACTGTGGAAGGATGGAGACATGCAAATATGCGTCCTTCAGATCTGTCGCGACAAGCCGGTCCTCAGGCCTGGCTTGCACTACGAACTGCTTCAGAGTAAACTCTCTAAATCTCAGTGGCGAAGATCTAAAGTAGGACGCAAGCCTCCATCCCTTCTAGGGACGATGAAGTATCGGCTATAAAAGCCCGGACCTCTGGCTGAGAGAGGAACATACCTTATGGCCTCTTTCCCCAGCAATGGGTCGACTCCCTGTCCCATGACCAGAGCCTGCTCGGGGACCACCAGAGTTGGCAGAACCCCCGAAAAATCCGGGTGGATAGACCCGGAAAAGTAGCATATCATTCTGATACGGTACGCAGGACCCTTCTGAGAGATACCTGGCAGACGTAGCCACGCTACCATGAAATCTACTAAGGGTATCAGTCTCTCGAGACTGACCTCTGGACGGATATGTTTTCCTACTCGGGGCCCTGGATGGCACCAGAGAGCCTCCGGAGCAGATGCTCTAAAACCCTCCTCAGAGGGGGCAGCCTGCCCAGTGCGCCCCGTGTGGGGCACAACCGGAAGTAGCTACCTGCGACGAGCATGACCCGGCCCCCTCGAGGTACCGAGCCTGCTACCGCGCTTACAGGGCACTGATCTACCCCTCGAGGCAGACCAGCGGGGGGCCCTTGCCTAGCCTGGAGGACAGCCCTCAGATCTGTCCTGCCGAAGGCTGCAGCTGAGCGTGACAACCTGTACTGCCACCCAGGGGGGGCTGTCTGGTGACAATGCTCTGCCGCTGAGCAGCGCGGTAGGAGGAGCCGCTGCTGGGCTGCGGCTGGCTCGCAGTCCCAGACACTCGAGAGCGACGGGGAAGAATTCTCCTGAATGCTACCTCCCGCTTTGCAGCCTCATTAAACCTTTCGACTGCCATCTCGATAGCATCGCCGAAGAGGCCAGGAGGCATAAGAGGGGCATAAAGAGGATATTCTTATTTTTCTCTCTCTCTCTCTCAGCGCGGTCAAAAAGCATGGCGCAGAGAGAGATAGCAGTGGCCCTGCGCAGCTCGGCGACTGCCAAAGGGCCATCCCCCGCCGTCATCGAGGATATGGGCGGCGTCGGGATTTCAGGGGCGGCGATGAGTGGTGCGCGAAATAACACGCCAACTTCCACTCTAGGCATCGCCCCTAACCCGGCCACAGGAGTAGTATAGTTAACGGCTCAACGCTGCTATACACTCTGTGAGAAGCGGGCTATTTCCATGACCTCAACACCTCGATGTGGAGGTTCGGGAAAAAAACAAATCCCGACGCTGAGGCTGTACTCGGGCGGCAGGCAACACTCGTCCTTGAACGAGCGTCCCTTGGCTCAGCTGGTCACTCGAGACCCAGCCTCGCCATTGCCCAAAACCTCAAGCAGCTCCTCAAATGCAGATGAGATTGATGGCGGTTCAACCTCATCCACATCGATGCTGACTAAATCCCCCTCCAATTTCTCAAAATTGGAGAAGTTCAGCAACGCTTCCTCACCCTGGTCGGAAGTAGTCACCACATGGTGCGCTTCCGAGTCCTGCGTGAGGGTAGATTTAACAGGAAAGGGAGAAGAAAAGGCGTCCCCGTCTCCAACCCCGCTGTTAAACCCAGTTGTGATCCTCATGAGCGCGACCGCCGCTGAGCCTCAGCTGCAGCGGGGCGAGATCACGAGGACCGCGAGCCTGAGCAGTTCCCTCAAAAACTGCCAGGCAGAGCGGAGAGTGCGCGGCGGCAACCGCAAACACTCTCTGCACACTCAGAGCCCTCGAGCAGTGAGCATGCATGCAAACATGTGACACAGAGAGCGTGTATATCACTGCCCGTGATGAAACGCGGCAGGAGTGACACAACGCAGAAATCTGTGTACCCGCCATCAAAACATAAGTAAGTGAAAATCAAACTTACAGCCAGCAATGCACTTTACACACACGTTAGCTTCGAGCGCTGTTGAAGACACTAAAGCTGAGGCTTCTAGTTCACTGCGTGCCTTTATACTCCTGGCTCATGATATCACCCTCGGTGATTGCACTCGCACACCTGGTTTCAATTGCGCTTCAAGAGACAATCACGCTAATGCGTTCCCATATGCGTTCCGACGCAGTGTTGAGTTCCCTTGACAGGGAACGGCTTTTATTTATGTATTGTGTTGTGTTTGTTTGTTTATTTATCGTTCTGTTTACATATTCATTCCATTAGTTAATTATTGAGGCGAGCAGATGCCATGTAAGTGTGCTGTCAGGACGTTTGATGAGTGCTGCTGGTGAGAGGGCCACGGGCAGCACTTTCATTCCTCAGCGCTCTGATGTCGCTGTAATTTCTCAAGGCTCAGACATGCTCCTTTCATTTCACTTATTTCCATTCGCTGCATTTGGATTTTGGCCCTTCATCCACCTCATCTTCCTGTCCCACCTCTCATCTCTCCCTCTCTTCTCCTGGAGTCTCTGTCGTTCATGTTGGTTACTCTGCATGCTTCTCTAATAACCCCCCAGTTATTCTTCCCATCTGCATCTGTAATTACTAGAGGAAGGAATTATGGCAGGCACCTCTGAAGCCATTACAGCTGAGCACTGCTCCCTTCCTCACATACAAATGAGCCGCTGTAACCACACAGGAATTAGGATTAGTTCAGCAAGTCTTTATTTCTTTGCCCTAAAGGACCGGCAGTGATTATTTTCTTCTTTTTTTTCTTCATTTCATTTCATTTTATTATATTTTATTTATGTAAAGGTACATTTGATCACAGTTACTATATCGTTGTCAAAATTTAGGATACAATTATAGGTTTTCTTTATATCTTTTAACATATAACATTTAATTTTTTAAGACATTTTTTTTTTAAATTTTCATTCTATATTCTATATTTGTCTAGAAAAACAATTTTCTTTAGTTAAAGACTTAAAAAAAATAATACAGAACTTTTCCTTTTTTATATCTATTTTTAATGTACCGAATAAATAATTTATAAACACAAATATATAAAGGCAAAGCTACATTTTCAGCATAATTACTAATTACATAATTACTCAGTGTCACATGATCCTTCAGACTTGATGCTCAAGAAACATTTATTATAATTTTAATTGTTGAAAACATTTTTTATTTAAGTCATGTTTTTTTCAGGCGTCCTTGCTGAATCGAGAATTCTAAATAACAGCATTCATTGAAAAATAAATCTTTGAAAGTGTTTTAGATAAATCACTTAATGCTAATTTGAATGCATTTAATAAATAAATTATTTATTTTTGTATCATTTTCTTTATTATTTATTTATTTATTAATTTACTGTGTACTATATATTCAAAAAGACATGATCATGAATGCATGTCTGTGTTTTCAGGCCACTGATCCTGATGCCGGCCTCAACGGTCAGGTCCGATACCGGCTGCTCAACTTTGCATCTCTGTTCACCATCAACTCCACGGGCAGCATCTTTACAGCTGTCCCGTTGGACAGAGAGACTCGCAGCCGGTACGATCTGATCGTGGAGGCGTCAGATGGGGCGGTTGACCCCCGCAGGACCACCATCACGCTGCTGGTGGAGGTGACAGATGTCAATGACAACAGCCCTGTGTTTTCCCAGCCAACCTACATAGCCAACGTCCCAGAGAACACCCCGCCTGGAACCATCATCCTGAGACTGAGTGTAAGTGCTCCGCTCACATTACATTTGACTCATCGATAGCTCAGCGATCCTGTTGTGTAGTTCTCTCAGATCTGAAACTTCATGATTTTATATTTGGCATAAGCTGTTGAGAAAGTTAAAGGTGAACTGTGAAATTTCTGCGCCATCAGTCAGCCTACGTTTGACTGGGCATCTAACCTGACTTTTAGAAACAGATGTCTGTGGGTGTGTGTTTATTTATGTGTCTGCCTATCTGTGTTGTCTCTGCTGGCCTGACAGTAGCTAGCTGATTATGTGTGTTTAGTTTCCCCTGAGAGTGCGGGGGGAAACGTCTCTGCATTTCCCTGTTTATTCCTGACGGGCTGCATATTTAACTAGATAAATATTGACAAGCTTGACAGACCCAGTGTGAATAGGAGAAGATGCTGTCTTGTGGTAAATGTGTCTCTAAACGATCATGCTCTTGGGAGTTTTAGCAGAACGCCAACGTAACAACACAATCACCAATGAATTTTAAATAAACTAGAGACAAAAATGTGCAAAAAGTCTTAGAGACAAACTCGCTAAACTGTTGCGGCACTTTATAGTGCAAAAATGTGTATTATTTGTATATCATCTATAGTCCAAATTTAAGTTGACATTTTTCATCTAAACCCGTAGGACTTTTTCTTCTGTGTAAAGTATTTGGGAAATGTCTCATTGGTAAAAGTCAGCAGGGCCCAGTTTTGTCTGGTTGCCTGACATGTTATTTTACAAGTTCACCATAGATTTGGGTTGAAAAATTGAAAAAGTTTAAGAGTGAATATAATTGAAATAATTGTGAATAATTGAGTAACTAAAATATGTGTTGCATAACTGTCATGCATCAGAAAGGGAGGACTCAGGAATACGGGAAAAATGAATATTTAATGAAAACCTCCCACGAGGGGAGAAAACATAACTAAGATCAAAACTGACCAACACAACATTACACAAGGAGGCAGGTAGCATGGATACAAATCAACGTAGGAACAGACATGGAACAATCATGGGAAGACAACTACACGACAACACACAGCAAACACGGAGTGATATATATATATATATATATAGGACACAAGAGGAAAGGTAGTGATTGGAAACAGCTGGCAACACTCAAGGGAAACAAGGTAACAAGGGGGTGGGGAACACGCTGACAGGACACGAACACGCAGTGAATGCGCGCATCGCCACGTGTTCACATGAACTGACGAGACGGTGCGCAGTAGTGGACACACCCACTGCACGCAACACGGCCGACATGAAAACACACAGACACAAGAGCGTGTGACAGGAGCCCCCGTATGTATATATATATATATATACAGTAATACCTCAGTTTACGAGTGACTTGGTATATGAGCAAATTGGTGTACGAGCATTGTATCGGTGTACGAGAAAATGTTTCCCTCACCCACGCCCATGTTTTGTGTGGAAAAGTACTAACGCTCAGCATCGTCATGTGCATTTTTATAGGAAATATCCTAATGACAGCCTCTCATTACACAGTCATGCGGTTCCAACCCCTTTATCACCCCTTAACTCGTTCATTCTCTCAGCGTCACTCGGTTTGACTGCATCATTCACCACAGTGACACTTTTATTAGTGATTTACAGTTTTACCTCGTGTTGTTAATTTTAATTAATTGTGATGCTATTGTTCACGTAGTGAAATATACACGTACAGTAACTCTAAGCAGTAACTGTCACGGTTCATGAATTCATTGTCTCCTAGTTCTGCCTGTGTGTGTGTGTGTGAGAGAGAGCACTGACACACCTGATTCTCATAGCATCTGCCTATTTAGTTCACTTCTCTCCACTCTTGTCTTGTAAAAACATTTTATAAAAATCTTTGTAAATGTTGACCCATATTGATAGGATGGCATCTTGCAGTTGATGGAGATTTGTGGGATGCACATCCAGGGCATGAAGCTCCCGTTCCACCACATCTCAAAGATGCTCTTTTGGGTTCAGATCTGGTGACTGTGGGGGCCATTTTAGTACAGTGAACTCAGTGTCATGTTCAAGAAATGATTCGAGCTTTGTGACATGGTGCATTATCCTGCTGGAAGTAGCCATCAAAGGACGGGTACATGGTGGTCATAAAGGGATGGACAAGGGATGGACAAGGTCAGAAACAATGCTCAGGTAGGCCTTGGCATTTAACCGATACCCAATGGGCACTAAAGGGCCTAAACATCCCCTACACCATTACACCACCACCACCAGCCTGCACAGTTGTAACAAGCCATGATGGATCCATGTTTTCATTCTGTTTACGCCAAATTCCAACTCGACCATCTGAATGTCTCAACAGAAATCGAGACTCATCAGACCAGGCAACATTTTTCTAGTCTTCAACTGTCCAATTTTGGTGAGCTCGTGCAAATTGTAGCCTCTTTTTCCTATTTGTAGTGGAGATGAGTGATACCTATTGGGGTCTTCTGCTGTTGTAGCCCAAGTTTGTGTGTGGTGTGGCTTCACGAAGTGGTTATTTCAGTCAAAGTTGCTCTTTTGTCAGCTTGAATCAGTCTGCCCATTCTCCTCTGACCTCTAGCATTAACAAGGCATTTTCGCCCACAGGACTGCCGTATACTGGATCTTTTTCCCTTTTCATACCATTCTTTGTAAACCCTAGAGATGGTTGTGTGTGAAAATCCCAGTAACTGAGCAGATTGTGATCAGACCATCTGGCACCAACAACCATTTCACGCTCAAATTTGCTTAAATAACATTTCTTTCCCATTCTGACATTCAGTTTGGAGTTCAGGAGATTGTCTTGACTAGGATCACACCCCTAAATGCATTGAAGCAACTGCCATGTGATTGGTTGATTAGATAATTGCATTAATGAGAAAATGTACAGGTGTTCTTAATAATCCTTTAGGTGAGTGTATACAGTTATTGTTTTTTTCATATTTAATATATTAGAAATAATTTGCTAATGAATTGAAAAATAAATATCTAAATTAAATCATATTACAGTATTTTTCTCAAATAAAGAAATTGTTCAATTTTAATAAAACTGAAATAAACACTCAGTAATCTGCTAAGTTTGTCCACACTGTGAACATCTCACGTTGTGAATGTAACTGAGAATAGGGAATGGGATGCTGTGTCCCCTTGGGGTCGCTATGGGGAATACCTACAGTATGACATGTCTGAAGCATGAGTGAACAATGAACTTGAAATTGGCAGGTGACATCACCACTAATCATGAGTATTAAAAGGGCATTTGTGTAAAACGCCTTCCACATCCAGGATACGCCTGCAGGAGCACCGAAACATAAGACATTCCCTTTCAAAAGGGAACTTTACACTGCATCTCTGAGGGTCGCTGTGGGGAATGGAATACCCAGCCAAGTCGCAGGATCCAGCACCAGCAATGAACCTAAGTCGGAGTTTCTAAAGAACGGATGCCTCAGGAGCATACTCTAAAGGGAAGCTAGCCATACAACTAATCATCTCAAGATCTTTTCAAACCAGAGGCATCGATCCCTTCCACGTTGGTGGTGTTTGTCTGTGAACAATGTATACAAGCAGAATATGGCCTTCCCCAAGATCTTTGTATAAAGATGTATTTTTCTTTTCTGGACAAGCTGGGTGGTTTTGACCTGATACGAATCATTCATTGGGGTGGCTACAAGGGAGCTTGCGCTTTTCGTGCTTCAACTGCAGATATTATCTGTCTGTGATGTGAAACATGACATCCAGCAGCTTGCCATGTGTGGGGCAAGCAAGCTGTTAGTCATCAAAGAAATCCTCTATCTCAACAGCATCATGCTGCTCATCTTGGCTCGGGCGAGGAGAGAACTTGCTCTCGATGAAGTGAGCAACAACTTTTCAGTTGTGTCTACTCATCTGGATGACTGCTCTTGCCAGCCATAGACAAATAATAGATAGACAACTTTCTCAAACTCATCGGCGAGCTTCAACCGCGAACTCCACAATTGCAGTTTCCTGCTCACCTCAGCTCCAGCAGGTCGTAAATTGAGAGGTGCAGATGGTTGTCACAATTTTCTTGAGAAAAGGGGAAAACGAGAGTGAAGCCTCCTGAGAGGAAAGCACTCGCAATGGACGCAAACAGCCTCATATGAACATTTCATGTGTCATCAGGTGTCAGTAAGTGCTGACACGCATGAACACACTGCTTCAAACAAACTGACTCCTGAAGATAAGAAAGAGGATGGTATATTGCACAGATGCCCTTTTATACTCAAGGTCACACCAGTTGTGACGTCATAGGTAATCCTCTGGTTTGCTGTCGTCACGTTCTTGTCTCCGTGTGTTGATGCCGTATCTATGTATTTCCAAGTGTTTCCTAGCTCTTCCAAGTTTTGCACTCATAGTGTCGTTTCAGTTTGTATTTAAACTGCTTCTGTTTTCGGTTTTGATGAATAAAGACAAGCTTCAGTTGGAACCTGTTTTCTGCTTTTGTCTCCACATCCCACATGTTCTCCGAGTGTGACAATATGCTGAATGCTTATTTTTATTATAAGTATTATAGTGTTTGCCTTTCTGTTATTAAGAATATAAAAGCAAACTCAATAATACCTTTTCATATAGAGAATCATGTCGATAATGCATTTTCTTTGTTTATAAGTTCTATCTAGTAACATGTTACTATTAGACTATAACTAATGACACAAATGGTGACACATCGGTCAACCACTAATATATATATATATATATAGCATCTATATAGCATCAGGACGATTTTACATTCATATACTGCGAAAAACAATGTGAATGCACATACACAGTTGTACCAGCAGGCATAACTGAAAAGCGAATTCCTCTCTTGGATTCATACTGAAGGAAAAATAAGGTTGTGTATGTGTGTGCGGAGGTTGAGGAGCAAATGAGTGACACTGTTTGAAGACGGAGATCTTGCTGCTTTATTTTTATCTCTGTGTGTCTGACACCTTCAGGTCCCTGCAGCACTGGCTGGTGTCAGAGCGCTGTGGGTCCTGGTGACAGGATCTGGTCCGGGGGTGATCAACTAATCAGATTCCCTGTGCTGCTTCTCTCTAGGGGTCCTAGGCTTTATTTATATTCTTCTGAAACCTTTGAGATCAGTGTAGAATTTAATTCCTTGTGCCTTCCACATCAAAGAAAGGCACCTGAAAGTTTCCCACACCCACAGAGAGACAGAACTGCTCAGAGCGTCTCACCTCTCCTCTCCTCCCTTCTCTACTGTGTTGTCTGTTAGCTTTCACTCCTAATCAGCTTCAGATGCACACACATGTGTGACACAACTATGAATCTATGTGTGGATAGCATGTGCAGTGGCCCCAAAATATATTTGGACACCTGAGGCACATTAAAAAATGTACAAATGTCATTGTCATATAGCAAAATATCAAACCAAGTGGCATTTATTTTAAAGAAGGGTAGCTCAACCACATTTTTCAAGTAAAACATTCACACAATAATGTTGCAAATAAGACAAACTCTAAAATTAAAAGTCTAAGAAAATAAAAGTTAGTTCTGAGAAAGTCAAGACCAGTTTGGAATTTGCTTTGATATATGCAGTGGCATTAATACTTTTGTATAGTTGGTATTTTCCTGAGAGGAAGTTTGCTCCTCTTCTCCTATCAAATATATGGTCATTTGAGCTGACTAATGCTTTTCACATTTTTTATTCTTTCCCTGTCAGTTTTTTTCTTCTTCTTTTTCTTTTTTGTTTTTGCCAGCCACCACCAGAATTTTGTCTAATTTTGCAAATATTTCTTGGATCCTAGAGTATTTTGTTGTATATATACCTGAACATGCAATATATCAAAAGAAAGAGCAGAGCCTTTTCTTTTAAACAAAACAACAGTTTTTGTCAAGGTTGGAGGATTAAGGGAAATGCGAGGACTCAATGATGCTGTAGAAAAGGGCTTTTATTTAGCAAAATAAAAACAAAATCCAAACAAAAGCCACCCTGTGGGGGAAGACTTGACTTGACAAATATACGATGACAATCCAGCACAGGAAAGAAAACACAGGGAGGATAAATAGAGATCACACAAGGCAGGTAATGAGGGAGGACAGCTAGGGAAAACTAACCAATAATCAGGTAACAAGATGATAGAACAGAGAGCACATGGCACAAGGAAACATGGGACAAGCCATGTGCTCACACAGAACATGACATGAACTGGAGAACTTGGATACTCCAATGAGAACATATAAGCTTTGTGTTCACAAAAAAACGAGATGACGCAAAACCAAGCAGAAAGTTAAAGCCCAAGCTATGTGCTACGCAGCACAAAAAAACATGATATGAAAGCATGCGGCCGTAAACATGAACTGCTACACAACAACTGTCGAGGTCAAAGAACACAGAACAAGACAGAGAGCATGAGCATGAGCAAACACTCATCTTGTGCATTCACACACAGAGCATAAATGTCTGAATCCCGACACAAAACCATGACCGAACTAGTCCAAAGTGCTGGGATCCGAACATCATGCCAGCACTCAAGACACATGACAGACAAGAGAGCACATGGCTTAAGAACACTCAAAGCCGAGCTCCGGAAGACACGGCAATACAGTAGTGTCAGTAGATTAGACCAGACTGAAGTGACAGAACCCTGCTTGTTTTATTCTAGCTTATGCATTATGCATTCTGCATTCATTGTTTAATCAACACTTAAATGTGGTAAGTTTCATAAAAAAAGTAAAATTTTGACCAAAAAGATAAGAGACAACTGTTTTTGTTCAAAGACTACATCCAGATCAAATTAAAAAAGATGATCAAAACACAGATGGAGTACATTGAGTCGATCAACACCCCCAAAGCTTTCTCAGTCCTATAGCTCGCCCTGGGTTTACATTTCATTCAGTAATATTAGGCAGTTTATATTTTTATGTTGTTTAATATTAATGATTGCTGAATTAATTTTACATATGCATCTGCACATTTTTTTTTTTCCGTGACCACTGTAAAGCTACGTTGAAACCATCTGTATTGAAAAAGTGCTATATAAATAAAGGTGACTTGACTTGA
This sequence comes from Rhodeus uyekii, assembly GCA_037043235.1. NCBI lineage: Eukaryota > Metazoa > Chordata > Actinopteri > Cypriniformes > Acheilognathidae > Rhodeus > Rhodeus uyekii. Next base: position 1,551,857 of record JAWRVZ010000045.1, read on the forward strand.
CTTCTACAGGGAGTGCAGAATTATTAGGCAAATGAGTATTTTGACCACATCATCCTCGTTATGCATGTTGTCTTACTCCAAGCTGTATAGGCTGGAAAGCCTACTACCAATTAAGCATATTAGGTGATGTGCATCTCTGTAATGAGAAGGGGTGTGGTCTAATGACATCAACACCCTATATCAGGTGTGCATAATTATTAGGCAACTTCCTTTCCTTTGGCAAAATGGGTCAAAAGAAGGACTTGACAGGCTCAGAAAAGTAAAAAATAGTGAGATATATTGCAGAGGGATGCAGCAGTCTTAAAATAGCCAAGCTTCTGAAGCGTGATCATCGAACAATCAAGCGTTTCATTCAAAATAGTCAACAGGGTCGCAAGAAGCGTGCGGAAAAACCAAGGCGCAAAATAACTGCCCGTGAACTGAGAAAAGTCAAGCGTGCAGCTGCCAAGATGCCACTTGCCACCAGTTTGGCCATATTTCAGAGCTGCAACATCACTGGAGTGCCCAAAAGCACAAGGTGTGCAATACTCAGAGACATGGCCAAGGTAAGAAAGGCAGAAAGTCGACCACCACTGAACAAGACACACAAGCTGAAACGTCAAGACTGGGCCAAGAAATATCTCAAGACTGATTTTTCTAAGGTTTTATGTACTGATGAAATGAGAGTGAGTCTTGATGGGCCCGTGGCTGGATTGGTAAAGGGCAGAGAGCTCCAGTCCGACTCAGACGCCAGCAAGGTGGAGGTGGAGTACTGGTTTGGGCTGGTATCATCAAAGATGAGCTTGTGGGGCCTTTTCAGGTTGAGGATGGAGTCAAGCTCAGCTCCCAGTCCTACTGCCAGTTTCTGGAAGACACCTTCTTCAAGCAGTGGTACAGGAAGAAGTCTGCATCCTTCAAGAAAAACATGATTTTCATGCAGGACAATGCTCCATCACACGCGTCCAAGTACTCCACAGCGTGGCTGGCAAGAAAGGGTATAAAAGAAGAAAATCTAATGATATGGCCTCCTTGTTCATCTGATCTGAACCCCATTAAGAACCTGTGGTCCATCATCAAATGTGCGATTTACAAGGAGGGAAAACAGTACACCTCTCTGAACAGTGTCTGGGAGGCTGTGGTTGCTGCTGCACGCAATGTTGATGGTGAACAGATCAAAACACTGACAGAATCCATGGATGGCAGGCTTTTGAGTGTCCTTGCAAAGAAAGGTGGCTATATTGGTCACTGATTTGTTTTTGTTTGGTTTTTGAATGTCAGAAATGTATATTTGTGAATGTTGAGATGTTATATTGGTTTCACTGGTAAAAATAAATAATTGAAATGGGTATAAATTAGTTTTTTGTTAAGTTGCCTAATAATGATGCACAGTGATAGTCACCTGCACACACAGACATCCCCCTAAAATAGCTAAAACTAAAAACTACTTAAAATATTGATACAAAAATATTCAGCTTTGATATTAATGAGTTTTTTGTGTTCAGTGAGAACATGATTGTTGTTCAAAAATAAAATGAATCCTCAAAAATACAGCTTGCCTAATAATTCTGCACTCCCTGTATATGATATTACTTGATTCTGTGTTTTGGTCCAGAGATTCTTTACTCTTTCAGAAGATAAACATATGTTTTTACATTGCTTCAACTCATCAAAATAAGTCAAGCAATTTTTGGGAAAAGTTATGCAAGATTCAAGTCAGTTTACTGTAGCTTAAGTTGAAATGATTTTGTAACACTGTTCTTTGTTCAGGGAGGAAGGAGGCGGGAACCGGCAGACATTTAACAAACTTTAATATCAAAATAAAACATAAATACAAAATAAAAGTACTGGCGGCAGTCCCTCACGGACGACTGTCGCCCACACAAACACACAACATAAACCCAGGCCTGCTCCTCTCTCGTCCGTCGCTGTCGTAACTTCTCCTTTTATGCTTCCGCTCCTCCGTGAGACTCGACACCGGTTGCTCACAGGTGACGCTCATTACCAATCACGCCACCGGTTCTTGTAACGCTCCCACAAACCCTTGACCCCGCCTTGCTCGCCAAAGACTTAAACAACCAAGATAATTGTACTTAAAAGTTTAAGGCAGCAGTTTTATTTTACAGTGAAGAAACAGTGGAAACAACAAAAGCCAAACATTTCCACCACTTTGTCTCATTAATGACAGAAATTGTCATCAATGGCAGGGAAAGTGTCAATACAATGGTTTTATTAAGTAATATTTTATTATTATTTGTTTGTCAAGACTTAAACACCAATAAATGAATAACGATACTAGTCAGTGAACACATGGTTTTAGTGGACGGATTCAGAATATTTGTTCACTGGGTTGATGAAACATTACTATCACTAATGCCTATTTTTGCATAATCCAGTAAATTGAGTGATTACAAATTGAAAACCCCTCTTACTGATTATATCTTATTTACACTGTCTATACAATGAATGTCAATTGGGTCCAAAACTGAACCATGAACCCTATTGACTTTCATTGCATGAATATGAAAATATTATCAACAGAAGAAAGTAAGTACAAAATGGTGATGAGTAATTGATGACAAAATGTTGTAACACTTTAGTTTAGGGTCCAATTCTCACTATTAAGTAGTTGCTTATTAGCAAGCATATCACTAGGATATTAGCATATTTTAATGCCTTATCTTACATGACCATATTCTACATCCCTTAATCCTACCCAATACCTAAACATAACAAGTACCTTACAATCTGGTAGAAGTAATTGGAAGTTTGAGGCAAAAGTCGTAGTTAATAGTGAGAATTGGACCCTTATCTGAAAACGTGTGACTGAAAATGTTAATATTTGGGTGAACTTTGACATTAAGGAATCTTTAAGGCTACTTTATTCCTACTGTAGCTACCCGGCAAAATGTGGAATCACTAATTTTCTCTCTTTTTAAACTTTTTTTCTCTGTGTTCTCTTGCATATGTCTCTCTCAGGCGGTGGATGCCGATCTCGTCTCAAACGTGACCTACAGAATAAAAACAGAAGAGGCTCGGCAGCTCTTCGCCGTGAACCGTCTGACCGGCGCCGTATCAGTCCTGCAGGCGCTAGACTTTGAGGACTTGGCAGCAGGCAACAACACCTACACATTTGAAGTGGAGGCGTTAGATCACGGAGGAGTCCTCCCTCCTGGAATGGCCACAGTCATCGTTAGAATCACGGTAAGGAAGGGCATATGAGCCGCTATTCAGCTTTAAAAGGCTGTTTTATCATAACAGTCTCGATAGCAGCATGAGAAACTCTGAAAGTTCAGCAGGTTCCAGTCGGAGATGGTTTGAACTTGGGAGGATGGAAGCTAATTTTCATCTGGTCTAGTGGTGGGGATTGGATTAGAACTTTCAAAGCACATCCACAGTGTCTACATGCTAATGCTCCTCAGCGAAACTCAGTTGACTCTGTTCCAGTGATGCCTACAAAAGATTTGATCTCTAAATTCAATTAGTCTGGAAAAAGAAGCCTCTATGTTGGCAGGATCGTGGGCGTTGTTTACTGGATCCTCGCCTGCGTTTTTCCTACTTTCTCGTTGTGATATTTCTGGTTGATGGTGACAGGAGTGACAGACAAAGCTCTGTGCAGGTTCTGGTGCTAGCTTGGCACAGCTATTCCAGGCCTGACTGACTCATTAGCTTTGTGACTGCAATTATGTGAGGATTTTAACGGGAGCGCACTCCAGCGCCTCCGAAGATTAGCCGGGGGATCAGAACAGAAGGATTAGCCTCCTCCAGTTTACAGCAGCTGGAGTGAGTGTGAGTGTGTGAGATGAAAACTGAACTTGTTGAACTTCATGTAAAATGTTACAATTTATGTATGTAAGTCTAGTGAAAATGTTGTGGTTTTCATTAAGGATGTATACAGTAGTTAAAACAATAGCTAATGCTAACTTAAGATACACAATACAGTTACACCATGCATGTAGGAGTTTTGGCCAGTCGTTACTACTTATACTCCATAATTTATGTAAACATTAATAGTAGTGGAAGTTAACAATATAAGTTAGCTTTCTGAGCAAACACTATGAAGTGTTTTATTAACGTTAATTTCTATTATTTATATGGAAGTTAATGCAAGTTAATGCAATTAGTGCCCTACAAAGCAATCCTGGTTTTGGCCGAAGTGAACGACTTATCCACATATGTTCTACGAGCAAATGGCTCATTAAGTCAGTTTTGATTCCTTTGATCACTCCAGCCAGTGCTTCAATGCTGAAAGACCAAAGCAGATGCATGTAAATGAGCGTCGACCCACCTCACTGCGGGGACGTTTGCATTTATCACAATAATCTGTGCCTTTTAACAAATTTAAGATGTGCTTTCTTTTGTGTTGATTGTAATTTAGGGATTTCAGTGTAAATATTATAATTTTTTTTGGATGTAATTATTTATATTTAAATGCACACTCAAAACTATTATTTTAAATATATTTTCTGGTTTTAATTTTAAAGGTACACTATGTAACGCAACATTTTCAAATAGCAAAAAAAAGGCTATACATCATACTTCTTTCGTTTTTTTTTCTTACTTGTCTTACATGCATATGTCACTCGCCCTTGCATTCCTTTTCATATTTGTAAATAGAGAAAAGTTGCTTCAGCTATTTGGTTAAATAAGTTTAAATATGTAAAGTTACATAGTGTACATTGTTGTATTGTCTTAGGTTTTTCAACAAATAATTCGATTTCAGATTTATTTCAATTAACAAAAACGTTTTATCAAATGTCAATACTGTTTTTGACTTCTAAAACTGCTTATATATATATATATATATATATATATGTATTATTATTATTATTATTATTTAACAACTTTAGAGATAACAACTTTAGAAATATGCATTTTGACCTAGTAATTCATTGAAGTGTTTGACTGTATGTGGTATATAGACTATTGTCGTGGCCCAAGGTTATGAAAATGACACAAATATTAGTGTGCTGCTTCAGTGTTTTTTTTTTTTAATCTTTTTGTCAGATGTTACTATCGTCTACTGAGATATAATTACAAGCATTTCGTAAGTGTCAAAGTTGTTTATTGACAATTACATTTAGTTTATGCAAAGAGTTAATATAATCCTCCATTTTCAAGACTACAATTCGCACTGTCATGCTGTCAATCAACTTCTGGACCACATCCTGACTCATGGCAGCCCATTCTTGAAATTACAAATGCTTGGAGTTTGTCAGAATTTGAAGGTGTTTGTGTGTGCACTTCAACAATGCACTTCAACAATTGACCTCAAGTTCTAAATGGGATTAAGGTCTGGGGATTTTCCTGGCCATGGACCCAATATTCCAAAGCTTTTTTCTTGAAGTTACTTAGTTATCACTTTTGCCTTTTGGCAAGGTGTTCCGTCATGCTGTAAAATGCATTGTTCATGGTTGGGGGAATTTGCTCTTGGAGGATGTTTTTCTACCATTCCTTATTCATGACTGTGTTCTTAGGTAAAATTGTGAGTGAGCCCCCTACATTGGCTGAAACTCCACAGATGAATGGTCTCAGTATGCTTTGCTGTTGTCACAGATGGTGGCACTCACCTTTTCTTCTATGGACAAGCTTTTTTCAGATGGCCCAAACTTTCGGAAAGAGGATTCATCAGAGAAAATTACTTTACCCAAATCCTCAGAAGTCCAATCCCTGTACCGTTTGCAAAATTTCAGTCTGTCCCTGAAGTCTGAAGTGGCTTCTTTGCTGCCCTTTTTAACACCAGGCCATCCTCCAAAAGTATTCACCTCATTGTGCATGCAGATGCGAACACACCTGCCTGCTGCCATTCCTGTGCAAACTCTGCACTGGTGGTGCCCCAATCCTACAGCTGAATCAATTTTAGGAGACAATCCTGGCACTTGCTGGACTTCCTTGGGTGTCCTGAAGCCTTCTTCATAACAATTGAACCTCTCTCCTTGAAGTTCCTGATTATCCAATAAATGGTTGATATATGTGTAATCTTACTAGCAGCAATAACCCTACCTGGGAATCCCTTTTTGTGTATCTCTTCAATGATGACTCCAAGGTTAACAGGTTAGCATGGTCAAAATGATTTCAAGCACCACCCTACTTTTACCTTAATCAGCTTGACAGAATGATCTCCAGCATTGTTCTTGTCAAGTCTCTCACCTGTGTTAACAAGAGAATCACTGACATGATGTCAATTGGTCCTTTTGTTGCAGTGCTGAGTGTTTTTTGGTGGATTTAGTTCATTTTCACTACAAAGATGGACTTTGCAATAAACTGCATTTCAGCTCCTCGCTTTTTATACAATTATATAGTATATTCAAATTGCCATCATAAAAACTGAGGCAACAGACTTAATATTTTTAAAAGTAACAAATTTAACAAATAAAAAATATATATTTAAGTAATTCTCCAAACCTTTGGCCATGACGGTAGGTGGAAAAATTTAGCAGAATACGTATTGATTGTTTCTGTTATTACAGTGTGTGTTTACAGATCATGGTGACTAACTTCTTATGAAATCAAATTAAACCCCCCGAGACATCAAGTGTTTTGTTGTAGTAGGAAAAACGAAGCAGTGAAATGTATTTGTGCTGCTGCTATCTTCAGATGTGCCTTAAATCTTGAGTTTCTTAGATTCTGATGTATACATTTAACTTTTTAACCTTCAACTTTACCTTCAAGTTGTGCATCCTGTTAGCTTTGCTGCAGTGGAAATGGTATAACAGATGGTAATGATGCTTGAGCTGAGAGGAATGCAGTATTATTAATGTCAGGGTAGAGTCATCATAGCTCGGCTTATGGGAAATATGGGGATTTTTTTTGGCTGTTTGTGTGTGTGTGGGTATATCCATCCATGGTCAAGACCCCTAAGACCATTCAGAAAGGGTCACGTTTCAGGGTTATTTCGATCTTGTGTGTGTCTTCAGCGCTCATCCCCTTGACTCTGAGAGAAGTGAAGGTTGCTGCATATAGATCCCTATCACTTCTGCTCTAGTTTCAGCCACTTGAGTTCATGCTGAGGTGAAAGGTCAGGCTGTATCGATGTGCTTTTTAGGTGGGCAACTCCCAATGATGAGATCTTGAATATAACATCAGCTTCTCCCTGCAGCATACTGCTGAAATTTCATGTCTCATAATGAGGGCTTGACATTAGCACCGTCCAACCTGCTAAATGTGGGTGGATTTCAGCAGTGGCATGTAACACAGTCAATTCTACTAGCCACTTTGGCAGGTTCAATTTGATCCATAATATAAACATTTTAAAATTATAGTATTTTGAAAAGGTATTTTAAATAATAAAAAATGTAGTGTTGTCAGAAATATAGATTTTTAGATATTTTAAATATCTTTAACGCTTTCAATATCCAGAATAAGCCCTGGTCTGCTCATACCTCATTTCCACATACATGGTTATAGTGCAAGTTCCTGGCCTGTGTTTCTGGCCAAGTTCCACTGCAGTAAAGGGGGTTCTGAGCTGGAAAGATTGGTTCAGCTCCGGACCTAAAAACTCATTGGTCTCAAACGGAAGACAGAGAAATTATATCACTTTCTATGGCAGTCACGTCAAGCAATCTAATAACGTCACACTCTTTATATCTAAATATATAAGTCTGTGCCTGTGAGAGAGACTCAGCGTGCAAGAGAGCTCTTGAATCAATGGTTTCAGTTTCAATATATTTACAAAAAGGACAGTCTTCCCATAACTGTGAACAGCAAAACAGAAGTGTTGCATTGTTTTCAGAAACTGTTTGAGTTTAGACTGGTTATAGTCAAGTAATTACAGTAAAGCATTCGATTCTCACCAAGGTTGAATTTATTTTGTTAAAAATAGAAAATTCTAAACAAACAAAAAATAAACAGCAATATTGTTAAAAATGTACAATTTAAAATACAGTGGTACCTCGGTTTACGAGCGACTTGGTATACGAGCAAATCGGTGTACGAGCATGGAGGGTCGTATCGGTGTACGAGCATTGTCTCGGTGTACGAGAAAAAATTCCCTCACCCATGCGCAGTTTTGCGTCGAAAAGATCCCTTTATCACCCCTTAACTCGTTCATTCTCTCAGTGTCTCTCAGTATGGGTGCATCATTCACCACAGTGCATTATTTTATAAGTTGTTGTGAATATGATTACATGTGAATATGATGAAACTTTATTAATGGAGCATGTTACCAACACCACACATTGCATACTAATGAGACTCACGTGTGTTCACAGTCCAACGCACCCAATGACGTTCTTAAAGGGCCATACACTTTTAGAGAACAGCATACTATAACAGTTATAACTCTGTACAGATCAAATACATAAGTGATTTACAGTGGTTTTACCTCGTGTTGTTGCATTAATTGTGATCGCTATTCTTCACGTTGTAATATCGTTACAAATGTTGAAGGAACTAGTTAATCTGATGTGTCAATAAGTGTTAAGTTAACAGTCTTGTCACTTTAAGAGGGCGGGGTTTCAGTTGGCGCTAGAGAGAGTGGAGTTCTGAGGGATTTGAGAGAGAGCTCGTAAGCAGAGATAGTTTTGATTCTTCTGTTATGTACGGCGTGGGTTGAGGCCAGGACCGCAATCCGATAGTTCTCAATAAAATCTCTGAATGAGAAGGAACCTGTCTGGTTATTAAAATAAGCAACGCTACAATGTAGTGAAATAGATAAGCAGTAACCCCACCCCACCCCCCCTCCCCTCTCCTCTCGTCTCGATCATGCCAGCAGTGAAGAGGTAAAGTGCATGTTACAGTAAATAGTTAATAATGACAGTTAAACTCTAAAAATGCTTAATTAGTATTTATATGAGATCTTAATGGTTATAATTTTAAATGTAATTAAAAGGTTAAAACTAAAAAAATATTTAAAATGGGCATATATGGTCGTGTGGAACGAATCAAGTGATTTTTAGTGCGTTCTTATGGGGGAAATTGTTTTGGTGTACGAGCATTTTGGTTTACGAGCTCGCTCTTGGAACGAATTAAACTCGTAAACCGAGGTATTACTGTACATTGTTTCTAGAACAGAAATTCTTCTAATATGCTGATTTAGTGCTTAATTATTATACAAATGTTTCTTAATATTGTAACACTTGTTCCTATCTGTTTGCGTCTTCTTTGTCACTTCCTGTCAGTCTTGTTATTGTTTCACTTCCTGTCTTTTGGGTATTCGTTGTCACTTCCTGTCTGTAAGGTCAACTTCCTGTCGATGAGGTCTTTTGTCACTTCCTGTGTGCCGTGTCAGGTGTTGTTTCACTTCGGGGTCCCTTCTGTGTTTCATCTCGAGCCCTTCCTGCACCTGTCTTGTTTATCACTTTCATCGTTAGTCTCCCCAGGTGTTTATCATTCCCTTGTGTATTTAACCCTCTTGCATTTCCCTTACCTTTGTCGGCTGTTAATGTTGTCTTGGTGACAGTGGTCTGTGCTCCTTGTTCTGAGTTCATTGCACTACTTTTGCTGTGCTGTTTTGTTTTGTTATTTAAAGTGTTTTTTTTTTCAGTTATATTAAAGTATAACTTTAATATAACTTGAAACCTGCCTTGCCTCTGTCTCCTCAGTTCCGCATCGCACACAATCCTCATTCTTAACAAATATCTTGTGTAAACCATAGTAGCTTTTTATAGGAGAAAAACATTTATTTGAAAGAAATCAGTTGTAACATTATAAATATATTTACTGTATAAATACTTATATGCATAAATACAAAAATACTTTAATGCATTCTTGATGAATAATTAATGAAGCATTATAATATTTTAATGTTATCATTTTGTCCCCCAATTGTTTGAATGGTAGTGTATCACAGTTTCTGCAAAGGTACACAGCAGAATACACTTTTTCACCATTAATAATAGAAAAAGAAAGGTTTTTTTTAAGCAGCAAATCAGCATTTTAGGAAATTCAGCTTTCCAATCAGACACAGTTTGAGTTTGATTTCCTTCCGTTTTTACCATATGCTCCTGTTTTCATCCTAGTCACCTGTGTCCTGTCAATCACCTCATTAGTCATGTCAGCTGTATCTCATTTCTTTGATTGGTCCCAATGTATATAAGCCCTGTTCTCTTGTCATAGTAATGTATATATAATTGGCCGTGTAATGTTGAGATTTTCTGTGGTTTCCCTAGTCGCCTGAGTTTTGTCATGAAAAGATGTTTATTCTGAAATTCCTTCATCTTAAAAATTTTACGTTTTAACAATATTTCACAAAATTACGGTTTTTACTGTAATTGTGATCAAATGCAGCTTTGGTGAGCATAAGAGACTTCTTAAATAAAACATTTTATACAATCTTTTAAAACTTCGTAAATGGAAAAAAAAACAGGAAACTGTGTGGTCAAGATCTATTTTGAGGAAAAAATAGTATTGTGGAAAAAAGGAAATTACTTTCTTAGAAATCCACAATAAGTCCACAATAAGACAGTATGTATTTAAAAAGTAATATTTTGATTTAATTTTGACTTTAAAACCCCATCAAAAGACAATATAAAGTTCTCTTTTATAGTGGTAATGGGTAGCAGTTAAAGACATCAGCATCATAAACTGATCAATACTCAATTTATCATTTTGTCCCTCCTCATTAAAAGAACAGAATCACTTTGCCAGTGGGCCCTGCTTACCACAGTCCTGATTTAATGAGTGTTGTTAATGCATATTTTATCCATCTCTCTCTCCCTGTTGTTTTTAGGATGTGAATGATTTCTCCCCGGTCTTCAGACAGGCTCTTTATAAAGGGCTGGTAGCTCCAAACGCAGAGAAGGGGACAGTCATCACAACTGTGTTTGCAGAAGATCAAGATCCTCCAGTAAGTACACAAATTCATGAAATACACTTTTTTTGATATCTGACTCATTCTCAAATGACAAACGTTGATATGTACCAATTTATTGTTATTCAAATTAAATAAATTGTGATTGATTTTTTATAACAGGCCTGCAATTTTGGAGGTGCAGTAAATCATTTGCGTCACATTTTGTACTTTATTTTTTACATAATATCGAATAAACCCTGGAATAATGTCTCAAATATAAAAAAAATCTAGAGCTACCGCTACACATTCACAGTCATTCCAGGGTTGCAAAGCTTTAAGATGAATAATTGCAAATGTGTTACTTTTCAAAAGTTTGTGGTCAGAAATATGTTTTATGAAATCAATACTTTTTACGGATATTTACATACCCTGAAAGTTCCCTCCATTTCTGAAACTGAAAGTTGAGTTATCCATTTAAACACACCCGGGTTTTGTCACATAACCTGCTTTCTGGAATACCCCCCTGGACTCTTCAAACTAATTTTGATTTCTTCATCTGAAGTCTTTGTAGATTTGTATTACTTTGTATGAGAGTTTAGACTCCTGCTAGTGTACCTGTTTACGTGCCCCCCTCCTGTTAATGTGTTAGTCTACTGTTGTGGATAATCGGTTTGTTCTGCGCTGTCACTCTCTGTCTGCATCTGTATTTGATTGATCTGACAGATCTGTTTTGCGTATGCCACCTGGAGACCAGCCTCTCTTTCTCAAATACTAGAGGACTCAGAAATGAAATTACACACAACGAGACGTTATTTCCCTTTCTTCAGAGAGTAAAAACATGTATTGGGGTTTAGAATGCAGCCCAGCATGCTTCTGCAACAGTTACAGCTGGAGGGAAACACAAGGCCATTACAGTACAGCAAGACACTTCTCTTATTACATTATAAATTACATAAACAAGGTTATTCGCTGCCTGAGGTTCGGTTTATTCAGAGTGGCAGTGCACGCCAGAGGCTGGATATGTGCTGAATGCCTGTAAATGTTTATCATCCACAGACTGTAAAACAGAAAGATGCTTTGTGGGTTTCTGTGTGCAGACGTGTCATCGGCTTTATTGGCTGTCGGTAACTCTGGACCAAAATGGTGTACAAGTTTCAAAGACGTCTGATTGTAGTTAGTGTATAAAAGTATTTTTAAAGTGTGTTAATGTGTCTTTCACAACTGTCAAACTTTACAAACAACTGTAAGCGACATTTACAGCCTTACTTTATGCCATTGTCAATTTTGTTCCCGTCACTTTGCGGGAAGGGAAATAAAGCTCGCAGTAGGGATGCCTGTAATACAGAGGAAGCGTTTTTAATTGGTGATCAGGAATGGCCTTTTCATTAGTGGGTGTTAAAATGAACTGAGATGTTGCTGTTGATTTTTGTAGCTTTTAACGTTCCGCTGCGTGGGCGTTGCAGTCGTCACAGAATTATGCACAATGGTTGGTGCTGCTTACGGTACATTCAAGGAAACAGCAGGGGTGCTGGAGCCACTTTTTAGCCCACATCTTATTCAACTGAACATAGGCAGATATTAAAATTTGGTCTTCAATGGGTTCATAAAAATGCGTTTTACACATGCAAATGATTATATAAAAATGCGGGGGGTCTGTAAATTTTTTTTTTTTTATTTCTCTGGAAGAAGTTTCTTATGCTCACTTAAAAAAATAGTATTTCACATAATTAGTAATCAATGGTATTTACATTTTACAATTTACAATACTGTAGATGTTGTCTATCTAAATATATGTTTAATTCAGTCATGAAATTCTAGAGGGCACAGGCTGATAGTCCATTACTTGCAATCTGCAAGCAACTAGTTGTCATGGTTGAATTTCTAAAATGCAATTTATTCCTGTGATGTCAAAGCTGTTTGTTTATATATAATACAATTTATATATATATATATATATATATATATATATATATATATATATATATATATATATATATATATATATATATATATATATATATATATATCAGCCTAAAATGTCATATGATCCATCATAAATAATTCTGTCAATCAAAATGCTGATTTGCTGCTCAAGAAATATGCGTCTCCTTATTATTATAAATAATTTATTTGTATTAATGTTGAAAAGAGTCATTAATATTTTTGTTGAAAAACTTTTTGTTAGGTTTCTGTGATTAAATAGAAAATAGAAAAGAACCAGATTTATTCAAAACAAAAATAATTAGGAATATTATAAATGTCTTTACTGTCACTCTTGATTAAATAAACTCCTAAATAAAGATTAAATCTTTTTAAATTGATTAAATCTCATTAAATCTTTATTAAATAAATTTCTTTCTAAATAAATCTATTGATCTCTTTAAAAGTGTTTATTTTATTTTAGTTTGAAACTCTGAAGCTGACATTTTGATTTGCATACAGTTTTTTTTTCTAGTGAAAAAATAAGACAACAAGACTAAAACAAAACCTTTAATGACAATTAAAAATTGAATTGAAAATTCACAATTGAAAATTAGTGACAAATGTCATCACTGATGACAAACCAGATGCCACAGAATAAGAATAAGATGATATGACAGAGGGCAAGATTTTCAGTGAATAACGATAAGCTTTTTATACGAGACTCTTGACAGCCGCTGTGAATGGACAGTGAAGGGTTTTTAAGGTGACCCTGGGTTCTACTGTAAGCCGGACCCTGTGTGCTTGCATCACCATAGGGGATAGGAGTGTGTCAGAGAGAGGTGTGTGCTGCTGGGATTCTTTGACATGAAGCTTAACCTGGAAGACAGAGACACAACAGCTGCCTAGGGTTTCGAGTTGGGTTTTTTAAATTCTTTTTTATTTGTGAGTTCAAGGGCGCTGGCAATGCCAAAGAGACAAGATAGTCTGTGTCATTCTAAGAGTTAAAGGAATGAATCATCCAAAAATAAAAATTCTGTCATTATTTATTTGCTACAATCTCAACTTTTGTTTACTGCAGATCACAAAAGGAAACATTTATTATTAAATAAAGTACTGGCGATTTTTCTATTTCATCCAGCGCCAGTACCTAGTCCCTTTCACACAGAAATCCTGGGAAATTACCGTAAAATCAACGGATCAACTTTTGGGGTAAATACACAAATGTGCTTTTGCGTTACCTTGTGCAAGCTTATACTAATAATTTGCATTCTTTCATAACGGGAATTTACTGGCAACTTCTCACATCAGGAAATTCCCAGAACTGATTCAAACAAATACTACTTTGGTCTTCCTATTCTTCATATTAGGGATGAGCAAGTACAGCATTATCTGTATCTGTTAACCATATGAATTATCTTTATCTGTACTCGGACTGGGCGTAGCTTAACCCGGAAGTGGTCGGGTTGTCTTGAAATGGGTGGGGCTTCACGACAACGTTATGTTATAACGTTAACGTATAACATTAAAATGTTATTTTTAATCATGCAATTGATATGGGTTGATCAGAAATTGTTATATTTATTGCTGATTAGAAAACTATTTACATGACAGCATCAGCATTGAGCTTCAGATCAATGGTTTTGATCACGATAACAAACAAACTATATACAGAAGTTTTGCAACAACGAATACAACAAATGTAATGAATGAGTTTTAATCTAAACATAACTTTATTTTTTTTACTTTTAAATGTTTTGTGATCAGTGGGATTTTTTTTTCCGCACCAGGTAGCTATGTGTGTGTGTGTTTGTGTAGCTAATTAATTTTTAATATAGTTTTTATACCACTACTTTTTTTTTCTTTTGCGTGAAGTAAAAAAAACTGGTTAGAGCCAGCAGATGGTTAAAAAAGAAGGAAAAAAATCTCAAGCGGAGAAAGCAGAGATGCAACGCTAGTCGCATTCTACCAAGCACCACGTCTGAACAAACTCCACGTTTACCAGAACTCTACTGGTTAATAAGTAAATACTGCAAACAAACCGAAATAAAAAGCAAACCTAAAGCTGAAGAAACCCTAAGCATTAACGGAAAAGACCCGCAAACCTGAGTGACGGAGGGAGAGAAAGAGAGCTGTTCGCTTCTCAGTGTTCTGTGTGTGAGTGAGCAGAGTGGGACACAGCAAATCTGCATGTGTAGGGGAGGGGCGCTGTGACTTGCCTATCACAGAACGCTACCCAATGAGGATTTTTATTCAATCCAAGCACAGATATTGACTCGTATTACTCGTATAATACTCGTACTCTGCAAAAGTGCTTTATCCATACCGGATACTCGTTTCAGCCGAGTATCCGGCTCAACTTTACTTCATATACTTCTCCAGATTATTTTTTGAATAAACGTCCGATAGAGATTAAGGATTCGTCATGTTGACTGGCTGTCACTATGACAATGTCAGTTCAGACACTTCAGTGTAGCTAATAATCATGTCATCATAAAAAATTAAATAAAAAATAGTTTTAATGCCTTACAGATAGCAATCAATAAGTCAATGGCAACATTAGTGAACTGCTTTAGTGAACATTAAATACCGCCCTCACCTGTGTGCATCACGTGTTGTGATTGGCTGGGGCTAGACATATGCTGGACTAAGATGGCAGCCTAGAAACATCCCAAGCATAAGAAATTACAGGCAAAGTACAATCCCTCAATGTAGACACAAACCTCACCACACACGTCTAGTGCACAGGAATGATTCAGAGGCATTATTTATGTATGAGACTATACCTTTGTTTTCTTTTTAAAAAGGTATAGTTATTTAATGTTAATAAATTAACCTTTTTTGTTTTTTCGTTACCTGAATTTTGGTTCCCTATCAGTCAGTCACGTTCGACGTTACGTCGGACTGACGTCATGGGGTCTCGCTTGGGAGCCCAATCACCTCCCAATATAACTAAACGCGCCAATGAACATTGGCTAGTGAGATTTGCATGCCGAGTCCCGCCCCACCCGGCTTCCGGGTATAAATAGGACCGGCATCGCTCACTTCATTCATACTTTTGCTTCGGAGCCGAGCGGTTGTAAGCAGCCGTTCATTCTGATCACCTTCAAGAGCGCGTTCTTTCCCGGCTGGAAATACGGTGCGACAGCGGTGGTGCGCGTCTTCCCAGCAACGTGTTCCCCCCTGTGTGCCTCGGTTGGAAGAGCAGTTCCTCTAAAAGAGCAAAACGCGGACGATTAGCGTCTTTTTCAAGATGCCTTTTCGTCCGTGTGTTTCTGGATGCGGTCGTTTCCTGACCTCATCTGACGGCCATGAGCGCTGTTTCTCGTGTCTGGGCAGACAGCACGCTGAGAGAGCGCTTGTGGATGGTTCATGCTCTCATTGCGGGGGCATGACCATGTCGGTGTTGCGGTCGCGGCTCGCCCTCTGTGATACAGAGGTTCGAGCGCCCTCTGCTGCTACCCATATCCCCTCTGCTTCTCATGGTAGAGCTGTGGGGTTGGTTAGCACTCTGGGAGACCTGAGGGTTACAGTGGGAGCTACCTCGTCGGGCCAGCCCCTACGAACCTCCCACTCCTCTTGCACACCGTGTGCCGTCGAGCTGCCAGATGAGCCGCCAGGTCCCCCACGTGAGGTGCCTCGGGTCTCGTTTGGCGCTCCGGATGAGGATCGGATGTCGATCGCTGCATCGGAGAGTGGGCTGTCATCCTCGGGTGAGGAAGCCGAGCAGCGCCCCTCGGGCGTCGCTGCTCGTGTGGAATCAGATCGGGAGATGATGGCCATGCTTTCCCGGGCTGCCGCGGGCATCAGGCTCGAGTGGAACCCTCCACCGTCGCCCGAGCGCTCGCGGCTGGATGATTGGTTTCTGGGTGCGGAGGTGCATGAGGAGGTCAGTAAGTCGTGGAAGGCACCTTTTACTGCCCGAAGCCGCTCTCTGGTCTCCTCCGCTCTCACTACCCTCGATGGCGGGGCTGCCAAGGGTTACGCGGACATTCCCCAGGTGGAGCGTGCAGTTGCGGTGCACTTGTGCCCGCAAAATGCTGCCACCTGGCGCAATCGTCCGCGCCTCCCGTCCAAGGCGGGTAAGACGACGGCAGCCCTGGCTGCCAAGGCTTACAACGCCGCTGGAAAGGCAGCTTCTGCCCTGCATGCCATGGCCATCCTGCAGGTCCATCAGGCAAAAGCTCTTAAAGAGCTGCACGAGGGTAGCTCTGAGCCGGGGTTGATGCAGGAACTGCGCACGGCGACTGACTTCGCCCTCCGGGCGACTAAGGTCACGGCGCGGGCCCTCGGCCAGACGATGTCCACACTCGTGGTCCAGGAGCGCCATCTCTGGCTGGACCTGGCTGAGATGAAGGACGCCTACAAAGTTTGCTTTCTCGACGCCCCCGTCTCCCAGGCTGGCCTCTTCGGCAACACCGTCGTGGACTTTGCTCAGCAGTTCTCGACGGTGCAGAAGCAGACTGAGGCGATAAGCCACATCTTGCCCCGGCGGGATTCTGCCAAACCTCCGCGGGCTGTCCCTCAGCCTGCTCGCCGCCGAGGGCGCCCCCCTGCGGCTGCAAAGGGTCCGGCCGGACCGGAGACCTCCCGTCCGGCCCCTCCTCCCCGCAGGAAGGCGACGCAGCCCGTCCAGACCGCTAAACCCTCCAAGAAAAAATCAAAGCGGCCCTGAGACGGGCGACCCAGAGATGGTAGGACCTGCTCGTTCCCAGGAGCTGGTGAGGGCACCACTCCTTCCCCCGGAGGAGGGCCGGGTGGAGAATCTTGTGTTTCTTTCTGTTCCGCCACTGGCCCCAGGGCCAGTGGTACCCACATTTTCAATAAAAGAGCAGTTTCCTCCATCTCTGGGTCATACTCGGTCCAAGCTGACAGTGGGCGACGCACCGCTTCCCCCCTCTCAGCCGACCTCTCTTTCGCCACGGACAGGGAGCGGGCAGTCTCAGGACGCGCTGCCTCCTTGCCCCTCCCTTCCAGGCCCCTCACGGGGGCTATGGAGCCAGGTAAGTGCACCACACGCACTGCCACGACTCCAGGACGCCATGCCTCCTGGGTTGGGCCTCAGAGCTCCCTGCTGCCCCCCCGCGGGTTCGTCGGCCGTCCCCTTGGTGCCTCTCGAACGGAGTTTGGGTGCCTGGTTAGCGCTTCCCACTCCGTCTCGTTGGCTCATTCGGACAATCAGACTCGGCTATGCGATTCAGTTCGCCAGGCGGCCCCCCAGGTTCAGCGGCGTTCTGACTACCTCAGTGGAAGGCAAGGACGCCCCTGTACTTCGGGAAGAGATCGCTGTCCTCCTGGCGAAGGGCGCGATCGAGCCTGTCCCTCCAGCCGAGATGGAGTCGGGGTTTTACAGCCCCTACTTCATCGTTCCCAAGAAAGGTGGGGGGTTACGGCCTATCCTGGACCTGCGTGTCTTGAATCGGACCCTACACAGGCTTCCGTTCAAAATGTTAACGCAGAGACGCATCCTCACGTGCGTCCGCTCCCAGGACTGGTTTGCAGCAATCGACCTGAAGGACGCGTACTTTCATGTCTCGATTCTCCCTCGTCACAGACCGTTTCTTCGCTTTGCGTTCGAGGGTCGCTGTGACACCGCTCGGATTGATGCATATGAGACCACTTCAACACTGGTTACGGGACCGAGTCCCGAGGTGGGCTTGGCACCAAGGCGCATTCCGTGTGGCAATCACACCGGCTTGTCGCCAGACGTTCGGCCCTTGGTCAGACCTTGCTTTTCTACGGGCCGGAGTTCCCCTAGGGCAAGTGTCCAGGCATGTTGTTGTTACAACAGATGCCTCCACCACGGGCTGGGGTGCCGTGTGCATCGGGCATGCTGCCTCGGGCTCCTGGACAGGACCCCGGCGGCAGTGGCATATCAACTGCCTCGAGTTGCTAGCGGTACACCTTGCCTTGCGCCGGTTCCGACCGTTGCTGCAAGGCAAGCATGTACTGGTCCGCACGGACAACACATCGACCGTGGCGTACATCAACCATCAAGGTGGTCTACGCTCCCGTCGCATGTCGCAACTCGCCCGCCACCTCCTCCTTTGGAGTCAGCATCGGCTCAGGTCGCTGCGTGCCGTTTACATTCCGGGCGAGCTCAATCGTGCAGCCGACGCGCTCTCACGACAGCTCACGTTCCCGGGAGAATGGAGACTCCACCCCCAGGCGGTCCAGCTGATCTGGAGTCGATTCGGGGAAGCGCAGGTAGACCTGTTTGCTTCCCGGGAATCCTCCCACTGCCAGTTGTTTTTTTCCCTGACCGACGGGACCCTCGGCACGGATGCACTGGCACACAGCTGGCCCCGGGGCCTACGCAAATATGCGTTCCCCCCAGTGAGCCTTCTTGCACAGACCCTGTGCAAGGTCAGGGAGGACGAGGAGCAGGTCTTGTTTGTTGCGCCATACTGGCCCAACCGGACCTGGTTTCCAGAACTCTCACTCCTCGCGACAGCCCCTCCCTGGCGCATTCCCTTGAGGAAGGACCTGCTTTCTCAGGGACAGGGCACCATTTGGCACCCGCGTCCAGATCTTTGGAACCTCCACGTGTGGTCCCTGGACGGGATGCGGAAGACTTAAGTGCCCTACCACCGGCGGTGGTAGACACTATCACTTCAGCTAGAGCCCCCTCTACGAGGCTGGCATATGCCTTGAAGTGGAGTCTATTCTCTGAGTGGTGTTCTTCCCGGCGGGAAGACCCCCGGACTTGCCCGATCAGCTCTGTGCTTTCCTTCCTTCAAGGTGGGTTGGAGCGGCGGCTGTCCCCCTCTACCTTGAAGGTATACGTCGCCGCCATTGCAGCCCATCATGTTCCCGTCAATGGCAGGTCTCTTGGGAAGCACGACCTGGTCATCAGGTTCCTAAGAGGGGCCAGGAGGTTAAATCCTCCTAGGCCGCCCCTCTTTCCCTCCTGGGACCTCTCTGTCGTTCTCTCAGGCCTACAGAGAGCTCCCTTCGAGCCCCTCGAGTCAGTGGAGCTCAAGATCTTGTCTCTCAAGACAGTGCTCCTGACTGCACTCGCTTCCTTTAAGAGGGTAGGGGACCTGCAGGCATTTTCGGTCAGTGAAACGTGCCTTGAATTCGGGCCGGCCTGGTCTCACGTTGTCCTGAGGCCCCGGCCTGGATATGTGCCCAAGGTTCCCACCACTCCCTTTCGGGATCAGGTGGTGAACTTGCAAGCACTGCCCCGGGAGGAGGCTGACCCAGCCCTCGCGTTGCTGTGTCCCGTCCGTGCACTACGTGTCTATGTGGACCGCACGCAGAGCTTTAGAAGCTCCGAGCAGCTCTTTGTCTGTTTTGGGGGACAGCAGAAGGGAAAGGCTGTCTCCAAGCAGAGGTTGGCCCACTGGATAGTGGATGCCATCGCCCTGGCATATCAGGCTCGGGGCGAGCCATGCCCCCTGGGGGTGAGGGCGCACTCCACACGGGGTGTTGCTTCCTCCTGGGCGTTGGCACGTGGCGCCTCTCTGACAGACATCTGCAAAGCTGCGGGCTGGGCGACACCTAATACATTCGCGAGATTCTACAATCTCCGGGTGGAGCCAGTTTCTCCCTGTGTGCTGGGAACAAACAGGTGACCGGCTCGGTGTCCTGCTTGCAGCGCCATGCCCCTTAATAAGGGGATACGAGCGCTTATCTACTCCTCAGGTGAGTTCCCCGTCTGGCGAACCCTGATTGGAGTTCCTCCTGCATCCTTCGGTATCGGACGCGGCGGAGGCGTCTGACGCCAGGCCCAGTACTCGTGTGCATGCCCCAGTGGTCAGCCCTTGTACTGGACTAGATGCCCATGTGACGAGATTCCCTCTTGGTAATCCCATATGTGTACGCTCCACGGTACGGTTTTCCTCTTGGTAAACCCGTGTCTTTCCCTTGGCAGTTCTGTTCTGCCAGTCCCTTTGGTACGCGCTCCTCCCTGGGGTAGGACCTACCATGGGGACTTACATATGTCATACTGCCCCTCGGGTCAGTCCATATGTGTCCTACCGCACATTACCTCCCCCTTGGGCAGGGTGTGGTCTCCGTAGCGTCTGTACGCTCGCCCAGCGTTGATAACTAAGCGGGTCGAGCTGATCTGCGGAATTGAGATCCGAAGCTCTCTTCCCTGTGAGGCTCACGCAGGAACAGCAGCTTAGTCCTTCCTCACGTTGGCCTGCCCCTCCATCCCGATTGGCGTGGAGGCCTAAGTCGGCTTTCGCGGGGCGCTGGGTAGGTTACGTCCGCAGAGGCAGTTGTCCTTGGCACGCCACTGCTTGCCAACATCTGCATCTCCGATTCTCGTAACACGGCCAGTGCCTGTGGCGCTTTCCATAGGGACCCCATGACGTCAGTCCGACGTAACGTCGAACGTGACTGACTGATAGGGAACGTCTAGGTTACTGTTGTAACCCCCGTTCCCTGAAGGAGGGAACGGAGACGTTACGTCCCCCGGCCACAGGCCTGAGCCACCGCTGAGACCGGGATACACTCTCGGCTCCTCAGCAAAATATGAATGAAGTGAGCGATGCCGGTCCTATTTATACCCGGAAGCCGGGTGGGGCGGGACTCGGCATGCAAATCTCACTAGCCAATGTTCATTGGCGCGTTTAGTTATATTGGGAGGTGATTGGGCTCCCAAGCGAGACCCCATGACGTCAGTCCGACGTAACGTCTCCGTTCCCTCCTTCAGGGAACGGGGGTTACAACAGTAACCTAGACGTTAAGTTTATTTTATTTATTTGTATTTATTATTTTATATATATATATATTTTTTTTTTTGTGGTAATGTTCATTTGTATTTTCTGTTACTAAAATTTTTATAACAATTTTGCAGACATTGTTTTAGACCATAGGTTTAAAGGTGACCATAGGACAATTATGAAACAGGCCAGTGTAAAATGTTTTTAAATGTTTCATGCATCTCCTGCACTGCAACTGTTTTTGAAATCAAGAAAAATGCTTTAAATTTCAATTCATTTATGTTTAAATTCATGATCCTTTAAAATGTTTCTATAACCTAGAATTCTTTATTGTTGAGCCCCTAGTATGCACATATTTTATTCTTGCAAAATTACGCATCTTTTGAACACAGCCAAGGTTTGAGGATGGCCTCATTATTATGAGTGGCATGTGTTTGTGTGTTTCTTGAGGCTGTGTTTTTATTTTTTTTTGCTTGTGGACGTGTGTGTGAGAAGTGGCAATTGCGTTTTTGTTTTGATGTCTAGGAAGAAAGTTTTTTGATGACCTTGGATGCCCCACTGAAATACCAGATTCATCATTCTGGTTGTGTTGTGAATCACCATGGAGACATGGAGCAGCTCAATCTCTGTCTCTCTCAGGCATGACTGGAATTAAAGTCCGATAATTCTCACTTTTAAAATCCCCTCCTTGACAACGGCCTTGATAGGAAACGTGTGCGGCGGAACAAGGACAGGAAGTGATCATACTCATTAGGGTCCTGCTCACACTCTGATGATTACAGTACGAGCACCGCTGCATTTCAAGAGAGCGCCGGTGAATGAGATAATGACATGGTATTTATATGCACGATCGCAAAGGTCACTAGGCAATAAAATCTCCTCCTTTGCCTTTATGCTGGTTGAACCTCATGTCCTGAGTGGTGACTTCCTTTTATTTGAAAGGATTTAAAGGGATGAGTAATGGACTTCCATCCTTGAAGTGTCACTACAGAGCAGAACAACCAGCTGCTATTAATCATACCACTACAGAATGAATACAATCACCAGGCAGAAACTTGTGTGAAACTAATGTGACTGACTCACATTTGAGTGTTGACAGTGACACCCGCTGAAAATGACTCATGAACGTCATACATTAAACTGTTAACTGATTTTATCCCTTATTAGCAGGAATGAAACCTGTCTAATTTCATGGCTTAACCCAGAGGGAAAGCTTCCCTTTCATTTTTTTTAACTGTAATATTTTAATGCATTATATTCTGCCAGAAAAAAAAGTTGCTGTTTGGATTTAAATAGAGTCTATGATTGAATAATTTTTATTATGTTTCAAGCTTATCATATGTTTGGCGACAGTTATAACCCTGATTGATGGAGCTTTTCATTTCTTAAACAACCATGTTGGAAAAGAAAAACCATCATGGCCATATTCCAGGATGACAATATCAATAATCATTATGCTTAAACTATGAAATTATGATTTTGAGGAAGAATGAAAAATCATTTTCACTCATGAACTGGCACGTCTGGACTTTAAATGCATTGAAAGTCTTTGAGATGTGCTAGTGTGACTTTACAGAGTGCTGGACTCTTGCATTGACGGGACAAGATCTTGACCAAAAATGTATGCACAGATGGAAATAAATGTTACGTTATTTTTATCAAGAGGTACATACATTTCTGGATGAAACCGTTGCAATTGCCTTTAGCCATAATTTTATTCATAATATAGTATATTTTTGTGCTTAATTGTAATTATTTGTTTCATAATGTATTGTTTAATAATAATAAAAAATAACATTAGTAAACAATTTCGGCTAATATAAAGCATTTATTAATCTTAGTTATTTAGGATTTCATTATTTCCTAACACATGTCTACAATAGAAAGTTGAATCTGTTAATATTTGAGCTAACATGATCTACCAACAACATTTAGAGGTGGGGCTCATTTGCATATTCACATTTTTACTCATACTAAATGAAGCAACACTGAAGATTTTCACAATTATTCAATAATAATAATACATAATAAATTGTAGAATGAAATTGTTTAAATATTTCATTTTGATTTCTTGAAGATGAAATATTTGACTGAAATATAAGTTGTTAATGTTATATATAATGATAACTAATGGGATTGAAAAGTGTAACCAAGTTCATATAAAGTCAGGTTATCAGTGATTGTTCAAATTGAGATTTCTGTGCAATGTGTTTTTTAGTTTATTTGTTATTCTTTCTCAATGACCAAGAATCGGCCAATTCTACTGGTGTATTTTTTTATATCACGTTTTGGCTGCATTTGATAGAGTTTTACACATGAAAACCGGGACAGCACAGAGTAATACAGTAATGTCAGGTCATCGGATTTAATTTGTCCTAAACGTAGTGGTGTGATCGTCTTAAGAGCTTAAGGTGGTCGGCTGAGGTAAATCTGTCTGTTTTACTCTTCCTATTCATGCCGTCTGCCATCAAGCAGACTACAGCGCTGTTTATTTTTATGGCCCACAACAGAAGCTTTTAAATTATGTATTTCTTCTTAAAATTAGGCTTTAAAAACAGTGGGGGTTCCATAGACATATGACAAATAATAAGCCATAGAAAAATTGTGACATGAACTTAGCTTTAGAATTTCTTAGCTGTCAGAGTTGTAAATGTGATGTTGTTTCTGTCTCTTTTTCGTGCAGTATAAATGACTTTGTATGTTTACCACAGCACAAAGCATCAAACATTTATGAAGGAGCCAGACGGAAGAGCTCTAAAGTATTAGTAGAATGAGGTGCAGTAGACAGAGCTCTCTGTAGCTCTACAAAACACGAAGCTCAAGAGACCTTTGACGAAGTTCAAACTCATAATAAAAAAAGTCAATCCTTTAAAGGAATAGTTCACACAAAATTATAAATTCATTATGTATTCACCCTTATGTCATTTCTATGATTTACAGAAAAGGAGATGCTTTGCAGAATGTTCCGACTGTTCTTTTCCACACATTCCACCATATTTTTAACCATGTTATCTCAAGCTTAAAAAAAGACCACCATATATGCACTGAAAACGTCTCAGGTTACTTATGTAACCGTAGTTCCCTTAGAGGGAACGAGACATTGCGTCGAACGCATATGGGAACGCCTTAGCATGATTGTCTCTTGAAGCACAATGAAATCCAGGTGTGCGAGTGCACGTCGCCGAGGGTGATGTCATGAGCCAGGAGTATAGAGCACGCCGTGACCCGGAAGTGGCAGCTTGACCAGTGTCTGAAACAAGCCGGCATGCGTAGGAGGCTATGAGATGCAGTGTCTCGTTCCTTCTAAGGGAACTAGGGTTACGTAAGTAACCTGAGACATTCCCTGTCAAGGGAACTCAACACTGCATTGAACGCAAATGGGAACAAGGAATACCCTAGCCGCCTCAGCGTACGAAGTAGGCCAAGCTAACGTAGCTCACTACGAAAGGGCCAAAGTTCCCACAGCGGGGTAAAGGTCTAGTTGGTAGAATCTAATAAAGGTATGCGGTGAGGGCCAGCCAGCCACATCACAAATATCAGCAAGGGGAGCCCCTGCGAAAAAAGCTTTAGAGGTAGCCATGTTCCGGGTAGAGTGGGCACGGACATGCAGAGGACACTAATGACCCGCCAGATCATACGCCAGGGAGATAGTCTCGACTATCCACCTGCTCAGAGTTGGTTTTGATGCTGGAGCTCCCTTAGGAGCCCCGAAGCATACAAAGAGTTGGTCTGACCTACGCCATGAAGCCGCTCCGGGACGTAGGTGTAGGCGGGACGTAGGCGGGACCTTGTTCTTGGACTCCTGGTCATGATCGAGAAAGGGAGGAAGACATAAGGCCTGCAGTATAGTGTGACGAGTGGGGCTCGAAAACACTTAGGGATGTATCCCAGTCTGGGAAAGAGGAAGGCTTTCGTCAGGCTGGGAGCAAACTCCAGACAGGAGGGGGACTCTGAGAGGGCCTAAAGGTCGCCAACCCTCTTAAAGAAGGAGATGGCTAAAAGGAACACCGTTTTAAGGGTGATAAATTTACCCTTAAATTAAAGGGTACCACTTGGGGGTACTTGGTGAGCCACAATGGCAGCCACGTACACCTTAAGCATGGAGGGGGACAGCCCGGCAGCAAATCTTTCTTGTAGAAACTCCAGAACGATACCAACTTGGCAGGTCACTGGGTCTTGATGTTTGTCGCTGCACCAGGAAGTGAACGTTTTTCTAATTCTGAGCGTAGAGTTTCCTCGTGGACGGGGCTCTAGAGTGGAGAATGGTCTCAACGACCTCGGTCGAGAGACCTGAGTCTATGAGTCGGGCCCCCTCAGAGGCCAGACCCACAGGTTCCACAGTTCCGGGCGACGATAAATGATCCTGCCCTGAGCCTAAGACAGAAGGTCCGTCCTGACGGGAAACTCCCAAGGAGTGCCGTCTATGAGGGACACTAGGTCAGAAAACCACACCCTGCCCGGCTAATGCGGGGCAAATAAAGTGAGACGGACCCTATCCTGGCGAACTTTCTCTAGAACCCCTGGGAGCAGAGCAATCGGGGAAAGGTGTACAAGAGAAGCCTCAGCTACTCATGTCGTATCGCATCCAGCCCAAGAGGTGCTGGGAGAACAGGGGGGAATAAAAGCAGGCAGCGAGCCATCTCTCAGACGGAAACAGGCCAGATTTCCCCATCCGCTCCAACACCTCGGTATGGAGTCTTCATTCCCCCGGGCCTCGGCCCCTGACTCGACAGGAAGTCTGCCCCCAAATTCGGGGACCCCGGGATGTAAACTGTTCTAAGGGAGCTGAGTTTCCCTTGGGTCCACAGGAGGTCTGGGAGAAAAGCTTGAAGCGCTAACCAGACAGCCCACGCTTCCGGCGCATTCTATGTGTCAGGAGAGGTGGTGTCTTCTCCACAGACCCTGAGTCGAGTGGCCCCTCAGGGTCACCCCCAACCCGAGCGGGAGGCGTCTGTCAACAGCATCACGCGGTGACAGAGTGATCCCAGTACGGGCTTCGGGAAAGAAACCAGGCTTTCCTTCCACTGATGCAAGACCCGCAGGCATCACCTTGAGACCTTGATCAGGCGGGAAGGGTCTCCCCTCGAGGAAAACTCCCAGGAAAACTAATAGATAAAACTCCCAGGAAGTGGAGCTTGAGCTGTATCCACACACTTGGTGAAAGTGTGAGGAGACAAGCCAGTCCGAACGGAAGAACTCAGTATAGATAAGCCTTGCCCCCAAAGGTGAATCTGAGGAACTTCCGGTGCTGTGGAAGGATAGAAACGTGGAAATATGTGTCCTTGAGATCTATCGTGACAAGCCAGTCCTCGGACCTGATTTGTCTAAGATAGGACGTAGCCCCCATCCTTCTTTGGAATGATGAAGTATTGGTTGTAAAAGCCCGAATCTCTGGCTGAGAGAGGAACATACTCTATGGCCTCTTTCCTCACCAACGAGTCGACTTCCTGTTCCATGACCAGAGCCTGCTCGGGGTCCACCAAGGTTGGCAGAACCCCCGAAAATCCAGGTGGATGGACGTGGAACTGAATAGCGTATCTTTCTGATACGGTACGCAGGACCCACTGAGAGACACCTGGCAGACGTAGCCACGCTGCCTTGAAATCTACTAGGGGTATCAGCCTCTCGAGACTGACCTCTGGACAGATGTATTTTTCCACTCCGGGGCCCTGGCAGATACCAGAGAGCCACCGGAGTAGACGCTTTAGGACCCTCCTCAGAGGGGGCAACCTGTCCAGCGCGTGTGGAGTGCGACTGGAAGGGCCTGGCTGTGGCATTACTGTGATGTATTATTACAATTTTAAATAACCATCTATTTTAGTGTTTAGGATTTTAAAATGTAATTTACATCAGAGTTAAGAAAGCTGAATTTCAGCAGTGTTACTCCAGGCTTCAGTTTGAATTTAATGATTTGGGGCTCAAAACAATTTTATTATTATTATTAGCAATGTTGAAAACAGTTGTGCTGCTTAATATTTTTGTCGAAACCGTGATATTTTTTGCAGTTCCGGACCTATTTTTTTTTCCTTTAGAATGAACAATTTAGAATGTTAGTGTTTATTTCAGTGACATTTGATGTCATGTGTCATTTTAAATGGATAAAGGCTTAAATTTCATTGTATTTCTCTCAGAAGATATTGTTGTGTGATTTGAAAAAACTTGTAATATTTCAAATGAGGTAATTTATGTCCTTTAATGTGCTTGAGATGCACTGATCTCTGCCTTCTTGCATTGTATGGAAAATATCAGCTTGGGAAATATTCTACAAATGGCTATGATTTGATTTCATTGAAGGAATATATAATTATGGCAATTTTGAAGCAGTGATAACAATAGCAGTCTATAATAATATAATAATGTGATGCATAGAATTAAATATAATGATATATCAGCTTTGGTCCTGTGGTCTTTTGGTGTTGTTGGGATGTGTTGATAGTAAACGTGTTCCTCCCTTAGGGTACACCTGCCAGTAAAGTGCGCTACAGAGTGGATCAGGAGCTGTCACCATACAGTGGAAGTATCTTTGATGTGGAGATGGACACAGGACGAGTTATCACCAAAGTCAACCTGAATGAGCAACCCAACACCGTTTTCAAGGTGAGTCTCTATCTATTCTCTGTTCTTCTACAGTTATGCACTTCACTTGTGTTAGAAACCAGTTTGAATCCAGCCCAGTGTGACTGAAAGTGCTCCTATAAGGCTTTTTGGAAATTACCTTTCATGAAATATGTAACACAGCTGTTTGTGAATACAAAAGGTCTGGAAAGTTTCATAGATAAAATTGCATGATTTTCTATATAAATATGTGTGTGTGTGTGTGTGTGTGTGTGTGTGTGTGTGTGTGTGTGTGTGTGTGTGTGTGTGTGTGTGTGTGTGTGTATATATATATATATATATATATAGACCTTGCAGGAGACCTCTAAAACAAAATTAGGAACATGTAAAATACTATAATGGGTCGCTTCACAAAATAACGAATACATTTCTCTTTGAATGTATTCAAATTCATTCATCATTCAGTTCATCTTTAGACATACTAAAATTTGAAACAGTTTAAAACAATATTTAATTCATTATGCATTAGGTATCATGAACTAACAATGAAGAATAGGTTTACAACATTTTCTTAATTTAGGCTTATGTTATGTTATTCATGAACTATTGTTCATTGTTAATTCATTTTTCTTCATAATACATTAAATAGTACATTAAATAATAATCAAATATACTTGAAATGTATAAATTAACATTAGTTAGTGTTTTAAACTTGAAATATTTGTTAATGTTAATGTATTAAACTTGTAGAAAAGTTGCGAAAGTACTGTTAATTTTTAGTTCATGATGACTCATGAATTAGATAATGTGAACAAACTAAACCTCTTTGCAAAATGTACTGCTTTCATGTTACTGAAATCCGACATCAAGCAAAATTTTGCTGAGCTGAGGTCAGTTTGATTCTTATTCTAATGCTTTCAGAATTATGAGAATTGGAAATGGTGTCTTAGATGGCCACATTGGCTGCCAGTAAAATACCAGCTTGTGTCGACATACGCACATGGATGGTATCTAAGCAATAGATGTTACTCTTTATGTCATAAAGTTCTATTAATGAGTCACAGAATTATACTGTTGTCAACTAAGACAGAATATTGTTCTACTTTTTTCTCGTATAAAAAGCACTTTAACATTTTTATTTACAACAGTCAATCTCAAACTAAGACCAGTGTCACCATCTCTGATGATGAATTATATCCTTCAGGGTCAAGTTTACTTCAGGATTGTGTGTGTGTGTGTGTGTGTGTGTGTGTGTGTGTGTGTGTGTGTGTGTGTGTGTGTGTGTGTGTGTGTGTGTGTGTGTGTGTGTGTGTGTGTGTGTGTGTGTGTGTGTGTGTGTGTGTGTGTGTGTGTGTGTGTGTGTGTGTGTGTGTGTGTGTGTGTGTGTGTGTGTGTGTGTGTGTTTGTGTTTGTTACAGTCTCGTCATGTCTTTCACATCCGGGTCCCTTCTGTGTATCTCCCATGCCCTTCTCACACCTGTCCTGTTAGTCTTGTCAGCTGCTTCCCATTTTCTCTGGTATAAAACCCTCTCGTGTTTCCCTTGTCTTTGTCAGTCATTGGCGTTTCATGTTACTGTGTGGATGTTGTGTTCCGTTCATGGTTCTCCTTGTTCCTCCATGAGATTGCACCAGAGAGTGTCGGTTCTGTTATATTTACAGTCTTTTGTTTTCCCGTTTTTTGAATAAAGAGAGTTTGAGTTCAACCAGCCGTTTCTGCTGCATGTCTCCACCAACTGCGTGTGTATTATTTATATAACCATGTATTTTACCATATATATTACCACATAAATATCATGGAATTTTAAATGAATGAATCATTTTCTTGTGGTTATTTAATTTTACGTTAAAAACTAAACTAACCATTTCATAAAATGGTTATATATATATATATATATATAGAGAGAGAGATAGAGAGAGAGAGAGAGAGAGAGAGAGACAGAGAGAGAGAGAGAGAGAGAGAGAGAGAGAGAGAGAGAGAGAGAGAGATTTTCACACAGAAGAGTCAACAGTCAAATAATTTCCTGTTTTCTTATCACATTACAGCAAAATTACTTCCTGTTTATTGACTATACAACACTAAGCTCGTATGGATTGTTGGCTGTATGACTGATGCCTCGCATATCAATAGTAGTCATTTAAAGAGTATCACAGCCGGCAATGCAGCTTTATTCTTATAAAATCCACCCCAAACTCTAGTAACTTATATTCTTCAGTACTGGAAGGCTCAGGGTTAAATTTTAATTTTAATGAATTTAAATTGCTATCAACTCTCCGACTTCAATTTAGATATTTGATGTTAAAAAAAGTTTAACATATCTTGATATACAAGTAACTAACAATAAGTATAGGTCTTCAGAAAACATCAATTACGCATGTAACCATGGTTCCTATTGAGAAATATCTCCGTTATGACACGTGTCTGAAGCATTAATCTAACCACGATAAAGAGTTTGGAACATTGGCTGGCAGCTGCCTATGACGTCATCAGGGGTACGACTATGGGTATTGAAGAGGCCCCTGAGGCCCACTTCTCATCTGAAGGAGGCGTATGCAGGAATGTCCAAAGCATGGCAAAGAGTCGCAGCGTTTCATTCCCTGTTCTCAGAGAGAACCATGATTACATGTGTAACTTGAGACATTTCGTAAAGAGAATTATAAGCTGCATCCCTTAGGGGTCGCTATTTGGGAACGGAATACCCATGCCACCATGCTGACAGAAATTACTGCATTAATTGGAGAAAGCCGGCAGTGAATAACCACTAGTGGAACTACCCCTAGTGACCCATGGTGACCAAGACCGGGGGTTCTAGAGAACGGAGGCCTCAGGGTACTGAGCCAAGTCCTGAAAACGCTCCATCTTGAGTCAGAGCGAGTACAGGAGATCCTCCTACTCAGGACTGAACTGCCCCGAAGAGTGGAGGCCTGGAACCAATTGCTTCTTGAGGACCTCTGTGATATTAACTTGTTTGTGGGGGAAACTTTATTCTTTGTGTGTCTTTGTGCCATTAACATCAACTTATTCAACTATTGTGGGTGCAAGGAAGTGTGGTTATATACGAGGATGCCCCAGTCTGAAAAGATGCTTGCGGGCTGTCTCTTCCCTGGGAGCTCATTGTCACTTAAAATGTTAGCACTACCAAGCCATGTAGAGTAACGTCCAAACTGGTGAGGAAGGTGTTTCAGTCAGCCAGTCAGGCTGGTGCTGCTCTCCACACTATGGAAGTGTTAAAAGCATACTAGGCTGACCTGCTGAAAGAAAGGCTCAAAAGCAGAGTGTGGATAGTCGAGTTCCCAATTGTCAATACTGGCGACCAATTTGTCTATCCTCATAGTTTGAGTGCTTCATGCCCATTCTAAAAATCCATGTTTATGGTAAGGGTTATGCTCTTCATTCCTTTTCTGTGTGGCTCAGACCTTGGTTCCTCCCATTCTAGGTGTGAGTTTTCACCGCAAGCTGCTAATGACAGATACTTCCCTAATGTGATGGGGAGTGTTCTTAGGTGGCCATCCAGCCCAGATGATCTGGGATCATTATCTTGATTGGCATATCAACTGCCTCAAATTGATGGCTTGTGGTTCTGGCCCTGAAGCACTTCCTCTACCAGTTAAGGTGCAACCATGTCCTAGTGTGGGTGGACAACAGTACAGTCATCTACATAAATTGACATGCGGACTGTGTTACATAGCACATAACATAGCGCATCAGGTTCTCTTTAGGTTCAGGTCAAGTTCCTGTCCCTTATGGCGATTTACACCCATGGGAGTAAATTTGGGAAGCAGAGGTGTTCGCTTTGCATCTCAAGGGACAGCACAAAGTCCCTTCTGTTTCTTTCTGAATGCTTGTCACAAGCACTGGGGAACTTCATGCTTGGCCCCTGAAGGATACCAAATGTCATAGACATTTCAGCTGATGTCACAGAGACTCTTCACTGTTCTAGGGCTCCCTCTTCAAGAAAAATATTGCAGATTCTCAATCTGTGTCCCTTCATGAATGGAAATGAAGCCCAAGATATGCCAACCATATTTAAAAATTTTTGTTACATATATATTTTTTATTTACTTGATTTTTTTATGTTGAAATAGATTAAAAAAAATATAAGTTTGTACTGTAATGTTTTTTTTGTCAAAGAAAATTATTTTGTCATCATACATTATTTTCAGAGGCAATTAATGGAAGAATGAGTTTGCTGTCATTGAGTGACATGTGCAGCCTTTCTGTTTGCTTTGTAGTAAAGTACTTGGCATATGCAAAACCTACAATGTAAAAACACAAGTAAATGTCTTTGTTTGATGTACTTGTGTTTGTTTGATGTACTCGCTGCTGGACTTAGCTGCACTAGTGGATGCTGTGTGAGAGATTGCTGAGCGTCAGAGATTGTAATTACAATACGCTCAATGTTGTTTGTAAAAAGCGTTGAGTAACATTTGCTTAAGGCTTTTCCTATAACATTCTGTCATTGTTTGGTGACTATTAAGAAGCTGTTTAAGAGAGTTTACAGTCATGGAGTTAAATAGCTACTTAAAGTGCTTGCATACAGTTTTTATATCTTCAGTAAGTTAGTTTTGTATGTTTTAGTATGTTTTATTTATTTTTAAAACATTGCTTCTTCTGTGTGAGTGTTACGACCAGCTCGTTTCAGATCGCAACATGAAAGAGGGATCAGGCAAGATGTTCAATCAAACAAAAGTTTTATTAAAATTAAACGTATACCCAAACAATAACAATAATAAACATAAGTCTAGGAGTAAAGTTAACTAACAAGCAAACAACGATAACAAAAATGATGCTAAAAAAAGCATACAAAGGAAGGTGCCCGATTGGAATGAGACACAGCACTCTCTTGTACTCTAACTAATGATCAATTAACAAAAGATTAGCCAATCAGGAAACTCCCATGATCAGCACTGATGAAGTCAGGAGGAGGAGACTGAGGGTCGTCACAGTGAGCAACATCTAGGTATACTAATAATATTACCTTTTTATACTACAACATTACAACTGATAGGTTTGCATTCGTGATGTTATATGTAAATGAAATGCAACCTGTGAAACTTACACTTGGACCATAGTGTGGCACAGTGGACAAAAATTTGACAACCACTGCACTAAACGGTGTGCCTTTGAAAGGTGGTGGTTTGCTGAATGTCGTGCAGACCCAGTCCACTGTCAGATTGTTTCAGTGCCCTCATCCTGACCATCTACTTAAAGTAAAAAGGAAAAATATTCTTGATCGTGCATTCGGTCATTCTTGAAGCCCTGTAATGCTACGGTGTACCCTCTTCCTGAGTTTTGTCATTTACTTCATGGTCATTAACACACCGGAACATTTAACCTCATTCAACATACAGAAGTACAATTTAAAGAGGTAAAAAAAAAAAACTTCTTATCATAGAGGTCACATTGTATACCTGTATGTCGCTTTGCATAAAATAAAGTTTTTACAGCACAGTACAGTTTTACAAATTAAATAAAATGTACACAAACATATATTTTACTGAAGAAATGCACCAACTTGATGTTGTTGAGAACCGTTTTCTCCTGAAGAAGATCCAAAATCCCATGATAAATAACTCTAAATAATTACTCTAATTACGTTTGATTCAGAGCTGGATAACACAAACTACCCAAACATATTAAATGTGGAAAAACATATTAAACTCCTATATTGATAGTGGACTGAATTTTATTGATTTTGATTCCTTCAACAAAACATTTAAAATGAATTGGATGAACAAATATCTTTTATTTGGAATGTTTTTGGTGGAATTAGTTTTCTATGTTTATTTTATGTGTGTAATTATGACAAATCTAAACTCCCAATCAAGTTCATCGACAGGTTCTCTTTGAAACAATGAGAACATTTTATTCAAGAATAAAATTATAACATTGAAAAATAATGGTTTGTCTTTGATGGAGCAGTTGTTTAATAATCATGTTGTTGTTGTTTTTTTTTGTTGTTGTTTTTTTTCAGTTATTCAGAATTTCTCTGCAATTATGAAATAAAACAAAAATAATTGTCTGCAGTTATGGGAGATATTGCTTCTGGTTTGTGTATAATATATAAAAACTCTAGTCATTCCTCATTACATACTGCATCTTTTCCTAAACCTTGTTTTACTCCTATTTACAAATGTATTTACCTGTGTCCAAAAATTATAAAATTTGAATATGATTTATGTTACACCTGCAATCTCTTTTTAGGATAATTAGTGTCATGACCTCAAATGGAAAAAGTTTATTCTTTCTTATAAACATTGCAGGTCCATAGGTTTTACCCTTTCAAGAATTGTATGCAAAGTTCAGAGCTGACATTATATGCCCTGATGAATTATTTTTTGGTCATGTCACCACTCATGGAATGTTTTGGAATGGTATTGGTGTTTTTCTCAAGTGTTTTGGCAGGCTATTCAATACAGCTCAATACAGAAACATTACATGTTGGTACAAAATAAAGAAAATAGGTTTTATCATTAATTAAAAGTGAATTTTATATTCATAAATGCAAATTTTCAAACTGTAAACTTGTCTCCTCTGTCTTCCTAAATGAAATTGAAAAATACTTGAATGTGACATTAAAGCTAGGACTGTTAGAATTTGTAATAATATAGTGTAAAATAATTAAATTAGCGTTAAATAATTTGTATTTATTTTGTTTTACATTTATATTATGTATTGTTGTTGTTGATATGCTGTATGTTTTTTTTTTTCTGTATGCTCCCATTCTCAACAGTAAAAAAAAAAAAAAAAAAAAAAAAAAAAATTATGCTTAAGGCACACAAAATGGGAAACACTTTGGGAATTTCAAAGTCGTAATCTGATGGCTTGAATTGTACAGGATTTTTGGGAGATGTGTTTGTCATGTTTTTAATACTTCGCCAGGAAACAAACCCACTCATGGAAGAAGAAAGCCATCATGTTTACAACTATGACAATGAGCAACTAAACAATGGATTTTCAAAAGCATGTAAAGTTTGCCGCGGCAATGTTGCAGTAAACTTGTGCAATGTCCTTGAATTAATAATTTATTAGGTTTTGCATTTTCACTCACTTAAATATGATGCGGAGCAAAATTAACTATGATTGGTTGCTTTATCTGTCCGTCAGACATTGTATTTGTCCTTGGCCAGTGAAAGCTGCAATGGAGTCCAAACATTCTGCTGTCTGTCTGAAGATCTAATATGATGTGACAGGCTAAAGTTTTATTCTTTTTTAATTTTTTTGTTTTATTATTATTTTATTAAATCTAAAAATGATCTGATTTTTTTTCTTAGCTAAAATAATTTTATTTTTCATCTCTTGATGATTATATTTTATTTATGACTCACACAAATGTCACAATTTGAATTCAGACACAAGTCATTGTCTGTATAAGCTGCATTTTAATGTATTTTTCATAACCTCTTCTCATAGCTGGTGGTCATCGCCTATGACGATGGAGAGCCAGTGAAGATGAACAGAACCACAGTGGAAATCACTGTGCTTCAGCCCTCCAGGATTCCCATCTTCACTGAGGAAGAGTACAGGTGGGTCCCGCTGTCTGTAGAGAGCAAGAGAACAGACATTTACTTATTTATGACATGTTCTCTTTGAGCTCTGAGTCAGAATTAGTTTAGCACATATTCCCCGCAGGCTGATTCAGAATCTCTGCATGAGTAATGAGTGTTATCTCTGAATATGTGACTAGAAGTGCCGGGAGGTTGACTGGAGCTGGTCTACAGCTTTCAAACACCGTTGTTTCCAACGGGTACGTCTGCTGCTTGTCAGTAGTATGGATATTGAAGAAGTCTGGCTTTGCATGTCAGAGACTCTGGAATATATATATATATATATATATATATATTGAATTAACAAAGGCACAAGTATAATGCCACTGTACTAGTGTGCTATTGTATACCGACACAAT
Organism: Rhodeus uyekii; assembly: GCA_037043235.1. Taxonomy (NCBI): domain Eukaryota; kingdom Metazoa; phylum Chordata; class Actinopteri; order Cypriniformes; family Acheilognathidae; genus Rhodeus; species Rhodeus uyekii. Next base: position 1,587,619 of record JAWRVZ010000045.1, read on the forward strand.
TAAATTTATAATGTCTCAACTCAATCTTTTGACTTATTTTTATATTGATCTTTTGGTTCTTCTGGAATACAGTGATTTTTGGAGACAATGCCACCTATTGGTAAAGTAGAGGTAACTTTTATCGTATAAACTAAACTTAATGTTAATAAAAATCATAGTTCTGCTGATACTTTGTCAACGGTTCTCAGGTTTCTCTTCATGACCCAGCATACCACAATTTATTATCTTAAGAAAATAATTTGATTGAAGTATGGAAATTATTGTTTCTAACTTATTAGTACATTTTTATTATGAACTGCTGTTTTGTGCCTTAGAAAGACACTTTGGGAAGTGGATATCGTTTGTAGGAGTGTTTCCAAATGAATATAAAAAATGTAATTCCTTCATGAAGGGCCTTTTCATTGGGAAAGGGTAGATCCGGTAATATAACCTTTCATAGATGATAATTTGCTGGTTTGTGTGTTTATGTAACTCAGCATGCAACAGCTTTAATCAGAATTAACACATTAATGATAAACTAAATGCTATTAAAACAAGCTGCTAATGTCCATATGCGGATATTCATATGAATAACTAGGTTGCAGATCCACAGTCAACATACTCTCGGGTGTTCATGGACCAGATTTGAATGTTCCAGTATGGTGGATGGCTTACATATAGCATCCCATTAGAATCAGACACTAATGAGGTATATATGTATACTATATATACCTAGGTATGCAACGTACCCTTTTAAAAAGTCATTAAAGTCCTCACAATCCATTTGGAAGCTAGATGGTGGGAGAGTTTGAATTAATGTAAAAACTGAAAAATTCAAGTTGTTTTGCTTGTAATAGTGTCAATAATAGATATGTTAGGTAAATATAACAACATGTGGGTTCCAAAGAAGAGATGGCAAGATTTAAATTTGAGAGCAGAGAGGAATACACACACACACACACACAACGCATATTTGACAATATCATTATAAAAGTTATATTTATTTGGTACCATTGTTTTTACAGAAATAATAAGAAATTCCTGTTGTATGAATAGCTAATAGGGTATTGTCATAGTAACATTCCAGCTGAAGATAACGAGGAAATCAGGTTGTCTTCCATTGAAAAAATTGTCTTGCTTCACCAAGTGCATTCCAAAAGGCTAAATTACCACGCGCAAGTTCCCTGTTCCCTCCGAAGGCCCCTCTTCAAGGGCTATGCCTTTCGGAGGGAGTACATTTACATTACGTTTATGCGTTTGGCAGATGCTTTTATCCAAAGCGACTTACATTGCCTTCAAGAAACACATTGACATTCTAATCAGTTCTTGCTTTCCCTGGGATCGAACCCATGACCTTGGCGTTGTAAGCACCAATGCTCTACTGATTGAGCTAGGATTGCCTACTATAGCAGATCTAAGCAGGGTTTTATAATCACAGATGCTTGTATTATCATCAATGTTTGGGTAGAATACCTTCGACTCGTTGAGGAGGCTCCAATGTGCTGGGTAGGACATTTTCGCAAAACTATCTACAAAGACGGATACGGAGCGTTATCTTTCTGTTCTCTGCTGAGTCATACTTGTTAGCATTTGCATGAGCATGTTCGGCTCTCAAAGTAGTTGAAAGTACTCTTAGCAATGTGTTCGTGGCTGTTCTCTTATGATTCTTTCAGAATGACAGAATCTGGCATTTGAACTTGGCGCGCTTAACTCCCAAGGGACTTGAATATGCTTTAAGTGATGCGGTCGTTGTGATTTGTTCCACCAAGGCCTGACTTTTACTTGAAAGTTGATAGTTTACCTGCTCAGGTCCCACGGCCACCATTGCATTGAGGCAGGATCGAGTTCAGGGGTTGTAGGCGAACGCAGGAGGAGTCAAACAGCCAGCAAGAGGAGCTAAAGCAAAATCATTTCTATGGTACTGCTACTGATTCTTTAGGTAAATCTAATTCTAAGGTATTATGAGCTTTTAAAATAGTGTTTTGCTAAGGCCTCTGCTCTCCTGAGCACTAGCGAAGGGTGCCGTCTTTGAGGTTGAGTATTGTGCGCCTCCTCTCATAATAAAGAGTCAATCTTTGAGGTCCACCTTTGAGGTCCACCTAGACCGGGGGTTGGCAACCAGCGGCTCTTTCATCCCCTTAATGTAACTTATAGCAGTGGTCCCGCTATCCGCAATCGCTCTGCTGTTGCTCTGCCCACAGACGAAAGGAGTATCACACCGCAAGCTTGGTCGTTCCGCTCGATCAGACCGCAGCCGACAGTTCAACGGAGTATCGCTTCATATATAAGGTTTATTTAAGGCTTTTACTTTTTGGCGGCTCCAGACATATTTGTTTTTTTTGTTTTTTTGCTCCAATATGGCTCTTTCAACATTTTGGGTTGCCGACCCCTGACCTAGAGAGTGACATCAACTGTTTGGCCCTTTGTAGGCTACCTTGATAAACTGTCTTTGAAACTTTGTGTGGTTGGCCAGATGTGTACCACTGGTATGCAGTGTCTTCATAAAGTATTTAGTACCCTAAAAGGGCTTTTTAGATGTATTCAGAAATGTTATGAGTTGTCTTGTTTGTTCCAGAAGACAACCTACTGGGATATGAGTTGTTGCTCTGTTAGATAGAGTGTGGACTGTCTATCATTATTGATGTGTCCAACTTGAAGACTTGGCAGGACCATTCGGGTACAGTCAAGAATATTTCCTGAGGCATTGTGCTAGCTGTTTTCTCCTGTACATTACTGATTCTTCAACGTGGTCTGGGGCACTTCTTGTTGGTAGCATTTCCACTGTGGGGTTCACATCTTCGAGGTTGTTTATGTTTGTTTCTGAGGTCATGATCTCTCTGAAGCATTGCCTTTATCTCGCAGTCCTACTGATGTTCTCACACCAGCAGTTTCCATAGCAATTATTAATAAAAAGGCAGTCTATTTTAGGCTTGAGACTGAGGGATGGCCATTCATCTGTAAGATTGATACATCACAGCTGGCTCCTGAAATGAGCTAAAGTCCAGTGCTCGATCGGGCCAGTGTGCCATTCTCATTAGCATAGCTGGATTTAAAGCCCAAAGCCCTAGTTCATTTGTCTGTGTAAATTAGCAATAAATGAACTGACAACTTACAAATGAAATTCTAGCAGCTTTTGATGTGTAAAATAAGAATATTTGAGTTGAAATCAAAAACAATCATAAATATAATTTTATTCATAAATAATTTGATTCAGTAAGGATCAAATGTGACAGTAAAGGCACTTGATTCCATATTGTAACTTACATGAACATTACGTAACTTACAAAAACTTAAATTAACCTAACTGAACTTGGCTTATTTATTTAAAAAAAAAAACTTTTCTATTTTATATTATTGTTTAGCTTTTCTCAATTTTTTTCTTCCCTTTTCTTCCCTTTTTTCGCCTGACTACCCTCACTTTCACTTTCCGCAGTGCTTTTAATGAAATACCTGTCGAGTGAGATTTGTTTCTGGCTCCCTTTAAAAATAAGTAGGGCATGTGTCGTCCAAAGCGCCGAAGAACGACAAGTAGACGATTTATCAGAGTGTTTCTTTTCAATGAAATCAGAAACCTTCTGCCACATAGCCACCACTTCCTTAATTTCACTTGTAGAAATGTTTTTCTCCGGTTCATCCTCCTCCTCCTCCTCTCTGCTGCTGAGCTCTTGCAACACCTGCGTATGTTCTATCGTCTGTATCTCGATCAATTATATATATTATATACATTCTTTATTTGTGTACTTACATAATTGTTTCCAAAAATATTTAGATCAAAAAGATGTTGGCAATTTTAACCAGTGTAACATTCCTCTTCATTGTGTCGCATGTCAGTGGCATCATGACCACATCATCCTCGATTTCCGCTTTTACTGCCATAGAAAACATGGCAACACTGAGTCTCATGAATTGACTTATATTGTCTAAGGTGGTGGAAAACAACACATCCTTCACAGCATCATCAATCCAAGTTATTATTTTGAATATGAAAGCTCTATTGCCAAAAATTACATTATGTGTCTTTAATTACTCCGTTTTAACTGATCAGGGAATTTTAAATTCCCTTTGCAGTCAATAATTTTATACAATTTGCATTTTATACTTATTCATTAATTGACACTATTAGATCTCCATCTATTTCAATTGATTCAGAAGAATTGATTAACCTGTTAATGATTGTTCTGATATCCTGACTGCATGGCCCTATACAAATAAGGAGATATAAGACTAAAACCCAGCCATGGCTAAATTAAAATACTCGATTGCTTAGACAGGAGTGCAGAAGAGCAGAACATATATGGCAGAAAGATAAGCTTCAGGTATCTTAGAGGGTCCTAAGAGAGTTCCGATGTAAATATATAAAAGCAGTGAAAACATCAAGATGCAGAATAGGTTTCATGGATAATTGGACAAAATATCATTAGTCCGAAGGTACAATTTAAATCAAAAAATACAATAATAAAATCAGAGTGTGGCATCGGCCCTGATCTGTCAACAAATACTGAGTACATAAGACTCTAAATCTTATATTTCTTCTATATGAACTTCTGTGTCTTACAATTTCTGTCAATTTGAGCCAGTTTCACTCTCATGTCTTAGGGATGTTGTTGCCCATTTAAAACCTACTTCCTCATCAAGTGATGTGCTTCCACCCAAAATGTTTCTAAAGGTAATAAATACTATTGGACCAAGCATTCTCTCTTTTATAAATTGTAACCTAACTACTGGTTGTGTTCCTTCAAGCTTTAATCATGCAGTTGTCCAGCTTATTAAAAAGTCATAATCTTCGTCCGATATCTAAACTACCGTTTTTATCTAAAATGCTAGAAAAGATTGTTTTTAGTCAGCTTTATTTTTAACAAAGAATCTTTTTTTTTTTATAACGTTCAATCTGGTTTTAGATCAGGTCATAGTACAGAATCAGCTCCTCTTAGAGTAGCCAATGACCTTTTATTAAAAACCTGAGGCCTTAGTCCTGCTCGATCTTAGCTCAGCATTTGATACAATTGATCACACCATCCAAAGGTTTATGCCAGCATGTGGGCATCCAAGGAACTGCCCTAAGTTGGTTTGCCACTTATCTTCCAAATGTTTACATTAAAATGGAAGACTTTATCATCAATGTTTATTTTCTTATATATACTTCCTCTTGGTTAAGTTTTTAAGAAACAATATTTCAAATCACTTTTACTCTGATGACACCCATATGTATAGTCTGAAAATGATATATACATTAAATCATTATTTGAATCATGAAAAATGTTAAATGCTGGACATATGATAACTTCATTCAGATACATGAGAAAAAGACAGAAATGATTATATTTGGCCCACGTACCTTTGTAAAAAAATATAGCAACTAGTCTGGGTCCTTTGTCATTCAATATGAAAACTTATATTAAGAATTTGAGTTTTATTTTTGACACAGAGGTCAGATTTGTCAGAAAAATCTATTCAGTTGTGACAAATAGTTTATTTCAACTGCTAAATATTGCTGAACTGTCAATTGCTTTCAACTGGAGAAAGTAATTCATGCTTTTATTTCTTCACGTCTTGATTACTGCAGTGCTTTGTAAGCCAGTCTTCGCTGTCACTGTCACGGAACATAAACGGGAGGACTCACGTGCAGGCATAAGGTTACTTTAATAACAGAAATAAACATAAATACACAAAGGAAACACCCACGAGGGGGAAAACGGTAACTGAAACATAATAACAATACTCTCAATAAACATAACAAACCGGAGATCAGGGACCAGGAGGCAACGGCAACGACACGACGTTGGACAGCAAACACTGAGGGCTATTTATAGACACATGAGGGAAGGTAGTGATGAGAGACAGCTGGGAATGATTATGGGAAACAAGGAGGCGGGGCAGACACTAACGAGACAAACACACAGGAGAGAGAGCAGTGCCACAGTTCTGTCCACTAGAACACTAATAATACTGGAAACAGAGACAGAACCGTGACAGTCACGTCTTCAGCGTGTACAAAATGTGGCTGCAAGTTTACTGACAAACACAAGAAAGAGGGATCATATATCTCCTATTCTGGCCCCTTTACACTGGCTACCAGTTCAATTTAGGATAAGGTACAAAGTGCTTTTGTATACTTGTATACCAAAGCTCTACCAGTGTTGCCAGATTGGACTGACGATTTCCAGCCCAACTACAGCATAAAACCTGCCCATTTAAAAAAAATAAATGCAATAAATTTATATGCATTTCTATATGAAATTTGGACGGGTTTTTAAACAAAAACCAGCCCAATTTTTACCAACCAGCCCAATGCACTTTTTTTCCGGTCGGACTTGACCAAAAGGCAACACTGAGCTCTACATGGACTGCCACCAAACTATATTTCTGAGCTTATAAATTTCTGTTTCTCACAGAGTTCTCTGACATCTCAAGACCAGCTGCTCCTTGAAATTCCTCTGTCACACCCAGAAGGCTGAGGAGATCATGCTTTCTCAGTTGCTGCCCCAAAGTTGTAGAATGGTATACCTCTGTAAACATGTTTAAACCACGTATTAAGACATATTTGTTGGATGAGGCATTTGCTACTTTGGAAGTACTATTGATTTTGGATTAGATGCATTTAGCTGGGTATTGTATCTCCTTCTCATTCTTCTCATCTCTTTCTTTGTATTTGGTGCACTCATTTGATTTGAATTATTTTATCCCTTAGACCTCATGTCTGATATTCAAAATGACATATTTAAACTTTTTTTTTTTCATGTCTTCATGTCTTCATGCCTTAAAATAATTTGAATGTCTTCATGCCTTAAAATAATTTGAATGTAATGATCTTGCTTCATTTAGCATGTATGTGGATCATGAATATGCAAATTAGTCCACGCCTCCACTCAATCACACTAGCTCAGATTACCCAATTCGTTCAGTCTTTAGTAAATGCCGCTACACATTGGTAAGTGGAAATGTGGGTTTATTTCAATCACATGTTTGAGTTTGAGAATTGTGAGAATGTTTGAGAATTCGGTTGAAAATAATAAGCAGAAAATAATTAAGAAGAATAGGAATAGTGACTTATACAGGGTTGTCTATATGTCAATATATCAGAATGGTAATGCGTTTTATGTTTTGCTCTCTATAATAACGGAAATATAACAGTCATTGAAATGATTAGCCTTTGGCTTGACTGCATTATAAACTAATGTTCCCATTTGGCATCTCAGAGTCAGAAAGCCCTCTAAAAGTCTACATTTTGAACATCATAGAAAGTGAGTGAAGAAAGCCATATAGTTCATCATAACATCCATCATATATATAATATATTATACATTATACACTCCTGCTTCACAAACAAGCCTTAAGCCTAGTCCCAGATGACAGTTCATGTCTAAGCTGTTTTAACTTGCACTGACATATCTAAGATAAAGTCACTGTCATTGTAAAAATGTTGAACTAAGGCCTAATCCTGATTTAATCTAATCCCTGTCTGTTAAACCATCACACACCCAATTTTTCCCTGTGCCTTCTTAAAGGCATGCTTGTACTCGCAGTGGAAATGGCAAGCTCTGCATGTTGACAGTATCCGTTACTTGTTTGTGATATGGGACAGTTTTAAACTACGTTTGTGAGATCGTCTATGGTACGCTGTGGTTTTAAGGAGAAAATACCCAGTAATTCTGCAGAATCCGCACATAATTTGTCTTAAAGCAATTAAAAACACCACATGGACATAAACAATATTAAAAACTTGATGTTTACCAAAGGGGGTCTTTAAACGTTTTTTACATTCCTGCGAAAAAGAGGTTTTGTGAGAATTTTGACAGTTGAGAAGAAAATTAAGCTGTATTGTGTCTCCTTAAAGCAGTGGGGTTTGCGCTTTTTAGCTCGTTCAACTGTAATGTTATGCAGTCTGAAGTCCATTCTGAGCGAGCATGGCGTTTAAAGGGTCTGTGTGTTGACTGAAGCAGCGGGCCAGAGAGAACACTTCACAGGAAGCTCTAATGGCATGCACTATAGAGAGCATGCAGCGTTTCTCTGTAGACCTCATTAGACTGTGGACTGCAGCTGGAACACTCTGGAGATCTGATTAAAGAAGAGTGAATTAAAACGTGTTAAACGAAGACTTATGAATCTCTCGGCTACATTCAGTATTTTTAACAGCGAGAAGAAAAAAATTGCTTTGGATGCCTGTTGTCTTATGTATTGTTTATTAAATTCAGTTATTTGACTGCTTGATGTGCATGTCACAGTATGTGTGGGTAAGAAGCACGAAGGAGATAATGATATTTTAATGAAAAAACTCAGGGGAAGAAGAGGACACAAGCAATACAAAACCAGTAGAGCACAGACACTACGTAGACGAGAAAGGACAGAGACTAAGGGAGAACACAGGGAATAAATACACCAGAGATGATTAAGAAATGAGACACAGCTGACAAGACTAACAAGGTGATTAAAACGACACAACAGGTGAATGATGGCAACAGTGGAGCTAATGGGGAACCAGGAAGAAAACAAACAGACATAACAGTTCCATGACAGTACTCCCCCCTCCTAGTAAGAGCGGATGCGGGGTCATGAAAGCCTCCAGAATGGCGTCGGGAGTTCAGGGAGCCAGAATGGTGTCGGCAGCTCAGGGGACAATTGTGGCTTGGTGTATCGTTTACTCTTTCCTTGGGGGAGCTGAAGCACTCAAATGTTTTCCGGATGGAACGGGATGACGGAAGGAATGTCCTCTACTTAAAAATGAAATCAGAGCCATTTAGGAAGAGGACTAAGGGTACAGGAGACAGGAGTCGAAAACGTTTTTCATTCAGTCCTATCTGGAAGCATAGCATCGCTCCAGCTCATCAGATGAGCCAGCTCCAGGAACTCCTTGACGAACGCCTCCAGTGACCATCTATTCTGGCAGAGGGAGAGAAGGAGATGATCCTCCACCCACATTCTCTTCTCTGCCAGATCCATCCTTAATTCCTACTTTGGGCTGACCGATCTTCTGTCATGGTACGTGTGGATAAGAAGACGAAGGAACTCAAGCAAGTAGTGTTTTAATGAAGAGGATACAAGCTTTTCAAACTGGCACACTACAGTGGCACTGTAGACAAGAACAAACAAAGACTGAGGGAGAACACAGGGAATAAATACACCCGGGATGTTTACAGAAACAAGACACAGCTGACAAGACTAACAAGGAAATTAATGACACGACAGGTGACTGTGAGCACATGGGGAACCAGAAATAAAACAAACAGACATGATAGATCTATGAGAGTATAACTGTCGACAGATTTGATCATTAAAGTATGCACACTACATTTTCCATCATGGCAGCTCGGATGCATCAGGAATATGCACAAATCCCAATACAAGGTGTTTTGCAGTATGAATTATTAAGTGCCTGTTTGTACTTCTGTTTGTAACTAACATCTCTGAGGACCCATTCATACATACTTAAGGTTGGTTTAAAAAACCTTGTTTGCCAGCAAGTGATACACGCACACAAGTGTGTACTGCAAAGTAGTTGTCTTCTGTTTTCACGTCTTGTCTTCATCATAGTGCTTTGCCTAGGGCTTCTGTCGCATTGACACCTCTATGCTTTCACAATGGATGAATTCACAAAAGCTGTCAAAAACATGTCTGGGTCATATTTCACCCCAAAACAAAGACATACATTATTTTTTGCATAAAGATAAAACGTATATTTTCAGCATGATTAAAAATGTGTTGCACTTCAACATTTTCTTGACATTTAAATGCATCTCTCCCATTTCTTATTATGGCAAAATTATCTTATCCTCATTCTTTGAATAAAAGATAATTTATTTAAATTGTAAATAATATATATATAAATATATATATATAGACACATGTATAGCAAAATATGTTTTAATGCAATACATTAATATATATATATATATATATATATATATATTAGTAATGTATTGCATTAAAACTAATCCCTTTGTGTGTTTTGGAACAATAGAAAAAAAAGGAGGAAAAAAGCTAATTTGACAATTTCACACAAAACTCCAAAAATGTGCTGGAAAAAATTGTTGGCAACCTTAATTTAATATTTGGTTGCACAACCTTTGGAAAAAAATAACTGAAATCAATCACTGTTCTTTAACAATCAAAAAGCTTCTTGCACCTCTCACCGGTAATTTTGGAGCACTCTTCCTTTGCAAAATTCTCCAGATCTCTCATATTGGAAGGGTGCTTTTTTTCCAACAGCAATTTTAAGATCTCTCCACAGGTGTTCAATGGGATTTAGATCTGGACTCATTGCTGGCCACTTCAGAACTCTCCAGCGCTTTGTTGCCATCCATTTCTGGGTACTTTTTGAAGAATGTTTGGGGTGGTCATTGTTCTGCTGGAAGACCTACAATCTCGGACACAAACCCAGCTTTCTAATGCTGGGACCTACATTGCATCCCAAAATCCTTTGGTAATCCTCAGTTCCCTTTCAAGGGAACTCGCGCTGCGTCTATCGCTGTGGGAACGCCCCTGCGTGAATGCGTCATGAAGCACGTATGTAATCTAGCCAATCGCGTGAGAGGACGTCAGAGCGGGTGACGTCACGAACCAGGAATCTATAAATGCACGCTGTGACAAACAGCCAGTAGCTCCTGTGCCTTCAGTAGCGCTATATGTGATCTGTCTCTCATATTTATTGTTGTTTGTCTACCAACTAAAAGTGAGAGTATATTGAGAACAAGAGTATACTAGGCATGTGTTCGTCCCTGCGCTCGCAATCTCGGGTGGGGACACATGTGTTTGGTGTTCTTGTTTTTGTGTGGAGCAGCACAGACATTGCTCGAGGGTGCTGTCTGTGTTTCACTATAACAGCTACGCGCTGAAAACGCTCCGCTCGCGCCTGCCGCTCTTTGAGGAGAGCACTCGGGCTCGCGGTCCTCGCAGCTCTGTTCCCGCTGCAGCCGAGGCTCAGCATTGTTTCAGAGCATAGGGATCGTAAATGGATCTGTCGGAGGGGTTTGAGACGGGCGCCGCCCTTTCTCTGCCCTCACCCGTTTGATCCAGTGCTTTCTCTCAGGTTGGAAGCAGCTGCGGTTGCTTCCGCCTATGGAGAAGCACCAGCGCTGCAGCAATCCAGTTCTAACAGCATAGGGACTGGATGTTGTCAGCATAAACTTTGACGGTCCTGCTTATGCTCGACGCTGATCTGGATCGTTAAAGATGTACACATACATGCATAAAACTACATGTAATAAATAGAATGTGTGTCTGTATATATTGATATATAATTAAGAGGATCTAGAGTTCTCCAACACAAACTAATAATATGAAGGAGCTGATTTAGATCATTTCTATGCTGCTAGGTTTAAACTGAAGTACACTCTGGCCAGCAGAGAACAGGTTTTTCTCAGATATATGTATATATAACAAAGAAGAGAAATAAAAACCAGCTTTCCATCTATGCATATGCAATGTATGAATGTGTGTATATACATATATTTATTATTTGATGGAACACTTCAAGATCTGTAGTTCGGCTTAGAGACAGGTTTTCCTCATATCTTTTTCCATTGCTCAGATCTAATGGCTCTCCCTGGCATGCTTTGTGGTACTTCCACCCAGGAGAAGGCGCCAGTGTTGCAATCTTCCACCTCTGGAGAGTTGGACGTTGCTGTCTCAGAGACTGAGATACGGGTGCTTGCGAAGTCCCCCCCACACACACACTCAGGTCTCAGGGGCTGCTGAGCGGGAGCAGTCCCAGGAATTTCAGCTCCTCACACTGTAAAAAATAAATAAATAAATAAATATTAGACTTGATGTCATTAGCGTCAGGTCCTTGAGGGCAGTCCCCAGCGAAACGGTTTACAACCCATTTGCGGTCCCTCCAAGGAGGGTCCTAGAGCCATAAGTTCGGTTGTCTCCTGCTGGTTCACCGCCTCAGGTCTCCGAACTGGTTGCTCAAGAAACACCAGAGACTAGTCTCGAGAGACTGGTTCCCTTAGTAGAGTTTCTGGCAGCGTGTGATACTTCTGCTAAATATTCTCAGTAGGTCCTGCTCACAACGGGGGTTCTGCCCGTAGTGGCGGCCCCCGAGCAGGCTCTGGTTATGGAACAGGGAGGGTAAATCTGCCTGGGTAAAGGGCCCCTACCAGATAATGAGTCTGGCTTCTAAGCTGTTATTTTACTCTATACTAGGGGGGCTGCTGAGGACTGTCTCCACCTCCGCTTACAGTGTCCATCCTCCCTCCATGTCCCCCAGCGAGCTTGTTCCCAGTGTCCGCCCAGAAACATTGCGGCACCAGGATGCTCGCTCCCTCCATGGAGGGTCCTAGAGCAATCAGTTCCGTTGTTCCCTGCCGGTTCGCCGCTTCAGGGCGCCGAGCTGGTTGCTCGGGAAACACCAGAGAATTAAGGAAAAGGAAAGCAGCGTGTGTTACTTCTGCTGAATTTTCACAGTGGGTCCTGCTCACAAACATGTAGGGGCTGTCCCCATCGAGGCCAGTCGGAGTTCGCCTCTGCCTGCGGTGCCTGCCGTCTCGCTAACCCTGCCACTTCGTGTGCTTCAGGGCGCTGCGGCCCCCAGCGAGCTTGGTTCCCAGTGTCCGCCCGGCACTGGGATGTTCGCGCCCTCCAAGGAGGGCCCAAGAGCCGCCAGTTTAGTTGTTCCCTGCCGCTTCGCCGCTTCAGGGCACTGAGCTGACCGCTCGTACAACACTAGAGGCCAGTCCTGAGGGGCTGGTTCCCTTTGTCGTTTTTATTGGCAGCGTGGGGACTTCTGCCAAATATATTTTGAGGCGTCCAACGGCCCACCTTTTGGCCTGCTGTACATGAGACCTCTACAGTGGTGGCTCAAGACCTGGGGGTTTCCCCGAGGGGCAACCTGTCTCACGTGATCAAGGTCACGTGGCTATGCCTTCGTGCCTTAGACATGTGGGAGAAACCCGGGTTCTGGCCTAGTGTCCCATGTTGGGAGCTCCTTGTCGTCGCCGAGTGCTTACGACGGATGCATCCCTCACTGGATGGGCAATGTGTGGTCCCAAGGGAGGTTGCTGTCACCAAGGACAGTTAACATCCTGGGGATACAATCTGGGAGCAGACATCCTGTCGAGACAGGGGCTGAGGCCCGGGGAATGGAGGCTCCACCCCAAGGTGGTGGAGCGGACATGGGAGATATTTAGCCAGGCTCAAAGTGGTTCTGTTCGCGTCTTGAGACTTCACACTCTCCACTCTGGTTCTCCCTGTCTCATCCAGCTCCTGGTGGACTGGATGCTATGTCTCAGGGGTGGCCGAGGCTACCCCTGTATGTTTTTCCCCGATCGCTCTGCTCCCGGGAGTTCTGGAAGTTCACCGGGTTGAGGTATCCCTCCTGTACGGCTCTCCCTGGGAGATTCCGATCAGGAGGGACTTTCTGTCCCAAGCAGGGGGCTAATACTGCACCCCTGCTCAGAACAGTGGGAAGTGTGGGCTTGGCCTCCGAGGGGGCCCAGCTCACAAGGTCCGGTCTCTCAACTGAGGTTGCTCAGGCCGTTCTCCACTCCAGAGCTCCCACCATTTTGGGAGCAGACATCCTGTCGAGGCAGGGGCCGAGGCCCAGGGAATATCACCCCACCTCAGGTGGTTGTTTCAGACAGGTGGATTTGTTGGCGTCTCGAGATACATCTCTGTCCACTCTGTCTCATCCAGCTCCTCTGGAATGGATGCTTGGGCTCAGACTTGGCTGAGGCTTGTTGGTACCTCATAAGAATTCCCTGATCCCTCTGCTCCCAGGGGTTCTGGAGATCAGGTTCAGGATCAGGTTCAGCCTCTGAGGGGGCACAACTCATAACTCTGGTCCTTCAACTGAGGTTGTCGGGACCGTTATCTTCTCCAGAGCTACCGCCATGAGGAGGCTATCCCCTGGTATCCTGTCTCCTCTGTGGCTCACGCTAGGAACTATTATGCTTGCCCTTTGGGCATTGGACGCTTATACAAAAGTTTGAACAACTGTTTGTGTGTTTAGGCCCCCTAACAAAAACAAAATGGGGGTCTCTTGTGTCCAAGCAGTGATTAAGCGAGTGGTTAGCCGAGGCTATCTCACTAGTTTTTGAGTCAGCTGGGTTGACCGCACCCTTGTCAACCCAAGCTCTCTCCACTAGGGGTATGGCCAGTATTCAGGCCCTTCTGTCAGGAGTTATGTTTGTCATGCGGCAGGCTGTTCTCTCCTGTTCGCACACTTCTTTAGGCTCTACAACTTAGACCTAGACTTCTCTCCTGGGGCACAGGTGTCTTCACCTGAGGGTGATCACATCTGACATGCACTTGTCGCTATGGCAGCATTGGTATATCGTTCCCACAGCGATTAGACGCAGCGCGAGTTCCCTTGAAAGGGAACGTCTCGGTTACGTATGTAACCTTAGTTCCCTGAATAGGGAACGAGACGCTGCGTCTCTTCGCCATACCTCCTACGTGCCTGTCAACAGCATCTACTTCAGGCACTTTCAGCTACTGGCTGTTTGTCACAGCATGCATTTATAGATTCCTGGTTCGTGACGTCACCCGCTCTGACGTCCTCTCACGCGATTGGGTAGATTACATACGTGCTTCATGACGCATTCATGATAGCAGAATGATGTGCTTTACCAAAATGATCTATCTTGGTCTCATCTGTCCACAAGATTTTTGCTCTCTCAATTACAATTTGGGAAACTTGATCTTTTGGAATCTTGCTTTTTTGTATGTCTTTTGTATGTCTCTGTGTCAGCAGTGGGGTCCTCCTGGGTATCCTACCATAGTGTTGTATTACAATCAAATGTTGACGGATAGTTTGCCCTGACACTGATGCACCCTTAGCCTGCAGGACAGCTTGACATTCTTTGGAACTTGTTTGGGGCTGCTTATCCACCATCCAGACTATCCTGCGTTACAACCTTTCATCATTTTTTTTTTCTCTTTCATCCATGTCCAGGGAAATTAGCTACAGTGCCATGGGTTGCAAACTTCTTGATAATGATGCACTCTGTGAACAAAGGAACATCTAGATGTCTGGAGATGGACTTGTAACCTTGAGATTGTTGATATTTTTCCACAATTTTGGTTCTCAAGTCCTCAGACAGATCGCTTTTAGGTGTGATTTTTATATTGCCTCAAGGTCATCTCACTAACACGCCAGTGGCTGGGGCCAAAGTTATGATGAAGTAGGCGTTGATCTTCTGCAGAGGCGGTCTTTGGTTGCACGGTTACATCATAAACGGGCACATTCCAATTATATGTCAAAAGCTCAAGGAAATTTTGAATCAGATCAGTACCCATCTAGTAAACAAAATACTAAATTACAGTCAATAGAATGCTCTGAGTGTAAAATGCAAAACAAGCAAAATAATATAATATTGTTATATTCTTTTTATTTTGGGGTGCTATGTGGCCTGGACATGTTTTTTGTGAGATTCATAAAATTTAATTATTAATGTATGAGTTTTGTTTATTTGTATGTCTGTGGGTGTGTGAGATGAAGGGAATTAGAAAGAAACAAAAACAAAGAAAGACAATTCTGTATATATTTCTTCATTTCTCTTGTGTTTATTGCTGCAGGCCAAATTAACTTTTTCTCAGATTTATGCAATTGTTTTCTCATTAGCTAAAAAGTTGGGTGTGCAAGACTTATCATTATGCTGTGTAGGCAATATATTTTATTTTATTTCATATTTTATTTTATGCAACATTTTGAGTGAAAAGTTGAGAAAATAGCATTTTTGTCAAAGACTTACTCTGTATCTGATTCAGAACAATGGTAATGAAAACATAAATTGAGCATTATTATTATTTGATTTTACCTGGGCCAGTGTTTCTGTATTTCCATAATGAGCCGCATGAAGATTAGAGCTGAACATTATAACATTTATTATGTTCACAGCTCTCTAGAATACATGATTCTAATTAGCCAACCTCTTCATTTTGCTCCGCTCCACACTGGGGTCTGATTTCCCCGTTGGGTTTATTTTTCAGTAATGACCGGTTGATTGTACATTATTCCTTGCATAATTAACACTGTTCATGAGATGAACTGCTTATGATACCAGACATAAAACAGCACTGAATGTCTAAAGTCTAAATTAGCATTACCTAGGGCACACAAGAGTATATTTTACATTTTTTCTTTAATCCTGTCATTAAGTTCCTTTGTTAGTTTATCAAAATATGAATTTGTGGAGAGAGATTTCTAATAGTTCACAGAGGACACTGTCAGGGAAACCACAATAGACCTGTGTTTGAATGGCCAAAGAGTCACACACAAGGTCTCACTGTTCTTTCAATGTCAAATTGAAGAATAGCTAGATCTTCTTTTTTAATTTTGTCATTGATTGTTGATACAGAATTGTTGCTGCTTTAATCCACCCATTAGTGTTGAGATCCAATCTAAAGCACAGAGTAGTTATGCAAACCCTCAATAACCTGTTCCTTTTGAATTCCTATTTGAACCTATCTGAATTATTTTCTTGCTGCTAAAAATAAACATTCTGCAAAGTGGTTGTACACAAATGCATATCGCATAACGCATGCATGCAATGTCAAGACGATCTGCTGAAGTTCACACTGTGCATCAGAATAGAGAAGAAAGTTGTTGGTGCCAGACGGGCTGATCGGTGTATTTCACAAACTGCTAATCTACTGGGATTGTCAGGAAAAACTCTAGGGTTTACAGAGAATGATCCAAAAAGAGAAAAATATCCAGTGTGGGGCAGTTCTGGTGATGTAAATGCCTTGTTGAATTGAGAGTTCAGAGGAGAATGGCCAGACTGGTTAAATCTCATGCTGTTTTCAGCACCTTATTGAATCTATGCCACAAAGATTTAAGGCAGGTCCAACCTGGTACCACCAAGGTGTGCCAAATAAAGTGTGAATATACCGAAACCATTGCATTATTATCTTACCACCCCAGGGAAGTAACCCAAAAAAGTAGGTCTATATAAGGAAACCAAAAAGTGTATTTAAAGTTTTGACTTTCACTTCCACTGTTAACATATCAAGTTAATGTGCTGTTGTATAAAATCCCACAATACAAATATATATGTAGTAGAGCTAAATGTATTGTGCAATTCTGTGGCAAATATGTAAATGCGATGAGAGTGAAACAATGAGAAGATTACAGATGTGTTGCTGAAGATAACTATGAGTTATTGTGTGTGAGGGTTGTAGAAACTCATTTCCATTAGAAGATGCTCCTCTTTGTGTTTTTTCACTCCTGCGTTGAGGTTCTGGCTATTTCTGTCCTCTGTGATCCCCATGGTAACCAGCATGAAGCTGAGCATCGCTGTGATTTCAGCGTGACCTCGGCTCCTTGCTGTCAGTGTAGCAGTTGACTGCTGCAGAGCCCTATTGTCTCAGAGACAGAGCAAGGCGCTTTACCCCCGTTTATAGTGCTGAACAAACCCAGGCAGTCAGCAGCTCTTTGTTGCGATATCATGGTGATGGCTGTATTCTAACTGTTGGACAATAGAGAAGAGTGCCATGCCCACCCACTTCTGATGGCTGGCGTGTGGTCCTCTTCTGTTTGAGAAAGCACAGAGACTTTCACAACATCTGTGATGTGATATTTGATCCATTTTTAATTCAAAAGAACAGCTTTTATTTGAAGTATGAGTTTTTTTTTAACTATCAAAGTCTTTGATGCCACTTAATGATTAATTTAATGTAGCTTTCTGAATAAAAGTATTAACACAAAACAAACTGTTGTTGACACAGACCACATTGCAGGCAAACCCAAACTTTTAATAGGTTAAAACTTAAATGCAACATTTTGTCGTCTTCAAAATCTGTTCAGTAATCTATTCAAATAGATTTAAAAATGGCTAGCAATGAAGATGACCTCACATGAAAAAGGAGATAATTCTCCATGAAAAAAGGGAGACAAATCAACATAAAAAGGGAGATATAATTTAGGATCTATTACAGAAAAGGTACGCCAATGAGGAACCTTCAATAACAGTTGGTCAGAAAACCAGAGTACTGGTTGGAGCGTAAACGGTCACTAATAATAATTTGTTACAAACAACCTTTCTGGCCAAGGGGCAGGAAATGAGGGTAACAAAAGATGCAGGGAGAAAGTGTGAGAACTCCCATCCCAAGACAAGCAAAAATTACAAAAACACGAGTTTGTAAAATAAAAATATACAAAAGGTTTTATTTTAATGATCAGAGGGATATAAACATAAGGCTTCAGGAGTGGACCAAAATAATAAAATAAATTCTTACTAAGGGTTTTTAGAAATAACTTGCCTAGCTTCAAAAGTAAAAGAAGTTAAAGACAAATACTACCCTTACTTTGTCTCTATTTAACTTAAAGTGGAGCCTGACCATACAGACAGAGAAACCAAGGAGATTACTTTAACACACTCCAACTAATTAATGGTAACTACAAACACAGAGTTACTATACTATTTACTTTAGTGTTAACTGAACCACTAAAAATTACACAACGTACACCATGACAAGAGGTGGGATTAGAAGCTGGCAGACTCAGGGGAAAGCCTTAGTCTCTCTCTCCTTTGGTTTGGAATGCTCTGGGTTTTTATATACTGCTCCACTCACACTTTAACGAGCCGGAACACAAATCAGGTGGCACTAGCAATCCTGTGAAGTGGGTAGTGGGAAAAGCAATAGGGAAGCAAAAATAGAGACAATGCACAGAGGCAAGCACCAAATATATTATACCAGCAATAGAAAATACATACATCCCTGTCGACATAACAATTGGGGCGCAAAACCAAATAATGCCTTGTAAATAAAAATAACAATTTAAAATGTAACCCTGATTTTCACCGGGAGCCAGTGTAGAGATGCTAAAACTGGGGAAATGTGATCCCTCTTTCTTAACCCCATTAACTAGCTGTAGACAGGATAAAGACGTTTGAGGCACGATGAGTTAATAGTCTAACACTGATTAAAAAATGTAGTGGATCACAGTCAATATAGGAAAAAAAAAATGTTTCAGGTAGTAAAAACTACTCTTGACAACAGGACTGATCTGTTCATTGACAGACTTATGAATCAAAAAATGTTCCTCTCATTTAATGGTAATGGTATTTGCTAGACAATTTAGGGCAGGTTCAGATGAACAGTTCCTCTCTACATTCACTGGGAAATAAAATTGTGAATCATCAGCATATAACAATGTTAAAATATGCCATATTTCTGAAAAATAAAGCTCAGGGGAAGCATGTACAATGAAAATAACAAAGGTCCTAAGATTGAATCTTGAGGAACCCCACATTGCAGTTGAGCCAAGTTAGAAGATAAGTTGTCTAGAGTCACAGAGAACATCTGTTATTTTAGATATGAGGGAAACCACTTGAAGGGTTGCCATCTGGCTGAAAACCATACATATTATAAAATGCAGAAGAATATTATGTTTGATTGTATCACATGCAGTTCTGAGATCTAATAAAACTTGGACGACAGGAGTTCATAAGAAGTAAAAGATCATCAGGGATCTTCAATAATCCAGATACAGTGCTATGCTGAAATGTATCTACAATTTTAAATGCATTTAGATTGAAGTAAAGCTGCGAATGAACAACTCTCTCAAATCTTTGTCATAAAAGACCGTTTGGAGATCAGTCTCATATTGTCATATATTTCTGGATCCAAAGTGTGTTTTTTGTTTTGTTTTTTAACGAAGGGTGTAGAATTGTGTGATTAACACTGTTTGAAAAAACTACACTTGCTAATGAACTGTTCATTATAGCTGTCACACTGGGACTGTTATTTATAAAAACTTATAGCTGGAACACTACATCCGCTAATTGTTCAGATGTAACTGGTTCAAAGTGAGATAGAGAGCTGTGGAAATGGGAAGGACTTAATGGTTTATCAATAGTAGTAGGTACAATTCCACCTTTAATCTGCTCAATTTTGTAAGTAAAGAAGTTTAAAAATGTTTCACAGTTCTCTTGGATGACGTACAGAACAGCCGTTTTAGTTGGGTTTAAAACAGAATCAGTTGTATTGTTGAAAATCTTTGGTCGATTTGCGTTATCAGAGACTAATGTAGAGACAAACTTGGCTTTACCTTCTTTTACAGCTCTCTGATAGGTTAAGCACTCCTTTAAGATGTCATAAGAGACTTGAAGCTTGTCTCATTTCTACTTGGAAGTTCTCTTGTCTGAGAATGCGAGTAAAGTCGTTTAAAGCTAAGCTTAAGTGAAGCGACATTACCATGTGTGAAGATACATGATTTATGAAAAACTTTAACAAGTGAAATCATCATCTAGTCCAGCTAAAATATCATCTGTGAAATGCGTTCAAAAATAATCAGAAAAGCAATTGGCAGTAGACAAGTGAACAGAGCAGGGGTGACGTAATGGCTGAGAAATTGTAGGGCATGTAAACAGACTCAAATATCATTTGAGTCTAAGATCTCTAAGTTGAACACATAATCTTTCTTTCCATTCAATAACATCAGATGTAATGAATGACCCATATTGGGAGCAATATATATATGTACATCGACTCAGTGTGTGAGATTCATTCATTATAAGTGTTTTCGATAGGCCGTATACATGAATACCAAAATTCCCAAGAATCAGGTATCTGTCACTGTGAGACACCAGTCCAGATAGAAAGTTTGAAAATTGTTGAATGAAGTCCTTTAAATTTGGTAGATCTGTAGACAAGTGTGCAGAAAGCAGGAGCAATCAATTGAGACATTTATATCCAGCATTTGACATCAGTGATTTTTCCATCCTTTCAAAGATTTCAAAGATTTCAAGATTTCAAAGAGTTTATTGTCATGTGTACAGACAGAAAGCATGTTTCCCTGTACAATGAAATGCTTACTTTGCCGTCCACAGTAAATGTCGCACAGGTAACACACAAGTAAGTAAAATAAAAATAAGATAAATATATAGATTATAAAAGAGCAGATATATGTATACAGTATATACAAAATGTAAAAGGGCAAGAGTAAAGTAGTAAGTGAGGTAGTGCAGTCCTGATAGTGTAAAGTGAGGTAGTGCAGTTCTTATAGTGTAAAGTGAGGGTAGTGCAGTATGTAAACAAATTGTTCATGTGATGTGATTGTAGACTCCTATCTGCTGTTTAGGAGTCTTATGGCAGAGGGAAAGAAAGAGTTCTTCAGTCTGGCAGTCCTGGATTTCACACTTCTGTACCTCCGTCCTGAGGGTAGAAGTGTGAACAGACCATGTTGGGGGTGGGAGGGGTCTTTGAGGATGGAAGCAGCTCTTCTGTGGACTCTACGGTGGTAGATGCTCTGCAGAGAGGGCAGTGGAGTCCTGGTGATCTTCTGTGCAGTCTTCACCACTCTCTGCAGGCGTTTGCGGTCCATGACAGAAGTGCTGCCGTACCACACAGTGATGCAGCTGGTCAAGACACTCTCAATGGTGTAGCTGTAGAAGTTGCTGAGGATCTTAGGCGACATGCCGAACTTCCTCAGCCTCCTCAGAAAATACAGCCGCTGTTGAGCCTTCTTGACCAGCTGCGTGATGTCCAAGGTGTCTGCGAGGTGTCCAAGTGAGGTCCTCACTGATGTGGACACCCAAGTATTTAAAGTTGCTCACCCTCTCCACTTCAAGCTCCTGGATGAACAGTGGCTGAGGCGTCCTCCTCTCCTTCCTCATGTCCACTATCATTTCCTTTGTCTTGTCCGTGTTGAGGGTGAGGTTGTTGTCTTCACACCATGACACCAGACTGGCCACCTCCCTCCTGTAAGCTGCCTCGTCACCGCCAGCGATGCGTCCTATCACTGCGGTGTCCTTGTGGGAGGCGACACAGTCGTAGGTGTACAGGGTGTAGAGGATGGGGCTGAGTACACAGCCCTGGGTTTCAAAAGTCTTTATTTTTTACTAACCAAACTACAAGTGATTTTAGCTTTAACATTGTATAATTAGAATTTAGCCTTATTTTCTTTAGAACAGACCTTTGACCCTTTGAAATCACCTTGTGTTTTAGACAAAAGATTTAGAAATCGATTTTTCTTTAGACCCGTGATTCATGAATGCTGCTTTTGAATGCAGTAATTAACTCTTCACCCCTTAAAACAACATCCCTCTGTTCTTTCTGCACCTTCTATGGATCTTTTGTGGGGGTGATGGAACTGCTCTGATGTTTATGCAATATTTCAAAGGAAACTGACATTTCTATCACAGTAATCACACACGAGATGGCAGGTCTTCACTTCCCTCAGCTGTGTGTTGATTAAATGCTGCTTAAAGTGTGTCACTTACTCTGGTTTAATTTCTCTGGTTGCTCTGTGTTGTGCAGGTTCAGTCCAGTGAGTGAGAACGCTCCTGTCGGGACACCTGTGGGATTGATTCTGGCTGTAGCTGTCAACACAACTGTCTTTTACTCCATAGTGAGCGGAAATGAAGGAGGTGAATAACCTGGATCTTCAATTTTGAATAAAATTTAAAAATAACAACAATATTTATAATATAACTATATTAATATTATATATATTAATATTATATTAATATTATATAACTGTGAATTTCTAGTGGCCTGGGGTCTCATTTATAAAACTGTGCGTAGGATCACTACTAAAAGTTTACGTGCGCCCAAAAGCCAAAAATGCCATACGGCAAAAAATATTCAGATTTATAAAACCGTGTGTACGCACACCTGTCAGGAACATTCCTTTTATAAATCGCAGATGTCAAGGGTCAAAGTTTACTTAAATGTGCACACATTACCCCGTCAAGTTGTTGGAAACTGGCGTACGTACGTTTCCAGTCCCGTTTTGTGCGTACACACGCTTTATAAATGAGACCCCTGGTGACTTGTCATTGGTGTAGAAGGCATTGTGAGCTTTTTTCTGATCAACTTGTATTTGCAGGGGAGTTCAGAGTCAATAACCGCACTGGAATCATCTACACTAATAAATCTCTGGACTACGAGAAAGTGATCAGTTATGTGCTCCGGGTGCAGGCCGATTCCCTCGACATCATCCTCGCCAACCTACGCGCTCCCTCTAAAAGTAAGAACCACCATAATGCACCTATTCCTTAAGAATTGTATTTGTGCAGTTCTTACAGCTTTAGAGTGAAGTGAATGACAGATATTAAAATACATTATATTGGAAAAAGTGCATGCATAGAACAGTATATAGACACATTTCAAATTAAATTCTAAATTAAGACATTCTGGTGAATCTTGCAAAACCTGTCAAGAGGATGTCTAATTTAATTATTTTCTTTTTGAAGTGAAATTAAAACAAAAGTAATCACTTTATTATAACTGTTGATACTTTTTGGAACTGTAACATTATTTCAATAACAATTAAGCACATCGCCCCTGTAGTGTGAGGACAGAATAATAAATTAAATTATTTATTGATTTATTTATTTATTGTTGAATTCCTTTAGTTGTTAAAATAATTGCATTACAATAATTTCTTCACAGTAATACAGTCATAATATTTCTGAATATTTATCATTCATTTAAATCACCATCATATTTACTATTGTGAATGTGATCATTAATTATGATTTATTGTTATTCATTTATTTTGCTATTTTACTTTGTTAAATACTATGTTTTACTTTATACTATGCTTTGATACTAATTTACATAATTTATATATTTAACATTGCTTGGCAGCCATAAAGAACCTAACCTACAATGTTTAGGAAATCATAATGACCTAAACTACTTTTAATGTAGTATGTAAGAGTCTATTGATGTTATTGGTTGCTGTTTACAAAACCAACAAAACAACGAATTTACATATTGTTTGGTGGAAACTCACATTTATAAAATAAATAAAAAAATAAACACTTTAAAGTTTATTCTAGCTATATTGTAGCGCTCAGTTTTTCTTCTTGTTGAAATCACACGATATGAAAGATGACCCACTGTGCACAGGGTATGGTTTTTTCACACGTTTCCAGCTTTAGTTAGTCTTTAGTGTTGCTATTTGAGCAAGTTCACTCCAGAGGTAGATCTCGTATAGATTAGGTATAGGTAGATTCGTGGCTCCCGCGAATTTGTTCTCTCGCGGCTCCCGCGAATTCGTTCTCTTGCAGCTCCTGTGAATCCGTTAGTTCGCGGCTCCCATGTTCCACGACTTTAACTCTGGATTATCACTTTGTTTGTTTTCTGCACTATTATAATAAATTCACTCATTTGCTTTCATACTTGCTTTCCCTGCTGCCCCTCCTCCCTCCACTCTCTCCTCCAAGCAGGCTGCTCAATCCTGAAGTGCATTACAGTAAATTGTCAAGTATTTTTAGAGTTTAATTGTCAATTATTAATTATTATTTATATGAAATCTTAATGGTTACAATTTTAACTGCAAATAATATTAATAGTATATTAACATTAATAATAATAATAATATTAATAGTGTAAAACCAAAAAAAATATTTAAAATGGGCATTTGTGGTCAATCAATGTGGAACGAATTAATTGATTCTTAGTGCATTCTTATGGGGGAATTTGTTTTGGTGTACGAGCATTTTGGTTTAGGAGCTCGCTCTTGGAACGAATTAAACTCGTAAACCAAGGTGTTACTGTGTGTATATATATATATATACAAAATATAGAGATACAATGTTTCGGCCCATTTTTTCACAGCACACCTGACAACCTGTCCCAGCACTCTAGTGTACATCATGTATCTCGGTTAGAGAAGGATTTATTTATTGAAGCGCTAATCAGTGAAGAGCTCATACAATTTATTAAGGTTTAGAGAAAGACAGGACAGAGAGGTAGAGCAACGGTCATCTCCCTCTTCCTGTAAGAGGTTTGATCTTGTTCCAGCACTCTGTGTACTTCATTAAAACTTCATAGATGTGTGATAAAGGATGAGGGAAGAATAGAGCTCAAGTCTCTTCAAGAGACATGCACACACAATAAATTACAATTCATTATTCATAAAGCAATTTTAATGAATTGCATCAGGTTTGTATAGTCCAATCCAAATCACTTAACGCAAGTACTATAATATAAATTCTTAATCTGCATAGAGAATCACAGGAGAAAACAGAGACACAATGACTCCGAACATAAATCTGACATTAAGATTAGTTGCTAAATTTTGCATAAAGTCATGAAATCAAAATGTGGACTATTAACTTATTTAATACACATTTGTGGTCTTACTGTGAATAATGTATTGATCTTAGTTCATTTCAATCTCAGCTTTTACTAATACTGTACATTATTAAAATCAAGACATCAAGACAAAATTCATATTATTTATTAGACCTGAGCTAACATGAACTAACATTGAACAGTTGTATCTTTATTAACTAACATTAACAAGAATAATAAATACTGTAACAAATGTGGTGTTCATTGTTAGTTAATAATGTAAAAAAATAATAATGAATGGTTAATGCATTAACTAATGGGACCTCATTGTAAAGTGTTACAGGTTATAAGTACCTTCAAAAACCAGTTGTAAACCTACAATCAGGACCATAATTCATGAATCAATCAAATCCTAATTGAGAAGAGAGAGAGAGTTTGTTTGTGTGTGTGTGTGTGTGTGTGGTCCAGGTAATCCCCAAGTTATGAAGGGTAAAATGTCCCCACAAAGTTGTCAATGTCCAAAATCCTTGTCTGTTTGGGTATGTTTTTCGTTCCCCTTGAAGAAAACAGCTTATACATTTCTGAACATGTAAAAATGCATAATGTTTTCTGTGATGGGTAGGTTTATGATTAGGGGACATAATAATATAGTTTGATTAGATTTTACAATCATTATGTCTATCAAAAGTAAAAATGAAAATATAACTGCCATGTGTCTTGTTTACTCTTTGATATAAATTTTGTTATACATAACAGGACTGGCACACATTCTCTCTCTCTCTTGCATTCCTGTTCTTCTTTTCTTTTTTTCTCTCTTATTGAGCTGTGATATACAGCTTTTCATCTACGCTTTCCCCTGTGCGTGCGTGGATCTACTCAGATGACTTTATATATTGTCATTTAGTGCAGCAGAAGACAAATGCTTTCTGACAGAGCATATTTCTCATGTCTGCCAGTGTGGAGAGGGTTGCAGCCGCTGTGTGTGTTTACATTAACACTGTCTTTTTGTTTTAACTGTGACAAATAGGGCTTATAGTTCCATAAACTGACGTCTGTTTCTCCTGTGTGTGTGTTTAAACATAACCAGCAAACACAGCCAAGGTATTTATCGACGTTCAAGATGAGAACGATCATCCACCTGTCTTCACAAGGTCTCTTTACATCGGGGGTGTGACTGAAGACACCAAGACCTTCACCACAGTCCTGAAAATTGTGGTGAGTATATGTGCATGTGTTATTTATTTCTGAAATGTCATGTGGCCACAGCATAATCCTTAGGTTGGACTCATGAGTATTATTTAGGTCCTAACTGATTTGTTAAAGGCAGGTGAGTAAACACTTGCATTGACAAAACAAATACATTTGAACGAACAACATTGCTAATATCGGCAATAATGCTATATTCTAAGTCTTCTGAAATCATATGAAAGCTTTTCGAGAGGGAAAGGCCCAAATAACCTCCGAAACATCTCTCAAACTCAAATGTGAACACAAAAATATCTCATAGCTTTTCACACATCAGTTAAACCATGCAATATTTTTTTTCATACTGATTTTTCAGAAATGCTCCTTCTTTGTTTCACAAATCTATAAACATGCACGTTTTAAATGACATTTTTTTAAATGTGGTAAAGTTGAATTTTCAGTATCTTCAAATATGTGTTGCATGATCCTTCAAAAATCTAATATTCTGATTAAGTGCTTTCTTATTATGATTTCTTATTATTATCAATGTTAAAAAAACACTTTAACATTGATACGCATACAGATTTTTCAGAAATGTTCCTTCTTTGTTTCACAAATCTATAAACATACACGTTTTATCAAACTTGTTTGAGCATTTATTTGATCAAAAATACAATTAAAAAGATATTTTAAATGTGGTAAAGCTGAATTGTCAGTATCATCAAATTAGTCTTGCATGATCCTTGAAAAATCATTCTGATTTAGTGCTTTCTTATTATAATTTCTTATTATTATCAATGTTAAAAACACTTTAGCTGCTTGATATTTAGTACAAACCGTAATACCTTTTGTTATTATTTGATGAAATGGAAGTTCGAAAGAACAGCATTTATTTGAAATAGATTTTTGTAGTAATATGAAAGTTTGGTTGGTAGTGGTGGTATTGTGAGTTGTAGTGTATATGTATTTCTTCATTTATTTAAATTTGCCAAAACATTTGAAATTGCATTAATCACAAAGTTACAGTATTAATTACCATTTGTTGTGTTTTGACATTTAGATTGCGGTAGTTTGTTGTTACGCACAATACTAGCCGAATACATTGGCAGAATGATTATTAATTCATGGGGTTGGAAATGTTCTGCAGGTGTTGGTGTCTGCAGTATATTATATTTTATTTTTTCAGAGAGGAACTTGTTGTTCACATCCTGACACACCTGCCAACACTAGAGAATATCTCTCTCTCGCTGTTCAAATCGCTTCCCCCCCACGTCTTAGTAACTGCGCTTAGACAGCTTCTCTCTCCAATCTGACAATGTGGAAGACAAGTGACGGACACCTGTAAAATACCCACCGGCTCTGTGTTCCCCCGTAAGGTGACCGTTATCTCATAAATGGAGTCTTTTAACATCTATAAAAAGCATTAAGACGTACAATCTGATGATATATGGGGATTATTACATTTCTAGGTCATCGCTGAAGTGGAAGCTGCAGAGTATTTATTACTCTTTCTCTACCACCAAGGTTTTTCAAGGGATAGTTTGGCCAATATATTTTTTGTAAGCTACTGTCAGGATTTACTAAAGACATGCAGTAAAACCTGAAAATACGTGAACAGTTATTTTTCGAGCTCACTTTATTGTATATGCTTTTTTTTTTGGAGTTTCCCTCATAGGTGAAAAATTTATGATTAGTGAGTATTTAAATAAATCACGTAACATGACTTACTAAGGTTTGCATTAGTCAATTTTAATAGTATTATGCCGGCAGCAATGTGACCCTGTAGCCTACGACTGGTGCCCACTAAATCTAAGCAGGGCTGTGCCTGGTTATTTTCCTGGATGGGAGACTGACTTGATTGCTGCTGGAAGTGGTGTTAGGAGGCCAGCAGGGGGTGCTCACCCTGCAGCCTGTGTGAGTCCTAATGCCCCAGTACAGTGACGGGGACACTGTACTCAAACGAGCTCCGTCTTTCGGATGTGACGATAAACCGAGGTCCTGACTCTCTGTGGTCATAAAAAATCCCAGGATGTCCTTCGCAAGAGTAGGAATGTAACCCCGGCATCCTGGCCAAATTTGTACATCATGGCTTCCAAACCATTCTCATTCTCTGATTGGCTTCATCACTCCTCCAATAAGCTGGTGTGTGATGAGCGTTCTGGCGCATTATGGCTGCCGTCGCATCATCCAGTTGGATGCTGCTATCTAGTGGCGGTTGAGGAGATTCCCCCCGTCCATGTAAGCGCTTTGAGAGTCTTTGATAAAGCGCTATATAAATGTAATGAATTATTATTATTATTAGTAGTAGTAGTAGTATTTGTGCCATTATTTAATGCCACCAAAAAGCATATCTTAAAGACCCCCTATGGTGATTTATTTGTATTTGTTTTTTACGTTTTTGATGTAGTTTGTCTATGTGGTCTTTTTATATGTTTTAAGGCAAATCATGTACAACTTCATCATTCAACACGTTGATGAGTATGTTCTCCTTTAAATGTCTCAAATTTAAACCACCCTTGTTTCTTACCATCAGAAACATGTATCCAATCCAGTATCCGGATGTGTCAGAGTTCTGTCACTTCGGTCTTGATTTCTAGTGTTTTGGTAACAGAGCTCTCTTGTCAGTGTAGCGTCTTGTGTGCATGTTATGATGTCCGATCCTGCAACTTTGGTCTTGTTCAGTTTCAGTTTTGTGTCGGGATTCAGACATTCATGACCCCGTGTGTTTGTCCATGTTGTGAGCGCACAAGAGTAGTGTTTGCTCGTCCGTGTGCGCTCTGTCATGTGAGTTGGCGCAGTTTCGAGCTTTGCTCGGCCGCGCTCTCTCTTGTCTGCATGTTGTGTTTTGTATAGCACGTGGTTCATGTTTGCATCGTGTTGTCTAGTTCTGTTTTGCGTGCAGCTTGATTTCATTTGGACTCACGGTTTATGCACGTTCGCACTGGCAACATGTTCATGTCTTGTCACTGTGTATCCCCGCCCGTCTTGTTCTCTTGTTACACTGAGCCAGCTGTTTCCCCTCAATTATCCTCCTCATGTGCTCCCTATTTCATCCATTCATGTTTGCTGTCCTGTGTCGAGTCGTTGTCTTTCATGTCGTGTATGCTGCTTGTCAGTTCATGTTCTACCTTCCCAGTCGAGTCTAGTCCAGTCTGTTATGTTCTGTGGTCAATCAGTTTTGTTTTCCACTCTTGGGATTGTGTATGTTTGTTTTTTATTAATAAAAAGCCCTAGTCTCTTCAAAATTGAGTCCTCACTCTTCCCATTATGCACACCCCTGACAGGACGGTGCAGGTTGTAATTTTTATAATTTATCACCTAAAATGTATTTTAGGTGGATAGATCAATAGAGTACAAAGAACATTAAACAAAACATACAACTAAACAAACCTGTGGTTTCAGGATAAGCCAGGGTCTGCTAAAATCATTGGATGTTGGAAAATAACAATGTCTTTTCTGTTAGCCAAATACTCAAATGTTCTTCAGAGTCCTCTTACCCCAGGCAAGTATCTCAACGTTATGTTTTTTTTATTCTTTGCAATTGCTTCAATGCAAATGAACAAGTGATGTTCATAGTGACATCTATGTTTCTAGTAAGCTAGGAAGTTGAGTTGGTTTATCCAAGCAAAGTAGATATTCACAATTAACCCGCCAATTTGGCTAGTGACAGCTTTATCCGGCACAGTTGATTATTTACCTGCATTTGGCAAGTGTCCACGAGTTCATTTCAAACCCTGATTCTGATACATTGACTTATAGACGACCAGGTATAATTCACTTATCGTCTTCTTTGTAATCCATTTCTGGTTCAAACATATATTACTGAATTAAACCAATATCTTCATTTACCATTGTGTAGATTTACTACAGTTGATCGAGTGGATCAGGTTGTTCAAGCTAATGTGATTGATTATGTGAAGGCGAGGACTAATTTGCAGTGAAATTCACTTATATCCCTTATAGCCAAGGTGAAGCTATTTTAAGTCATGAAGCGATTTTTTTCAGAGGGAAAAAAAAGCCTTTTAAATATGTCATTCTGATTATCAAAGATTAGTTTTAAGGGGTAAAAATATTGACTTCAGGGAACATTAAACAATTGTGTGCTTGATATGGCTGTGATAGTTACTGAAAGGAGGAGGAACTGTAGAGAACAGAGAGCGTACAGTAGAAGGAAGAGATTTTCTCCACTCATGTTCATTTATTTTGAATGGCAGATGAAGACGTTATCCAAACCAAGTCACATTATTTTTAATTTGTGTTGCTCTGTGTAGATTGTGTTGGTCGTTATGGAAATATTCCTTAGTATGCGCATTGTCAATAGTTCTCTCCCATCTTGTGCTTTTATGGGATGGTAGTATCATGATAATTTTCTCTGTTTAGCAAGTCTGGGACAAAGCCTTTAAATTATTCCAGTTCTTCTGTTTATATACAAATAATGTGAAATTCTCAAAACCATAGTTGTGTTCATGATAAAGATGTTTTTTCATGTATCTTCAGGCTACAGATATCGACACGGGAAACTACAGTAAGATGGCCTACAGACTGATCATCCCTCCAACACCTGAGGGACAGGATAGTTTTGTTATTGAGCCGTACACTGGCATCATCAAGAGCGCCATCATGTTCAGAAACATGCGCCGGTCCTATTTCAAGTTTCAGGTCATCGCCACGGACAACTATGGGCAGGGGCTGAGTAGCAGGGCTGATGTGGTGGTGAGTGTGTGACCTTTGACCTGTACAGTTTGTTAAAGCACTTCATGTAAAAAGATGATTTAAACACAGCTGAGAATTCCCACTCCGAATAGGTGGCTTTAAGAGATTAAATTTTCTTGCATCCTTCATAGTTATGCAAAATGAATGTTTGGGGTTCAAGTTAAATCACTGACTGATTAATTTAAAATGAGTCTAAAACACATAACAATCTGCACTGTTATTAAGCGAAAATATCTCTCCAGAGTGTTGATTTTATTTGGTAAATGCATTATGTTTCAGTAAATGTTTGTGTATGGAAGTGCATATGTTATTTGTGCACTTCTTGAATATATTAAAAAAAAAAACATCTAGTTTTTCGCTGAATTATTTATGCTGTTATATCTCCTGAAGTGTTGCAGCCAGTGACTTGTGCAATTCCCAGAAATCTCTGGATCTAATGAATGCCTAATCAATTTTGAATCGCAATGTATCAGGGTTTTAAACATCATGTTTGTGTCATTTTCGACTTCCACTGGCAGTAGAATCATTCTATAAGCATTCATCCGGCAGCTACACTGTTACTGACCAATTGAATTAAAGACCATTACAACTGCAAACTGCACTTTAAATCTGGGCACTTTGCTGTGAAGCATTTTTCTATTTTCATATACTTGCTTTTCCAATTTGGCAATTTCAAGCAATTTCAGAGAAAATACATAAATCCACATCGAATGTCAACAAGATATGATTGTTTCAGCTATATCTGCCTGTGCTTATAAACCATATAGAAATATTGTATCTTTTTTGTGTGCTCTGTGGTTTGTAGGTGTCTGTTGTGAATGCCTTGGACATGCAGGTTGTGGTCTCTAATGTGCCACCCACTGTGGTGGAGGAGAATAAAGAGCAGCTGATTAGGTGAGAATTCCTCCCTCGGTATGTTTCTCTGCATTGCCGGATTTCTTGAGTGGCATTTAAGTGTTTCCTACACTCTCAGCAGCCTTTGTTTTCTCACTTGCTTTTATTTAAATGGCCATCCAAATTGTTAAAACACAGAATTGGGCTCAAATGGCAAAATAAAATTACTTTACTCAGTAGATTGTAGCGCAATTATAAAAAGACAAAATGATTGCTTAATGCTAGTCAGGTGCATATGTTTCAAACCGAAAACAATACCATGATGTCCATTCAGTTTATACAACATTATGCTTGTTCTGTATGCTCTGCAAGTGCGTTATAGGAAGAATCTCACAAACTCTTAAATTTGCCCTTTAATAAATAATTTTTGCTCACACACAAAGTGCACACACATAAAGCCACCTCTCAGTACCACCTCAGCTCACTCGCTACTTACTGTGCCTACTAACTGTGTCATATGCACACAAAATACAGTGATGTGAAAAAGTGTTTGCCCCTATCCTGACTTAAATGTTTCAGATCATCAAACTAATTTAAATATTAGTCTAATGATCTGAAACATTTAAGTGTGACAAACATGCAAAAAAAAAAAAAAAAAGAAAGAAAGAAGTACGGGGGCAAACACTTTTTAACACCACTGTAATGTCAAAATACCAGTCTTGGCGAGTATTCAAGTAAACACATTTAGCTATGTTTTTAGTGAACAGTTGAGAAAGAAAACACATGTAACAGTATGTTGGATCCTTGCGTCAGCTCTTAAAGTGACTTCTGCCAAATGATGAGATAATATAAAAAATATCCTAATGGCAATTTCCCATATGGTGTCGATGTCATTACAGCAGTGAACATACATTAGTGCAACACAGTACATTCAGTGAAACGAGGGAATGCATTAGTAAAATTAGTGCTGCTGTACTGTATTACAAATTTGTCAGTGTTCTATCATTTTAGTCTTGTATTCTAGTGTTTCTGTGACAGACGCCTGATACTAGTTCATTGTTGTGTCTTCGGGCGGGAGCGCGCAGCATTGATTGTCTCGAGTTGCACGCTCTCATGTCTATGAAGTGTTTTGTGCAGGGCGTGATGTTTGATCCCGGCTCTTCGATCTTGTTCAGTTTTGGTTTTATGCCAGGATTTGGACATCCATGCTCCATGTGTTTGGCCTGTGTTGTTAGCCCACAAGACGTGTCATGTCACGTCTGTCATGTTACGTGAGGGCACGTGGTTTTGCGCTTCGCTTGGGCCGCCCACTTTCTTGTCAGCATGTGTTCATATTTACATCGGCTGCATGCTTTCATGTTTTCTTGACTAGTGCTGTGTCGTGCACAGCTTGTTTTCACTTCTTCTTTTCACAGCTTGTCTTGTCGTCTTGTTTTGTGTGGACACTTACGGCTTATGGGTTTCTCATTTTCAGTATGTTCGTGTCATGCTTTGTCCTGTCAATTGTGTAACAACAACCGTCTTTTTCCCTCATTACGGTTTGATTTGCCCCACCTATTCTCCCTCCTTCATCTTGCCTCGTGTGTTTACTATTTATTCTCCTTGTGTTTGCTGTCCTGTGCTGATTCATTGTCGTTAACATGTCTTGGAATGCTGTGTGTATGTCCACGTCGTCGTCTTGGCTCCAGTCACTAGTATAATCGTGTCAAGTCAGTCTAGTCCAGTCTTGTTTTCCCTCTCAGGGCAGTTTGTATTTTGGTTTATTTTTTATTAAATAAAGAACCCTTCCACCCTGCTCTTGAGTTCTCGTCTCATCCCTAACTCAACTATGAAAAAATTGATCATTCATGACCACGATATACATATTTGTTTTTTTTTCTTTAAACCCACCTTTTAAGTTTTGCAAAGGATGATACATTTTGTAAAGTATTATCATGTAAAGTAGAATTATTAGAAATTAAGTTGCTGGATTTAGTATTTTAACATTAGAGTAAGACTCCACAAATCTTTTTTTTTCAGTATTTTGGAGCGCTATGTGCAAGATCAGATCCCTGGTGCCAAAGTGATAGTGGAATCGATTGGCCCTCGGCGGCATGGAGAAGGTTATGAACTTGAAGACTACTCCAAATCAGACCTGCAGGTGTACGCCATCGACCCTCTCACCAACAGAGCCATCTCCAGACAAGAGCTCTTCAAGTAAGACAAACACACAACCACTCCTGACACCTTTAACAAACAGTCTGCTAGTTTGTTTCCAACTTTTGGAAAAATGGGGAAAAGTCAGAGCCTTTTTCTGTGTGCTCTGACTGTGGTGTTGATGTGACATTGTGAGGTTAAATCTGACTTGGAACAATTCCAGATTCTCTTTCCTCCATCTCACCATCGCTGGCTGCTCTTGCTCTTCTGTGTAAAACAACATATTTTCAAAATCATTTTGTCAGTGGGTTGCATAAATAGGTCAACTAATCATTCTCAAGCCCTGTATAATTTGGCATTTTCTCCTGATTGGACAACAAGGCCCATTATTATTTTACAAAACATTTACATTTATGGATTTGGCAGACACTTTTAACCAAAGCAACTTATATTGCATTCAAGGAAAACATTGAATCAGTTCTTGCTTTCTCTGTGATTGAACCCATGACCTTGGCATTTTTAGCACCAATGAGCTACAGGAAATTCATTATCAATATCTAAATCATAGATAAAATCTGCTAAATCTGCTGGAGTCAATAATAGCATTATTAATTAAATAAAAGATTAAAGATTTTTTTATGTTTGTTATGGCTATAAATGTTTTGAGACTGAATTTCTTTGTTCAAAAATACAGTAAAAACTAATATTGTGAATTGCTATTACAAGTAATTAATTCCTCTGGTGATAGACCAAATGACACTGAAAAAAAAATCACTATTTATTTGAAATATAATTTTTTCGTAACAGTCTTTGCTGTCTCTTTTGGTCTATTTAATGTTGCTTTGCTGAATAAAAGTATTAAAGTACTGATTTATGCATGTTTGTAATAATTTATATTGTGGGATGGATGTATATATCTGGACAAAAAAAGATCAAGATAAACTGTTTGGTTATCATGACATATTTCTATTCTTAAAAAAAATAGTAGAAACAATGCTAAAAGTTAGGAAGAAAAAGGAAATGAATTGCTTTTGTAAACAGCTGTTTTACAGAAAGCACCTGTCCTCTTCTGCCTAGAGGAAACAGCCCCTGACGTCCAGACACGGCAATAAACTCATTTAAACTCTTCCATGCCCCTTGACTCAGCAGGGAGACACGTCTGTCACTGGGATCCAACACAAGTCACCAGGATTCTGTTCAAATATGTGTTTACTGAGCCAACAGACACATCTCATTCATATTCACAAGCACAGGAGATCACAGACCACCTGCCTTATTCTGCCTTTCTAGCCACACATCTTACTCTTATACACATTTTATTTTGTTCGTTGTGAGAAGTATTATGCTTGTGTTTGTATCTTTACCAAAGCAGAGAAGCTGCCCAGATGAAAATGTTATGACTCAAACGTAAAATTTCTTTAGAGAAATAAATACACAAATGAAACAACTGTTAACAGAGAAATAATTAGCAAGAATCTGATGAGCAATATTTCAGTTCATATTAAAATCTCTTCATCTTTTTGATTAACTTTTACAGTTGTATTAAACTATGGAGATCTTAACTAATATGAGGTTGCATGTGAGGATCTCAGGAGAAAATCTGAGACAGATAATGTAGATAAGTCTCTATTAGAAGTTGTGTTTTTATTTCCATTTAACTTTTAGTAATTTTAGAATTATATAAACTCATTCATTGTTTAATAAGTATCAGTTTTTAATTTCAATTTGAATACGTTTAGTGTTAGTTAGCAACAGCTACACTGGAGTGAATAACATCTAGTTTACTGATGTAACCCCCCTTCCCTGAAGGAGGGAATGGAGATGTTGCCATCAGTGGCTGATGAATCAGGATCTCGCCTGAGGGCCCAATCACCTTTGAGTGCTAACAGAACAAGTCAATGCACATTGTAGAGTGAGATTTGCATCGCAAGCCACTTCCCCACTTCTGGGTATATAAGCCAGCATGTGAATACTCACATTCAATTTTTTGCAGGGAAGAAATCACAACATTGACAAGGCATCTACATCTACAGTCTTCCCTGTGGGAATAATCAACAAAGAAGTTCCACTTCAAAGCGTAAGCATGCCTTGTGGAGGGGGCTCTAGCTGAAGTGATAGTACCACTGGAGGTAGGTCACTTAAGTCCTCCTCCCCTTCAGAGACCTCGTATGGAGGTTCAAGAAGTCCAGGTGGTGCCCCATTCCTGAGAAACCAGGTTCTTTCTCAGGAATCCAACATGGAGGGCCTGTCGACAGGAGCATGATTGATGGGCCTGTAATAACTGTAGGTGGGTCTGTAAGGTGCAACCATCAATACCTGCTCCTCATCCTCCCTGACCTTTCACAGTGTCTGTGCGAATAGGCTAACTGGGGAAAATGCATTGAGTAGGCCTCGGGGCAAACTTCCCACTGGGTTCCCACTGTCAGGGAATTGAACAACTGGCAGTGGCATGTCTCCAAGGCCACGGACTAGTCTATCTTATTCTGACAATCTGGACTACCCAGCAAGACGGGCTGGGAAATGCCATGCAAACTTCCATACGCTGTGCAAGGGGAACAAGTAGGGCGACAGACTTGCCAGTGATGGGACAGTGGTGTGGAAAAAGGGGCCCATCTTGGAAGGCACAGCATCCCATTGGTGGATTCATGAGTGTGGCTATACACTTACCTGGCTCCATGATTCCCATGAGGAAATGGCTGGAAACCCGTAAGAAGGCATTGTATCCTCTAAACGCAAACTTATGCCTGTTAGTGAAAGAAGAGGAGGATGAGAGAGGTGTTGGCCCCAGAGTGATTGGTGTTAGCAGCAAAATCATATCGTGATAAGATGTGCTTGATCGCATTTGTCTGCTGCTGGAAATAGGCCTGCCTGAGAGATTGGGGAGTTGAGTAACAAGTCTTCATATCGGCTAGGTCAGGGGCCGGCAACCTGCGGCTCTTTCACCCCTGTGCTGCGGCTCTTTCATCCCCTGCACGTAACTTGTAGCAGCGGTCCCGCTATCCGCGCTCGGTCCGCTATCGCTCCGCCCACGGAAGAAAGGAGTGTCGTGCCGCATGAGTGTCGCTCCGCGCACTCCCCCCACCCCCCCTCACGGTCAACAGAATGATCGCTCCACACCCACAACAGAATCATCGCCCGTCAGCAGTTCAGCAAAGTATCGCTTCATATATTATACCTTAGATTGCGGCTCCGGACATATTTGAATTATTTATTTATTTTTGTTAAAAATGGCTCTTTCAACATTAAAGGTTGCTGATCCCTTGGCTAGGTTCAGCTTTTTAACTACTAATGTGACTGCCCCAGGGACCATGTGGAAACTTTCATCGCTGGGAGGGCGAGGTCTATTACTGTACACCGCCCTTGTATAAACCCGAGTTCAGAAGTACCCTTGTGCAGCTCTTTAAGCGTCTTCAGCTCGTATACTTGCAGAAGGGCCATAGTATGCAAGGTGGAGCCGGCCGTGTCCAACGATGGTACAATCCTTCTAGCATATAAAGCTTATGACTACCTTGTGCACTTCTTGAAAGAAAGGCACTGGAGCAAGATACTGCCGTTCAGCGCGCTCCATCCCGGGATACCAATCATCCATACCTAATCATCTATTTGGGGCACAATGACACTTGCAGTGGCCTGGGAAAGACTCGAACAACACAATTCTCCCCTAAAAGGGCAGTGCCGATGTATCTTCATCCCCAGAAGACTCTTGCCCAGAGTGATCGTCATCCAGTCTTCCGTGGAAACGCCAATTGAGATGCTGGGACGTCCATGAAGCCCAGCAACCACAATCTGAAGCTCCACAGCCTGCGATGGAAAAGAGTCACACAGCAGGAGAGCTCCCACTGTGATCCATAGGTCACCCTGTGAATTAACTGAAGTGGACAACTACAAAACTTCAAAACGTCCATTTGATTCCTATTGAGAAAGCTGAATGCAAATATTGGCACACTGTCTTATTTACTAGTAAACAGGCGATCAGCTTGCGATGCACATCTTACTCGCCAATATATATTGGCTTGTTCTGTTACCACTCAAAAGTAACTTTTTTCCCTTGCACAAAACTATAATATTTTTCTTACTATGCTTACAGGGCAGTAGTTGGCGAAGCTACTTTGTTAAGAAACACTAGGTGCCTATAGACTGAACACGTAATACGCATGCACCGTTTTTACAAATTTACATTTTTATAGTTTACACAGATAATTTTATAGTTTTCAAAAGCATGCACTTTGAAACATGTTTTCAAAAGTCAGCATTTTCAGGTAGCCAAAACATCATTGTCATGTAAATAAATGACCAAAATGCATAAAATGTTTTGCGATCTTAGTTGAAACCAGTTGTGTAAACGGCTCATAAACCAAACAGATAGTGATAAAGGGAAGCCAAACAATGAATTTGCACGTATTAATGATCTGTCCCTTTAAAACCTTCTCACTCAGTTATATAGGGACATACTGTTCTTTAGACTGTGTTTGTTTGTGTGTATGTACCTTCCTGAATGAGAACAGCAGACGGCTGATTTTATCGCTTTTCTCCTTTCATATGTTCTGCTGGAGACAAGGTTACTTTCTTCTGTCTCAGGTCATAAAAATCACAATCTGCTTCGCAAAGCTGTAGAGTCTGAGTTGTACCTCAGCATTCACTAAAGTTTCCTTCACATAACTAGTTTCTTTGTCGAGAATCCATCTGTCCACTCTCAGTAGTATTTGTGTGGATGAATCCAGTCATCATGCTGGTTAGAAGCCCACTGACTCTGAAATACGATAAAGACAGTCAGCCATTGTGGAGCACGTTCACACTGCTGTCTGTAACAGCATGAGTTGACTCGTGCTGTTTCTCTTCCTCCATAACAGGGACATGATTCAGAGAGATAAAGGACTAGTGGCTGAAATCACAGGTTAAATCGGGATGAAACTATCTGAAACATTCCAGGAACTTTAATTAAAAAAGAAACAAAATATTGTCCATGTTCAAAGATAAAGGCTAAGTCCTCTTAGGTGGTTGGAAGAAGTGGTGGGAGTAGGAGACCCCAACGGTGTGGGCTCACATCCCATGGCAAAGAAAGGCCTCAACATCTGTGCTGGTAGCAACTTATTATTGAATTAAATGAAGCATTATTCTTCCTTCCAAGAATGGTCGTACAGGTGGACAGTCAGGACAGGCAGAGAACATACATAAACGATAATCCAGGCAAAGGTCGAGGCAGGCAGACATAATCAGAGTCGTAGTACTGGCAGGGAAGTCAAGACAGGCAGATAACAATCACGAGCGATAATCCAAACAAAGGTTAGGGCCGGCAGAAAGAATCAGTAATGGGTAACAGCAGAATCAGTAACAGGAAAACAAGACGGGAAAATAAACGCTCAGAATGATCACGACAGCAAATCAAGACTTCGCGATTAAAGTGCGTTTGTGTGAGTCTCTCTGTAATGCTTCACAGCTGGTGCGATAATCAGTCCAAAGAACGGCATCATGGGAAATGTAGTGTGTGTGTCAGTATACATTTGAGAGCTCCCTCTGGTGGCCAATGGTGGAAGCGTGGAGCTCGTCATCATAACATGCCATTACCAATAATATTTTCCAATTTAATTAAATTGCATTACTACATTACATTGCCACTGTATATTGTATATGCAACATTCTAATAAATATATATACATATGGTTTCTATAGATGCATTTCTTATTGGACAAATATTGGAACATTTTATGGATGTATTATATCATATAGGCTCCACCTTTTATACCAGCTTATAAAGTGAATCACTTATTAAAGGGATATAGGTCACAGAAAAATGAACATTATGTCATCATATAGTGTACTTTAATTTCGTTACAAACCTGTATAACTCACTTTCTTCTACGTAATACAGAAGAAGATATTGCAAAACAATATTGTAGGCATAACAACATATTTTTCAGTATCTTGTTTTGTGCTCCATAAAAAAAAACACTTTATACACAATAATAACAATAAGAGACAGTAAATGGTCTATCCCTTTAACATCTTGATCTGATGGAGTGTAAATACAGGCGTAATTTCCAAATAGGAACAAAGTTACTTAGTGCACCTTGAAAAACAAAATCTATTCATCTTCATTTCTTTAAAGCTGAAATAAAACTCTTCAGATGTTGTGAAGCTCGTGTGCGTGGCGTTTCAGGTCTATTTGACCACATAGATCAAACACACGCAATCTTTCATCAGTCTTTAAACCTGGATCATCAATTTTGTTTGAACAGTCCTGTTTACTATGTACTTCTGTTGAAGTGTTATTTTGCAGGAGGGCTAATTGGTCTGCCAGGGATACTTATGAAGTATTAAACAAGCAGGACTATTAAACATTATTGATCAGAAAACTGTCAACAAAGGCAAGACTTTTTAAATTTCACATCAGATGAGGAGAAAAATACTCTTGCTCTGCTTTGGAGTGGCCCTAATAATCAGCTCTATATCAAGATATAGAATGATAATAACTCAGGTTGATACTAGCACAGTCAAGCCACTGCAGAGCGATGATAATTTCCACATAATGTGTCTATAGTAACCCATAAGATGAACTGGAAAAAGGCTAAATACAGCTGAATGGATGCTGTCCTCATTAGCAGGATTCTTGGCTCCCGGTTCTGTGCTGAAGATGCTTTGCATTGACACTGAATGGTATTAAAATCTAGCTGTCAATCATCTCAAGGCTGTCATATTCAGTACTGTATAAGCATAATGTGTAAGTGAGCTGAAATGTACAGTATTGTATCGCCGTGAAGAGGTCTGTGATTATTATGTGCTTATGGTTCAGGTACACATTTGTATGGAACAGGTTGAAGTGTTCATTACTCATCATACTAATGTTTATTTTTAATACTATCACAATTAAGTATATTTCAATTAAATCACTACAGTTGCATTATTACAGTTTGTGCTACTTTGTGATTTTCCTCGTATGATTATGATGGGTTAGGATCAGATTGAAATTATTATTTTCTAAAAATGAAAATACTTGTGTGTGTGTTTGACAGGTTTCTGGATGGGAAGATTCTGGACATCAATAAAGAGTTCCAGCCGTACCTGGGCGAGGGAGGGCGGATTTTGGAGATCCGTTCTCCTGACATCGTAGCGAGTGTGAAGAAGGCTGCGCAGGCGGTGGGCTACACAGAGGGGGCACTCTTGGCGCTGGCCATAATCATCATTCTGTGCTGTATCCCTGCTATTCTTATCGTCATGGTGACATACAAACAGTGAGTAGAATATTCTTACTTTTCAAAAGTCAGTCCTCTCAATGATAATCAGCCTCATAAGTCACATATTTCAAATTTTTAAACTGTTTGTAATCATAATTATTTATTCAGTTCAATGTGATGCATAAAGTTGGCAACACACTATTTTCTAGTGTGCTTTAAAACAACCCCATAACTTTACCTACAACTTAATTTACTTCCAATAGAATATGCAAACAATAATAATAAGTTGTAGTACCAGCAGTAATTGTAGTATTATTAGCAAGCCAATAAATTCAAACATTTGGTAATTGGAATTTTTTTTCCCCTTATGTTTAATTGTACATTAATATAGTATAACTATATATTATAATAAAAACATTACAAGCAGATATAAACACAATAGAATAAACAACTGAACAGTGGAAGAGAATGTTCTCGTGAAAACAAAATTTGCGCAATTAATCCAAAATCGCATGTATTTCGAACCATGGTGCCTGGTCCGTACAGATCATACTGAGCTACTCATGTACTTATGTGAAGATGTTTAACTCTACACTACATCCCTATTTGTAACCTCTGAGGTTCAGAGAGCGTTCATGACAGGCTGGAAAAACATACACAGTAGGTGAGGGAGATGGGTATTGGATGCCAGGTATTAAATGGCTTTTTTTCAGTAATTAGCCATGCTAACAGGCTAATCTCCCAGCCAGCTCTGTGTGAAAACAGATTAATTATAAGCATTTGTGACATATCCCAGGCTTTCGATCCATCCGTCACATCTCATGAAAGCTTAGCATATGGGCCTGCTCTCCACACACTGCTTCTCCTTTGAGACAGACAGAGAGCGTGAGTGCAGCCCTGACCTTCTGAACACACCAATGAGTCTGTCATAAGCTATTGTGTAAATACATAACAGATGGATAATCACAGAGCGAACACAAACAGTTAAACACACATCTATGTGTGCGAAGCTTCCTCTCACGCAAACGCACACAAGCTCGCTCTCACACACACACACACATATGCATTATTATAATATTGCATTCCAATAGTTTTACACCTATTAAAGAGGTTGTTTGTGGTTAGACTGTTCTATTAAAGGTGAAGTGGTTTAATTTCCTTTGGTTGTTTACAAAAGATGAGTAATAGAGACACAGGTGTTAGCTTGTTTATCACAACACAAGATCTTGCACTGTCTATTGAGTAATTGCATTCTGTTTAAATAAACAATATTGAGAGGGCCATGTTTTCGATAGCCTAAAGGAAGCCCATAGTCAGGACGAGAGAACGTGTGGAGGAAATACAAAGATGGGAAGGAGAATTGAGAGCAGTATTCTCAACTGTGGAGTAGAAGGATAAACCAGGGTTATCCTGTGCTCTTATCATATTTTACAGCATGAATTGTAGACACTTGCAGCAGTGGCTACAACCACAATATTTCAGTTGGCTGCATATACCAACACTGGGAGCATTTTCTGGCTTATGAAATTAGAACTTAAACTGCAAATCAACTCAAAATGTGCTCATTTGAAGAAATTGTATTATTCTGGTAGAGAGGTAAAATAATAAGTAACTTCAGGAAAATCCCTTAATAAAGAATTTACATACGGG
This sequence comes from Rhodeus uyekii, assembly GCA_037043235.1. Taxonomy (NCBI): domain Eukaryota; kingdom Metazoa; phylum Chordata; class Actinopteri; order Cypriniformes; family Acheilognathidae; genus Rhodeus; species Rhodeus uyekii. The sequence continues at coordinate 1,630,257 of JAWRVZ010000045.1, forward strand.
TCTGAGGGAATAATACATTTAGTTAGCTTTTAATATTCTAGATCATTTAATAGAATAGAATAGAACAGAAGAAAATAGAATAAACCCAAAACTGTGTAGGGAAAGTACAGTTAAGACCCGAGGACCAGATATGTTGAATGAAGATCAGGAGTCAGAAATGCAGTCAATAGAAGACATTTTAGTGAAGTTTAGTTTGCAGTTTCATCAACAGAAGCTTCAGGTCTCACAAGGAGTTCGTAGGCCACCCCACATACAATAACATTGTTACAGCAATTGTACTCTAACAGAGGGTGCTAACTACGTCAATGATGACGGTTAAATGATTCTGATTGGCTAAGAAAGAAAGAGAATCAAAACTAGTAATTTTCCACACAAGAGCAGACAGTCTGAAGCATATCTTCGTTGATCACATGGTTGACGGGTTAGTGACCTTCCATGTGGCTTGTCGAGAACAACAAGTCATTCTGTCTTCTTTTGGTGCCAGTTAATCACCTCACCAATACAGATCATGTTAACACACATGCACAGATACACAGCTTCTCCAAGGCTAATCTCGGCTCAGACTCCAACTATCAACAGAGAGACTCTCAAAACATTCTGATAACATGTTCTATCTATTGAGACCTGCAGACAATATTCATCATTACTCTATGGAAAAATACAGAAAAGTAAAGAAAGGCTTTAACTAATAAATATCCCTGACTTGATTATAAATCAGTCTTTACAAATCATTCAAATAAGAACAAGTTTAGACAATGGATGACATGATGCTATGTTATCTTATGTTATGTTTGTATTATTGTATTTTAAATTGATAGCTTTAATTTTACTGAATTTTGTTTGTGCTTTGTTAACTTATTCCTGTGCCAAGTTATCTAACAATTCTTCATCCCTCTTCCTCTTTTCCTGCACTTCCTGTCGCTGCATGTGGACTCTGCACTCAGATTCAAAGAGTAAGTTCAAATTCTTCTTTTTGATGAATTATTTGCCGGAGACTGTGCTTTCATACCCTCGTTATTCGGTTCAGTCCTTTAAAAACGGAACATATGAGTAGGGTGCATGATTTGAGATGAGGAGCAAAGGACCTACTCAATCCAGCCCTCTTTGATTCCAGCGCAATAGTGATGCCTTTGAAAATGAACAGAAATAACTGGCTTCATGACCTCACAGAGTACAAATTGAGTCGGGGTCAGTTCCCTCCTAATAAAACACCTCATCTCAGTGTGGAAGGTGCTAAATAACCCATGATATTTTGCAATGCATGAATAGAAAGTGCTGGAATAGATCAAATGAGAGTTGCCTGAGCTCCAGACCTCATATCTTCCAATAATAGAGCAGAAATGAGCCTTTTGAAAGAAGGAAACTCACTCTTTGGGGGTGCTTTACAGGAGGCAGGCCGAGTGTGCAAAAACCGCCCGTATCCAGATGTCACTTCCTACTGGCAAATCAACAGGAGGTGCCGCTCCAACCAATCTCTACGAGGAACTGGGAGACAGCGGCATGTAAGTCACCTGTCCTAAATAATACCTTCAACCTTCGGAAGAGACAGCAGAGAGGTGATTAACAAGATCTCTGTGTGCTTGTGAATATTTACAGAAAAGGAGACGCACGTTTAGGGTAAGTGTGTGTGTGTATAGGAAAATCTAAAATAGTTCACCTAAATAATTACATTTCTGCCGTCATTCCAAACCTGTATGACTTTCTATGTCTGTACACCACAGAAGACCAAAACTGCATCATAAAAGTAGTTCATGATAGTAAAATGTGTCCAATTCAAGACAAGTCCAATTCTGCTGTGTTACATTATATCATAAATACATAAGATATAAAGACAAATGTTTGACAAAAAACAATGTTACGAAAACTGCATGAACACTTAAAGAAATTCACACAGATTTGGAACTTTATGAGAGTAATGGTAGAATGACAGAAAATAAATATGTAGGTGAACTATTCCTTTATTACCCTGACCTGATTTTTCATTTGCAAAACAAATATGTTTTTACTTATGAAATCTTGGAATTCTCCAAAGGCAGGCACTGTTCCTTTTTGACATCCCAAAGGTAATTGTTTCTTTGGTTTGTTAGCTGTGCTTTTGGCGTTAATATGAAGTCCATCCACTGAGATGTGCTTGCTGGACGTGCATTTAGTGCAGCAGGAGTCCAATGCCAAGCTAAAGGCGGTTGTGAACGGAATGAAATGTTAATAGATTAAAAGATTATAGCCCAAGCACAGCATCTGCGTCCCTTAGGTAAAGCCTTTTAAAGTGCTTTTGATTTAATGCAATCAAAACAAATGCAGCTGCTAATACAAATAGACACAGAAAAAGACATAGTTTTCTATTGAATTCATTAGAATGGATGCTGAACAGCAATTTAATACCATCAACAGAAAGGAACAGGACATCAGGGCAGGATTTGTTTGCTTGTTTATCTGGGCAAACAGTTTGTGCTTTTGTTAGATGTGAAGAAAAACATAGCCTGTCAGCAACCTTACAAAACAATTTTTAAGGATTCTCTCTGTGACCCTCACACATACAGTGTGTGTGTGTATACATATATGTATATATATATATATATATATATATATATATATATATATATATATATGTATATATATATATATATATATATATATATATATATATATGTATGTATATATATATATATGTGTGTGTTTGTGTGTATGTGTTTGTGTATATATATATATATATATATATATATATAGATATACAAAGACACAGGCCTATATGATAAACAAAAATAATATTTTCAAAATCCTATTTTATTACGAAAAATCCTAATTTTAGAAATACTTGTATGCAAATGTTAATCTATTTGATATATGTGTCTTGACAGACATTTCAACTGTGAACCGGTATTATTTTAGTATCATTGAAAGTTTTTTTTTTTTTTAAATGAGATTTATTTTGCATTTGCAAAATGTACTTTCTATTTTTGTACTTTCTATTTACATTTTGATTTAAGTTAAAGTTGCGGTAATGTTGCTTTTGTAATTTTTGTTATTTGTCCATATAGTTTTATACATTTGTAGTACTAGTTATTAGTTTCAGTATTATTTTAGTTAAAAATTATTAGTTTATTATTAGATTTTGTAATTTTAGTGCATCAAGTTCACCTTATTTAAAATTGTTTAAACTTTGTTGTACTTAATTTTATTAATGCTTTAGTGGTGTAGCTTTATTCAAATAAATAACAAAAACGATTAAACACATTATGTTAATATGAATTTGCAAATAATGACACATAAATATCTAAATAGTCCTATAATATAAATTTCAATTGTCCTAAAGTAGGTGTCATTGTCTTGATTGAATGTTAATTTAATCTGATTTTGTTGTGAAACGTGACTTAGACATATTGTCTTTACTTTGCCATTTCAAATGAAATTTTAGCCTCTTTAGTTTTTGTTTTGTTTTTCATTTCCGTGTGTAATGAATCTTTGAACGGATGAGTGGTTCCTTTTTCTCTCTATTTACCTTTTGTTTCTCTTAGGCCCCTTTACGTCTAATATAAACATGCATTCCATATCCAGAGAATAATTTTTACATTACATTTATTCCTTGTTACCTATTAGTTACATAATTATACTTTACGTAAGTAATAAAAACGCAGTTGCATTTACACATTTGTGAAAATGTGAACAGGGCCTGTCTGTGTTAAATTGTCATCATATCCCTCTGTCTACATGCATTTTTCCTCTCATGTTTCATTCATTCTCATCTTCTCTCTGTGTCAGGCTTGGACTACAGTAAGTAACATGAGATATGCTGCTATCAGTGTGTATTTTAAAATCCCTCTTGACTCACATTTGTAGGCTCTAGTCCCTGTGTAGCTTCTCTCTTAGTTTTCTTTACCATGTATGCCTCAATTTATTTCAAATTGCATATTGAAAAGAACATTTTGAGATGATTTACATTTAAAAAAGCAAAAATATATTATTTAATGATGACAAAAATGCACAAATCCATGTGTGTAGCTCTGTAGTAGATTAAAGCCTCAGTAGTTTTGCTAGATAAAGCCTCCGCCTCCGGCTGTAGTGGTTCCTTGCAGTTCCTTCCACAAAGTAAAGAAATATACTTCTCGTCCTTCACTTTTGAGGCTTGCCTTTATAACAGATCATCTGGATTGATGTTTGAACAAAGATGATCTGAACAGATAGGGATTTCAGATTGGTTTATGAGTGCTAGTATATGATCTTTGTACTTCATAGCTGGTAGTATACATTTGATTTTGGGCACATCGTGCCTGCTGGAATTCATCATATTAAGTCTGCGTCCCGTACAAAGTCGAATGTAGGATGTTCCTATCTCTGACCATGTCTCAGATGACAACATAAAGAAACTTATAAAGAAACAACATGGCAGTGCTAGACTTTGATTTGCAAGTAGAGGACAACAGGGTTAAAGGCATGCCTGAAAGGCCCCAATATATTCATGGCAAAGTTATTCTTTTGTTCTTCACGTAGAGGTATCAAAAGTTGGAAATACATGACCAGTAGTATATTATTAGCGAGCATCCTGAATATATAAATTTGTGCTGCATGCTTTCCTTTCAGCAACAAAATAAACACACAACAAAAATGATAGCAGTGAGAAAACAATAGTTGAGAAAGCATTTGATCATAACGATGTGGATGTATTTGCACAAGCTCTGCAATTTGGCAAGAATTTTTAGAGTATTAAACAAGCAGTGTCAGTGTCTATTTCAATTAGAATTAAAGCAATTTTATCCAAAGCGACTTACGTTGCATTCAAGAAACACATATTATATTCTAATCAGTAATTGCTTTCCCTGGGAATCGAACCCATGACCTTGGTATTGTAAACAGTAATGCTCTACTGGTTGAGCTACTAGGTTGTTAGTTGACATGTAATTGCAAAGTTATTAATCTGTTATTAGTCTGTTGATGAGAATCAAAAATAAAGTGTTAGTTGATATTAAGCAGACAGTCTATTAATAATGAGTTAATTGACATGGAGTTGCAAAGTTACTTATCGTTAGAATGTCTAAAGTGGACCATCAAAGTAAAGTGTTACCACATTTATTTATATTTTAATTCTGAAAGCTTCATACTCTGCTTGAGGAAGATCCAATAATAAAACAGGGATTTGTTTTAATAACATATGACAGATTTTATTATAAATATGGCAATCATCCCATCTAAATAACAATGACCAATGACATTTGACCAATCTACTTATGTCTTGTAAATAAATGTCAACCAGTTATTTCTCAGGTCATTTGCCTCAAAAGTTATAAATGAGAGTATTTGATTCAACATTATTTGATTTGTTTGAACTCTTTCAAAGTGCTTTAAAGCAGTGGTCCCCAACCTTTTTTGTTGAGCGAACAGGTAAACGTTTGATAATTTTACCATGGACCGGGGACCGTGCGAGATTGTTGACGGGGGGTGGGGTTGTTGCGCGCGAGATTGTTGAAACACACCTCCTCACCGCCACACAGCCGCTCACTGACCATTTCATCCACGGACCGGGGGTTGGGGACCACTGCTTTAAAGTAAAGGATTTTTGAGTAGTGAGACATTAGCATCCTCTCCACCCATGGCTTTTCTCTTCCCACAGTTCCTACCTGTCTCTTTCCACATGTTTCAATCTTCTTTCCTCTCCTTTCATTTTCTCTCGTGGGCTGCAGAAGGCGGCGAAAGTCTGTAATCGAGGAGGTGGATCGGCAGAGTCTCATAAGAACCTTTGCCTCTCGGGCAATCGCAGCTCACAAAAAGTCTGCCGGAAACGGAAAGTTGCACAACAAGCTGCCCAGGTCAGAGAGCACAGTCACCTACCTCTCAGATGAACGTCCTCTCACCACCCAAAATCCGCTTTACCAGGATGGACCTTCCATCAGTCCGGAGCCTAACTCGGAGGTGCAGAGGGTTGGTGGATTTTTGGACAGTGACAGCACATCTCCCACAAGCCCCTGCAGCCAGATGATTTATTGGTCCTTGCCATCCCGTATTCGAGGGCGAGGGCTTTATGATGCTCTGCGTCGACAGGCTCTCTGGGACCCAGCCGAATGGGAGGAGCAAAAGCTGAAGGCAGAGCTTAAGGACAGCCGGGAAGAACTTGATTTAGATCTAGATGAGATTGGTCATAGCACAGAAACTAAACTGTCAGTCAGAGAACAGGCCAGACAGTTTGAGCAACAAGCTTTTGCTGACCGAACGCCCAGACAAAGCCGGGACTCTTATGCATCTCTGGATCCGGATGACCCACTACTAACCGCCATCATGCTGTCATCCAGTTCAATATCTGTTGGCAAGGACATCCCTCCCTGCATTATCATCCCTGGGGGTGAGGGTGAGACTCCTCCCCCACCCATGGCTCAGCGGCCGACTCCGCCTGTCTTGAGGAAGTTCAGCTCCAGTATCTCCAATTACATGACAGTGGAGCCTTGTGAAATCACATTGGAATTCATATCAGATTCTCCAGAGACTTCACCTCCCCCTCTGCCTGTCCCACCCCGTTCTTTACTTTCTCCTCCAACGGTGCAACAGGATTTCACCCCACCACCAACCCCACATCCCATTCAGTCTCCTGAACTCCTAGTTCAGTCTCCCACTCCTACACCTAAACTAAGAGGGATCCTCAAGAACATGACCAGATCCATCGACAGCTTTGATGTGAAAGAAAACGTCAGCTGCCAAGGTGGAAGTAAGGACTCAACGGCTATCATGCTAAAAGAACCAGAATCCAACCAGGATCAAACAGACGCCAGCCAATCTGAAACTTCTACTCATCCATCAAACCAATCAATCACAGAGGAATGAGAGACTCTACCCACCTCAGCCCCTCATTTCTGATTGAACTCTGGAACTCTTTTCATATGTTCTTAACTAAACTTAACTCAACCTCCGAGTTTCATCACTTACTTTATCATGCATTATTTTGAGAACACTTTACATTGAGAGCACTTTATAGTATTCACTTCAAAGAAGGTGGTACGCATATAATTTTAATATATTTTAAATGTTTTTCCCTCTATGCATAACTTACTGTACATGTTATAATATCAACAGTCCTAACAGGAAGCAAGTCGTTTTTAAACTTCAGATGCTCCATAAAGTCGATTTTTGTCAATAAAATAGAACATTATAGAGAAAGGGAATGAAATATATATATTTTAAAGTATTTCTTATATGACTGAAATCCTACTAAATATTTTTGTAAGTACAACTATAATATAGTTTTATAAGAACAAACTGAATTTACAGAACAATGAATTTTCAGTAATGTGTTACTATAAACGGAGGAGAGAATGTGTGTTTTCATGCTGAACATTCTTCCTCTAAGCAGATTTTATTTGTTATTTGTAATTTAGTGATTTAAACTGTTTGGCTGCTTTCAAATGACATACAAACTTTTGTTTTTCATTTTGTTTTGATAATATGAAATGCTATGTACAAGTAAAAACACGATTCTTCAAAAATTGGGTCTTTTTAAAGAAATTAATACTTTTATTTTGCAAGGATGCAATACAACTATCAAAAGCGACAGTAAAAACATTTATAATGTTACTAAAATGCATGTCTTCACCAAAATGCTCACAAAATGTATGCCTCACATTAACTGTTTTCAGCATTGTAATATAAGCAAGTTTCTTAAGCGCCAAATCAGCATATTAGAATAATATATGAAGGATCATGTGACACATTGATGGCTTCTGAAAAGTCATCTTTTGCATCACAGGAATACATTACATTTTAAAATATTAAAATAGAAAATAATTCATTTAATTATAATAACATTTCACAATGCTACTGATTTTGCTGTATTTTTAAATAAATAAATGACCCTTTGATGACATTTCTTTGTAAAAAGAAAGACAAATTTGACGAAAATGAAAAGAAAACCATGCATTAATTTGTATGTTTATATAGCCATCAGTTTGCTCATTTTTAAGATTTTTTTTTCCAAAAGAATATATGAAATAATAATGGACTTTTTATCATATTAATCAAACTAATATTTGAACTGACCATCACTGGAATATTTAATGTTTAACCGGTGATGTGCTTTCTTGCAGGCGGATGCTAGTGAGAGAAGCTTTTATCGTGATCATGTGACTTTGAAAGTAGTGACAGAGATTGTGATCAAATTTGATGAGTGTGGACCTCATCATAATAATTAAATAATTACAATTAAAGATCACCTTTCCTTTAATCAATATAGCTTAATCAGAAAAAAGAATATTAATGAATTGAATCGTATTATCTATTAGCCTGCACCGCCTAAGTGATGTCAATGTAAAAAGAAAGTGACTTCAGATGCAGAGCAGGTTATTACATTTTGATTAAAGATTAGGAAAATACATTTAATTTTGAATAACAGGCACCAGTGAATCATTCACAATAAAACCAGGAGTGTGCATAAAGAAAGTAAACAATATATATATATATATATATATATATATATATATATATATATATATATATAAAAAAAATTTTTCATTTATTCACAGTGTTGGAGAAAGTTACTTTTAAAAGTTAAAAAATTGCGATGACTCCCTAAAAAAGTAACTGCATTACCTAGTTATTTTTTATGGAATATAATGTTACTTTTGCATAATGTTTTCTCACATGGGCAGGGCTTGCTTGTTTTTTATTTTAACAAAATTAAAGGCATTTTCATACCAAATGTGAAACGAATAAACCTGATGGAAATGGAAATTCCAACCTGTAGCTCAAACAAGTAGGATAGGATACAGGAGAACATGGTTTATTTGGATCGTCAAATGTCAACAGCAAAGACATTATTTAATAAAGTGTTAATATTTTAACATTTGATTATTGCAGGTTTGCATTCCACTGTTTTTATCGAGAAAATGCTGGCCCACATTTAGTCCAGAGCTAAAATAATCATCATGTTCACACAGCGCACACAACATCTCTCCACTTCCTCACGATTTCTCTCAACATGGGGACAGGAGAGCTGTCAGTAAATAAATGGGAAATCAAAGTGACCTGCTTTAATTGACTAGCTACTTGAAAAATGTTAAATTTGGTGTTACCCCCAAGACTGTTCACAGTATCTCTTTCTATTTTCTTCACTCCCACTAACCCTTTTCAAAGGCTGTCAAGAGTGCCAGACCTCCTGAAGCTCTCCTGTCTCAGTCAGTCCTGTGGATGTTTTTGTCCTTCTGAAACTCGAGCAGTTAAGACTCGCATAGAGATTAAACAATACAGCTAATCGTTTATGTTGTGCATGGTAGGGGAACGTTCACTCTGCCGGTCCCCGCTGAATTTACCCCATCAGGTGCGCACTCAGTGTCACTCCATTCAGTCAAACTGCTCCTACAAAATCACTGCATGGGTCCGCAGATGCCGTCTCCATATAGAAAAATCTATTTAAAGTCTGTCATCAGTCCATAAGCAACTTCACACAGATTTACTGTCTCATCTTCAGTTCTGATGTGTAAGCGCACCTTTGAAATACAGATCTTCCCAAAAACTCTTCCCGGATTCACAAATGCTTCGTAAACATGCATTTTATTGTAAAAAGTGGTAGTGACAACTGCTGCGCTTTACCCAAAGTTGAACAGATTTCAACTGTCAGCTACAAATTAAATAAATAAACAGGGCATACAAACTTGTGAAATATTGTCAAAAATTCAGTGCCATCAGTTTGCCTAAAAGAACACTTGAATGTTTTGTGCACCATTTAGTTGTGGTAGGGAGCAGGTGCAAATTTAGTTTATACCACCTTCCATTTTGGAAATGTCCATGTTTTTTTACACAAAAATTGGTTCTGCTCATGTTTCATAAATGAGGCCCATTGTGTTTGCAAACAGTTGCACCCAGTAGTTCATTAATGAAAATGAATGAAAACGTATTCAATACACATGAAATAACAGAAAATATGTTCAAAGGTTACACATTTTGCGTTATTTATGTGTTCTGACTCGGAGGCAAAAGATTTATGTGCGAGCTGAATGGATGTTGTGGATGTTGTGTGTCAGGGCTTGTTTGTAGGTCCAGAGGAACCGCTCTATATTTCACATGACCTGCTCAGCAGGATGAAAGCACCGACTCTGAGGTCTAGAGAAATTTAATTAATCAATCGATGAGTCTGCAGTTGACATCGCTAACCATAATTTTTTCATTTTCTCCTTTCATATTACCTGCTCCACCATACAAAACAAAATGAATCTCTCTTGCTCTATTAAAAAACTAGAGTATAGTAATCACTCGCCACTTCGCGATTCAAGTTTCACGGCCTAAAAATTCAAAAATACCACCGTATTGGCATTCGTATTGCGTAAAGCAGCGTTTTTTTACCGTGATCCGCGAGAGAAATGGTTTCCCTGGATGCCAGACAAAGAGTTAAACTCTCTCAAAGGCTTTGAACACACAGGTACTCAGACAAGCACGTGATTGGTTCCCAGCGCGAGATCGACGGATGAGAGCACGAGTGGATGTATCCCGTGAGCTGATTGGCTGATCCTACTTTGCGGATTTTCACCTATTGCAGGCGGTTCTGGTCCACATTAACCGGGATAAACGAGGGATTACTGTTCTCCAAAAAAGGATCTTTTGGGGACGTTTTGGATTAGGAAATATAAATTTTTAATAGTAAAACGTAATGATATACAGTAATACCTCGGTTTACGAGCGACTTGGTATATGAGCAAATCGGTGTACGAGCATGGAGGGTCGAATCGGTGTACGAGCATTGTATCGGTGTACGAGAAAAATTTTCCCTCACCCATGCGCAGTTTTGTGTGGAAAAAGTCCTAACGCTCAGCATCCTTGTGTGCATTTTTACATGAAATATCCTAATGACAGCCTCTCATAACACAGTCAGGAGGTTCCAACCCCTTTATAACACCTTAACTCATTCATTGGCTCTATCATTCACCACAGTGATACTTTTATAAGTGATTTACAGAAGTTTTTACCTCATATTTCAACATTAATCAATTGTGATCGCTATTGTTCACGTAGTGAAACGGTTTTAGCCAAATAATAAACAAAGTAATAGGGTTTGACAAACCATATTTTTATACAAACAACATACAAGCCTCTCCTACAAATGAGCACTGTTTTCATGTTCATCGGACCTGCCGTTTCTCTGCAGTATCGGCAAAAGCACAAGGAGTAAAATGTGACTTCTTACCCCATGAGCGGGGCTCGTTTTAACAGACAGCGGGTTAGTTGTAACACCATGTTATCCAATGCAAGTTCATTCACGTATTTTTATTTGTTTAAAGTTGCGTCTTGATGATCATAAGCATAACTTCTGAATTAAATATATTTTTTCCCTTTGTTCAAAACACAACAAATGTAAAAAATAATGTAATGACATGAAAAACGTTTTAATAGGTTAATACAATGCAAAATATATGATTATTGATGCAACTTGTTCAATGCGGCGTAGTGTTACAACTAAACCCGCGCTGTCTTGTTTACTTCAGGACCGGATAGCAGCCACTATGTGTTTTTCACGTCTTTCAAAATGGTAGCATCTTTTAGCCAAGAAGATGGTAATCATAACAATATAAGATTAGACTAACAATCTTTCACACATTCTTTGAAAATCAAAAAACAACTACTATAACAAAATATTTACATGCTGTCAAAAGAGTTCCCTGTCAAGGGAACTCAACACTGCGTCGATAACGCAAATGGGAACGCATTAGTGTAATTGTCTCTTGAAGCGCAATTGAAACCAGGTGTGCGAGTGCATGTAGCCGAGTGTGACGTCATGAGCCAGGAGTATAACTGCACGCAGCAGACTAGCAGCCTCAGCTTAGTGTCTTCAACAGCGCTCGAAGCTAACGTGTGTTTGAGTTGCTCTGCTGGCTGTAAGTCGATATATATTTCACTTACCTGAAGGAATGGCGGATTCACAGTCTTTTAAGCGTTGTGTCACTCCTTGCCCGCGTTTTATCACGGGTAAGGACACACACGCTCTCTGTGTGTTCTGTTTGGGCGAAGCTCATGCACGCTCAGCGCTCGAGGGCACTGAGTGTGCAGAGTGTTTGCAGCTGCCGCTGCGCACTCTTCGCTCACGCCTGGCAGTCTTCGAGGGGACTGCTCAGGCTCGCGTTCCTCGTGGGTCTGGTCCCGCTGCAGCTGAGGCTCAGCGACGGCTGCACTCATGGGGATCGCAGCTGGATTTAGCAGCGGGGTCGGAGACGGGCGAGCCTTTTTCTCCTCCCTTACCTGCTGAATCCGCGCACACTCAGGATTCGGAAGCGCACCATGCGGTGATTACTTCCGTCCTGGGTGATGACGCTCTGCTGAACCTCTCTAGTTCCGAGGAATTAGAGGTGGATGTAGTCAGCATTGATGTGGATGAAGCTGAACCGCCATCAGCTTCACCCGCGTTTGAGGAGCTGCTTGAGGTTGTCACTCGGGCAACGGCAAGGCTCGGTCTCGAGTGGCCAGCTGAGCCCAGGGACGCTCGTCCTAAGAGTCGGTTAGACGAGCGTTACCTGCCTGCTCGAGTGCAACCTCAGCGTCGGGGTTTGCCGTTTTTCCCGGACCTCCACACCGAGGTGTCGAGGTCTTGGAAGCGGCCCGCCTCCCATAGGGTGCATAGCAGCGTTTCTGCTAACTATGCTACCATTATGGGAGCCAAAGAGCGCGGCTATGGGGCGATGCCTAGAGTGGAGGAGGCGCTGGATAACTACCTCGCCCCCCATTCATCGCCACCCCTTAAAACCCCGACGCTGCCCACCAAACCCCTCCGGGTTACTTCCACCATGGTGGGCAGAGCATACTCCGCGGCTGGTCAGGCTGCAGCGTGTTTGCACACGTCTTCACTGCTGCAGGCCTACCAGGCGGAGCTGCTCGCAGACCTCGATGAGGGCGGGGGAATCGGCCCTGAGGCAGTAGCCGAGCTGCGCAGGGCCACCGATCTTTCTCTGAGGGCTGCTAGGGAAACGGCCGGTTCTATCGGTCGCTCCATGGCAGCCCTGGTGGCCACAGAGAGGCATCTCTGGCTCAACCTGACTTCCCTCAGAGAGAAGGATAAGAATGTTCTTATCGACGCTCCTCTTACGCCTCCTGCTCTCTTTGGCGACGCCATCAAGATGGCCGTCGAGAGATTTCAGGAGGTTGTTAAGCAGGAGGTAGCGTTTCGGAAGATTCTTTCCCGCCGCTCTCGGGCAGCTGGGCCTGCGAGCCAGCCGCAGCCCAGCAGCAGCTCCTCGCACTGCGCTGCTCAGCGGCAGAGTGTGGCTTCTCGCCAGCCTCCCCAGTCGGGTGGCGGCGCTGGCCGCCGCACTCAGCCGCAGCCCTCTGGCAGAAGGACAGATCTGAGGGCTGTCCTTCAGGCCAAGAAGGCTAAGAGCAAGAGGCCCTGACACACTCTGGTCGCGGCCTCGCAGCGCTGGTCCTCCTCGAGGGGTGGACCAGTGCACGCCAAGCGCGGTGTACGGCTCGGGGTCTCGAGGGACTCGGGCCGTGCTCTACGCGGGCAGTTTTGTCCAGTCACGCTCCTCTCGGGCCGTGCTGGGCAGGTTGCCCCCTCTGAGGAGGGTCCTAGAGCATCCGCCCCGGCGGCTCTCTGGTTTCGGCCGGGGCCCCGGGGTGGCAAAATATTTATGTCCAGAGGTCGGTCTCGAGAGACTGATACCCTTAGTAGATTTCCTGGCGGCGTGGCAGCGCCTCCCAGGTATCTCTCGATGGGTCCTGCGTACCGTATCAGAAGGATACGCTGTTCAGTTCCGGGTTCATCCTCCCGGCTTCGCGGGTGTGTTACCAACAGTGGTGAACCCCGAGCAGGCTCTGGTCATGGAACGAGAAGTAGACTCACTGCTGAGGAAAGAGGCCATAGAATATGTACCCCTCTCAGCCAGAGAATCAGGTTTCTACAGCCGGTACTTCATAGTTCCCAAGAAGGGTGGAGGCTTACGCCCTATCTTAGATCTTCGCACTTTGAACGATTCTCTCAGGCGACTGAAATTCAGAATGTTAACTCTGAAGCAGATCGTAGCTCAAATCAGGTCCGAGGACTGGTTTGTCTCGATAGATCTCAAAGATGCGTATTTCCATGTCTCCATCCTTCCTCAGCATCGGAAGTTCCTCAGATTCGCCTTCGGGGGGAAGGCTTATCAGTATCGGGTTCTTCCGTTCGGCCTGGCTTTGTCTCCTCGCACTTTCACCAAGTGCGTGGATGCAGCTCTAGCTCCGCTCCGATCCCGAGGGATCCGGATCTTGTATTACATCGACGACTGGCTCATTCCCCCGTGCGCATTACATCAATCCTATCTTCAATCAACGACATAAAGCTAGGCCAGCTGGTCACTGTCAGACATTTCCAGAGAGTTCTGGGGCTCATGGCAGCAGCCTCCTGCGTGATACCGCTAGGTTTGCTTCACATGAGACGTCTGCAGTGGTGGCTCAAGACCAGGGGGTTTTCCCCGAGGGGGAACCCTTCCCGCCTGATCAAGGTTTCAAGGCGCTGCCTGCGAGCCTTGAGTCAGTGGAAGAATCCCTGGTTTCTTGCCCAAGGACCCGTACTGGGACCAGTCTGTCACCGCGTGACGCTGTCGACAGACGCCTCCCGCTCGGGTTGGGGGGCGGTCCTGAGGGACCGCTCAGCTCAAGGTTTATGGAACGAGGCCTGCCTCTCTCTGCATATCAATGCGTTAGAGATGTTGGCAGTTTGGAAGGCGCTTCAAGCCTTTCTCCCAGACCTCCGGGGCCACCATGTGTTAGTCCAGTCCGACAACATGGCGGTGGTATCCTACATAAACCATCAGGGGGGTCTCCGCTCCCTTCGGCTTTCCAAGCTGGCCGGGCGGATCCTCCTCTGGGCTCGGAACAAACTTTGCTCCCTGCGGGCAGTTTATATTCCGGGATCCCAGAACACGGAAGCAGACCTCCTGTCGAGGCAGGGGCCGAGGCCCGGGGAATGGATGCTCCACACCGAGGTGATGGAGCAGATATGGGAGAAATTCGGTCAAGCCCAGGTGGACCTCTTTGCGTCCCACGAGGCGACCCACTGCCCTCTGTGGTACTCCCTCTCTCCTCCAGCTCCGTTGGGACTGGACGCGATGCAACAGGAGTGGCCGAGGCTACCCCTGTACGCCTTTCCCCCAGTAGCTCTGCTCCCGGGGGTTCTAGAGAAAGTTCGCCAGGACAGGGTCCGTCTCACCTTAGTTGCCCCGCGGTGGCCGGGCAGGGTGTGGTTCTCGGACTTGGTGTCCCTCCTAGACGGCACTCCTTGGAGGATTCCCGTCAGAGTGGACCTTCTGTCTCAGGCACAGGATCCTTCATCCTCGCCCGGAACTGTGGAATCTGTGGGTCTGGCCTCTGAGGGGGCCCGACTCATAGACTCGGGTCTCTCGACTGAGGTCGTTGAGACCATTCTCCACTCTAGAGCCCCATCCACGAGGAAACTCTATGCCAGGAAGTGGGCCTTCTTCACTTCCTGGTGCGGTGACAAACCTGTAGACCCAGTGACCTGCCAGGTCGGTATCGTCCTGGAGTTCTTACAGGAAAGGTTCGCCGCCGGGCTGTCCCCCTCCACGCTTAAGGTGTACGTGGCTGCCATCGCGGCCTACCACGTGCCCCCGAGTGGTCTACCTCTGGGTCGGGACCCCCTAGTAGTTCGTTTCCTCCGTGGCACTCTCAGGCTGAGGCCTGCGGTACGCTCCCGGGTTCCTTCCTGGGACCTGTCCCTGGTACTCCAGGCCTTGTCCCAGGAACCCTTTGAGCCGCTTGAGGACATCTCAGAGAAATTTCTCACTCTTAAAACGGTGTTCCTCCTAGCCATTTCCTCATTCAAGAGGGTTGGTGACCTTCAGGCCCTGTCAGTGGCCCCCTCCTGTCTGGAGTTTGCTCCTGGTCTGGCGAAAGCCTTTCTCTCTCCCAGACCAGGGTATGTTCCGAAGGTCATCTCGAGCCCAGCTCGTCACATTGTACTGCAGGCCTTATGTCCTCCCCCCTTTGATGATCATGACCAGGAGTTCAAGAGCAAGGTCTGTCCAGTGCGAGCACTGGACGCCTACGTCCGCAGAGCGGCCCTATGGCGTAGGTCGGACCAACTCTTCGTATGCTTCGGGGCTCCTAAGGGAGCTCCAGCATCTAAACCTACTTTAAGCAGGTGGATAGTCGAGACTATCTCACTAGCTTATGAACTGGCGGGTCAGCAGTGTCCTCTGCATGTCCGCGCCCACTCTACCCGGAGCATGGCTACTTCTAAAGCTTTTTTCGCAGGGGCTCCCCTTGCCGATATTTGTGATGCGGCTGGCTGGTCCTCACCGCATACCTTTATTAGGTTCTACCAGTTAGACCTTAACCCCGCTTTGGGAACCTTGGCCCTTTCGTAGTGAGCTACGTTAGCTTGGCGTACCCCGTTCGCTTAGGCGGCGTGGGTATTCTCGTTCCCATTTGCGTTATTGACGCAGTGTTGAGTTCCCTTGACAGGGAACGTCTCAGGTTACTTACGTAACCCTAGTTCCCTTAGAGGGAATGAGACACTGCGTCTCGTAGCCTCAGCTCCATCGCACGCCGGCTGTTTCAGACACTAGTTAAGCTGAGGCTGCTAGTCTGCTGCGTGCAGTTATACTCCTGGCTCATGACGTCACACTCGGCTACGTGCACTCGCACACCTGGTTTCAATTGCGCTTCAAGAGACAATTACACTAATGCGTTCCCATTTGCGTTATCGACGCAGTGTCTCGTTCCCTCTAAGGGAACTAGGGTTACGTAAGTAACCTGAGACGTTTTTCCTGTGGTTCTCATCCAAACTTCGATGAAATTTCTCGAAAAATGGCCAGAAGACGTGTGCAAACAGTGTGATGAAAGTCACATTAGCACCCTTTAGCAGTCACATTTATGCCCGTGCAACTATCTGAAAAAAATCGCTGTTACTATTTACCCCGCGTTACTTTGTGCCCAGCGCTCCCCTAGTTCTCTCGCGGCTCCCACAAATTCGTTGTCTCGCGGCTCTCGCGAATTCGTTCGTTCGTTCGAGGCTCCCGCGATTTTGTTCGTTCAAGGCTCCCGCGATTTCGTTCCTTCAAGGCTCCCGCGGTTTCGTTCCTTCAAGGCTCCCGCGATTTCGTTCGTTCAAGGCTCCCGCAAATTCTTCTCTCCCTCCCGCGAATTTGTTTGTTTGCAGCTCCCGTGAATTCGTTCCCATGTTCCACGACTTTAACTCTGGATTATCACTTCGTTTGGTTTCTGCACTATTATAATAAATTCACTCATTTGCTTTCATCCTTGCTTTCCCCTCTCCCCCCTCCCCCCTCCTCCCTCCTCCCTCCTCCCTCCTCCCTCCTCTCTCTCCTCCAAGCAGGCTGCTCAAACCGAAGTGCATTACAGTAAATTGTCAAGTATTTTTAGAGTTTAATTGTCAATTATTAATTAGTATTTATATGAGATCTTAATGGTTACAATTTTAACTGTAATTAATAGGGTAAAACCAAAAAAAATATTTTAAAATGGGCATTTGTGGTCATGTGGAACGAATTAATTGATTTTTAGTGCATTCTTATGGGGACTTTTGTTTTGGTGTACGAGCATTTTGGATTACGAGCTCGCTCTTGGAACGAATTAAACTCGTAAACCGAGGTATTACTGTATATGTTATAAAATATAAAGTATTTTTATGTGTGAGTGTGTCACAGATCACGGCACATCTCAGTTCTTGCAAACATGCATTCTACATTTGTTCAATAGCATTTACATTTGGCAGATGCTTTTGTCCAAAGCGAGAAGCTTCACGGGGACATTCTAATTAGTTCTTGCTTTCTCTGGAATCAAACTCATGATCTTGGTGTTGCAAGCATCACACTCTACTGTTTGAGCTACAGAAACACTTCCTAGATGGTTCTTTAAAGCTAGCCAGGCAAGTTTTTTCTTTGAATTCTTCCTTTTCCTCCTGATGCACACATCCCATCCCATCACACCCACATCCCATCACTCATCTGTCACTCTCATTCATTATGTGTGAGAGAGAGATGTGTTTGTTTGACAGGAATATTTCATAATTTATTCAGTTAATGCACACACTCTGACACCACTCTGTGCTCTTTATTCAGGAGGTGAATTTCATAAAACCTGTTAACTCTTTCCCCACCATTGACTGAATTGTCTGTCACAACGCTTCTCCAGCTTGCTATTTTCCAGCTTGATGCGCTTTTATTGTTACCTTGACAGAAACAAGCCATGAAAGCATTGCTTTTTAGTCTATGAAGAAAAGAAAAAAGTATGTTATGTTCAAGATGTTGCTGTTTTATGGAACTAACCCACATTCAGCTGTTGATAAAAAAAAACATACTCTCAGCAGACTCTTTGTACTGATGTATTGCATGTAGTAGCCTATAGATATTCACGAGTCCATACAATTTTTATGAAAATTATCAAAAATGCAATTCATAAAAAAACATTTAGTTTAGTTTCAGAAAGATTCACCCATTGAATAATTTTGAGGATGTAATTAACTTTAAGAAACAGTTTTGTTCCAAAGCAAACCAACACATGCTCACCGATAACAGAGCTTTAATCATTTAGTGGGTTTCTCTCTTTGCCCTTGAGAAAGATGTAACTTTCCTGGAAGTTTTGTTTGTGCATTGGAAAATGTATAGCTACTGCATATAGGTTGTGTTCGAGAGTGTGTGGGTGTGTTGGTTTATTATTCATCAAAAAAAAAACGACAGATTTTACAAATCAGATTAACATGTTTGTGAGGTCTTCACTGTAGGTAAAATTGCTTGTGTCAGGACTATCTGCGCCACTTCCCCGGGTGCATTTTTATCTTTCGAGTGCTTTCCCATTTAAACATGGTGCTTTCATTCTGGTCCAGTGATAAGAGAGTGTTGAAATGCTTTCTGTATGATAAAAGTGAGTCAGACTTCACAAAAAAGTCTGAAATCACTTAGCTAGTCAACAGATGTCACATTTCCAGCTTTCATTCTAACACATCTGTTTCTTTCTGCAGGCGTGGCTTTGGCAGAGAGGTAAGTCATTTTTCTCACTATTACTATCACTCATATTTAGAGTTAGGAATTTGAACAAACCCAAAGAATTAAACATCCCCTGCATGAATATAAATAATACATCATCATGGTGACTTGCACAGCACTTCTTATATTTTCCTCAACCCATGTATAAATCAAGTTCTACTTATAGTTGATTTAATTTATGGGTCTTTTAATAAGTTGAAGGTAAGAGTGCCTTGTTCCATTGTCTCCAATAGTGCCTTGAGTGAGACTTTCACTAGAATCTCAATGAGATGAAAGGAGCGATATAAACTTTGCCATTAAACTTACATTTACACCCCACTAAGAAGTGTAAATTGAAGAGTCTTGTCTAATCTTAGTTCTGCCTGCACACACACTTTGCAGCAATAACAGTGTCTGAGTTGCCAAGTTAATGCATATAGACTGCCTATGCATGCTGTCAAACACAACCTTTTCTGACCTTTCAAGCACTTTAGCTCTCAAAGTTTGGTCTGCTTCTTAAGACGGAACATTTTCCCTCATCTGCATCTCTGTCATTATCTTTCTCACCAGGAGCTCGTTTTTTCCCCCTCCCCCTCTTTCCTGCATCTTTTTGCTGTCATGTTCTCAGTCTGATCATTCATTTTGAAAGTATGCAGCAACATCTTCTCTTGCTATTCTCTTTATCTTTTATTCTGTGCTGCCTCTCATGTATTCTCTCTTAGTGTCAAATCTTTTTTTTCTTCTCCCTTCGCTCTCTTTGTGACTGTGCCAGCAGCAACAGCAGCTGTTGAGACCCTCTCTGCTCCGGCCTGAGGTAGCATCTCTGTTTTTCTGGATGCCTTTCCTTAGTTTTCCTTCTTGTGTCTTGATAAAGGTAACACTTTATTTTGATGGTCCCCTATAGACATTCTGTTGACTATAAGTAACATTGAATATCAGCTAACTCTCATTAGAGTATTTTAAGTAGACTCTCTGCTTACTTCGGTTAACACTTTATTTTGATGATTCCCCCAACAGACATTCTACTGACTATAAGTAACTATACAACTACATGTCAATTATTCTATTAAACCCTAACCCTAGTCCTATCAGTATACTAATAGTCAAGCAATACTCTAATGAGAGTTAGTTGACATAGATTTAGTAAACATTACTTATAGTCAACAGAATGTCGAAAGGGGACCGTTGAAATAAAACTTGTTACCTTGACTAATTTTCTTAGCGTTACTGCAGATTTTTGTATATCTATTATTAAAGATCATTAGTTTATGTATATTCATTTTGAGGTCAGTAGGGTATACATAAATGAAAAAAACTTACAATTAATCAAGCATCAAGCTGTTGGCCTGTTTCTCATACAAAGGAAAGAACATGAGTTTTAATAAATTATGGCATCATTTTAATTTTGGGGTGAACTAAAACCACATGAATGTATGGCATCTAATACTCATTATTTGCTAAAGCTTTTATGACAGGATTTTCATTTTGGGTGAACTATCCCTTTAAAACTACTTGAATTTATGGCATCTAATGCTCATTATTTGCTAAAAATTTGCCTTTAAGAGACAAGATTCTACCATAAAAAAAGAAAGAAAGAAAGAAAGAAAGAAAGAAAGAAAGAAAGAAAGAAAGAAAGACAGAAAGAAAGAGAAATCAATAGGCCCACTTTTATTTGGTAAGAATGCATTACATTTTTTCAAAAGGGTTTAATATATTTTGAAAATTATATTTTGAAAGTTTTTTTAAACTTTCCATTCATCCTGAAAAAAAAAAAAACACCTATTAAGCAGAATGATTATTTTCAGCATTGAGGATTGATAATAAAATAAAATATTTTTGAGTACCAGTTCAGTGTATTAGAATGATATCTAAAGGATGATGTAACACAAAAGACTGGAGTAATGAGGATGAAAATTGGTATGAGCATAAGAGACTCATAAAAAAACATTGCACCTACCTCAAACTTGCTAATGACAGTGTGGCTAGATGCTCATTTGCATTCCCTGCTTAAATCAAGTTATATCAATGAGTGAACAAACACGCTGTGCATAAGAAATGTTATTGACTAGATTATAAATTGCGCACCAAACCTAGATTAAGTCTGACATCTGTTTATGTTTCTATTTTAGGCTCTTTCCATGGAATCAGGGATCGACCCTGGGCAGGATTACTATTCTCAAGACTACTATAGCTACGATCAAGGGTGAGTGTCATAGTTTATACGTACAAGGCTAGTGTGTGTTTGTTGCAGACTAAGTTTGTTTATTTCAGATGTGTTTACTTCCTCTCTTGGTGAAGTATGTAATTTCCCCCCCCTTATTGTCTGATTTGGTGTTGAAAGATGAAAGATGAACAAAAACGCCCCATGGGGGGGGACTAGGGATGTCTGACGCGAAACTAACATTTCAACACAGTGTCGAGATCCCAAAGCGTAGATGTTTCGAAACACTGCTCCGAACTGTGATTCAAAACACCCATGTCACATGGCTAAATAAAGCTCCTGCGCGTTTCACAAGTGTTTCAACAGGCGGCTTGCTTGCCGAGTCTGCGTTTGATTGACAGGGGCGGAAATAAACCAAACAATTAAAAGAGGAGTTAAAGCACCTTCACCTTTGGGGTTTTTGTCAGAGAAAGATTTTGAGATGGCGTTTACGATATAGTGACATTTATAGTATGATTTTAGTCCACACCAGAACAATTCATGTTTCTGAATAAAAATCTGTAAAAAACAAACAAAAATGAGACCATTGTGAATTGATTTTGTTTTTTTCATTTTAATTTTTCATGACCAAAAAACCTAGTTATTATTATATTTTATAGTTATGTAGTAAGGATGTTAAAAACTCGCCACATTAACAAAAACACAACATTTTTACTTTTTAAATGGCTTGTTGTCAAAGTTGGTTCAGACAACATGTGAAATTGACCACTGGGCGTTACCGTGGAGACT
This sequence comes from Rhodeus uyekii, assembly GCA_037043235.1. Lineage (NCBI taxonomy): Eukaryota > Metazoa > Chordata > Actinopteri > Cypriniformes > Acheilognathidae > Rhodeus > Rhodeus uyekii. Next base: position 1,652,145 of record JAWRVZ010000045.1, read on the forward strand.
GGTGTCGGTATAGTACCGAAGCCTCGACACAATACCGCACATTTGCTTCAACTGTTGCAATGTTTCATGAAGTCTTGCTCTGCCCACCACTAAGGAAAACACAATCAGGCAAGACGGGACAGAAAAAGGCAAGGGCCACTATGTGGAACATTTGACAACAATCTGGAACACTACTGCAAATGCAAGAAGAATAAATATGGATAAAACAAAAGAGGGTGATGAGGGAGGACAGGTGGGGCAAATTAACCAATAATGAGCTCATAACACTCATAAGCTGTGTGTTCACACAAAATATGAATAACAATATCAAAGCACAAGGCAAAACATAACATGAAAGTAGGTGATCATTTTAAACACAAACCAATACTCATTCTATTCACTCACAACAGAAGACAAACACACTGAACAAGAATGAACAAATAACCCTTTGCGCGAGTGTCCAAAACCGAAACTAAACTACACGCGAGTGCTTGAATCCGAACACCACACTCATTAAAACAAGGGACACAGACAAGAAAGTGCATGCTCGAAGTCACGCGCTCACACAAAGACAAGACAGGAGCGTCAGAAGAAGAATAAAAAAACTAAGAGACAGAACCCTGACACTTATAGCTCCCTTTCTCTCTGTCTGTCTCCTGTGACCTTCGGTCTTCCATCATCTTTGATCACTTTTTCATTATTTCTCTTCTTTCTCCATTCCAATCTTCACAGTCATTTTTATGAAACACCTGAGCCCTAAAAGATCCAACCAGAAAAGTACAGACTCTCTTAAAAGGCAAGAAAACTGCCTTTGAATAAGATGCCTGTAGTAGTTACAATACATTAATTGAGCATCTTGTGTGTGCAAACAAAATGAGACAGCAGAAGAGCGAGAAAGAGGTGTAAACACACACACAAATTGACACATACTGTACCATTCGGAACAGATGCTGTTGCACATGTTAAAATGTTGAACTGCATGGTTTAACGTCAGCCCAAAGAGATGTTTTAATTAGATTAATTTAGCCTCTCCTCCATTCAGCCATCTTTAGCTAAGCTCAGTGGATTCATTAAGATGTGAGGCGCATGTTTCCAGTAGGACTTTCAGACCTGAGTTCATAGTGTTCGGAGTGTAATGGTTTCCTCTACGACGTTTGGTAGTCTTTTGAATTCTCCAGCAATAGGAGCAGCAGATGGTATTACGGTCTCTGTAGTGCTCTGAGTGTTATCTTTGAGCACCACAGAATGGATTATTTACTTTAACATCAAGATCTCTAATGATGGAGGACAAGGGCTATTAATTAAAATTTTTAAGTCCTCATAAAGCCATTCATTTTACCCCTTAAAACTCATCTTTGATCACCAAAATGACATATTTAAACCTCCTTTCCAGTGATTATTTTTCTCTATTCCTTCAAATGGCTTGAATATAACTTTAGACCCTTGCTGCATTAAGTATACGCAGATCCATGAATGTGAAAATTAGCTTCACCTTCACTCACTCACTCACTCACTCACTCACTCACTCACTCACTCACTCACTCACTCACTCACTCACTCACTCACTCAAGCTCAGAATACCTGATCCTCTTGGTCAACTTTACTGTAGTAAACGCTGCATGATGGTTTCACTCTTTACAACATCGGACACATAATGGTAATTCATGATTCAAACAGCTAACAATGGCTGCCAATGTTACACAAACACAAATGTTTCGTTTTGCCATCTCAGAGTCAGGCCTTCTGAAAAGCTGCATCCTCAGAAACGCTTTGTGAAAAAAGGCATATAGGTCATCATAATATTGTAAAAGACATCATATACATAATTCACCTACTACAGTGGAATACGGTTATGTCGACGGCCTCGGGGGTTGCAAAAAAGCATAGAGATAAACGGGGATCGAGATAACCAAAAGCCAACATGGCAATTTATTTGATGAAGCGATCGGCATGCTATAAAAATGTACATACACTGTATATGTTTGCTAACAACAAAAGGCATATGTGCACTAACTAACAGCAGGGATTTACCAGTATACAATAAAAACCACCTTCGATTCTCAATACAAACCTTTAATTATATTCTCCAAAATTGCAAACACAATGATCGCTCACAACATAAACAGTCACAACACAAATAAACACATTCGCTCAAAACAGTGATTTCGCTCTGACACAGTTCTGATAGTATTGTACACGCGGTTACTATGGTTTCTTTACAAACTCTAAAATGCTTTGTTGCTTTTTGCCTTTAACCGTCTGCTTGAAAACAAATGCTTCAATCAGTAACAACGTCTTTGTCGATGTCAATGTAATCTGGGAATTCCTGGACAATGATTCCTGGACAATTCCTGCGCCACCTCTTCCAAGATAGCACCTAGAATCTAGGCTTTATTTTTCCGCCACTTCCGCAAATTCTTTTGCAGTTCCCATTGCACTGTACGTGCAATGGGAACTCAGCGCATGTGCAGTGAACTAGGTACGATCAATAGTCACGAGATAACCATGTGAAGTGGCGAATTTGTCCCTCTTTTGTGCTCGAGATATTAGTGTTCGGCAACATAAAAGAATCGACATAACTGATAAGAAAATGCTAAGACAAATAGGGAGTTTGGCGGTTCCACTTCAAAAACGTCGACATAATAGTATTTGTACTATTAAGTACAATAAGTACTAAAATAAGTACTTAACCGTGAGTCGAGATAAGTGGACTCCAATGTATATTGCTAAGTTTGCCCAATTCTCACATCAGTAGAAATTTACTGGAATAACCTGACTTCTCTTGAGACTCCCTTGCTTCTGAGATTAGTTAATGATACACTAAAGCCGCTCGCACATTGATGGGATTGGTAAGGTAGTTTGTGCAAGGTAGTTTGTGTGCAGTGGTGGACAAAGTACACATACAGTATGAAGTAAAAGTATCAAGTACTCCTTTTCAGTTTTACTTTGGTAAATGAATGTATTTAATGGAATTTTATATGCATGTATACTTTTATATTCATTTTATATTACATGTTTTATATAATTCTACTGCTCAAAATGCCTGGGTGAAGGGAGGTTGTTGGGTCTGACATCATTATGAATTGTCAAGTAGCCAGCTCTAGTCAGTATGGAAAATTATTTTTATTATCAAAACTTGACATACTTGACTACTGACTCATGTGTTTAAACAAATGAGGAGAACACAATTTTAATGAGGAAAAACAAAATGCGTGTTAACTTTAATGTTATTTTAATGTTATGTTTAGTTTTTTGACAGTACAATAATCAATATTCAATTTCAGAATTTGTGACTTTGTGTCTCAGATGATGTACCATTTGAGTTAGACTCTAGTGAATTCAATGAATTGTTAACTGGTCACTCTGACCAGGACCTCTGACTCTCATTTGAATCAATACGTTGTTGAGACGAGAACCAATGCATTCTGCCCTGATTTACGAACTGATTTAACTGGCTTGTTGAAATGAATCAGCTCGGTACAGCTATTTGAAAAATGTACTTAAGCACAGAAACAAAGGAAACATATAAATAAAAACTTGATTTCCAATAATTTACAATGAATATCTCCAGTCCAGGATGTTGAATATTCAATCCAGCATTTCAGCCACGCTAAAGTACAAATTACAGAGAAAGAAACAGCTATTCACCTAGCTATTAATCTTAGTACTTGGTAAATATGAGACTCATGTGTCATAGAACAGGGGTTCCCAAACTTTTCCATTCCAGGACCCACCCAGACAAGTATAATCAATCTTAATACCCACCAAAATATGTTTAAGTGAAATATGTCATCACGTTCATAATCAGAAATAAAAACTTGAAACTTAAATTGAGAAGAGCAAGTTTCAAAATTAATATTATAATTTCGATTCAATGCTGGTATACCATTGCAGTCTTGGAATAAACTGTTTGTGTGTGTGTGTGTTTGCTTGTCATTCACTGAAATGTAAATTTAGCTGCAGTGACTTTGACCGACCCACCTTTTCCCACTTTGCAACCCACGGTTTGAAAACCCCTGTCCTAGAAGAAGGATGGCATTTAATGGATTTCCCAGTAATGGATTTGTCAGTAATATTTTTAAAAGCAATTTTACAAAATGAGCAATGTTGAAATGGAATTTTTTTTTCTCATGACTTGCCTCAAAGTTGTATCCGATTGTACCCTCTGAATGTCAAGGCTTTCTTTGTCCATGGTTAAGGCCTTTGAAAAAAAAGAAAGGTCGGCTTTGATTCCACAGGCATCAAGGGAGAAAGTAGGAAAGATAAATGTTGCACTTCTGTCAGTCTAAATAGCACCTGCTAACAGAAAAGCCCGACTTGCTAAAGATCCAGGGCAATTTAGCTTAGGAATTTTTAAGAGCCTTTAATCACTTGATCACAAAGGCTGTCTGTTTATCCAGCCACACATAAGCATTGATGGGAAGTGTAATGAGGCATCTGTTTTGTCTTTTCACATCTTGAATAAGTGCTAGTCTTTTCAAATTTTTTGGAGTTTGACCCCCAAAGTACTCAGAAATTACATTAGGTTTGAATTGAAGTGTTGTTGTTGTTGTTTTTTATTTTTTACTTGACATATATCTTTAAAATATCAAGGTGATTTGACTCTTTGAAAGAGTAGGGTTTAGGAGAGAAGGTATGTGGTCGAACAGACCTAGTGGAAATTAGCTAATTTAAATTACAATAATGTATTTAGTAATGTTCAGCACACTAACTCGAAGTTCACATGCTGTAATATTTCCATTTCCAGATATGATCCCTATCCACCCTATGGCAGCCGCAGGAGGCTGATCACACCCATGTATGAGTATGGAGAGGCCATCATGGAGGATGAAGGTTATTACTATGGTGGTCCAGAGGTAATCTTACACATTCATTCACAGACAACTTAAAGGATATGGTTAATTTATGTGTTCTTTGGTTTAATACATCATAATCTTGTCATCACCAATAGAAAATCATTTTCATATAATATATTATTTAATATATTCAGGTTTGGCAGCTTCATTTTAGAAACTTGTGATTAATGAGATTGTTTTAAAGGAATTGATGTCACAACAGGGTCGGGGAAGAGGGCGAGGTGGGCGAGGGAGAGGTCGCGGGCGTGGAAAGCGTGTGGGATTCCAGGATTTTCCACAGGAGGATGAGATTGAACAGGAAGAGTCGGAGGTTCCTGCTGAGGAGCTAGAAGAGGCTGAACCTGAAGAATCCAAAGCTGCAAAGAAGCTGAGGTCTGTCATGAAGCTCAGCAAGTTGCTCGCTGCCGGGAAGAAAACTGAACCCAAGTCCCCATGGAAGAAAGCCAAGATCTTCCCAATGATGTTTGGGAAAGGGAAGAAAGACAAAGATTATGCCAAGCTAACATCTGCACGTCGTATCGATAGTCAAGAGAGCTTGACAGGTGGGCTGAGCTCCACTTCGATTGATGGCACATCCAGTGCAAGGAGTCGACTTGGTAAAGTCCTGAAACGCATTAATGTGGCGAACAAGTTGCAACTTAGAAGGAAATCACAGAGCAGCATCAGTCGAAGCTCTGTGAGTGAAAAAGATGATTCTGCTGCTGAGTCAGAGAGAGATGAGAAGAAATCTAAAGTGTCCATCAGTGTCAGTGAGCCAGAGGCCAGCGGAAGTGGATCAGAGGCAGAGAGCCGGAAGAAAGGATCAGAGGTGGAATCGTCTGATAGGAGCAGTGCAGCAGGCTCCACTGATGAGAAGGATTATCTGAAAGTGGATCTAGACCGCGATGATGCCAATGAGAGCACAGTTGATTCTGAATCAGAGCCAGAAGAACCAGATGATTCTGATGCAGAGAGTAAATCCAAATCTGGGACTGAGAAGTCGGGAACCGAAAAGGATTCCGAAGCAGAGTCAGCATCTGAGAAAGAATCTGAAACTGAGAAAGGGTCAGGTTCAGAGGAGGAATCTGGCTCGGAAGAAGAGTCAGGGTCTGGGAAAACCTCAGGAACAGAAAAAGAGTCTGGCTCCGGGACTGAAAAATCAGGAACAGAGGAAGAGTCTAGTGCAGAGAAGAGTTCTGCCACAGAAAAGGACTCTGAATCTGAAGAAGAGTCTAAAGGAACTGAGGAGTCCGGATCAGGATCTGTGCCATCTTCTGCTCGCTCATCAAAGAAATCATCCCGTACTGAGGATTCCTCTGAGCGTTCGAGTGCAGGAACACGAAGCAGCAGAAGTGGAAGTGTTTCTGGCAGTGCAAGTGGTACTCTGAGTGGCAGTGGATCAGGTGGCAGCTCTAAGGGGTCTTCAGGCTCAGTAAGGTCATCACAAGTGTCTGGTGAGGAGAGCAGTGGTGAGATGGAGTCAGCAAGTGGCTCTGAAGAGGCATCCGAGACAGAAAAAAGCGGATCTGCTGCATCGGAAGACATTGAATCAGATGCTGCTTCTGTGTCTGGCAGTGAGAGAAGTTCTACGAGCTCCAGATCAGCAGCAGGAAGCCGACGGTCTCGCAAGAGCATAATTACCCGATCATCCCAGGACACCATTGATGAGGAGAGTGAAGAGATAGAGGCTTCTGAAGAAGATGAGGAGGTGGATGAAACAGAAGAGGAGAGTAGAGCGTCTGCCAGTGAGATGAGTGATGGATCAATGTCACGGAGGTCAAGTGTAATCTCAGCAGAAGGAAGTGGAGGCACACCATACGCCACAGAGAACAGCGTGGCAGAGAGTTCAGAAGAAACATTTGGAGGCCTCTCACCCATCACAGAGGTGGATGAGGATGCCATAACATCTGGCAGTGGCTCAGCATCTGAGAGTGGCTCTATGAATCGCTCACCGCAATCAGGAAATGAAGGGACCACAGAAGTAACAGATGCAGATTCCGAATCAGGAGATTCCACAGCTTTCTAAAAAGGGGCCAAGTAAGACTTAACTGACTTCTGTCATGGAGTGAAGAGATTCCAACTTTTCCAACAGTCTTTTCTCTAATTCTGCTGTGTTTTGGAACCATTCCAACTGCATGGAAGTGCTGAAAATGGCATGCCGTTAACGTTTCCAAATCTAGTGTGCTTCTAAAATTCCTTCTCTTGAGTGAACTTACATTACCATCACCCCTAAAATGTGTCTTCATAACATGTAGTTTTACATGTAATCCTTTCATGTTTCCTTTTCCAAAAACGTTATCCCTGTGAGTGCTTTGATATGACATTGTCACCTTTTGTGGTGCATTCAGTTTGCTTCTCTTTTAAGGGTGAACACATGATTCAACTTTGTTATGATTGCAATTTTACTCTTTTCACGTCTCTACCATTCCCACCTGGAGGGTTTATGTTTGATAGTTGTGATTTATGTTTGTAACTCTTCTCTCTGATCTCCAGGCTGGCAAAAAAAAGCGGGTCAAACTGGTGTTGGACAAAGAGCATGACACGTCTTCAACTGGAGAGGACAGTGGACCAGATGTCCAACGCAATCGCATACCCAATGTCAGCAGCCACAGTAACATTAACGGATCAGTATACCTTGCCCAAAACGGTACCATCATCCGAACACGGAGGCCCCCTTACCCCAACAACTTAAAACTGGGCTCACCAACACGATTAGGCAAACAGTTTAAAAAACTAGACAAGCTAGGCGTCACACACGAAGAGCATTTACCTTTAAATGGAACAGAAGACAATGGGCCTATTATTGGTACCACCACTGCCCATTCCTATGTTACTGATCATAACCTCAACTCCAAAGAATGTAGTATAATGGGCCTTAACAGCATAGGGCCCAAATCCAATATCGATAAAGCCCTTTTGGAGCAGGATAAGGGGCACTGTGAGCAGGAGTCCTCAGTGGACAACAGAGAGATTAAAGAGTCAGTTGAATCTCCGTGTGAGCAAACACTGTCTGATGAAGAAGAGCTATGGATGGGTCCCTGGAACAACTTACACATACCAATGACAAAACTCTGATTGTTAGCTTTGCTAATGGTGGTGGTAATGTTTCTATTGAGTTTCCTTTCTAGTCTTTTCTATGTTTTATTTGGGTTATTGAAAGAGCTTATCTCAATTCTGCTGTACACACACCAGACGCCGACTAAGAAATGTGATTCTCTTATAAGAAGTTGTTTTTTCATGCAGTTCAATATATTTCACTTCTTACTGTAGTTTCAGATAAATTGTTGTGGAAGACAGGGCTATTGTGTACAAATTCCTTTGCCTCAAGTCAACCATTTCCAAAATGTATAAACTGTATAATTGAAATGATTAGATATTATCAAGACACGATTTTACAGACAAACCATTCAAAGAAAACGTAGCCGATTTAAACAGTTTAGAATGTGTGTCAATTACAGCTTTGATTGAAGAGTATTTTTCTATAAATGAGTCGCGCAACAGTTGTTCGAAAATTCCCTAAAATCAGTATAACCAGTGATGGCTGCTGTACATTCAGTTATTCCTCACATGTTTTTTAATGGATGTATTTTTTACATTGAGAATATATATGGTTGTAATGGCCCTAATATTTTGAAAAGATTATTTACATAGATCTATTAATGTATATCTAAGTATAATATATACAGTATATGTATTTTGATAACTTTTAACTGTTATTTTTTCATTCTTCTTTCATCAACAACAAAAAAAAAGCAACAACATTCAAATGAAAGAAATAATTTATCTCGTATTTTCTTCATTTTTGGGTTTTGTTTTTTTTATACTGGTCAGATAGTTTGAATATTTGATTTATTATTATCATTAATAAAATTGTGAATTAAACCAAACATGTCTTTCAATAAATTAGCTTTTCTCAGATGAATCACGAAGCACAAGCTGAATGGAAGTAATTTACCCAACAATATTTTATCTGTCCATCAAAGGCTGACCACTCTGACAAATATGAATATTTGTCTATCCATATTATTACAGCTTCTTGGGGGGAAAGTGTCTTCAAAAATATAGAGTTCTGGAATGTTCCTTAATTCTTATGATGTGATAAAAAACATATATTTACTACAGTAACAGTTAATAACAGATAATAACAGTTAACTGGACTCATAACCATACAGCTGTTATTTATGGTTTTCTCAAATGCTTGGATGAGAAATGTCCCAAGACTGCTTGTATTTATTTTTAAACTCTCTTTTTGTTCATAAAATGCTGTTATTTTCTAACTGCAGAGTTCCGGAAACATCTCTTTGTGATTACGAAGGTTAAACCTCTACATTTGACTGCAGTCAAGTAAACAAGTTAGAGCCTGATTGTTTGGTTAAAGCTTTTCGGCATTTTCCACTATTTTTCAAACTTGATTCTTGATTATTTGCATAATGTTGTTTTTATCCATGATATGTGTAACCTCATGCACAAATGATAGTTGTGAAGTGTTTGATGGTTAACTGCGCAGTTCTGCATTCTCCAGCAGAGGGAGACACACTATTTACCCATCCACTCTATTCAGAGCTCTGCCATTACTTACTTGGCTTATCAACACAAATCACACAGACAAGGAAAAAACAGATTCTAAAAGGGGAACTGTGAATTGATTGATTGCTTTTTTTATTAATTCAGCATGTTAACATTCTTAATTATATCACAGAGTCAACTTTGTATGTATGTCCTGAAGAATAGGTAAAAATGTGATTATGTGATGTTTGATCAAAAATAATAGCTATGCTGTTGCCACGTAACCTTCAAAACATGGCTATTTTGCACTTAAAATAATAATAATGCTTTCTAAAACACATTAGGTAGTCTAATCAAATAACAAGTCAAAAAAAAGATTTTTTCAAAAAAAATAATTTTCATCACACTGGAAATGGAAGTTCATGACCACTACATTTATCCAACTTGTATGTGCTGTATGTTGAGGTATGTCATTATTTTCCTGTTCACCTACACATTTAAATGTGTCTTCAGTGTTGTGGTCATGCAATATCTGCTGAATAATTACAGTCAAGCATAGTGGAATATGATGGCCCTCCTGTCATCTTAATTTCCTCTCCTGCACATGTGCTGCAGTGAGCTGTGTTTGACTCAAATGGGCTCTGATTGTGAGCTTCCTCCTCTCCTCTGGCTCTCACTCAGCTGTTGACGCTTTAGCGTATGTGTGGGCAGATGCAGGTTGTAAGCATGAGAAGGGAGAATGTGTGCGCATGTGTGACCGGTTTGTGTTTGTCATACAGGAAGGTTCGACATCACATTGAACGAAGGCTGAAGATCACCTCCTAGTGTTAGAACAGATTTATATGTCTGGAATAGCATATTAACACACTGCTCTTACTGCCTCTGGAGAGTGTATACTGTGCATTCAGTAGTAGGTAAAAATTTCTTCAATATCCAGATAATATACTACTACTATTTGACAAAATGTGCATCATAGCCTATACTAACATCATACATCATTTCTGAAGTATATACTTAGGTATGCTCTGCACAATATTCACATCTCTGTGAATAGGTTCTGATGTGTATTGAATGTATTTGATATGAATATGAAAACGTGAATATGAAACTACATGGACTGTATCCCACAATCATGTGTACTCAACTTGACCTTTCATTTCTAGTGTGATGAATTGAACAAAAAAAGCTATATATATATATATATATATATATATATATATATAGTATAAAATTGTATAAATGCTTTATGTGGAACTCACAAAGTACTAACCTAGTATTCCATTCTAGAAAAGGCTCTTGTTTAACTCAAAAGTACTAAATGTAACATTTTTGTTCAAAATTTAAAGTCCCACTTAAGTGCCTTTAAATATGTGGCATTATTCAATGTGTTGACAATTTCCCCTGAAGACAAGGTGAGACATATTGAACAGCTGCTCCCTTTTCTGAAAATAGCCAATAGCATTTAGTTTGTATCACAACTCGATCAGAGCGTTGAGCTTGATAAAGCTGCTGTTTCCTTTGAATCTCCAACCATTTCTCCTCCATTTTTTTCCATATTTCATGTCTTGTCCGTAAAGAGAGAAAAGACATGTGAGTAGTTAAGGTTAGTTGTCACAACAGTGAGAAAGGTTGATGTGGAGCAGCTAAATCTCCATCTTCCGAGGAATCACCCGTTTAAAAAAGGCAGAATGGAGGAGTGTCTCCTAGCGAGGAGAGAATGTGACAGAACCTGTAATAAAAAAAGAATCAACATTGGCTTTGCTTTTCGAAGGTGGCAAGAACTAAGAGATTTGAAATGTTGTAAAAGTGACACAGAGATGGTGTTTTTATTACTCAACAGTAGAGTAAGGCGTGTTATTGAAGAGATAAATTGCCATATTTAGCTCTCTAACAGAGTTCATTGTAAAAAGTCTGTTGTGAGTCCTTCATATGGCTGTAAGAGCTGTTATGGAATTTCTCACGGAAGCATGTCTATTCATGGTTAAAGCTATAGTAACATTGACTGCTAGTCCTTTCCATCTGAACTGGATGTGAAGGAAACTCCACTTGTGCTCTCATTCGTCAATCTCGCACCTGGAACCAATCACGTGCTTGTCTGAGTGCCCGTGGGTGCGTACAAAGTCTCTGAGAGAGTTTCTCTCTTTGTCTGGCATCCTGGGAAACTGTTTATCTTGCATCACAATGATACAACGCTGCTTTCCGCAATATGGCTACCGATATGGCAGTATTTTAGAATTTTTATTTTCGATTAATATTTTTGAAAAATCCGCGATGCACTGAGGCCACGAAACTTGCACCGCGAAGTGGCGAGGGATTATTGTATATTATTAATGTTATGATTAAAAACAATGTTGTTCCACAAAATGCATGCAGGACCGAAGGTTACACAGTGTACCTTTAACATTTTAATAGTAAAAATAATGTATACATGTACATTTTGCTGTATTTAATAACTTTAGTCTGTTCCTGTAATTGTTGCTCCCCCACACATACCTTGATGTCTAGATGAAAACATTCCAATAAAACATATTTTCTGTGTGACTAACACATGAGAGCCGCACTGCAGAGCTCACAGGCACATGTGATAATAGGGCTTCCAGGAAGCGCGTGTGTTCGCAGCCAGGGCAATGTGTGAGGTTTGCGATCAGGTGCTGTAGCACAAGCCTGAAGAAGCTGTTATCTCTCTCCTCTCAGATGAGCCTCTATTGCATGTTTCAGAGCTGCTATTACAGCTCTGGCTTATGATTCTAATTACCAAGATTATATAATTAGCTAGTCAATGTCTGCATCCTGCAGGGGTGAAGTGTGCACACAGGTGTTTATGAAAGAGCTTGAGGTTGTGTGTGCTTATGGAGAAATTATCATCTTTTAGTAAGGCCCGTGACAGACAGGCTGAACTGCTGCTTGTGAGGTGGTTGAGGGGTAATTGTGTGGTTTTTATGCTGCAAACTAATTTTTATAAGAGAAAACCACACTGCTGAAAAGAAGCGACTGTTTGAGCCTCAGACAGAAACTCTGTTGCCCCAGGACAGACATGAACTGTCAGCATGATTCTCCTGTGTCCTGTTTTGTTTTTCTCTTTTCAGATGGTGAGGTTACAGACTTTTGTGCAAGACATATAAAATAGATTGTCTATTAAGATAACAATATGTAAAAAGTACCAGCAATTAATAAGATAGAGACAGGGACGCTTTCTGCCACAGAATAAACAAAAATGTTGGCCTAATTGCGACATTTTCCCAGAAAATTGTATTTGCAACAACAATTTGGACTCGTTTATATCTCAAATGTTAAAGTAGACCTACTAATTATGACTTTTTAAAATGTTATTTTAAATAATAGTTATTATATAATAATTCATATTAAATAAAAATTATAATTATAGAGATTTAAATATCATCCTACTCAAACATTACTGGGAGATATATAGTCTAATGATATTTATATGCCTAAGTAATCTGCCATACTGCAATAAAGACCTCATTGATTTATATATTTTTGGCCATATAAATAAAAACCGCACCAAACGGCTATTTCTGTTCAGTTTGAGCCTCTGAATAAAATTGAGCAAACTTTATTCTATTATATTTTGTCTAAATGTAAATACACACACACACACACACACATATATATATATATATATATATATATATATATATATATATATATATATATATATATATATATATATTAATAAACAAATGTTTTTAAACAGATTAGTGCATAATAACTTAACTATAAAGTTGTCAAAAGTGACAAAAAAAGTTGTCAAAATGTGGTGTCAGGAAGGTAATATCACGGTTCTGCCATGTCCTTGTTTTCATCCTGGTTCCTCATGTTCCTCCACCCACCTGTCATCAATCACCTCATCAGTCTTGTCACCTGTGTCTAATCAAACCCTGTGTATTTAAACCCTCTGTGCCCTTCAGTATTTGTCTGGTGAGGTTAATTTTTGGACAGTAATTTTCCTTTTGGACTTCTTTTTGTTTTGCTCAAGATGTGCACTTTTGTTTGTAGTTTTTGAAAAGTATTTGTTTTGAGTACCATACGGCATACGCCTGCCAGATCACTGGACCTGGTTTGTCACCACCAAAAGAGTATGGAGGATCTGCAAATGGTGGCCGTAAGTATGATCTGAATGGGCAGCTGTGCCTTACAACCAACCTGAACTAACAGGATTTTCTTTGATTCAAATTAATTAAAATTAATTAAACTCATGAACTCCTGTAGTTCCATCAAAATCTTCAGTAAGAGAAATCCTGACATAATGTACAATTTAATGCATTTTATTTTAATATCAACGAATGGAATTTATCTTCTTTCTCTTTGTATTTTTCTACAATTTAATTCTACTTAAATCAATGTGATAAATAAATTAGGTCAAAAGCAATCTAAAAGTAGTCATATCATATTGCCTTAAATATGTTTTTTATTACTAACTGCAATTTTTGTTATGCAATTTGTAAGTAATATACCCAGCTGTATATACAATGCACAAAAAACATAAGGGAACACTTAAATCACAGATTGGATCTCAATGAATGAAATATCAATTTGAAAAATCTATATTTATATAGATTTTATAATCGAAGAACAATATTATGTGACAACAGTAATTGGAAACAAAAATAATCAGCACACTGAGGGCTGGATTCAAAATCATACCAGAAATCGATGAAGTTACTGTCTGATCCAACTTGCATTAAGTTCATCAAAACAACTCATAATCTAAGTCAGAAGTGTTTAGGACCCACGTGCCTGGATGCACTCATGGCAACGACTGGCCATACTCCTAATGAGATGGCAGATGGTGTCCTGTGGGATCTCCTGCCAGACTTGGATCAGAGCATCAGTAGCTTCTGGACGACACTGCGACTAATTGGCGAATTTGAATGCTCCGATACATAATGTCCAAGAGGTTCTCAATTGGGTTCAGGTCTGGGGAATGTGAGGGTCAGTCAATAGCATCAATACCATGATCTAAAAACTACCTACTCACTCTAGCCACATAAGGCCGGACTTCATCTTCTACCATGAGAAACCCATGACCACTGCACAAGCATAAAGTCTCCGAGGATTTCATTCGAGGCCCTGAGAGCAGAAAGGGAACCATTGGCGATCTATATATTAGATCTATACAGTCCTCCAAGGATATTCTTTCTCAGACCATTATTGATCCACCACCAAGCGTAATGTTCCCCACGGCATCTCCAAACTCTTTCACGTCTGAGAACGGGGTGCCAATGGCAGATTTGCCAATTCTGATGTTCTCTGGCAAAGGTCAATCGAGCTTCACAGTGGTGAGCTTTGAGCACAGGTCCCTCTAGAGGTCCCATCTGCAAAGTCATTCCCTTTTGGTGTTTGTCTTGCTGTTTCCTCTCCAGTGTAACTGTTATCACTTTCATTTGCACCAAAATCAAAATCACCAATGTTTCCTAATTGGATAGCTTAATTGTCTTGTTGTTATACTGTGATTAAGTGATCCCTTCATGTTTTTTTTTTTTTTTTTTTGAGTAGGCTACATATATAATATATTGTTTAGAGGCTTGGATAATTGACTGTTAGTAGATTGTCACTGTATCGTTATCATTTTTCACCAGTTAAAGTTGCTCTAAGAGACATTTTAATTTTTTTGTAAACCGACAGTCCATAATAGCATGTACTACGAATTATAATTAGTTATGTATTAAATGGTTCTAAATTAGATGTCACTGCCATCATTTACAGATCCGTTGTACTTTCCATTAACTCTAATTTGCTGAATATTGAATGTTTTTAAGTTGCATTCTTAACATAGTTTCTGTCGCCTGGTCTCATTTGCAGAATGAGATTGTGGCTGGTCTGTTTGTGTAGGAAGGACTTTATCTGAAAATGAGTTTAATGAGGGCACAGCGTAATGCCGCACATTTAAGCAGTTTGTGTGGGAAAGGAATCTTCATGACTGATCTACTGCCCCCTGCTGACCAGCCACTGCCCTGACCAACCATAAACACTGCTCTCCGTGTCTAATCTTAGACCCATCAATCATGGCAGACATGGCTTTCAGAAGGAGAAAGCGTGTATAACTTAAACGCTGGATGTCTGGCCGTTCAGTAGCAGTCTAAGACAGTAATTTCTGAAGACTTCATGTGTTTGTTTTGACATTTGTGTACCTCTAATGTCCTCTGGGTTTATTTTTGGGCACCATTTGATGTTTTTATTTTTCAAGGCAATTTTAAAAAACCATTTTTGGCAGCCCTAAGTATATATTGTTGGTTTCGGGCACTTATAATTTCTGTCTTGTACATGGTTATTTTTGAGATGTACTAGTGCCCAAATTACATTTAAACTGACAGACAATCTCACTCGCAGACACACTCAGAAAGACACGCAATAATGTGCAGGAGCTATTCGTGGTTGCATCCCACCCGAAATGTTTTATTATTTCTGAAATGCTGGGTGTGTTGAAAAATAGATAGTTCACAGTCTAGCACTTTTAATGAGTAGGTGCCGTGCTCTCGGGTTTCTGTCGTGTGTATTTGTGTACGGCTCTCAGCTATACCACAAAACTATGAGACGACACTGTCTGTCCCGCTTTGATGCTTTGACTGCTCTTCCAGGCTGCTATGACCTGGATAATGTAGACACTTGTTCAGTCTTTTCCTGCCCAGCGGGCACGCTCGGTCATTCCTGTCATGCAGTGCATTTTTGAATTACAACTTTTAAAAGAATATAGATGCTTTGATGTGATTTTTAAAGACTTGATGCTATAAAAAGACATACAAAACGTTTCATTGTATTGTAATTTGATGATTTACACTGTGGCAACAGGATTATAATAATAAAGAGCGAAAAGTTAGTCATTGTTCAGAAAAGGATTGAGAGTTACTGTAACTTGGTTAATTGCGATTTACTTTTATTATGTTTTTATTGTATTTTATTTATATATACTTTATATATTTGCATTTAGCAGACACTTTTATCCAAAGCGACTTGCATTGCATTCAAGATATACACTGACTGTCACGATACAGTACGGGAGGACTCACCTGCAGGTGAAAGGATACATTTATTGTGAATAACAAAAACATAACACACAAAAGAAAACTACCCACGAGGGAGAAAACATAACTTAACTAGAACCAACTGAAAACAAGACATAACATAGGGAGCTTGAGAGGAACAGGAAGAATTAGCACCAGGAACACATCCAACAAATGACAACGACACCACACAGGACAGCAACACACAAGGATTATATAGGCAACACATGAGGAAAGGTAACGAGCAGAGACAGATGGGATCAATTAAGGCAACAAGATGGTTTACAAGTTTACAATCACAATACACAACAAAGGGGCAGTGTAAGAGCTCTGTCAACCACCACACTAGAAACACAAACTGAGGTGCAGAACCCTGACACTGACATTCTAATCTGTTCTTGCTTTCCCTGGGAATCGAACCCATGACCTTAGCAAATACCCTCAATAAAGGGATTGAGAATTAAATTAATTTAGAGGGTTTTTTTTATTATTCTAGTTCTATTTTGATGATATGCACATTACATTTTTATATATCTGTAAAGCATCACATGATTTCTCAAAATCATTAAAAGATTGTTTGTGCAGCTGTTTTCCCTCTAAAATGATGTCACTTCCTGTTTAATTACAGCACTGACTTTTTTTATGAATTTTACTAAATGAATAGCCATATTAAAAATGATATAATAATAATTAATAATAATTCATTACATTTATATAGCGCTTTATCAAAGTCTCTCAAAGCGCTTACATGGATGTGGGAATCTCCTCAACCGCCACTAGAGTGCAGCATCCACCTGGATGATGCGACTGCAGCCATATTGCGCCAGAACGCTCACCACACACTAGCTTTATTGGTGGAGAGGAGACCGAGTGATGAAGCCAATCAGAGATATTGAGTGCACTGAAACTTATAAACCTAAAAAAGAATTGCCAATAAAAAAACTCAAATGGCTAAATCAATTTCCAAGAAAAACAGTTTGGAAATGTTTTGATTACAAAAAGAACAACAATGACAAATGCAAAGAATGTTTCATAACAATTTTCCTTGTTTTAAGTTAGTCCAGCAGCCAGGACAAATGGCTTTATCCAATCAAACCAAAGTAGCGATATGATTGCGAAAAACGTTATTTTATTTACAAATTTGTTTTTTTTTGTTAATGAAGTATATTATTGTGTTATTTCGTACACATTTCCTGAAAATATGGCTGCATTTCTCAAACCACAAAACACACACTCAACAAGTAAAATGTCAAAAATCATGTGAAAAAGCAAATAATTCATATCAAAACTGAATGAATATTATAGTTATTGAACTGAACTGAATAAACGCTACTTTTAAAGAGAATTTGTTACTAAAGCCAATTTAAAACAAGCTGTATTGTATAAAGTGCTATAGAAATAGAGGTGAGTTGTATGCATGTTTAGTATATATTTACAAAATAAACCAAAAAGGATGAAGAATGTGTTTGTTTCTGAAAATACTGAGTTTTAATTTCAAAGTAATCAAATGATATCTATTTACACTATAAACAGAAATGCAAGTGGGCAAAATTAAATAGTTTATTTCTCAAAACAATTTTTTGAGTTTTGATTTCTAAGTGAACAAATTGTGAGGGTTTTTTTGGGTGTAGGTAATCAGTAAATGAGTGTTCCATTTAAATGCCAGTTTTTAGTGGTGTGTCTAATGCAGAGAACAGTGTTTTGCTAAAAGTTTATTTTACAATTGCAGACTGAATGTAAAGCAGATAAAGTGCTTGCAGACTTGGTCTGAAGATTAGGTACATGAGTGAATGCTTTCACCGAGTGGCTCTCAAGTACCGCTTTTAGTGTGTAAGCAATTTTAAAAAACGGTAAGACCTACAAGTAGGTTATATGAGAGGGACCTGAAAATGCTCTGCATAACAAGAGTGACCCGATTGATTTTGGGTCGTGGGTGCCCCAGTGTTTAACGACAGGAGTGCATGTGCGTCTGGCTGGAGTGTGGCAGCGGCTGGCGTCTGTGGCACGGTCCATGATGGTGTGTGTGCATGTGCTATTTCAGATCGGTGTGTGTGTGTGTCTGTCTCTCATAAAGCCAGACGAGTTCTGCTGCTGCTCACTTTACACTCTCTGTGTATGAGTTTGCACATTGACTCGACAGCTCTGATGTGGTTTAATGCCTGTGTGGTCCCGAGAGGAGAGAAAGGAGAGTGAGCGGGAGGAAGGGAGGGTGGGACACGCTCAGCATTTATAGTATTACACATTATTAAAAGACAGTCAAACTCAGAGGAGACTTTCAAAGAAAGTGAGCCTCACTTTGACGCTACTGTTCGCTTAATTTACTGTTATTCCGGTAGAGAGAAAAATGAGAGAATAATTTCCAGACTCACATTTTCCAAACAGCTACAATGTTGCTGCTATTTTAGCAGATGCCAAGCACTAGAGAAAGACCAGAGATGGAGTTCTAGAGAAGAGAGAGGCAGGGAAACCGCAGATCAGCACAAACGCACGTCTCAAGTCTCTTTTGCTTTGCTTCTCTGCCGAAGGTTGAGTGTCATTTATTCACCCTTGTGTCATTTCAAACCCATATGACTTTATTTCCTCCTTCAAAAGAACACAACAGTATACATATCACTTGTATACACAATTTATGATTGATCGCTTTGTAATCAAATTTAAATCACATTTGGCCTAATCCAAACTTGTTTCAAGCCATTTTTTCACTTACTCCTGTGAATGCTACAAATGGTTATCTCTTCAATGAATTTCATAATTTGCTGTATTTACAAAACAATTGTTGCTGGAATGCCCCTTTCTGTATATCAATGTGATGGTTTGGAGGGGAAAACCCAAGAAAAGTTGTCTAAAGTCTTCTGAAGCCACACAGTATTATTTGTTTTATTAATTTAAAATTGTTATTTATCTCAAATCTCATTCAAACATCTCTTGCACATGTGTTATTAGCTACACCTTGCTAGTAAATGTTGGACCCCCAGACCTTTTGCCTTTAGAACTGTCTTAATTCTTCCTGGCAAATAAATTCGACTATGTACTGGAAATATTCTTCAGAAATTTTGGCCCATATTGACATAATGGCATTATACGGTTGATCCTGATTTGTTAGATGCAAATTCATGATTCGAATCTGCCGCTCCACCACATCCCAAAGGTGCTCGACCAGATTTCTATTTAGTGACTGTCTAGGCCAGGGGTGCCCACACTTTGTTGGCCTGTGAGCTACTTGTCAAAATGATCTACCTACTATTAAAAATACAAAAAAATCTATTTATTTTTGAAAATATTGAGAATTATTTTTATGCTCAATATATGTTGGTGTAGCATGCATACCTACTTGAACTCATATTGCACAATACAACTCACTTTTGATACAACTCAAGTTATCTGTGAGAAAAATGACTGCTGTCCAGATTTTTGTTCCTTCACCCTTCTCAGTTCGCTTTTCAGAAGTCAGTGTCATAGTTGTTATGAACAGTCTGAAATGCCGCTCCACATTTCTCTTCTTCGGTATAGCGTTGACAGACTGGATGGATGAGGCAAACGCACTTTGATATTGACTGTAAAAAAGTCCACCTCTCACTTCGTGTGGAAGTGGTACATTTTTGACTTCTTACCCCCACTCATTTTTATATCCTTTAAGTTTAATTAAGGTCCCATGTGTCAGAAAAGGTCAGATGTCAGACTGGCTGCCCTGTTCGTAAATCAAGTGACAAATTTCATAGTGAGGACGATTGATGGGTTGACGTCTAATCTGTTATTTTCATACGATCTACACACATTACCTTTGCGATCAACCGGTAGATCACAATCGACGTATTGGGCATCACTAGTGTAGGCTTTTTGAGTTTAGTGAACTCATTTTTAAACCGGCTGAGATCATTTGAGCTTTGTGATAGCCATCAGAAGATGAAACGGACCAAGTGCCAAGAGAATCTCCCCAAACCATTAAATCGCCAGCAGCTTTAGGCCTTGATACAAGACGGGATGGATCCATGCTTTCATGTTTGCATCAGATTCTGATCCTACCATCTGAAAGTTACAGCAGAAATCGAGTCTCATCAGACCTGGCAACTATTTTCGAATCTTCTGTTATCCGATTGTGGGTAGCACCTGCACATTGCAGCCTGACAGGAGTGGCACCAGGTGTGTTCATCTGCCGCTGAAGCCCATCTTCTTCAAGGGTTGACGGGTTGCGTCTTCAGAGATGCTCTTCTGCAGGTCTCGGTTGAAAGGAGTGATAATTTGAGTTGCTGTTTCCTTTCTATCCGCTGAACCAGTCTGGATATTCTCCTCTGAGCTCTACAAGATTCAACAAGGTATTTTCGTCACAACAACTTTATTTATTTTTAGACTATTCTCTGTAAATCCTAGAGATGGTTGTATATAATCCCAGTAGATCAGCAGTTTCTGAAATACTCAGATCAGCCGTCTAATAACAAAACCATTTAAAGTCATTTAAATCACCTTCCTTCTCCTTTCTGACACTTAGTTTGAACTTCAGCAGATCGCCTTGGCCATGTCTACATGCCTAATTGTTGCTGCCACGTGATTGGCTGATTATATATTTGCGTTGATAAGCAGTTGAACAGATATAGTGCACAAGATGTAATTTTATGATGTTTTTGGAGACTATTTCCTTGTACAGTATAGCCCAGCTTGGACATTTTGCCAATAAAGACCTTTTTGTTCCATAGAAGAAATAATCATGTGTGTTCAGAGCGACACGAGAGTGAGTAAATGAGAGAAATTTCAGTTTGGGGTTCAAAGTTACAAATTTGATAACTTATATGTATTGCCTGTCAGCAGTTGCAATAAATTTTTTTTTTTTTTTTAAACCTTCTCTGGAAATGTCACTTGCAATGGTAAAGCCGCCTATAACTCCAAAACTCATGTGGAGTTTTTTTTTTTCCCCGTTTCAATTACCTAGCAATGTATTCCTTTGTCTCAGCTTGTTCACGAGCCTAATCCAAACTGGTTTTACACCATTTCACAAGTAACCCTTCAAGAAATGCCCTAATTTGCTGTATTTACGAGACCCAGTAAGTATCAAAAACGTTAAGAAATCCATTTTACAGTTTTGTTCGAACCTCATTATGGTTTGATTCCTATTCAGCCCGTCTCCGTTTAAAACATTTTCCAGCGCTGACTCACAGTTACTGAGCAGCTTTGATGTGATGTTTTGGAGTGAACAAACGTCCTCCTTCAGATATGATGTCTAAGCATATATTTGTCAGAGGGTAAGTGGTTTGCACTTTGTTAACCAGTGTTGGCCAATAATGTATGTTGTGTGGGATAAACTTGTTTTTCTTCGAGTGAACGTTTAATTGCAGTGGAGGAAGCCCACGCAGATATAACTGCTGTATTTACACAAACCTGCCATTTTAATGCACTGTGTGCTTTCTGCTCTATTACACATCATTGATTTGATGTTTCGGGAGTCTATCAGAATCAGAAGGCATCTAAACTGATATGTGATTTCACACTCCGTTGTTTACATAGGTTTTATATAATGTCAATTAATGTATTTAGCAGTTAATATTCACAAGCGCTCTCAGGAGGCATGGATTTAGTGTTTCAGCGCTGTGTGTGTGTGTGTGTGTGTGTGTGTGTATGTCTTTGTTTGTACTGTGAGGTAATGAACAGATGAATAATGAAACAGTCCACCTGCTGCTGTTTACTGAAGGTTGAGTTGTTGACGTGTTTAATTAGTCTCAAGTGAATGATGATTATTGTGAACAGTGTAATGACATGCTAAATATGACAAACATTAAAAACCCTCATTAGTTGAGGGAGAAGAACAGTAATGATGGCGGCCTGTCATTCTCCTCTTTCGTTTGCATACATTTATTTAAATAGCTTTCAGCACTATTTCTGGCCTAAAACAGTGGATAACATCATCCTGAGCCGCCCACTTAATATGACAAACTGCACAGTTTCCACATACCAGAAGGCAGCAAAATTAATCTTGGTCTAAAACTGCATGCACTACATTTTACATGTTGGTGATTTTTATATTCCATAAACCCATGCAATTTATCTGGCTAAGTATTAGCAATCAATTAATTTCTTAATATACTTTCTCCTGGCCGAGTACAATACAAGTAAATTTTGCAGTTTATTCCTTTTGTCCCTAATGGCTTCTTAAAATCAGGTAAGAAAATCATTAGTTGTTTTGTCTTTTTGACCCATTAAAACCAGAAGCTGGGATGATCAAGTAGTACCAAAACCTCTTTTACCAACCCAACAACAGATTTAAGCACATATGGAACAACACCTGTAGAAATCTTGTACTGACTCTGTTGGGCCACTAGAGGGGGGAAAGGGCCTTTAGTGCCGACGGGCACAGTTTACCAAACATTTTTTACCACCATGATGGCAATGTTACAGTACTCTGCTCTCAGTGGTGTGTGTGTGTGTGCGTGCGCGCCTGTATTCCCTGTATTATGGGGACCAAATGTCCCTACAAGTATGGTAATACAAGTAAATGTTGACTTTCTTTTGGTAGGGGTTGGGGTGAGAGGCTCGGTGAAAACGGCTCATAGATCGAACTCTTTATCTTGTGTGGAAAATGTAAAAATGCTGATTTGCTACTGAGAGTTGCTTTTAGAGCCGCTGTCCTGCGGAGTTTCCGACCCTGGAATAAAACCTCACCTTCCTACATACTTAGTAATCCTGAAGCCTTTGATTAGCTGGTTCAGATGTGTTTGATTTGGGATGGAGCAAAACTCTGCGGGACAGTGGCTCTCTGGGACCGAACTTGCCTACCGCTCGAATAGCGGGGTAAAATCCAGTAGAAAAATCATTATCTCTATGGAAAGTCTCTCTCTCTCTCTCTCTCTCTCTCTCTATATATATATATATATATATATATATATATATATATATATATATATATATATATATATATACACAAAAAAAATAAGATAATAATAATAATAATAAAAATAATATATATAATTTATTTTTTATTATTATCTTAATTTTTTTTTGTGTGTGTGATAATTTGCTTTCAATATACATGAACCTTTCAAAGAGCTGCATTTATTTGTAAAAAAAATATTTCGTAACATTATAAATGTATTTATTCACTTTATCTTTTGCTGTTGTGTAGATGTATAATCTTTAACTCCTGGGGGGATTAATTGTACTTAATTGTGAAATCTATAAAACTCAAAACACAGATTTTAAAATCCTTTAATGTTGTTGTCTTTTGTTGCTTATATCTATCTATTTATTTATTTTTCTTCTATTTTCACTTGTTTTCACTTTTCTTTCCATGTGTAGCTCAATCAGTAGAGCATTGGTGTTTACAACGCCAAGGTCATGGGTTTGATCCCAGGGAAAGCAAGAACTGATTCAACGTGTTCCTTGAATGCAATGTATAAAAGTGTCTTCCAAATGCGTAAATGTAAATAAACAAACAATAAATCTATATTTTTAGGTCTGTCTTTCAAATGGGTTAATGATTGAAATACGATTGTATTTGTGACCAGCTGGTAATTTTTCATATTTTGTGCTTTGAAAAAAAATAAAAAGCATCACATGCACACAATCTAAAAGACTGCCGTTAAATGTCCCATTTGTATTTTATTTATAAATAAATTAGAAATATCTCTATTTTTGCCCACAAATTGTCACCAGGGAAGCTGATTAATGAGTCTATTATT
The DNA here is from genome assembly GCA_037043235.1 of Rhodeus uyekii. Lineage (NCBI taxonomy): Eukaryota > Metazoa > Chordata > Actinopteri > Cypriniformes > Acheilognathidae > Rhodeus > Rhodeus uyekii. The sequence goes on from JAWRVZ010000045.1 coordinate 1,676,151, forward strand.
CTCCCACAGTATTGATATCAAGGACACTTTCATAATATCAATGGTAATTCAAAAGGATATCCTGTGTAATAAGTTTGTTGCTGATGAAGGGGTCCTCGGGCCGAATTGATGGTTCTGTAGACATATGTTTAAACATAAAAGAATGGGAAACAGCAGAAATCTTCCTGCTCTGTCTGTTTGGTCAGATCGTTTCTCGTGATTCATGTACAGGATGTGTGTGCTGCAAGTATGAGTGATAATTATTACACAGCTGCCGTCCACATGATATAATAACAAATTGTCTTTATTTGAGACTTGTATCCTGTCAGCCTCTCTCTCTCTCCCTCCCTCTCTCTACTAATATCTCATAGAGGTTCGTGACCCTGTGAGTTCTTTCAACACGGCTGCATGCCCCTCCGTCTGTCTCTGTGCATGCGGCTGTCTGTCTCCCCCTGCCGTGTTCCGGCTCTGAACCATGTGGGTCATGTCTGGGGGTGGGAAGGGTGTTGTGGCGTTCCAAACAGCCGCTCTGGCGTTTCATCCAGAGCGTTGTCTCCGATAGTTGGAATGTTTCAGTGATGCTGGAATGTTTTTTCTCTGTGTTGTACAGTAGTATCTTCCTTTTGAACTTGTGGAGCGACTCTGTTGTGTTTCACAGTCCATAAATCAACATGGCAGCTTTTGCTAACAATCCTGAAACCCTGGCTTTGGTAGTGTGTGTGTGTGTGTGTGTGTCTCTGTGTGTGTGTGTGTGTGTGTGTAAAAGTTGAAGTTACAAACCAAAATGGAATCAGGTAAATAACTGGAATTGGTGATATCATCCAAAAAGAAAGTTGTTAAAGAGCAAGTTATATTTTCGTTAAATATTACAAAGATACATTTTTCATTATTTATAAGAATTATTTATTTGATTACTCTTAACTGAATATTTTTTGAATTGTGATGATGTCCTGGCTCTATGGGCCTCTAACCGGTCTGGTGTTTCTTGGTTTATCATGTCTAAACCTTAGCGGTTTCACATCATAGCAGGGTTTTTACACCTTGTAAACCTTTTAACAAGTTGTCACTAAATTTAACGCCCTCAAAGTTTACTAGAAATCTTGGGGTTTCAGTGGACGGACGTGGACGTGCGGTTTCGAACCAGTTCCGACGCATAAGCACTGACTTACGCACATCCACTCACAATCGCTGATGGTCCACCTTTGTTCCACCGACGAAATATGCATACGACGCACGCTCCGCGCAGATGTGCACAGATAATTCGTGCGTGATTCATGCGTTTTCGCTGTGTGACTGGCCCTTAAAGGTTTTGCAATGATTACATTGAGGTCTTTATAAAAATCATACCTCGTATAAAGCAAGACTAATCATAGGCGGAGTTTCACTTTTGTGCTTGGGGGGGGCACCTACCAGGCCAGCAGACCACGAGCTCAGATTTTTTTATATCATATTTATATATCATTCATTCTACATATAAAATACATTTACAATGTACAATGACTTTATACCAGTGCTTCTCAATTATTTTCTGTCACGCCACCCTAGGAAGAAGTAAAAATTTACCTCCCCCCTAACCCAATTTTGGAACTTTCGCCTTATTGTTTCCATGGCAACGCGTCATGCTTGTCACCTGACATACCGCAGTCACAAAATAGATAATTAATTCACATAATAGATAATAGATAATTCAAAATAGTCACCAACTTTTTGGCTCAACTTGTTGAAACCTAAAAGAAATCTTATGTGGTTGAAAACACTGAATTGTTGTGATAAATGACAAGCTCTGAGCGCGTCTTTTTTTTGGATCAGTGCTAGATATCGCGTGAAAACACGTGTGAATTTAGTGGTTGATCACGTGACACATGAACACCGGTGTGATCGTACACGTCAAAGGATGAGGAGACCGTTATCTGAACTTCATATCTGCTGCTCTTGTTCAGTGCATGAAAACACTCCCTGGCAAAAAATAAGCATGTACCCCTGGCATCGGAACCCCCAGGGGGTTCTTCTTCGTTCTGATTAAAGTTCATAAACACAGCCTCCCTTGACCTGTCATAGAACTACTTCAGACATTACAATATCTTACAATATCCTCTTTTTCCCCCGAGATGCGTAGATGTCCACTTTCTTCTCTTCTGATAGATTTGACACTTTTAGTAGTGGATTTATTAAAAAAACGACTAATATCCATTTTGTTTATTCAGCGCCTAAAACAGAACGAGAAGAGCGTCCGCTCATGTACCGCGATTCTTTGAGATTCGCAAATCGCGGGAGAATGTAATAAAGCTACAGTAATAAAAAGTTAAATACAGTAATTAAAAATTTATTAGCCATATCTTACTCATTCTATACACAGAACTAATACGATAAGACAAATAAAACGAGAAAATATGAATTCTGTAATAACAAAAAATATTAAAAGCACAAGGCAGGCATTAATTGGATCTGATCTGGGGGGGCAGTGCCCCCAGCCCCCCCCCCCCCAAACTCCGCCTATGAGACTAATCCCGATGACTGCATTTGCATCGTGAAATGTATATGAATTAATAGATGTGGCCTGAAATATGAACCAGTAGCCTTACAACTCTACTTGCAGAATGACATGTTTATAGGCAGCTATGGCATAATGGTTAGAGAGTCAGACTAATTACCAAAGGTAATCAAAGATTCTGGGTTTGAGTCTCAGTACAGGCAGGAAATGTCTGAAGTACCCTCGATCGTTTAACCCTCAATTACTCACTGGGCGCCACAGCAAAAATGGCTGCCCTCTGCTGCGTGCGTGTGTGTTTGCTACTTCAAATGTGTATGCACTAATTTAGATGGGTTAAATGTATAAGTTACCATACTTGGCCTTTACATGTCACTTTTGCTATATGTCACAAAGTCTGGACTTTGGAGCCTTTTTTTTAAGTTTGCGTTTTCAGGCGACCAAAATTATGTTGTTGCATAAAGGAATGGCCAGAGGACATTCAAGTTTTAATTGTTATATAAGCAACCCCTGATTTAATCCGTCTTTCGGATGAGACATTAAACCGAGGTCCTGACTCTCTGTGGTCATTAAAAATCCCAGGATGTCCTTCGCAAGAGTAGGGTGTAACCCCGGCATCCTGGCCAAATTTGCCCATTGGCCTTGGTCCATCACGGTCTCCTAATCCTCCCCATACTAATTGGCTTCATCACTCTGTCTCCTCTCCACCAATAAGCTGATGTGTGGTGAGCGTTCTGGCGCAATATGGCTGCCGTCGCATCATCCAGGTGGATGCTGCACATTGGTGGTGATTGAGGAGATTCCCCCCTACTATGTAAAGCGCTTTGAGCTCTGGAAAAGCGCTATATAAATGTAACATTTCTTCTTCTTCTTCTTCTTCTTAATAACTAATGATTTTCAGAACGAAAAGGAATCAATCAAAAAATCCATGACCCATGACATCACTGCTTGGTGCATGACATCACTTCTTGTTGGAAGGGCTTTGTCTCAATTATCTCACAGTGATGTCGAGGTGATCAGTACTTGGACTGTAAATGCGAAACATAGTTGGATAAATTGAATTGAATAAATCTCTTTTTTCCACTTTTTGACCCTGTTCCTTCACAATAATACTCAAGCTTAACTGTTATTAAATGGATTATTTCATCATGAGAGCAGTTACAGTTAACTTAGCAGATCTTCCCAGTTTATGAAATCTTTCAGAAACAGAATCCCACTAATTAATTGGATCGTTATTAAATGGTTACTTATTTATGATGCAATGGCTTAGGCTATTTTCCATGCTGACACTTTCCACAACTCACAGAGATTAGCGGCTGAAAAGTAAAGATCTGGTTTTGATTATTTAAGCGGAGCCGTTAAATCTCCACGCAGTGTGAGGCCAATTTGTGGTGGGTGAAAAGTGGAGCCTTAAAAAAAAAAAAACAACTTTTATAGAGTTGTAGACTCGACAGGTCCTATTATCACTTATACAGAAAAGGGGGTGGTCTTCTGGGATACCATATAGCTTTTTTTTCTTCGATTGTGTTCTTTAAATTATATTTTGATTAAGAACTGCATTTATGTGTTATGGATTTAAAACCACATTGAAGACTTTTGTTTACACAAGCTGATTTTTCCATCAGCGATCTGAACAAGACTGAGTCAGCATTCATAAAGTTCAGCTCAGCTTCTGTCTGCAACAATCTGGATACATTTGAAAACACTCTCTGTCCACGCTAGCATTTTAGCAAGTGTTTTCCAAAAGTTTCTCATCTTGAGCTTTTAAATCACCCTTATATCACAGTTAACTAACATTAAAGCCTTAAAGGGATAGTTCCCTCAAAAATTACAATTCTTTCATGTTGTTCCAAACCCGTAAGACTTTTAAATTGTTCAGAACACAAATTAAGATCTTTTTAATGAAATCTGTGAGCTTTCTGTCCCTCCATTGACAGCCACGCAACTACCACTTTGATGCATTAAAGACATCATAAAACTAATCCATATGAATCGGACGCTTTAGAACAAATTTTCTGAAATCGCTTTATATGATGAACAGATTTAATTTAGGCTTTTATTCACATATAAACAGAAGCTCAAGTGAACCTCTCGTGGAAGCTCAAACGTGCTGCGTCTCTTCAAATGTGTTCTGAAGATGAGGGTCATCTTTAGGTGAACTAATCCTATCAGTCATGAGAGGCTGTGTGTTACAGGTAGTGATTTTTATGATAATTCCGTTATATACAGTCATGGCCAAAATTGTTGACACCCCTGAATTTACATGTCCGGCCCCCTCAGATTTCCAATTGGTTATTTATATATATATATATATATATATATATATATATATATATATATATATATATATATATATATACTCATTTTTATTCTCTCTCTCTCTCTCTCTCTCTCTCTCTCTATATATATATATATATATATATATATATATATATATATATATATATATATATATATATATATATATATATATATATATATATATATATATATATATATATATATATATATATATATATTAGTATAAAAATGAGTTGCCCCCTCATTTTAAGCTGGGACGCCCCTGTCCAGAACATCAAGTTTTGCTCACAGAAAACTATTGCATTAACACATGTTTATTCCCTTTGTGTGTTTTGGAACAAAACCAAAAATTGGAGGAAAAAAAACAAATTTGACATAATTGCACATAAAACTCGGGTTGTCAACATTTTTGGCCATGACTGTGTGTGTGTCTGTGTGTGTGCGTATGTATAGCTGTATATGGTATGTGGTGTGTGGTATGTGTGTCTGTATATATATACATGCATGCATACATACATACACGTATAGATATAACTAATCATAAATTAATACATAATCTTAGAAAAAGAAATGCTGGAATAAAGACAGTTTATCAAAATGTCAATTTCTGAAAAAATAGTTTTTGATTCTTTCTTTTTTTATTATACTTTTTTTGCCACAGCTAGGCTGCTGTACATTTATCATTCATCCAAGCCATGACAAATGCTCAATGACAGTAACAAATTTCAAATTAAAGACTGCAGTTAAGTATTTATAAGAGCATTTAGGTGAATCTGCGTATCGTTCTCAGAACAAATAATGTGTGTGTTTTTGCCCCTGCACGTTGTTCTGCAGCGCTGCGAGGAGTCTCGGGTTGCGGCCGCTTTGTGGCGTCTCAGGGAACGAAGCTGTAATTTCCCAGTCTTTGATGTGCTGTATGTAGCATTACCTGTAGACTGTGCAGTCGTCTCTCGTTCAGTTCATTTATCTGTCTATTCCTTTCATTCGTTCCAGCTCCTTCTTCCTCTGGAGACAGGAGTCTTTGATGTCCTCTGTGGCGTGACCTGTAAACTGTTGTAGTCCATCTCTTTCCTGCTTGTTCTGGTTCTCTTTTCTTGTTTCTTGTAGCTTTGATGTTTTGTGTCATTACCTGCAGTTGTTTTCTTTCTCGTTGTTCCTGTCTGTCTGCTCCATACCACCAATAAGACGTAAAATGATTTGTAATTACTCTGTTTTGTAGGACATAGTGGAGACTGTGTGTGTGAGACGGTGAGAAACAAAAATGCCCCGGGGAACATTTTAACACTCTGAGTCTCTTGAGCAATGAACAAGCAACCTCTGTTGCAGTTTTCTTTCTTGCATCAATCTATGTCCCATTTAAAAACAAGTTGAGGTTTTTTTTTCAGATGTGCAAAGATTTGATTGGACAAAAAAAAAAACCATTGTCATTTAGATCCTGACCTCTGACCTCTAAGCACCACACAAGACCCTATGATGAGTTCAACCCAATTTCAAACATGCACACAAAGACATAAAACAAAAAGAAGACGTTAATTTGTATGGCTCCATTATTACAACCGGATGAGGTCACCTGTTTTTGTACAACAAATGAGTTTCAGATTACGTCATTTGACTTTAATTTAGCCCTTGTTCCAGTCACACGACATTTAGAGCAGCGACTCTTCAAGAGCATTTAATATTTAAAATTAGAGTGTTTTTGTGCATGTCGAGTAACACTGACAAATTCCAGACATTGCTCAGTTGGTAAGGCTCCTGTCTTCCTCTGAGCCTCCTGAATATTTCAGATGTCTGAGAAGGGGAGAGCGCAGGAAATGACACAGTAAAGCGAAAACTACTGTGGAGAAAAGAGTCTGTGTTAGTCATGCTGTCGACCAGCCCGGCATCCTCAGGGGGTGTGACACTCTCAGGCCACATTCTGAAAAAGTCTTTTGGAGCAGTCAGATAATTGTATGCTGTCTTAAAGACACTAAGCAAAAAAACATACCATACAATGATGATTCTCACGGAAAAACAATCAAACTATTGCTATGGTTTCCTCTAGTGAACTTCTTTAAATGTCTTGTGCACTCTGACTAACTTGAAAGTTTTATGATAATATTGAAAAAATGCTTCGCGGGGAGATTGAAAATCAGCAGCAACAAAACTCCTGTCATGGAAACACCAGGCTCTTTCACTCCAACACGATCCCGCACACCTGTTCTCATATCTTCGCCCATTCACCACCCTACCAAAGCACGCACCTCACTACAGTTCACCGTCCGACGTATGACATGCACAGGACTACTCTCTGTTATCTCCGTGATTCTGATTTACGAACTCGATCCTCTCCTGGCTTCCTCCCTGACAAATGCTTCTTCCCATCTAACTTCACTGATTCCTCGGAACTGTTGTCCCCTTCACTGGACTCCAACCCCCACTATCCTGTGAGCCTGATCATCTCAAGAGCTCACAACTTGATTTGCCATTACATCTTGTTTTATTCTAGAACTGTGCGAATAAAAACATTGATTTGAATTTAACACTCGTCCGAGTATCTGTCCATAACAACAAAACCAGGCAGAGAGGATTGCAAGATGTGGAAAAGTTATTTCTATTGTCTTCCACGTAATCTTAACATTAAGGATGTATGAACTTCACATCTGTTCACTTAATTGTATAGCAGACAACAAAGTTCAACAAAGGCTTATCAGAGAGGATCAACATAAAGATGATGCAGTGATGACTAGTTAGTCATCCTGAGTAATCCCTCACCACTTCGCGGTTCAAGTTTCGCGGCCTCCATGTATCGCGGATTTTTGAAAAATAAAAAATACCGCTATATCAGCAGCTGTATTGCGTAAAGTACCGTTGTTTCATCGTGATGCGCGAGAGAAACGTTTTCCCAGGATGCCAGACAAAAAGAGAAACTCTCTCAGAGGCTTTGTACACACCCACTCAGTTCTGTCAAACCTGCACTGGCTTCCTATTAAACACCGAATACATTTTAAAATCTTGCTAATTACTTACAAAGCATTAAATGGGTTAGCTCCACAGTACTTGCGCGATCTCTTAACACACTATAGTCCTTCACGTCTATTGCGATCCCAAAATACTGACCAGCTTATAATACCTAGAATATCAAAGTCAACTGCTGGCGGTCGATCCTTTTCCTATTTAGCAACTAAACTCTGGAACAGTCTTCCTATTACAGTTCGGGAAGCAGACACATTCTGTCAGTTTAAATGTAGACTAAAAACACATCTCTTCAACCTGGCATACACATAACACATTATACATACATTTTTACTCCAAATCATGTAAAATGATTGTTAGGCTGCATAATTTAGATAAGCCGGAACCGGGAACATTCCCATAACACCTGATGTACTCGATACATCAGAAGAAGAATGGCATCTACGCTGATATTGTTCTCTGTTTATTCCGAGGTTACCGTGGGCAGCTGGATCCGGGCCGTATCCTGATCAGATGAAGGACCTGGACACGAGCACAACACTGCCCTGAAGTGTCTGTGGAGACCGTGACTCTACTAGACCCTCCCCTGTGACGATCATGAACCCATCTCTAACCGGACCAAACTGGACTTCATATTGGACTTGACTTGTTGTATAATAATCATGCACTGTTTGGCTGTTGGCCAGAGGAGAACTGGTCCCCCGACTGAGCCTGGTTTCTCCCAAGGTTTTTTCTCCATTATGTTCTTCATTCATTAATTCGGTTACCTGCTGGAGTTTTGGTTCCTTGCTGTTGTCGCCTATGGCTACCTCAGTTGGGGAAACTTAACACTTAAAATTCATCAATTGTATTAATTCGTCTGCTCTGTTAAGGCTGCTGTTCAACCAAACAAACTTCAAAACAAACACAAAGCGCTATATAAATAAAGGTGACTTGACTTGACCCACGGGCACTCAAGACAAGACCCGCGATTGGTTCCCGGCGCGAGATCGACGAATGAGAGCACGGGTGGATGTATCCCGTGAGCTGATTGGCCAATCCTACTTTGCGGATTTTCACCTATGGCGGGGCGTTCCGGTCCACATTAACCGCAATAAATGAGGAATCACTGAATATTGAAACCAACAGCAATCTCACAACACAAGTAACAGTTAGTTTTTATCATGTGTCACTATTGCTTTGTCTGTTACAGATTGATTGATATTGATCACTTTAATTTTACAGAAAAGAATGAACAATGAATATAAGAAATTGTGACAAATAATGGTACAGTCATTCATAATTCTGTTCACACAAAACACCACAAGTTGTTCTGTTAACTAAACTTGTGTTGACTCTAAATACTTAAAATGTATTTGTCGCAACCAAGATTTATGAAGCATATATAATGTGCATAAATGTTGGCAAATTTTCAACTATGTAATGAGACAAACACTTTTCTGTAGTGTCTTAAGTATTCAGGATTAACATAGTGTCATAAAATACAAAACATCCTTGCAATTACATAAGGGGAACAAATGTATTCCTCATGTGTTTTCTGATTCAGGAACAAACATTTGGATTAAACATGCATAGCTGAATTTCAGAGGTTATGATTTTTTTAATATCGAAAGTTTACAAAGCAATTCCTTGTGTGTAATGATGGGGATACTAGAAATAGTTTTACATGCAAAACCGTAGCCCAATCATAGCAGTGAGTATTGACTTCCAACAATGTGACACGACTTTCAAAATGAGGTGTTTCAAAGAGGAGGTCAAAAACAACAGGATAGAAAATAGCAAGCTCCTTCTAAATCGTTTGGTTTTTAATTTAAAAATCTTGCTAACATTATAATTGGACCTCAGACCTCAGTGCATAAAAACAAAATAATACAGTTCATGACCTCTTTAAACAAAAGATGACATTTTGAGCACACAGGCTCTTAACCAGGCAATTAAAACACTCAGCCCTTTATATTTGCTGGATTTTAGTCCTTTGTGAGTGCATCATATGACCTTTATTGTTAATTACGTGTAAGTATAAAGGGCTGGTGTTGAAGTGTTTTAATTTTCTGATGAAGGGCCAGCTTGAAATGTCATCTTTGTGAGAGTCTGTTAATAACAATTTGTATTTTTGGAGCTGTGGTACGCCGACTTTATTTTTTTTATGTTCCATTTAAGAAGAACATGCTCTTTCGGTCCTTTTCAAATCATGATTGTCATGTTTGGTTTATGAACTGCTAATTTGAGTGCACTTATCCTTTAAAGCAATAGAGATCGTTTAGAGACCAATACAAGTTCTTTTCTCTGTGTTAGTGTAGTTCTATTGTCTTTTTTTTTAAATAACTGATATACAGCAGAATTGAATTCTCTTTGCATCATTGATCATTATTTTCCAGTTTATCACTGCTTTGAAACAACCTGTAAGACTGTAAGTTGACTTGCTCAGTTCACTTAGTTTTGTCATGGCCATGGCATAGCATGTTTAGGCCATGACATATGAACTTGTGGAAACACGATAATATTCCATGGCCACAAGATCATTTTGTCGACGTAACAACACGAGGGGGCAGTCATGGCCTAATGGTTAGAGGAAGTGACTGAGGTTCCCTTGATCAAGGCACCTAATCCTCATTCGCTCCCTGGGCGCAACAACAAAAATGGCTGCCCTTTTCTTCATGTGTTTGTCCACGATTTGCAGTGTGTGTGTGTGTGTGTATTCACTACTCGGTACTCCTAATGTGTGTGCATTAACTTGTATGAGTTAAATGAAGAGGATAAATTCAGAGTATGGGTTACCATACTTGGCCTTACTTTCATTTTCAAGATCCTTACATTGTGGCCACACAATCTGAAGTTGTGGCCTCAAGATTCTGTTCAGGGAACAACATCCTTTTTCTCATGACCACAAATTATGTTAAGGGAGAAATATAGAACCTGTAAATAAACATGCCTGAACCATAGTAACATGGAATTATCCGAAATTGACATAATTAATAAATTAATATTTTATTTTAAATATAGAAATGACAAATGACAGTGCAACATTAAGATATGTCTTAATCATTTAAAGTTTTAGCTAAGTAAATCATTTAAGTTAATTTTTTCCGCATTAATGTACACACATCACCCAGCATATTGACAGAAAAATAGATTTAAATATTGAAAAGATTTAAATAAATTCAGATTTATTAAAAAAGAAACCAGCTCTATTAATGGTTCTGGTCGTGCCAAACATCTTCCATTTAAGGATTATGGAGGCCTCTGTGCTCTCAGGAACCTTAAATGCAGCAGAAAAGTTTTTGTAACCTTGTCCAGATCTGTGCCTTGCCACATTTCTTTCTCTGAGCTCTTCAGGCAGTTCCTTTGACCTCATGATTCTCATTTGCTCTGATATGCACTGCGAGCTGTAAGGTCTTACATAGACAGGTGTGTGGCTTTCCTAATCAAGTCCAATCAGTACAATCGAACACAGCTGGACTCAAATGAATGTGTAAATGAACAATCATCTCAATGATGATCAGAAGAAATGGACAGCACCTGAGTTAAATATATGAGTGTCACAGCAAAGGGTCTGAATTATAAATCTGCAAAAATGTCAACAATTCTTTATTTTTATGTAAATATGGGGTGCTGTGTGTACAATAATGAGGGAAAAAAATTAACTTAAATGATTTTAGCAAATGGCTGCAATTTAACAAAGAGAGAAACAAATTAAGGGACTCTGAATACTTTCCGTACCCACTGTATGTATTTATATATATATATATATATATATATATAATGTGTAGTGGTCCAAGGTTGACATTGCCGGGGTGGGAGTGGGAGACAAGCTCCCCACTCCTCTAGAAGTGCCCCATATGGCTTGCGTCTCTGATTGCCTCTGTCAACTAAAATCCAACTCCTGGCCTTCGTGAGTGGCTTAGCTTCTAAGTCCGGCGGACCATGTTTTCACTGACAGGAGAAGGGGTGCAGGCGGGCCACTGGCGCCTTAAAACCAGTTGCTTCGGGCAGATGGGGCTCGTAAACCTTGGGTGGTAGCTCATCTAAGAGAAGGAAAACTCTGATCCCAAACCTCCACTGCCTTGTGGCTATACCCACTCACGGGTAAGGCTAAGGGAGTAAACCCCGACAGAAAATCTGGAGACGGAGTCCCAAAGGCGGTTTGACATTGACTTCAACGTCAGTCCGGCAACTCCTGCGATGCAGTTGGTACCAAGCTGTATCGACATTTGTTGTTCCCTTGGGTCCACCAGCTGTGTGGAGAGGGGGGGTCTGCTGCATGGGCAACAGCTGATTCTCCATTTTAGCCTGCCCAGGCTTTGTAGCTCCACTGGAGAGGACACTCCAGCGTCGTCATAAGGCGTCGGCACAACACGGGAAGCTGCAGTCTACCGGTTCTAAGCCGTAGCTCGATTGGCGTAGAGCTTGGCGCCAGGGGCCGCTTTCGACGGTGGGAGAGATCGTTATGTCTCATTGGACAGCTACCACCCGCCTCAAGCTGGGCAGCCCCCAGTCAATAAGGTGCTGTCCCGCCATGGCCTGCTTGCTTCACTGGGTGCGTGGAGCTTAGAGAATTATCTCGACAAGCAGGCCACAAACTCTGCACCAGGCAAGATACAAAGAAGAAAGAAGACTCCAGCACTTCGTTTTGCAAGCTGGAACGTCAGGACCTTGTGTCCTGGATTCAACACTGACCTGCAGCAGGTCAACGATGCACGAAAGACTGCCGTCATTGACAGAGAACTCTCCCGATTGAATGTTGACATTGCTTGTCTTCAAGAGACCCGACTGGCTGACAGTGGTACCATCACGGAAGCCAAATACACTTTCTTCTGGCAAGGAAAGCCCTCGGATGAACCTAGACAGCACGGTGTCGGCTTCGCTGTAAAGAACACACTCGTCACCTTCATCGAGCCTCCATCATCAGGTACTGAGAGGATCCTTGCTCTTCGGCTGCAAACATCGTCAGGTCCAGTCAACATCCTTAGCGTGTACGCCCCGACCCTTTGCTCAAACCCAGAAGAAAAAGATCACTTCTACGAGGCTCTGGATCAAGCAATATCCAATATCCCCAGTACTGAGGGTCTCTACCTACTAGGAGACTTCAATGCGAGAGTGGGAGCTGATTACGAGGCATGGCCCACCTGTCTCGGCTCGCACGGAAGGGGTAAGATCAATGAAAATGGTCAGCGACTGCTGGAGATGTGCTGCTCCCACAGTCTATGTGTGACAAACACATTTTTCAAATGCAAGGAGATCCACCAGGTGTCATGGAGACACCCTCGTTCCTGCCACTGGCACCAGCTAGATCTCGTCATCACCAGGCGTGTGGAACTAGCTAGCGTCCTTCTCACCCGCAGCTACCACAGTGCCGACTGCGACACGGACCACTCCCTTGTGGCCAGCAAGGTACGAATACTACCCAAGAAACTGCACCACACCAAGAAGAAGGGACACCCATGCATCAACATCTTCTGTGCAAGCAACCCAGAGAAGACACAGCAGTTCATCTGCAAGCTTCATGAGGCTCTCACCCAAGAGACATCTGGTGACACCATCGACTCCAAGTGGTCCCACCTCCGAAATGCTGTGTATAACTCAGCCATTAATGCCTACGGAAAGAAGGAGAGAAAAAACACCGACTGGTATGAGGCTAACTGGGAGGAGATGAAGCCCATGACTGAGGCAAAGAGGAAAGCCCTTCTGGCTTATAAGGCTGCGCCTAGCCCTGAAACATTACAAGCCCTCAGGACTGCCAAGAAAAATGCACAGCAGACCGCCCGCCACTGCGCTAACACCTACTGGCTGAAACTCTGCAACAGTATACAAGTAGCTGCCGAAACCGGCGATGCAAGGGGCATGTATGAGGGAATTAAGAAGGCAACAGGCCCACCCACCTACAAGATTGTCCCACTCAAGTCCAAGAGTGGCGACGTCATTAAAGACCAGGGGAAGCAGCTGCAGCGCTGGGTTGAGCACTATCTTGAGTTGTATGCAACCCAAAACGTTGTTACCGACCTGCCAGTCATCCCAGACCTGCCAGTCATGGAGGATCTAGATATACCACCCACCCTGGAAGAGCTCAGAAAAGCAATCGACTGCCTTGCTTGTGGGAAGGCCCCTGGGAGTGATGGCATCCCTCCTGAAGTCCTTAAGATCGGGAAACCAGCACTACTCCAACCCCTGCACAAACTCCTCTGTCTCTGCTGGGGACAAGGACACATTCCCCAGGACATGCGAGATGCAAACATTGTAACTCTGTACAAGAACAAAGGAGACCGCAGTGATTGCAACAACTACCGAGGCATATCCATCCTCAGCATCGTTGGAAAGGCTTTTGCCCGTGTCACCCTGGCGCGCTTGCAGATCCTAGCCTCCCGCGTCTATCCAGAGTCCCAGTGTGGTTTCCGAGCAGGCCGGTCAACTGTAGACATGATCTTCTCACTACGACAGCTACAGGAGAAGTGTCGTGGGCAGCAGATGCCCCTCTACATTGCGTTCATAGACCTGACCAAGGCGTTTGACCTGGTCAGCCGGAGTGGACTCTTCAGGCTCTTGCAGAAGATCGGCTGCCCTCCTCGACTGTTGACCATCATAAGATCATTCCACGAGAACATGCACAGCACAGTGTGCTTTAACGGTGCAACATCGGAGGCCTTCCCAGTCAGCAGTGGAGTAAAGCAAGGCTGTGTTCTTGCGCCGACGCTTTTTGCCATCTTCTTCTCCATGCTCCTCCAGTACGCCTTCAAGGACTGCAGTGAGGGTGTGTATATTCACACCAGGACTGATGGCAAGCTGTTCAATATCGCCCGTCTCCGAGCTAAGACTAAAGTCACAGAGGTTATCATCCGTGAATTACTCTTTGCGGACGATGCAGCCTTGACATCACACTCGGAAGATGGACTGCAGCAACTGGTATGTCGCCTCTCCCACGCCTGCAAGGAGTTCGGACTGACCATCAGTCTGAAGAAGACAAACGTAATGGCGCAGGAAGCAGACTCACCTCCCACCATTGCCATCGATGGGTACAAGCTGGAAGTCGTTGAGAACTACATATATCTCGGATCCACCATCTCCAACTCACTCTCTGTTGATACTGACGTGAACAGCCGGATTGCCAAAGCATCAGCTGTTATGGCCAGACTGAATCAGAGGGTCTGGAACAACCGCAACCTCACTGAAAAGACCAAACTGCGCATTTACCAGGCCTGCGTGCTCAGCTCACTCCTCTACAGCAGCGAGGCATGGACTGCCTAAGCGAGGCACGAGAGGAAACTCAACAGCTTCCACCTGAGATGCCTGAGGCGCATTTTGCGTATACAGTGGCAAGACAAAATGCCCAACTCAGAGGTTCTGGAACGCACCGGCATAAATAGCATGTTCTCCATCCTCAGCGAGAGGCGCCTTCGCTGGCTCGGCCATGTTAGGAGAATGGATCCTGGCCGTATACCCAAGGACCTGCTGTATGGCGAGCTAGCAGAAGGTAAACGATTGACCGGAAGGCCACGTCTGCGCTACAAAGATGTCTGCAAAAAGGACATGAAGATGGCCAGTATCAACATAAATAACTGGGAGAGCTGTGCTGACGATCGGTCCGCCTGGCGTCTTGCTGTCAGACGGGGTGCTCAGAAAGCCGAGGAGGTGAGAAACACAAACCTCACTGCAAAGAGATCCAGAAGGAAGGCAAATCAAGAACAGCCTCAGCAAACATCAGCATTCACCTGCAGAAAGTGCAACAGAGACTGTCACTCCAGGATCGGACTCTTCAGCCATTCGCGAAGGTGCAGATAGACCACCAGACCTGGAAGCTACACCATCGTCTCTTGAAGACGGACGGATGCCGATAATATAATGTGTGTGTTCCACAACGTCATATGTTGTAGCCATGACAAAACTAAGTGAATTGAACATGTCTCCTCCATAGAAAGACAAACCAAACATTATCAGATTCTTATTAGTTTATCAATTTATCTTTGGGGGTTTGAGCCTTTACTGGTCAGTCAGATTCCTCCAAACTACCCATCATTTGCAAACTGAGTGTGTGTGTGTGTGTGTGTGCGTGAGCGCCTGGTATTCCCTACATAGGACCAAATGTCCTCACAGTGGAAGGACCTTTTTTTTGCCACCACCATGGAGCTTATACATGTTTTTTTGAAAATATAAAAATTGAGAGTTTTCTGTTATGGCTAGGGTTAGGGGATGTACTATACAGTTTGTACAGTATAATTATACCTGTCCATTGAAGGTCCCCGTAAAACATGGATAAACAAGGTGTGTGCTGTGGCAAACCTCTCAAACCCATCTCTGTTACTTATTCATCTCTATTTCTTTAGTCTTCCCTCATATTCTTCTCTCCCTCCCTCTGTCTCTCCCTCCCTCTCTGTGTCCGTCTCTATGATGCGGATGGTGCCGGAGGGTCTGTCTAGAGGCCTTGTGATGCCACACAGACTGAGGGGAGAGTTTCCGCTGTGGCGTTTGCACTCTGAATCTGTAGGAAAGCCACCACTGCTCAAGTCTTTACGACTAAAGTTAAATGTCCACTAAATGATCTCTCAGCCAGTAAAAATAACTTTATGAAGATGTCTGGAGAAAGGCTTGGGCTTTTGAATGTAGTGCCTTTGAGTGCTTGTTCATTGCATGCATCAGTTGTTTTTTGCTGAAGTATTTTTAATATGAGTGTCTTATTTGCATGTGCTTTGATGTAAAAAAAAAATAATAATAATTCCAAACAAAAAACTACCAGAAACACATGCAAGCATGCAAGTCAGAAGTAAAACCATGATTTATTTAGCATTATTATTTGAGTGGACTTTAGACATAAGGTAACTATTTAGTTGGATGTAAATTGGTGCATCAAACAGCATTTTATTTTTTTTTTAAAGAAAGTTGTCATATGACAACTTTGTGACATACTATAGTTTTGCAGTTGTGCGTCGACATATTTACTATCGAAACCGAAGTTTGAGGCTGGTCATATATATATATATAATGTTTTTTTTTTTTTTTTTTTTTTTTTTATAGAAGGATAGAGAGCATAAATATGGACAAAAATATGTGACAGCAAGATGAGTCATCTGTATTTTTGGTCCATTTTCCTAGAAGAGAAAAAAATATATAACCTATATAACCTATTTTTATGAACTACAATAGTGTTGAGACACCTACATCCCATAATAAGACATTGCCGTTTATTAGTTCTATCTATTAGTTCAATCTAACTATCAGTTGTACATTTATATTCTGTTTTTGTTTTCATTTGACTTAATGATTCCCTGCCGTTGGTCTCAATTACACAAAGCCACTAAAATGACGACAAATTAGCTGCAGGCAGCTTAACACAAAGAGAGACCGAGGCATGTGAAATCCATTATCATGAACTCTCTGTGGTTTGTCCTGTGAGAAGCCTGGCTGCTCTCTCTTCCATTATCGCTATGATGAAACGTCTTTCAACTTTCCCAGATCCCAAATCACTCATGCCGCCTTCCTTCGCAATTTCTTTCCCTTGCTTTTTTCGCTTCCTTAATTGTAAGGTTTCCTCAAATCCTACTGCTTTCATTGAAATTCTCTTCAGGGATCAATAAAACATTTGTATTCTATTATTGTGTGAATTTCTCGAGCACGTCTCAGAGCTTCACCACATGGCTGCAAATGGGATTGCCCATGATTAGATATTAACAAAAGACAAAAATATTGGTTCAGAGTACAGTGGAGTTCACTTATCTCGACCTCGGTTAACTCGCCAACTCTATTGTGTCGACATTTTTGAAGTGGAACCGCCAAACTCCCTATTTTTCTTAGCATTTTCTTATGTGTTATGTCGATTCTTTTGTTTTGCCGAACCCTAATATCTCGAGCACAAAAGAGGGACAAATTCACCACTTCACATGGTTATCTCGTGACTAATGAAGGTACCTAGTTCACCGCGCATGCGCCGAGTTTGCGTTGCACGTGGATCGCGGCCCATATGGTCGCTCTGTCAGTGACGCTTTACTCAGAGAAGAACACGCGGAAGTGACGGAAAAATCAAGCCTTGCAGATGCTATGGCAGAAGTTTGCCATCACTGTCCAGGAATTCCCAGATTACATTGACATCGACAAAGACGTCGTTAAGGATAAAAGCATTTGTTTTCAAGCAGACCATTAAAGGCAAAAAGCAACAAAGCATTTTAGAGTTTGTAAAGAAACCATATTAACCGCGTGTGCAATACTTTCAGTCAGAGCGAAATTATTATGTTTTAAGCGAATGTGTTTATGTGTGTTGTGAATATAATTAAAGGTTTATATTGAGAATCGAAGGTGTTTTTTATTGCATACTGGTAAATCTCTGCCGTTAGTTGGTGCACATATGCCTTTTGTTGTTAGCAAAAATATTTTATAGCATGCCGATCACTTCATCAAATAAATCAGCATATTGGCTGTTGGTTATCTCGATCCTCGTTTATCTCGATGCATTTTTGCAACCCCCGAGGCCGTCGACATAACAGGATTCCACTGTATTTGTATCATTGTGGGTGGTTAATAGGTGTTTGCTTACTGGGACCTCTTTATAATCTACTTAACTTTAAAATGGATATTTGTCCATTTTGTTGTCCATAATGTGAAAAAAATATAATCTGGAAGGTTTGAAAAGTATAGCACAGTTATTCTCTACAGATGCATGATTTGATGTATCATATGTCTGAATTACATGACAACATTTAAAGGGTTAGTTCACCCCAAAACGTCATGTCCTTCCAAACCCGTTGGTTTGTTCATCTCAGGAAAATTAAGATCTTTTTTTCTGTGGTAGTAAAAAAAAATCTCTGACTTCATTTGCGTTCACAAACTAACGTTTTCTAGCTGGAATGATTTAAGCGTGAGTAGTTAATGACAGCCACTTGATGCAAAACTGCCTGATATTGCTCTATTAATACAAATACAGGTATGCTGAGAATGCTCAGAGCTTCAGCTGAATATTTTGGACAATGAAAAAGTTGTTCTAGTCGCTCGACACACCACAGATGGAACTGATGCTGCATTGTTTGCAGAGTTAAGCATCAGTCAGTTGTTTGCCAAGGGTCACAGCAAACCGCTTTCAACACACTGGTGAGGGACGTGTGCGTGACGGGAAATGATCATTGACTTTTCAAAGAGAAAATTAGAGTTACACTACGCAGAGATGAAAGCAGGGACCCTCATATGGATGCAGGTGATTCTGTCCTTGTGGAAGCACTTTTTCAAGATGAGTGTGACTGTTTTTGAGTCAGATTTGTGGGAATGTAACTAGTAGTTGAATTGTTTCGCCCTGACAAGATGAGCTGAAGCTGTGTGTGATGAGTGGAAGTCTTTTGACAGTGAGAAATTTCAAATCTAATAGACTTTTATTTAAAAATACTTGGTTTCGACATCATAAATTTGCTGAGCAATGGTAAGCTGCTCTTTTTCATTTGGGTTTGTTTTTGTCTTGAAATGAACTTCAGGAGAAACGAGACCTGCTGTCAAATACCATGAGCAATACGATGTTTTCCTGGCTTCAAGTGAATAATGGTGTGAATTGTGTATGTGAACAGGTGACCATAAACATTGACTGTGTGTGGTTTTTCCCCGAGAGTGAGTGAATCACAGCATTGTTCTCCACTAATGTAAAATCTATTGTCTTGTAAATGGTACTCAAGCATAATGAGCTGTTATCAGATTCTCTATATAGTGTAAATGTTGTTTTTAATGATGTGTTAACTGGAAGAGGTGTTGATGATTAAAATGAAAACCACATGCTGTTGATGTGGTGGGTGCAGCAGGTTACATAACATAATCAGCCCTGATGTCATGAGATTTCCAGTGAAGAAAATGTATAACTCTTAATCAATTTAATGGTTCTTAGATTATCATTTTATTACCAACTGAATCTCAGATGATTCTTTATATACTACTATAGTATTTACATTTTAATATTGAGCATGAGCTTTTTGGTTTTTAAGTTTTAGTCATTGTTTTATGTGCTTTTATTTATTTTATATTTATATTTTTTTATGTATTTAATTACTCTTTTTTTATTTTAGTTTTTGTAATTTTATTTCGTTTTTCATCTTTTTTTAATTTTATTTTCCTTCAGCTTTATTTAAATGACCAAACACTTTTTTAATAGTTTTAGTTAACAATACCACCATTTGTTTGGGAGAAATAAAAACAGACTTAAATGAGACAATTGATGATATTAAGTAAATGTATAGCTTTACTGTAAGTACAGTAAGTGCATTGATCTACTGTGAGTACAGTGAGTACTATAAAGATCTATAAAATTAATATGGTTAGCTTGCATAATTAATGTCTGAGGATGATTTGAGACACTGTTTAGATCTCTTATGAAACCCAAAATATTTATCTTTTCTTTTTGTTTTGTTTTTAAAGGAGAAAAATATGAGTCAGGCAACTCCAGCAAACATCTCCATATAATCTCATGTTGTCAAAATAAAAACATTTGAGACATTAAAGAGATCTTATTTGTAACTTTCCTTACCTAAGGGCAGTCTGCTAACAGATCTGTCCACAATCCATTTGCTGTAAATTAGCCGCTTTGAATCTAGATGTGACGGGATATTTATCCTATCAGTGGACGATCAGGTTGGCAGAAGACTATGATTGGAGAGGGACTGCCTCGGCCTCCCTTGGGCTGTCTGTTTCGCTGCCTGACTAGAGTATGTGTGATCCCGCAGGGTCAAAAGGGCAGAATTTAAATGAAACTTTAAATAACTGCCAGGCTCTGTCATTACAAAGTATTACTGGCCATGTGCGAGCGGGGCCTGAGCCACAGTAATGACTACATCTCCTCCATGTGCCTCTGCCTCAGAGGAGACAGCGCTAGCCTTTAATAGAACTTCTGTAATTACACTGCGTCAAGAGAGCAATGCCATTCTAACAGTCGCATCCTCCAGAGAAACATGGAAATCATCCAGTGTTTATCCAAAACGGAACACGCTACCTGTTTTCTGCCCTCTTTGCAGAATACTATCTCCATTTCAGAAATCAGATTATAGATGTTACATTTCTATGTAGCTAATGGAGGCTAAAAGTTGGACTATTGCCAATAAAATATGCATCAGCATTAATATCTGAGCATGCCGCAGTGACAAATCCCATCCCCTGGTTTCACAGACAATGCTTAAGCCTAGTTCCAGAATAAGATGGATGTTTGAGCTGTTTTAACTTGCACTGACATGCATTAAAATGTGAGTTCCATTAATTTGTCTCAAGATGCACACGGATAATGTTTTTTTTTTCAAGGCACGTGTCTAAAAGAAACTTATATGCCCTAATTGTACTAAGGCCTAATCCTGGCTTATTCTGTTGGTGTAACCAGGCATATTATTTTTTTAAAGGCGTGAAGTGAATTAAGTAGGCCATTAACCATGGGTCCAAACAGGTTATTTTACTTAACTACCAACTACTATAACAACTTACCTGTATTTTCCCGCATATAACCTGCAGATGCAGATAATCCGCACCCTCATATAGCCCGTGGGTATTTGTGTAAAAATCGTTGGCATAACCCGCAACTTTATATAACCCACACCCATGAACTTTTTTTTTGTACGTTCACATTTTGAATTTCGAATGTTGCTCGTATGACGTCAATTATCCATAACTGTTCAGGCTCGGTACACTGTGCATGAAATTCAAACAATAAGCAAAGAAACACAAGTCAGAATCAGAAGAAAAAGAAAGAGCAGTCTCTCCCGCTGTGCAGCAGCACGTCCCTTAAGAAGCGTTTCTACAGGTGTTGATCATCAGATGAGATGAGAAGAGCCCGCCCTCATGGCAACACAGCCAATCACATCATCTTGCATGATTGACAGGTTAGACAGCCTATCAGCGCCATCTGTCAGATTGATAGTACAAGCGCCAGAGAGAACAACCCTCGTAATAAAGAAAAACAGAAAGAAAATACCTTCCAAAACGTCCATAGGGAAGTAACAAATATATTGAAATATTAGTGCGTGTAAATCAATTTGTGATATAGCCCGCACCCGCACCCTCACCCCCCTGCAGGGTTTGTAAAATCTGGTGTAACTCGCTAGTTACATGCGGGAAAATACGGTACTTGTGCAAATGCCACAACAAAAGAACATAGAATAAATAACAAGCAATAAAATAGTGGATCTTCTAGCGGCTTCTAGTTCAGCTCTGCACTCCGATTCTGTGGCACATTGTAAATCAAGACCATTGTAAATCAAGATCTTCTAATGTGACAGCAATTTTAAAAGCACTTTTTAAGTAATGGTCATATTCAATGTAAACCAAGCTTCTAAGCTTTAAAATGACACCAATTTTGTAAGTTGTTGAGTAACGTAATAACTAAGTAGCACACCCCGCTTTGGATTTAGGAAGTTAATGATTAATCGATTCATTGAATGTTCATTTGAACAACAACCCATTATGGGAATTTATGTAAATTGACTTGGCTAGTTACCAAAAACGTCTAAAAGGCCAGTGTTGCACTATCAATACTTCACTATCTTTCTTTATAAATAATTTTAACAATGGCCCAATTATTGTTTCAAATTAACTTTTTTTTTTTGGTATTATAATGCCATAACATTTGATATTTATTTTCCTAAGAATATGGGAAGAATTTTCTTATCCCTTCTACAAGCTGATAAGCCTGTTTATTTGTTTGCATAACTCAATGGTTAGCACAATCATATGGTTAGTTGCATTTTATCATTCGCCTTGTTTCTCGCTGCTGTCCACAACCCTATCAGAACAGATCTGGGACACATTTTTGGGTCACAAACCAGCAGTTGAGAACAAATAAAGCAGTTGGAATACAGCTCAGCGGGAGCCGTAAGTGCTGCTCTGAGACACAACGGCAGTGGAGTAAAGAATGCCTTTGCCAAAAAAGCATTTGAACCAAAGTCTCTCACATGTTTCGCAGCACTGCGGTCGTCCCACTGAGCCCCACTTCACATTAGCACGAGTGACTGATGTGTTCGGTTTTCTGACACAATGATGGTGGTTATTTCTTAGGCGTGGGGTTTGCTGAGATTTGAGATCGCTTCAGCTGTCGTCGTTATCGGTTTAACTCAACTATTTATAATGTGGGAAGTGCATGATGTCAAATCTTTGAGTTTGGTTAATGCTTTATCTCTGCTGGCTGTTGGATGACAACAAGACTGGGCAGAAATTAGCTATAGCTTGAGGCAGAGATGCCACTGAAAGCGACGAAAACTAACCTAGAAGTCTTGCACTTGCACACAGACTTGCATTCTCAGTCATATACATTCTCTGCTGCCTGTGACTCGCTTTCACTCAAATAAATCAGAAAAAAATGGGGCCAAGAATCATCAAGGAATCAATGCTGCTGCTTGTGTCTGTATCGTGGGATTTATTACGGTTAGAAAAGGAGAGATGGCCGTCATACTAATATTGTACCAACGTTTAAAATCTGTGTAAATGATTTCATTATAGTTTAATATCCAATTTAATCCAATATACAATATTTAAGTCCAATATAATCAGTTTGGAAAGAAATATTTAATCTTCACTGTACTTAAAGATTATTTCTACCTTAAATGTCCTAATACTATTAAAACATGTTTGACAAATTTTCAGACATAATTGAAAGTATTGCTCTCTAATTAAAATAAAGTAGCAATTATATTTGTCTATTTTTAATATAGCCCTAGTACATAGGTCAATGCTTCTAAAGAGAGATAATGAAATTACAGTAATACCTCGGTTTACGAGTTTAATTCGTTCTAAGAGCGAGCTCGTAAACCAAAACAATTTTCCGCATAAGAATGCACTAAAAATCAATTGATTCGTTCTACATGACCATAAATGCCCATTTTAAATTTTAGTTAAAATTATAACCATTAAGATCTCATATAAATACTAATTAATAATTGACAATTAAACTCTAAAAATACTTGACAATTTACTGTAATGCACTTCAGGTTTGAGCAACGTACGTGGAGGAGACGAGAGGAGGTAGGAGGGGGGAGCGGGGAAACCTGAATTCAAGTGCAAATGAGTGAATTTATTATAATAGTGCAGAAAACAAACGAAGTGATAATCCAGAGTGAAGGTCGTAGAACATAGAACATGGGAGACGGAGAGCCGTGAACGAACACACGGGAGCCGCGAACAAACACACGGGAGCCACGAACAAACACACAGGAGCCGCGAACAAACAACTCGACAACACAAGAGTGGAGAGAAGTGAACTAAATGCACAGATGATGTGAGAATCAGATGTGTCAGTGCTCAGTGACCACACACACACACACACACACACACACACACACACACACACACACACACACACACACACACACACACACACACACACACACACACACACACACACACACACACACACACACACACACAGGCAGAACTAGGAGACAATGAATTCATGAACAACCATGACAGTTACTGCTTAGAGGTACTATACGTGTATATTTCACTACGTGAACAATAGCATCACAATTAATTAAAATTAACAACACGAGGTAAAACCGCAGTAAATCACTAATAAAAGTGTCACTGTGGTGAATGATGCAGTCAAACCGAGTGACGCTGAGAGAATGAACGAGTTAAGGGGTGATAAAGGGGTTGGAACCGCATGACTGTTTTATGAGAGGCTGTCATTAGGATATTTCCAGTAAAAATGCGCGTGACGATGATGAGCGTTAGGACTTTTCCACAAAAAATTGCACTGGGTGAGGGAATTTTTTTCTCATACACCGATACAATGCTCGTATACTAAGTTGCTCGTAAACCGAGGTATTACTGTATTACCAGGATGTGCCTTAAAAATAAATAACTTCACATGAATATTAGATATAAATGAACTTCACATTTTTATATTATTTTGTTTTATTATTAAATCACAACATGTATTTTTAATTTTAATTTAATTGTAACTTTGTTCAGTTGAGTTAGGTCAACTAAATCTTCACTGCCACATTTTCAATGTGAGAAAGAGAGGATAAACTATATCCTACAGTGTTTGCAGCATCTAAGAGATGTAACAACCCTAATACAATAAATATAATTCTGTTAAATAGTTTAATAGTCAGTGTCAAGAAGGCAAAGGATGAAGACGAAGATGAAGGTGATCCAATGGGACTTTATGGGTATAATTTTATTATTCTTCGACTCAAGGTGGCCA
Organism: Rhodeus uyekii; assembly: GCA_037043235.1. NCBI lineage: Eukaryota > Metazoa > Chordata > Actinopteri > Cypriniformes > Acheilognathidae > Rhodeus > Rhodeus uyekii. Next base: position 1,701,005 of record JAWRVZ010000045.1, read on the forward strand.
GTCCTCACGGTTCATTTTGAAGCTAGATATGTTATATGTAATATGTTTTATGCATTTGGCAGATGCTTTTAATCAAAGCAACCGAAAATTGCATTCAAGATACACATTTACTTCTTGCTTTCCCTGGGAATCAAACCCATGACCTTGGCATTGCAAGCGTCACACTCTACTGTTTGAGCAACAGGAATTATATGTGGTCAAATGCATTCAAACATTCGCAAAACATTAACAACTTAATGCGTACATATTATGGAAGCGCTCTAGCCGGACAGGATTTAAGTTTTGTTCGCTGAAGACTTATGTGTTGTTTGTAGATGAAAAATGTCCCGCCTACCATTCCTGATTCACATTCGACTTGGTCCTGCGGCTATCAGAGCAGAAACGAAAGCTTCTGCTCACGAATTAGATCAAAAGTTTATACTTTTAGCACGAATAAGCCCTCCCCTTAAAGAAATCAAGGCCAGAAGTGGTACAAAGTGGAAAAAGAGAGTAATATGTTCACCTAGTCCTGTGATCCAACCAACCAAACTGCATCTTAATGCCAAGTGTTACGTTATGACAAACAAGTGTCCTGTTCCCTTCAAGGTCCCCATTTAACGAGCTTTTGAGTCACACTTGCAATTGATAAAGCCCATTGTGACAATCATTTATGTAGTAAAATTGAGGGGTGGGGTGTGGTGTTCGCAACATCTTGTGGATCATCAGATTTGGAATTTCAGTTCACTGATTCAATTGACAATCAATTAAATAGATATGGCTTGTTTTTATAGCTGTCTGCACAAGTCTGCATACACATGTTCAGTTATATTCTTCTTGTGTGAAGTTCTGTTTGTTATTTAAATGGAAAGAGGCGTGCTTCACTGACTATGAGGAGAAAGGATAAAATGTCTCTCGCTCCCTCCCTCTCACTCCCGCTCTCATACATGCATTCAATTCCCAGTGAAGGAAGCTATTTCTCTAAATGAGTGCAACTCACTGCTGTTTCATATCCTTCCTGATAAGGAGGAAAACAAAAGAGCCTTTTATTCTAACACAGGCTTCAAACATAATCATCCACTCCGCTTCAGATAAAAGACACCAGAGTGTCATGTGTGAGAGACAGAACAAAAGACAGAAATGCCACATACTCTACATCCACTGCAACATATTTCTTCTATTACATTTTTCTTTCATATTATATAATTGTATGGAGTTATCCATATATTTTCTGTTTATGAACATTTCTGTCAACCCTAAAATGAAATACAACACAAAAAACCTGGGAAAAAAAATGCCTTCATAATCGCATGGTACATTTGGCCATATATCATGACTTAATCTACTAAATATCAAGTTGGTTCATTTTTTGTATCATTTTTATAGTTATTTTTATATTTGCCACTAGATCTCATAAACCCTGTTATAATTTTTTTGAACGTTTCTGAAGGTATAATTATATTCCAGCATATATTTAAAATGATGTAGCTTGAGGTAGTAATTTACTACCACTTAAAGACATTATTTGTCTGATGTACGTTTAAATCTAGCAAAAATGTCCTGCAGAAATTCATGAAACTGGAAAAAGTGCCTGTTTCATAGCCTGATTCAATTCGTCTTTCAATTTCTGTTAATTTCTCCTGCTCAACATCACACTCTAAGTGAAAGTATAAATACATAGTATGTCAGATAAATGCCTCACTTCGTTACCACATTTGTAAATGCGTTCCAGAGTGCGGTTCTGGGCAAGGTCCACATCACACTGGTATGCCTGAAATTATCCTGGTAATTGGTGTGTGAAAATGAGAGGGGAGAAAACGAGTGAGGGCAGGTCACATTCTGATTTCCAGAAATGCTGATTCGAAGCCCAGAGTGAAAACATTGACTTAGCAGTTTTCATAATGTCAGTTTACTGAGCGCACACACTCACATGCGCCACATGGGGTCGAGGTAACAAATTTTAAGTGCATCAACTCGACTGTAAATCACAGGCGAGAGAAAGAAACAATGCTGGATCGCTGGCATTCACCATCATTTCAGAAAGCAGCTTTGTGGCTTTCTTGTATAACTAACAACTAAGTGTTCAGTAAAAAAAAATAATAATACGGCCCTGGTATTCAGACCCAAACAATTAGTGTTGAACTGAGGCAGCTGTAGTGGTCTGGAAGAATCCCAAACAGGACTGCTGAAGAAATATTTGCTCTTCTTGGAAAGGTTAAGAAGTTTGTAAACATGTTTGAGTGAACGTGTGACACCTGTAAACAACATGAGTGCAAAGTCATGTTTTTGGTCTAAATCCTCCATGCATTATTTCTGTAACTTTCATCAAGTGCAATAGCTTTCTTAATATTCAATATCTTGTGATAAGAATTCACTTCTAGCTCAATAGAGCAGCATTATTATTCATAACTCCCCCACCAGGAAAAAAGAAAAGAAAATGAGCTATACAGTTCTCATATATATGGTTTCCATTAAAATGTCCAGGATGCTTGTGGTGCACAAGTAAGAATCTGAAAACCACTTAGCATAGCAAAACAAATCCAACATTTCTACCCAGACAGAGTTACTGGCAGTTGAGGGACCATCAGTGGCATATTAGTAATTACCCTTCAACAGAATGGACTACGTTGGGTGACCACACATCAGAATTCTGTTCGCTCAGCTGTTGGATGTTTACAGGAGCAAACCACGACTTTCACACCTCTGAACCCACTGATTATTCCGCCTATTTCAGTGGATGTGAAAACTTAACCGTGGCCCAAAAAAGTACTTAAGCCACTTGTAACATTTATGTTTGTCCATCTATATTAATGAGAAGTATTTCTAAAGTAAGAAATAATTATTTGATGCTGGAAATTCATCTTTGCCATTATATAAATTGTGTATTATAATATATTCAGTTAGAAAACTGGTGAAAGTTGACAGTCAGTCATTGAAAGTCTTTGGGATGTGTTGGAGGAGACTTTACAGAGTGCTCGACTCTTACATGGTCAATACATGATTTTGACCAAAAATGTATGTACCTCTTGATGGAAATAAACGTTTTTTTAGAGGTGCATCAATTGTATATTGACAATGCAAGAGTAAAGCAGCACATCCCATTATTCATGTGCTTTACATCTTTTTGAGATGCAGTAAACTTTGCTGGAAGAGTTTACATCAGAAGAAGAGTGCGGCTGGTTTCAGTTTCATTTCAAGGAACAACTTGAACCAGCCGAGAATTGTGATCGGTAAGTTCTTTATTCTTTATTAACTTTTTATTGTATTTTAATCACAATATGGACTAGTGTCTGTGAACATTAAATCGCAAAAAAAAAATAAAAAATTATTAAATATGAATTCTGCATGTTGGCACAGATGCACAGTTTTGTTTATTACACATACTTACTGTCCATTTGCAAAAGTTTTTTGAGATGAGATTGACTGAAATATGTAATAAATACTGAAATAAACTGTCTTGGAAACTTAATAGAGTGCAAATTAAAATTTATAGTCTCTATAATAACAAATATGATACCTAAAATATCATGTGCATAATATGAATGTTTTGACAACATTTATTTGTCCTGTTTTAGATAGAAAATTAAGTGTGAACTGTAAAACAGCCTAGTGCCACATAAATAAAGGTTTTGTTTGCAATTTTCTGCTTAAATGCTAAATAAAGTACCGACAAATTACTATTTTAATTAATGTTTTCAAAGAAGTAACTTATGCTCATCAAGACTGCATTTATTTGATCAAAAATACAGAAAAAAAGTAATATTGTGAAATATTAATCAAATTTTAAATAATGGTATTCTGTTTTAATCTACTGTAAAATCTAATTTATTTCTGTGATGCAAAACTACCTGAAAAAAAGTATCATAAGTTCTAAAAAAATAAAATTTAAAGTACCACAGCAATTTCTAACGTTGATAATAAATCAAAATTAGCATTTCACATAATAGACTTGAGTAATGATGCTTAAGATTCAGCTTTGCATCACAGAAATAAGTTAGATTTTAAAGTATATTAAAATAAAACCATTATTTTAAACTGTAATAATATTTCATAATATTAGTTTTTTTCTGTATTTTGATCAAATAAATGCAAGCTTGATGATCATGAGAATTCTTTTAACAATATCTTTTGACATATAACATTTTGTTCACATGCTGTGCAATAATTAAAAAAAAGAACACAAGGCGCATGTTTTCTTTTACGAGTGGACATTATATTAATGTGAATACAATAGTTGTGATTCTGTTCACAGATGTTTTTCTTTTTTTCTTTTACCTCACAGATTTGAGAATCACAGTGATACATTCTGCTTGAATATGGTAAATGTGAGTTGACTGACTGGAAGCAGGAAAGTAGTTTTTTCCTCCAGTGCATAGATACACCATTGCCTTGGAAATTCCAGGTATCTTTATCACTAAAGAAAAATGTCACTTATGTCTTTGGACAGGATTTAATTCCAAATGTGTGCTCAAAATGTGCCTTTGACTCTCATTTATAGTGTTAACTACATTCTAAATAAACTACATTATACATGAAAATATATATCTGCCGGAACTCGATCAAAACTGTCATAACTGAAACAATTTTTATTGTACAGTAATACCTCAGTTTACAAGTTTAATTCGTTCCAAGAGCGAGCTCGTAACCCAAAATGCTTGTACACCAAAACTATTTTCCCCATAGGAATGCACTAAAAATCAATCGATTCGTTCCACACGACCATAAATGCCCATTTTAAATATTTTTGGGGTTTTAACCTATTAATCACATTTAAAATTATAACCATTAAGATCTCATATAAATACGAATCAATAATTGACAATTAAACTCAAAAAATACTTTTACAATTTACTTTTATACAATTTTACTTTTATACAATTTACTGTACACTTTACCTGTCTCTGTTGGCGTGATGGAGACGAGAGAAATAACATTTCTAGTCAAAAAATAAAAACCTGCCAGTTGCATCAAAAACAGCCCAAATTATTTCAACCAGCCCAATGCATTTTTTCCCGGTCGGATGTGACCAAAAGGAGCTTAATTGGGCGGTAACCCGCCCAATCTGGCAACAATGCTCTGATCCCTCACAACTCAACTCTCTTTCTAGCCCCCCTGAAACCCGCCTTCTTAACGTCAAGTCAAGTCACCTTTACTTATATAGTGCTTTTTACAATACAGATTGTTTCAAAGCAGCTTTACAGTGGTCACATGAAAACATTATAAACAAAGTTTGTTTGGCTGAACGGCAGCCTTAAAAGAGCAAGCAAATTAATACAATTGATGAATATTAAGTGTTAAGTTTTGATTATTGATTGATTTGATTGATTGATTGATAGTTTGATTATTATATTGATAATTCAAGTCTAATATTAATTCTAATTAGGTCCGATTGGAGATGGGTTCATGATCTACACAGGGGAGGGTTTAGTAGAGTCACGATCTCCGCAGACACTTCAGGGCAGTGCTGTGCTCGTGTCCAGGTGCAGGTCATTCATCTCATCTGGATACGGCTGACCACGGTAACCTCGGAATAAACAGAGACCAATATCAGCGTAGATGCCATTCTTCTTCTGATGAATCAAGTACATCAGATGTTATGGGAATGTTCCCGGTTCCGGCTGACCTAAATTATGCAGCCTAACAATCATTTTACATGATTTGGATTAAAAATGTATGGATAATGTGTTATGTGTATGCCAGGTTGAATAGATGTGTTTTTAGTCTAGATTTAAACTGACAGAGTGTGTCTGCTTCCCGAACTGTATTAGGAAGACTGTTCCAGAGTTTAGGAGCTAAATAGGAAAAGGATCGACCGCCAGCAGTTGACTTTGATATTCTAGGTATTATAATCTGGTCAGTATTTTGGGATCCCAATAAACATGAAGGACTGTAATGTGTTAAGAGATCGCTCAAGTACTGTGGAGCTAAACCATTTAATGCTTTGTAAGTAATTAGCAAGATTTTAAAATGTATTCGGTGTTTAATAGAAAGCCAGTGCAGGTTTGACAGAACTGGGCTAATATGCGCATACTTCCTGGTTCTAGTAAGAACTCGAGCTGCTGCACTTTGGACCAGCTGGAATTTGTTTATTAAGCGTGCAGGGCAACCACCTAGTAAAGCATTACAATAATCTAGCCTTGAACTCATGAACTAACTTTTCCGCATTTGTCTTTGAGAGCATATGTCGCAATTTAGATATATTTTTAAGATGGAAGTCCTCCATACGGATTTTAAAGTGACAAGACTGTTTACTTAACACTTATTGAACACATCAGATGAACTAGTTCCTTCAACATTTGTAATGATATTACAGCGTGAAGAATAGCGATCACAATTTATGCAACAACACAAGGTAAACCCGATGTAAATCACTTATGTAGATCATTGTGTCAAATGATCTGTACAGAGTTATAACTGTGTTTTAAGTATGCTGTTCTTTAAAAGTGTATTGCCCTTTAAGAACGTCATCACTCCCTGGGTGCATTGGGTTGTACTGAGAAAACACGTAAGCCTCATTAGTATGCAATGTGTCGTGTTGGTAATGCATAAAGTTTCATCATATTCACATGTAACTGTCCTTGTGATGATTAACGGGGTGATAAAGTAGCTGGAACTGCATGACTGTTTTATGAGAGGCTGTTGTTAGGATATTTCCAGAAAAATGCGTGTGATGATGCTGAGCATTATATCTTTTCCAAACAAAAATGCGCATGGGTGAGGGAATATTTTTCTCGCACAGCGATACAATGCTCGTACACTGATTTGACTTTCCATGCTCGTACACCGATTTTCTCGTATACTAAGTCACTCGTAAACCGAGGTATTACTGTATTTAGTTTTCTCCATAAGGATTTCAATACATTATTTCCCTATCTTATTTAAATACATTCTATAATTTGTAAAGAACAACATTGTGACAATAGTCAATGGAAACCAAAATCATCAACACACTGAGGGCTGGATTCAAATCATACCAAAAATATATATTAAAAACATCATAGTTCATTACAGCAACTCATAATGTAAGTCATCAGTGCTTATGGCTCTCACATCCCTGTATGTACTCACGACGACGTCTGGATCATGGCTTCATTGAGCTCGTGGACAGTCTGTGGAGCTACTTGGCATCTTTGAATGCTCCGATACATACTGTCCCCATAGGTTCTCAACTTGATTCAAGTGTGGGGAGCATGACGGCCTTCTAAACACTACCTACGCAGTCTACCCACATGAGGTCAGGCATTATCATGCACCAGGAAGAACCCAGAGCCACTGCATGAGCGTAAATTCGGACAATGACTCTGAGGGTTTTATCCCATTACCTAACAGCAGTAAAAGGAAATACTGGTTAGCTCATAGGGGTCTGTGCGACCCTCTAAGAATGTTTAGACCATTACTGACCCACCGCCAAAAAAGTCATGCTGGATGATGTTGCACACAGCATAATGTTCCCCACATGATCTCCAGACTCTTTCACAGTTGTTCAGTGTGAACCTGCTCTCATCTGTGAAAAGAAATGTACCAATGAAAGACTTGTTCCCTGGAAAATACCAATCGAGCTGCATGGTGCTGAGCTGTGAGGACAGCTCCCACTAGAAGATATCAACCCCTAATGCCACCCTCATGAAGTATGTCAGGACAGTTTGTTCAGAAACATGCAAACCAGTAATCTGCTGGAGGCCATTTTGTAGGGCTGTTAGTGCTCCTCCTGTTCCTCCTTGCACAAAGTACCAGATACCGGTCCTGCTGCTCGGTTGTTGCCCTTCTATGTCCCTGTCCAGCTCTCCTCATGTAACAGCCTGTCTCTTGGTATATCCTCCATGCTCTTAAAACTGTTTTGGGAGAAGACACACCAAATCCACGTATGGACGTGCCATCCTGGAAGAATAGGACTGATTTGGGTTGCAGGTACTACCTTCTGCCATAGACATTGTATTCTATTTTATTTAAGTAATTCATCACAATATGATTTTTAGTGTTCTGAATGTGAGGTCAGTTGCCCTAAATTATAAGTATAGTTTGTCAGATTTGTTTTAGCCAACATTATTTTAACTCGCCTTATGTACTTATGAATATTTATAATCTGAAGCCATGTAAAGATTTTTCAATAATGACACTAAATGCATTTAGACACTAATGAAACCATGGATTCATAAAAAAGAGCATATTTGATTTGAGAGCTACAAAAGAGAGGACACAAAAGTATTGAATGACTTTATAATAACTGGAATAAATAGAGTAGTGCAGGCATGATGCCAAAACCCAGAAGACTACTTCACCCCCTGGTTCTTTCAATATTTTCCTATATGGTTTTATGTTTGTTGTAATTTATGAGTAAAATAAGGTCTGTGGTAAATATAACTTGATGCTAATTTAATGTTTTGTTCTTAAACATAATCTGCACACACTCACATCCGTAGGTTTCCAAAAGTAAACTTAACTGCTTCATTTAATGGGGTGTTTTTGGAGGCTTGGAACGGATTAGCCATTTTTGTAAAATGTGTTCCAAGATACGAAAAACTCATTATACGAAGGCCGCCTCGGAACGGATTAATTTCGTATCTCGAGGTACCACTGTAATGTCAAGTTATATTTACCACATTCTTTTTTTTACTCATAAATTGAAAAAAATCCCATTATAAAACCACAAAGGAAAATCTCATGCTATGTTACTATGGGGTATAAACAGCAATCGGTTTGATTCAGGTCGTGCTGTCTGTGTATTGCTTGATAAACTATAAAAAGGTTATATACCACATTTTATAGCTAGTTTACTTTTTGTAATACACCATACTTTCTACCCAAACTGAATAATTAAAAACAACTTTAAATGGGTAAATCTCCTATATATATATTTTTTTTTTGATTCTTCATTTTCTTTTCTAATACATTCCAGTTCATCTTTAAACAATGTAGACATGCTTATTCTGTGCATTTTAAGCACTTTGTGGGAAATTACTTTGGTTTTGTCTCATATATTGAGCTTGAGCAGCGCAGCAAAAATACACTCAGAAATAGAATAGGAGTAAAGAGACTAGTGCAAAACTTAATAAATCACCTTGTGTGATTCATTTCCTCCCAGAAATTTAGCATCTGAAAGTGAAACTCCTACAAATGCCTATGCAATAATCTCAGCAGAAATTTCTCTGAGATGTTCCACTGAGGAACACAGTGAGCAAGGCCTTTCGAGTGAAATGTAGAGCACTACTTTAGCACCAGTGCTTCCAGCTCAGGAAGAGGAAATCAGACCACCTGATGAGGGCAAGGATAAAGCCATGCCCATCTCTAGCCCCACTGATGGGTCTGTTTGCGAGCTGGGTCAGCCTCCTCGGAGACTGCCTTGTAGGAGCAGAGCATCCTTGAGCACAGCCAACAACGCTTGAGCGCTGACCGTACATGCTCCGCTCTGGACCAGAATCAACCCTCCATCCTTCTTTGGAACAGTGAAATAAACAGGTAATAAAACCTGATCTCATTGCTGGGAGAGGTACTCGATGACCCCCTTTACTTCTTTCCTCCATTACCAGGGCCTGCTCATAGGACCCAAAGATAAATATTCAGCAAGAGTAACATCCCGCTGCACTCTATGAAACTTTTTTTGTTTTGCATTTTAGAGCATGACAGGCTCAGGCCCCTTTTACTTTTGCTGGACAGAGAAGAGCGTTCATTATTTTTCACCATGAGAAGTAAATAAAGTAATCTATTCTTTTAAGTAACAAACAATAATTATGATTCTAGTGGCTTGTTATAGAAAAAAAATAGCATTTTGCATCTGCTCCCATGTTAATGTAAAAGAAAAAAGAGTGGATCTATTATTTTCTGTTTTCTTGTGGTAATTTGTTTAATCAGTTCTCCCAAGCTAAGTAGCCAGTGTTTAACTGGTATCCATTTCTTATCAGCTGAAAATTACTGCAAATGCATTTATCTTTGTATTGTGTAAGATGTATGTGGGTGTCTTGAAATACAATGTATAATTTATATTAAAACCCATACCACCCTGACCAGGCTGGATGGGATGGTATGTAATTTAGTTTGAAGTCTGTTCGATTTGGTTATAACTGTCCCCAAATATCGCTCAATTCTGGACATGTACAACATGATCAGTCGTGTCTGATGCTCTAGGGAAGAGCAAAAAACAGAACCAATCTGTCTGGCAAGTGTTTCCATATGGACACTGAGAGGGGCGCATTCCTGTGGAAATGAAGGCAGTTCCTTTCATCACAAAGACATGATCAATTCATGATAAGGATGCCAGGAGCACTACAAAGTGAGGGAAGAGAGAGAGAGAGAGATAAAGAAATAGAGGAAGGGAGGGATGAGGAAAGATTAAAAAAGGGGGCTTGAAGTATGTAGACAGAGGGACAGTGAGAGAGAATAAGTGGAGGATTGAGGAGATACTTGAGGGAAGGATGCAGAGAGCGAGAGAACAGGAAGAGAGAAATTGGCAGTGTAAAGAGAGGGCACACAGATGTGAATTAAAACATTATGCAGCAAGTTTCCTTCTAATCAGGAGATGCCATCAGGCCCTGAGGTCACTTCCTTTGAGGCCAGCTTCTCTCTGTCCAGTGATCATCATTTTATCAGGAAGGAATGCAAATTGCAGTAAAGATCTACAATGGCACTGCTGTGGTATGGTAATCACGGACAGCAGCGTGTCATGAACGCTCCTCGGGATCAAGAGAGCTTTTCACGACAACTCCAAAACACAACAGCCTCGTTGATGGAAATGAGTAAATTCATGGCTGAATAAAATTAGTTCCTAGATGTTTTTTTTTTGTTTGTTTTTTGAATAAAAACAACATTCAGATTTTCGAAAGTGTTGATATACAGTACCTTTCAGTTTACTGTTGTTTAGAGATGTTCTTGAAAGAAGTCTCTTCTGCTCACAAAGGATGCGTTTATTTTGATCAAAAGTACAGTAATAATGTGACGTTATTGTTACCATTTAAAATAACGTTTCCTATTTGAATATATATTTTATGCATGTGATGCAAAGCTGAATTTTCATCATCTTTACTTCAGTCGTTAGTGTCACATCATCCTTCAGAAATCATTCTAATATGATGATTTACTGCTCAAGAAACTATTATCCTCAATCTTAAAAACAGTTGTGTCACTTTAACTTTAATAGAATCTGTTTGCAGGATTTTTGATTAATAGAAAGTTCAAAAGAACCACGTTTATTGAAATCTATAACATTATATATGCATTTACTTCACGTTTGAAGAATTTAATAAACCCTTGCTGAATGAAAGTATTACTTTCTTTAAGGGAGAAAACAGAAATTGTACAGTCTCCAAATGTTTCCATAGTACTAACATCTCCCTTTTAACATTTTTATTTTAAAAAGATATGGAATGTGTAAATGAAAAAAAAAAAATATATATATATATATATATTCCCTTGATTCTTCACTAGTTCAATTTAAATTGTCCTGTGGTGTGACAGGTTATGAAAGTATAAAACTTCCATGTAATCTTTTTATGTTGGGTCATAAAAACTGCATATGCAAACGATTATTTAGCACATTTTAATTGGTAGTTTTAATAATTTATAGCCTGTCACATTGTAGGATACTGCTACCTGAAACAGCTTGAAATTTCATGTTCATAATTAAGATGAAAAATTATTGAAATATCACCCTGGCTTGAAAGCACTGCTGGGATTTGGTGTAAACATTAAACATTCATCTGACATTTTATCCGCATTCAGGTCCTGTTCCTGACTGCATTACAGTCAGAAGGTACATGTCAGCAGAAAAGTCTTTTCATTTTCATTTATATCACACATGAAGCTATTAGCATGCTAATGTGCGTAGTCAGATAAATTTCCTCAACATTTCATGATCATTTTTTTCAGCCGGGTGTCATCCTAGAATTTCCCTAAAGAGTGAGATTTAGTCCATATGTCATTCTGATTTGTGTGTTTGTCGTTCTGTAAATGTATGGGCCACACTTAATGTGTCATGGGAGATATATTATCCAGCCACCCAGGATGACAGAACACACACAGGCAACAAAACCTCAACACGGAGGGACACACACAGACCTCTGCCTCAATCCACACATAGCATTAGACATTTACCCATCCAGTTATAAGATGCAGCCAGACAACAGCTGGCGCTCCTGGATCTCTGGGAATTTTCTCAAAGCATGTTCAGCCACATTTCTGCATTATTTACTGGGTCTCATCTTGAGGCCATTTCTGGGAATAAACATCACACTGTACTTTCTGGGAAGTCATATTTCTGTTTTTTTGTTGGTCAAATACCTCAGTTTTTCTCAGCATGTCTTTTTGCTGGGCATTTCTGACTATCTGACCCATATTTAATGGCATCTATCCTTGACTGAAGTGAAATGCCCTCTTACTGTTGAAAGTGTCTCCTGACTCATGAACTTGTGGTTCCTTATAATAGTCTAATAGTCTCTGATCACGCGTGACAGGGGCTGTTAGCCAGGTATTTCTAAAGCAGGTGTGAATGAGCAAATGTTTTTACAGCATGATGAGATGGCGATAGCCTCCCAGCAGATAAATGCCTTTGATTTAACCTCTGGTTTCACCCTGTGGATGAGTGAAAGACATCCAATCGGCTCTTCGTGGAGATCAAAGCCAGCTTGTGTCTGACATTTTCCATGCTGCTCAGACTTGTCAAACAAAAGGCAGCTAATTTTGTGGACAGAGATCAGCATTATGATGTAATGAAGAGATTAAACGTGATGACTGATGAGAGAGTAAAATGTTCCTAATTCATCTCCTGAATCAACACATGATTATAATGATAACAAATGCCGGTTCTTCAGGTGAGAAGCTGTACACTACTAGAAGAAAAGGTTATAAAGATTCTTAAACTGTAGTCACACACTTCATATATACAACCTTTTCAGAGTTCCCATCATTTTATGAATTTAGTTTTAAATTATTATTTTTTTATATATTTATTTAGCAAAAAACAACCTTTCTGATTGAATAATCCCTTTCTGATTAAATAATTAAACATAACATTTAGTTTTATTATAGATTTAAGCAACATGATGCATATAAACATAAACATATAAATATGCACACAAACATATAAAAATGTTAAGGCATCATGTTCATGCTCCAATGCAAAAGACTATTCCAAAAAGTGGACAGCAATATTACAATACAGTTAGCGTGGTGTGAGAGGATGAAGACAAGAAGGAATTCAGCAATCTTGTCTTTATTAAAACAAACTCAAATTATACACTTTAAACAACAGACAAAAGTAGCACACTTGTGCAAAAAACCTTGGGAAGAAGGGAACCTCCACAATTGACTTAAGAAAGAACACACCACCATCCTCTCTACGTACCTAGCTGATCGGTCATGGGAGTCGCTCCGAAAGAGACTAGGACACCTGAAATGGTCCCCTCTAAAGGAAACAACTAAAGAACACTCTGATTCGCATGTCACCAGTATGATACATTAAGCAGAAGATGAGTGTGAAGGCGACAGAGAAGTATCAATAACTGGAAATAGTATGAAAAATTGAAGAACCTCCCTGCTTGGTGTTGCAAATCAGACCATAAAGGAAGAGTGGTTAGGTGCCCAGCATTTGAAGAAGCAGACAAGTGAGCTGCTGTCAGAAAAAAAAAATAACAACGATGACGGGCAGCTGAATTAAATAACATACTCATCGAGGTCTTCCCGTTAAAATGATAGATAGCCTTGATTATCCATCTGCTTAGAGTAGGTTTAAATGCTGGCCATCCCAGGCGCAAACTCAAGGCAGGAGGGGGCTACAGACAGAGCCTGTAGATCCCCTATTCTCTTTAGCAAAATAATGACTAAAAGAAAACGAGTTTTCAGAGAGAGGAACTTAAAGGGAACCTTCTCAATAGGCTCAAAGGGTGCCTAGGACAGACCCTAGAGGACCCAAGTAGGACCTTTGACATGTACTGCAGGCCTCATGGTACCACTGAAGAAACGTGTGACTAGGGAGTGTTAAATCTTAACACTTTCATGAGTGCGAGGATAACATCTTGATGTTGAACCACTAGTTGTGACAACAGGGCAAGGATAAGAGAGAGGGACGTCCAGCAAGAAATTCTTCTTCTTGTCTTTAAGGGATGTTAAATTGAGCCACAAATGCCTCTCTGTGGCCACCAAAGCTGACATGGAGTGGCCAATCGACATGGGCATCTCCCTAGTGGCCCGGAGAGAGAGGTCTATAGCTCGGCAATGTTCGGTTAGGGTTACGTTCGGCTACTCCCTCAGAGCCAATGCCGCCGCCCTCATCAAGGTCCCCCAAAAGCTCTGCATGATATACCTGGAGCAAAGCGGTGGCTGGAAGCAGAGTATGCCCTGCCCACGAGAGTGGACGTAACTCTCATGGGCTTAATGGGCAACGTCGGGGCTTTTAGCGACAACACCGAGATGTGGAGAGATGTGGCTCGCAAGCATCTCCTGCACTCTCTGTATCACGTCGTAACTGAAGACACTCAAAGCTACCGTTTCCAGTTTCCGACGCAGCTTTATCATCCTGGTTTGGGACGTTATCACCTAGCGATATACACTCACACTCGTTCGATCGTTTTATATAGGGCTTCATGAGACTATTGTCAAGGTATTCCCCTAGCGTTCGACGCAACGCGAGTTCCCTCGAAAGGGAACGACAGTTCTCTATGTGTCTGTTATGACTGGCTATTGACTGGAGGAGTCTTAATTTTCACTAAAATTATAAATAAATAAAAAGTCATGCTCCCCAGAAAATGTTGTTGTATGAATACCTATGAGCATGAAAATATATCACAATAATATATCTATCCATCTTTTAGATTTGGTACTCTTTCAGAAGATGTGTAAAAGTGTTCCTTACCGTATAACAGTGAAAACACAGAAAGCTGGAAAACTCCATCAACTGCAGCGAAGCATTATGTCCTAAATTATGACAAATTGTGTCAATGGCAGGGAAAAAGTTAATTACTTTAGTGTGTGTATTTAATCTCTGTTTCTTAAGTTCTTTGTCAATGTTGTCGTGTTTACATTGATTATTTGTTGTTAGCTAGTCTTGCAGCAAGCTATTGGAGTTCCTCAAAAATCCTCCTCCCCCAGCTCCACCTGCATAAATATGCTATGGGATTTTCCTCTTCAGGCAGCAGCAGCATGTCTTACATACTCACAGCAGCATGTTTGTGTATCTGTTAACACAAGCAAGTCTATACAGTAATACCTCGAGATACGAGCGTCTCTACATACGAGTATTCCAAGATACGAGCAAGCCTTCGGGCAGATTTTTGCTTCTAGATACAAGTACATTTTCGAGACTGACGCAGATGCCGACGCATGGTCACTTCAGTATTCACTGACTTTCGTATGCATCGCCCCACGAGTAGCTGATTTTCTCTCTATTTTGTGCATTATTCTTCATAATAGCGACGATTCCTAAGAAAGTGAGCGGTAAGGATGGTAGTGAGATGAAGAAACGCATGAAACATGAACTTGTGGATAAATATGAGCGTGTGCTCACGTGAGTAATCGAGCAGCAGGAAGGATCATGCTCAGGTGTTGCAAGAGCTCATCAGTAGCGAGGAGGAGGAGGAGGAACCAGAGGAAAATATTTTTACAACTGAAATTAAGGAAGTGATGGCTATGTGGCAGGAGGTTTTTAAAGGAAGGCAGAAACCAATATCCCTCGATTGGTATTTTGTTAACAGGTCTGCACCAAGTGAAAGTGAAAGTGACGGTGGTCAGGCGAAAAAAAGGTAAGAAAGGTACGAAAACTAATCGAAAAAAGCAAAACAATACTATAAAATAGAAAAGTCAAAAAAAATCGTAAGCTAAGTTCAGTTATGTTAATTTAGGTTTACGTAAGTTATGTAGTGTTCGTGTCTCTGTACCAACCCCTCCCTCCCACCTACCTCTACTGAGTGTAAAAACGTATAATTAAAACCACATTTTATTTGATATCACACGAATCCTTATACTGTATACTTGTACTATAATTATGTGTGTGTATGTGTGTTTGTGTCTAAACCAATAAAAACATGTTTGTTTTTTTTGCATTGTTACAGATCTGGAACGGATTAATTTGTTTTCTATTATTTCTTATGGGACAATATGATTCTAGATACGAGCAATTCGAGTTACGAGCTCGGCCCTGGAACGGATTATGCTCGTATGTAGAGGTATTACTGTACGTGCTCTGCAGCAGCAGCAGTGTAGCAGATCTATTCTGCCAAGACCAAATTCATTAACATGAATAATTGCATTTTATATTGCAATCCTTCATTGCTTCATCAGTCATCATCATGAACGAAAATATTCTGAAAAGGTGAGCATCGTACCTCAGACAGCATCTATGGCTGGCCTGTGTTGGCATCTCACTAGGTTTTGGAACAGAGCTCCTGTGTGAAATTAAGCTGAGTTTTGTGGGTTTTCTAAAGCTGGGATGGGCTCTTAAAGCATTAAATGTTGCCCTGCTCTCGGCCAAGCCAAAACAAATGTTAAAGCTTGCTAATTCGCAACAGGCCTAGCAGCAGCGGACCTCAGGGGTTCATTTGTTCTGTTTAGTCTGGCACCCACTCCAGACGCAGAATATTGTTTTATTATTTCGGTAAACAATGGGCAGATTGTTGCAGGGAATGAAGCAGCCAACACAACCGTAGGCCATGCACCAGACTCACCTGAGGACAGCAGGTGGCTCAGTGAGTATGTTAGAGCCCTGGGAATGAATCCTGGACGGATGCAGCCGCATTCATTGCATTAACTTTTAAACAAATGATATAGGATGAGTTTTAGTGGATGCATGAAGTCACACAGCTGTCCAGAGTAACCACAGGTGAAGGTCATACACTGACCATTAAAACTAAATGCACTAATGTTTGACAACCAGTCTGAATACTTTTTGTTTCCAATGTATTATTTTATTTAAAACCTAACAACCTAACCTTATTTTAAGCATTTCTTATTTTTTCAAGGCTTGATATTTGTTATGTAATGAGTGATATGATCACATTTTGAAGTCTGGCCGAAATGTCTGTATGCTTTTATTGGCCATGCAAATCTCTAGGAAAATGTCTCCTAATTTTAATATTCATGCCTATACATAGAAAGAAGAAAGTGTTATTTTGTTTTATGCTACATGACAGGGAAAATTAGTGTGTGTGTGTGTGTGCATCAGACAAGGACACCGGCATGGATCAAACCATCAGTTGGCTGTCATCCCAGCAAGAGCTCTGTTGTCTGTCTGCCTGCCTCCTGGATGCCACATGAGGGTCTTGTATCTCAGACGCCCCTCCAGACTAACATTCCACCATGACGTCTGCACAGTGTGGAGAGTGAGTTACAAGGGTTGATGAGTAATAATGTACAATAACCAGTGTGATCACACCTTTAGGATAGAAAAAGTTAACATCACAATGGTTTGCAGTGAAATGAAATGAGGGCAAAATGGAAAATCAACTGCTTTTTAGATGTTTCTCCAGGAAAATATATACTAGAAGCATAATAGTCATCTTCAACTCAGAGATCTTAATTTACACTCAAACATTTCTCATCAAATTCTTTCAAGACCAAGTAATCTGATATTTTCCATCCATATTGGATTTACTGTATATCTTATTATTCTTACAATGTAAAACTAATCCAATTAAATTTACTGTAAAAACAAAATCCGTAAAAATACTGTATTACTGTACGGCATTTTGGTGCTTGTATACGATTTTCAACCATATTTTACGATGTGGTATAATGTTAAAATACAACATCTACTTGAACTGCTAAAATTCATTAGAATACCTACAAATGTATTGAAAGCCACCATAATAATACAGATGGGAAATCAGAAAAGCAATAATGAATCAGGGGTTATTGTAAGTCACCTGTCCTTAAAACATGACCAGTACTGCATAAAGACAAGCATATGGTAAGATTATTTATTAACAGCCAACCGACAACCGTTTCTTTTACGGGTTTCTTTACTCAGATGTGTGTCAGATTTATTATCAAACATAAAAAGCAGAGGTCATCAGAGGACCCATTTAATGCAAGATGCTCATCGTACATGCAGCTCATACAAATGTGGTTTTGATTTATTAAATATGAAGTAAAATAAAATGTGTGTGTATATGTATATATATGTTTATATACATATATATATATATATAAATTAATTAATATTATATAAATAGCATGAAAAACTATACAGTATATAAATACATATTTTTCTTTGTAATACGTTTGCTGTTTGTAATATTTACTTTTGTGTAATATTTTATCATTGTCATCATTTGATTTCTGTTTAACTAAAGCAACACTATATTGCCATAAAGATAAATTGATTGAATGAATTTGATCTCAAACATGTCTCACCAGATAGCCTGAGCTATTTTATGCACTTTTATTATGTATCTCTATATTCTTGCTACATGCCAGAAGTAGTTTAAATATTTTGAAATTAATTTTAGGAGGAACATCAGAGACAATTTTGATACTTAAAGTTGGTATGAAATTCCCTGTTGTGACCTTTATGTCTTTTTGAACAAAATAGTAAATAAATGTAGTGTAGGTTTTGTTTTTCAGGAATTGACTGGATCATTTTATGCTATTGGTTGATCTCGTGTGAGAGACAGGTTATCTCATCCTCGCGGCATAAGTATTGCAATATTCCATTAAAAAAAATTGTTAATTTTGATTTCATAGTGACTTTAAATGAAATAACTTTATTAGGCCTAAGAGATGTCCTTTTCCAATGGGAACACATCTTTCCCAGGTTGCTCAAGAGTACGTTTGAGGCTCTAAGCAGTTTACGGTTCACTCAGAACAAAAGATTTTTTAATTGTTTGTTTTGATAGTTTAGCTCTTTGCGCAACCTCTTTCGTTTGCCTCTTCTGCGCAGCACAAAGATGAATGGAGCATATTGTTTGCGAGCGGATCTACTGGGTGTAAGGAATGACACCCTTTCTGAGACTGTTTAGATAAGCGTGGTAAAAGCACTTATGCCAGGTGAGAAGCTGCTTTGAAGTCTTTAATGAACACCAACTGAGAACAAGGCCCACTTCTTCTGCCGTACATTGTTTGTGTGCTTCAACCAATCGCAGTGAACGACTGTGCACCTGTGCCAAAGAAATCAACCGTGAATCAATTGTTCACAGATATGTGAGAAGCTGGTTGCAACATTATCTCTAAAATAAACCATCATCTTTGTCATTTCAGCAGCTCTGTATAAAGACGGCAAAAAACAAACCAGCCGTGTTTCACGGCCAGAGAGGTGATGCAATTCTGTTTTGCACTCTTGAGAAAAACATGTGCTGCGTAGATGAATGAGATAATTGTCGTCACGTAGACGACATGAATATGATGTCGTTGGCAGTCAGATCTGTGCTTCAGATCTCAGCTCTGTTAGGTTCTGGCATATTTAGGAGCAGATCCCTCCTCCCTACGCCATCACCACAAACACACACGCGCGTACACACACACACACACACACACATGCCTGTGGCCAGCAGAGGTTTGTGGTCAGCCCAATAACGAGCGGTTCAGCGTAAACACGGTTTCTAGACTGCCCCAAACCCCAGAACTCTCTGCTGCTGACATATTACTCACAAAGCTGTCACTGCCAGTGTGTGTGCATGTGTGTTTGTGCTCGTACAAAACACTAGACGTACTAATGGACATATGAAAATATTTAAAACACACAACGCTGAGTGAAAACAGATTTCTTCAAATGCCAGTTTTGTTTGTCGACTTTTTTTTAAAAGATATAGTTTTGACTCAGATCCTGTAGTCTGATTTATTTATTTGTTGTCAAACCTAAAGAGCTGCCTGAGGAATGCAATTTTGAACAAGACGCTTGCTTAACTATCTTAGATGGTATTGATTTCTTTAATTATAAGATAAATAAAACATAAAGTTAGTGTCTATATATCTCTGTGTGTGTGTGTAACTCCCAGGTAGTTTGAGCTTAAGAGTGAAATCTGGACTGCAGACTAAAACACGAGCCTGATGGATGTTCTCAAGCCACTTCTTGGTTCGTCTTTGCAATTTGGGCAGGAGCATTTTTCTTGATGAAAAATATCATCAGATCATTAATCTTTAGAAAATGTTTCATTTGAGGGAAGCAAGCCATTTTGAAATACTCGCCTGTACTCCAAAGCGTTACATGACTTTAAACAGTGAAGTAGTTCTCTTCACACAATGACAGCTCTTCCTCAATGTTCATTGTGTTGGAGATACATTTTTTATTATAGGCAAACCATTTATTTTCTGCTAAAAAACTGCCAAAACTTTTTTTTCTGCAAAAAACATTGTGTCTTTGTTGTTTTTCCTCAGACAGCAATGACTTTTTAAGTAGTGCATTTGCTTACTTTTTGCTAATTTCCTGACCAATAATTTGTGGTTAAGGCAATTAAAAGCTTAGTGTTTAGGGCTTGGCCCAATTTTTTATTTTTATTTATGTTTGCTCAACAGTGTGTGTATATATTTATGTTTATATTTGTATATTAAAATACAGATTTTATTTTTTTTTAAAAATAATAATAAAAAAATTACGAGTTTGGTAAAATATGATGCCTACTAAACAAAAGGAATGTATCCAAACAGTAACAAATAATAAAAAAAGACATGAAACGGCACACAAAAATGTTCACACACGCACACACAATTGGCAGGCTGTACTGCAGTGTAACAAAATGCTTTTCTGCGGTTTTGTTTGGACTTGTTTCTGAGTAATTTGCTCATTTGGCTGAGATAGGAGGTGAGTAACTTTGACAGTTACTCAGAAGAACAGCTCAGAAAACCCAAACTACATACTGAAAGAGTGGACAATATGTGTGTGTGTGTGAGTGAGGAGGCCGTCTCCTCTAGTCTCCACGCGCACAGTTAAAATAGTCAGTTTTCGTGAGCCCTCGAATCTGTGACGCCTGACATCATTAAACAGATCTGCCTGTCTGTAATTTTCAGCCACAGTGTCTGTCACCAGAGAGAGACAAACTGAAGGAGAACGAGACAGCAGGGTCAAGGGACTGAGAAAAAGGTTACGTTTTGCCGTAAGAGCGCAAAGGAGTGGAAAATCTACTCTTTTATGACCCTACTAATGAAGAGTCTTGTTCTGACATTTACCAGCTGCTGTGGAGATGTGAATGGCCCTGATTTGATTTGTGAAAAGCAGGACAAAAATAACATTTACAGTATGAAACACTTGAAACTGAAAGTTGAACAAAATCTGCAAACAAATAATTTTTATTTTCCTGGCAGTTAGTTCAGTAAAAAAAAGGTTTTCATCATTCACTCATCCTTGTGACTTTCTGAATTTGCTCTTTTCTGTCCAATTGGTCTAATAAAAAAGGACATTAAATTAGGAATGACTTTTATTCCAGGTCTTCTTAAGCTACATGATATCTTTGTGTGAGGAATGGGTTATTTACTAGTCTTACCATTATAACTCTCCAGCTAGTTTATTAGAGGATTAGCAATCTCCTCTTCATGAACAAATAGCTTTCGAGTGATTATTTGCAGTGTCCTCTCCGTTAACAGAATGCTCTGAATGATTCACTTACACATCGAATTGATTCTGATCTGACTCCCAAGTTCACTCACTGATCTAGTAATTTTGAGTGACATGAGTGTGAGAAAATAATTACAGAATTCTTATTTCTTTAGGTGTACTATCCCTTTAAGTGTTCTTTAAAGCGATAGTTCACCCAAAATATGTCAAACTTGAGTTGTTCCAATCCAATAAGATATCCGTTCATCTTTGGAACACAAATGAAGATTTTTTTAGTGAAGTGTGAGGGCTTTCTGCCATAATTTTCCACTTTATTTACAAAATGTTAATCTCCAGCATGATCACGTAGAGTCTGCTCATGTATTTTTGCATTATATTTGTGCAAACGAAGTACTCACGCTGCTTTATAAAGGAGTTACATGGGTTTCTGAGGCTTAAAAGTGGTAGTTGCGTAGACTGTCAATGGAGGGACCAAAAAGACAAAGATCTCATCAGAAAGTTCTTCAGTCACGATTATACCTTCCTAAATAGCTTCAGCTGAAACAAATATATTGATCGAGTGCAATAAAGTTTCTTATCTATGTGAATGCAGAAGTCTCTCTGAACTGCTCTATAGGCTGTGTGCGTGCCAAACAGGCTGCATAATAAAGTAATTAAAGGGTCAGATATCTCTATGATTAACCTGCAATTCAGGCCTGACTGCAGGACTAATTAGAAGTTAGCCAGACACACCAAAGGTTGTTGCTGCTGATCCTCTTGTACTTCCTCAGGGTTCTTCGTGTTTGATATCCTCCTGTCGGCTTTGTACTTCCCTGCTGTTTGGGCCCATTCAGGCTTTCATGTGGTCAGGTGTTTTTCTGCAGAGCTCTGAGCTTGTTTTATTTGCCATGATAACTTCAGCTATGAGGTCACAGAGCAGGCAAGTGCATCAGGAACATGTGGTAGAGTCGAGTTATTTTTGTTAAGAGTAATGTTTATTTTTTTCCTTATCATATTCTTTCCACCTGACCTCACAATTATGTTGACATGCTCCATGTGCATGCAGAAAACTGATTAAAAATATTTTCTACTAAGACATAGCATAAAAGGGACTGTCTGACAAGTATGATGGTGTACATCAGTTGATCCAAGACTTCCACTTTAAGTGCACTTTTGTTGTTGTTGTTATAATACAAGTTGAAATTATATTCTGCTCTCATGAATTAAGTAAACATAAACAGCTTTTGTTTCTACCTCAGCTCTATGCATTAAATTACGACACTTTTCAAGTTAACGTTTACATTTATTAATTTAGAAAACTTGTTTTTATCCAAAGCAGCTTTGCTACACACACTATATAGCATTGGTTTTGCTAAGTCAAAGTTTCTGCTGAATAAAGCAAGCAGTGTGTGTCATTGGACTATAAAAACATCCCTAAGTGGTTTCATTTGGTTGCAGTTGTGCCAGTACGAATTGTAAAAAGTCCATTATTTCT
Source organism: Rhodeus uyekii (assembly GCA_037043235.1). NCBI lineage: Eukaryota > Metazoa > Chordata > Actinopteri > Cypriniformes > Acheilognathidae > Rhodeus > Rhodeus uyekii. The sequence goes on from JAWRVZ010000045.1 coordinate 1,723,921, forward strand.
CCGTTCATACATTTTAATCAGACAAATATCTTTACAATTTGCTTAGAATAAAAATAGTACTGATAACCATCTCATATCACTTGCACATTTACAATATCGATGTGTGTGAATCATAAAACGCTACTTTTACAGGATCCATATGCTCAGTGTTAAGTGCAATTTCTGACTACGTATTTACAATACAGTAATTTACTGCAAGAAGAATAAGAAGTTCCTTATAAAGGGAAACAAAAGCAATCTGCCTTTTGTGATGACCCAGGGGAAAAAAGTCTTAAATAGCAGAGTGTACAACAGAAACATCTGTACGGTGCAGTTTCTCCGCATCCGTCCAGGAAATACGATCAGTCTTTTTAATGGCGCATCCTTCCGTGCAATCAGTTTTTCCTTTGCCGCCGCTGCATGTGTGTCTGCATGCCTGCGCGTGCTGTGTGTGTGTGTGTAGCCGAGAGCGTTTGTGCGTGGTCAGCGTGGTTGGCAGGTGTGGAGGTTTCGGCTTTCCGCTCCGGGTTTCTCTCTCTGGCCTCGGCAGGTCAGGCCAGAGCCGCAGTCGCAGCGCTGGAATATCTCCAGACCGTGAGCCCCTTTCCGCCGGTGGCGCGTGCACACCTGCCCCTCCGTCAGTACGGGCTTACAGATCCGTGACCAGAAGTGTCGGGCGCAGCACAGCCCTTCCAAACAGTCCGAAGACCTTAGACATGTCTCGCCCTCGCCACCTGAAAGAGACGAGACCGGTTACAAATCACATCCACATCACTCCTCCAGAGTCACGTGAGAGCAGGAGGTTTAGAAATCAGATCTAGTTGCAAAGTTGAGACGAGGTGAGAAGCGAGCGTTGAGGTGAAGAAAATAAACGAAGAGACTAGATGAGACAAGATGAGATTTTTTTTTTAAAGGCTTAGGAAAGGCAGATCAATTAAGACACCTGAAAAGAACAGGCGAGATGAGAAAACTGGAACATATGAGAGGATAGAACAGGAGAGGCAAGGTGAAAAGAGTCAAAAAGGAAAGACAAGACAAAGAAACATCCAGCAAGATTCAACAAGTCAAATCCATAAAGGAGAATTTCTTGAGAACAAAAAGGGAAAGATGAGAAGAGAGGAAAGGAGAAAAGAGGAGACAGATTTGAGACCTTTCAGTGGCTGCTGTGGTTTTGGCAGGATGGTGGTTCTTTTAGGATGTGTGACGTTCTGCCCACGTGTTCCAGTCACACTTGGCTCATCCGTATTGCCAACCCGTTGGTCGGCATCGACCGGGACAGCTTCTGGATCAGCAGGTTGACACACACCTGAGAGACATGGGAAAGTTAAGTTTCATTTCAACTATGTTGAATCAGTTAGCTAAAGCATAAGACGCTCGCTGGTTCGTACCGTTGATGCATCTGTTTCCAGCACAGCACATCCCATCACGAGCGCAGCGCTTCCTCCGCCGGCGGCACGAGAGACAAACTCCCCGCGACCCGTTACAGAACTCACCGGGCCGGCACTCGGCGTCAGCGGCGCAGTCCGGCGACTGTGGAAGAGCAAATCATAGTAATGCATTTTATTTAAATCGCTCCTTTAAAAGCACATACATGCAATACAACTCCAGAAGAATTAATAATAATTATTATTATCTCAAAGTCTAACTGTAAACTGAGTCGTGTTAAATCCTCTGTGCGTGTCAGCAGCCCGTGAACACGTACCGCCGGAGCGTCGCTGTCAGCGGCGCCGGTCACGCGCGGGCTCGCGCTCACCGCGTCACTCGGACTGGATGCTGCGGGCAGATGCCTGATGGAGTTCCGTAACACAGGTCCGACTTGAGCATCTGCAGTGATTCCTCCCCAAACCGCGAGATAAACAGTCACAACGGTGAGCAGTGAGAGCATGTTCCTCATGTTCTTTTCTGCCAGTATGTCACGCATAGAGTCCAAACTCCACAGCACTTTATGTGTCTCCAAGAGTTTTATACATGCGGGACTGTTTGTATATTCCCGCCCCTTTGAAATAACTGCTCTGTGAGTGCATCAAACGCGCTCTCCACCTCCCCTCTCATCGCCTGCGCAGACGGGCTGTGTGAACTCGTGTCTGCGCAGGCGACCGGAGCGCTTCTGCTGACAGGCGCGCAGCATCCCTGACTCATGAATATTAATGAGTAGCGACAGATTGCGTCAACTAATGAATATGCATAAGCCACGCCCTCCTCGTGATAGGGATTGGTGACATTTCGCAATAGTGGTGCGTAATTACCGTCGCGCCCCCTCAGAAAAAGACTGACAACTTAAAGTGCTTAAAGTGGAATTTAAGGTGTATCATTATACACGACAGTACCTGTCAGAAGACCTCTGTTAACTTGGGCTAGAGTTTAAACCTGCTCATTTTTCTGTCAGCACATAAAAATAATCTGCACGTTAATGTTTCGCCCGTGTCTACCTTAAAAACAATAAAAACAAGTATTGCTCTTCATTGAAACAAGTGCATCTTCTGTGGGTAAAAATACGGGGTTTAACAGAGTTCAGGATTCACCAAGCTTACATTCAGCGCTTATTGTCTAAATTAGTGCATTATTTAGATTCATTATTATGATCATAGTTGAACTGGAGTCCTGAATTATTTAAAAGAAACCTGTGCCCGTTTTAAATAAAAGTGAAATAAATTAATATACCTTAAATATAGTATGTTTATATTTGGTGTCAGATGCTTTCAATGCTTCATGCTGTTCTTCTTTTGTCACTTAAATGTTATTGAGTCATTATATATTACAGAGGATATAAACAGGCACATAAAATTGTAACTCTGTTTAATTTCATATTTTCAGTTTTATAGAAATGACATTGAACATTGACTGTTCAGTAGTGCTGGTTAAGTTAAATGATGAACTGATGCCCCCTACAGATCACGAGGCTTCATTAAAGATATTAAAAAATTGTGGTGGGTTTCTTAAATCTATTTATTAATATAGAAAAGAGGTTCATAATATTTAAAAACAGCTCCTCTGTATTTTAGCAGCATATGTTCAGCCTCGCTCTGCCTGTGACTCAGCATATGCAGGTTCATTAATGATGGAATAAATGAACTGGTGATGTTATTTCTGCTTTGGGGCTGAATGCATCTGCCTGACTGCACCGTGAACTTCAAACTCATTTTTAATCTAATTTCTAATTTTCCCAGGGTAAGCAGATATAGCCTGTAGTGATGTACTGATCATGATTTTTCATGGCTGATTCCAGTTATTAGTTTTTCTTTACAAGCAGTTTGTCTTTTATAGAGCAAATAAATAAAAAATATATTTATTTGTTGTTCATTTGCCCAAACTGGCTTAAAATATCTATCTATCTATCTATCTATCTATCTATCTATCTATCTATCTATCTATCTATCTATCTATCTATCTATCTATCTATCTATCTATCTATCTATCTATCCATCCATCCATCCATCCATCCATCCATCCATCCATCCATCCATCCATCCATCCATCCATCCATCCATCCAAATGAGGCAACCACTGCATTTTAATCATGATCCAAACAAAGATGCTACACACATGTAATATGAACAGTTGTTTTTGATGATTTTATGAAATTATGCTACATAAGACATCTGCACAAAACCAAAACAGCAGATGGACTGAAGTGGATTCGAGTGCGGATTGCGGATTCACTCTTTGACAGTATGTGGCACGTATGGGCACCGTTGTTCACAAAGCAACGCAGCACTTACAAACACTTTAGAGGCTAGAGGAAAAGAAAATGACATCGACCTTTTTCTGAAGACAGGCAGTTCCTTTCAGAGATACATTCATATAACGTATCCCCCCCACACACACCCCCTAATTGAATATTGATATATTTCTTCCTATATTTCGAGCACCACGAACAGTGAGATTTCTGTGCCTGGAACAGTGTTTGCTTTGCTGGCACGTCTTTGTTCTCTTTTCTGCGTCTGTCTTCAGAATGTCCCATCTCTGGCTTGTGATGAAGGGATAGTTCAACGTTTTGTCATCATTTTCTCACCGTCAAGTTGTTCCAAACCTGTTCAAATTTCATTCTTCTGCTGAACACAAAAGAATAATTTCGGCTAATAAACATTTGTTAGACTTCCATAGTATGGAAAAATAAATAAATATGGAAGTCAGTGGGGCCCATCAACTCTTTGGTTACCGACATTCTCCAAAATATATTTTGTGTTCAACAAACGAAAGAAGTTTATTTAGGTTTGGAATAACTTTACAGTGAGGAAATGACAGAATTAAAATGTTTCATAAAAAAAAAATGAATCACCCTCATTTAATCTCTTCAAATCAAATCTCTTCATTTGGATAAATTGTACAAACCCTTTGTGAACTTTCTTAAGTATCAAAGTCTTAGTTGCGTACTTGTCAATGGAGGAACAGAGAAATCCAAAAGATCTTTATTTGTGTTCCGAAGATGAATTGTCTTATGGGTTTAGAATGACATGTATCGAGTAATTAATGACAGAATATCCTGTTTGCAGACGTTGCAATAATTTCCCAAAATGTGATTTGTATGGAAATAGTACAATGCAGTTTGTTTGCAAGTAAAAATAAAATCAACCGGTTACGATTTATGGCCAGTATACCAGGCTAAATAGTATTTTCTGTGAGAAAACAACAGACCATCATATCCTTTGGTGGTGCCACACAAACTGTTATTCAATTGAGTTAAATGTATCCGCTTTGAGGTTTTTCCCATGTTCTTTCCACAAGGATGTGTTTAGAGATGACAAGCAAGGGAAATGGGAGAATCTAATGAAACATGACAATATGTTTTGATCAGATTTCATTCAAAAAGAAAAAAATACTCTTATAAGTAAAGCATTTAGGACATTTAAAATTCAGTTTTGTTCCGCCTGAATTCTCATGACTAAATATTGAATATTTATTTATTTGTAGAGCATAGTATTTGTTGTTCTTCTTGTTGATTAAATATAAATAATTTAGCTTAGTTATGAGAAAAAAAGGTTAAAAATCTTAATGGTCCTAAAAGGAGGCTTTCATTTCTTATATCTATTCTTATTTCTTTATCTTGATTTAGGGCTGAAACATGACCTGCACATTTGCTGGTGAGAGTCACCTAGCTCATCTACTCATTTAGAAGACATATATAGTGTCGTATACAGAATGACCGACCATATATATATTTAGTTATCAATCCAGAAACTTTTGGAGTCTCATTTAAACCGTCGTACATTTGATCAAAGGAAAAGTGAATCCACCTGCTCAGAACCTGATGTGGCACTAAGCACTTTTCCACGTCAAAGACTGTTTCTATCTGAACATTTGTGTAGATTTTAGCGCACACGCAATCTAAGATCGAATCTGTGCCAACGCACATTTTATAAATAAGTCCCTTGAACTTTAGTCACTACAATCATGCACATCTAAAATTAGACCGAATGTAGCACACTGCATGCTTTGAAGAACAAATGAACAGCCTGAAGTAGCGTTGCTGTTGTTGAGAAGTTGAATTGTTCTGCCATCGAGGGCATCGTGCCACACTGCTTTACTTTTTTCACCTAAAAATTAAACTATTTACTTGCAGTCTGCACAAAAATGTTAGACAGCATAACTGATTTCAAAATTGATGAGAATAAATGTTTCTTGAGGAGCATAATTTAATTGTAATAAATTATAGAATAATTTAAATGGTAATATTACTGAACAATATTTCTGTTTTCACTGTATTTGTGATCTAATAAATCTAGCCTCAGTGAGAATGAGACTTCTTTAATTCAAAATAAATCTATTATGCCACTATTATGTCATTCTGAAGCTTGACAGCAATTCACTTTCATTATATGGAAAAGAGACAGAAGAAAGAATGTCCTTTAAGTTTGTAATGTCATGAGGGTAAAAAAACAAGCCAGAATTTCTATACTTGGATCAAAATAATACATTTCACAGAACAAACATTTCAGATGTATAAAAGACAACTGCAGATCATGTGAGGATACAGGGAGTGTCTAAAACAGTCGCTTTATTGTGTAAAAAAAACAAAAAAACTAGACAGATGGACAGCAGCAGGCTGAAAGGGATCGTATTCTGACATGCAGCATGAGGAGCGTCGCAGAATGCCATTGATTTAAGGCACTAATACTTTCCATGATCTGACACGGCTGAATCTCTGGAGAAATCATGATTATGTTGTACCTGCATTCCAATTAGTCGGGTTAAAGAAACTAATCCCAGGTCCCTGTTTAAAATCTGGCCGTTCACAGTGGTCAGTACTTACCTCACTCATCGTCATTATAAATCTGAGACAATAAATACAGTACAACATTAATGGAGCTATGAATCAGAGGCACACAATTTCATGGGATAAAGTTAGAGAAAACAAGCGCTGGGCTCAGAATATCATAACCTGTGATGGCCGATCGGCACAATAAATTAACAGCAAAGAGAGGCGAGAAGATGCGTCTATAATGTCTGTGTTTGTTTGAAGTCTTATGATTGACATATGGTGATACACATGAGAGATTAAGTCAGGAACGCCAGCGTACGTGTGAGTTATTTTGGGGTAGTGATATTACGCTAGTATGTACATGTGCTAAAATGAATGAGTATTACTTTAAGAGCAACATTCAGGTCTGTCTGGACTCCTGCGACATTAGAGTAGTCTGCACACGTATTGGTGAATGAAGAGTTTACAGCCAATCAGGGAGAAGAAAAAAATCACTGAGGTCACAGCCTTTTCCCTAAATGGACTGTCTCCTCAGTTATCTCACAGTAAAGGTGGTTAGTAAGGGTCAAAGGTGAACACGCACACAGACACGCTCACGCAAGACATTCATTTTTTTTGTCTCCGGGTCTTGACAGTCAATTCATTTCATAATGAAAAAAATAATAAAATCCACCTTCCCCCTTTCCCTACATTTCTCTTTCAGTCCATATGGTAGTGCAGAATGTGTATTCCAGGCTGACGTTGTGTGTCTGTGTATGTGTGCACGTGTGTTTAGGCCGGATTAGAAGTCTGTATCCCAGCCTGAGTTATCATCAGGTGGTGGGTCTTCATTGTCCTCTGGAAAGCTGTCAAAGTTACTGGTGTCCGTGGATGATGTTACCTGCATGTGCACCAAAAATGGAAGAACCTGAGAGTTATGCAGTACATGATAGTCAAAAATAATAGTGCCTCTAGGTTATTGTTTTTGAAAGAAGACTCATGCTCACCAGGGCTGCATTTATTTGATTAAAAAATACAGTAAAACAGTAAAATAGTGAAACATTACAATTTAAAATACTGTTTTATGTTAATATAGTTTAAATGTTAAAGATTAAAGGTACACTATGTAACTTTTTTGTTTAAAGTTAACAAAAGGTCATAAATAATAATAATAATAATAATAATAATAATAATAATAATAATAATAATAAGCCATAAATCCTTCCAAAAGGTTATGCCTTAGCCTCATTCACTATGGTGTTTAAAAATGTTTTTATATTTCAGACTTGACGGGATGGGTTTTTCTGGAAAAATGTGTAGATACTTGCCCTCGCGTGTCTTGTCTATATATATATATATATATATAAACTAATATTAACTAACATTGAGCAATACATTTGTTACAGTATTTATGGTATTAATCTTTGTCAAAATCATTAACCAATTATGGTAACGATTTATAGTAAGTACATTTTCCATTCCTGCATTTGGCAGACGCTTTTAGCCAAAGCGACTTACATTGCATTCAAGATACACATTGACATTCTAATCAGTTCTTGCTGTCCCTGAGAATCGAGTCCATGACCTGGAAGTTGCAAATGCTATGCTCTACTGTTTGAGCTACAGGAAAGAATACAGTAATATAGTACAAATAATTTACAAGAGTATTACATTTAACACATAGTTTATAGATTTTGTGGTCTCTGCATTGTTAATATATTAATAGTGTATCAAGTAGTGAGTTCTTCATTCATTGTTACTGTAGTTAACAAAATTATTATTGTACAATTATCAGCTCATATGTAAAGAGTTAAAAAAACATGTTTTTACTTTGTTTACAACATAAACATTTAAGTGATGTACTAGTAGTAAAGGAGTTGTTATTTTTTATTAGTATAAATGGTTCTCACTTCAGATTCGGAAAATCTGAATATTTCATTCAGTGCTTTAAACCAATGCTTATTGGACATATTAAGTGTTCTGTAAAATACATTTAGCATGCATGCACACACACAAACCCTTGGAGACTTTCATTTTTTTATTAGAAATAATGATTTTTACACTTTACAAATTATATATTCTATCCCCTAACTCTTGCTCGTGAATTTTAATGTGATCTCATGAGCATTTGTATGTATTTTTTCTCCCACACATATGTTTATTTTATTCACACAGGCACTAGACCCAGATCTATACAGGTGGAGCTGGGGAAGATGGAGGGTTTCTGAGTGTGTGCTGCAACTTCTAAAGCAAACGTTCACCAAGTATATGCAAGTTGAGCAGTGAGCTCATTGGCTGCTAATACAGCAGGCACCAATCAGCTGTGCCTTAGACAGATTGAGTTAAGGACCTACTCAGGCTCTACTCAGACCTACTCAGAGTTATCGGCCTGCACCATCTAGAGTTTTATGACAAAACGAAAATGTTGAAAGGTTGGTCTTGTCGGAGTAGATCTGCTATGCTGCTGTTATTGCCACTGCTGCTGCAGAGCAAGTACGAAACTAGCTACTGTCAATACATAAACATCATGCTACTATGAGGAAGTATTCTCATTATATACTCACCTAAAGGATTATTAGGAACATCATACTAATACTGTGTTTGACCCCCTTTCCCCTTCAGAACTGCCTTAATTCTATGAGGCATTGATTCAACGAGGTGCTGAAAGCATTCTTTAGAAATGTTGACCCATATTGATAGGATAGCATCTTCTAGTTGATGGAGATTTGTGGGATGCACATCCAGGGCACAAAGCTCCCATTCCACCACATCCCAAAGATGCTCTATCGGGTTGAGATCTGGTGACTGTGGGGCCATTTTAGTACAGTGAACTCATTGTCATGTTCAAGATAACAATTTGAAATGATTCAAGCTTTTTTTGATATGGTGCATTATCCTGCTGGAAGTAACATCAGATGATGGGTACATGGTGGTCATAAAGGGATGGACATGGCCATAAACAATGATCAGGTAGGCCGTGGCATTTAAACGATGCCCAATTCACACTAAAGGGCCTAAAGTGTGCACATAAAACATCCCCCACACCATAACACTACCACCACCAGCCTGCACAGTGGCAACAAGATATGATGGATTCATGTTCTCATTCTGTTTACGCCAAATTCTGACTCTACCATCTGAATGTTTCAACAGAAATCGAGACTCATACCAGGCAACATTTTTCCAGTCTTCAACTGTCCAATTTTGGTGAGCTCGTGCAAATTGTAGCCTCTTTTTCCTATTTGTAGTGGAGATAAGTGGTACCCGGTGAGGTCTTCTGCTGTTGTAGCCCATCCGCCTCAAGGTTGTTTGTGTTGTGGCTTCACAAATGCTTTGCTGCATTCCTCGGTTGTAATGAGTGTTTATTTCAGTCAAAGTTGCTCTACTATCAGCTTGAATCAGTCGGCCCGTTCTCCTCTGACCTCTAGCATCAACAAGGCATTTTCACCCACAGGACTGCTGCCCACTGGATGTTTTTTCCTTTACACACCATTCTTTGTAAACCCTAGAAATGGTTGTGTATGAAAATCCCAGTGACTGAGCAGATTGTGAAATACTCAGACCAGCCCGTCTGGCACCAACAACCATCCCATGCTCAAAACTGCTTAAATCACCTTTCCCATTCTGACATTCAGTTTGAAGTTCAGACAATTAACTTGAGCAGGACTACACCCCTAAATGCTAAATGCAACTCCCATGTGATTGGTTAATTAGATAATTGTATTAATGAGAAATTGAACAGGTAAAAACTGAACATTCTACACTCACCTAATAATCCTTTAGGTGAGTGTAGAATGAGGTTGTCAGTCTTTTTGTGTTCATTCTCTTTCCCCATGTGCTTCTTTGATCACAGTCACCTTTGTCCCATTTATCTTCTCCTTCACCTGTCCCTCGTTAATCACCTCATCAGTCCTTTTGCTTGTTCAATGAGGAGCTTTTTCAACTTCTGGCTCTAGTTGATTGTAATACGCCCTTAGATTTCATTAATCTCTCCAGAGATTAATTCCCTTCCAGTCCATGAGCCAGTCTCAGAACACATTCCAGCACATGAGTCAGCTCCAGAGTCCATTCCAGCCCATTTGGGGCTATACCCTTATCATGGCTGAAGAGACCGTCCTGATCTCCAGCCACCTGTGTGTTGCACCGACCTCATATCTCATGGAGGAGCGGCAGTGTAAAAAGATGACCGTGAAGGATGAGAGAGAACCAGGCCTGGATTTACGTAGTTTTTGTGTGTGTTTGTGTGTGGTCTGCATACATTAGGGCTGTCAAGCAATTACACTTTTCCTAATTTCAATACACACCCCCAGCTTTGAAAGCATAAGATCCCACACTCCCTTCAGAACTCTCTCCAAAGAACGTTACGAGTTGCCATCTTGTAATTACGGTTATGACATAGCATGAAGCATAAGTCTTTGTTTTGGATCAGGAAGAACAGTAAAAGCCATCTGCTGATTGTTTCTGGCACTCTGTGTTTGTCTGTATACAATTCTGCATGGAACGTCCTGATGACATGTAATGTCTGAGAGAGCAGGGTGCGCGGGGGAATGGGAAAACATATGTTGACAGGCAGGTAGGACATAGTATCATTATACTGTATTAGGACCAACTAATGTTGGTCCAATCAGTGCATTCGGCAGAGACTTCCACAAGTTATATGTACATATTAATATTTAGACCACTTCTATTATTGAGTGCTATCAGGATGAACACTCTGCTTTACAGCATTCGAAGTAATGTAGCTATGAATTAACGGGGGCATGACTCTCTAATAGCCACTATGTTCAAGAATCAACAAACATGACTGATTTGCCACACAGCTCACTGCAAAACAGCATGCCACAAATAGAAACGTTTGACTTTCTCCACAAACACAAATACGCACTGTAGCATTTGCCAAATCTGTTTCACCATTATGATATTACAGTATCAACAGAGAGCGCTCTTGCTTTCATTTGAAGATGCCTGGAAAACTGCCTTGACACGATTAATTATCGTTCTTTACGTTATGCAGTGTAGTAGCTACTTATCTTTAGCCTACTAATATGCTGACAATGAAAGTTCCCAATATTAGGATAAACCAGTTTGTCCAGTAGTTGTGCGGTAGTATGCTAATAATCTAATTCGGCCAAAAATGCAGCTGCTTGCATACTTCCATATTGCAATTAAACTGAATAGTCTTTTCATATTTGTTATCCAACACACTCAACTTAAGTTAAGTAAGACACAAACATCTCCTAGCATCATAATATTTACTACCACTGCACTCAAATTTGAAATACATGCTGCTGCTGACAACAATACTAAGCATTGCTGATGCGATATTTCACAGCAATGCTTTGTCACTGTATCCTCATAGCAACTACATTATCTACTTGAACTAAATATTGCATATTATTTAACTTAAGCATTAAAGCAGGAGTTATCATGACACATGATTTTAAACCTTGTGCATTTACTTCATAAGGAAATAGTAAGCAGACCACTCAATAATGCATAGTGATATAGCATAAATAAGACTGTTCACTTATCTTAGATGTTGGATTTCAGAGGATTTCTGAAAATGTGCTGCAACTGCTACAGCAAATGCTGACCAAGTATATTTGAAGGTTGAGCAGCGAGCTCATTGGCTACTGATACAGGAAGTACCAATCAGCTGTACCCTATAGAGAATGATGTGATTTCAAGCAGATTGAGTTAAGTACCTATTGGCCTGCGCCATCTATAGTTTTATGACAAAACTTTGTATTTAATGTCAGGAATAGGTTTAGTTTCATTGTGTTTTGCTTTAATTTCCCTGTTCCCATTTTGCCTGTGTCCTGGTCGTTATTAGTTTCCATGTTTCCTAATTTATCATGCACCACATAATTTCGTCACTCAAATTTAAGTACAATGTATTAATGTACAATAGGGTTTGTTTAAAGGACTTTATGACATTTTCCATGACCTAATCTACAGTGAGAACTATTTACGGTTAACAAAGCATTAAAAAAAACATGATCTACCTCTTTAAATATTTTGTTAATTGCAACGACAATGAATGAAGAACTCGATATTTGTATATAACCTATTAATATATTAACAACGTAGATACTAGTGTATCTATATCCTATGAAATAACTATAAAATAATAGTTTGAAAATTATTTGTACTATATTACTGTATACTTAAGATATTGTAAAGTGTTACCATGTTAGTTATCGTGTTCGAGTCAGACTGGGGTTAGAGGTACTGTAATAATGTTTTTGAACAATCAAGCTTGAAAGCATATTCTAGTACACCCCAGAAACTAAATCAAGACTTTGTAAAAGACCATAATAGGACCCCTTTAAAGACTGATACAAAAAATTTTCTGAATGAGAAATGTCTTAACCAATTAAACTTAATACTTCCATGTCAATATCGCTATAGTGATTGTTTACAAGTTGCTGAAAATTACAAGTGAATTATAACAAGTTCTATATATGAAGCACCTGACGGAATCCTTCAAGGTTCTATTTAGAACCTTTTCTTCTAAGACTGTACTTGCACTTGCGTATGTTTCTGGTCTAACATCAGTGTAAAATGTATCTTGCATGAGCGTAAGCACTTACATTAGGGATGATGGGGGGCGCCAGTGTCCCTTTCCTCAATCCATCCCAGTTAAACCCTTCAAACCATCTGCATACACGTTCATTACATAAGATTATTCATAAAACTGATTCAGCTCATTCTTCAAGTGCATGTTTTGTCAAACTCACTTGTGCTTCTGGATGTCTTTGACACCGTTTTTCAAGTTTCCTAGTCTTTCAGAGGGTGTGTCTCTAAGAAGACAACAACAATTTGCATTGTATAGACTGTCAGGGTTTTTGACATGTGTTTATAGTGTGATGGATACATACCTGCATAGCTTTTTGATTAGATTGGCAGCATTTTTGGTAATTTTTTTGGGGAATTCTATCATGTCAATGCCTCTTAGAATGATGTTGTATGTTTTCATTGGATCGGGTCCTGAAAATGGAGGACTGAAGAATGGAGGAAATTGACATATTTAAAAAAAACATTACTTTTGCACGTGTAGTATGAATTCAAAATCATAATACTGAAATACTTAAATTAATTGAACGAGTGCTTTCAAACACGTGGAGTCCTGTGTCTCACCTGCCTGTCAGTAGCTCGTACATGAGGATGCCGAGGGACCAGTAATCTGCGGAGATGTCGTGTCCTTTATTCAAGATGATCTCTGGTGCCACATACTCTGGAGTACCACAGAAAGTCCACGTCTTCTTTCCAAAGCCAATCTTCTTAGCAAAGCCAAAATCCACCTTTAAAAGATTTACACAAGATTTAGGATTCGTGCTAGAGTCTTCTTTCACAGAAGCAAAGTCTGAAGTCTTTAAATGGACACTCCATCCAAAAATGAAAGTTTGCAAAATATGTTGAAGAATTCAACCATTTCTCAAAATATAATTTGTATTCATTAGAATACAAAAGTTAAATGATGATTTTTGACTACCTTATACCTTTAAGTGGAACAAAATGTAAACTTTTTATTGCTTTGAAACAAAAATTACAAAGCGAATATGAAGCATTTTGTGTTCATTGTTGATAAACTGCTCTCAAATTACTTTTTGTACAAATTTTAAACAGTGTATCTGTTGTCAGTAAACACATTCTTCTGAAATTTTGCTTGAAATTGCCAGGGTCTGTCACATTCGGTCTAGTCATTTTTTGGTTTTGTGGCAGAGCTCTGACACTACCGTTATGTCTCTAGTTGTGTGTGCGTGCGCGCGTGTCTGTGTGACGTCTTTTGTGCGAGTTATGATGTCCGGTCCCGATACTTGGGTCTGGTTCAGTTTCGGTTTTGGATCGGGCATTCATAACTCGTGTGTTTGTCCTTGTCGTGAGCGTGTGAGAACAGGTGTTTACACTCGTTCTTGCGTGCTCTATGTCATGTGAGTGGGCGCGGTTTCTCGCTTCCAGCGTGGTAGTTAGCCAGCCCAATGCTTTTTCCCGATCGGTCAGAAAGCCACTTTAAATTGCACGAGATATGCGTATATATATGCAGGAAAAAAGATATATCATCTCATTGACGGTGACCGAAGTAGACAAAGTATGCAGCGATTAAGGTTTTGCAATGTAGTGATCAGTTGGAAAACGTCTCCGATTAGTATCGTAACCTGTTATTTTTCCATATACCGTTTAGAGAAGTGTGAAGGAAAAATTCTGACGCAATTGAATTGAACTTCAATTATTCTGATGCAAAATTCTGACGCGCTTATGCTATTTATACCGTCTGTCTGCCAGATCCGCATCGCGCTACGATTGGCCAGTTGTCAGGCATTATCCTATAAGGTTTCAGAAATGACGTGAAAGGGAGGAGTTCCCAAATGCATTTCATGCAACATCTCATTCCCACTCTAGAAAGGGAACGCGCTTCTACGCGCCTCTATTTTAATTCGGTAAAAACATAACGTCCACGTAAGCGACGGCTGATCTTGGCAGGATACATGTAAATGTATGTATTTTTTTCCGTAGACAAAAAGGTCTGTAGTTGCGGGCCGTAGTTTGGGGACCCCTGATGTGGAGACTGAAGAGCCGCAAAAGAGTCGCATGTGGCTCGCGAGCCGCGGGTTGGCCACCCCTGTACTAGAAGGTGAGTACTGGGTGTCTTTATGGAGTTCTGTATTCACCAGTTTGGCGTAGCCTCTGTGGTCTAGTATCAGGTTCTCTGGTTTGAGGTCTCTGTATATGATCCCTTTGGAATGCAGGTAAGCAAACGCTTCCACCACACATGCCGTGTAAAACCGTGTGGTTGAATCATCAAAATTTCCCCTGTGATTAGGATATAAACAGGACCGTTACTGAAATCCAGACAGCAACCATAGAAGAAAACTAAAAAGTGAATAGATAAGTGTCACCTGTCTCTGAGGATAGTCCACAGTTCTCCACCTAAACATGCCTCCATTAGCATATAGAGGTATTTACTGTCCTTAAACGTCCTATAGAGTCTAAGAAAACCAGAGGAACACATTCAGAATGCAATTTTACTAATTGAAATACAAGATTGATATCCAAAACTACCAACACTACATTAACTAAAAAAATTAAAACCATCTTCATTAATTGAAATAAGCCAAGGCGACATATGTTTTGCTTAAAGTAGAGGTACTAATATAAAAATGAAAAGTTACTAAAAACTATATTGACATTTTAAATATTTTCTATATCATTGATACTAAAATAACACTTCATATAAACCACTTTAGACAATACAATCTGCAGTTTAATGAAGGAGGTGCCTGGCCACTGAAGGTACCTGACTATAAAATCTGAATGCGCCTCCTGCATAATTAGTTTCTCTGATCGGATGTGCTCCTGCTGTCTCGTGTCCACAATGTGCCGCTTCTTTAGGATCTTCATCGCAAATGTCTTGACCTCATCACTCTTGAGCTGCACCTAAGAATACAATCACCTGAATGAATGACTATGATGTCACTACTTTAATTAAATACACAATCTGATATAAAATAATTTGGAGAAACAATGCACACTTTTACTTAATAAAAATAAATAGTGTGTTGAAAACATGATGTTATACATTACCAGTTCAACACGTCCAAATCCTCCAACTCCAAGAGTGTCGATGATGTTGAAGTCAGACAGGTTTAGGTTAGAGAAGAAGGCATTCTCCACCTCATATCTGCATTTTGAAATCAGAAAAAGGAGTGGAGGATGAATAGAAGAAAAGATGTACTGTTATTCCATTCCCTATGTCAGTCTAGTGGGACAACCTGCAAATCAAAACTCAAATCTCATGTCAAGTCATCACCCTTTGTCTGGAAAAAACTTTGAGCTGCATTCTAGGATGCTTTTGAAACAGTATTGAACAGAATTATTTACACTTTTCACTTTTTGGTTGGTCTTCTTTCATTATATTATCTACATAGGTATTATTTTGAAACATCAATGACTGATGTTTCAAAGCACAGGTTTCAATAACTTATATAAGGGATGGAGTGAAAATGAAGTATGTGTATCAAATCAGTTTTATTTTGAATGCAACCAACAGGCTTTAAACTGGTAAGAGATCAAGGAGTTGTTTATATAAGTTCTCTTTCACAAAAATGATTTTGTTCACCACTGATATTTGCAATCTAATTCATTTGAATGGCATAAGGATTCTGTAACATTGCAAATATAATGCTCTCTTGTGAAATGTGATGCAGTCATATAGTGCTTATGATGCAGAACTGGCCAATCAAATCCCTTTGCTTAAGCCTTGGCCAATGACACGATTGAGGTGCTATTTGGCTTGGCAAAAACTGCTTTGCAGTGTCACAGAGAGGTTATGATTTTCCATACACACTGCCAGGGGTCCTAAAAACCAGCGTGTGCACACAAAGTGTGCTTCAGTTATTATTCAATCCCTTTCACATGATCAGTTATTAAGCTGGCAGGGTCAGCGATGTGCATACAGACTACAGAATGCTGGCATAGAGCAATGCACAAACAAGAGTAACACCTTGTGTAAGAGTGCAGTTTGGGAATGAGGCATGGGTACGAGCCAAAACTCCTTGCTAAAACTGTAAACAGAAGAAATGTATTCCTCAGCTGAAAGCCAGAGTTGTTAAATGTCTCACACCCTTTCTTAGAGAGAACAGCAGGGGTATCAAAGGCATGGCCTGTAAAATACAAAATAAAGTAAAATATGCCAAGTATCCTTTAATAATATTACACATTACATTTTATTAACTTCATAAATTCATAAAACAAATAAATATTGTAATAAATCTGACCTACATCGTTGTTCCCTCTAATTCAGCTAATTCAGCCCTCGGTGTAAAAAAACAATTGATAAACCCCTATTCTGCCAACAATCTGTATGTTTGCAAGAAAAACATAGAAAGAAATTTGCATCAAATTAATCAATGTAACAGGTTTTGTTCTGATAGAGATTCATGTCTACTGATTTGAAGTCTACTATGGCAAATTCACCTCTTCACATGCACAAGAGCTTTCCATCTGAAACTGACATGTGACATCTCCAGTCTTTGTGCTCATGCATACTGATGGAAGAGCTGGAAGTTGGCGACATTGTCATGGATTTCACATTTCTGCTGGACAATTTTCTGATTGTTATGCCCCAGGAATCAACAAAGTAAATTTCAAAAATTTCTCTAATTTAAAATATACACCTTGGAGGCATTGCGGATTAAGCAGGTGAGATGCTGCTCCTGGCTCATGACTTCCTGGAAGTCGTGAAAGGTCAACAAAGAGAGTGGATTATTTATTGACCACAAGGTGGCAATATGGAGCTTCATAGAGTTTCTCTATGGACAGCACCTATTTTGCAATGGCTTGATTTCCAGTGTAAATGTATTACTGAAACACGTAACTTAAAATGTTTCCGTTTCACTGTTCAACCCCTGTAGATAATAGATGATTTAACAAATTAATCGAACACACTGGCTGCACATAAATATGTAATATATAAATATATATATATATATATATATATATATATATATATATATATATATATATATATTACATATTTATGTGCAGCCAGTGTGTTCGATTAATTTGTTAAATCATCTATTATATTACTATTATATATATATATATATATCAGCATTCGTCGAGGGGGGGGAGGGGGTGTGCGAGTGAGATGGATGATGGGTCCGCGCGAGATTGTTGACTGGGGGGGGGGACTGTTCAAACGTCTCCATAGTCACATCGCCACAGCCGCTTGCAGCCGCTTCTGCGAATGCGCTCCGCGGCACGGTACCGTTTCATCGACGGACCGGTCCGCGAAATCGCTCCGCGGCCCGGTGGCACTTCGTCCGCGGACTGGGGGTTGGGGACCACTGGTCTAGTCAGTCGTGCACTTTCTGCTAGCTCGCTATAGAGCAGGTCGTTGGGTATGCGGCCTGGGTCTATTCTCCTAAAAACGAGCAAGCCAGCGAAGGTGCCTCTCGCAGAGAATGGAGAACATGCTGCTCATGCCAGTGCATTTCAAAACTTCTGTGTTGGATATTTTATCCTGCCACTGGATACAGAGAATGCACGCAGGCAGGTGGAAGCTGTTCATATATATACACACACACACACACACACACACACACACACACACACACACACACACACACACACACACACACACACACACACACACACACACACACACACACACACACACACACACACACACACTCTCACCCAAAATATTGGAACACCTGTTCAATTTCTCATTAATGCAATTATGTAATCAACCAATCACATGGCAGTTGCTTCAATGCATTTAGGGGTTGGTCCTGGTCAAGACAATCTCCTGAACTCCAAACTGAATGTCAGAATGGGAAAGAAAGGTGATTTAAGCAATTTTGAGCGTGGCATGGTTGTTGGTGCCAGACGGGCCAGTCTGAGTATTTCACAATCTGCTCAGTCACTGGAATTTTCATACACAACCATTTCTAGGGTTTACAAAGAATGGTGTGAAAAGGGAAAAACATCCAGTATCCGGCAGTCCTGCGGGAGAAAATTAATTGTTGATGCTAGAGGTCAGAGGAGAATGAGCCAACTGATTCAAGCTGATAGTAGAGCAACTTTGTCTGAAATAATCACTCGTTACAACCGAGGTGTGCAGCAAAGCATTTGTGAAGCCACAACACACACAACCTTGAGGCGGATGGGCTACAACAGCAGAAGACCCCACCGGGTACCACTCATCTCCACTACAAATAGGAAAAAGAGGCTATTGCACAAGCTCACTGTACAATTTGCACAAGCTTACCAAAATTGGACAGTTGAATTCTGGAAAAATGTTGCCTGTTATGAGTCTTGATTTCTTTTGAGACATTCAGATGGTAGAGTCAGAATTTGACGTAAACAGAATGAGAACATGGATCCATCATGCCTTGTTACCACTGTGTAGGCTGGTGGTGGTAGTGTAATGGTGTGAGGATGTTTTCTTGGCACAGTTTAGGCCGCTTAGTGCCAATTGGGCATCGTTTAAATGCCATTTTCTACCTGAGCATTGTTTCTGACCATGTCCATCCCTTTATGACCACCATGTACCCATCCTATGATGGCTCCTTCCAGCAGGATAATGCACTGTCAAAAAAAGCTTGAATCATTTCAAATTGGTTTCTTGAACATGAAAATGAGTTCACTGCACTAAAATGGCCCCACAGTCACCAGATCTCAACCCAATAGAGCATCTTTGGGATGTGGTGGACCGGGAGTTTAATGCCCTGGATGTGCATCCCACAAATCTCCATCAACTGCAAGATGATCTCCTATCAATATGGGCCAACATTTCTAAAAAATGCTTTCAGCACCTTGTTGAATCAATGCCACGTAGAATTAAGGCAGTTCTTAAGGCGAAAGGGGGTCAAACACAGTATTAGTATGGTGTGTCTAATAATCATTTAGGTGAGTGTGTGTATTCATACATATTTATGTGCTGCCAGTGAATCATCTTCACTGATTTTACATTCCATCAGAAAGAGCAGAGTGTGAAGGTTGAATCAGCAGAGCAATAGAACAGATCCACATAAAAAATTGCAATCCACACAACATAATGGGCATCATATCAGAGTTCAAATGAGGACAAATTGGTGTTGTGCATCTCGCAGGCTCATTTGTGACCAGGACAGCAAGTCTTTTCTAAACTCTTTTTCACACCACTCTGTGTAAAATATATATATATATATGTGTGTGTGTGTGTGTGTGTCTGTGTGTGTGTACGAACACAGGTATACTGATTTGATCATATAAATATGTATTTAGAGGTGGAGTTTGTAATTGTATGCCACTGGCAGCACCAAACAAAATGCAATTCATTTTAAGTGCAACCCAATGGCTCAGATATAACAAAATGTATTCAAGCAGCCGTACCTGTTTAGCTGTACAATGGCGGACAGGGAGTGTCTTGCTTACGTGACTGTTAACAGTCATAATTTTTCCAATTCTGTTTGATGCCACCAGTGATGCAGAAATGACACATGTATACGAGAGTTGAACGCACTCGTCTCATTAGAGTGTTCTCTATCTGTCAGTGTGGCACCTGGAGATTTATTTACAGGTTTGTAGTTTAGATCAGTGGGGACGCAATGCAGGAGGTGACAGCTGTAGATGTGTCTTAATAAGCTTTAATCTATGGCAGTCACTACAGGCACTTCTTCATTATTCATCAGCGATCATTTACATTGCAGATGAGCAGATAAGAGGAAGAAAAGTTTCTATTTCGGTTCAGATTTGACACTAAAGGGATTTTTGAAGTGGGAAATGAGTTTCCGAGCTATCCCAGAATCCCTCTTTCTCGTTCAGTCTGATATTCTCTATGTGAAATGTGATAAGGTTTCACATTTCTCTGAGCGGATTATTTTCTCAACGCCACACAAAGATTACATAACTTTCTCATCATGTTTCTTCTGATTATGAACAGTTTCTGGTTCTTATATAACATGTCTTCTGCATGCTACCACAGCCTTTACTTCAAAGTTCTAGAGTTACAGTAAACATTGTAATGGTTGGCAAACTTCTACACTTTTTTTACTATAACACCAACTCAAGAAGAAGTCTGACTAACATGTGATGTGACCTTCCACATTTCACTGTTCAATGTTGTTTTTTGAACTCTCTATACATCAATAAGAGTAAGAAAAATGTAATTTTACTTTGTGTACAACCCTATTTCCAGAAAAATTTATAAAATGCAATAAAATCAACAATCTGTGGTTTTTAATTCTCTTGAACCGTTAACATTAAAAAAAAATATATATATATATATATATATATATATATATATAATTGTATGTTTATTTTGATGGGAACAAACTTGGGACAGAGGCATGTTTACTACTGTCACATCACCTTTCCTTTTAATTACACTTTTTTTTTTTTGCCCAATCTCGCCTGATACAAGACTTCAGTTGCTCAACAGTCTGTGGTCGTCTTGTCTGATTCTCCTTTTCATGATGGGCTATAGATTTTCAACAAGAGACAGATCCAGACTGCAGGTGTAGAGTGCCTAAGAAACCAATCTGTTAATCAGTCCTAGAATTGTCTTGCTTCCCAGGAAAGATGAAATCTTGATGACAGTAAAAGTCATATTCACTGTGTTTTGGATCATCTGGGATCAAAGGTCATGCACGTTCAACAGAGGTTTCCTCTCTTGCCCTACACGGACTGAGATTCCTCCAATATTATGGATGATAGAAGGGGGATAGAAGTACCTGTATACTTTAAAATCTAGCATTGAGAAATGTAATTTTTACAAATTATATTTTGCACAAAGTCGTAAGCCATGACCCATCTTTGCCATCAATACCCAATCACAATACCAGTAATAACAATACAATACCCTCACCTATTATTAGTTTCAAAACAGTTTAACTTGGTTATTCTATGAATTTCACTTTTATTTGTCTTTCTGGGAGTGTGTTGTGGCCATCAAAATCAAAATTTGTACATAATTTAACAAAAATCAAATTCAGTGAATATGTTCTTTATAGTCTTTGTAGATGAATAAAGTTTCAAAAAAATTGTTTGATTTTCTTGCATTTTACAAAATGTCGAAATGGGGTTGTAATTTGTAGGCAACAGTTTCCAAACTAAAAGTGGTGATCAAAAACAAGATTGCTAATGTTTTACATGCAATAAAAGGGACGAAAATATAAAGAGATGATTTCACCTACTTTGCTTTTGCCTCGGCATCTTCACAGCTTTTGTTGGATACGTCTTCCAGACCTCCAATCAGGTGTTTGTATGAGCTGATTGGCACAAACAACATATTAAGAAATCTGAATTTATCTTTCAGAAATTAACTAATTTTAAGGTGAATAACTATCTCTAAAATTGCTCTGAAGAATTTCATGTGTCTTTCTTTATTTAGAAAGTCGGTACTAAATTCTATTAGTGAAACTTATATCGAAATGAAATACTGCTCATTGAAATGTACCAGAATCAAACGTCACAGATGGCTGATGGTTTGAGTCTCAAACAGACAGGAATGAGAGTTTTCCCATCCTGAGGGACATAATGAATTGCATGTGCTTTTCTCTCTCTCTCTCTCTCTCTCTCTCTCTCTCTCTCTCTCTCTCTGCCTGACTGTCTCAGTCTTTTCAGCTTGTTGACACACATGACACTTAAGCTATTTAGGTTGAGCTTAATTTATTGACTTTAAGGCAGTAGATAAGCACTTCAAACCCACAGATTCTGTGTCCCTCACACACACAAATAGAACAATAGGTGCAAAATCCACAGATGTTCAACGAACTAGAAAACCTGGACTGAATTACTTCTGACTGCTGGAATGACCCTTGTGAAGGTTTAGGTGGCGTATATAAAGAAACTCTTTTGCCATAGAATAAATGTTACATATACTCACTCTCTGTCAATCACAAGGCAGGTGACTGTCTCTGCTGCGATGACATTAGCTGTTCTGACGTCCTCTCTGTTCAAAAGACACAGAAAGAAATACAAAGAAGCGTAATTTTATAACGTTCCATAACCTTCAAAATCACAAATACGGAATCAGATAAACAGATTTAGTAATATTATTTAAAATATAAAAATTATAAAAATATATTAAATATGTAAACTGAAGAGTCATCGCTCCGAGCCTGCTAGCATGAATTGCCACATTGAAAGCATTAATTAGCATGTTGCTAGTATTTTGCAAATGTGAATTAGCTTGTTGCTAATATTTTTAGCATGTTCCTAACATGTCTTAAGCTAGTTGCTAGGCTATGGTGGGTGAAGCTTAAATATTGGCATTTTATTGCATAAATGTTTTGACCCCCTCAATGAAACTCTATGGGACTTTTCATAGTTTGTATCATCTATGTAATGAAAACCGTAAATCTGATGAGTTAGAAAAGAGAAAGCAACCCGAGTCAGAACAGGCTGAAGGTCTGTCCTGAGTTTGGTGGATGTTGTTTACAGCTCTATGAGATAA
This sequence comes from Rhodeus uyekii, assembly GCA_037043235.1. Lineage (NCBI taxonomy): Eukaryota > Metazoa > Chordata > Actinopteri > Cypriniformes > Acheilognathidae > Rhodeus > Rhodeus uyekii. The sequence goes on from JAWRVZ010000045.1 coordinate 1,747,023, forward strand.
TGTTTAAAATTAGTCTCAGACGAAGAAGCTTTAATAGTAAATCATTAATTATAAGAAAGCAAATAAAAATAATGACATATAAATATTAATGTAATTTATTAATATATATATATATATATATATATATATATATATATATATACACAATGTGTGTATGTAAGCATTTAAGCATAAATCAGTAGATTAAAATGAATTTTGACTCAAGATTAACTATTAAAAAACTAATAAAGAATTAAGCCAGCGTGCCTCAGGGTTTGCTGATTGTCCTCTTCCTCACTGTCGCTCCAGTCGCAGTCATCAGTGTCTGAATCCCACTCTGAATTCATGATGCTTTGCATTATTCACTTACTGTCTGATCTGAGCACAGCTATACGCGCAAATATACCACTACAGTACAGCACACTTCTATTGAGACTAAAACAATCACTGTGTGACATCTGTCCCATCATTGGCAGTGTCTGAGGAAGAGCGCTCACGCACAACTCCCTGAAAGCAAGAAGGGTTGAACACTAAAAGGTAAACCCACACCCAACAAGCATAGAAACAGTGTTTGCTCCTGAGTCCAACTGCAAATACTCCCAAACACCACACACACAGACACACACACACACACACACACGTGTTGCCGGATCCATTTCCAGCGAAACACACTTGCAGAGGTGAGAATTCTTCACAACATATCGGCTCTAAAGCCGTCACAGCATGAATACACAGCACAATAACGCTACTGCAAAGGTCACAGCTGCTCCACGATATTACTGAACGCAGAAAAATACAGAGGAGAGGAAGCAAATCTGTCATCATTTACCCTAAATGACGTTCCAAACCCTTATGAATGTTGTTCTTCGGTGGAACACACAGAAAAAGCGCAATATGTTGAAATTGCTTTTTTCCTTAAAAGGGCTACACAACGGTGCAAAAGTACCATTCAGAAGAGTAATACAACAAGACTTATGGAATGATTTTATACATTTTTTTTTTTTTTTTAAGTTTTCATGCAGTCAGACTGTCCAGATCTCTGAGACACTTCTAAACTTGTATTTTTGTGTTTAATGAACCGTCATCCGTGTTTGGAATGACATGAGTGTATTAAAGAAATTACAGAATTTAAATTTGTTGTGGGAACCATTCCTTTAATTGTAAAGGTGTGGGGATCATATTTCCTTAAGTGGGACACCTCCACCTGGTTGAGGAAAAACCCACACATCATCGCTGCCAAATGTGTTTGTGAACCAAGCAGGTGTCAAATGCTGCTGAATGCACATACACACGCGCATGAATTTAATCCTGGGATCAAGAGATTCCTTTATCAAGTTCTGGACACTGTTAAGTATCTCTGTAAAGTGTTACCCACCCACATGCCTTATACAAGGGCGCAGTGTGCGCTCTAACAGAAGAGCATATAATTGATCTCTGAAGGATCGCAGTGACCGTGTACAATGTTCCGATTTCCAAATCCGTGGCCTAAATTTCACCTCCGTTCACACACTCGCAGCAGGACACCTGATACACAGCGGAGCATATCAACATGCTCTCGGGATCACTGTTTCCTAGTAACACAACCAAATGCAGGATTATAACAAGGAGTAAACAGTCCCCTTAAAATAGAATAGAAGTAGAATAGAATAAAATAGCATGAAGCACAATAGAATAGAACATGACTTGTATGATTAGTATACATAAAACAGAACACAGCATGAATAGAATTGAAAATATTCAAGGTAATAAGCATGCTAAATTAGAATAGAATAAACTGAATAGGACACGACTCTGAATGATTAGCAGGAGTAGATTAGATTAGAACAGAAAATGAATAGAAGCATGTTGAATCAGAATAGAAAAGAATGAAGCACAACAGAACAGAGCAGGACTTTGTATGATTAGCATAAATAGAACAGAACAAAATAGAGCATAAATGGAATAGATTGGAGCTTATTATAGATATTAAGCATGTTAAACCAGAATGGAATGAAATGAAGAACAAATAATGATTAGCAGGAACAGAATAGAACAGAACACAGGTGATTTTAAATTATATGTAAATAAAGTGTCTTGTAAAAAGTGCAGCTACTCAGAATCCAAGACTTTTTGTCCAAAGTGCTTTTTGTCAACCGCCACAAGATGTCACCACATACTTTAAAACTAATAAGGTGAATAACTCTCACAAGAACCTGTCCAAGTCATATTTCACTGTACAATCAAAAAAAAAGAAAGAAGAAGAAATGAGACCATTAAGATTTTTTTTGTTATAACTACCCTTATTCTCTATAGTTATTATTTAGTTCTCCCCACTGAAATTATTTATAATTATCTATAAATTGAATATTATTGGAACGGTATCATCTTTTTTTTTTTTTTTACTATAGGAGATTACAGGAGATAATTTTTATTCATTGCAGTGATTAGAATGTGGATGGTGTAAATGTCTAAATATATATATATATATATATATATATATATATATTATTTTTAATTTTTTTTGGGAGAACAATGGATGTGTTCTTGGCAGGTTTTCATATAATGGCCTCCCTGTTTTTAGTTTATGTTTTAAATTAAATCTGAGTTTAGCAGTAGTAAAGAGTAAAATCTCACCCTTGAAGGGCTTTTTCCCCAAACGAATCTCCTTTCCCCATTGAGCGCAAATAGACCGGCTCCTGACCCGGACAGTCCTCTCGAGTCATTGTCACCTGGACAGGAGTGAGAGGAAGAGATGGAGAGATATTAACATGGGTTCATTTTCAAAGCATCACTACTTGCACTTTGCACTCAAATAGACTTACCTTCCCTTTACTGATAATGAAGAATGTGTCTCCTCTTGCCCCCTGGCGAATGATGTAGTCGCCATTCTCATAGTGTGTCTATGAGAGAAATAAAATTGTTTTGAGGATGTTAAGATGATGCGGAAAAAATTATGGAGAAAAACACCTGGTATTGTCTATGAAGAGAGGATGTGCAGACTTAAGACCACGGCAGATTTCTAAACAGAAAAGAGGCAGTACAACATCTCTCTGACCCTCAGTGTGCTCTCTAAGACCTTGACCTCCAGACACATCAGTCTGAAATCAGATATGACCAGCAGAAAGGAAACCGAAGCCCAGAAAGACTCTGACACAAGCAAACACTTTGCTCCAACATCACCTAGAGTCTGACCTCCAACAAAACACCCACATATGCACTGGCAGCGATAGGAGACAGGTTTTTAAGTTATTATCCAGATTAAAATTAAACAAATCCAAAGTAAACAAAACATATCATGATTTACACTCACCTAAAGGATTATTAGGAACACCATACTAATACTGTGTTTGACCCCCTTTCGCCTTCAGAACTGCCTTAATTCTACGTAGCAACAAGGTGCTGAAAGCATTCTTAAGAAATATTGACCCATCTTGATAGGATAGCATCTTGCAGTTTATGGAGATTTGTGGGATGCACATCCAGGGCACGAAGCTCCTGGTCCACCACATCCCAAAGATGCTTTATTGGGTTGAGATCTGTTTGAAATGATTTGAGTATTGTGACATGGTACATTATCCTGCTGGAAGTAGCCATCAGAGAATGGGTACATGGTGGTCATAAAGGGATGGACAAACAATGCTCAGGTAGGAAGTGGCATTTAAACGATGGCCAATTGGCACTAAGGGGCCTAAAGTGTGCCATTCTGTTTACGCCAAATAAAGTACTCCACCATCTGAATGTCTCAACAGAAATTGAGACTCATCAGACCAGGCAAAAACCCTGGCCCATCCGCCTCAAGGTTGTGCGTGTTGTGGCTTCACAAATGCTTTGCTGCACACCTCGGTTGTAACGAGTGGTTATTTCAGTCAAAGTTGCTCTTCTATCAGCTTGAATCAGTCGGCCCATTCTCCTCTGACCTCCAGCCTCAACAAGGCATTTTCACCCACAGGACTGCCGCATACTGGATGTTTTTTCCTTCACACACCATTCTTTGTAAACCCTAGAAATGGTTGTGTATGAAAATTCCAGTGACTGAGCAGATTGTGAAATACTCAGACTGGCCCGTCTGGCACCAACAACCATGCCACGCTCAAAATTGCTTAAATCACCTTTCTTTCCCATTCTGACATTCAGTTTGGAGTTCAGGAGATTGTCTTGACCAGGACCAACCCCTAAATGCATTGAAGCAACTGCCTGTCAGGGTTCCCCAACCCCCGGTCAACCCCGCGGACGAAGTGGCACCAGGCCGCGGAGCGATTTCGCGGACCGGTCCGTAGATGAAATGGTACCGGGTCACGGAGCGCATCCGTGAACTGCTGCAAACGGCTGCAAGCGGCTGTGGCGCTGTGCCGATGGAGGCGTTTGAACAGTCTTGGTTGCGCTCGCACACCCCCCCCCCCCCGTCAACAATCTCGAGCGGGCAGTCTTGGTTGCGCGGCAAAAAAAAGGTTGGGGACCACTGGTCTAGTCTATCTCTTGGTTTTGTGGCAGAGCTCTGACACTACTGTAATGTCTTGTGTGCGTGTGGCTTTGAGTGTTCGAGTCTCGTGTGCGCTTGTCTGTGTGATGTCTTTTGTGCGAGTTATGATGTCCGTTCCCGATACTTTGGTCTGGTTCAGTTTCGGTTTTGTGTCGGGTTTTACTCGTTCTTGCGCGCTCTATGTCATGTGAGTGGGCGCGGTTTCAAGCTTTGCGCGAGCTGCGCTCCCTCTCGTCCATGTGTTATGTTTGGCATGTTTCATCGGCCGCTTGCTTTCATGTTGTGTTTTCTGTCACAGTTTCGTTATCACCAGCTGTGCGTCGTCTCTGTTTAATGTGAACATGTTCATGTCTTGTCTGTTACCCCGCCCGCCTCGTTTCATTGTCATTAGTTTGATTTGTTCCCAGCTGTGTCCCTATCAATTACCATTCCTCATGTGTGCTTTTATTCTCCCAGTGTCTGCTGTCTTGTGCTGTCTCGTCGTCATTCCATGGCTGTTCATCCTGTGTCCAGTCATGTCTTGTTCCAGTTTTGTTCCATTTTCATTCATTTTGTCCATGTCCCTTTTACTCTTTTTCTCCATGCCTTAAATTAAAGTGGTTCTAAAAGTATTGCACAGCATAACATTCCACTAGCATTAGAGAACCAGGAATATTTTGTTTTCAAATAAATTATTTTATCATTTAAAATAGCTATTAAATATACAGTATAGTTAATATATTTTTTTTATTTAATGCAACTTGGTTTGATGTTCACACATTTTGAGTGTAACTTAATTGTTTTTTTTAAGTGCCACTAGTAGCTAGACCTGTTTGAAATGAGTGAATATTTATCAGTGAAAATACCTCAAGTCAGCATGAATATTCAGATATGTCTGGACTCTAAATTGAGGCAGCTACACTATACATGCAATTAAAGTAGGAATTGCATTAAGTATAAGTGACCAAAAAGACCACGATTCCATAAATGTGTCCAGACTCCCCAGAGCATAATTACATTCCTGTGGGCAAAATTACATATACCAAAAGTTCAAAAAACTTCAGCAAATATCAGTTTCTCATTTAAGGTCAATTATTAGATAAAGATACTCCCTCCACTCTAACTAACATTTAAAAAAAAAAAATTATCACAAAAAATGTTCAAGGATGGACTGGAATGAGGGTTTGACCTGCTGATTCTTACTGAGAGACCATGATTGACAGGTGAGTCATTTTAATGACACAGAGCTCACATTGTCAATAGATTCAGTGAAGTTTGGTTATGTCGACGGCCTCGGGGGTTGCAAAAAAGCGTCGAGATAACCGTTTAGTGAGATAACCAACACCCAATATGGAGATTTATTTCATGAAGCGATCGGCATGATATAAAAATGTACATACTCTGTATATGATTGCTAACAACAAAAGGCATATGTGCACCAACTAACAGCAGAGATTTACCAGTATGCAATAAAAAACACCTTTGATTCTCCATACATTCCTTTAATTAATTAATTAATCCAACATTGCAAACACAATTTTGCTCACAGCGTAAACAATCATAACATATTCGGGAAATCATCATGCTGTACTAGATTGCATACTTTCTTGTGTTCTGTCCGTCTAATGTGCTTTCTCAACAAATTTGGCTTCGTCCCGTCTTTTAATAACCTTCAATCCATTCTTCAATCCGCAGCGGCGCTGAGCAGAGTGTGTGTCAGAACCAGAAACAGTGATGTGTTTGTGTGTGTGCGCGTTGTGTGGTTGTACTAGATTGCATAATTTCTTGCGTTCTGTCTGTCTTATGTGCTTTTTTAACAAATTCGGCTTTGTCCCGTCTTTTAATAACCTCCAGTCCCTTCTTCAATCCGCAGTGGCGCTGAGTAGAGCTCACATCAGAACCAGAAACAGGGATGTGTTTGTGTGTGTGCGCGTTGTGTGGCTGTACTAGATTGCATACTTTCTTGCGTTCTGTCTGTCTAATGTGTTTTCTAAACAAGTATGCGTATTATCACCAATAAGCGGCTTTAACCAGCCTTGAAATTCAGGGTTTGATTCTCACTCCTTCCTGTATTTTTGGGTGTACAGTTTTGACTGAGACATGATAAGCAAGCGAGGTAGTTAGCTTTTGTCACAGATAGGCGCACACACACAGTGGACCAGAGTACGTGACTGAGGCAGTGTGAGTCAAACAAATGCAGCGATTTATATTTGTGCAGTGATTTTAATAATTTTTTAGACAAAGAACATTTGACATCCCGTACTGCCATTGTAATCAGCCAGCGGCGGCTTGCCGCACATGCGTGATTCATTTGCACGTGGAGGAGTGAACATCTGCTCTGCCTTCATTTGGGCGGATCGGCTGCGCGAGGACCGGCTGCCTGTGAGTGCTTTGGGATGGGGATGGGGATGGGGATGGGGATGCGGCAGCACTCGCTGCTCGATGCGCAGTGAACTCTCAGTCACGAGATAACCATGTCCCTCATTTTTGCTCAAGAAACTAGGATTCTGCAACATAACAGAATCGACATTACCCACAAGAAAATAATAATACACATAGGGAGTTTGGCGGTTCCACTTCAAAAACTTCGACATAATAGTATTGGCGAGTTAACTGTGACTCGAGATAAGTGAACTCCACTGTGCTCTCATTATTATTCGATGCAAATTTCTCACATTTTCTCTTAACATACAATTTAACTATATATCTCTATAACAACAATTTAAAAAGAAAATATAAAACTAACACATAAACAAAACTTAAAATGAAGACATAATTCAAAGACTAATTCAAAATTTTGGTTTATACTATAATAGTTTACAAGTAAAACTAAAATTGGCAAGTAACAATGAATATTCTATAATAGTACTTCAATAATATAATCATACACTGGCAAGCTAAAGCTAAGTAAAGTGAATGTTTTACCATGGACCAACATTAAAATGTGTATGTCTGAAAATAAGCTCTGCCCACTCCTTTGTTTATCCAGCTACAGATGTTTTGTGGTTGCTGTCTACACAGTAGAAATCTGATGGTGTCTGTATTAGACCTATTACACATTAATGTAATTAATTATAAGAGCCAAATCTATTTCTATGTGCTGTTGTGTTATTGTTAGGCAGTGAATCATGTATTATAACAAAGGCAGACCACAGTGACTGCAAGATTATCAACAAATCCACACAGAATGGAAAACCACAACCTTTCACGCCTAAACTCAGGGAACTGTGCGTCTCCATCACTCACTCTCCAGTGATAAAAGCTGACGAGGTGAGGAGAGCTGATGTGGACCTTTATGTCTGTAAATGATAGGCTGAGTGATGACTAAGATATTGACAATATCTACGGCTCATCTTGTCATACTATTATTGGACAAAAACATTGATTTTATCTCTTTTGAAGTTTACTGTAAAGTGGACCTCAGAAAATAGATTATTTTCCGTCTTATATACAAAGAGTATAAACAACTTCATGCTTAACTCCACTACAACTTACAGAACCACTAAAAGACAAAAAAATTAGGGAAATGCTCCTTAAATTATTGATGAAATGATTTTTCCCACATTTTCTGTGTTTTAAAGTCTCACAATGGGAATAAACATGAATAAACATATTTCAGCATAAATACATTCATGTTTTCTTGGCAGGTGTTTTCTTAAAGTGTGTAATTTATATATCCTTTAATATCCTTGACAACACACATGAGGGTAAAGGCAGAAGCAGAGGGTGAACACAGAAATGCAGATGAGTGAATAGGTAAACAGAATTCACAGACTGCACTTGGCTTGGAAATAACTGCAATGCAATGCAATTATACATACATAACGGAATACAGATATAAAGGAACCAAACCTACAGGCAGAGATTATCATTGGAAAAGAGATTACCTGTTCTTGTTTCAATAACCAGTCTGCTTTTTGTAAAACATTTCTCTTTTTGGTTGAGGAATCATATTGAATTCTGGCTCAACCAAATGTCCATTTGAAGAGTTGTTATCTTTAACAAATGAAAAGTCATATACAGTAATTCCTCGCCACTTCGCGTTTCAAGTTTCGCGGCCTCAGTGCATCACGGATTTTTCAAAAATATTTATTGAAAAATAAAAATTCAAAAATACAGCCATTATCGGCAGCCATATTGTGGAAAGCAGCGTTGCTGCATCGTGATGCGAGAGAATCCCAGGATGCCAGACAAAGAGAGAAACTCTCTCAGAGACTTTGTACACACACACGCGCACTCAGACAAGACACGTGATTGATTGCCGGTGCGAGATCGACCAATGAGAGCACGAGTGGAGTGGGAGCCTCTTCGCCTCTCTCAGAAGCAAATGTTGACGATCCAGCGCCGATATCTGACGATGAGGCGCTTCCCGAACTGATTTAAAGGACTCATTATAGCAGTGCAGTAACACCATCATCATCATCACATTCATCGAACCGCACAGGTCTGTCATCGTCGTCATTACTGGAGTCTCAAGATACTACTGTTATTGATGAGTGTAGAGCGCCATAATACATATCGTATGAGAGAGAGTAAATGTATAATATTAAGGTTTTATAATTAAATACTGTGTGTGTGTGTGTGTGTGTGTGTGTGTGTGTGTGTGTGTGTGTGGTTAAAGATCTCTTACCTCCTCAAGGACATCAGCCAGCTTGCTCAATATTTCTTCTGGAAGACCCCGGAACGTCAGGATACTGTCGGGGAGAAACATGACGGAAAAGATCATAATCTAAGGCTGTAGGGTCTTATTGCTGAAACAACAATATTATTCCTCAATCAATATAATACAACATTTCTAAACATATCTGGTCATGTGTTGCGTAGTGGAGAAAAAGGTTTGTGTCTGGCTAATTTGTATAAGCTGAACTCATTAGTCACAAAGCAGAGGCATTATCTAGATTATGTAATAAAAGCTGTACTTTATCTGAATCTGAATGAATCATGTTTAGCATTGTCCTGAGGGGCCGTAGATTGTCCCTGATGAGATCTGTGCATCTTTGTCTTGATTCATTAGCAAATGCACACAAGTTGCATCCATGTTTCACTGCCATGTGTCATGAGATGATCATACATCAATAACAGCTCCTGCATAAATATTTCACAAGCCATAAAAAATTCAAAGGGCCATTAAAGTCTCCTATTACAGTTTGGTATAAGACTGCAGCAGAGAAATGTAAAGGTGTTATGGATGGACCATTATGAGCAAACATTTGCCATTTCATTTAGAAAGGCTGATGAACTTTCAAGAACTTTCATATTTTCCCCAACTGAGATTCAAAATATCAGGGCTGTAATCGTCATAGACATTTGGGAAGCTCAATAGTAGGAAAATTCTACCTAGAATTCAACCAACAAGCCAGGCAAAGTACCACACATTTTATTCTTATTTTAAATGTTATTTAATGACCGTAATATAAATAGACGTTCACTTACAGTATTCACTTTGAAAAAAAAATAATAATAATAATGTAATCACACATTATTTTAAATATATAAATAACCCATGAAGGTTCTCTTTAAAACATGTTTTGTGACAATCATATTATATTTAAAATGTATTTGTCTTAAATGTAAAACGTACATTTGAAGTATAACTGACAGAGAAGTCAGTCATATTTCATGCTTATTTTATCATTTAAGTATTTGTTAAAGCCTTTATTTTGAAACTGTTTAGCTGTTTGAGTGGAAACTTTTATTATGAAGAATACTGTTACGGAACGGAGCAGGGTTGGTGTGCGATGCAGAGGAGACAGGCAAGGCAGGATTTCAAACTTAACGTCATTTAATATAAACAAAACAAAACACTTTAAATATAAACAAAACAAAACACTTTAAATATAAACAAAACAAACTGGATAGCATAAACTTGAACTAGACTAAACTCAAAACAAGAACCACGGCAAGGAACATCCACACACAAATTCAGACTTCTTCATTAAACAATATCAACAACCGACAACCACCAGGGAAGTGCACAAGTGATATATACACAAGGGGAAACAGCCACACCTGGGAGACTAACGAGGAAGTGATTACAAGACAGGTGTAGGGAGTGAAACAATAACCCGAGAGACAGGAAGTGAAACAAAGACAAGACTGACAGAAAGTGACAGAGAAGACCCAGACAGGAACACGTGTAACATAACGCCCCCCTTCTGGTAGGCGCGACCTCGCGCCGGCAAGGCAACAACTGTGGAGGGTGGGCGGGGGACCAGGAGGGGGACAGAACAAGACATGAAACCCGAGGGAACCCAAAGGAGACTGAACAAGAACCAAGGAAAAACCATGTGCAAATGATAAACAAAATAAACAGACCTTAAGGCATCATGAAAAATAACTCAAAACAGTCCTTAATGAAAAAATAGCAACTAAACAGTCCTGACACATGAAAAAAAAAAAAAAATACAGAGTCCCTGGAGGAGCGGGAAAGGAGCCCGGTGGGCTCAGGCAAGGCTGGAGGGTCAGGCGGCGCCGGGGGAATGAGCCAGGCGGGCTCGGGCAAGGCCGGCGGGTCAGGCGGCGCCGGCGGGGTGAGCCAGGCAGGCTCGGGCAAGGCCGGCGGGTCAGGCGGCGCCGGCGGGGTGAGCCAGGCAGGCTCGGGCAAGGCCGGCGGGTCAGGCGGCGCCGGCGGGGTGAGCCAGGCAGGCTCGGGCAAGGCCGGCGGGTCAGGCGGCGCCGGCGGGGTGAGAGTCACTGGAGGCGCCGGTAGGGCGAGAGTCACTGGGGGCGCCGGCAGGGCGAGAGTCACTGGGGGCGCCGGCAGGGCGAGAGTCACTGGGGGCGCCGGCAGGGCGAGGGTCACTGGGGGCGCCGGCAGGGCGAGGGTCACTGGGGGCGCCGGCAGGGCGAGGGTCACTGGAGGCGCCGGCAGGGCGAGGGTCACTGGAGGCGCCGGCAGGGCGAGGGTCACTGGAGGCGCCGGCAGGGCGAGGGTCACTGGGGGCGCCGGCAGGGCGAGAGTCACTGGGGGCGCCGGCAGGGCGAGAGTCACTGGGGGCGCCGGCAGGGCGAGAGTCACTGGGGGCGCCGGCAGGGCGAGAGTCACTTGGACAGCGGCCTCCGGGCTGGTAACGGGTTCTGGGACGTCGGCGAAGGCCGGCGGCGGCTCTGGGATGTCCCAGAAGTCCAGCGGCGGGTCGGGCCTCAGTTCAGGCAGCTCTGGCGGGTCGGGCCACAGTTCAGGCAGCTCTGGCGGGTCGGGCCACAGTTCAGGCAGCTCTGGCGGGTCGGGCCACAGTTCAGGCAGCTCTGGCGGGTCGGGCCACAGTTCAGGCAGCTCTGGCGGGTCGGGCCACAGTTCAGGCAGCTCTGGCGGGTCGGGCCACAGTTCAGGCAGCTCTGGCGGGTCGGGCCACAGTTCAGGCAGCTCTGGCGGGTCGGGCCACAGTTCAGGCAGCTCTGGCGGGTCGGGCCACAGTTCAGGCTGGCGGATTTCTGGATCAGGCTCTGGCTGGCGGATCTCTGGATCAGGCTCTGGCTGGCGGATCTCTGGATCAGGCTCTGGCTGGCGGATCTCTGGATCAGGCTCTGGCTGGCGGATCTCTGGATCAGGCTCTGGCTGGCGGATCTCTGGATCAGGCTCTGGCTGGCGGATCTCTGGATCAGGCTCTGGCTGGCGGATCTCTGGATCAGGCTCTGGCTGGCGGATCTCTGGATCTTTCCGCTTCCTCCTCTTGCGGCGGCGGCGTGTGGACTCGGTCGTGGGGTTCGGGAATGCGGGCTTGACTGCGGGATTCTGGGATGCAGATCTGGGCATTTCCTCGACCTCAAAGTCCATGCCATTCAGCCACAGCACCGTGTTAATGTAGTCCGGTAGGGCAGCTTCCAGGCACCCGTGTGGCCGGACTACTTCCCTGTCCAGTCCTCCCTCGAAGCACAGGTTGAGGGCGAAATCGCCCCAACCCACCCGATGTGAACGGTCAATAAACTCCGCCACATAGTCCACTAGGGACCGGCCGTTTTGCCGAAGATTTAGGAGGCTCGACTCAGCGTGAGTAGCGGAATCCATATAGTCCACAGAACGTCTTTATAGGTGACGAACCTGGTCGGTTGTTCTGTTACGGAACGGAGCAGGGTTGGTGTGCGATGCAGAGGAGACAGGCAAGGCAGGATTTCAAACTTAACGTCATTTAATATAAACAAAACAAAACACTTTAAATATAAACAAAACAAACTGGATAGCATAAACTTGAACTAGACTAAACTCAAAACAAGAACCACGGCAAGGAACATCCACACACGAATTCAGACTTCTTCATTAAACAATATCAACAACCGACAACCACCAGGGAAGTGCACAAGTGATATATACACAAGGGGAAACAGCCACACCTGGGAGACTAACGAGGAAGTGATTACAAGACAGGTGTAGGGAGTGAAACAATAACCCGAGAGACAGGAAGTGAAACAAAGACAAGACTGACAGAAAGTGACAGAGAAGACCCAGACAGGAACACGTGTAACAAATACAGAGTAACTCGGAAATAAAAATATTGGCATCGTGTGAACATGTGATGGTATTTTTGCAAGATAAATACTCACAAAAAGGTGATAAAATATGTAAAGGAGTCAAAACAGCGACAGAAATTCCTCTTTTGCACATAAGCAAAGACCTGCTGCAGGATGACGTGGTTCTGAAGTCTGTACTGAACAGTAATGGCCAATATCACAACCGTGATGAGAAAAACCTGGACTGCTTCTGAATTCACATACTCTCTTGAGTAGGTATTTATTTTGAATAAGTACTTTGTAATTGCTAAAAAAGTATGTTCTATACAGTATGAATCTGTGTAGTGTGATTGTAATCCGGATGTACAACCTTGTTTGCAATGTTGTCATTATCATGTGACCTATTAGCATCAATTTTACTGCCATTAACAAATCCTCTATTGTAGTCTCATGGGATAGTAAAGTGCACACTTTAGAATCTCACCGGAAGAAATAGGTCATCTGTGTAGTTTTTGCCTACTCTTTTATGAATACTGTGATTCCTTTTCGAAGTGCAACTCAACACTGCATCTGTGGATTGACGCTGTGGGAGATGGCATCAGTGTGACTGGTGTCTGAAGCACATGTAAACACACCAATAAACCAATGGCACCAATTGTTGATCCTAGGTGAATGAACTCGAACGGCTGTATTTTTTCTCTCTTCATTCACTTCAATCCCCAACTATGGCAAGGTAACTCTGGTCATGAGGATTGTATGCATGGATAACTAGGGTTCAAAAAATGGAGCAAAAGACCCTGCTTTAATACCCAAGAAAGTGGGGAGGGTGTAAAACATCTCACTCAAACCTACTGCTCAAAGAGCAGCTTACAAGCGGGTAACAAGTCTGTGATACATAACAAAATAATAAAAAACACCTCAGTAGCTAGCATCTCTGATGTTGCTGCCTCTACCAGGGTGGAGCCTCAACACAAGAGAGGCTTAACCCCAGGGGAGTTACAAGAGAGCCTAGCCTTACTTTAAGACCCCTGTAATCTGGGGGAGGCAGCTTGACTTTGGCTTTTCCAGGGAAGCAAGGGACGCTACCCTAACCTTGTATGTAGAACATTCCTTTAGTAGCTGCTTTAGTTAGCATTAGTTTTTTTTTAGGCAAACTTGTAGGATTGCCGTATTGGAAAAATAAGGCCAGCTAGAGGTGTTTAAAGACCCAATACTCTAAGGCAGTGGTCCCCAACTGCTGTCCGCGGACGAAATGGTACCAGGCCGTGGTCCGTGGATCAAATTTTATCGGCCCGCCCAAGGAAATTATAGTATTTCCAATTTACGTAATGGAGTTGAGCGGCTGTGGCGCTGTAGCTTTAGCGGTGAGGAGGTTGTGTTTCGCTTCCCCGTCAGAAGCTGAGTTTTGCTGTTAAAAAAAAAGATAACAAGGATGGCTTGTCCTCCTTGTTATTCTGCACTTTTCTTAATAAAGTGATGAGAATCAGCCGGGATTGTGGGAAGAATGCAAGTAAGGTGTGAGCATTATCCCCTTATTGCCTTGGGGAAGTGGCCTCAAACATAGTTCCTGGAGGGCCGCAGCCAGCTCCAAATCACCTGCTTGGATGTTTCTTGTAATCCTAAAGACCTTGATTAGCTGGTTCGGGGTGTTTTAATTAGAGTTAGAGCTAAACTGTGTAGGGCTTTGATCCTCTGGGAACTGAGATTAAGACCACTGTCTTGGGGTAATTACCGTAAGTAGAGCTGCAGCTCTCTTGCAGTTTCCAGAGGGATTGAGTTTATTGCACAAATCTGTTCCTTCTAAGAATATGTGCCATTCTTATACTGTAATTTTTAGTTTGAGAATCAAGGTTGTATCTCTCCCTGGAGAAAGAGGTAATGACCAATTTCGCAGTTACAAATTTCCCTCTGGCAATCATTCCCTAAGAGCTGTGTCAAGCAGAAAGAGGCTATCATAACTGAGCCATTTTATTCCATTGCCTTTAGGGTTAGAATATCCTGCAAGGCTGTATTCCCTTGTTATGTAGCCATAGAAGCTTGAATATCTTCTAGACAGCTGTGATTTGTTGCCATTCCATTGGGCCATGTCTCCTTGAGACAAAAAAGTTGATGAAATACCTACATTTAGGCGCCGCTTTCTACTTACAATGGCTCTACATGTGTCAATGGTGATAATTCAATATATGCAAATTGGCTGGCATTCAGTTGAAAAACAATGTTGATATATGTATATATATATATAGCATTCCAAGTTAATCAGAGATAAAGCTATCAAATAATCCAAGTAGTTACTATCAGGTTAAGTAGCCTAAAGTAAATATAAGTCTCTAGTAAATCATGGGATCACACTCACAATGTTGCATAATAGATGTGAGTCTGGATTAACTCAGGACTAAATATAAATATTTCATATTGGCCTATAAAGCAGATTAATAAAAGGCAAAAGTTCAGCTCAGCATCTAATGCATTCACATGCACTCTGCTTTTGTTATTTAATGACTGTAGGTTCCAAGCATAATTGGCAAAATTAGGTCTAATTATTCAAAAAATAAATACAGCAGCAGGGATAGGCTAATATCATTAACATTAGATGAAACCACATTAGATGATTCTTTAAAAAATGATTGCATTACTATTCATTTTTCACATGTTAATACATAAGACAGATTCTAAGAGAGAAAGAGAGAGAGCATCATGAAAGAAGGAGAGGAAGGAGATTGAGCGCTATAGAGAGTTTCTGTGGCAATGAATTGCTGAAGCTTCCAAGAAACTCTTCTGTTCTGCCTCAGTGTCTTTAAAGTCTTTGATGAAGACTTCTTTCATCCAGTTTGGCTCAGGAGCCCAACAATGCAGAATTAAGGATTCTGTCTTTAATATGTAAAATATGCTCCATGCTGTCTTCTGTGGGTGCCATTATGCAAATTAAGATTTCAGATGATAAAGAAAGAGCTGCGCTTCCATGACGAGACAGCTGCTTACCTTTTCAATAACTCCATGTACTCTGCATGCTTGATGAGTCCCGTCCTCATCATGATGGTCTGGAAGCACTGTCTGTCGATGGCCCATAACTTCACACTAGTCACAGCTAAAACACACATCAGAAAATACAGCATCAGTTTGGGAACAGCAACCTAAAGATTTCTTAGAATATGAACATGAAATTTAGACTTTTAATTGTCATCCAAATAATTGTAATCTTTGAATTAATTGTCTGTTCTGTTCATGGTATTTGCAGTGTAGGCAAACAACCTTAGTGGAAGTAATAATTGACGATGGGCCGCTGAATTATTGGAAAAAATAATTCAGACCAGAGGTGCTAATGCGATGGTAATGTGCTCATGATGCAAAGCAAAGCAAAGTGTCTTTATGGGTTTTGGTTCATTTGCTGCTGTGGGCTATTTTGAAATAATTGAAATAATTTGGTGAAGTGATAGGGAACTGTAATGCGGTCAAGAGCTGACTGGAACAACTTTAGCTGCGCCTTTACTGGAAAATACGTTGGTCGACCAATCAGAATCAAGCACTCTCAGCCCCATAGTATAATCTTTTTTAACTTTCACATGGGTAGAATACTATACATAAATACTAATTTATTAATCAATAATTTTCGGTCCACTCTAAACTAACAATGCAATGCATTTATTATATTGTATTGTATTATATTATAGATTAATATTATTGTTGCTGTTATGAATATTAGATTATTATGCAATTGTAATATATTTCTTTACTTATACTTAGCTTTTAAAATGGTCTGACCTCTAACAGGCAAAAATATTACAGAATATTACAGTAATATGTGCAGAATTTATTTAGCTCAAAATCAATGACGAACTCAAACTTCAACGCATGTATTTTATACTAAACACAACAAACTGCAGAATTCAAACCATGATGATAAACCGCATTAAATTGCTAAATATTTAGAAATATTGCAGCATAAACTGTTGGATATTTTTGGAATGCTGCTGAAGGCAGAGAAAGAGAAAATAAATTCTAGGAAAGTGCATTTGATTATTGCCTCTTGGTCTACTGAAGTCTTAAGGCACTCAGATACTGGATCAACAACTGTCAATGAAGCAGAAACTACATTTACATTTTACATTTATGTAATTATTTATAATTATTACGTTACAAGAAACTAGAAGCTACTGTATGATGTAAGAAAACTCCAATGACACTGAATGCTTGTTTTTCTGAGAGGGCCAGACTGCAAAAACAGTCAAAGTAAAAAACAGGTTTTGTTTGCATTAGAGACAACAAGGTGACATTGTCAATGAATTGAAAAGCAACTGAATGAATGTGAATTTCACAATGAATGTGAAAGTGACTTTGTGGAAAAGGATGTCTTGCTTTGTTAGAATGTGTTTATTATTGATTTGCACACAAAAAAAGAAGAATAATCAGAAAACATAGGCACAAATAAACAGTGAGCTGTCTCGTCTGAATGCACCCGCTGACTCATGCAGGGGGATTCATCTGAATTTATGATGGGCTCAAATCTTTAAATAGTCTCCGATATGAATAGGAAATAAACAGCCTTTCGAAATACCTACTCATCACATGGATTTTTTATAATGTGAAGTGTATATACATTTGTTATTTATCATACAAAGACAGACACCCAAATATAACAACAACAGCATCTAGAAGAGCAGTCTGTTATTAGATATAGAGTATGAATATAAATCCCAGAAGTAAAAATCCTATTTATTTAAACTATTAAAGTCAGCAAGAAATGAAAATCCACCTTCTATTTTGTAAATGCAATGGCAGACAGAACATGTAGTTCTGAGAGGAATTTATAGTTTCAGTATGTTTAAACTAAGGATAATACAATTTTGCTCTGGTTTCTTGTGTATCGTTGTCAAAGTTTGTATTTTGATTTAGCTGCATATTCAGTATTTCTACTAAAGCTTTATTTTAGAATTAACTTTAATTACTCTCTAGCCTTCTCTTGTTGTAAGAAATGGGAGACACAAAGCTTTGAATAAATTGAACTAATTGCTTCACAAAATAATTTGCTGTTTCAAAGTGTTTGAAATATGCATAAAACTGCTTTTACAAACCGTTTGCAAATGTTTTATTGAAAGTATAACCTATCAAATGCAATTAATCACCTAATTAAATATCATTAAGTAATGTGTATCCATTTTCATTGTTTCTATGGATCACTCAGCATTTTATGAGATGATGCTTCACTACCAATGATGGAAATTTCCATGTTTTCACTGTTATACGATACAGTGAAAACACAGATTAAAACACAGGTGAAAAAGAAGCAGAAATTAGTGATATGCAGATACATGTGTAAAATAACGCAATCATCAACACCAAACAGCATATAAATCAAAACACAGCATGAGGTCTAGGAATGTAAACTGTTGATGTACTCCATCTATGTATTGTTCATCTGTCTGGATACAATCCAGATGTAGTCTTTGACAAAAAGACTCAGCTTTGTACTCAAAATGAAGTGTTGATAAGAAAAATATTTGCATGTTCAGATGTTCATAAAACAAAATATTATGGGGACCATGAAAATTAAAAAAAAAAAATGCTGGTAATAGCTGGAAAATTCACTACTTTTTTTCTCCTTCATATTTTATGTACAGTGATCCCTCGTTTATTGCGGTTAATGTGAACCAGAACCCCCCGTGACAGGGGAAAATCCACGAAGTAGGATTAGCCAATCAGCTCACGGGTTACATCCACTCGTGCTCTCATTCATCGATGTCGCACCGGGAACCAATCACGTGTCTTGTCCGAGCGCCCGTGGGTGTGTACAAAGCCTCTGAGAGAGTTTCTCTCTCTGTCTGGCATCCTGGGAAACCATTTCTCTCGTGCATCATGATAAAACAACGCTGCTTTACGCAATACGGCTGCCGATATGCCGATATTTTTGAAATTTTATTTTTCGATATACATTTTTGAAAAATCTGCGATGCACTGGAGGCCGCGAAACTTGAACCGCGAAGTGGCGAGTGATTATTGTATTAGGCTACTCAAGTCAGTTTTTTCAATTTTTATTATTTCCCTGTTTTGTTTATTATCTTGTTGTGTTCTTGTTTAAGTCTTGTCTTGGCGTGAGTCCTGCCCTGCAACATGAAACTCCTGGTTCCCTTTGGTCCACCCAAGTACACCAGTGAGACAGGTTCAATGCCTATTATCTACAAGCATCAAATCTCTGCTTTATTGTAATCTTGTGTGGTCCTCGTAGCTACCACTACCTCTTCAGATCTCTAGTTCCACCAGTCGTCCTCTCTTCCCTGTCACTGTACCCTGCGCCCTTCCCCATTGTTAGAGTTTCTCACCTCACCCACCTACTTGTATCTTGTCTGGTGTTTTTGACAATAAAATGTCACTGCTTCTGCTTCTACGTTTTATCTCACACTGATCTTGACAGCTGCTGGTGATGATTTCTAAAAACACAAAACAATACATGTCTCTGTTGGACAGGCTTCTCTTTCTTCCTCTGTTAAGAGCAACTCAGTTACTTTTCAACCATGCACAACACAGCATTTAGTCAAGCTATAGATACTGCTGGGTTTTGGAAAAAGTCTGACTTTGTCACAACATTCACTTCACACATCACTGTGTTACTTCACGTTGAGGAAACACCAAAAACGGGGCGTGAAATGTGTACTTCTTCCTAGGGGGGGAATGACAGAAAATAATTGAGAAGCACTGGTATAGTTGAACTGGATCACTGAAGGTCAGCAGCAAAGACATTGATTAATAAAGTAAATCTGAGATTATATAAATTAAATATATTTGAGTTAAATAACATAATTAATACGGGTTTGCATTTCACTGTTTTTATTCAGGGGGAGTACTGAATCTGTTTTTGTGCAAGTGAGAATTATAATAACCATCATGTTTACACAGCACACTCTGCTCTCACTCCAGATTTCTCTCAACATGGGGACATGAGAGGTCAGTAAGTAATAAAACAAAGTAACTTATTTGTTATTTATTTGAAAAAGTAGCATAGATATTTTGTTGTAAATATTAAGGTAATGAGTTAAATCATGTTACCCGCATGACATTATCCGGTCCTACCTAACAAAGAACATTATCAGAATTTTACATAATGTTCTGACAAGCTTCTCTCAAAGACGTGATGGATTTTAAATATATATCTAAAGTTATATACCTATACTTATATATAAAATCCAAAATAATAAGCATGAGAATGAACTAACCTATGAGCACTAACCTAACATGCCAACAACAACGCAAGACAACACTAAGGAGAACTACATCTGAAAAAGTAACATGTGAATCCAATGATAGCCTCAATTCCTGTCTCCTCAGATACCTTCATCAGATGGTTTTCTGAAGGCAGTATAGATTCACTACCTTTGAAATCCCACAATCCTATGTGTTCCATCCTGTGACAGTTAGAAAAAGAAAGATGGCGTCTGAAAGTTGTGGTTTCTGGTCAGTTTGTGTAAATGCACGTTTTTTTTATCAACGTTTTCTACTTCTGATGTCATTTCTAGAGAGAAATTACTACTGTAATAATTAAATATTTGTTTAGTTGCAACAGCACAAGATCTATTTTGCTGTATATAATAAGACAGTTACTCTACATCAGAAGTCTGTCCGAAATAATTTTCATAAGATACTTTTGTGTGTAAATGCTGCCAGCAGAGTCACTGCCTATAGCTAAGGCAGCGAGGCAACAAGTCACTGCCTAAGTTATCGGATGCAGCCTAGATCAGCTTACAATGACAGGCAATACAGGCAAACAGGAAAAGGGAAAACAGAACCAAAACACAATGAAACTTTGTAAAAAACAGAACATACTAATCTGGTCATTAGTCCTGTTCTCCAAATATTAGCAGAAAAATATTATTTAAAACGCCACTCATGATTTTTTTTCTGAAACGTCCTTCTAATATATTTTTTTTAATGTTTTAATATATTCAGAGAACATTCATACATCCATGTTTTTTCTCTCTCTCATATTCATATATATACATATATATTTATGTATGTATGTATGTGCCTGACTGACTTCATTGGGTCTAAGCTAAACACTTCAGACTTTCATCTGACACCTGTATTTTTTCTGCCTGGAAGGAGAGAAAGAGAAAAAGAGTGAGAGCAAGCAACAAAAAGACAGGTATGAGATACACAAAAGAGAGACAGACAGTCCTCGCAGATTTATTATGTAGTGCAAAACAGCCGTTATGCAGGCAGTGACTTTACTGTTTAAAACACCCACTCTCTTCTGTGTATTAAAGAGAGAAAGCAAAATCAGCTCCTGTTTTGATTCATAATGACATTCAGCCCTGTGGCAGATCAGAATTCATCAGATACACAACAATTTAACAGCATCCGCCTACACAAGCGCCAACATATGTTTATGAAAACAAACATTACTTGTGCTGCATTTCAAATCTACCCCATATTTACCTGAATCTAAATCCCTCTTTTTAGATCAAATGTCTATTTAACAAAACCCAGCACAGATTCCATCCTCTGAATTATGTGTACATTTCAGACGCCGGAGGGAATGGTGATTGCTACACCTGGACACATGTCTGATCTCATGTCTGATCGGGTCTTTGTACACTGCTGACCACCCCCCAAAAAAGAGACATTTTTGCCATGCTGGCAAAATGAGTCACAATGAGCAGTTTCTCAAAAATGAGAAAACCTAATTAACAAACCTTACAAATTCTATGTAATTGTTTGGAATCATACAGAAAATTAATGAGCAACACCTTTTGAGAGCAAAGTCAATTTTGAGGAAAAAAAATCGGTTTAAGGTATTCTGAAGGTTCCAAAACAAAACCTAGCAACCATACCTTAAAATCCCTACTAATAACAAATTTGGCCCACACCAAGTCAAAACCAAATATCTATAGGAAAAAAAAAGAAAATAAATATATATATATATATATATATTCAACTTTTTCCCATCATACTACAACTGTTTGATTAACATTAATGAGACAGACAGCCTATATATTACGAAATACTGTAAATCTGTGTATATGTGTACATCTGGACTTTATGTCTTGCTACGCTTTGGATGTGTCAGTCAGTGCAAGTAAGATCATTTTGTTTACATCTGCATGAATTTAAAAATCACATTTCATTGGTTCAGGCTTATGCCATTGAGAATTCAGTATGAATATTCACAAAGTTGGAATATTGCGCTTTACAACAATACGAAACTCATGCCGAGGGGAAGCACCAGTCATCGAGAAATGAGCAGAGAAAAACTGCCATTTTCAAGGACAAAGGAATGTACTACTCTCAGAAAACGTTCAAATTAAGATACTTTTAGATATTTAATTGCTATCGGGATCATTTGGGATCACCTGACGAGGGCTTAATTGACACATTTTTCTGAAACCCTCAAATTAAGTTTGCATTTGTTTTGCCTGTAGCTCGAAATTAGCCTTTGCGCATTCCGACTAATTTCCGACATATTACATTTTTAATTGTACTTATTTATTTATTTAGGCAAGGCAGTGTATATTATTATATAGAAATTTAATAATAATAAAAAGTACTCATTAAACTCAATAAACAATATAGGTTATGAAAAAAGAACTACAACAATAAATCAATGTCTTTAAGAATATTTGCATATTATGATTATTATTATGGTTATTTTTATAAATAATAATATTAATGTGTCTAGATATAAATATTTTTATTAAATAAAAATTCTAAAACAGTAAGTACCCATTAAATAACATGCAATAGATTACAACAATAAAACATAAGCATTAATAATATTTGCATAAAATTTGCATATGTAATATTATTATTATGTTTACCTTAAGTTGCTTTACTTGCACATTTTCATATTTGTTTTGGGCTTTATCTAACTGAGTTGAGAATGAATGTCTGTTATTCAAAAAGTGAAATACCCAAACTAAACATTAAATAAATAATTGTACCCCGTGATATAACTATTAAAAACATTATATGGGTAATTTGATATGGGAAGGTTCTAAGCAGAACAGTTTCCCCGTTTCAACACCCAGAGATATTCTTTTCAGCAGCACTGATAAAAATGACGTTCTCAATTAACATGGAGATAGAGGCTGTGTGGTCAGAGGCAACACACGTTCCAGCATGCTCTCTGATACCACACCAGATAATATTATTCATGAGACAGAGGAAAAGTATCACTTCCAAACTTGCCCTGACACGACCTGTTCTCTTTCAACCCTACACTGAAAGATTCATCTACCCCATAAAACCAGATGTTCTGTCATGATTTACAGATCTATTTCAAAAGGTGACAAACATGCCATAAACAGACTTTTTCATTTACAGAGAAAATATCACTTATCAGGAATGCAAAAGTAAATTAAAAAAAAAAAAAAAATCCAATACATACAGATGACCCAAAACATTATGACCAATTATCTAATGTGCTGCTGGTTCTCCACATATACTACCAAAACAGGCATGGACTCCAGAAGACCCCTAAAGGCTAAGGTATCTGGCACCAAGACATTAGCAGCAGATCAACCTGCTGGTCCAGCACATCCCACAGATCCTTAATTGAATTGAGATCTGCGGAAATTGGAAGCCAAGGCAAAACCTTGAACTTTTCAGAATTTTCTCACACCATTCCCAATCAATGTGTAGTGTGGCAGGGTGCGCTACCAGACCCAGGATTAAGCAGCAGAACATATTCCAGACTCTCTCCGATTGCTTGTCATCATCCCACAGAACATCCTGGTGCCATCACATCTCAAGGTAAATGGTGCACACGTCCACAGCTGTCCACATGATGTAAAAAAATAAAAAAGGGACTCATCAAACCAGCCGACCTTCTTCCATTTCTCCAAATGGCTGCATTGTAGGCAGTTTAAATGGTGGACAGGAGTCATCATAGGCACTCTGATTGGTCTTTGGCTACACAGCCCCATATTCCTCCTATAGCCATCATTAAAACAAATTATGAGTTGTGGCACAGTATATTTTCAGTATATGTGCAGACCAGATGAGATAGCTTTCATTGCACGTTTGAGCCTTGGCTGCCCAACACCCTGCCGCCTTTTGTGATTCATCCCTCCTTGAATTTTGACTACACTTGCAATTCTTGAAGGAGATGGCCGCATTTGAAGAGAAGCAAAAAAAAATATATATATATAGATTGATTAGGAGAAACTTTTGAGACACTTTGTGATATTAATTAATTTTAGGTAATGAAGAAAGAACGAACAATACAATCTGAACTCTGTATCATCTGGTCCAGAATAGACCTTTGTTCTTTCAGGACTTCATGTTGGAGACATATAGAGTTCATGCTTTTAGCAGCATGCCTTCTTCAAGTGCTGTCTGCCTCAGTGAATCATTCCAGAGAGATGACAGACAACAGAAACCTCAGGGAGAGGGAACGAATACAACTGCAAGGTTTTCTCAAAACAAGGATGCACTGCAACAAATATATAGAGCTGTATCCAGTAAACAGTGCAGAGATTTCCATTTCTGCTCGTTCTCCAGAGAAATGGTGCCATCATTTAAAATCTTATATTTTTTCAAAGACAATTTTCCTAATTTAATCAAATAACAGTTTAAATGTTTAGGGTACCTGCGTTGCAAGAATGAACAGGATGACTTCAGATATAAAAATATTGACTCGTTAGGTAAAGTGTTCTTGTTAAAATCAGAATATGTCATGTTAATTTAATAGAATCTGAGGGATTACATACTGGGGAATACCAATATCGCGGCAAGGTGGCTTCATTTTTTATGACATCATGAGAAATCCAGTCATTTATATAGATCAGTGCCTAGAACGGATTTATGCATTCCTGTCAACACTAAATGAAGCAGTAGTCAGGTGGTACAAGTAAGAAGTTATTTACATTTATTGTTTTTAAAATATTATTTACTTTGGAGAGCGCTCAACAGTAAATTTACCAGTGTTAAATCCATGCTGTGAAATGTTTGGTGTTAACTTAAAATGCAATGTATTTCCCACAACGCTCTACGGCTCTTTTTTAGTCTGAAAATTTACTGGGGTGGTAATTGTGATCGCTGTTACGTGTTTGTGGTGATGGTGTGATACGGATACACGGTAGGAAGACCGGGAGATAATGCTCAAAGGCTTATTTGACAAAAGGAAGAAACAAAACACTTTACATATAACTCAAATGGTACACGATGATGCAAACTTGGGAAACAACGGAGGAACATACACACACGACACGACCGTATAACACGGACAATTACCGACAAGGACAAGGGAGACACGAGAGGAAGTTTTGCTACACATGAAACGATATAGCTCACGGGACTTACATTCAGTGATTAGACAGACAGATGCAGGGAGGACTGGGAAGATACAAAAGGTCACCCAGATGTGACAGACGTGAAAAGACTGTGACAGTACGCCCCCTCCCGCAAGGTGTGACCTCACGCCAAATGAGGAACACCTTGCGGAGGGAGGAGGAACAGGAGGAGGACAAGACAGGCATGACAAATGAACAGGGTGGGAGGTCTGGGAGGGCCGGCTGGACCGGCGGAGATCTGGAAAATCAATCTGGGGCCCATCCTCAGGCAGGCGTGCCACAACATGGGGATTTAGCGTCAAGCGAAAAAAGCTCACCAGGGCGGCGTCCGAGTAATCGGTGAGGTAAGCAAGATTTTTAAAGGTCCTGGGTATGAGCCTCCAAATCGCGGCTTAACAGCCTGAATCTTGCCATCTGCAGGTAGTGCATAATTCGATAGTCCTTTAGGCGACTTCACCTTGGTCCTTTGTGGGTGACCAACCCAAGTCGCTTTTGATAAAAGCATCTGCCAAATGCATAAATGTAATGTACACAGTCAGGTTCGTAATTATTAATTACATTGGGGGAGAAAAAATTCAAATATGAACATGTTTTGAGGACTTTGGTGTTCTATAACCAAACTACTTTTGTACAGCCAGGACATAAGTTTCACTGACACATTGCAGGTTTCATGTCAATACATCAAAGTATTGCAAAAATTTTCCTAACTTCCTGCATAGTGCCATAGTGCCACATTAACCAAGATATTATGACCCATATGGTCTAAATACCAAAGTCTGACCAAAGTTTGAAAACTGATCGAAAACTGTCGGGTAAAAGTAAATGCAGTCAGGCAGAAATTGGTCCCAATATAGACAGGAAACAACCTTCCAACCCATATTTACTTTATCTTTAGCAGATGGGATTCCAGGAATTTATTAGAAGCCAGCCAGTCAGGGGTGTTTCCCAAAAGCATTGTTGGACAACTATGGATGCAAGTTCCGTAGTTCCCAGTACAGTTTAAGAAGTCTGTCTTTCCCGAAACTAGTTCCAACGAACATTAACAAACAACATTTCAAAGTTGTGTGATTGGAACGACAGTTCTTGACTTTTGGTTAAAAGTATAGTTTCTTGTTTGCATGACATGTGGACTTAATAAACCCTTATCTTGAGCAAAATAACCAAGCTGTACATTTTATATATTTTATTTGGAATACATACAAATGTAATTTACATCTCTTAGTTTTTCAAGATGTATATATCTCACACAGACTACCAGAGGGGGGCGTAGCAAGAGAGACCTCACAGAGAGAGACCTCATGATCACATACACTTATAGTGATGTCACACATATTGATGTAAAATAAGTTCCCTACCAGTCAGTCAAGTCTCGCTTGGGAGCTCAATCACCTCCCAGTATAACTAAACGCGCCAATGAAGATTGGCTAGTGATATTTGCATGCCGAGACCCGCCCTGCCCGGCTTCCGGGTATAAATAGGACCGGCATCGCTCACTTCATTCATACTTTTGCTTCGGAGCCGAGCCGTTGTAATCAGCCGCTCCTTTCTGATCACCTGCCAAACAGAGCGTCTTTATTCGACTGGAAGATACTTCAGCGGTGGTGCGCGTGTCCCAGCTGTCGTGTCACCCCCCTGTGCCTCGGTCGGAAAAAGAGCAGTTTTTCCTCTAAAAGAGCAAATTTCTTTTTCAAGATGCCTTTTCGTCCGTGTGTTTCTGGATGCGGTCGTTTTCTGACCTCATCTGACGGCCATGAGCACTGTTTCTCGTGTCTGGGCAGACAGCACGCTGAGAGAGCGCTTGTGGATGGTTCATGCTCTCATTGCGGGAGCATGACATTGTCGTTGTTGCGGTCGCGGCTCTCCCTCTTTGATACAGAGGTTCGAGCCCCCTCTGCTGCTACCCATATTCCCTCTGCTTCTCATGGTAGAGCTGAGGGGTTGGTTAGCACTCTGGGAGACCTGAGGGTTACAGTGGGAGCTACCTCGTCGGGCCAGCCCCCACGAACCTCCCACTCCGCTTGCACACCATGTGCCGTCGAGTTGCCAGATGAGCCGCCGGGTCCCACACGTGTGGTGCCTCGGGTCTCGTTTGGCGCTCCGGATGAGGATCGGATGTCGATCGCTGCATCGGAGAGTGGGCTGTCATCTTCGAGTGAGGAAGCCGAGCAGCGCCCCTCGGGCGTCGCTGCTTGTGTGGAATCAGATAAGGAGATGATGGCCATGCTTTCCCGGGCTGCCGCGGGCATCAGGCTCGAGTGGAACCCTCCGCCGTCGCCGGAGCGCTCGCGGCTGGACGATTCGATTTCTAGGTGCGGAGCGGGGTTCACAGCCTCGCTCCACCCCGGTGCCCTTCTTCCCGGAAGTGCATGAGGAGGTCAGTAAGTCGTGGAAGGCACCTTTTACTGCCCGAAGCCGCTCTCTAGCCTCCTCCGCTCTCACTACCCTCAATGGCGGGGCTGCCAAGGGTTACGCGGACGTTCCCCAGGTGGAGCGCGCAAAATGCTGCCACCTGGCACAATCGTCCGCGCCTCCCGTCCAAGGCGGGTAAGACAACGGCAGCCCTGGCTGCCAAGGCTTACAGCGCCGCTGGACAG
Organism: Rhodeus uyekii; assembly: GCA_037043235.1. Lineage (NCBI taxonomy): Eukaryota > Metazoa > Chordata > Actinopteri > Cypriniformes > Acheilognathidae > Rhodeus > Rhodeus uyekii. The sequence goes on from JAWRVZ010000045.1 coordinate 1,774,760, forward strand.
GCAGCTTCCGCCCTGCATGCCATGGCCATCCTGCAGGTCTATCAGGCAAAAGCTCTTAAACAGCTGCACGAGGGTAGGTCTGAGCCGGGGTTGATGCAGGAACTGCGCATGGCGACCGACTTCGCCCTCCGGGCGACTAAGGTCACGGCGCAGGCCCTCGGCCAGACGATGTCCACACTCGTGGTCCAGGAGCGCCATCTTTGGCTGGACCTGGCTGAGATGAAGGACACTGACAAACTTCGCTCTCTCGACGCCCCCATCTCCCAGGCCAGCCTCTTCGGCGACGCTGTCGTGGACTTTGCAGAGCAGTTCTCGACAGTGCAGAAGCAGACTGAGGCAATGAGTCACATCTTGCCCCGGCGGGATTCTGCCAAACCGCCACGGGCTGTCCCTCAGTCTGCTCCTCGCCGAGGGCGTCCCCCTGCGGCTGCAAAGGATCTGGCCGGACCGGAGGCCTCCCGTCTGGCCCCTCCCCCCGCAGGAAGGCGGTGCAACCCATCCAGACCGCTAAACCCTCCAAGAGAAAATCTAAGCGGTCCTGTGACGGGCGACCCAGAGGTGGCTGGAGCTGCTCATTTCCAGGAGCTGGTGAGGGCACCACTCCTTCCCACGGAGGAGGGCCGGGTAGAGAATCTGTTTCTTTCTGTTCCACCTTTCCACATTTTCAATAAAAGAGCAGTTTCCTACATCTCTGGGTCATACTCGGTCCAAGCTGACAGTGGGCGACGCGTCGCTTCCCCCCTCTCAGCCGACCTCTCTTTCGCCACGGATGGGGATCGGGCAGCCCCAGGACGCCTTGCTTCCTTGCCCCTCCCTTCCAGGCCCCTCATGGGGACTATGGAGCCAGGTAAGTGCACCACACTGACCGCCTCGACTCCGGGACGCCATGCCTCATGGGTTGGGCCTCAGAGCTCCCTGCTGCCCCCCGTGGGTTCGTCGGTCGTCCCTTTGGTGCCTCTCGAACGGCGTTTAGGGGCTTGGTTAGCGCTTCCCACTCAGTCTCGTTGACTCATTAGGACAATCAGACTCGGCTATGCGATTCAGTTCGCCAGGCGGCCCCCCAGGTTCAGCGCCGTTCTGACTACATCAGTGGCAGGCAAGGACGCCCCTGTACTTGGGGAGGAGATCGCTGTCCTCTTGGCGAAGGGCGCGATCGAGCCTGTCCCTCCAGCCGAGATGGAGTCGGGGTTTTACAGCCCCTACTTCATCGTTCCCAAGAAAAGCGGGGGGTTACGGCCTATCCTGGACCTGCGTGTCTTGAATCGGACCCTACACAGGCTTCCGTTCAAAATGTTAACGCAGAGACGCATCCTCACGTGCGTCCACTCCCAGGACTGGTTTGCAGCAATCGACCTGAAGGACGCACACTTTCATGTCTCGATACTCCCTCGTCACAGACCGTTCCTTCGCTTTGTGTTCGAGGGTCGGGCATATCAGCACAAGGTCCTCCCCTTTGGGTTGTCCCTGTCTCCCCGCAGGGAAGTGGGAGTCCACATCCTGAATTATCTCAACGACTTGCCCGATCATCTCTGTGCTTTCCTTCCTTCAAGGTTGGTTGGAGCGGCAGCTGTCCCCCTCTACCTTGAAGGTGTATGTCGCCGCCATTGCAGCTCACCATGTTCCCATCAATGGCAGGTCTCTTGGAAAGCACGACCTGGTCATCAGGTTCCTGAGAGGGGCCAGGAGGTTAAACCCTCCCAGGCCGCCCCTCTTTCCCTCCTGGGACCTCTCTGTTGTCCTCTCAGGCCTACGGAGAGCTCCCTTCGAGCCCCTCAAGTCAGTGGAGCTCAAGTTCTTGTCCTTCAAGACAGTGCTCCTGACTGCACTCGCTTCCTTTAAGAGGGTAGGGGACCTGCAGGCATTTTCGGTCAGTGAAATGTGCCTTGAATTCGGGCCAGCCTTGTCTCACGTTGTCCTGAGGCCCCGGCTTGGATATGTGCCCAAGGTTCCCACCACTCCCTTTCGGGATCAGGTGGTGAACCTGCAAGCACTGCCCCCGGAGGAGGCAGACCCAGCCCTCGCGTTGTTGTGTCCCGTCCGTGCACTACGTGTTTATGTGGACCGCACGCAGAGCTTTAGAAGCTCTCAGCAGCTATTTGTCTGTTTTGGGGGACAGCAGAAGGGAAAGGCTGTCTCCAAACAGAGGTTGGCCCACTGGATAGTGGATGCCATCGCCCTGGCATATCAGGCTCAGGGCGAGCCATGCCCCCTGGGGGAGAGGGCGCACTCCACACGGGGTGTTGCTTCCTCCTGGGCGTTGGCGTGTGGCGCCTCTCTGACAGATATCTGCAAAGCTGCGGGCTGGGCGACACCTAATACATTCGCGAGGTTCTACAATCTCTGGGTGGAGCCAGTTTCTTCCTGTGGGCTGGGAACAAACAGGTGACCGGCTCGGTGTCCTGCTTGCAGCGCCATGCCCCTTAATAAGGGGATACGAGCGCTTATCTACTCCTCAGGTGAGTTCCCCGTCTGGCGAACCCTAATTCGAATTCCTCCTGCATCCTTCGGTGGCGGACGCAGCGGAGGCATCTGACGCCAGGCCCAGTACTCGTGTGCATGCCCCAGTGGCCAGCCCTTGTGCTGGACTAGATGCCCATATGACGAGGTTCCCTCTTGGTAATCCCATATGTGTACGCTCCACGGTACGGTTTCCCTCTTGGTAAACCCGTGTCTTTCCCTTGGCAGTTCTGCTCTGCCAGTCTCTTTGGTACGCGCTCCTCCCTGGGGTAGGACCTACCATGGGGACTTTACATATGCCGTACTGCCCCTCGGGTCAGTCCATATGTGTCATACCGCACATTACCTCCCCCTTGGGCAGGGTGTGGTCTCCGTAGCGTCTGTGCGCTCCCCCAGCGTAGACAACTAAGCGGGTCGAGCTGATTTGTGGGATTGAGATACCGAAGCTCTCTTCCCCGTGAGGCTCACGCAGGAACAGCAGCTTAGTTCTTCCTCACGTTAGCATTCCCCTCCATCCCGATTGGCGTGGAGGCCTAAGTCGGCTTTTGCGGGGCGCTGGGTAGGTTACATCCGCGGAGGCAGTTGTCCTTGGCACGCCACTGCTTGCCAACATCTGCATCTCCGATTCTCGTAACACGGCCAGTGCCTGTGGCGCTTTCCATAGGGACCCCATGGACCCTCAGCAAAATATGAATGAAGTGAGCGATGCCGGTCCAATTTATACCCGGAAGCCAGGCGGGGCGGGTCTCGGCATGCAAATCTCACTAGCCAATGTTCATTGGCGCGTTTAGTTATACTGGGAGGTGATTGGGCTCCCAAGCGAGACCCCATGACGTCAGTCCGACGTAACGTCTCCGTTCCCTCCTTCAGGGAACGGGGGTTACAATAGTAACCTAGACGTTATAACTCCACCATCTGTGTGACATTAACCAGCGTGATTGAACTACTATAATTGTTAAGCAGCAAGTTATGTCATTGAACAGGAAACACAACACATATAGAACTGGTGATTTATGTGTGCAGTATTTATTAGCTGGTGAATTGAGATGGCACTACAGGACTTCTTGCTTATTAGATAAAAGTTGTATGAGTGAACAAAGCAGTGTTTTTATCTCAGTTGGATGGCTGCACAGAAAATGCCTCAAAGTAAATCTCATTTTTGTTTCTCACTGTTAAATTTGTGTGGGCCGAAGCAAGTTTTGTCTGAAATGCAAACTGATCGCTACTTGGAATGTTTTTCACAATCAGGGAACATAAAAACACTTTAGAACTAAAATTCCTGCTGCTTCATTGAGTTTTCATCAGACTGCTGGAGGGCCACAGTTTGACATATCTAATGTATACACATCAAGGTTTTGTCCAGGAGCTCATCCCTGAAATTTGCATCATGATTTTCAAGCTTCTTGAATGGAAGTAGACTTCAAATCTGTTCTAACGAAGTAGCAAGTGTTCTCAAGTGGGGGCCTGATGTGAAACAGCTACATGCACAAACATACACACAACTATATTACCATCCAGGTTCAGGCTAGAAAATGAAAACAGGTTTTTTCGCATTCTTTTAAAAGGGTACTTTTTGCCCATCTTGCTCTCTTGTAATTGTAAATTATGATAAGCAGCCTGATCATCAAAATCTCAGATCACACATATATGGCAGCACAAGAAGATGATAATTTCACTCAATTTTAACATTATAATAAAGTAAACTTGTCATTTTTGACAACTTGTCACTTGTCATGTTTTCCTTTAGATGGAAAAATATTTTTCAAACAAGAGAGAAAAATATTCATTTGAGCAAATCTAAATTAATGGACAGCTTTTCAGCCTGAGAGCATCAGTCCATAAAGTCTCTTTTACTCACAAAGTTTGCAGCTATTTAGTAAAGAAAAAAAAACAGTAACATTGTAAGGTAATATTGGGAAATATAATATAAATGTATTAAAATAACTGTTATAATATAAATGTATTAAAATAACAATCCCCTCTGATTTTTAGAAAAAAATGGACAATGAAATGGGTGAGTGGAATTTGCATGACAAGCCACTCCCCCGAACATCCCCTGGGTATTGATGGTGGCGTGTCTCCACTCATTAAGATTTTGCTTTGCAGCCGAGTGGCTCTTAAAGAGCAAATAAAGACTCACAAAAAAGAGCTGCATTGAGCTACAATTGTCTCTGGCTGGAATTGTACAGCGCATTCAGTTGTGTTTTGCCAGTCACTGTTTGCAATTCAGCCCTGAGTGCTTCGGCTTATATGAGAAGATTTCCCTAAAAGTGTAAGCATAGGCATCTTTTTAAAGATGTATTTCAGATATCTATATCTTTATCAGAGAGCGGGCTCTGGAGATGAAGACTAAGCTGTGCTTCCTCCCACTGGGGTGATCACTCACTTTCCCAAGCACTCAAGGTTGGATGATTGGTTCCTGGATGTGGTTCGCAGTTCCTGCAAAGTGCCGGCACCTGGAGGAACTGTCTGTGGCTCCCTGTAAGCTGATGTCAGCCCTTAATACCAAGGCTTACAGTATTTCTGGACAGGCTTTGCAAGCGATGGACATCCTACAAGTCTATTAGGCCAAATGACTCAAAAGAACTACACATGGGTAGTTCTGAGCCAGGGCTGATGCAGGAACTGTACGTAGCAGTCGACTTCGCCTTCAGGGCAAACAAAGTCACAGCACAAACCCTTGACCAGACAATGTCCACCTTGGTGGTCAAGGAAAGTCATCTCTGGATGAAAAATGCTGAGATGCGGGATGCCAACAAAGTGCACTTTCTCAACACACCCATCTTGTAAGGTGGCCTCTCTGGCAACACCGTTGAGGACTTTGCCCAGAAGTTCTCTTCAATCCAAAACCAGATGGAGGCCATAAAGCACATCTAGCGTGTTACCACCTCATAAGATAAGTCTGCTCATCATTCTTTTCCCTCCTATGTCTTCTACACCTGCTCCGGCGCAGTCAGAGACAACATCCTGGCATCAACATTGAGCCCCCTGCAGGAAGTTGACACAGCTGATCTCTCGGGCATGTAAGCTTTCGAAACGTCCATCAAAGGGGCCCTGAGATGGGCAACCCAGAAATGAAGGGAGCTGCTCTGTACTAAGAGGTGGTGACAGAACCAAACCCTAGAGAACGACTGGGAGGACAATCTCTTGATTCTATTGTGGTTAAGTCAAGTTTTTTCCAATTGAGACAGTTGGCCAAAATAAAGCCATTTCTTCAAAGGCAACATTTTGAGACAGTGATGCACGCCTTTGTTACTACCCGGCTGGATTACCGTAATGCTCTGTATGTGGGGGTCAGTGGGTCTTCTGTTGCCCGTCTGCAATTAGTTCAGAACGCTGCAGCTCATCTGGTTACGGGAGCTCGTAAACATGAGCATGTTTTCCCCATCTTAGCCTCCTTACACTGGTTGCCTGTACAGTTCAGGATTCCTTTTAAAATTATTTTATTTGTTTTTAAATCTCTAAATGGTCTTGCCCCCCCATATATTTCTGAGCTCCTTGTTCCATACACTCCCACAAGTTCTCTCAGGTCAGCTGATCAACTGCTCCTGAAAGTGCCCAAAACAAGGCAAAAACTAAGAGGGGATCGTGCTTTTGCGGCGGCAGAACCAAAAATGTGGAATGACCTGCCACTGCACATTAGACAGGCCACTTCAATGTCGCATTTTAAATATTTTCTAAAAACCCACCTTTTTTCCTTGGCTTTTATCACTTGAAGTTGACATTTTGTGATTTTAGTTTTTATGTATCATTTTATTTTATCATTTTTATCTCTTCTGTACAGCACTTTGGTGTACTTCGGTAGTTTTACAGTGCTTTATAAATAAAGTTTGTTGTTGTTGTTTTACAGTGCTTTATAAATAAAGTTTGTTGTTGTTGTTGTTGTTGTTGTTATTGAATTAAAAAAAAATTGGTACCCAGACTTTCTATAAAAACCAAGCTTCCTACATTTTTTTGGTCATACTTGACACTGTCTTCCCAGGATGTCCTTCTGGCTCAGTTGGACAATCAGACTCGGCTATGCAATTAAGATCACCAGGCATACCCCCAGGATCAGCGGCTTCCTATTTACCTCGCCCTGTCCTGTGGATGGAGATTGTGATACTCCTGATGAAGGACACAATAAAACCTGTCTCTCCAGCCTAGATGAAGTTAGGGTTTTACAGCACTTACTTTATTGTTCCGAAGAAAGCGATGGGTTGCTGATAATCTTGGATCTGCGGGTCTTGAACTGAGCTCTTCACAAGTTCCAGTTCAAGATGCAAATGCAAAAATCCATTCTCATGTGTGTTTGCCCACACAGCAATCAACCTGAAGGACGCATACTTCCACATCTTGATTCTGGTAGACCATTTCTTCGGTTGGCTTTTGATGGTTCGCTGTCCCTTTCTCTCTGAATCTTAACCAAAGTGGCAGAGAATGCCCTTGTCTCAATAACTCTTGAGATCTGTTGTGCAAACACAGGGATCTGGTTCTCAGACACCTCAGCCATCTGTAGCTTCAGGTCAAGTGGGAGAAGAGCCATCTCTTCCCTGTGCATCTCTTTTCTTGGTATTTTGGTCAATTTGATTCAATAGTGCATTTCATGAACAAGTGCGCACAGTAAGTGTTGAACTGTGCGAGTATGTTCAAGACAGTGGTTCCACTGGAATTTCAGAGGCTCCTGGGGAATATTGCATGCAATGGGCATGCAGCAACAGGCTCCTGGTCCGGACCTCGGCTGCAGTGGCATATCAATTATAGAGTTGCTGGCAGTGTTGCTCATCCTGCACCAGTTTTGGTTATTACTTCAGGGCAAGCACATGTTGGTCCAGATGTACAACACTGTGACATGCATACATCAACCACCAACCACCAAGGCAGTGTGTGCACATGTCATGAGCTCAATCGTGTGGCCGATGTGCTCTCAACAGTAGATTTGGGAATGCACCAATTGGCATCTTTGCCTCCCACAAGGTGAACTTACAAGCATTTCCTCCAGAGGAGGCAGACCCAGGCCTTTAAGTAGTGTGTCCCATCTGCACTCTGCATGTTTACATGGACCACACGGAGAACGGTGGAAGCTCTGAACAAGTCTTTGTTTGCTTTGGAGGTTAGCAGAAGGGAAATACTTTCGCCAAGCAGTGTGGCCCACTGAATAGTGAATTATATACCCTTGCCATACCAATCTCAAGGTGTGCCTTTCTCACTATGAGTGAGGCCTCACCTCCTGGGAGACGCCACTCTAGGAGACATCTGCAGAGCTATCGAAATACCCGGCTTGAGCCGGTGGGAATGAAGACTCAGTGTCTCACTTGCAGCGCCTTTGCCGAGGAGGGGAAACCTCTTTGCCGAGAGTTCCAAAGTTGGCAACTCTGGATTAAGTATCATGCAGGCATCTTTCAGCAGTTAGATGCAGCAGAGGTGTCCGACACAGGCTCAATACTTGAAATCCATGCTCATGTGAGACACTGGGTAGGTTACAGTTACTTAGCGAGAGCAATTTCCAAAAAAGCATGTCATTTCTTGCCAGCATCTGCATCACCCGTAACACTTTCCAGTGAGTGTGCTGCTTTCTGTAGAAAACGCAGATATGGAACCTCTTGGTTACTGTTGTAACTCTTGTTCCCTGATGGAGGGAATGTAGATATGATGCCACTTCTGCCACAACCATTAGCTACCCCGCTAAATGACTAGGACACTGTCTCTGCTCCTCAGCATAAACCAGCATCTGAGTGGATGCATGCCATCATCTTATATACCCATATACATGGGGGAGAGGCTTGCCATGCAGATCCCACTCACCAATTCCATTAGCCATTTGTCTAAAACTCAGAGGTGATTGGAGTTCCGAAGTGCAGCCTCATTTGTCAGTCGAGATACTGTAGCATCTCCGTTCCTTCCATCAGGGAACAGGGGTTACAATAGTATTTTAATATGTTTTAAAATGTAATTTATTTCTGTGATGCAAATCAGAATTTTCAACACTAGTTTTCAGTGTTGCATAATCCTTCAGAAATCATTTTAATATTTTGATTTGCTGCTCAAGAAACATTTCTTATTAAAACAGCTGTGCTGCTTAATGCTGTTGTTAAAAGTATGATGCATATTTTCAGGATTCTTTGATGAGAATGTTTAAATGAACCACATGTATTTAAAACAAAATAAAAATGCAACGCTGTATGTGATAATTTGTGATTTGTTTGATAAATAGCACACTAGCAAAAAATGTGATTAATACATGAAAATTCTTACACAAAGCCCCTTTAATCAATTCTGTAAAGTAAAAAACTTTCTGTAATAATGTTGTTGGCTTTAAAAAGTGCTTGCTAGGATATGTCAGTGCTTCTTACATAATATCTGTAGAGCATCCATTAGGGTCCAATAATTATATCAGAGTATTGTGATAAAGAGCCTTCATCTTGTGTGTCCTGTGAAGTACTGGGCCTGCTCTATCTTGCTCTGGTCTGTTGTTTATAGCTGTGAAAGGACAGTGCAGCTGTAGGGTTGGTAAGATCACACCAGGTCAAAATCACATTAAGCGCTGACATATCTGTGCTGTTTCCCCTGTGCATTCTAATGCTTTCAGCCACGACTTCTCCTGAGGACTCATTTACATGCAGACATCACTGGAAACCAGCCACAACAAAAGGTGTGTGTTTGAAAGAAAGAGACAGGGAGAGAGAGATGAATAACCATACACACATCTATGCAAACACCGGGATGGCAACTTCTGAGAAAAAGTGGTGTCTGTCAGCATATAATTTGAAGTTGCAAAAGGTTTGAAAACTGCCAGATCGCTTAGAAAACAAATAGTGCAGCTCTCCTCAAAAGCCACACAATTTGAGGTATCATTCATGTCTGTAGCACAAACACTGCAGGGCAAGTTACATTCTGACATTTAATGGAACTCTAAATATGCAATTGTATACATATACAGTATTATGGTTTAAAAACAGTGTTTTTGTTAAAGTGCCCCGGTAGTAAATAATTTAACGCCTTAAAACATCTTTGATCACCAAAATGGCCAGTGGGAAAAAAAAAAATCTTCATGCTGTAAAATAGCTTGAATATAACACCCTTGCTTTATACTAATAAGGGCCAGTCACACGGCCGATCACGCACGAATCACTCACAAATAACGCACAGATTGGCTTTGTGCGTCGAGAAATTGACCAAAGTATTCCACGAACATTCGACGCACAAATAACTGATGGAGCGCATCCAAACACGCACGTTTCGCGAACGTTCCACGAACAAGCACTTTCAGAATCCATATTGTCAGTGGAATGAACGTGTTACGTGTGCGGTTCATGCGTGATATGAAGGTGGGGCGTCAGTGGACGTGCGCGGTTTCTAACCAGTTCAGACGCATAAGCACTGACGGCCGACGCATGTCCCGTGCATAGTCACGCATACTCGGCGCATAAATTACGCACGCCGACTCATGAATAACGCACATGAAAAAACAAAAAATTTTGAACCGCACAAACCTCCTTCGACACACATCCACTTACAATCACTGATGGTCCACGTTTGTTCCACCGACGAAATATGCATACGACGCACGTATGCATACGTATGCATAAACAAAAATCTGTGTGTAATTCGTGCGTGAAAGCCCTGCCTCCACTCACAAACACCAGCTCATAGATCCACTCTAAAGCCAACTTTACTGTAGAAAAGGCTGCACAACAATTGTATCACTCTTTACAATGTCGGACACATAACAGTAATTAATATGATTAGCCTATTGCTTGGCTTTGTTATCAACCAGTTAATAATGTGCTGCTACTGTTACACAAACAGTGTCACCATCTCAAAGTCAGACAGCTGCCTTATTAAAATCTACATCCTTAGAAATGCTTTGAATATCAAAGAATGTCAATGGAGAAAGGCATATAGTTCATCACAACATCTTAATATATATCATTTACATAAATCTATATTACACTACATTGCTAAATGTGCCCGGATTTTCATATCAACAAAAAAACATACTGTGATAATCTGATTTCTCTTCAGACTTCTCTGCTTCAGAGAGTGATTATAGTTATATGATATGCTAAATTCGCCCATACGTTGGTGTGATTAGTTACAAGTTAGTTTGCGACGAAAGAATCACTGTGGATTTCAATCTGTGTTTTTGAGACTGTCTTTAAATCACTGTAGTTTTAAGGTGAACATACTCAGTTGAACATACTCTTAAACCATATTAAAAACACCACATAGACATATTAACAACATATTAAAACTTGATTTTCACCAGAGTTGGCCATTTAAGCTTAAATAAAATTTAAACTCTATCATGCAAAGATGTCAACCACAGAAAATAATAATGTGTATTATTGCAGTATGAGGGTATAAAAACAGTAATGAGAAGCTTACATTTTTGTTAAAGTGTTTATATTTGAGATGCAAAACTATCCTAAAACATATGTAGATGGATGACCTTTTGGCTGTTTACAACTCCATGTAAAAAGTCCCTTAAATTACATACCTTTCTGGTATGCGTCTGCGCATTGTGTGAAAATGACATTACATAAATTAAAAGATGCGCAAATAAATATTTTAGAATATAATTGCACATTTGAAATATTTCTCTGTTGTACAATTTCCCAAGCTTCCACAAAATTGCATTACAGGAATTGAGGATACAAATATGAACTATTAGGCAATTTACATGAACTGAAGTGGAAATAACTGTTGCATTTGGACATGCATAGAGAGATCAGACACATGCATGTCCCTTAATCCCAGTCCAGCTCACTTCCTGTCCCAGACGCTATCCAGAGAACCAGAGACAGAGAGCAGAGGAGTGCAGAAACACCATAAACACAGCCGGGGGAGGAGAGATAGAGTGGAGGGAAAGAGGATGGAGAAACAGAGCCAGAAGAGAATATGCATGAAGGAGAACAATAGTTCAGAGGAAAAATAAAGAGAATGGAATAATAAATGACAGAAAGTCTCGCAAATAATTCACAGCACATAAGCCTTTGCTTATGGGATGTTCTGGTTAAAGGGAGAATAAAATAGAATTATGGGAATTAAGTATGGACTTTAATTATGGCTGTGTAATAAGCAGCCTAATTACAGAATTAGGACTAAATTTTAAAGCAACTTGGGGCTTTTTTATAAATATGGAAAAGCCTAATGAAAATTAAGTGGTAAGTTGAAAAGAGCAATGTTATGTGTTCCAATGTTTGAAGGGGGTAAACAGTATATGTCAGAGTTAGCATGTATTAATAAAAACATTTTGCCGACAACTCAAAATTATGTGACATTTAAGCTCCTGGAAGCCTCTCTGCCATTCTATCACAGAAAATTAATACTTATACAATGTTCAACATAATTGAATGCGTAAATTGCAGAGCTTGTGCAAACATACCCACATCAGATACTTTCTTAACTTCTGTTTTCCCAGCAATGTCATTTTTGTTGTGTTTATTTTGTTATTGAAAGGAAAGCGCACAGCACATATTTTCATTTGTTGTCCTCAAATATTAATTCATCCCTCGTATCTCTCTCTCAATTTGGCATGCTGTCTATTGATGAACGAACAGATTATCATCACAGATGGAGTGATCGGTTGTCTTCAGTCATACTGAGAATTATAATCCTATGTTGGCAGATTGGGAAATGTGGCCTAGAATAAACTGAAGCTGTGTTAATCTATGTATGTAGTGGGGGGTGGGGGGAATAATTCAAAATGTCCCTTGCTTGAGTAATCAAAATCAAAATCAGGAGGATTTTATTTATTACTGTGATCTGTGTGAACTCACTTCTCACAGTGGCCGTCCTGGTGCAGTTATAAAGGATGGCGAGCTCTCCAAACACCTTTCCTGGTCCCATAGTGCATAGCTTCAATCCTTCTTTAGTCACTTCAACCTTTCCCTCTGAAATAAAAAAATACACCACAGCTGTAAATAACATATGAAACACTTCAAAACAACATAAATTTATAGGTAAAATACAGTGGTGCGAAAAAGTGTTTTCCCCTTTCTGATTTCTTATTTTTTTGCACAGTTGTCACACAAATGTTTCAGATCATCAAACAAATTTAAATAAGAGTCAAAGATAATGCAGTTTTTAAATGAAGGTTTTTATTATTAAAGGAAAACAAATTCCAAACTTACATGGCACTATGTGAAAAAGCGTTTACTCCCCGTTAAAACATAACTGTGGTTTATCAAATCATTTCCTCTAGCCAGACCCAGGCCTGAATATTCACAGATTATTCTCAGTCAAGAAATCACTTAAATAGGACCTCCCTGACAAAGTGAAGTAAACCAAAAGATCTTCCAAAGAAATTCAAAAACAAAAAAGAAAGTATTTGAGATCTATCAGTCTGAAAATGTTTGACTCCAGCGAACCACAGTGAGAGCCATTATCCACAAATGGTGAAAACATTTAACAGTGGTGAACTTTCCTCGGAGTGGCGGCCAAAAAAATAACCCCAAGAGCGCAGCGATGACTCATCCAAGAGGTCTCAAAGACCGTACAACAACATCCAAAGAACAAAACAACTGGATGATCCCCAAGACTTTTGGGAAAATAGTCTGTGGACTGACGAGACAAAAGTTGAACTTTTTGGAAGGTGTGTCCCATTACATTTGGCATAAAAGTCACATTGCATTTCAGAAAAAGAACATCATACCAACAGTAAAATATGGTGGTGGTAGTGTGATAGCCAGGGTCTGTTTTGCTGCTTCAGGATCTGGAAGACTGTGATGCTGTGATAAACGGAACCATGAATTCAGCTGTCTACCAAAAAATCCTGATTCATGAAATTGCACTCATCACAGCCTTCAACACACCTTTAGTGTGGCTGCACGTTAAAAAAACACCTGTTGCACTCTTTCTCTCTCTCTCTCTCTCTCTCTCTCTCAGATGTATCAACTTTAGATGGGCTGATATGATACATTACGAGTAGAATAACAGGAAGTCAAGCACCTATTCACACTTTTCAACAGTGGAGTTTCACTTTTCATATACAGACAGTAGATGAAAGAGGTTAAAGATCGTTAAAGATGAGGCAGATTGATGCAGGCAAAGGTAGAAAAGGTGTAAAGGGCAAATCAATGTTTTAGAGAGAAAATACAGGGAGTGTGTTTACATGCATGTTCTTAAACTGATTAAAAGCTGTGTAATCATGTAAACCAGGGGTCCCCAAACTACGGCCCGCAGGCCAGAGGCGGCCCGAGAAGCCCTCTCATCCGGCCCGCGGAGACCTTTTTGCCTACGAAAAAAACCCATAATTTTACGTGTATCCTGCCAAGATCAGCCGCCGCTTACGTAGATGTTATGTTTTTACCGAATTAAAATAGAGGCGCGTAGAAGCGCGTTCCCTTTCTAGAGTGGGAATGAGATGTTACAATGAAATGCATTTGGGAACTCCTCCCCTTCACGTCATTTCCGAAACCTTATAGGATAACGCCAGTTGACAACTGGCCAATTGTAGCGCGATGCGGATCTGGCAGACAGACGGTATAAATAGCATAAGCGCGACGTTTCAGAATATTTCCTTCACACTTCTCTAAGCGGAATATGAAAAAATAACCGAGGTTACGATAGTAAACGGAGACAAAACCTTATTCGCTGCTTACTTCTACTTCTGGTCACCGTCAATGAGATTATGTACCGTTTTTGCCCGCATATAATCCGCAGACGCGTTATTTTTGCATCTCCATATAGCTTGCGAGTGTGATATGTAAAATGTATAAAAATATTATGTATAAACATATAAAATGTGTGATATAGCCCGCAGGACTGGTGGGTAATACTGATGTAAAGCAACTTTTTCCTTTTTCCCGCTGACATTTTGAAATACTCGTGAGGATTTTAAGACTTTATTTAACATTACAACTCACATAATAAATAGAATACTCTGAGTTTGAATGCTTACGGTTTGATGCTTTGTTTTTTAAATAGACTTCCATTTCCAGGTTACTGATTTGCATTATTATTTGAATAAACTAAATGTTGGTGGTTCCCAACATATTGGAGTGCACGTAAACGTGCTCAGTGAGATATGAGAATTTTAGAGAGAAAAGAGAGAGTTGATGACCTTCCCTTCTGATGGACTATTTAACTTATTAATATTCAACTCTGGCAGAACAGTATTATATGTCGCAATGCCTTTCATTTGGCCTTGACCTAATCAAACCCCTCATTCAGTTCAAAATGTACTTTTTACCACATTCACTAATGATGAATTGAGAAAATAACAGACCATAAAAACGTATTTAACATCTGTAGACATTCTGGACAATAGAATTATGTGGATGCTTTTGTCATTTTTTTATACTTTCTACATTTTGCTTACTCAGTCTGTTGGCGTTATTTATGTTTTAGTGTCTTAAATCAAGAAATATTCCAAATTAGGTAGTCTAGATGAACTTCTGTTAACATTTCCATTGAGGTAAATGATGCAACAGATGTTTTTCATGACCTGATGCTTTATGCCTTTGATTAATGCACATCACTTGCATCAGTGAGAGTGCAACTATATAATGTTACAGTTCCCAATGAAGTTGCCAAGCAACTGATAAGTCGTTCTATTTTATTTACGCACCAAAGCTAAATTTGACATATCATTTGACATATAAATTTAAATGTAATTTGTGCATTAATCAAATGAGAACAAGTCACCAAAATGTTTACTAATTTTCTTCATCCCTGAGAAAATTGAAATTTTAAGCACAAATGTAAGAACCATAAACAAACATTCACATAATGCAATATTTCGAAAATCAATACACGTGTAGTTTTGTTAAACAAACATATTGACGGTACTGTTCAAGTTTGTGGTCAGATATTTTTTAAAGGTGGACTATGCAACTTTTTTGTTCAAACTAAACATAATTATAAAATAAGATTTAAAAAAATATGTCAATACATCATCCAAAAGAAGGATGTGGTTGCACTGTTGGTTCATTTCAGTTTGAGCCTCGCACTACAAAACATGAAGCCTAAATCAGGTTATCAAAAAGAAAACAGCGGAGAGATAGGGGAAGTGAACAATAGTAGGGCAGATAACTTCTGACAGAAAAGAAGAATGGTTAGTCTTGCGAAAGAAAAGCATATGCGTAACTTTACTCTTTATCTCAGTGAAGTAGTTTTGTTAAAAATAGGCTACCGCTACATTGGTACAGAGTAGATAATAAAATTGTGAAAATGTGATGATACCAGTTTATGCAGTACCAGTTTTACACAGTACAGAGACATTTGACCTGATAACCATAGCAATGGATGGAACAAAAAAATGTATATGTATTTATTATTTGTTCACCATTTTATTAAATACTTTTAAATAACAGATATAAAAATATTTTTAAAGCAATTATTACTTAATTGAAAAACATTGTTATACATGATAATGTAGCTATTATTTACGTATATTTCTTAGTTGTCACGCCTTCGCTAAACCAGCACTCTTATTTTGCCTTTTTCAGTCACATGTTCTATTGTTCTAGATCCTTCCATCACTCATCAGTCACTATGGACATTAATCATCACAGGTGTTTGTTATTAGTTAATCACTGCTAGTATATTTAGTCCTCCCTCTTCACCTTTCACTTGTCGGTTGTTGTTTTTGTTTTTTTTTAAACCACACAGTGGTTACAACAGTGCACTACTTTTACGCTACCTTTTGAATTCATTATTAATGTTCCGTTGGATCTTAACTTTACCTTCGTCTTCGTCCTTGCCTACCCATGACATTAGTAGCGTTGGTAATTCACTTAATTTCTTTTTTTCAAGTAAATAGTTATTAAAATTAGTGTTTTAAGCGTTTTTGCTTTATCACAATTAGCACAAAATCATAAAATAAAAATGTCTTTAAGTTATGTTTTTTTTTTGATCCTCTGAATATTGACCTTGAAAATACATGTAAAATAGCTTCCCAAGATTTCCAAAGCTTTTTATTTTATTTTTGTTTTTAATATTGAAAATGAAGCAGACTTTGGTGCACTGTAAGCGGCCCACCTCTTGGTTTTGTGACCGGGTTCTAACATTTGGTCCTACGCCCCTGAGTGGGACTTCTCTACGTTTGTAATAAAACAAGAATCAACATAACTTTTTGGACATGAAGAAAGATTTGAAATGTTGTAAAAGTGATGCAGAGATGCTGTTTTTATTATTCAAAAGTTGAATAAGATGTTTTCTTTAACAGATAAATTGCCATATGTAGCTCTTTATCAGAGTTCATCGTAAAAAAATTCAATAAACTTTCAAATTCAGTCTTTCATCATGGTTATTGCAGCTCTGTGTTGGAATTTATTTTTGAGGAAGTACGGTGTGTAGAGCTACAGTAACATCTTCAGCTTGTTTGCTGAATATACTTTCCCTCTAAACTGCTTATTTACATTTATTTATTCATTTAGCAGATGCTTTTATCCAAAGGTTAACTATCTTTGGTTATTTATTTTAAGCCTAGTAGTGAATGTTTTATGCGCAGAACCATATTCATCCGCACAGTCACGCCGAGCTGAAGCACAACCAAAAACAATGTTCTCAATCAAAATGAATGCAGTTTTGTTCTTTAACTGCCAAAATTTACATAGTGTAGCTTCTAAGAAACGAATACTTTTATTCAAAAAGCATGCATCAAATTCAATAGTGAGGATATGATGTTAGAAAATATTTATTTTTCAAATAAATGCTGTTCTTTTGAACTTATCAAAAAATCCTGAAAATAATCCACAAAAGAACAACTGTTTTCAACATTATAAAAATTACATTAAATTAATTTAAATTTTAATAATATTTCACAGTAGTACTGTATTTTTGATCAGATAAATGCAGCCTTGGTGAGTGTTGGTGACTTAATTCAGAAAAAAAAGAAAGAATCCACACCAAACTGTTCTAAGCATAGGGGAGAAAAAATAATTTAACCAAATGTTTTAACATCACATTAAAATGAGTGGTTAGAACATGCAAATAGCTTCTCAGGTGAGTGTTGGGAAAATTCTAAAAGTGACCAACATAAAATTATACTGAGCCATTAAGGAATTAAATATTAAATATGATCGCAATTTGTAAGCACCACAGGAGAGATTTAACGCTTAAATATTTGCAGCATGTTCTTTCATTAAATAGAACATTAATTAAATAATGATATTAATCTTGTCCAAATACAGACATTAATGAAATACAAACAAAAGGATAGGCTGTGAGCATGAAAAGGGACAAAGTTGTAAACTTTTGCCCAGGGTTTCATCGCACTGAAAAGTTGCAGTCATTTTAAGTGTCTCAAATGTTTTACCCAAAGCTAATACACACACCACCACAACAGGAAGTAATAATGTCCAATAGAGTGACCTCTTCTGACAGACACAGGAAGCTATGACCCTCGGGGTCAAAGACATTGTTGTGAACAACTGATTACATTTCCCAACACAAACTATGTGCTCCTTTGGCAAAGAATGGAAAATCTCTTGCGATGCCACACATCAGCATGTTAAGATGACAGGTAACCCTTCTGGCTTCCTCATAATGTTTGCTCTCTCATGGTTATTAAGCATTATTTTTCAGAGCAGCTCAACTACTATTAATGCCCTACAGCCAAACAACTACTACCTATGATTCACAGAGATAAGAAAAAGAGGAAGAGAGAGAGACAGAGATGTTCCCCTGACATGGGCTTTACTAAACAAACATTAATAACGCAGAGACAGATGCTAAGTGATCAAACAGACAGGAATGAAATAATGCATGAAATGAAATAAAGAGAGCGTACTGCAGATAAGGCAGCTGAAGACAGATATTAAATGATTTGAGATTGTCTGGTGTTTACTTGGCTGAAATGGACTCTCAATGCTGTACATTTGAGCAAAACAAAAACATTGAGCAGGAAATGCAGAGCGGGACTTAATTTCATCCATCGGGATTTGATTGGACTGGGAAGAGTGAAGGATATTGGGCTATGATATTTTTGGTTTATATTACGTTTCCCTGCTCATGTGGCTTTGGTTACATTTGCCAAAGTGTTTACAATTACAGGCCATAAATATTTTTTACTGGCCACAAAACTTTTTTGAAGTAAAAATCCCAGTAAAAATTCACAATTCTCTGTTCCAATTTCAATACCTACGTTAAAACTACTAGCCTAACTAATATAAATTTAAAATAGTATTAAATAAAAGTAAGAGTAGTGTTCAAGAAGAGAGAATCAAATAATTAAATGTAAAATAACACTGGCTAATCTTCTCAAACAGCATGTGGGTAATGAAGTTCCCTTTCACGCTGTTGTGTGCTTGAATGTTTAAATTGGCAAGGCTTAAACTCTGGCGATTACATATTTCTTGATTAGACATATTCTGAGTCAAAAAAAGTCAAAAAGAACATTTTTAAGAAAAATAAGCAATTGAAAAACCACTGAACACATGAGAGAGAGAGAGAGAGAGAGAGAGAGAGAGAGCGAGAGAGAGAGAGAGAGATGAGGATATGGGAACAGAAACAAGTGCAAACTTGCAGACCAGTGGAATAATTCATGGGACATTGTTCATTAAATTGGGGGACCAAATCACAAGACGGCATCTGTTACATTGAGTGAGCAGAATAAAAAGAAGACAAGGAAAGGGAATGTAGCGCCTGATAAGACTAAAAGCAACAGAAGTTCTTGTGATATCAATGTCTCAAAAAATACCAAGTGTTACAATATTTACTGACAGATAAATACAAAAGATGGTACTTTTACAACCCGAGTCTATCAAAATGACAGATGATGATTATTTGTTGCACCACCTCCGCACTCATTCCCTCCTTTCATGGTTCTGATGATTATAAAGTGACTGAAAACTAACAACATTGTGAGAACAGAATATTTATCCATCAGTGAATTCTATTCAAGTTTTTTCTTCTTTAAAAAAACTGAATAAATCCATTCAGCATGAAGTGATGAAGTGGTTTGGATGGTTTGGAAGGAGTCATTGTTGGAAAACCTGGTTACAGATTGAGGCCCCCTTGGACCTAAAGGACTGCTTTTTGCCCAGAGGTCAATCTGTGCCTGCGTATTTGTTAACATTAATGTCAGCTTGAAATCAAAGTTGTCATATTGTGCTTAATTCATCAGTGTATGTTATGCTATTTACCTTACTCAGCTTCAGAAATGGCTTTCCTTTTCTGCTGTATCATGAATCACTCTTACCTTACTTCACCCACACCCATCCAGCTATGTAATGCCTACCTAAAAAAATGTTTTCCTCATTGACCACAGAAATGAAAATATAAAGCATCACAGCCAATCAGCCATTTCTACATATCACACTGGATATTAAACGGTTATGAAACCTTTAATAAAAGTTTCTGAAATTTTAACAGGGCTGAAGATCATAGGTTAGTTTTAACCGTGGAAGAAAACTAGTTCCTTAAGCTTTTTTGTGCCATTTTCATATTCCGGGTTTAATTTTAGATTCTAGAGACACACACGATTTATCCACGCTGTGAAAAATTATGCAAATTAGCCCTCAGAAGTTATTAAAGATGGAAAAGCGTGTTCACATATTTTTTCGATGCAAGTGCGAACAGCTGTGCATTAAATTATAGCTGTCACAGGATACAGTGTGGATGCTTTCACCAAGTACAACATGTTCCTGGATCACCATCGTTGTTGATCCTGGAACAATATTTCAATCTACCAATCGGATTTGAGGGACAAGTTTACAGTTTATGACAAGTTTAGTTTTAAAAGGTTAGGTGCTTCAACATCAGGATTGACCTATCATTTCCCTTTGATTGTATGGATAAGTTCTGGGTAAGATCAAGTTTAGATGCAGGGATAGGGTTAGGACTAAAATTTCGGACAGAAATGTTGTTCCAGGATCAACAGAATATGTTTGACCTGGCAAAGCACAGAGAGCTAACAAAGCCAACAAAGCCATTATATATGTTCGTAATTGTCAGGGTTCTGCCACATTCTGTCTAATCTTTCTCTTGGTTTTGTGGCAGAGCTCTGACACTACCGTAATGTCCCGAGTTTTGTGTGTGTGTGCTTTGAGTGTTCGAGTCGTGTGCATGCTTGTCTGTGTAACATCTTGTGTGCAGGTTTTAGTGTCTGATCCCCAGATGGTCTTGCCTAGTTTTGGTTTGTGTCGGGGTTTGGACATTCATGACTTGTGTGTTTGTCCTTGTTGTGAGGGCACAATAACAGGTGTTTTGTTCTCACACGTTCTGTTTTGTGAGTGGGCGCGGTTTTGGGCTTGCTTGATCCCGCATCTCTTTGTGTCTGTGTGCAGTGTTGTAAGCACGCGATTCGTGTTAACATAGGCCGTGTGCTTTCAAGTTGTGTTTTTTTTTGTCACGCACAGTTTGGTTTTCACTGGTTGCTTTGTTTAATGTGAACATGCAGCGATGTGCGTCCACATTGGCTGCATGTTCATGTCTTGTCGGTTTCCCCGCCCGTCTTGTTTCATTGTCATTAATTTGATTTGCTCCAGCTGTTTTCCCTCGTTACCTTCCCCATGTGCTCCCTATATAATCTCCTTGTGTTTGCTGTTCTGTGTCTTTGCTGTTCCATTGTCTTACCTGTCTTGCTACTTGTTCTGTCCTGTCTGTCCCTGTTCTTAAAGTTTAGTTTAGTCTGTTTAGTTCTTCAGTTAGTTAGTAAGTCAGTCTTGTGGGTTTTTTTATTAATTTTTTTATGTTTAATAAAAAGCCCTTCCACCTCCAATATTGAGTCCCCGCTCTTCCTCTCACCCCCAGCCCTGACAGTAATGGTGCATTGCAGGATGATTTAAATAATTTTTGAGGGGAAACTTTGATGCTTTTAACTCAGCGAGAGCAAAATAAAATTATCTGAATCAGAGCTTAAACAAGAGTTTAATGATCCTTTAAAAACATATAGGTCAGAGATAGGAAAACGAATTACATTTTGACAAAAACATTGTGCTTGGGGGTCGTACATGGGGTCAGTTTTAATTTCATGTCTTTAAATAACAACCCTTATTTTTTTTCCACATGCAAGGTTTTTGTGCTCGGCTTCTCCTCATGGTTACTGGTAAATGACTTTTAAGTAGTATGAAATCATACGTCAGATGCACAAGCCAATATTAGAGCTGACATTATCTACAGTCCTTAAGCATGTCTTTATTTATTCAGATTGGGGCTAATTAGCATGGCAACTTCGGCACACAGGCTAATATGACATTCAAAGCAGAATAATAGTATGCAGGGCATCATTTCCTGTCTAAGCTCTCTTATCGTAAGGCTGAACTAATTATCATAGCTGAAACGTCGCTCTTGTGTGACTGAGAACTTAAATACTCCAATCACCCCCTGATATATCTCAACAACAGCTTTATTTAGACCAAAAAATACAGGACTCAGTTTGTGTGATTTTGAGTTTCAAATGGAAATGCTGGTCAGTTTATTCTCTAACCTCCATCAATGACCTTTTACTCTGTAATGAAGACCTCAGTTTTGATGAATTGAATAGGAGTATTATTTTAATGCTTTGCCTTTGCAGTCTGTATTGTCTATTTTAGCCAGTCTCACATGTAAATAATTCAATCTGGAAGACGGAACCCCTACAATGAAAAGTTTGTTTCTCTTTCTAATAGAAAATCTCAAAGGAATAGTCCTCACTCTCCCTCTCTCCCATCTTTTGCTCGTCCTGATCAGTTGCTGTTTTCTATGGCAGTAACTTAATGTGATAGAGCTAATGCTGAGAGAATAGATTTAATTGATTAAAACCAGGTTTTTGTCTACATACAAAAAAAAACATATTGTAACGTGTTCTGGGAGTGTGTACAGCCAATATTCACTCTGTGTCTTTTTCTAATTGGCTTGTGCCAGGATATGATGTATGATGTGTTGGCCAAGTGCCCAAATTTGTACCACAAAAGCATTGAATCTCTGGAGCATGACTAACCAAATCCCTTAATTCAAACCAAGTGTTGTTCTTTTCCTTCTGGAACGCAAAAAGAAAAGACGGAGAAAATCCAGTGATCCTAAGAAAACACAAAAGCTTTTTTATCTCATTAAACCACAGACACTGAGACACGCATTGAGAGATGTAATGACATCAGAGACACAATCCAATCCTGACACAATCCCAACCTCCATTTTACAGGGGGCACCAAAACGAGATCAAATACTGTAGTTAATGAAATTGAAAATGAGCATCAAATAACACTGATATTTAAAAAAAAGTGCAAAGCGACAGTGATTATTTCTATTTGATATGAATAGACAAAAACCACATGGACAAAAAAGTAGGCTTATATTCTCCTGCTTTAAGTGTTACACTAATGTCTCACAGAGTCTGTTGTACTTGCAAAAAGTGTTTACATACATGCAATCATGCACAGTATTTTGACTAAAGACACTCTCATTCATAACATTGCTTAAATGCACTAACTAGTCATGCCTACACATTCTCACCAAGGGCGTACTCACTCAATTGTCTTGTACTAAGCCAGAGCTTGATTGTGTATTCACTATAATAGTTTTCTACATAGTAACCTATATCTATTGTTCATATGTACTTAATATAATCATTCACAGATAGTTGATAGAGGCCCGATTTCTATGGAGGACCAAATTTATCACTACAAAACTTTTTGTTTTGAAGAAAACAGGAAAAAAAGTGCTTTTGCTAATAAATTAATAGATTTATCTAATAGATTAATCACTTAATAGTACTGCACATATCAGCTCTGCTTGAAAACTACAATTTATGTTCATCAACAAGGTGAGAACCAACCCTGTTATTAACCTAAATACACTAGAATTAATTGAATGATAGAAGAGTAACAGAAGATGTGTGTTGCAATGATGACAGAAGTGCACACAAGAGTAGTGCCTGTAGTTGTTCCATGCTTCAGCATGGTTAGCGATCACAATACATGCATACTGCGGCCCGAGCTCAATCGGTCAGGTCCAAGACTGCAAGTGGGCAGTCTTCAAGTGGGCCATGGCACAGTTCCTATGTTCTTTGCCCGGGTACGGTACGGAGCGATCACACTAGTCAGATGAACCAAGCTTGGGCACGGCTCAGATCGCCTAGTGTGAGGACACGTCTCTTTCATTCACTGCACTGCATACAAACACTAACTAATCATTGTGCTGCAAAGAAACATGAATCATTACTGAACTTGCATATATTTATTATGTGTGCATGTGAAAAAAAAGTAGTCACAGTCATGCTGTGTCACTTCTTGTTTCCTCTTGTGTGATCCTTTGTGTCTCCGTCTCGTTTGCCACTCCCATTGCTAGTCATGTCAGGTGTTTCCCATTATTTCTGTGTATATAAACCCTTATGTTCTCCATGTCTTTGTCAATTGCTAATGTTCCCATGTCGTTGTGTGTTTCCGATTCATTCTAAGTTTTCGTTTGTTTATGCACAAGTGTGCTGTTTTCTGTTCTTAATTAAAGTGTTTTCATTTTTGTTTAATAAAAAGACTTTTGAGTTAATCCCTGCCTTCCGTGTTTTCACCATCCACTACATCCTGCGGTACAATAATTAATAATTAAAGTTTTCTTTCTTTTTATTGACAGATTTAGTAAGTCCTGATGTTGAAAACAACCACCATCACCACAAAAAAAAAAAACAGTCTACTAAAAATCTACTCTACATATCAGCATCAATTTTAACTGTAAAAGCTTATATAGAACTTTTGATATTGGGAGGTCAATGAGGATTAGGCTTGATTGAATAAATTTAACAGGTACCTAATCAATACATCTAATCTAATCATACGGCAAATACTCTGGATCCACTCAGAAGATCTACATCAGGAACCTAAATGTGAGTTTCACCTCTGGCACAATAGACACTTCTTAAAAGTTCTCTGAGGAAATTACATTTTGAATACAGTTTGGTCTGTTCCTTACTCAAAACTATCATATGGCTTTAGATGCTTTGGAAGATAAGTGCTACAGTTTTTTTTTTTTTTTTTTTGACAGCCTGACAGTTACTTGCCATCAAGGTTTATTGAAATTAAATGTATGAGCTCTTTTTTATGCATGTTTTTTATGCATAAATGTATTTGGGGGTCAAAGACATAACAATGAGTAAATGATGACATAATTTTCATGTTGGGCAAACTATACCTTCCTAAACTAGCTTCTCTCTCTCTCTCTCTCTCTCTCTCTCTCTCTCTCTCTCTCTCTCTCTCTCTCTCTAAAAGGAACCGTTCCATTCCCGTCTCTCACCTTCCATGACGTAGACGAGGGAGCCCACGTCCCCTTCTTTAATAATACAGCTGTTTTTGTCATAGTCCACTGGATACATACAGTCCACTATCTCCTGGATCTGAGACATCTCCAGATTCTTCATGAAGTCATTGTCCAGGATAGCTGACTTGATCAGTTCCTTTGACCTGTAAAGTGCAGGAAAACAGAGTTAGATAGGCCGTAACAATACTTTAACATAGTGAAGACGTACCTGACATACCTAGTACATAACGACTATATCTGAAATAAAATACTAACTTACTGCTTACTGCTAATAAACAGTACCATACTACAATATTTAGTCACACAATCTCATTATGATTATGTGCAAATAGAATTTGTGGTGTCTACTTACTTTTCATCTTAACTTTTGACAATTCAATCAAACTATCAGATAAAAAAGAAAGAAAAAGTAATGAGAAAAATAATAGCTGATACTATCAATATTGTTATACATGGGTATCATGGTTCCATTCATCATGTGGAACTGATAATGCAGAACACTTTGCATCGTTAAATATAGAATCCAATGCATTGTGCGATGTTGTATCGACTTTGGCACATGCAGTGCAACAACCAGGTGTTAAGATTTACAAACTATGCATACTAAACACTGTAAGAGCTGGACGATAGTAATCTGAACGATGCTTCAGGAATTAATCCACAGGGAATGTGTGTTTTAAAAACAAAATGATGAAATGAAGAGGATATTTCAGGAGATGAAAGTAAACGGACAAAGTATCTTAGGACTACACACCAAAAAAATTCAGAAGACTAGCAAAAAATGAGGATTTCAAAGGTTTACATCACAGACACACACACAGATACACACATTTGTACTAAAAGTCAACGTAACCTCCCACACAAGGTCTCGGTAATGAACACAAAATATTTCCAAAGATATGAAACATCAGATGTCTCTCAGAAAAAAAAAAAACGTTGTTTGTTCCCCATGATAACACACACTTTACTCATGTGCAGAAAGTGACTTGCACTATAAAAACACTGCTCTTTTTTGTTTGTTTTGTTTGTTTTTTGAGCAGCCAGACAGAACTTCTTGCACTGCCATTTTGAAGTGGGATCTGTTTGATGAAAAATGGCAGACGGGGCAGAGCGTTCTGGAAACCTGTTTGGAAATGCAACTCAAGTCATTATTTATGCAAATCCATTTAGTTCTGCAAAATGACATTGCTCAAGTGCTGGTGGATGGAAAAACCTAGTTTGATATGGTGGAGTGTGTTCTTTAAATCTCATTATCGCTGTTTATATGACACTTCCGAGCACTCTTCATCAAAAAGCCTTTCATTTTGACAGCAATTCGTCTGTTATTGTAGACCTGGACATCTGCCAGACATCTGATTTAGTAACTAAAGCCCACAAACGCTCACCTATGAACCACACTGTGTTTACATTCCACAGACATGCTCCGCCGTGAGCAGAAATAGGACTTTTTTTAACATCTCTGGGGTAGTTTATGTGCAGCTTATTTTACTTTCGCATATGGATAGTCTCACCCAGAATTTTTTTTTTTTTTTTGACTTGAGAAATATAAAAATAGAAATGAATAAGACACTTGTTGGAATGCAATAAAATGAATGAACAAAGCAATGCCATTCCCATGTGTTGTTGGAGGAATTTGATGAGGAATATTTGAAATAATTTTGAGATTAGTAGAGTCTTCAGAAGAAATTTCAGCAAATTTCAGAAATAACTGGTTTTATTTGGTGCATTAAGTAACCATTTAAAATGCATATAATATCTCCCAACTTCAACGTTTGTGCTCTTTTCTTTTTTTTCAAAACTTGTGTGGTATTTTGTTTGCCAGACTCTGTATTCTAGAGGACATTGGCTCTCTGGATGATCAGTCAGTGGATATGTTTTACATCCAGTAAAAGCACAGAGATCACTGTCCTCATTTACAGCAGACAAACCTCTGGATCATCCTCTGTTTACTCACCGTCTTTTTCAGGAGGATATTCACATCACACAGGTCGACAGACTGTCTCCCTTAAAAGGACAAAGTATGCCAACCAAAGAAATTTTGGAGAAAGCTGTGGACGTTGAACTGGACGTCTTGTACAAAACCTTGAATAAATCTTGCGCATAAAAATTCCTTCAAGAAAGCTGCTCATTAGTAGGCTTTTTGTTTGTATTGCAAACATTTTTTGTCAAGGGAATATTATTAAAAATACTTAGAGAATGAATTACTGGTGTGAAGGACGGTCCTGAGGATCTGTATTGATTCACAATCTCACTGCATGTTTGCTGTGGGCTTATTGGAAAGCCATCTGTAGTTCTGTTGTCATCAAATGTGTGTACTAATGACTTAATGGCCATTTCTTCCTCTGTTTATTATGTCCATTTTCTAGACAGAATGCTAAAACCGGAAACAAAGTCTCGCGGCAGATAACAGCCCATACTGTACATGACCTGAGACAAATGAATGAACAAGTTGATTCATTTCTAGATTAAAGCTTACTCAGCAGAATTAAGACACAAATACTCTGTTCACTATATTCTGTATGAAAACTGCACTGTTGATGCTCATGACTATAAATGCCAAATGCATTGCTGTGACGTATGTTGCTCTTAGCCATATTCGGACTCAGTGGATAGTGGATAGGTCTTGTCTCGTGTTGTTCCCTTCCAGGTCCCTTTACGTATCTTCCAGGTCCTGCACGCTCCTGTCTGTGTCTAATCACTGCCCAAGTCTCGTCAGTTGTTCATAATGCTGTGTTTGTCAATATATGCCCCTATATATATATGACAGTCAAATTGGACAATTTCAGGGACTCAAGTTTTCACTTTATGATGAAAAGATAAGAAAAAATGAAATCAGAAATCTCAGAATAGGAATGATTAGTTTGTGCTTAAAACAATTTTCTCAACAACCAACATATGTTGAACGATGTGCGCTAACCCAGCAAAGTTTTTCAATTGGGATTGCCGCTTCTTATTATTATAGTATAAGTACTTCACTCAGTTCCCTGTTTAATTTTAGTGAGTGAAGAACAAATTTATACTCACGTGTTACGTATTATAGACGTTATCGTCTCTGACAGACGGCATTTTGAAGGCTCTCAGGCCCACATTTTCTATCTCTTCTCAGAGTGATTGATGCTCATGACTAAGTTATGTCTGTTTTTAGTTCTAGTATTCCAATGACAGCCAGCGTTGGACGAAATGGACAAACTAAGTACTTGAGTAAACGTACCGATACCCTAATAAAATATTACTCCAGTAAAAGTATTAAGTACTCCTTTTCATTTTTCCTTGAGTAAATGTATAAAAGTACATTCTTTTTTTTAATGTAGCCTACTTAAGTATTAAAAGTAAAGACTAGCTTTCGTAGTAACAGCTTTCCTTTAGCTCAACCAGTAGAGCGTGGTGCTTGCAACACCAAGGTCATATGTTCGATTCCCAGGGAAAGCAAGAACTGATTAGAATATCAATGTGTTCCTTGAATGCAATGTAAGTCACTTAAGATAAAAGCATCTGCCAAATGCAAAAATTTAAATATACTGATTGAGGAATGTCTTAAAGCATATTAAACACCAACCAGACAAAAAACAACAACATTCAAAACTTGACTTTCACGGTTAATTATTGGTCAATATATATATATATATTATATATATATAATAATTGGTCAATATATATATATATATAAATACATTTAGATATGTTTATTTAATTGAAGCATATTGCAAAATAGATAGACATTCCTCAATCAGTATATTTAAATTTATGCATTTGGCAGATGCTTTTATTTTTATTTTTTATTCTTTTTTTTTTTAAATGTTTTTTTTAATATATATGCTTAATACTTACATTCAAGCTAATTTAAGGAGAGAAAAAAAAAACATTTAAATACGTCATTTTGGTGATCAAAGATTAGTTTTAAAGGATAAAATTATTGACTACACTGGGAAATACAATCTATACAGGGACCCACTCATTTAGTACATACTATCATTTTAAAGGTTAAAATTAACAACAAAGTTATTATATTCAACTGATATTTATTACACTCAAATAAAAACTGAAATGTTTGCAACTCAAATGCACACTAGGTAGTTTTCACCAGCACTTTTCTAAATGGCAAATATTAATACATATATAATTAACAAATAAGCTCATCTCTAGTGTTTTTAATAGCTAACTAACAAACTGTGAAACATATTATTGACATCTTTCCACAATTAAAGCACTCATTACATGAGACCTGATTCATTTCATTAAGTTGTACTGTATTTCAACATACCATCTGATGTTCATGCATGTTTTTCATGCTATAACATATTAAAGTGAAAGAAAAAAACTTTCCCAGCTGCTTGAACCCAAGGCACTACAGTGATCTTTCACGTCGCATTTAAAACTGCATTTATTATTCAAATTTCATGATACAATGGACAGGATTTGAAAGCTAAAACTGTTTCTTATTAAAAACCACAGACCTGGCAACCCTGACTTGTACTATATGGTGATTTATAGGGTCAAATAGAGTCTGCTTTAATGTTGCAATTATTTAACTGTAATGCATTACTGCCACATTAACTGTAACATTAGTGATGATATTTGTGTCAAAGTGATTTCCATCATTTTGACAGGAAAAAAATATTGTATTTACCTGCTTTAGAAACATTCCAATAAACATTGCTAACAGGTATTAGAAGTGCATGTGCATTTAGTAAATTATTAATGGGGTATATTTTAAAATAAATCAAAAGAACAGACCACAAACAAGCAGTACATGTCTTTTTTTTTCATTCTGTTGAATACAAAGGAGAAGAAGGAATTAATCAGGAGGAAAAGAATGCATCGACTGAAAAGTGCTTTTGTAGAAATTCTTGTGATACCACCTCAGATTAAAAAACCAAGCCTTACATTATTCTCCTGGCGTCTGAAATAAAACATGAAGGACATTTTACAGCTCATCAGTCAAACGAATAAGGATTATTTCTAGCACAACCTTATGATTTGAAATTATTGGTTTGAGTGAAGCTTTCAAAAACCGGAAGTGACTCCCATAATCTAAAACGCAGTAGGGTAGTTAGCAAACGGTGGATATAGAGAGATCAAAGAGTCCACTGCAGACATAGCAGAGATCTCTGATATCTCAAAAAACTTCAGAAAGTCCAGATGTCAGAGACATTTCAATCAAGACTTCAAAAACAAACAAAAAAAAACACTTCTGGTCTTTCATCACTTTCAGCCTATATCAAGAACCATTGCACAGGAACATGTAAAAAAAAGAAACAGAAACAGGAAGAAACAAAATGCAATCATGAAACAAATACACTGCAAATGGCATTCAAATGGCAAAAACACCCTACCAAAGGAAAGAAAGGAGTACTTCGCTCAGTGTTGTGACATTTGGTGAAAGCATCTCCTTTAGAAAGCAGCAGGACAGTTGACACATTAAAACATGGATCAGCAAAGAAAGGCAAGTACAATAAAGATAAATGCAGTTTTCATCCAAAATGAACTTCTCCCTGACCACACACAAAGAATCCTCTTCCAAAACCTTATATGAGCATTCAAAGACTAAAGCAATACTGATGCCATCTGGTCTCATCTGGAAGCCCAATAAAAGCTGATATGGAAGTGTTTTTTTATTATTATTATTATTAAATCTTCATAATCATTCCTTGTGGTGCTCATAAGCTCAAGATACAAGCAGAAGAAAAGGCAGAACAAGGTGGTGTTCAATGAGTTTTTCTGTACAAAACAAAGTTATGTTATAAACTAGTAGTGTTGAGCTGTCAAATGGGGGAGGCCATGCTGGTCAGAAACAGAAGAATGATGTTATTCTGCTGCCAAAACACTAAATGCTAATTAATTAAGGGTATGTGTGTTCATGACAGCATGTAGAAACCCAAAGATCCTTCATGTTCAGGGGAACTGTTTAGTCTGGTTAGGTCCTCGGGTCGTGGCGGTGTCTATTTCAATTAAAGCATGACACACTGCTGTGTGCATAATAGCAGATGATCATGTAAATAGTGTTCGTGATCCACCTGCTGCATGATATCACGCTGCTTTGATAACCAAATTATCAGTCCGTTAAACAAAGCGTCAGTTATATGGCAGACATTGTGTATTTTCCCGGTCAGAACTCATTTAATAGCTTAATGCATGCACAATATTCCTGGTTCAGACGTCTCCATGTGGAAAAATCTAACTTTCTTGGAGTGTCATCATTAAGATGCTTCTGCAAATGTCAATGAATGACATTTTGAACAGAACATAATGAGTTTGTTTTGGATTTACATCAGAAATCAGTTGTGCAACCTGTAAAGCCCATGATATTGCCCTCACCTTTATGAAGTTACCATGGTAACATAGCCAAAATACCATCTCCCCCAGTTATCATTTCTTCAGTAAAACAAGTAATTTGATATTAGCTACCACTGTCATAAAAAAAGACATTTATGAAAGATTGTGTAAAAACTACTTCTATGATGGTATTTGAAAATGTACTAAAGAACAAAAGGTGAGTTCATTGAAAAGTATATGAATGCTTCATAGTAAGCCAGTTAGTAGATATGCAAAATACAGCGAGTCAAATCAGTATATGGTGTCTGAATATACAATATGACACGCAAGGCAAATATTTGGTAAAAGGACTCTGAAGCTTGTTGTTTGCTTACATCAATGTTTATAATTTACAGGGTTACAGGGTTTAAACATCATGTTTAAAACTATGAGATTCATGTATATATTCATATATTCATGTTATGTATATATGCATTCAAGATGAACACAGAGAATTTGTAGTGTAAAAAAGCTAAGAAAGTTTTCTCCACGTTTTACACTGCAGTTTTTTTTTCTTTGTGGTTGTTGTTAGGCTTCCTCATGTGTCATTTAATCAATATTGTTTTTGCAGAGCTTTATGTGGTGCTTGATGACTTTAAATACATCAAATAACATAAAACTACATAAATACAGCATTAAGTGGATTTAAATAGAAGTTTAATTTGGCATGTGATGCTGTTCCGTGGTAAATGTGGTATTGGGTCGGTTTTCTATCATATGCATTTGTTTGAACCTACTTGGCACTCTTGGCGACGGTGGGCAGGGTCACGTGGCTCAGCTGCTGGACATTGGCCGGTTCGGCGCTGATCGCCTGTCGTTTGGTGCGCTGGTGCTCCTGCAGCTCTGAGCGGCTCTGGACTTGCTGGGTCGCCGGGCGGATAACGGAGCGGTACTTGTCCAGTTCGTTCTGCAGTTTCTGAATCAGCTCGTCTTTCTGGTCCAGTTCGAGCTCCAGTTCGTCAATGAGAGCGTCTCTCTGTCTCAGCTCTTCGATCTTCTCTTGAAGCGCGTACTGGAGGTCGCGTAAAGTCCCCATCATCATCCCGAACCGAACCGAAAACAACTGCACTTTTAGTAACTTCAAAAAGAGTAAAAGAAATGCTGTGCACTAAACCAGAGTCTGTTCTGCTGTGAAAGAAACTAATACTACAAACCGAGAACCAGTGAGGGGGAAGTATCCCAGTGTTTCCGTGTAAAAAAAAAAAAACAAAGAAAAGAAAAGGAAATAATAAGCGCCCAGTCCCACAGAGCCGCACAAATCCTCCGCGCTGACAGGAGCGTATCCGCGTGAACGCGCGCCTCTCGTGATGAATGAGTCGCGCTCGAGAGTGCGCTTAACGCTCGTGCGCGTCACTGGAGAGCGCGGGATTCCTGGGCAGTCCGTGTATATGTCCAGCTCTGTACAGCTGGAAACTGCGCGACCTGTACAGTACCTTACCGCAGAAGAAGGCTATTTACCACAAATATAATGCTGAAGTCTATAAAAATACGTTTTAAAATTGGTAAGAACCAAACATACAGAGAACACCTGGGCTGGCTGAAGTTTTTTTGCATGCTTTGCATTTGCATGTGTTTCAGTGGGAAAAAATAAGCTGTTTTTATTGCTGTGTGAGCTCATGGAAGTCATAGAAATAAGACCCAAACATTCCACACAATATTTTACTATGAATATAGGCAGAAGGGCTTATCTGAGTTTCAGGACAAGACCTGGCAACTTGCCGTGTGTTTTATGACTTTATTTAACAGAAAGCATTGACACCAATTTCTATTGCCACGTTACCACCCGAGACAACTTGATGAAGAGCCCTATAAAAGATCCTATAGGTCAAGGGGTCCTGGAGGGCCAGAGCCTTATAGAATTTAGTTCCAACACACATGTAGATTGCAAATATGGCTGTGTCCGAAAACTTAGGTAATGACTCTGCAGGCAGCGTTTGTGCACGAAGGCACCTCACAAAACTGATTTCAGACAAACCTCTGAGGCAGCATAATGGTTTAATGA
The DNA here is from genome assembly GCA_037043235.1 of Rhodeus uyekii. Taxonomy (NCBI): domain Eukaryota; kingdom Metazoa; phylum Chordata; class Actinopteri; order Cypriniformes; family Acheilognathidae; genus Rhodeus; species Rhodeus uyekii. The sequence goes on from JAWRVZ010000045.1 coordinate 1,807,689, forward strand.
TCAACAGCGAAGTAGAGCTTGCACTGGCAAGAAGTAAGCAAATATTTAATTACAGCAATAATAATGTCACACTAGAAGTGACATCAAAAGTGAAAAATGTACATTTACACACAAACCACCCCCAACCACAACTTTCAGACGCCATATTTGTTTTACAGCACAGGATGGAGCACGGGATTATGGGATTTCAAAGGCAGTGAAGGATGCATCTATGTTGCCTTCAAAAAACAATAGATGAAGGCATCTCAGGGGACAGGAAGTGAGGGCTGTCTTTGAATTCAGGTGTGCCTTCATATACACGCTTTAAAATGAGAGAATTGAGAATGCAGATTTATTCCTTCTGCACAAGGCGAAAAAAAACAACAACAATAAAACATAATAGGATGTTTTAATAGGCCTTAAATATCAATACAAGTTATACAATGTGTAATACAATTTGTGTTATAGATTTATACACAGCCATATACTGACCGCAGGGATGCACTTCAAGAACTGTATTCTTAATTTACAGTGCCGCTACTGTTTTTGCATACAGTAAAGTAATGCAAATTCCTATATACAGTAAATTGTTGTAAACCTCATTAAAAAAATCCATAATGCAATGCATATTAAGAGTTAACCGAAAATAATATATATGGTATTTTACTGGGCTTTTTTTGCAGTAAGTAACTGTAAAATTCCGGGAAAGTTTAACAGTGTGCCTTCCTACTTTGGAATGCATCCTCCTAAGGCAGCATTATTCAGTTTTTGGACATAGCCTAAGCCTGTATGACTTAATTATTAGGATCGGGTGTGTTTAATAAAGGTTGAAGCTAAACTGCTGTGGCTGTGAGTTTTGGACCTCTGCTAGGCTGTTTAATGGCAGGTTTTTATTATGACAACATGCCCCAGATAATGTGGTTACATTCTCTGTTCTTGGGACATTTACAATGAATTAAATGAACTGTCTACTTATTGGGAAATATTCACTGGAAAGGATACATTTACAAGATTTGTGGTATGTGTCTAAACAAATAGCGCCTTTAAATTAAATCCAATCTGAGAAATATTCACTGAAATAAAATGTGGGACAACTTGCCCCAGTCAACTCTATTCATAGTTACTGACATTGCTTAAATAAATTGACTTACCTCAACTTTGGAGACCTAGTAGAGATTAATAATGTCTGATTTAGTTTATTTAAGGACATAAGGCGCCCTCTGGTGTCAGACTACGAAAACACACAGGAACAATGAAGTGATTTGATGGCAAATGATACTTACTGTGCATTTTGAAATACCATCATCATTTACTCACCTTTAAGTTGATTTAACTTCTAAATCGGTATTAATTTATTTCTTCTGCTGAACACAAAAGAAGATATTTTGAAGAAGTAACTAAACAGTTGTTGGGCCCCATTGACTTCCAGTAATACGAGGGGGGAAAAAACTATGAAAGTCAATTGGGTCCCACAACTGGTTGGTTACTGACATTCAAAATATATAATTTTTTGTTCAGCAGATAAAAGACATTCATACAGGTTTAGAACAGCTTGAGGGTGAGTAAATGCTTTTGACAAACTTTTAATTTTGGGGAATAAAGTATTCCTTTAAAGAGACACAAAGGCAGTATGAGCAGGAGATTATGAGTTAAACAAACCTTCATCTTTGGTATCTGAAACTGAAACCGCTTGTCAAACTCTCCCAAAGTCCCAGAACAGCACCCAGATGTCTACTCTTCTTTGGATAGTTATTGTAGTCAAAAATAGCTCAGAAAGAACAATTAATCTAAAGTATACCTGAAAATATCAAATGAGGAATACAAGATTATTTCATCTTTTTGCTGCTCGTTTTTGTCCCTCCATCTCTTTCTCTCTTTCACTGCCCTTGAAAGGACCTCTCCCAGAAAAACAGGCTTTAAATTTCACCTTAATAAACTCTTCCTGCAGGGTTCTTCCTTTGTGGATCGATGGAAAGAGGATCTGTTGTAACATGACTAGTGTAGCTGCTCTTTTCTGCCACAGACTCACATCTGTCGCCATTTTGTCTCTTTGGGACCCTTACAAGTGCGCCAGCTCTTTTTTTAGATGACACCAAAAGCTCACTTTTAATGATAATTACAGCTTAAAGCAAGACAGTCTCGACTACTCCTTAGATTTAATGATTATGAAGCAAAAGTAATGTTTTAATGTTTAATAATAATGTTATTAAACATTAAAAAATGATATTACGTACTAAATTACAAAAGTATTGTACTCTAAAACTGATAGAAAATGTCTAACCAAATTTTATTAAAACTTTTTTGTTTTTCAGTTGAACTGTTTGGTTTGTGAGTGAATAAGGTCTACAAAGTTTTAAAGATAAAAGTGCAGGACAAATAGTCTAAAGTTATTGTCTCCTAAAAGAAAGAATCAATACTGAATTGCCAAAACGAGTCGTCGCAAGTAATTCTGGTCTCATTTCCTGTTACATACCTATGTAACAGTTTAACAAATTTGCATAATGCCAAGCTATGCTTTTCATTGGCTGCCTGTCAACAACATCTAGTTTGACCCTCAAACACTGTAGTTGTGGCTGAGACTGGAAGAGTTTGGTCAGTTAACTTCAGTGCTACAAATCAACTTTGCATTCACACTGGAATTGATACAGATAAACAAACGGCATTGTTCCTGTTCATATCACTGTGTATCAAGTGCTGAGGAAGCCTCAGGAGCTGAAATTCAGATATTGTAATAGGCTTTTCTTTTCCGAATGGAAGCGGTAGGCCAATCACAACAGACTAAGCCGTCTGACCAATCAGAGCAGAGCAGGCTTGTGGAAAGGAGGGATTTCTTACAAACTGTTAGTAGACTCTTTGAGAAATGAGATGATGTGTTTGTGAGATGATATGAAAAAAGTGTAAGTAAAGTTTAGACCTTAGATGCATGTAAAACTATTGTAGGAAACCTCTCAAACAAAATTAAGGTAAAGTAGGCAGTTTTAGAGAGACTAGCAATAGCAAGCTAGCTTTGAAAGCAATAGCATCTCCAAAGTCACAAAGATATCAACACAAACAGCAGAGTCTGCAAAGCGTCACAAGATGAGAAGACGGTGTAAAATGACCACGTCTCAAAGCATATAACATTTCAATTATAATTAGGGACCAACCAAATTCACGGGTAAAAATTCGCAATTTCACGGAAGGTTTTTAAAAAAACACTCAATTACACGGAAAATTCACGGGTACAATTTTTAGGCACCAATCACTGCAATCAGTCCATCTGCTGTCACACCTGCTGTTTTGTATTCTAAAATACCACTTTTCTGTTCACCTGTATTAAAAAACAAAAAGGAAACAAAATACGACTACAACGCACGTAGCCACAGACTCCGCAATGCCACGTGACATTAATGAAATAGTTTACAGTTTTTCGTGGCCACAACTTGGCCGACCAACGTGGATGCTGACATATTCTGTCGCTGCGGTGCATTGACGCTTGGGTAGGCCTACTGACACTTCTCTCCGCGTCAACGCTGTTCGTTGGTACAGAAAGGTAGCGTAATGCTAGCCGGCTCAGCAGAGGAAACCGACTGCTGTGCGAATGCCAGAATGCTGTTATACTCGTATCCGGCGGAACTTCTTTTGCTGCTGTTTTGTAGGCTGCAAACTCGGCTAAGACGCTATGATCATCTGCTCCTGGTATACTCTTTATCAGTAAAAATATTTATCTTCAATAAAAATTTCATAATTTCACGCTTGTTGGGTGTTTTCACGGAAAGTGGCCGATTTCACGGAAAATTGATACACGGCCGTGAAATCGTGAATTCGGTTGGTCCCTAATTATAATGAATGTAAATATCTTGCAGAGCGCTTATTTGTACCACCTGACTGCAGCAGCTTCAATTAGTGTTGATAGTGTTGACATAGAAATGCATAAATACGATTCTGATGACGTGAACAGCTAATCCACGGGTTGCCATCTCAGTTATAAAATGGCGTGAATGCAGCATAAGCGCATTGTTTTGGTTCAGGGGGATATGTAAACGGCCTTGCAGAACGTGTTGATGATGTGTGATATTTGTGCGAGCAGGGAGCGCAGAGGTATGGATATACATATGTTGACAGGGAGGTAGGACTTTGTATGAACAAACTATTTTTGGTCCTTGATCTTCCACAGAAGATATTTGTACATGTTTTAATATTTATACCATGTCTATTATTAATTGCTATCAGAGAGTTTCAATCAATATTACGAAAATGTTTATAAAAAAGTGCTTGCCCTACCTTTAAAATAGCATAATAGGAGCACTTTAACCATATAAATAACACTAAATTCTGCTTTGAAAATTCATGTTAAGCTTCATTTAAATTCAGAGAAGTGCCACTAAATGATGCTGTTTTTCTTACATTGATAACATACAGTATTATGGATTGCGACCATAAGGAATTGTAATAGACCATTTTATATCACTAACAAGATGCTAAAAGTAGTATTGTCATTTTTGTCATTAGTGAAGAACTGAGGGTCAGAGATAAGCTAAAGTTTGATTATCAGCATATGGTCTCAGTGCTCATTAAGCTACAAACAGCTTTTATCCCTTTGTTTCTTCCATAATGAAATCATTAAGGTAGGAGTGATTAGGCCAGCGCATCTGTCTTTATAGTAACTTCACACAGTCACAAACACATAACATCCCAATAATGTAATTATAAAATGATTAGGTACGTTAATATTAGTGATGTGATGACCCTGAAGTAAAGGGGGGGGGAAACAACAACAGAATAGTGCTCAGAAAAAATAGTGCAACAGAAAAGCTCTGCCCTCTTGTGGGTGTCGCTGCAGGAAAATCAGATGTGAAGTGATGCTGGTATGTTTCCCAAAGGGTCTTTTGAGCTTCATCTCAAACTCAGTGTGTAACATGGAAAGCATAAGGATTTCCAAATGTGAGGTAGGATTTGAATTATTATACAATACAAATGTGCATTCAAGGTTTTTCAAAAAAAGTATAAGATTAAGTATAGATTATTTAAAATATTTCAATTTAAAAGCAAAAAGCACTAAAAAAACGCCCTAAACATCTGAATGATATGTTGCCATTGTAAAGCCAAATCTTGTACAAAGATGTTCAAAGAATCAGATGGATAGGGATGATGGGAGAGGAAGCATATGGTCAAACAAAGCACTTTCTAATGGCGTATTAAATATCCTCAGACAGGCTCTTGGGCGCTACACGTTCAAACCCTAAAAGCCCATAATGCACGAGGCTTCCTGTGCTCAGAGCCCTTTGGGACCTGATGAGGAGGAGGAGGAGGATGATGATGATGGCTTAGATCAATGATACACTCTATCTCCCCCACCTTCTGCTCTCTCTGAAGCTTCACAAAGATGCTCAGTCATCATGAGTTTCTTCATTCATGTCCTGAATCCTCAACCTCAAATAGTCTTAACGATGCACTGATGGAATCAAATCAAATAATGCCGACAAAGTCATGAAACAAGACATCAGCTGCATATGTTAAACACGTGTGAAATCACCTCACCTGTCAGATTTGGCAACTCTCCTAAAGCTTTGGTTTGATAAATCCTGGTGGGTTTGCGGCTCGGCTGATATTCCCTGCGCGCGGTGCGTCCGCGGTCCGATCTGCGCGCTCGGTAAAACGGACTGACATTTGTGCAGCTTTCTCTTCAGCTCGTGGATTTCTTCTTCTCGCTCCACCAAGCGCCTTTCCAGATCTCGTATCCTCTCTTCCTTCAGCATTAAAATCTTGGCAAAGTCTTCCTCTAGGTCACTCATTCTGAGGTAGTAAAAAGAAAAACTTTAATCCCTTTGAAATCAACCAGGCGCGCGCTCAAACTGTATCACGCGCCCAGACGAACTCTGGTCTTGAAGCTCCAGTGTAAAACAGCTGATCTATCCACGTGTTTACAGTTGGAAACGGGAGTCTGCGTCGGACCCGCTGACGGTTACTTGCGTCCCAAACATCTCCATCCAAAAGCACACAGCATATCGGGTACAGACTGTGTCCTCATCGACGGGTCTTCATAGGCATATAGGCGGAGTTTCACTTTTTTTGCTTGGGGGGCAAAAGTGGGGGATGAGAAGCCGCTTCGACAACTGTAGACTATATTCTGCATAAACTGCGATTACACGGACATTTGAAAGCACAGAGCCGGTATAAATGCACTTACACTGGAGTCCCAATCGTGGGAAACAATATCCGAACTATCCCGTCAGAAACTAGACACATCATAACTTGCCGTGTCCGATTTTTGAATGAATCATTCTTCGAGTCGGATCTTATCAATCGATTACACGTGATTTGGATCTCTTGAATGAATAGATTAAATCGTCTCTTTTTCTTTAAGGTTGAATCGGTCCAAGCCTACTCACTGAACCGAGAAGCGAAATGCTTATTCGGTATGATTTGGATTGCACCAAGGACTTGACTGAGGGCGGGACGGACATTTTGTTACGCCTACTTTAATATATATTTGACAGAATAAGTTAGTTTTATCAACACACATACGAAACAGTTTAAATAGCATTGCAAAACCTTTTCAGACAGGAGATTAATTAGTATTGTTAAACTTCATATAAAAAATCTAAATTATATTATTATTAATATTTAATATCTGACAGCCCCCAAAATCAATGTGGTTCTTCATCCAAGTTATCTGATGAATGAGTGACGTAATTCCGTGAAACCCGACACTTTGCTTGCATGCTGTAATATTTAGGTATCTTAGATCAATTATTAAATCCAAAAACAAAAAATCTGTTTTTCACATTTTATATTATTTTCATTATCTTTTCACATAAGAGTAATTATTTATTTTTATGACCATTCTTTCTATGAACAATAGATTATTGTGCATTCATGACCTGATATGAAAGCATCATCCGTCTTCACATTCATGAGAGAAGGGCTGATAGAGAGAGAAGAAGAGAAAAGAGAGACATACAATCTGCTGTTGTATGTAATCACAGTTAATTGTTCTTTTTATTTTAGTTTATCATTGTCAGGTGAGAAGGATTCAAAATGCATTGTCTTTGGTGTGATCGCAGAGATGTGATGGGAGCTAATTCTCTGGCTGTCCTGCTGTGTGAACGATGACACAGTGATTAGCACAGGACTGCTGTGCACCTGAGGGACCGATTGGATTACAGGCTGGGGTGGGGCTGGTGGGTAGCGCTGGCGCAGACATTACTCATCCCATTCCTGTTATACAGTCTCTCTCTCCTCTCTCAGTGAAACCCAATCGGATGTCTCTGAGCTCCGGGACCAGAGGACGTTCTGTCAGTCATTGATCAGTTCTGCTGCTATGCTCTGAAATCTGGGATACAGGAAGTCAGTAAGGAGATATGGTCAATAAGGCAGACAAGGGTTCAGTGATCCTTTATTATTGGTGGTGCTTTCTAAGTCATGCAACCCTGTTATAATTGTTCATACTGTACAAACATGCTACAGACATGAATGATCGTTACATATTCATGGATGAATAGGGTGAACTTGATTACAACATATTCCTGGATGAACATATTTATTGATCCTGAAATAATGTTCCAATCACTCAATCAGATCTGAGGGACAAATCTACAGTTTATGTCAAGTTTGAACTTACAAGCAGGGTTAGGTGGTTCTGCATCATTATATCATTTCCCTCTGATTTTAGACATAAGTTATGGATATGGTTAGGTTTAGGGGTACAGGTACGGTTAGGTCCCTGATGTAAACTAACTCTCATTTGAGTGCACATTAGAGTAAATACTTGTAGAGTACTTGCAAAGATACTTATATGTCTGTTGGAGGCCCATTGCAATAAAGGGTTAGGCTACTAATACTCTAATGAGAATTAGTAGACATGTAGGTGTATCGTTACTTATAGTCAACAGAATGTGTTAAAGGGACCATCAAAATAGTGAAACCCAATATTTTCGAACAGGAATGTTGATCCAGGAGCGTGTCTAACTTGAAAAAATCACTGTGACAGGATGGATGGACAGATTTAGACAGGCAGACAGACCGATAGATGGACTCATGGCTATAAAAGTGGATTGACTTCAGTTAACTGTCCACAGATTCCAGTCTGCTGTGGTATGCACAGGCACTTTGAGAGTCACAGCTGTTAGTAAATACAGTTGTCATTCCCTGACACTAATTGTGTGAATGTAGCTATAAGACCTTGGCCAAAAGCCTTGCAACCACCCTAGAAACCCCATTGAAACCATTCAGAACACTATGGCAAATTTTTAGCAAACAGTCTAGCACAGGGGTAGGCAAACTACATGGAATTTTTAATCCGGCCCGCCGAACTTGTAGAAGTTATATTTTTAAATAAAATTGAATTACAATTAAACCTCATTTCCTTCATTTTACCTTTCCCTGTAATGTCAGTGTTTTCCCAACAGATGGCACACTCCAAAGACATTGACCTTTGTTTGTGGTACCGAGTGTTTAATAAAGAGTGGACAGCAAAAATATGTTTTCGCTGAAGTCCGATTAAGGGCTGTATATCTGATATGCCAAGAAACGTTAGCGTTTTTTAAAGAATACAACATCAGCCGTCAAAAAACATGCCAACTACGCTAGCAAACAGTCTCCAAAAAATCGGACGGCTACAGCTCTAAGGGCAAATGTACAGACTCAGCACAGAAGATGCTGACATCATTTGGCTCAATCTATGTATGTGAACAGACATCGAGCGTCATAAACGTCTTCAAGCCGAGTTAACTAGCCGACAGCCCGACACCTATTTCTCAGGCTTTCTGGTATGCAAATTGTGGTAGGCTTCAGCGACTGATTTCATTGGATTAAATCGGCGTCGCCATTGGTTGAGCTGTGTGCCTCTTCGCTGTGATTTGGTGTTTGATTCCCTTTGTTTTCAGGCTGATCTGCTCCTCTCTTACGGCGGGATTGAACACCGCTATCGAAAGGGAACATCTCTGGTTACTATCGTAACCTCCGTTGCCTGGGAGAAGGGACTAAGACATTGCATTAACTGCCGCGTTCGTGTTTGACTAGCTGTACAGTGTTCAGTTATGATTTTGATTTTGCAATCTCCGCACTCATGTTATTTATTGTCATTTATTGTCTGTCATCCAGAGCTGCATCGCGCGTCAATTGACCAGTTGTCAACTGCAGTTATCCACTAAAGTTTCAGAAATTATGTGAAGGGGAGGAGTTCAGATCTATTCTGAGAACTGCCACTACAAAACTAACTCCAGACTTTGATACACTTGCAAAAAAGGAGATCAACAACACTGTTTCCACTGAAACTGAATGAGAGTTTATCTACTGTGTTATTAAATATATACATTTGGGGGAAAAAATTCAATGAACCCTGCACATTGATGTTTTCATGCCTGTTAAACGCCACATCTTTTCATGTAATGGTATTTTACATTTTCATTTATATTAGTTCACACAAACACACCATCCTTCTATTCTGGCCCGGCCCCTCTGTCAAATTTTAGAAACCAATGTGGCCCGCGAGACAAAAGTTTGCCCACCCTCCAAGCAACATTTTCTTCAGAGAATGTAAAAATAGCTTGATTATGACTGTCATCATATGTTTCCTGTGCTAATTTAAATATGTCAACATTTCTGTTTCTAAACTGAGGAGTCAATTTTCTGAGATTAGAGGTGTGGATGCCCTTCTCAGCAGTTTCCAGATGCATCGTTACAAAACAAGGCTTGAGAAATGTCTCAACGTAGCAATCGGCTCAGAGCCCACTAGAGAGATTCGCGCTCATGCTAATTACTGTCTCTCTGTCTGCTTATATTTGATCAAATGTCACTTCACACGGCTTGTGCTCACATTCTCTAAATGAGGAGATTCAGGTTGATATAAACTGAACTGACTCCTGCTTTCATCTCTCTCTCTCTCTCTCTCTCTCTCTCTGTGTGTGTGTGTGGACTTATTCTCTCTGTTTCTCACGCTGTTGTCTCCCCTCATGTTAGCTATGGTATATTTTTAGAGGAGTGTTTTAAAAACGCATTCTCAAAGGAGGGGGAAGGGGGTCTTTTCACTTACTCAGGTATCTTGTTGAGACATCTTATTAGAGCTAGAATAGTTGATGATTGCTTCGATTTCTGTTCAAACAGAAACTTTTCCCTGTCTGAGAACTCGTTAATGTTTTCATTTCATGGACTTCCATGTAAAAGGGCTTTTAAGTAAGCTATTCCCCCCACTTTTTTGTGGCCTTTTAGGGAAACATCTATCTACACCATATTTAATGTGAACAATCAGCTCTTTGACTCACTCACTTACTATCTAACTCATTAATTTACTCTGAGTGCTGTCATGGCCATCACCATGAAGGGACATTGCCAAAAGATCTTCTGCTATGTCAGACCATCACCCTCCCTCTCCTAGGCTGCTCTCCTAGACATCTGGTGGGATTTATGGGTCTCAGCTTTTGAGTTCTTTCCCTCTGTCAAACATGGCCTTTTGTTCTTAAACTGTTCCTCAAGAGTTCAACAAAAAGCTTCTCTGATGGTAGCCAGACAGTCTATGCTGGTGCTCCTTTCTGCTCCTTTTCAGGCCCAGTTAAATCCTAATATCTTCTCACTTGACTGGGTCTGTTTATCAGATCCTTCAATGGATAGACAGACAGACATGTATGTGGCTGTGTTAGCATTGGCATTTCATTTGTGCTTTAAAGGCCAAGTATGAAGTATGGGGTGCAGAGTGGTGTTGTGTGTGTGTACACACATGTGTGAGTGGAGTGTAACAGACCATAAATGCCGCGGCTGTGTACTATAATGACATGGCGGGACCCTCTTCCTGGCAGGAACCTAAAGACAGCAAACAGATCCCCCTACCTCAGCGACAGGGCAGCATAGCAAGACCACAGTCACAACACTTCCTTAGATAATCTGATCTAATTGTAGCTGCAGTGGAAAAACAGAATATCTGTCTATATCGCTGCCCCTTCCTGTGTGTGGGCGCTCCGGTGTTTAGGGCGAACGTGTGTGTTTGTGTGTGTGTTTCTATCACTCAAGTGAGAAAGGAATCGCTGGAGAAAGGTCAGCAGGCAGATGTCTAGTTAGCAGACAGACACAGGGAAGCTGTCAGAGAACATAAGCTGCTGTGTATTATTCAGGGGCGGAAAAACATGTGGAAGTTAAGAAAGACTCGATACCTACAGAGGACATCCTGGACCGGCACTGGAATGGATAAGGCCTGGTTTTATCACAAACTCTACTCCTTTTTGTGTAGATTAAAGGAAGCACTCTCTAGATAATAACTAATGCTACTGTACCCATGGATTTACCTCATTGTTCTAATGTTTACAGCATTTGGCTTGCTAGAACTGAAATAGGCTAAAAGGCTAAACTGCAAATGATATTCTTTCGATTCTGTTATGTTGCCAAAATCTAATATCTTGAGCACAAAAGAAGGACAAATTCGCCACTTCACATGGTTATTTCGTGATTAATTAGCGTACCTAGTTCACTGTGCATGCACGGATTTTGCCTTGCACGTGGATCGCGGTCCGCTCACTCCAATGACGTTCACTCTCTGTTGTTGATCTCGTCTGAGGGATAACACGCTGTAGCATCCCGCACGTTTTTTATGATTTTGTGAGCAATCTTTGTGTTTGCATTGTTGGAGAATATAATTAAAGGTTTGTATCAAGAATCGAAGGTGGTTTTATTGTGGTGGTTTTACATATGCCTTTTGTTGTTAGCAAACATGTACACAGTACAGTGTATGTACATTTTTTTAGATGAATGCTGATCACTTCATCAAACAAATTGTGGCAACACTGTTGTGTAAAAAGACACCAAAAACACGAGCATTCTCATTTAATAACTCACATAATGTACAACAATAATATTGTTGTCTTCCACTATCACTCTGACAGCTGGCGCTGATAGGCTGTCTGACCTGTCAATCATGCAAGAAGACGTGATTGGCTGTGCTGCCATATGAGGGCAGGCTCTTCTCTTCTCATCCGATGATCAACACAACGCTTCTTAAAGGGACGAGCTGCTGCACAGCGCAGCGGGAGAGACTGCTTTTTACTTTTTCTCCTGATTCTGACTTGTGTTTGTTTTCTTATTGTGTGAATTTCGCGCACAAGCACTGTGTACCGAGCCTGAACAGTTATGGATAATTGAAGTCATGCGAGCAACATTTGAAATTCGAAATGTAATCTTACACAAAAAAGTTCAATCTTTGGGTGCGGGTTATGCCAACGACTTTTTACACAAAACCCAAAACCCGCTGGCTATATGAGTGTGCGGATTATCTGCGTCTGCGGGTTATATGTGGGAAAACCGGTAATATATGTTATATGTTTTATCTCGGCCATCGGTTATGCTTTTTTGCAACCCCAGAGGCCGTCGACATAACCAAACTCCACTGTGTCTGACTTAACTTGGCTTGTTCCAGAAGAGTTTTCCCTCCTCCTTCTCCTCCCTAATTCCTCACTCTCGATTATTCCTATCAGTGATAGCGGGGAGAGCTCTGGGCTTTGTGTCAAACTCTGAGCTCAGAGTCCTCTCCTTGGACAGCTTGCTAAATACTCATATTTTACACACATGCACACACGCACACGCACACACACACACACGCACACATACACATTTATATATATATATATATGTTTTTGTTATAAGTCTGATTATAAGTGTGAACTCGTGAAGTACCCCAGTTCATGAAAACAAACACAAGTTTGGTTTACATTAATGCACTTGAAATGGAAGTGGTAACAAAGCAAAACTGTGTAGCTTGTATTTTTGCTAAGGAACTATATTAATTACTCTATAAAACTGTTATTTTAACTTTGAAGCTGTCCTTTTAGCATTTAAAGAGCAGATAAGCTTGTTCAATGGTTATGCATTACCAGTAGAAGTCCTGTAAGTGGCTTTTGGTTCATGTAAACAGTTAAGAATAGTTACATCATGTCCCTTTCTAGTGTTCAACATTTATTTTGAAGGCAATTGCCCCATAGACTTGCAGAGTAAACATGTTTTTTGGTTGTTTTTGCAAACTGTAGGAAGTGTCTAAGCAGTCATCAAGCAAGGGTTAAGTGGAAGTTGAAGTCTGTCTGCTATAATAAAGATACAGTACAAGTCAGTGTACAAAAACTGTAAATGTAGAACATTTGCATGAAATCCATGTAAAGCCTGAGGTTAGCAGTGCTTAAACATTCTGTTTAAATCAGAGGGAAACTGGGCAAACTTGTCCAAAGTAGTTTTTTTTATCATATATTCCTTGGAGGCAAGTTCAAGTTTAGAATCAGATGTTATTTTCTTAAGCGTTTATGTTCTGAACAGTGTCTCTCCAGGGTGTGAGCTCTCAAACTGATTGGGCTCTTGGGTATATTTCAGCTGGACTCGACTTGTACCAGCATGTTTTTCTAGAAGTGCTTACATCAGTGTGTGTGTGTTTATGTCTATATGTATGTATAGAATAGGTAGATGGTGAATATCAATATAAGTCAATAGAATGCATTCATTGAAATAGCTTGGTAGACGTGTGTGTGCAGACCTCAGACTGGTATGTCAGGCATGACGCTGTGGTGTTATAGAGACCAAGTGTGTGAGTAGTAGGTCGGCAGCGGTCAGCTGTCTCACAAAAATACTGAATCCCTCAAACAAAATTGTCCTCATAAATGTCCAACTTCCTAAAGATAGATGTAACCTGCTATAGGGGCTTCCATAAATCACTACTCTGCTTAGACAACATCAACTCTGAAAATTTAGCCCACATGGCAAAGACAAAAGACAACAAACCTAATCTATTTCCAAACAGTTTGACATCCTCAGTATAGCTCTATTATGTCATGTGAAGCTAATGATATGGTGGGTTTTCCAATGAAATTGAGTCCTACTCTGCTGTTCAGGCTGTGCTGACCCTGAGTAAACGCGCTTTGGTGGAAGAGCTGTGCCTCAGGTGTTTTAGTACTCAGGAGGGCCCTCTGACCTCTGACCACTGCTGAGTTTGAACTAGTACAGCTTCAAGATCTACTGCCGCTTCCAGTAACACAATCCAGACGGTCAACACCTGTTGAACATGCTGAGATGAAATAGAGAGGGGAAAACAGATGACAAGGGAGAGATTAAAAAAATGGAGAAAAGAAAACCATGCAATGACATCCAGTGCTTGCAGGGCAGAAGGACTATGTTCACCTGGCATGCAAGTGCCATTTATTATTATTTATTAATAATAATAAAAACCAAGAAAATGACCAAAAATTTAAAGTGCTGCAAACTGTCTCTGACCAGCTCGTTTTGTGGTTCCTCTGGAGTGTAACGAGGTCCATGAAATCTTGTAGATCTCAGTGTAATCTTGTAGATAATGAATTGTGCTTCCTAAGAGATTGCCCTATCCATTAAACACATGAAACACAAATGATTCTTAAATATGTCCATAAATCATTCCTTCCAACATTCTGCTTTTCTTTGGGAGAGTGTGAAACCCTCATTAGTGGTACTAGATATGTGTGGTAACTTGTCCCACATCATGTGTGCTACAGGCATGAATGATGCCTTCATTCATTCATGAGTTATGCAATTACTTTTCTAACAGTATTCGCTTCATAGCCACTAAATGGATAGTTCACCCAAAAATGAAAGTAATATGGATATTGAAATGTAGAAGTCAAGTCACCTTTATTTATATAGCGCTTTTTACAATACAGATTGTTTCAAAGCAGCTTTACAGTGGTCACAGGAAAACATTATAAACAAAGTTTGCTTTGGCTGAACGGCAGCCTTAAAAAAGCAGGCAAATTAATACAATTGATGAATATTAAGTGTGAAGTTTCCCCAACTGAGCAAGCCATAGGCGACAACGAACCAAAGAAACCAAAACTCCAGCAGGTGACGGAATGAAGAACGGAATGGAGAAAAAACCTTGGGGGAAACCAGGCTCATTCGGGGGACCAGTTCTCCTCTGGCCAACAGCCAAACAGTGCATGATTATTATATTGACAACATTTCAAGTCCAATATTAAGTCCAATTTGGTCCGGTTAGAGATGGGTTCATGATCGTCACAGGGGAGGGTCCAGTAGAGTCACGGTCTCCGCAGACACCCCAGGGCAGTGCTGTGCTCGTGTCCAGGTCCTTCATCTGATCTGGATACGGCCCGGATCCAGCTGACCACGGTAACCTCGGAATAAACAGAGACCAATATCAGCGTAGATGCCATTCTTCTTCTGATGTATCGAGTACATCAGGTGTTATGGGAATGTTCCCGGTTCCGGCTTATCTAAATTATGCAGCCTAACAACCATTTTACATGATTTGGATTAAAAATTTATGTGTAATGTGTTATGTGTATGCCAGGTTGAAGAGATGTGTTTTTAGTCTAGATTTAAACTGACAGAGTGTGTCTGCTTCCCGAACTGTATTAGGAAGACTGTTCCAGAGTTTAGTTGCTAAATAGGAAAAGGATCGCCCGCCAGCAGTTGACTTTGATATTCTAGGTATTATAAGCTGGTCAGTATTTTGGGATCGCAATAGACGTGAAGGACTATAATGTGTTAAGAGATCGCTCAAGTACTGTGGAGCTAAACCATTTAATGCTTTGTAAGTAATTAGCAAGATTTTAAAATGTGATCGGTGTTTAATAGGAAGCCAGTGCAGGTTTGACAGAACTGGCTAATATGCTCATACAAGCAGTCGTCGAGCTGCTGCATTTTGGATCAAATGGAATTTGTGTATTAAGCGTGCAGGGCAACCACCTAGTAAAGCATTACAATAATCTAGCCTTGAACTCATGAACGCATGAACTAACTTTTCCGCATTTGTCTTTGTCGCAATTTAGATATATTTTTAAGATGGAAGAATGAAATTTTACAGATGCTAGAGACGTGGCTTTCAAATGAAAGATTGGTATCAAAGAGCACACCCAGGTTTCTAACTGACAATGAAGACTTGACAGAGCAGCCATCAAGTGTTAGGCAGTAGTCTAGATTATTACGTGCTGAACTTTTTGGTTTAATAATTAGAATCTCTGTTTTTTTTTTCAGAATTAAGCAGTAGAAAGTTATTAGTCATCCAATTTTTCTATCAGTTATTCATTCTGTTAATTTATTGAATTGGTACGTTTCATCAGGATGAGAAGAAATATAGAGCTGAGTATCATCAGCGTAACAGGGAAAGCTAATGCCATGCTTCCTAATAATTGCACCCAAAGGAAGCATGTACAGGGTGAAAAGCAACAGTCCAAGTTAGAAAGAAGATAATTAGAAGAATGTCAGTAAACAAACAGTTGACTGGCGTCATTAATACGTCAATGTGGGACCATCAAGTGTTTGTTTACCAATATTCTTCAAAATACCTTCTTTTGTGTTCAGCAGAAGAAAGACATTCATATAGGTTTTGAACAACTTGAGGGTGAGTAAATGATGACAGAATTTTCATAGAGCAAAAATGGGTGTTTAAATGTCTCTGAGAGATCCCAGAGATAATAATATTATGGATATGTTATCGATGGCCTCTAGCAGTGTGACTTGGACAAGTACAGGTTATATTTTCTGCAATGTTTTTTTCTGTTAATTACAAATGAAAGATGTGAACATTATACGTACCTGTATTCAAACAAACATGCTTTATTTTGCCTTCCATTCTCTCTCAGCTGCCACATCAAGCAGTGTCGTGTTGCGCAACAAGACACGGCCACAATCAAGCGATCTGACTCTCACTGTGACTCTCAAAGTCAGAGATTTTCAATCAGGGTTCGTTCAGAGAAGCATCAGTACAAAACAGCAGGAGCTGCATCGGGGCACATGAGGAAGAATAATTTACTACAAAGATACCTTGTGCGCGATCAGTTAATCTTTTTTAAGTTAATTAACGGAAGGCGATTCATGAGATCTCAAGAAAAGAGGTCTCATCAATGTGAAGGATCCTAGAGCGTTTCTTTCATCAAAGGGGCAGAATCAGTACTCTTTAGTGTGACATGCTCACCGACGGTGAATAATTGCATTTATATGATGAATCGTAGCCTGCAACAGGCAAGTTGTCATAGAGGCAGATATTTTGGCTCACGGGCTGCTACTACAACAGACTCTAATACCATTCCAGATTTGCTCATGGGAAGCGGATTTTTTTAATCAATTACCTGAAACTCTTATACAAGGTTATCTTCCTTTTTAGCATTCCTTTCACATTATGATAGAGCACATTAAAAGTTCTCTCTGAAGAATGAGCAATCTGAGACGCCAACCTCTTTTGCCCAGCCGCAATAGACTTCATAAGCTCTGAATTATTGGCAGACACTTGGCCTGAAGATTATTCCCAACATTAGGCCTTGCTAATAATCTAAAAAATATATATAAATGTCCTTTTATTTGGCCTTGGACTGGTTATGTATGCCGGCATAGATTTTGCTCCATGCATACAGTTTTTTTATGGATACAACATTTATTCCAGTGCAGTTCCCCCATAGTCTTACTTACTGTAAGCTGCATTTGTCCTGGATCATTTCAATTTTGGATATATTTTAGGATGTCAGAACTTTAATGTCTTAGCTAGGATGACAAAAAATTCTGACAAAAGACAGTTGATGTAGCACAGTCTACCTTGGCTTTTACCCAAGATGCCACGGTGGTCACGTCATACAATCTGAAAATCAACAATTGGCAAATACACCAAGCTTGAGTTTTATTCAGGTGAGTAAAAACAGAATCAAAAGAAATCTACAATCAGAAGATAAATATACACACAGAGGGAGACTTTCATATTCTGTGTTTAATGGCCCTTTTACTCTTCCCCGCTGTTGCAGACTGTGTAGTCGTTCCCAACGAGAAACAAGAACGCTAGATGTGCGAGTCAGACAAGAGAGTAAACATTGCCCTCGGACAGAAAGCCAAAATAAAAGTGTGATTTAATGTACGAAGATCTCTTCAGACAAAACAAAAAGCGCCAAACTCCGCCTGAGAGTCTGTGTCTAATCTCAGTCTGAACATGTTTGTGTAAGAGCCTCCACATAAAGTAGTGCTCCTTGTGTTTAAAGATGGTCACAAATGGAATGCTCTGCACACTCAGAACTCACATTTTAGGGGAATAGCTACTGGAAGGTTTTAGATTTTTCTGCATGACTGAACTGCCCCACATTAGGCCACACGTATCCCAGCATTCCATAAAACAATGGGAGAGGAACGGGGTGACTAGAGAAGCCCTTGGCATACACTCACAAGCTATTACTTGACCAAAACACTTCACTGTTTTCCCAGCTGCCCTAAAATAGAGCACACTGTAAATCTCCCACTGCACCATTTCGCTCACACACTGCTTACAGTCTTCACTATATACAGTACTCACACACTCTCAAAAGAAAATACTATTTCTTAAAGTGTATACTTTGGTACTACTATCCTAACTAAAGAGAAATGCTAAAACGATGACTGTTCTCAAACACTTTCCAACACTTTCCCCATTCATATTAGAATGATCCAATAAATATAGCATATGAACAATAAGACTGATCAATCTACACTCACCTAAAGGATTATTAGGAACAGCATACTAATACTGTGTTTGACCCCCTTTCACCTTCAGAAATGTCTTCATTCTACGTGACATTGATTCAACAAGGTGCTGAAAGCATTCTTTACAAATGTTGGCCCATATTGATAGGAGCATCTTGCAGTTGATAGAGATTTGTGGGATGCACATCCAGGGCATGAAGCTCCCGTTCCACCAAATTCCAAAGATGCTATATTGGGTTGATCTGGTGACTATGGGTTGAGATCTTTGTGACACGGTGCATTATCCTGCAGGAAGTAGCCATCAAAGGATGGGTACATGGTGGTCATAAAGGGATGGACATGGTCAGAAACAATGCTCAGGTAGGCCGTGGCATTTAAACGATGCCCAATTGAAAAGGGGCCTAAAGTGTGCCAAGAAAACATCCCCCACACCATTACACCACCACCACCAGCCTGCACAGTGGTAACAAGGCATGATGGATCCATGTTCTCATTCTGTTTACGCCAAATTCTGACTCTACCATCTGAATGTTTCAACTGAAATCGAGACTCATCAGACTAGGCAACATTTTTCCAGAATTCAACTGTCCAATTTTGGTGAGCTCGTGCAAATTGTAGCCTCTCCACTACTCTTCCTATTTGTAGTGGAGATGAGTGATACCCGGTGGGGTCTTCTGCTGTTGTAGCCCATCCGCCTCAAGGTTGTGTGTGTTGTGGCTTCACAAATACTTTGCTGCATTCCTCGGTTGTAACGAGTGGTTATTTCAGTCAAAGTTGCTCTTCTATTAGCTTGAATCAGTCGACCCATTCTTTGATTGTCTTGACCAGGACCAACCCCTAAATGCGTTGAAGCAACTGCCATGTGATTAGTTGATTAGATAATTGCATTAAAGAGAAATTGAACATGTGTTCCTAATATTCTTTGAGGTGAGTGTATATTTGATTAACTTGTTAAAAGTTACAAAGGCTGCATTTGTACAAAAATACAGTAAAAGGTAATACAAAGAATGTTTCTATTTTAATATATTTTACCTTTTTTTTCCAATGATTTGTGAATGATCCTTTGACACTGAAGACTGGAGTAATGATGCTGAAAATTCAGTTTTTTCATCAGAGGAATAATTTAAAATATATTCAAATAATAAGAGCTATTTTAAATTGTTATAATAATTCACAATGTTTGTATTGTTAAAACATCAGAGACTTCTTTCAAAAACATACAGCCTCCACCAGCTAACCAGCCAAACCTTCTAGTCCAGGGGTGGGCAAACTACGGCCCGCGGGCCATATCCGGCCCGTTGGGCTTTTTAATCCGGCCCGCCGAACTTGCCGAACCTATATTAAACCTTCATTTTACATTTCCCTGTAATGTCACTTTGTCGCGGCAGTGGCGCTGAAAGTGTGGTGGAGAGTAGGCGTGTGTCGCAAACCCCTCTACACCCCCCTTTATAGCGTTAATTCCGTGCTAAAAAGGAACGAGCGCAAGAGCTACACGCGTAAATACGGGTACCCGCGAGCTCATTATAATCACTCGCGCGCGCGTAACATCTAATCTGCGCACGCGCGAACATTCGCCCGCTCTCAACTGCTGTTCCCTTTCGAGGGCGGGAACGAGACGGTGCATGGAAAAGATGCATTTGGGGAACCTCCCCTTCACGTAAATTTCTGAAACCTTATAGGATAACGCCAGTTGACAACTGGCCAATTGTCGCGCGATGCGCTCTGGCTGTCAGACAGTATAAATAGCATAAGCGCGGCACTTGCGTCAGATTATTTCCTTCACACGGACTTATGAACAGTTATGGAATCAACAGGAACTAAATGTAAGGTAAGTTGCGCGGGTCCCATTGACCCGCCGGATACTCACGCGTGCTGCGTCGTCTGTCTGGGTCTGGCCCACGCCGAGGATGCCCTGCTGGAGTCCTCCTGCGGGGATCTGCCGGGGCGCGCGCTGAGATCCAGGAGGGACATAGCGCGCAGTATCGCGGGGAAGGGGTCCGCTGCCGCCGTCGAGCCGCTGGCGGTCCCCCCCCACACACTCGCGGGGTGACGGTGACGACGCAGCATGCCGTCCTCTGCCGTCCCCCCAAATCACCAGTTCTCTTCGCGGACTTCCTCCCGGTCGAGGATGACAGAGACGTGGACTCAGTATCCCTCGCTGCATCAGACAGGGACTGGGCGGCGTCGGAGTGCCTCGACACAGAGGGCCCTCTAGACCTCCGGCAGGAGCTAGTCAGGGTCCTCGAGAGGGCAGTTAGAGAGCTGGACCTGGACTGGAGTGCTCCACAGGAGCCCGCGAGAAGTAAGCTGGACTCCTGGTTCCTCCAGTCCAGCCGCCAGCAAGCTGGAGCTAGGAGGGGATCCCCCCTTTTTTCCGTGCAATTGCTGGACGCCGGCAGCATGGACGCGGAGGATGTGAGGGACCTGAGAGCGACAACGTCGCTCTCATGGCAACCAAGCGGTCCGCGCAAGCCATCGGCCGCTCTATGGGTTTTTTTAGTGGTGCACCTGTGGCTAACTCTGGCGGACCCGAGGGACTCAGACCGGAAAATGCTCCTCAACGCACCAATTGCAGCCGCCGGCCTTTTTGATGGCGCAGTCGAGTCGGTTATGGAAAAAATTTCCGAGGCGCAAAAGCGCGCGAAAGCGATGAGCCACGTGATGCCGAGGCGCGCGTACCAGCAGCCCTCAAGGGCGCGGTCGGCGTCGGCGCCGCGCCTCCCCCACAGACCGGTGACACAGCAATCGGCGGCTGCAGTTCCGGCGGCTTCTCGCCCGGAACCGGATGTCCGACGCAAGCAATGGGCGGGACCCGGGAAGAGGCGTCACGCGCCCAGGGGGGCCCCCCGTCATGACGGCGCACAGCCTCCCGCAGGCAAGCCATCTTCCTGACGGTCCCGTCAAAAGGAAGAGAGAGCTCGCGGGTGGGCCGCCCCCAAAACACCATGTTGTGCGTTATGTCCCCTCTGTTCGTATGGGCGACGATTGCAATGTGTGTGTGTTAAACCCGGTTTGTGTGGATGCAATAATAAAAACAAATGCTTGTTCACAAAAAGAGTTGTTTCTTCCTCATTCTGTCAGTGTTGTGTCGCTTGCCCTGCCCCAGAGCGGCGCGGAGCCACAGTATGCACTTGCTCCCTCAATAGTAGCCGACATTTCCCCGCCGCTCCCGACACTCGTCGAGCAGCGTGCAGCCTACCCTCCGCTTCATCATTTCCTGGAAGCTTGGAGGGCCATTCCAGGCATCTCAGGTTGGTTGCTGGGAATAATTCAGCACGGTTATTCTCTTCAGTTCAGACGCAGACCGCCCCGTTTCACTGGTGTGGTCCCGTCTCTGGCGCTCCCTCAAAGCGCACCTGTTCTGAGACAGGAAGTTCACAGTCTGCTCGCGAAAGGAGCGATAGAGCGCGTCCCTCCGAGCGAGCTAGAGAGCGGATTCTACAGCCGCTATTTCGTGGTGCCCAAGAAAGATGGGGGGCTCCGTCCGATTCTGGATCTGAGACCCATCAACCGCGCGCTCCACAAACGCGCGTTCAAGATGGCAACGCTGAGGCAGATACTGGCACAGGTATGTCCCGGGGACTGGCTAGCGTCCGTAGATCTGAAAGATGCGTATTTTCATATTCAGATTGCGCCACGCCACAGGCGTTTCCTGAGATTCGCGTTCGAGGGCTCAGCATACCAGTATGGCGTGCTCCCGTTCGGGCTGGCAATGGGTGTGCTGTGGTATAGCGGACACTGCGTATACCTTTCACGCGAGAGACCCGGGTTCGAAACCCACTCTGTTGCACTTTTAACACCGCGCACGTTCTCAAAATGTGTGGATGCAGCACTTTCCCCCCTCAGAGCGAGCGGAGTGCGCATTCTAAACTATCTGGACGATTGGCTGATTCTAGCTCATACAAGGGAGGTGCTAATCAGACATACAGACATGCTGCTTCATCATCTGGAGTCACTGGGCCTGCGAGTGAACATGCAGAAGAGCATGCTCACCCCGAGTCAGTATATGACATATCTAGGTGTGTGCTTCGACTCAGTGGCGATGCGAGCCCGCCTCCCCCCGGAACGCATAGAGACCATCTCTTAGGCTCTGCGTGGCTTCAGACAGGACCGGTCTGTTCCCCTGAGGGATTTTCAGAGGCTACTCGGTCTTATGGCGTCAGCATCTTCAGTGTGCCACCTTGGTCTGCTGCGAATGCGTCCACTGCAGTTGTGGCTGAAGACCCGTGGAGAGCGTGGACAGCGGGGCGCATGCGCATCACGATCTCCCGCAGCTGCATCAGCGCTCTGGAACCATGGTCCAATCAGGACATGTTCAGCCAGGGGGTTCCCCTTGGGCTGGTGACGACACGCACCGTAGTGACGACAGACGCGTCGAGCTCAGGTTGGGGTGCAACATGCGAGGGCGTTCCGACTTCCGGTCTATGGTCGGAGTCACAGAGCGAGTGGCATATCAACCGCCTGGAGCTGAAAGCGGTATGTTTGGCCCTAAGGGCTTTCCTGCCGCAAATAGAACAGCAGCATATGTTGATTCGCACCGACAACATGTCCGTGGTTTCATACATAAATCGCCAAGGCGGCGTGCGCTCCAGGGCCCTGTTCGAGCTGGCAACGAGCCTCCTGCTGTGGGCAGATCAACATCTCCTCTCCATCAGAGCTTCGCACATCCCGGGTGTACTAAACCGCGGAGCGGACATGCTTTCGAGGAACGGGATTCCTCACGGAGAGTGGAGGCTTCACTGAAAGGTGGTGCAAATGATCTGGGATCGCTTCTGGAGGGCAGAAGTGGATCTGTTTGCGACGAGCGAGAACGCGCACTGCCCGCTGTTTTTCTCCCTGTCGCACGCCCCTCTAGCGGGGGACGCTCTGACATCGCGTTGGCCGAGAGCCAGGTTGTACGCGTTTCCTCCGGTAAAAATTCTGCCTTTAGTCCTATGCAAAATAAGGGAGGAAAGAGCATCGGTGATCCTAGTCGCCCCGAACTGGCCGAATCAGCCTTGGTTCCCGGACCTACGAGAGTTGCTGGCAGCCCCCCCGTGGCGGATTCCCGTCAGCAAGAATCTACTGTCTCAAGCGAGCGGCGAGGTATGGCATCCCAGCCCCGAGCTGTGGAGCCTGCACGCGTGGCCGCTTCAGGGGCCTTAGAAGAGCTCGCACTACCTTCTAGTGTGCTGGAGACTCTCGCGGAGTCTCGTGCACCTTCCACGAGACGCCTTTATTCCCTGAAATGGGGAGTGTTCGTGAAATGGTGCAACGAGCACAATATCGACCCGGTGAGCTGTCCCGTGTCAGATGTGTTACAGTTTTTACAGCTCCGGCTGGATGACGGGAGTGTTCCGTCTACTCTAAAGGTCTATGTGGCCGCTGTCGCCTCGTTTCGTTCACCGGACGACGGGCAATCGATCGGGAGGCATCCACTAATGGTCAGATTTCTCAGAGGTGCGAGGAGATTACACCCCCCACGCCCCCCATCGGTTCCGCCGTGGGATTTGGCGTTGGTTCTGAGAGCTCTCTCTCTGCCGCCGTTCGAGCCCTTGGAATCGGTCGCGATTAAGGAGCTTTCACAGAAGACGGCGCTGCTTCTCGCACTGGCATCGGCTAAGCGCATTGGGGACTTGCATGCGTTCTCAGTGAGTGACGATTGTATTCGTTTCGGGCCCGGAGACTGCAGTGTTACTCTCCGGCCGAGACCTGGCTTCGTGCCAAAATCGCTCTCTACTCCATTTAAAGCGCAAGTAGTTTCTCTGCTCGCCTTGTCTTCAGAGCCGTCAACCTCACGGGACATCGGCGCTCAGAGGGCTATCTGCCCCGTCAGGGCTTTGCGTATTTACTTGGACCGATCCGCCACATTCCGACAGTCGGACCAGCTCTTTGTGTGCTATGGTGGCGCTACTAGAGGAAATGCTGTCTCTAAACAGAGGCTTTCTCACTGGATAGTGGACGCTATTGCTTTGGCTTATGCGAATCAGGGACAGGAATGCCCTCTCAACATCAGAGCTCACTCGACGAGAGCTATTGCCTCATCGTGGGCCTGGTCTAGAGGTACGTCAATACAGGATATCTGTTTTGCTGCTGGCTGGTCTTCTCAGAACACCTTCGCCAGGTTTTATAAACTGGATGTTCCATCTTTGGCGTCTCAAGTGCTTTCGGTGAGTAATTGAATCAATTATTCCTGGGATATTGCTACTTTTCTCAAAATACAGTTGTTACCGCTGTGCTGTTGACGCTGGGGATTTCTGTACAGTAGTTTGTGCTTATGTGCTCACGGTCACCGCTTTGCCGTTGACGCTATGCGCTCACACTAGTTGTGCTTTAATGCTTTCTGAATAGTCACGTCTGCCCTGTAATAACGCAGCCCGCTATTTTTCATGCTGCTGATATGCAAATTTTGACAAGCTTTAGCTAAGATTTCATTGGCTTAGCTGCACCTATCAGTAGTGAGCACACGTGGCGACGTTGCCATTGGACGAGCTGTGTTTGGTGTATGTTTCCCTGTATCAGACTGGTCTAAGTCTCAATCACGGCGGGATTGAACACCGTTCCCAAATGCATCTTTTCCATGCACCGTCTCGTTCCCGCCCTCGAAAGGGAACGTCTCCGGTTACTATCGTAACCTCCGTTCCCTGAGAGAGGCGGGAACGAGACGGTGCAATGTCCGCCGTGTTCGTCGCTTGACCAGCTGTGCCGTGTTCAGTCATGATTCTGACGCAAGTGCCGCGCTTATGCTATTTATACTGTCTGACAGCCAGAGCGCATCGCGCGACAATTGGCCAGTTGTCAACTGGCGTTATCCTATAAGGTTTCAGAAATTTACGTGAAGGGGAGGTTCCCAAATGCATCTTTTCCATGCACCGTCTCGTTCCCGCCTCTCTCAGGGAACGGAGGTTACGATAGTAACCGGAGACGTTTTTGCTCGCGCGAGCACTTTAATTTTTGTCAGTCGTGGGCGGAGCTTGCCCTTTTAACATCAAATGTCATTGGTTAGTTCCTTTTTTTCCAGAGGTCAGTTGATTGGACGCCTGTGATTGTCAATCTAGAGCTGAGGCAAAGATATGATTCAGTCACATTGCATATTATGGTTTTTCTGTCGAAGTTGTATGCTGTCAACGTTATGTTGTTATTTGCTGCATTCAAGAATATGACCTGCAAATACAAGAGGAAATATAGTGTACGTTAGAATAAAATGTACATGACACTTAGAGCTCATACACCAGTTTTGAAGTCAATAAATATTTTAAATTGAGGGAAGTATATCCTGCCTTTGCTCTGGTCATGTCCCTATATATATTTCCCTCAGTTATTTTCATGCTTCTGTTGTCATATTTTATCTTTCATTCAATAAAACAGTATGTATTTAGTGTTCCTTCATCAGGGCTCAGAAGAACAAACACAGTAGTGTTTTTTCAGGTAGAACCAGCAATTACTCTCAGCTAATTTGATCAAAATAATCAAATGTAAAATAGCTTTGAATTGTCTTCACTATATATTAAAAATATCTGAATATATTAAAGTTACAAAAGTCAAGAGCAGCAAGTTATTTTTATTGTTTTTTTATTTTTGAGCTTGCGTACCCGTGTAGCTCTGTTTTCCGCTCGCGGATGTAATTTACGCGCACACAAACATCAGTTTTGCGCTCGTATATTAAAGTCATGGATTTGCCCCAAACCCCCCCCCCCCCCCCGTCAACAATCCCGGCCCCTCTGTCAATTTTAAGAAACCAATGTGGCCCGCGAGACAAATAGTTTGCCCACCCCTGTTCTAGTCGAACGCAACACCTATTGACCAATGAACGCTCAGGATCAGAAATGGGTATTATTAATGTATACATATTCAAATGTGCTAATTAGTTGAGCATCTATCTCACCACTTTTGTAAGAAAACTTTAGGAGTATCACAATCAAAATCGATTGCAGTCGGTAGATCCTTTTCCTATTTTTCTATCTAGTTTGTTCCCAAACTCTGGAACAGTCTTCCATGCATTGTTCGGAAGGCAGATTAAATCTAGATTAAAAACACATCTCTTTATCCTAGACACACAACACACTATCACATTTCTATAAATTCAAATCCATTAAAGAATTGTTAGGCTGCATAAAGTAGGTCAACCGGAAGCAGGAACCAATTAACTACACTGTGTGCACAATTATTAGGCAAGTGATTATTTTGATCATATCATCATTTTATCCATAATTTCCAACTCCAAGCTGTATAAACTTGAATGCTTATTGGATACAATGCATAACAAGTGATGTGTATTTGTGTAACGAGGGATGGAGTGGCCTAAAGAGATCAACACCCTGTATCAAGGTGTGCAGAATTATTAGGCAGATTCTTCTCTTCAGGAAAAATGGGCCAAAAAAGAGATTTAACTGACTCTGAAAAGTCCAAAATTGTCAAAAGTCTTTCAGAGGGATGCAGCACTCTTAAAATACCTAAGATGTTTGGGCATGAACACAGAACTATCAAACATTTTGTTGCAAATAGTCAACAGGGTCGCATGAAACGCATCAAGACGAAAATACGCAAATTAATCAGCAAATATTTGAGAAGAATCAAACATGAGGCTACCAGGAACCCATTATCCTCCAGTGCTCCCATATTCCACAACTGCAGCCTACCTGGAGTGTCAAGAAGAATGAGATGTTCAGTTCTCAGAGACATGGCCAAGGGAAGAAAGGCTGAAACCTGACCACCTCTGAACTAAACAAATAAGTTGAAACGTCAAGAATGGGCCAAGAAATATCTGAAGACAGTTTTTCAAAGGTTTTGTGTACTGATGAGATGAGAGTGACTCTTGAGGGACCAGATGTATGAGCCAGTGGTTTATCATTAGCGATCACTAACAGACACAGAGCTCCACTTCGACTCAGGCAGCAAGGTGGAGGTGGGCTACTGGTATGGGCAGGTGTTATTAAAGATCAGCTAGTTGGACCTTTTTCGAGTTAAAAATGGACTCAAAATAAAGTCTTAGACCTACTGGCAATATTAAGAAGACACTTTCTTCAAGCAGTGGTACAGGAAAAAGTCTGCATCCTTCAAGAAGACTGTGATTTTTATGCAAGACAACGCTCCGTCACATGCATCAAAGTACTCCACTGCGTGACTGGCCAATAAAGACCTTAAAGATGGAAAAACGAATGACATGGCTTACTTCTTCACCTGACTTGAACCCTATTGAGAACTTTTGGGGCCTTCTTAAGCAGGAAGTTTACAATGAAGGTAAACCGTACACCTCTCTGAACAGTGTCTGGGAGGCTGTGGTTGCGGCTGCACAAAAAGCTGATTCTGACCAGATCAAGAAACTGACTGATTGTCTGAATGGAAGGGTTGTGACTGTTATCGAAAAGAAGGGTGAGGTTTTTTGTGTGTGTGGAAATTTCAGAAGTGTTTATTTGTAAATTGAGTTTGTGTATTATTCTCACTTTAACAGGTGAAAATAAACAAGTGAGATGGGAAATCTTTGTTTTTCATCTAGTTGCATAATAATTCTGCACACTAATAGTTGCCTAATAACGGTGTACATCTAGATATTCTCTTAAGAAAGCCAAAAATTCACTTTTACTACTTAAATGTTAACATTTGAGGATTTGTTAACATTTTGGATTGACCCAGAGCACTGTATTTGTACAATAACAAAAGTAATCCTCAAAAATACAACTTGCCTAATAATTATGCACACGGTGTAGTTACATCATAAGAAAAATGGCATTTATGCACTATATTAGTCTGATGGTGGACCCGCACCTAGAAATGACCAAAACGCAGTCTTGAAAGTCAACTCAATCCCAGTGAAGACCTCGTAAGAAAGACGTCTGCACAGACTCTATGACCAGTTTCATCTCCATACCAGCATGATGAATTCAATCTTCAAGCAAAAGAAACTGAATTGAATATTTTGAATGACTCTAATCCAAAATCTGTTTTCTGACTTGTGATGCAGCCTGGAATGAAACCACACCATGTTTGATTGTTCGTTTGACTGATCCTGGTTTCTCCCAACGATTGTTCTTCATGTTGTCACGGGATGGAGTTTGGGTTCCTTTCCACCTCTGGTTTGCTTAGTTGGGGACAGAGCTTATTTATAGTGGAATTAAACTAATTTAATAATTGATAACAAAACTGAACCAACAATGAACTGACTTCAGCTGAACAATGACACTTTTTCTTTTTAAAGTTGCTTTATAACTTTGCATCACTGAATCATTATTGTCCTTTTCATCATTGTAAAGTTGCTTTGAAACTATTTTTATTGTCTAAAGCTTTATAAAAATAAAGGTGACAACTGCTAAAGTAAAAATAAAACACATTCAAACACTGATATGTGTTATATCCACAAAGTGTCCACAGACGTTCTTCAGGTTCATTATTGAAAATATTTTTACAAAAGTACCACATAAATTGTAAAACAATGTAAAAGAACTGAAGTGATGGACAAATCATGAAATCAGGAGGTGGTGAGATTCTACTGGTTTCCAGATTGGAGAACAGGCTGATGAAATAAGAGCCAGGACCATAAAGAATGACACTCAGCCAGAGAAACACACACAGGCCATAAGGCCTGGATTCAGCTCCTACTTCACTCCTACACACACACACACACACACACAACCCACGTTGCACTCAGAAGAACTCAGAATAACACTCAGAAGAAGAAAAAAAAACATGAACTTGGAAAACAAGTTGTTGTGCGTGCAACAATCACTTCCAACTTCTGATCACACTTTTATCTCATCTCTCCTGAGAAAACACATGATTTGAAGAGCAAACTGAAAGAAATTTGATGTAGACTCGCATTACTAACCATCCAATAATTTAATCTCAAAGTGTTTCTAAAAGTGCTTTGGCACAATTCTCAAATGAGATTTTTCTCTCTCAAAACAATAAGGTCAGATCTCTGAACAGAGTGTCTTGTTTACATCAGATTTTAATTTCTTATTGATTTAAGCAAATTCCATGTGATGCAAAAGAGGCATGTGTGCAAAAGAGTAAGTACAGTTTGCACAATAACTAAATGCTCGTGGCTTGCTGTTCAAAACCAATGAGCTGATTCTCAGTGAAACTTTTCATAACCTCTGAACATTCTTTCATCACGAGTCACCACATGAAAAACTGATCCATTCATTTACCAAAACCCGTCTGACATGCATGTGTATTCCATGAATATCAGACACGAAAAATGGCCCGCCATTCTAATGAAATATGAATCACAATCTTGCGCTTGGATACATATACATGGAGAAGCTACAGCAGTATGTCCATTTATATTTGTAGAAATATGTAACATGGAAGAGCAAAGTGAACATATGTAAGAATGTGTTGGTGTTAAGGGAAGACCAAAAAATGTGTAAAAACTGAATTTTTGGTTACATATAAAACACATTTCTACCAAAAAAATGTGTTTACGGTATAACTACAAATGCTCCTTTTCATTGTGTGTACTACTGTATTAACCTTTCCAGTAATTGTACCGTATGTTGAAATCTTTATCTAAAAAAGCGCAGTGTGATGCAGAGACAAAACTGAAATTCTTGTATAGTATCTTGTATCTTTGACCAGTGTGGCTCACACACACTGACTGACGCAATAACGAGGCGTTGAAGCATGAATTGTTTCAGGTGAGTTGCAGTTTTTCTATTCCAGCAAACATGTGAATCTAATGGCATCTGATCCAGCACTGACCTCTAGTGGTCGTATTGTGTAATGCACTGGTTCCCTGCAGCGCCACTCAGATCAATATTTCCCAGGCCCTCTTGATCTCTTACACTTTAAAGCTGTTATTCATGCTGCTCCATTGATCTAGTCAATCTGCAAACCATGCACAGTATTACATTTAAATACAAATGCATACTAAATACTGGGGTAAAACAAATAATAAATTATTGTATTGCCATTCTAAACATATAGTGTGCTTTGTTTGATAATGGTAGTTATTTAACTCCATTTATTTAACAATTTTATTTAATTCAGCTGTTTACTACCAAAACATTTCTTAAATGTCTGAAATAGCGAAGACTACAATCTTTTCTATCTATCTATTCTATAAGTTTTCGGGTGACGCCATCTAGTGTTCTGATGCCATCTGGGTATTATAATTGGTAGCACTTTATTTTACAATCCTGTTCCCCATGTACATACAATGCAGATATTATAGCAGATACAATAACTGAGTATTGAATAAATACTAACCTTAAACCTAACCTTAACCCACGTAGTTACATTATTTTACCCAGTACTTTCTTATGCAAGTACACTGAACATTTCCTGTAAAATAAAGTGCAGCCATATAATCTACAATAACAGATATTCCAAGTTCCTTTTGTTTATACCTGAATAATACAAAAACAAATGACCTTTAGATTTTATTGTTATTGATGATCTCATTAACATGTTTCTACATCGTAATGAACATCAATATCTTTGATTTCAAGTTCTTTAAGGAATTTGATGCTATTAATCTACAGTAACGTATCAAACTGCTAACACGAACAATATATACAAAAGAAATATATACAGTCCAGATCTAATTTTTAAAGTGGGTGGTTGCCAGGGTGGACAAATGAATCTGTGAGAGCGTATCTTTCAGATTAATCATTCTTGAGGCCTATGGTTTGGCTCTTCTTAACTAATTTTTTCTTAACTCTTAATTATATATAAATTCATTTTAGGCCTAATCAAGCCAAGAACAATCCCATCCTGCCGAGGGTCATTGAACAAGTAATCCACTTTATAAATTCACATTTACACGTAGTCCATGATCATTCTTTCTTTCAGGCTTCATAAGTGTGGGGGGAAGAATGCTGGCTGAAGAAAGCCATCAGGCAAAAACGGATGCAAGAGCCCACCGGACGATGCCAGGTGCACCGGTCCAGAATGAAAGATCACGTTCCCTGTGTTAAAGGTAGGGTGAAGAGCAGATGTGGACCCACAGGTTGAGCTGATGTTGGGCAGAGAGTTCGTGCCGGGTTGCAGGGAACTCTCGGCACCGGGGTTCTGCTTTTTCCACTTGGTTCTTCGGTTCTGGAACCAAATCTTGACTTGGGTTTCAGTCAGGCTCAGGGACAGTGCGAGATTTAGTCGCTCGCATACGGATAAATAACGTGTAGCACGGAATTTGTTCTCCAAGGCCACCAGCTGTTCGTAGGTGAACGCGGTTCTGGCGCGCCGTGGCTTCGCGCAGCTGTGATCTGACCGCCGCCGCCGCTGACGAGACATGTCATCCGCCGCTGGAGTGATTCTCTCTTCAGCTGCTTCATCTGGATCTTCACAAGGAGAAAAGCCCGATCTTAAGCTTCTGAGAGAGGTTGATGAGTCCAAGTCAACATCAGGATCAGGAGGATGCAGTCTGACGCAACTTTGATGCTCATCAACTGATTGCCCTTGTGGAAAAACAAGTGCCCTTTAGTATACTTTTATACAGTGTATGTATTACACAAATAATGTAAAAGAACACACTTAAGTATGAATTAAAAGTAATGCTTTTTACTATCTAAATGCATTTTATATGTACTTGATATGTAAGTTCTTAATCTGGGATTTACATCTATATATGTACTTTCATAATTGCTTCTAGTGTCTTTACAGTATAGGTAAAGTGCACTGCTCAATGTATTATGTACATGCATGGAATTCAATGTACAATGAATGTGAACTAAAAGGTACTTATTGTCAGATAACAACACTGTCACTGTGTGGCTGTAGGATGTAAGTGCAATGAAGAAGAATTCAAAAGAACGGGTTTTAATCATAAACTTAACGAAATAAACAGGACAAACACAACCACACATCTATAAATGAATGAGAACAGACAGAGATATAAATCTAAATCTAAAGATATGAAGGGTAAAAATACATGACCAATCAAAGGGAACTAATCAGCTAATTAATAAGGTGATTGACAGGACACTGGTGATTAGGATAAACTGAAAAAAAAACACATGGAGAACTTGAATGAAAAAAAAAACTCAAACAGAGACAAACACACTTATGTTGAAATTAAAATCATTAGTTTATGTGCTTCAGTATATTAGTCAATACATCAAAATAAGTGTATTAGGTAAAACACTATAAAATCACATTTATTTAAAATGAAAGTAAAACAGATAAAAACAATAACTTGACATTATTACCAAGTGCATTTTTAAAAAGTGCACTGAAGTATGTTGAGAAATATTGTCATTAAAGTGTACTCTCTTTAAACACAGTCAAGTGGCCTTTAATTTTAATGATATATATTATATTATCTGCAAGTGCACTTTTTTAAAAGTACACCTTTAAGATTCAGCTCATGTTTTTAGCAATTGTAGGCTATTACATTTTGGTAAAACCGAAGAAGACTCCATTAGACTTACCCTAGTGAAAAATAAGTACACTTTATTGTATTTGAAATATATTCCCTTTTTCCAATAGTAAATTGCAAATATACAAATATGTAAAAAGTATATTAGCATTATGCTTTTACCTATTTTCTGAATTACAAAATTGTAGCACACTTTAAAAGTCATTGTCATTGTACATAGCATATTTTCTAAAAATATATATCTTAGAAAAATATACTTGAAGTAAAAGTTCTGTTTATTTTTTAAAGTAAATTTATTTGCACTTAAATATATATATATATTTTTTTGCTACATTTTTAACTGTGCTGAAAATGATCACTGCATTGAGTTGTAGTATATTAGTAGTGTATTTTTTAAGTTTACTTCATGCTTGGAATTCATTTCACACTTGGACATGCATTACTTTCAGAAATAATAATAATAATGATAATAAAAATAATACAGATATGGTGTGTTTCTAAGACACTCATAATTCATTTGTACTGTACTTGTAACACAAATCAAGTACACTTTAATATCCCTAATCAAGCATGTAATTTGTCCCTACACAGGCAAATACTTAAAGAGTAATAAGTATACTTGAAGTTGTTCCAATTTAGCACATTAATGTACACTAAATACACGTAAAGTTATGCTTTACTATAATTTAATTACAACTAAAATATACTTAATACAAAATCAGTTGATCCAAAACAGCACACTTCAAGTTAACTAATTATTAACACATTTTAAGTGTTCTGACAATCAATCTGGCTTCAAGTATACTTTTACCATTTTATATATATAATTTTTTTTTTTTTACCAGGGTATTTCAGTAGCCTATTATCAATGAACAAAACCCACACATTTGACCTTGCCTCATATTTTATCTAAAAGTTTAAATCCATATTAAAAGCCTGAAATTGAGTACAGGTCTTAAAGGATGGACAGGGTGTTGCTAGGGTGTTCTGACTGGTTGCCATTGATGATGTTCGGTTTGGTGTTTTGGTTGGAATTAATTAGCAAACCGAGATGATACTGCGACTATATTGGGAAAAAATAGGCCTACATTTGGATAAAATAATTGTAATATCAAAGCTTTATTTGTTAAACATGTATTGTTTTTAATTAATCGGCACAATTTGGCTCATTAAACTAACAGGGCCACTGAGCACAGACTGGAACAGCCTATAAAATTAAAAATACTGAGCTTTCAAGTTGCTCAATCAGTGCGTTAGCGCTTGCATCCCAAGGTCAAGGGTTCGATTCCCAGGGGAAGCAAGAACTGATTAGAATGTCAATGGATACATGCATACATTTAGTTTGATGTATAATAGGCATATGTGGTTTGCAATCAAAAAGTACAATTTAGTACCATTTATAATAGGCTCTACAACAAACAAAAAAATGAATAAAGATAAGAAATGTGCCATCAAAATAAGTATTATGCAGTGATGAGCTGAAGAAGGTCTTTGGGTAACAGACAGATGAGGAGTTTGAGCTCCTGTGAGGAGCTTGTACTGTAGACGGAGGCTGAAAGTGTGTCGATTTCAAGGAAAGACTGGCGTGGAATAGGAATAATCCCTCAACAACTTCTAAATCACAAATCGCCTCAAATGTCATGTTGCGGAAAGAAACCCTCGTTAAATCCAGCTCTGCCATCCAGCCGCGACGCGCTAATGGAGTTTCATATTTGTCGGCAGATCAATAAATGTCATCTATTTAAAGGGAAGTTTTAATCGAACGATATTTGGGATCAGACATGGCAGGGGTTTGAAGTTTGGAGCCGCAAGCTGCTGGAGGGAGATATGCAGCATCCAGTAATGGGATATCGATCAAAGTGAGCGCAGGCATCCTCAATGGGACGATTTAAACAATTATCTGCCCTGACTGTCCCAATGGCAATCACTTACTCAGCGGCGGCTGCTTAAAGAAAACGCGCTCTTGGAAACCAAGCGAAGGTCAAATTCAACCATCTAATGTTACATTACACAAAAGATCTGTGTAGAGGTCTACACTGGAAAACACGCGTTTAACCGTTAGATACTACACGTCTTTGTGACAATAATTCTTAGAAATATCCTATTTTACACAAAAATAATCATAATAATTAATTTTTTTATGTTTTCCTTAAATATATAGTATACGGCATCTCGAAGGTACAACCCCTAAAATACCAGGCTGTCTCAAAAATATGCATTAGGCTATTTTAGCATGAGTATATATTGTAGTATATTTCGGGGACTATAAAAGTTGTATTTAAGTCATCGAAGTCGGAAGGTTACCATAGTAACAGATGCTCGCTCTCTGCCTGCCTCTCGGAAGAGTTACACATCACAGATACAGGCTAGTGTTTGGTTAGAAACGCGAGATGAAGAACTACTGAGAGAAGTGATTTGAAAAGTTGAACCCATGGAATACTGAAATATAATATACCTGTGTTATTGCAGACGGAAAGCGTTTCTCTGTATCCAGAACTGTTTTTCCCATCGCGCGGTTCCTCCAAACTTCCACATTCTGTGTTTTCCGAAGTCGATGTCCGTTCTTTCTCCGTCACTTCTGCTTTCCTTTTACTTGTGAACTTTTTGGGATCCAATATGTCAATAATCGAAAAGGATATCCGATGAGCAGATGCTGTTTTCATTGCGGACTCCTGGCATTCAAGCATTTGGCAAATCCCTTAGTGTTTCTGATAGGCTATCGTATGCCCTGTTCTCTTTCTAAGCTTCTCTTCGGTCAGATGTCAGCGGGTGAAGGTGTGCTTGAGCTCTTTAACGGGTCCATTAGAGGAGACGCGTGAACGCGAGCGTTTCACGGGATCGCTTTTGATTGGCTGAGAGCATTCGGTACTTAAACCTGCGTCCATTTCACTCAATAAAACATGGGCAAGTTCCCAGGCTGACAAGTAACACAACTCAAGAAACTGTTGCCTCTATATGTTTACCCTTACAAGAACGCGTTAACACGGTATAAGTTTCTGGAGTCAGCAGTATAATAGGCTACTTAAGTGTATCTATCAGAGATTTGTATTGATTCCTATGACAAAAATCATTCAAAAAGTACCTTTCAATTAAAAAAATGAGAAATATTATCATTGCATCTCTCATTAAAATGCCTGTCAAGGACTTTTTTTCTGGAAATAAATGATTATGTATTATATGGGGTCAGTACAGTGTGCTGGCTTATTTCATGGAGTCAATATAGCTTAAGACATCCAGTATCTTCACATTCACTTCGTGGCATCAATCTGCCAAAGCTTGGGATGGATCAATAAACGTGTGTCCGGCACTGATAAATGAGGCGCTACTGTTACTGCTAGTGATTTTATTTTTCTTATTCTGTCCCCCAAAATACATGCATAGAAATAAAGCTATACTGACCCTTTTCCCAAGACTGAAAAGGTTAAACAGCCGTATAATACATACATATATATATATATATATATATATATATATATATATATATATATATATATATATATATATATATAATAAAAGTATGCACTTAAAGAGATCTTTGAAATAAAGATGCCATCAAAAGAAGATATTTTGAAAAATGTCTTAGTGCTTTTCTTGTTCAAACGATGAAAGTCAATGGAGTTTCTCAAATCTCCTTTTGTGTTCCATGGAAGAAAGAAAATCATACAGTTTTGATAAAAAAATTCAATTTTGGTTGAATTTACCATTAAATAGATTACAATAGATAACAAAAGCCAAATCTCATTTATTTTAAAGGAAGATAGAAAAAGTAACTACACCGTGTGTGAACTTGAGGTGAACTATCTTCATACATCCAAAGAAATGTGTTAGATAGTCAAACATTATTAAGTGGTTTTACATGTGTAAATACTCACTATAGAATACCACACACATGCACAAACACCGCAACAAAAACCTTTTACGCACCTCAGACCACAGATGTTTATTCCTCTTCTCTCCTTTATGAAATTAAGTGGCTCCACCTCCCCTGTTCTGCCATTCAGTTGCATTTCTGCTTGTTTGCTGGCAGCCTGCAGTGTATATTTTGTGGTTGTAACATGTTCAAACTGCAGACGCTCACTGTCTAAATAGGGACTGTTTGCTTGCATTAGCAT
Source organism: Rhodeus uyekii (assembly GCA_037043235.1). NCBI lineage: Eukaryota > Metazoa > Chordata > Actinopteri > Cypriniformes > Acheilognathidae > Rhodeus > Rhodeus uyekii. Next base: position 1,844,508 of record JAWRVZ010000045.1, read on the forward strand.
GTCTAAGCCCAGTGTCTTGAACTGAGTCAGCTCCATAAGAATGAAGGCTGAAGTCTTTCCTGCACGTTTACAACTTCCTCTCTGTTGGCCTGACACCATGCACCCTCTGTTTACACAGGACCAAAGCACAAAAGTGTGGCCCAGGGGGCACAACATAGACTCAAGGACTGGAGATAAAGAACACATAAATAGTTAAGGTGTAGAAATTGAGGACAGCTCCTGCTGGGGCCAAGAGGAAAACATTGGGTGCACTGCTTGGGGAGAGGGGTGCACTTACGGACAAACCTCCCTTCTGTTCCAGGGTCCCCACCTCCTGACCCATAAACTCATCAGAGCACCACAAAGATCTGCTAAATGTCGAATCATTCATGTAGTCACGTCTTGAGTTGGAGCTCTGTTTACGGATGGGCGTGTATTCTTTGTTTGACTTTATCCCTTTATCCCATCAAGAGTGCAGATGGACAAAAGAATGGGAAGATCTCTTTTGAAGATTACAACTTCAGAGCTCTAAATGCCTGTGGATCCTCCTCTTAAAATGGGAAATAGAGACTTATGAGGGGTGTAAAGAGTTTAACTTATCTGCTTCTGAAAAGTGATGCTCGTTACAGTGCTTTAAAGCAGCATTGCTTTGATATTCCTTGAGCGTTCTGTTCAGGTAGGAATGAAGTGGAATTGTGAAAAGAATAGGGCCCATTGTGCATGGTGGATTGTCATGCATTTGGCATCCTGTAGGTATGTAGCATAAAGACTAAGCTGTCCTTATGTAGCATATGTATGGAAAAAAAAAAGTTGGACAGAAATTATTACACCAAAACTTTCGGCATTATATGAGAGCAATGTTTTAGGATGTCTAGGCAAACACAAGGTCAGTAGCATTGTTTTAGTAATTGCACAAACAGTTCTACCTGTTCAGCAGCAGGCATAATGAAGGCTTGCTGGCAGCGTCCGGGACGGGTGAGCGCGTCCGGCAGATGCTGACATGCAGCAGATGTGGAAAGTGGCTGGGTGATTTGTTAAGGGCCTGGATCATAGGAAAAGAGGGCAATTACACCAGGGGACACTGTCACACATTCATGGACATTGGCCCCCTTTTTACAAACACACACTCTTTCCTTGAGGTAATGGTCAGTTCATTCTACAGACTGTATACATGTTTACATTACAGCTATCACACTACAGGCAAACAGGTGAGACAGAAGAGACAACTACAGAGAATCCAGCCATAATATATGTAATAAATAAAGCCCTACATTGATTTTGGACATTAGAATAGAATAGAATAGAATAGAATAGAATAGAATAGAATAGAATAGAATAGAATAGAATAGAATAGAGATTTGATTTGCAAACTGACAGAAAAGGAGTATACGGTTAAAAGTAAAATTCCTTAAATAAATAAAACAAATAAAATACCTTAATCTTAACCTAAGCTAAATTGTTTGTGACTGTTCATTAATGAAAACAATTGAGAAAATAATTTTCTTAAATGTGAAAGTGGTTGTCAGGGTTGGTGAAGGTAGATGAGATGAGGACTCAATGGTGCAGATGAAAATGGGGTTTATTAACAAACAAGAAATAAAACAGAACAAAAACCACCCCGAGGGGGAAAGAACAAGAACTAAGACTGGAACAAGACTAGAGCAAGACTAGAGCAAGACTAGAGCAAGACTAGAGCAAGACTAGAACAAGACTAGAACAAGACTAGAACAAGACTAGAACAAGACTAGAACAAGACTATGACTGGACTTGAGCATGACTGAACACTGGACTGACTACACAGGACGAACAGCCACGAAATGACGACGAGACAGCAGACACTGGGAGAATATAAGCACACAGGAGGAATGGTAATTGAAAGAAACACAGCTGGAATAAAATCAAACTAATGACAATGAAACAAGACGGGCGGGGTAACAGACAAGACATGAACATGCAGCCAATTAAACAAAGACGACGCGCAGCTGGTGACAACCAAACTGCCCGTGACAAAACACAAGCACGCGGCTGATAGAAAGTGAACCGCGTGCCAAACATAAACACACGGACGAGAGGAGGCGCGGCTCGCGCAACGCTTGAAACCGCGCCTACTCACATGACAGAGCTCGCAAGAACGAGTGTAAACACCTGTTCTCATGAGCTCACGACAAGGACGAACAAACGAGTTATGAATGCCCGAATCCCGATCCAAAACCGAAACTGAAACTAGACAAGACCTCGGGATCAGACATCATAACCCGCACATAAGACGTTACACAGACAAGCGCGCGCATGGCTCGAATACTCGAAGCCTTGCGCACACACATCAAACACGAGACATTACGGTAGTGTCAGAGCTCTGCCACAAAACCAAGAAATGCCTAGACCGAATGTGGCAGAACCCTGACAGTGGTGTTTGGAAAAAGTGGTGAATATGTAACAATGTTTGACACAGTTTCTGAAAGACTATAATTGTCATAGTACAGTGGAGAACACAAACTAAGGTAATAGCAACCATCTCTTGAACGTTTTAGGAAGAAAAGAAGAAGAAAGAAAGAAAAATTTTTACATTTATATAGCGCTTTTCCAGAGTTCAAAGCGCTTTACATATTGTGGGGGAATCTCCTCAACCACCACCAATGTGCAGCATCCACCTGGACGGCAGCCATATTGTGCCAGAACGCTCACCACACAGAGTGATGAAGCCAATTAGAGCATGTGGGGGGGGGGGTTAGTAGGCCATGATGGACCAAGGCCAATGGGCAAATTTGGCCAGGATGCCGGGGTTAAACCCCTACTCTTGCGAAGGACATCCTGGGATTTTTAACGACCACAGAGAGTCAGGACCTCAGTTTAACGTCTCATCCGAAAGACGGTGCTTGTTGCAGTACAGTGTCCAAATAATTTTATCTGGTCGAGAATGGATGGTTCCGAATGGTTGGAAGGCAGCAAATGAAGAGCAGGTTATGCTGAAGAGTCTCTGGGTAACGAGTAGAGTAGCCAAGAGCTGAGTCAGGTTCGTGTTAAGGCACAAACTCAAAGACCAGACAACACAGGACTGCGTGACTGTTTATAAAGGGTGAGTGCGTGGGTGATAAGTACATTGGTGACTGTGAATGAGTGTGTGGAATGTAGAGGTCTGACTCTGTGACAGTATCATAGTGAAGGGTTTCAACAGAGATACATGAAATGAAGGTAAGACGCGGTAATGAGGAGGAAGGTTAATTCTGTTGGTGACTGTTGATTTACCTCTGAGTGGTGAACAGACTGGCATAGTGGGGACTCAGCTTATGGCAGGGCAGTTGAAGACGGATCCCTAAAGGAGAGCTAGAACTTTTGCCCCGGGTAGTACCTTGGGGGCCTGGTTTTTTGGTCTTCAGTCTGCCCTCTGAAGGTGGATATGGGCTGAGTCCCAGACCCTTGCACTTTCTTGGAATTAGTGATAGACAGATAGACAGGTAGTTGATAGCCAAGTATGTACTGGAATTGATGTTACGCTGGTGGTGTCTTGGCATAGGTTGTTTTGTGCATACTCAGCCCAGGGAAGGAAAAGGTTCCAGCTGCCTTGTTGGTTGTGACAATGCATGTATGCACACATGTATCTCCTGGATCTTCAGTGAATTGTGAAGAATAGGGCCCACTGTGGGTTCACCTGCCGGAGTTTTGGTTCCTTGCCGCTGTCGCCTATGGCTTGCTCAGTTGGGGAAACTTAACACTTAAAGTTCATCAATTGTATTGATTCACCTGCTCTTTTGGGGCTTCTGTTCAGCCAAACAAACTTTGTTTATATTGTTTTTCCTGTAAAGCTGCTTTGAAACAATCTACATTGTAAAAAGCGCTATATAAATAAAGGTGACTTGACTTGACTTGACTGTGCATGACAGGTTGTCATGCATTTGGCATCCTGTAGGTATTCCAGGTTACAGTGTAATAACCACCTCAAAGGGATGTTAGGCTCCCTCCCGCCAATGTCGCTATTTCTCCAGGGCCAGTTTAATGACCAGTAACCCGCGGAACCCTTCTTTCGATTGCTGGAAGGCAGTGGCACTGTCTCAGCTGATCCATGGGGAAAGCCAGGAGGTGAGAGGTGTGCTGATTTTGATTAAGTTTTTCATAAAGCGGTGATGGAATCCGAGTTCCTTTACTATGGATGGTTGTGACCAGTTCTCCCCTGCTTATACCTTCCTCTGGTCCATCAGGATACCTTGTTGGTCAATGATGTATCCGAGAAAGTTATGGACTGAGTTATGGTTGAAATCATACTTTTCTAGCGTGAGGTATAGGTGGAACTGACTTAGCTTGAGGATGTGTTACATGGTTAACCTATGTTACATGAGGGGCAATGGTCAATGTAGATAATCACAATCTGGTTGAGGTACTCCCGGAAGACCTTGCTAATGAACACTCAGAAGATGGAGGGAGAGTTGGACAGGCCATATGGCATGATCAGGTATTACCAGGAGTTATACAGGAGTCTTCCACTTGTCTCCCTTACGGATCCAAACAATTTTTACGCACTCCGCAGGTCCAGCTTTGTGAAAAGGAGAGCTCCCCACAACTGTTCCAGAGCTGCTGGGACCAGGCGAAGGCAGTATCGAAATTTGACTGTTTGTTAGTTGAGTGTCCGGCAATTGATGCAGGGCCACAAGCCTCTGTCCTTCTTGCTCATGAAGAAGAAGCTTGAAGAGTAAGTAGATGGATGAATGAATTCTTGTGTTAGATCTTCCGTAATATACTCCTAAGTTTCTGGGCAGAATTTAGGCAGTTCTGAAGACAGTTCTCCTTGTGCAGAACCTTGCCAGAGAGCCAGCAGACTGAGGGGACGTGTCCATGGGTGTCCCAGGAAGATGTCAGCCGTGGACCCCTCCAGCACCATTAATTAAATTTCCTCTATGTGTAAATACCCCAGGTGTAGTGCTTTCCAGTAGCTCAAACAGTAGTGTGGTGCTTGTAACACAAAGGTCAAGGTCAAGCAAGAACTGATGAATGCGATGTAAGTCACTGGAGAAAAGCATTTGCCAAAAAAAAATTATAAATGTAAAATGTTTTAGGATTTTGGGACAACTTTGGTGAAGGGATCCGGTGTGATCAACAGAATAGAATAGAAAAGAATATTTGATTTCTACACTGGGGCTGGTGGAAAAGGACATAAAATGGCCATGGTTAAAAATTCCTTAAATGAATAAAACAAATATAATATCTTGATTTTTAGTCTAAGCTGAATTGAATAGCTCTCTGTTTGTAAATGAAACAAATCATTTTCTTAAACTTGTTAATGAAGTGGTGTTTGGAAAAAGTGGTGAATGGAAAAAAAAGTTTTGACACCAGTTCTGAATAGAATAGAATAGATATTTGATTTTCAAAGCAAGACAGGTGGAAAATTACATAAAATTATAATGTGTCAAAATAAAATTCCTTAAATAAATAAAACATACAAAAATTACCTTATTTCTTAACCGAATTGGAACTGATATTGTCTCTGAAAATATTTTTATTTTTGGTAAATGAATACTGGCACTGAATAGAACATAGAGTAGAATAGAATAGAACAGAAAAGAACAGAACAATTGTCAGGTTTTGGGAGAGAGCGAGGACTCAATTGCAGGGGAAAACAGGGCTTTAATGAACAGAAACAAAAACTCAAACATAAACCTCCCCAAGTGGGGGAAAAACATGACTAAACACGACTCGACTGGACTGGAAACATGACTAGGAGGGACAAGGTAACCAACATATGACAACGAAGCGGCACAGGACGGCAAACACAAGGAGACTAAATACACAGGAGGAAAAGCAATAGAGAGAGAGACACAGCTGGAATAAAATCAAACTAATGACAATGAAACAAGACGGGCGGGGTAACAGACGAGACATGAACATGAAGCCAATTACACAAAGACGACGCGCAGCTGGCGACAAACCAAACTGCGCGTGACAAAACAAGCACGCGGCCAATGGGATGCGAACCGCGTGCCAAACAAACACACGGACGAGAGGAGGCGCGGCTCGCGCAACGCTTGAAACCGCGCCCACTCACAAGACGTAGAGCTCGCAAGAACGAGTGTAAACACCTGTTCTCGTGAGCTCACGACAAGGACGAACAAAACGAGTTATGAATGCCCGAATCCCGATCCAAAACTAGACAAGACCAGTCTCGGGATCAGACATCATAACTCGCACATAAGACGTTACACAGACAAGCGCGCGCACAGCTCGAATACTCGAGGCCATGCGCACACACACGAGACAATACGGTAGTGTCAGAGCTCTGCCACAAAACCAAGAAATGACTAGACCGAATGTGGCAGAACCCTGACAGTACCCCCCCCCTAAAGGGGCGCCACCTGGCGTCCCTACGAAGAACCCCACACAAGACAAGAAAACACAGACCCACAAGCCAAAAGCGAACAAGACCAGGGGAAGAAAAATAAATAAAATAAAGAACACCAAGACAAGGGAGGGAAGACAAGGCAGGCAAACACAAGCAAGCAAAATAAACAGTACTCAAATACAACATGAAAATGACTCCGAAATAAAAAGTCTTCAAAACATCACGAATATCAACTCAAAAGAGTCCTCGAAAAGGTACTAAAAAAATGTTAACTCAAACTGAAGAAGAAAAACGGAAAATAGTCCTTAGTTCATCAAGAAAAAGAATAACTCAAAACAGTCCTCACTTCATCATGAAAAATAACTGAAAATAGTCCTCAAACATGAAAAAATGCCTCAAAAAACAGTCCATAATGAAAAAAAAACACAGTCCAGGGAGGGGGAACTGGAGGGATGAGCCAGGGCGGCTCAGACATTACAGGGTTACCGGCGGGTGGCCATGGCGGAGCCGGCGGGACGAGCCAGGCAGGTTCAGACAAGACTGACGGGTCAGGCGGTGCTGGAGGGGAGAGCCAGGCCGGCTCCGGCAGATCAAGAGTCTCGGCAGATGGCCAGGGCGACACCAGAAGGACTGGAGACTTGGATGGGTTTGACAGGACCGGTTGAGGCTCTGGAAGGTCTAGAGGATCTGGACGAGCATGGGGATCTGGACAGACATGGAGCTCAGGCAGGGCAGGGTGGTCTGAACGGTCTCGCAGATCTAGACGTTCTGAGAGGTCAGGCAACTCTGGGAGGCGCTTGGGCGGCGCCGGCAGGGCGAGGCGCTTGGGCGGCGCCGGCAGGTCAAGGAAGGCCTCTGGGTTTTGCGGAACGGAGGAAGCCCTCTTCTTCCTCCGCCGCTTGCGAGGGCGAAGAGGCGGCATACAGTCTGTCGGCTCTGGTGGGGCAGCCTCCTGGACGACTGCGGCCTCCGGGACGGCCTCCTGGACCGTAACGGGCTCCTCCTGGCCGGCAGCGGGCTCTAGGGCAGCGGCCTCCTGACCGACTGCGGGCTCTAGGTCGACGGCCTCTTGGCCGGCAGCGGTCTCTAGGGTGACGGCCTCCTGGCCGTTTGAAGGAGAGGAAGCCCTCTTTTTCCTCCTCCTCCGTGTGCGAGGATTTGTGGCTGCTGTGTCCTTGGACTCCTCTGGGAGCACTGCAGCCACCAGAAACTCCTCTGGAGCCGGAACCATGGAGGATGTGGTGAGGGATTCCACAAACTCCCAAAAATCCAAATGTTCCAACTCCCTCATCCTCCTCCAGCTGAGGGGCTCATCCAGGACGGCATTGAAAAGATCTTTGAGTGCCGCCTCACTGAACTCCAGCCCCGCTGCATTAAGGCCGAACTTCTGGGCAAAAGTCTTTAACTCTGTGCCGTGTTGACGGAGCGAACACAGAATCTTAGACTGCAGCATCAGATGGAATGGCAGGCTGGAGTCCATGGTGGCTGGAGGAGAACAGGATCCCTTTCCCCGCTGAGTCCTCATTTGGCCGCTTCGTTCTGTCAGGTTTTGGGAGAGAGCGAGGACTCAATTGCAGGGGAAAACAGGGCTTTAATGAACAGAAACAAAAACTCAAACATAAACCTCCCCAAGTGGGGGAAAAAACATGACTAAACACGACTCGACTGGACTGGAAACATGACTAGGAGGGACAAGGTAACCAACATATGACAACGAAGCGGCACAGGACGGCAAACACAAGGAGACTAAATACACAGGAGGAAAAGCAATAGAGAGAGAGACACAGCTGGAATAAAATCAAACTAATGACAATGAAACAAGACGGGCGGGGTAACAGACGAGACATGAACATGAAGCCAATTACACAAAGACGACGCGCAGCTGGCGACAAACCAAACTGCGCGTGACAAAACAAGCACGCCGCCGATGGGATGCGAACCGCGTGCCAAACAAACACACGGACGAGAGGAGGCGCGGCTCGCGCAACGCTTGAAACCGCGCCCACTCACAAGACGTAGAGCTACGTCTCTACGTCTCTACGTCAGGTAAACACCTGTTCTCGTGAGCTCACGACAAGGACGAACAAAACGAGTTATGAATGCCCGAATCCCGATCCAAAACTAGACAAGACCAGTCTCGGGATCAGACATCATAACTCGCACATAAGACGTTACACAGACAAGCGCGCGCACAGCTCGAATACTCGAGGCCATGCGCACACACACGAGATAATACGATAGTGTCAGAGCTCTGCCACAAAACCAAGAAGTGACTAGACCGAATGTGGCAGAACCCTGACAACAATTTTCCTGAAAACGCAATTCCCATAATGTGATGGTGGGTGAAAGAAAATCTTATTCGAAAACCTGAATTTACCTCTGCCTTTTGCCATCTCTTCCATGGTCTTTCGACGTCAGTATGAATGACAGAACTCTGTAAACATTGTATATTTCTATTGGCGGCTGTCACACTGGAAATGCACAGACATCTATGTTTTGTGTCAGGTGTTTAGAGATGCACATACTAAATGTATGCGGAGCTGCCAGACTTCATTGCCTACAAGATCAAGCATAGCCCCAGATGCTAGACTGAGACACAGTGTGCTTTTAGGACTACAGCATAATCATTGAGTCTTCTGTAAAGGGACACCTGGGTTAGTGCACTGCTAATGTAGAGTGTAAAAGAAAGAATTACACACAGTTTGAGGTTATGGGCCGCAGTCGATGTGATGTTCTGTCACTCAGCGCTTGCATTGATTGCTCATTGTTCGCAGAAGGTCGCATCATAATTCATTAAATCTTAACGAGTCCCCCTGGAACCACCTGCACGCCTTTCCTCAATTGCCCCTTTAAATTACGAGCGACTCTCACGCTCAGCGAGCTCAAAAATGAAGATATATTCTCCATGTAAAGAATAGAGCTATTAGTAACATTTAAACAGACCTCTTTAAAGCCAGGGGAGGCTGACTTTATGAAGGGCAATTAGGTACTCACTATAATTGATAATTCATACTCATCACAATTAGGCAGTATAAATAGGGTGTCTGGGATTAATGGTTATGGCTGTTCAGAGAGGGAGACACTGGGCAGACCTGGTCAGGCATGGCTGATGGAGTGGAAGGAGGCAGAGCTGAATTCATCTCTATTTGTGAGGGAAACAGATTGTGTTTGTCCCTTCAACACACACCCGAATCATCCAATGGTTCCCTCACCTTCAGATTGATTTGTTGGTGATGCTTTTTCAAAACTCTGTAAAATGTGTGCATTATAACTTAAAATTTGCAAGCACAGTTTGTATCAAAATGTGTCCCACAATCCTATCTGCAATTAAATCCACAATTATGTGTAAATGTACCATTTTTTAAATTACATTTGTTTATCTGTCACGGTTCTGTCTCTTTTTCCAGTGTTATTAGTGTTCTAGTGGACAGAACCATGGCACTGCTCTCTCTCCCATGTGTTTGTGTCTCGTTAGTGCCTGCCCCGCCTCCTTGTTTCCCTTAATCATTCCCAGCTGTTCCTGATTACTCCTTCCCTCATGTACCCTATTTAATCCCAGTGTGTTTGCTGTCTAGCGTGGCGTCGTTGTCTCCCCATGTTACCTATTTCTGCGTTTACCGGCTCATCCGGTTGGTTCGTGTTCCCTGGTTTGTTTATGCATAATGTTTCAGTTAATGTTTTCCCCCTCGTGGGTTTTTGTTTGCACTTTGGGTTCCTTTTGCTATTCTAAAATAAACCCTATTTTTTCCCCTGCGCTTGAGTCCTCCCTGAATGATCCGTGACTGAACGACGCGACCAACATGAGGACTCAGTGGGGGAAGGATCCCATCAGCCCAGTCATGGCTAAGAGGGCAGTAAATCTGTTCTATGCAGTGGCCGCTGTGCGAGCTTGGAGGCTGCACAAGGCCGCCAACCAAGAGCCTGCTGCCGGCCAGGGGGCCATCGTCCCAGAGCCCGCTGCCGGCCAGGAGACCGTCCTGGAGTCTACTATTGGCCAGGAGGCCATCCTGGAAACCACCACCAGCAGGGAGGGTTCCGCTGCACTGCTGGTCAGCCCTGCTAAGGCTAAGGGGGCTGTGGATCTTTTCTTTGTTGTCTCTGCCGTGAGAGCCTGGAGGACACATGGGAAGACCGTCTTCGAGGTCGTCCCAAAGCCTTCGCTGCCTGACCCGCCGGCCGAGCCCGAACTGTGTCCGCCTGACCCGCCGGCCGAGCCCGAACTGTGTCCGCCTGACCCGCCGGCCGAGCCCGAACTGTGTCCGCCTGACCCGCCGGCCGAGCCCGAACTGTGTCCGCCTGACCCGCCGGCCGAGCCCGAACTGTGTCCGCCTGACCCGCTGGCCGACCCAGAGCCCGCGCAGCCTGACCCGCCGGCCGACCCAGAGCCCGCGCAGCCTGACCCGCCGGCCGACCCAGAGCCCGCGCAGCCTGACCCGCCGGCCGACCCAGAGCCCGCGCAGCCTGACCCGCCGGCCGACCCAGAGCCCGCGCAGCCTGACCCGCCGGCCGACCCAGAGCCCGCGCAGCCTGACCCGCCGGCCGACCCAGAGCCCGCGCAGCCTGACCCGCCGGCCGACCCAGAGCCCGCGCAGCCTGACCCGCCGGCCGACCCAGAGCCCGCGCAGCCTGACCCGCCGGCCGACCCAGAGCCCGCGCAGCCTGACCCGCCGGCCGACCCAGAGCCCGCGCAGCCTGACCCGCCGGCCGACCCAGAGCCCGCGCAGCCTGACCCGCCGGCCGACCCAGAGCCCGCGCAGCCTGACCCGCCGGCCGACCCAGAGCCCGCGCAGCCTGACCTGCCGGCCGACCCAGAGCCCGCGCAGCCTGACCCGCCGGCCGACCCAGAGCCCGCGCAGCCTGACCCGCCGGCCGACCCAGAGCCCGCGCAGCCTGACCCGCCGGCCGACCCAGAGCCCGCGCAGCCTGACCCGCCGGCCGACCCAGAGCCCGCGCAGCCTGACCCGCCGGCCGACCCAGAGCCCGCGCAGCCTGACCCGCCGGCCGACCCAGAGCCCGCGCAGCCTGACCCGCCGGCCGACCCAGAGCCCGTGCAGCCTGAACTCGGCCCGCCTGAACTCGGCCCGCCTGAACTCGGCCCGCCTGAACTCGGCCCGCCTGAACTCGGCCCGCCTGAACTCGGCCCGCCTGAACTCGGCCCGCCTGAACTCTGCTCGCCTGAACTCTGCTCGCCTGATCTACCGGCTCTGCTTGAGCCACCCTGGCTCGTTCCCCCTGTTCCTCCTCCATGGACCCTAGTATGTTTTTTTTTGGTTTTTCTTTTCCTTGGTTTTGTGGACTGTTTTTTCTGGGTTTTGTGGTTTGGACTTTTTGGCATTTGCATTTTCCTTTGGTTACTCTGTTTTTGATTTTCATTGATATTGTCTATTTTCCTTTATTTTATTAATTTTTTTTTTTTTGTTATAGCTCCCTGTCCTGTATGTTTCATGCGGTGTGGTATGGGGTTTTGTTTCATGTTGGAACGCCAGGTGGCGTTCCTTAGAGGGGGGGTAGTGTCACGGTTCTGTCTCTTTTTCCAGTGTTATTAGTGTTCTAGTGGACAGAACCATGGCACTGCTCTCTCTCCCATGTGTTTGTGTCTCGTTAGTGCCTGCCCCGCCTCCTTGTTTCCCTTAATCATTCCCAGCTGTTCCTGATCACTCCTTCCCTCATGTACCCTATTTAATCCCAGTGTGTTTGCTGTCTAGCGTGGCGTCGTTGTCTCCCCATGTTTCCTGTTTCTGCGTTTACCGGCTCATCCGGTTGGTTCGTGTTCCCTGGTTTGTTTATGCATAATGTTTCAGTTAATGTTTTCCCCCTCGTCGGTTTTGAGTTCCTGTTATGTTGTTTTGTTACTTTGTAAATAAATCCTTTTCCCTTGCAATTGAGTCCTCCCCGTGTATCGTGTCGTGACATTATCATACATTATTATACATACAGGTCATGTCAATAATGGCTATTACAGGTCCATATCAATAATGATTTCAGTTATTTTAAAAGTTCTTACAGTCAACAACAACAAAAGAACCAAAACCCACAACAGCACTGACCACGCAAATAAATTTAGTCTCTGTTACTAGTTCTAAACTGACCGTTTGGAATCAGAAAATAATTTATAAAATCTGTTTCATATTCTGTCTTCAGTCAGAAGGTCTGACACAAATTAAATTACTAGGAGGTTGCATCAAAACATAAATTGACATGGTTAATCCAAAATTTTAACCCTAATTAAAATCAAAATTTAAAATAGATTTAATCTTAAAATAATTACCTAAAAACGTAAGCGATCAATTCTCTCTAGCCGTCAAGCCCGTTCCAGAATACTCTCCACCCTAACAAGCCCACAAGCCTGTTCCAGAATCCTCTCCACCCCATACAATAATGTCATGCGTTTGTGGTTGACGTCTCCCGAATCTCGACAGTAGTCCCACTCCAGAGTCCGCTCCAGCCAACAAGCCCACTCCAGAGTCTGTTCCAGCCCACAAGCCCACTCCAGAATCTGCTCCAGCCCACAAGCCCACTCCAGAGTCTGCTCCAGCCCACAAGCACACTCCAGAATCCGCTCCAGCCAACAAGCCCACTCCAGAGTCTGTTCCAGCCCACAAGCCCACTCCAGAATCTGCTCCAGCCCACAAGCCCACTCCAGAGTCTGCTCCAGCCCACAAGCACACTCCAGAATCCTCTCCAGCCCACAAGCCCACTCCAGAATCTGCTCCAGCCCACAAGCCCACTCCAGAGTCTGCTCCAGCCCACAAGCCCACTCCAGAATCTGCTCCAGCCCACAAGCCCACTCCAGAGTCTGCTCCAGCCCACAAGCCCACTCCAGAGTCTGCTCCAGCCCCTGAGCCCACTCCAGTGTCCACTCCAGTCCCCGAGCCGCTTTGGAGTTCTCTCCAGTTCATGAGCTCACTCCAGAGTCTGCTCCAGCCACAGAGCCCCCTCCGGAGTTCCCTACAGAATCATCTCTAGCAGTTGAGCCTGTTCCAGACTCCTCTCTAGCCGTCGAGCCCATTCCAGAGTCCGTTCCACCCCACAAGCCCACTTCAGATTCTGCTCCAGCCCACGAGCCTGCTCCAGTGTCCGCTCCAGCCCACTGTTGATGCTGCCTTGGCCCCTGTCTATTTTGTGGTCACAGTTTGTGTTGTGTTCGTTCTGTTTCCCCATGTGCTGCTTTGATTTCATATTAGTCATCCGTGTCCATGTAAGCACCCATTTAGTCCCATCAGCTGTGTCTGGTGTTTATTTCTCCCAAATTAGTTTGGTGTGTATTCAATCCCTGTGTTTAGCCCTGTTTAGTCATGTAGGTGTCTGTCAATGTCATGTTTACCCACAAAAAGATCCCGTTTTGCCTTGACTGCAAGCGGCATTGTGACAACTACATTATCAAACCGTTGAAAATGTGTTGCTAATTTTACACAAACCATGATCCGGTTCAGTATGTGCATCCTTTGAAACATTTTAAACAACTCAGTGGAGAAAGGCATATATGTCCACCATAGCATTGTTATATACATCCATATTAACATAATATTATACCAGGATAACTTGACATCTCTTGACACTCCTTTGCTTCAGAGCTTCAGTGTTAATGATATGCTAAAGCCTACCCGCACATTAACGTGATTGACTACAAGGCAGTTTGTGACATAAGAAACACTGACGATTTCAAACCACATTTGACTTTCTTTAGATCACTACAGTTTTAAGGAGAAAAGGCTCAGCTTTGGTATTGACTTATGCTTTAATGTTTTTATTGTAAATTCATATTGAATACACCACAGATGTATAAACAACATTAAAAACTTTTCCACCACAGGGGAACTTTAAATACCTATCACGGAGAATGGATGCATTCTGCATGTATGATCATATGTTGTGTTCAGACAATAGACGGCTGAGGTGAAGGTCTTTCATAGCTTTGCTCTCTGTTGACACCAGCATAATTGCTATACTAAGCGCTAGATCAGGCAGTGCTTACTAATCAATAGTCTTCAACAGCCATTTCCCCCAGTGATTCTGCCCTCATTTCTCCTCTAATTGTTCATTTTCACCCAGGAAGGTCTGCGGCAATGCCTCAAGCAAAAGGTGTGAGAATGTGTGCATGTTTCCTGTACTGTAAAATGTAACCGTGAAGCAACACTGCTGATGAGAATGGTTTTCTCTTCTTGATCTTGTGCTAATTTGATTCAAACATTTATATTTTTGGTCTGTGCATGTCTACAAAGCAGTATCAAAGTAATGTAGCTTAGTATGCTAATCCCTTTTCAGTCATTTTGGTAGACATTTTAAGTAGAAATTGACAACATAAAAACAGTACTATTGAAAAGAATCTCATGATGAGAAACCACTCTGATAAAATGTCCCAAATATGACTCTTTTAATTAGACAAAGATGCATCTAATAAATAAATATGGTAACACTTTACAATAAGTTTTCATGAGTTAAAATTAATGTATTTACTAGTATGAACTAACCATGAGCAATATTTTTGTGTTTGTTAATGTTAGTTAAAAAAAATACAGCTGTTCATTTTTTTTTTTTTTTTGCTCATGTAACTTCACAGTGCATTTGTCACAGTCTTTTCTTGTCGCGTCTGTCACATCTTGGTTCCCTTGTGTATCTTCCCAGTTCTACACAGTCCCGTCTTCCTCTAATCACTGCCCAAGTCTTGTCAACTGTTAGTAATCCCATGTTTGTCTATTTATACCTTCTTGTGTTCCCATGTCTTTGTGAGTTGTTAACGTTATGTTGTGTAGTGTTATGTGTGGATGCCTTCCTAGTTTGCACAATGAGTGCCGTTTTGTTTTCTGCTTTCTGATTCAAGTGTTTTATGTTTGATTCCCGAGTTTCTGCGTCTGTCTTCGCATCGCATACCGCACATATTGTGACAGAACAACTCACCAGGGTCGGTCACCCTTAAGAGACTGATTTCTCCGCGGTGATGGAGTCCCTTGCGAATGTCCTTTGGATCGCCAACGAACATCCGGACTTCCTGGAATTCTAATGGGAGTATTGCTTCTTTGACGCGTTCTCATCTCTAGATGACGAAGCGCTCAAGATGCTGTTCTGGTTCGGGGCAAACCACCACCAGCTCTTCGACCTCCCTGACATGACAGGACTGAGTTGGCGAGAAGCCGTTTTCAAGTGTCAGGCGAGTGTCTCGCCCCGAGCCAGTCAGCCTAGTCCATCGCTCCCGAGTTCCGTTGAACTGATTCCCCAGGCCGTGAGTGAACCGTTTCGCCAGGCCGCCGCGAGTGAACCTATTCCCCAGGCTGCGCGAGTGAACTGATTCCTCAGGCCGCCGGTGTTGAACTGATTCCCCAGGCCTCCTGTGTTGAACTGATTCCCCAGCCAGACCTCCTGAACCTCCTGGACCTCTGGGTCCTCCCTGATTCCTGGGACCTCCCGGACCTCTGGGTCCTCCCTGATCCCTGGGACCTCCCAGACCCGCTGCCGGCCCTCCCAGACCTCCTGGGGAAATCAGGCTCCCGGCTCCACCCAGGACACTGTCCTGGCCCCCGGCTCTGCCCTGGACTACTACCCTGAACTGGCCCCTGGTTCCCCTATCCTGGCTCCTTGGTCCCCTTGCACCACCCTGGTCCTCCGTAGCCCTAGCACCACCCTGGAGACCTCCCTGACTCTGCGTTACCCGGTCTCCAGGGTGCCCACCCAACCACCCGTGGTTGCTTATCATGTCTGTCTTGTCCTCCTTCTGTTCCCCCTCCCTTCCCTCCACAAGGTGTGCCTCATACGTTGTGAGGTCACGCCTTGCAGGAGGGGGCGTTCTGTCACAGTCTTGTCTTGTTTCATCTGTCACATCCGGGTTCCCTTGTGTATCTTCCCAGTCCTGCACACTCCTGTCTGCGTCTAATCACTGCCCAAGTCTTGTCAGCTGTTAGTAATCCCATGTTTGTCTATTTATACCTTCCTGTGTTCCCATGTCTTTGTGAGTTGTTGACGTTATGTTATGTGTAGATGCCTTCCTAGTTCACACAGTGAGTGCTGTTTTTTTCTGCTTTCTGATTAAAGTGTTTTCTTATTGATTCCCGAGTTTCTGCGTCTGTCTCCGGATCGCATACCGCACATTGTGTGACAGCATTAACTAATTTTAACAACTTTTGATTTTAATAAATGCATAAATATTGAACTTAACATTAACAAAGATTAATAAACCACAGAAGTGGAGTTTACTATTAATGCAATTTTAGCTAATGACACCTTGTAAAATTTAACCATAGATTGTAATAAAACAAATACTTAAACTAAACACCTCTTTATTTACTTTATTTACACACAACAGTATAAAGTTGTGTATTTATGTAAAACCAATAACATCCATCGAGGTAAAACATCACTTGAAACAATTGATGATATCAAGAAATTCGAATTTCTAGACTTCCTAATGGCAATAAAGCTATAAATAATGACTGAGTGAAAAAAAAAAGAAAAAAAGAAGCTTACTATTGGCTCTGGGCTTGACAGATGAAGGTAAATTTTGATTTTCAGTGAAAAATAGGTCCTTTAATAATCCCATCTTTTTTTATCACAAAGAGGGCAGATTAATGGATAATGCAATTGCTTATGAAATAAAAACCTCTCTCCAGTCAGAGACTGGAGATTTAGAACCGAAGTGTGATAGTCTGACTTCTCTAACCTTGATGTTGGATGCACCGATCACATACGACAAACTTTACTCATATGTTATGGCTTGCAGAGAATTATAGGTCAATTCAGGCTCGGTCAGTGAGACGACCCTCGTCAACAACCTCTGTTCCACCATCCTACCTGTGTTAGAAGTCGACCTTGGCGATTTTTCTTGCAAGGAGAGCAGACTCTATATCGAAATGATGTGTGCTCGTAGTGTGGTCAGTCCTCATGTTGTGCTGTATGGGCACTCATGTGTAGTGATGCTTGCAGGGCCCATCCTGTGACTCTGGGGCATATGGACTCTTCAACCATTTCCCTGGGGAATTATTGCCATGCTGATTTACTACCAGTGAAGGACAATCATCAGAGACCAAATTATACCCCATTATACGGTGTGCGAGTGTTTGTTCATGGTCTTTAGGTTAAAGCAATGAAGTTTGAAAACTTCTAAAGACAATCAATTACCTTACAATTAGTATACGGTTTTGGCTACCGTTCAATATTTTATTCATACTGTGTTACACGCAAACACGGATACGCATAGTCTATGCGTTGTTCGAGTTGCGCTGACAGCGTTTGATATATTGCACCGTATTTAAGAAATGGGATTCCTGTTGTTTGGTAGAGAGAACCACTCATCTTTAACATTAAAGGTAATAGATCTCCAGGGTGAGATTTTTATCGACATTTCTCATTACCAGCCTATTGGTGTTTATAGCGATGGTCATAAACGGCTCCTTGTGGTGCTGTGTTTTATGAAGAGATCAGCTGTCAGGGCATATGCGTTCAAATCTCTGCTGGATGCAATAACACAGGTTATGTTAGAATGACCTGAGAGAGGAAAAAGAAAGAGCTCTTCACTAAAGGGAAACTGGGGCTAGTTGAAACAATGATTATAGGTAACTGAAAGAGGTAAAAACAAAGTGTCAGGTTGGGAAAGTTTTCACATGTGTTTAATACTTTGTCATTTTAGTTATTTTAGAGCGAGAAAAATCAGAATGGTATGAAACTCCAAATTGCGTGACAGTTGCTATGTGACCAAAAAAAAAGTTGATTAAAATATTTTGGGCATTTTAAAATACCAAAAGTGCGAAATAGAAATGTTCCTCTCACCCTAAACATATTTGAACTGGTGTGACAGTCACACAAAGCAAGTTTTAGCAAATACGTGAAATCAAATCAATAAGTTAAAACAGCTGAAACCAAGGCTGCATCTGAAAATGTAATAATTCTACTGTCAGAGGATGCATTCCAAGCTTGGAAGGGGTCAAGTTACGTCTGACTTTGACCGTTTGATTTGACCTGAAGTCCGTTTGATTTCTGAACTGGATTTGATATCCCACAATTGTTCCATCCTGTGACAGTAAAAAAAAAAAAGATGGCGTCAGAAAGTTGCAGTTTCTGGTCATTTTGTGTGTAAATGTGTTATTTTCTGTGGGGAAGCTGCTGTAGCTGTAATTAATCTGTCAGCGGTGCCAGTTGTTTACAAATGGCACTTCCAGGGCAAATTCTTGCAAAAATTGCTTATTAATCTAATAAATGAACGTCATAGCCACCTCTGTAGCAAACACAGGTCCCAGAATGCTAAATGATGCATGTATAATCACACATTTTGTGTGTAAATGTAAATTTTTGACCAGCACTTTGCACTTCTGATGTCATTTCTAGCCAGCAGTTACTACTGTAATTAAATATTTGTTACATATTTGTTATATTTGTAATTTAATTTTTGTTAAATATTCTATTTTGCTGTACATTATTAAACCATTAGGCTGCCTCAGAAGTCTGGGACATGAGACAAACTAAAAAATAAAATTACACTTCAAATAAGTTTTTTGCAAGGACGTTTTCTATCATTTTTGGTAGTTTTTGTAATGCTGATGTAAATTCAAGTGTTTGTTTTTTTTGTTATTTGAGGCTATAACATCATGATTGACAGCTTCACTGAGGCACACACAGACTATTTTCAGGATCTTCGGGAGGAGAGTGGAACTTTAACTTTAATTTCGATATAATGAGTTTTTTTCTGCAGCAAACTGAACTAAACGATTCTGCGGGAGTGTTGCCATAGCCTTGATATCAAGGCTCCACTTCACACTTCACACAGGCTCACAGACAGACAGACACACACTCTCTCTCTCTCTCTCTCTCTCTCTCACACACACACACACACTCTCTCTATCTCACACACACACACACACACACACACTCTCTATCACACACACACACACACACACTCACACTCTCTCTCTCTCACACACACACACACACACACACTCTCTCTATCACACACACACACACACACACACACACACACACACACTCACACTCTCTATCACACACACACACTCACAAATGAACTGGTGTGGCTACATGAAAATATGGCAAAATTGTGCTCGAAGACTCAAATAGGAAGTTGAAATCAGATCAGAACCAGACTGATTAAGTCTGATAAACGATTCCTTTAAAAAAAATTCCACTTCAAATCAACATTTCAAAACAAACAACATATCTAAACCTTGAAAAAAAAGACGTTTGAGAATGTCTAAATAAATATAAAAACCACAACCTAATAAAAGTACATTTGTGTCTAAAAATAACTATAGAATGAAAAAGCCTCTTTAGATAACACTATATAGGAATCTAGTAGAAACACCGTGGCATTAAAGTTTTTTTACTTTTTTTTACTTTACCAACTAGATGACACTAATCTGCCTTCGAAAGCTGGAATTTAAAGGTCTTGTGACCTGTGGCCTTGTCTCCAATTTAACACGAATTACAGCTTTAATTGGAAATGTTTTTATTATTTTCAATGGGAAAAAATTAAATAATTATTGCATAAATACATAAAATTCTCTCAAAATACAAAATGAAAATTAACAAAAATATTATTGAACAAAAATACACAGATTTTAATGAAAATAATTTTAAAAGGTTACATTTCAGGTATTTGGTCATAAAAGTGTAACTCCAAAATTAACAACCACGGAACGCTAGTACAATATCTGTTGGCCAAATAATTTCAAATTATATTTCATATCCATGTTCATTTTTCATGAATTGCTTTGTTTCATAATTGTTTGCAATTTAAAAATAGCTGGAAAAACATGATATAGTCTATTAAATACTGTGGAGTTCACTTATCTCGACTCTCGGTTAACTCGCCAATACTATTATGTCGACATTTTTGAAGTGGAACCGCCAAACTCCCTATTTGTCTTAGTATTTTCGATTCTTTAATGTCGATTCCTTAATGTCGCCGAACACTAGTATCTCGAGCAAATATCTCGAGCAAATATCTCGGACAAAGTCGTCACTTCACATGTTTATCTCGTGACTAAAGATGGTACTTAGTTCACTGCGCATGCGCTGAGTTTGCGTTGCACGTGGATTGCGGCCCTGGTCGCTCTGTCAGTGACACTTTACTCACAGCGCCATTCACGTTCTTATCAGAGCTGCCGTGGGTCTCACCCCCATCCCAAAGCCTCATCCACTTCTGTGTACACATAAAGCCCGCCTTCTCTGATTGGTTTTCTCAAATATTTTGACATTGGTCAGTAACGAGCGGTAACGGCCAATGAGTATGAGGCTTAGATGGACGAACATACACACACACAAACACATCCTGCTTCTGTTCTGAAGCGCTCTGCTCAGCGCCACTGCGGGAACACGGTTATTAAAAGCACATTAGAAAGGTGGAAAGCAAGAAAGTATGCAATCTAGTACAGCGTGATGACCTCACGAATATGTTGTGACTGTTTACGCTTTGAGCCAAATTGTGTTTGCAATGTTGGAGAATATAATTAAAGGTTTATATAAAAAAACGAAAGTGTTTTTATTGTATACTGTTAAATCTCTGCTGTTAGTTGGTGCACATATGCCTTTTGTTGTTAGCAAACATATACAGTGTATGTACATTTTTATAGCATGCCAATCTTGAATCAGTGTCAATAAACAGAAAACTGTGACAACTTACCCAAAGGCTATACAGTTCTATACAGAGTGCTAAATGAACTCTAGCATTTTTATTGGCTATAATAGTGTGGATTTTTAATAGCATTGTTTTATGTGCAGTCTGAGAAATGTGGAATAAAATGTTAACTGAAGACCAAGTTCCTCAGACAAATAATAAAACATCCATAGTCCTCACTAATAAAAAGAGATTCATTAAGCACCAAATTTTTTTTTAATTAGAATACCAAAAGGCGAAGGGAAGCTGCTGTAGCTGTAATTAATCTGTCAGCGGTGCCACTTGTTTACAAATGGCACTTCCAGGGCAATTTCTTGCACAAATTTCTTATTAATCTAATAAATGAATGTCATAACCACCTCTGTAGCAAACACAGGTCCCAGAATGCTAAATGAAGCATAAGCTCATACCGTGAATTGTAAACATCTGCCAACAATTCACATTTATATAAATGGATAAAAGTAGATTTCAATTAAAATGATAGTTAACCCCAAAATTAAAATGTTGTCATTTCCTCTCCATCAAGGTGTTTCAATCCTGTGTGAGTTTCTTTCTTCTGCTGAACACAAAATAATTTACTTTGAAAAATTTGGGTAACCAGACAGCTGACTGTACTCTGATACACACGTGTACATTTCTCATCTGGAAGTTTTGTGTGTGTGTGTGTTTTCTCATCTGCAATACATATCTTGGATGTTTCCTGTCAAAGATTAAATAGACGTTTAGAAAATGTCTTTATTATGTTTATAATTTAGAAAGCATGTAAAACTGACATCCTAAAGACGTTTCTCAGATGAAGCTGTTAAACAGACATCTTGCAGACGTATGTGTGCCATTAACTTCCATAGATTTTTATTTTCAATACTATGGAAATCAATGGCTACTGTCAATTTTCTGGACTTTTTGTGTAGAAAGAAACTCATACTTAAGGGAGTGGAAAGTTTTGGGCACATATTTGTCAAAAGTTCTCAAGAGTTTTTTGAATTACACATACCTATTTGACACTGTTACTTATATTAAAACATATTCCTATGAACTTCTCGGCGTTACTAAGCGGTTGCCAGAGTGTTCTGGACAGTTATTTACGGCCTGAATTCAACAAAAAGTGGTTTGTTCAAATACCTAACCTTAATATGTGAAGTAGTACCAGCAATACAAGATCTAGTGCTCAAACCTGAGGAGTGCATATACACAGATCACATTCCCGTTGATCAGCCAATCAGCGCTGAGAGAAGCACGCAGTAAAATAACGCGAGATCGTCTACAGAGAGAGAGAGACTGCGAGATCTGAGAGAGAGAGAGAGAGAGAGAGAGAGAGAAGCTGTCAGACCGAGAGCCCGGTTCTCTCTCTGTGGAACCGCTGAACACCGCAAAGGGTTTTCATGCTCGTGATACTGCAAAGAAACATCACAGGTAATGAAATCTCCCTCTAATGAATCTGCGTCAAAGCTCAGCGCGCGGGTTACGCGGCGGCGAACGAGCGGCGGGGTGACGTCATCGCTGTGGTAACGCGTTCAGTGTAAACCACGCGTTACACCGCTAATGTTACAGCGCTGGGTGGAAGTGAACTACCACGGGTTCTGCTTTATTCTGCACACAATAGGTTTGTGTGTGGGCATGGGTGATGTCCCATTCATTATTTTATTATACATAAATAAATAAAATCATTGGTTTGGTCTACATCTGTTTATCATCATTTGATTCTATTGTGATTATTCTTCCTTCTTAATATGCATTTGTTTTTTTCTGCAGCTTGGTGGAGGTATGACATTAACCAGGGGCTCCTTCACTTATTCCAGTGGAGAAGAATATACCGGAGAATGGAAGGAAGGCAAGACATTTCTGACATGCTTTGCATTACTTTTGTATTCTCAGGACATTATTCATAAACGGGGCAGGTTGTTTTAAATGCTGTACTTTTATACGTGACTTAATTTTTGCCAAAACAATTTTGCCAAAACAATTACTTTTTTGTGTGTTCCATCTGCCATTTTTGCTGTTTCATTATTCATTCATAATTGCATAATACATGCTGGATTCAAAATGAAAAGGTTATGCATTATGGAATTATTTTGGATTACTGTTAAATGGGTCGTCTCAGTGAGATATTAAAATGATTATATACATCTACGTTTAAATATTCTACTCTACACTTGACACTCTTACATTATTCAGTTGCCAGCTACCAACTGACTAATAATTATGGAAATTGTTATATATATATATATATTTATTTATTGGGTATTGGTTGAGTTTTAAGCATGATTGATTTCAGTTGTGTTGTATATCTGACAGTGTTGACAAGGAACTCTGATGTGAAACCTTAAAAAAAATAAAATAAAAAAAAACGTTTTTCTGTCATAATGTAGAAATGATGGTAGGTGATCCATGGAATTAGTATATTGGATGAAAACTCAATGTTAAATTATAAAACAATGTGCTTGCTGCAGGTCGGAGGCACGGTAAGGGTGAGCTGAAGTTTGCTGATGGCACCTGTTATAAAGGTCACTTTGAGAATGGCTTGTTCCACGGATCAGGGGTGTTAGTCTTTCCCGATGGATCCAGGTGAGTGAACCCGTGATCAGATTAATAAGCGTATCTACTTAAACTGAGACGAACACGTTGGTGCAGTGATACTGTAAGACTGGTTACATAGAAAACAACACCATTTCTCAACAACAGGTACGAGGGTGAATTTGCCCAGGGAAAATTCCAAGGCGTGGGAATCTTCAGCAGGTTTGACGGGATGAAATTTGAAGGGGAGTTCAAAAGTGGCCGTGTAGAAGGATATGGTAAATATTCCACCAGCTTCATTTACTGAGCTCAATCCGAATGAAATTACAATTGGATCGATAGTGGTGTAGACCTAAAATAATCCAATCAGCTGGAAAGAAAAATGAAGTATGTAAACGCTTGAATCAGACTATTTTCTCAACCGGTTTACAGTCATTTGACATCTTTCGAACGTCCCCGTGTTGGGTTCGATTTATAGCATGGATAAATGTGGTCTTATTTCCTCCGCTCAGGGCTGCTGACTTTCCCAGATGGTTCCCATGGTGCTCCGCGAAACGAGGGAGTGTTTGAGAACAATAAGCTTCTGAAACGTGAAAAGTGTCAGGCTGTGGTGCAGAGAGCCAAGAACTCAGCCTCCACTGCCCGCGGCCTCTCCGTATGACGGACTGACCTCAGTGAGAGCACCCCTAACTCAGGCCGCCCCGAGTACATTACGGACCGGACAGTCACAAGTAAAGCGAGCAAAGCTGATTGTGGATCTGCGTTCAGGGGTGATCTCCGCCTTCACCACACAACGGAGCTCAGAAATATGTGAGACCTATCTAACCCTCAGGGACGGATGAAAGCGTTTCCATTCCTAACGTCTCTATTTCACTCACATCGTTGCTCCGCCTTGGTTTCCTCTGTGGCTTAAAACATCACTAAACTACTGTCGTTTGTTATGGAGGCAAGGACAAACTCAAGAAATGTGTTCTGATGAAGAGGTTTTTGGTAAATGAACTCAATTTGCCTTTGTGAGTCTGTGTCTGCGATTGTATCACTTACAGTATGTTTGACTTTGTCTTTGCTATTACGGCTTTTTGTGTTACAAATTATTTTCTTTATTGCACATTTGCCTTAGTTATTGCATTAAATGTCAGTATTGCTGGATTAAAACCTCTCTTATTACCAATGTATAACAACGGTGAGGGAAAATTTGTCTTAATTTTGTATTTATTTGTTAATTTTATTCATTGAAAATGAGTATACTGTATGATTTGCTAACACATTAGGATATTGTGAAATAATGGCTTTACTGCTCATGTACATTATGGAAAACTATTTGAAATTATTTCAAATGTATTGGGTCAAGTGATGCATTCACTTCAAATGTTTGATGACTGGTTTATGTTTGACAGATAATGAATCACTGTTCTCATAATCTGCAGTGTCAGACGGAAGCCTTAGTCACTTTCATCTAAAATATACTGACACCAAAATGCATTTTGCACTGTTATTTATTTGAGCAGAGTATCAAAAGACTGACAAGAAAAATAAAGTGAAATAAGTCAGAAAAAGTCACCTGATCTACATTTTGCATATTTTTTTCATGCTTATTCTGCCTTGATAACATTTTATTTGTATATTCAAATCTTATGAAGGACAATCATTCATACGATTCTGAAAGAAGTCTCTATTTATTTGATGCAGTACAAAATACAAATGGTAATATTCTGAAATTTTATCAAAACTTAAAATATTTGTTTTCTATTGTAACACATTTTGTTTTTATGCTGGTCTTCAGAAATCATTAGGTGTGTTTGACTTGATGTGGCGCTGCGCAAACAGATCAAAAACATAGAACTTTTTACACTTAAACATATATAGCTTGTTATTACAAGTATCGAGATTAAAGTGAAAATGAAGCAGGTAAATTTACATTATTTAGTAAACAGATTACCACTTTAATAAAAATGTAATAATCACAATTAGCTTAACGATTTTGGAGGACGGGTGTCTTTTTGGCATATTTTCGCCGTCAGAGTGAAGCCACTGGTTTGGTGTGAAGAGCAGGTCTGAAACACTACCTGGTGTAAATGTGGATGATCAGGTGAACGCCGATTCCCACCATATCAGGGTCCATCCACTGTCAGGAGGCTGATCTGGACCATGTCCCTTGCGCATCACCACTGCGCACATTTAACGCAACATGCCGGGAGGTGGACGTGTTACAGGTGACATGCTTCCTCTTAAAGATATCCGAGCAAAAACACTGAAGCGTCCTCTTAATAGCAGGAAAGATAATTGTATTCGCAGGTGAACCTAAAATATTTTACACACAACTAATGGTGAACGAGCCAGTGTAATGCAAATATATGTCTGAAAGGTCTGACATAATAAGATGTCACTTGTCACATGTTGTTTGCATCACACAGTGTTTGGGATACTACGACCAACACTTCATGATAGAGTTTGATGTTGTACATTCATCCAAATTATGGTGAAAACCAAAAACACTTTTACTTTATTAAAAGTACATTGAAAAAGGAGTAATAAAAGAGCCATAGTAAAAAAAAAAGAAGAAGCAAAACACCCATATAACATCAGATTTACTATATCATTCAATATACGTATTAGTATGCTCATCACCTGTGTTTAAAAATATATTGTAACCCAAATCTAAATACACAAATATCTAATAAACTGTGTCTGTCTTTCATGTCCCGTCAGTTCTCTACTATATTTACTACAAATCCGGTGACGTCACACACAGTGGTATTGCTCTAAAATCTATAACAAAACTTTTAATTTTTACATTAATCATATTTGTTATACTTTTTTTAATGTCTATTAATCAGAAATCAGTTTACTAATTAATATAAACTCGACTGACTGATTCATTTCCACTTCAGGTTAACTATTCGCAGTACACAGAATGGCACAGAGCACTTATACAGGGTTTCAACCGCTAAATGAAATGACTGCAGTGTGTGACTAAAGGCATTCAAATCATAGAACGGAGAACATTTTAAATAAATGATTCACAGGGAAACTATGTGATGTTTCTATCAGCCAGGCTGCCAATGACACACAGGGAAACCCTTTGTGATGCCAGGCCAAAAGATCAGTTTGGGAATTAGATGAGCCAGGCCATGGATTACATCTCTAATACAGCAGCAAAACACACACCGAGTAACTAACTACAAAAGGAAAAAGAGCTGGACTGTTGATTCATATATTAATCACATTAAATGTTTGTTTTTAGGCTCTGTCTAATTGTCATTGTAATAAAGCACAGATGACGTATGTGCCATATCAGTTTCCTTTCCTCCATTACAAAGCAGTGTAATCTGATGCTTCAGGAAACTTTGCACAGCAATGAACCTGTACTGGCGCAATAAGCCATTGACAAAACTATAATATGTTAAATATGCATATGCATGTTATGCATAAAATCAAATAAAATGCAGAAACCACTATTCAAAATTCTAAGTCCATTAAAAAAATATCTATAGTGCCACTGCCAACCATCCTGACATTTACAATATAATGAATCGACTGATTCACACAATCTTAAGTTACATGTTCATCTGAATAATGCATAAATATAGAAGCAATATACTAATGGACAGATACACGGATATATATATATTTTTTTTTTTTTTTTTTACTTGACAGTTTCATTTTTGATACTGTATATGATCTGATCAAGGTAACGTAATGCTTAAAACAAATGTTTTTTTGTGTTTTATAAAAAATAAGCCTAGATTCTTTATATACATATATAGAACTCTTTTCTAAGTCCTCATTCATTCAGTATACTGAGTGAAGGCAGGTACTTTTCACCAAAATCGAACACAGAAAGCGACAAGTTACTCAGAGAGGCAGAGGTGGGGTTGTTCTCAGTCGTCTCACAACGGCTCTAATGAATCCAACGCATCTTCATGTCATCCTCCCTCATCTGTTCCAACTTCTCCAGTGTCTCCTTTGTATCAAACTGCCATAGCTTCACCTGTTCAGTGGCTGTAATGCCCTCCTGAAACAATCCAATTTATATCCAGTGGTTTAGATGATGAATTGCATTATATTTTATCATATTTTAAGTAACACTTTACAATAAGGTTTCATTAGTTAACATGAACTAAGAAAAAAACAATAAGTCTAAAGCATTTACTAATCCAAGTTAAGTAAGTAAGTAAGTAAATACAATGTTTTTTAAATAACATCAACAAACAGCTCTATTTTTATTAGGGATGAGCGAGTACAGCATTATATGTATCTGTTAACCATATGAATTATCTGTACCTGTATCTGTACTAGGACTGGGCAGGGCCTAACCTGGAAAGTGGGCAGGATTTAACCCGGAAATAGTCGGGTTGTCTTGAAACAGGCGGGGCTTTAACCGGTGTTATTTTTTTATCATTCAATTGATATGGGTTGGTCAGAAATTGTAATGTTTATTGCTGATTAGAAAACTATTTACATGACAGCATCAGCATTGAGTTTCAGATCAATGGTTTTGATCACGATAACAAACGAAGTATATACAGAACAAGTTTTGTAACAATGAATACAACACATGCGGTTGTAATTATGAAGAAAAATGCAATGAACAAGAGTTATCTAAACATAAGATTTTTTTTTTGTGGTTCTTTTAATGTTTTTATTTATTTCCACACCAGGGGCATATTCTTCGTACCTCGCTAACTCACTTAGCTGGATTAAATTGTTGACGATTTCGCATGATCTTGGATTGTTCGGTTCTTCGACGCTCATCCGGGACTTGTTGTCATAGTAACAGGTCCGCTGAAGTGAACCTGCTCGGAGCAGGCTTACTTCAAGTTAGCAGGATTAGTTCACGCAAGCGGAGGTGAAATGGGAAGTTTGTCGCAACATGTCCTGTCCGATTTTACGAGAGAAACCTGTTGCTGAACGTGCAATATAATATAATTATAATAATTATAATATATATATATTAAAAAACACACACACACACACACACACACACACACACACACACACACACACACACACACACACACACACACACACACACACACACATATATATATATATATATATATATATATATATATTATATTTCGTTTTTCACGTGAGGGTATAATGTATCTAGTTAATTTAGATACAATTAGTCGTAGTCGGGCGTTAACTACATGTGTTGCCTTTAAAAGTTGAAATTGTATTTTTGTGTATTTTATTTACCATTTTATTGTATATATTGTGAGTTATTTCCTCCGGGACTTTTATTTTGAAATAGCGATCTAGCATGAACAGCTCATGATATTACGGTCTTCCAAAAGAGTTCCTCCTCTTGAAGATAAGGTACAAATCACAATGGATCAACCGACTGAGGAAGGGGAGCACATGAGGAAATCCTCTGAACATCTTCAACAGATGGAAACGCAATCACGATCCTCCAAGTCATCCAGGTCAAGAAGGTCCACCACAAGCTCAGCAGCTATGAGAGCCAGAGCAAAAGCAGTCGCAGCACAAGCTCAAATTGCCTACGCAGAGAAAGAGGCAAAGATGATAAAGCAAAAAGCTGACTTGGAAGCAAGTATGTTGAAACAAAAAGCTGACTTAGAAGCAAGTCTATACATCTTACAAGTTGAACGTGCAGCAGCAGTCGCTTCAGCTGAAGCAGCAGCATATGAAGAAGCAGAAGAAGAGCTTACAGGTGGTGAACTAGTTCCTGACATGAAACCCGTAAACATTGCTCAGCGTACCAGTGAGTATGTACAACAGCACTCAAGAGAATCTTTCATAGAACTTCCATTTAATGATGAGACGTTAGAAAACAAGGTTGGATTGCCTTCAGTTTCAGAAAGTGTTGATTATACCTTGCTGGTGCCACATAATGCAAGCATAGACAATCAGTGTTTTACAAACCAAAAGAAGGCATCGGTAAAGAAAGAAGGAAATGAGAAGGATGGGAAACAAACATCATTTCATCATTCTTTTCAATATGTACCTGAGACACAAGCTACATCAGATCTAACCAAATATCTGATCAGACGTGAAATGGTCAGTTCTGGTCTTCTGAAATTTGATGACTGCCCAGAGAATTACTGGGCATGGAAAGCCTCTTTTGTTAATTCAACTAGAGAACTGAATCTAACAGCCAGAGAAGAGTTGGATTTGATGGTAAAATGGTTGGGAAAAGACTCCTCTGAACAAGTGAAAAGAATAAGATCTGTGCATGTTCTTAACGCAACAGCGGCAATCAGTATGGCTTGGCGGCGCTTAGAAGAGTGCTATGGAGCACCTGAAGTGATTGAAAATGCACTTCTAAAGAAAATTGAGAATCTACCAAAACTGACAAACAAAGACAACTACAAACTGAGAGAGTTAGGAGATATTCTTCTTGAACTGGAATGTGCTAAAGCTGATGGGTACCTTCCAGGCCTTGCTTATCTCGACACTCCACGTGGGGTTAATCCAATTGTGGAGAAATTGCCCACAAGCCTCCAAGACAAATGGATAGTTCAGGGGTCCAAATACAAGGAGGATTTTCAGGTGTCATTTCCACCCTTTTCCTTTTTTTCAAAGTTTGTGAGAAATCAAGCAAAAATAAGGAATGACCCCAGTTTCTCATTCTCAAGCTCTTATGATCAACCAGCATCAAGCAGAACTGTGCCTAACAAATTCAGTGGAAGGAGTTCTGTAACTGTACATCGAACAGAGGTGTCTCAGACATTAGACCTGCAGTCGAAGCAGTCTCAGAAACTGAGTGAAAGTCCAGAACGGCAATGCCCTATTCATCGCAAGCCTCATCCTCTCAGAAAGTGTAGGGCCTTTATAGAGAAACCAATGGAAGAGCGCAAATCTTTTCTAAAGGAAAATCGTATCTGCTTCAGATGTTGTGACTCTACAAAACATATTGCGAGAAATTGCACAACTCCAGTCAAATGTAACGAATGCGACAGTGAAAGACATGTTTCTGCTATGCATCCAGCTCCAACATTTCTAACTTCAGATAAACCGGTCAAAGAGAAAGAGCAATGCGGGGAGCAGACTGATATCTCACACACCTCAGTTACTTCAAAATGCACAGAGATATGTGGTGAGTCTGACCATGCAAGATCATGTTCTAAAATCTGTCTGGTAACAGTGTATCCTGTTGGTAAAAGAGAGAAAGCAATCAGAGTGTATGCTGTTTTGGACGAACAAAGTAACAGATCTTTAGCCAAGACACAGTTTTTCAGCCTTTTTGACATCAAAGCCACATTCGCCCCATATACTATTAAGACTTGTGCTGGAGTAAATCAGACTTCTGGACGGAGAGCCATCAACTTTATGGTAGAATCTGTAGATGGACGCACAAAACTCGCACTGCCAACTTTGATAGAGTGTGATATGCTGCCAGATGATAGAACAGAGATTCCTTCTCCGGATGTTGCTAAGCACTATCCTCACCTATTGCCAATTGTAAATCAAATCCCTTCAATTGATCCTGATGCTCCTATCCTCTTACTTTTAGGAAGAGACATTCTGAGGGTGCACAAAGTTAGAGAGCAAATAAATGGACCCAATGATGCTCCTTATGCTCAGAGACTGGATCTCGGATGGGTGATAGTTGGGGAAGTGTGTCTGGGAACAGCACATCGACCTTCGAGTGTGAATGTCTATCGAACACATGTACTCAGTAATGGTCGCACATCATATCTCACTCCTTGCTCAAAACAGATTCAAGTGAAGGAATGTATTGGTGAAATACCAAACCAGTTTTCCGTGTCACCAGATTACGATGGAAAACCATGTGTAAGGAAATCTACTGATAATTTAGGCTGTGCAGTGTTCCAAAAAACTCAAGATGATGACAAGCTTGGGCTATCTGTAGAGGATAAAGCTTTTTTAGAAATCATGGACAGAGATGTGTTCCAGGATTCCGCAAACAGCTGGGTTGCACCACTTCCCTTTCGCTCACCAAGGTATCGTTTGCCAAATAATAGAGATCAGGCTATGAAACGCCTCACATCACTTCGCAGAACTCTGGATAAAAAACCTGAGATGAAACGTCAGTTCATTGAATTCATGCAAAAACTTTTTGACAATGACCATGCAGAGCATGCCCCTCCTATTGATAAAGAAGAAGAGTGCTGGTACCTTCCCATGTTTGGTGTGTACCACCCGCAAAAACCTGATCAAATCAGGGTTGTGTTTGACTCAAGTGCAGAATCCGAAGGAATGTCACTTAACAAGGTATTGCTCAGTGGACCTGATTTAAACAATACACTCCTTGGAGTTCTCGTGAGATTCAGAAAAGAGAGCATTGCAGTGACAGCGGATGTGCAGCAGATGTTTTATTGTTTTGTAGTACGCGAAGACCACAGAGATTATTTAAGGTTTTTGTGGTATGAGGACAACAACCTGGACAAAGGTGTAACCGAGTACAGGATGAAAGTCCATGTATTTGGAAACAGTCCTTCACCTGCTGTGGCAGTTTACTGTATGCGACAAGCCGCGCTGCATGGAGAAAAGGATTATGGCTCTGAGGCAAAGCACTTTGTAGTGAGAAATTTTTATGTTGATGATGGACTAACCTCACTCTCAACTTCTGAGGAAGCCATTAACCTCTTCAAAAACACACAAAAGATGCTTGCAGAATCAAATCTTAAATTACACAAAATCGCATCCAACAGCAAAACTGTTATGGAAGCATTTCCCAAAGAAGATTACGCCAAAGACTTGAAGGACTTAGACCTGGGAGTTGATAATTTGCCTGTTCAACACAGCCTTGGTCTCTCTTGGAACTTAGAGACTGACAACTTTCATTTCAAAGTGGATCAAGAAGAGAAGCCATTTACAAGAAGGGGAGTTCTATCCACTGTGAATAGCCTATTTGACCCACTTGGATTTCTGGCTCCTGTCATAGTGCGAGGAAAAGCTTTACTCAGAGAACTTTCATCTGAACAGAGTGATTGGGATGCACCTCTTTCAAAGGAAAGACAAGCAGAGTGGAATGAATGGAGAAATTCTCTAATGACATTGAAGCATTTGCAGATTAAAAGGCCATATGTACCTGTTCCGCTTTCTACTACACAAAGAAAAGAACTGTGCTTCTTCTCAGATGCCTCCGTAGTTGCAATAGGAGCAGTAGCTTACCTTAGAGTAGTTGATGCTGACAACCAAAGCCATGTTGGGTTTGTCATGGGAAAAGCAAAGTTAGCCCCTCGTCCAGCACATACCATACCTCGCCTTGAATTATGTGCAGCTGTGCTAGCAGTGGAAATGTATGACATGATTATGGATGAGATTGATGAGGAAATAGACGCAGTTCGGTTCTTCACAGACAGCAGGATAGTCTTAGGATATATCCATAATGTCACCAAGAGGTTCTACATATATGTAGCAAATAGAGTAGCCCGAATAAGGAAATCAACACATCCCGAACAGTGGTGTTATGTGAATACCAGCAACAACCCAGCAGATCTTGCCACCAGAGCGGTAAAGGCAGAACGCTTACAGTACACGTCTTGGTTTTGTGGGCCACAATTTCTACTCCAGAGCAATGATCAAGCATTGACTGAGACTTTTGAATTGGT
The DNA here is from genome assembly GCA_037043235.1 of Rhodeus uyekii. NCBI lineage: Eukaryota > Metazoa > Chordata > Actinopteri > Cypriniformes > Acheilognathidae > Rhodeus > Rhodeus uyekii. The sequence goes on from JAWRVZ010000045.1 coordinate 1,877,488, forward strand.
GGAACCTGATGTTGAAATTCGACCCGACATTTCAATTCTTGCTACCAAGATTTCTTCAGCTCAGCTAAGCACTCACAGATTTGAGAGGTTCTCCAGCTGGAAAACTCTTTGTAAGTCGATAGCACGACTAATTCATGTTGCAAGATCCTATTGTGGTAAGACAGACGACCCTTATTGCAAAGGTTGGCATCACTGCAACAAATCTTGTAGCGTAAGTGAGTTGACACAAGCCAAGAATACAATCATTCGTTGTGTGCAACACGAAACATTTAAGAAAGAGCTTGAGTGCCTTGAAAATGGAGTGGTCCTTGCTAAACAAAGCCTCCTAAAAGACTTAAATCCAGTAATCGATGATGGTCTGCTGAGGGTTGGAGGTCGCGTATCATCATCAGACCTGTCTCAAAGAGAAAAGCATCCTCTCATTATTCCACACAAGCACCATGTTGCTATCCTCCTGGTAAGATACTATCATGACCAAGTAGCACACCAGGGGCGCCATTTCACTGATGGAGCCATCAGAGCAGCTGGATTTTGGATAATAGGAAGCAAACGTCTTGTTTCTAGTATTATTCACAACTGTGTTATCTGCCGCAAACTAAGAGGAAGATTCCAGACACAAAGAATGGCAAATTTGCCTGCGGATAGACTGTCCTCTGAGCCACCATTTACTAACGTGGGCATTGATGTGTTTGGTCCATGGAGTGTAGTCACACGACGTACAAGAGGTGGAAGTGCAGATTCAAAACGCTGGGCAGTTATCTTCGTGTGTATGTCTGTCAGAGCAGTGCATATTGAGTTAATTGAATCTATGACAACATCAAGTTTCATCAATGCATTGCGCCGATTTTTCTCCATCCGTGGTCCAGCGAAACTACTTCGTTCTGATAGAGGTACAAATTTTGTAGGTGCCTGCAAAGAGTTGAAAATCAATGTGAATGACTCTGAGTTAAACAGTTACCTTAAAGACACAGGATGCACATGGATTTTCAATCCACCCCAGGCGTCACATATGGGGGGATCTTGGGAGAGACTCATTGGAGTTGCTAGAAGGATTCTGGATGGTTTCCTGATTAAGAATCCCACACGTCTCACACATGAGGTCTTGGCAACTCTTATGGCAGAAGTTATGGCAATCATAAACGCAAGGCCTTTAGTAACAGTGTCTACAGACCCAGAAGCTCCTGAAATACTTACCCCAGCGTTGTTGTTGACTCAGAAAAGAAATGCAGTTTCAGCTCCAGAGGGAAGTTTTGACACAGCGGATCTCCATGTAAAACAATGGAAACAAGTACAGTGCCTTGCCGATACCTTTTGGAAAAGATGGCGAAGTGAGTATTTGTCAACACTGCAGAAGCGCAAAAAGTGGTCTGACGAAAAACCAAATGTGAAAACTGGTGATGTGGTACTTTTGAAAGACAGTCAGGCACCAAGGAACAACTGGCCTATTGGACTTGTTGTAAAAACCTTTCCAAGTACAGACCAAATGGTTCGAAAAGTGGAACTGAAAGTTGTTGACCAAGGAACTGTTAAAATCTTTCTAAGGCCAATTTCTGAAATAGTTGTTCTCTTTTCTCAGACAACCTAGAGACATTGCTCAAAGACTCTGAAAGCAACAAAAAAAGAAGAAAAAAAAAAGGTTGATTCAAGGATAGAGTGGCATAATTTCATTATACCATGCGGGGAGTGTGTTGCCTTTAAAAGTTGAAATTGTATTTTTGTGTATTTTATTTACCATTTTATTGTATATATTGTGAGTTATTTCCTCCGGGACTTTTATTTTGAAATAGCGATCTAATAGCGCTATTGCGTTCATGTTCATCAGCCAAGGAGAAGGAAGACGTTGAACTGCAGCTTATACATGCGATCTTCTAACAGTTTAGCCTTGGAAAACATTTGACTGTAAGCAATTTACGAGTTTCTGTAACAATTAAGTTATGAAAGTTTGAATGGAACAAGTGATTCAGTTGACTTTAATAGTGAAACAAGCATTGTAAATGATGGTTAGGAATGAAAGTAAACAGTTGATTATTACAGTATTTGTATTATTGTATTATTGTATTTGTTTTGCTGTATTTACATATTTGTTTGTTATGCTTTCAGTTTTACAGTAAAGAATATTCTCCAAGAAAAGTTACGCCTTGGGATTTATTCTGAAGTGTTCGCTATCTGTCTAATGGAGCACAGTCACGTTCTGTGAGGGCAGAATACTACAGCTCAAACTGTGTGTATTGCCTTGCGCTACTTTGCGAGCGGCACGTTCATTTACACTGTTGGTATACGGAGAACATTGTGAAAGTGCTGTGTGTCGTGCCATTCGCAAAGTTACCAGCACTCAAGCAGTCATTTTTGAAAAAAGGGAACTTTGCACACAGTTAGTTTACAGTTTATTTTATTTATTTAAAAAAATCCAGCTGATCATCTCTTGCTTGTGGAATGAAATAAATCATGTAAGGTCCTCAATAGTACAGTGTGTTTATTCGTGTATTTTATTAACTTTGAAGTTCCTCTTGAAGCAATTCAATCTCAAGTCTGACTTTTTGCTTTATTAGTTTTTGCAATTCTATTTCATTAATTGACTCTTTTTTTGCAGCACAGCGCAAGTAGTAAAGATACTATTTCGCAGAATATTTTTGCCTTTTACTTTTACTTGTTCCCAAGTTCTAGTGGGTCCTGTGGTGGCTCTAATATAAAAGATGATTATGAAATACAGTACAATTAATATGAGTCAATATAATTACACACACGATCACTAGGCTTCTCACAAATTTAATTTGTCGGCAACTTTTTGCCAGTCCTCTCTCCTGGCTTTTGCAGCTTTAAAGTGTTGCCTTGTGTTTTAATTAAACACTGAAATTCAGCGACGTGAGCGCAGAGAAATACTGCGCGCGCTCTTTCAGCCTGCTCGCTGACCAATCAAAATGTTGCTGATCAGTGTTTCTACTATCGATACATATCCCCTTTTAAGCCAGCACATGAACGCGCAATGATCTCAGATAACTCAATCCAGCTATACTAATCGTCAACAACAGGTGCGTTTGAAGAACCGAATCATCCAGCTCATAGTTAGCGCGATTATCTCATCCCGGATGTGTCAACTGATCTTGGATGTTGTAAGCGACGTACGAAGAATATGCCCCTGGTAGCTTTTTGTGTGTGTGTGGCAAATTAATTTGAACCGTAATATAGTTTTTGTACCACTACTTTATTTTTTATGTCAAGTCAAAAAACTGGTTCGAGCCAGCAGCAAAAATGATCCAACAAGCAGAGACGCAACGCTAGTCGCATTCTACCAAGCACCACGTCTGAACAAACCCCACATTTACCAGAACTATACTGTTTAATAAGTACTACAAAAAAAACAAAATAAAAAACAAACCTGAAGCTGAAGAAACCCTAAACTTTAACGGAAAAGACCCGCGAACTTGAGTGACTGAGGGAGAGACAGAGATAGAGAGCTGTTCTCTTCTCAGCGTTCTGTGCGTGAGTGAACAGAGCGGAACACAGCAAATCTGTATGTGTAGGGGAGGGGCGCTGTGACTAGCCAATCACAGAACGCAGACACAGTCAGCTACCCAATGAGGACTGTTATTTAATCCGAACACAGATATTGACTCGTATAATACTCATACTCGGCAAAAGTGCATTATACGTACCGGATCCTCGTTTCAGCCGAGTGTCCAGCTGAACTCTAATATGTATCAACTAATGTTCACAAATACTGTGACTAATGTATTGCCCATTGTTAGTTCATATGATTTAAAACATTGACTGATGTTAATAAATGAGACTTTATTGTAAAGTGTTACCCGTATTTTTTTTCTCATCCAGCATGATCTTACATTATTCTTGATCTGCATATCAGCTCCAGCCAGTATGAGGAGTTTTACAATTTTATAGCGATTTAATCTGACAGCATCATGTAGAGCCGTGTCTCCTTCCTTTAAAAGAGAAAGGAACGGTTTAAACTATCTTGCATAATCCGTATAATTGTAGTGTTGTCCTCCTGAATAATTCATCCGTTACCCGATCTTTGGCATTGATGTTGATTCCACTGGCTAGAAGATGTTGGACCACGTGGCTGTGACCCGTCCGTGTGGCCACATGTAAAGGTGAGCTAAGCAGCTGTATGGAAGGGAGTAATACGATTTTCCATGTTATGCAGCAGTTTTTTTTTAAACAGTACTTTAAAAAGTACTTTGCAGTACTTTAGTCTTCCAGTAAAAACATTATTACTTTGTCTCTGACGTTGATATCAGCTCCTCTGTCCTGAAGAACTTTCAGTGCTGAGAGACTTCCCCCTCTGCAAGCCCAGTGTACAGCCCTGCACTCCAGCTAAACCACACACAACAAAAGCAAAGCAACACAATCACAACACCATTACAACAATGAATTGACTTTACAATGTATAATGATCGCACCCTGTCTTTAAAGCCGATATCAGCTCCTCTGTCCAGCAATGTCTCCACTATTTTAGCATGATTTTCCAGAACAGCCTGATGCAGTGCTGTTTTTCTGAACTAAGACAAACAGATGTGTGAGCTACAGAAAGATCGATAAGCAGGTTATTAAAGTGAACTGAAACAAACCACATAATTCAAATGCGTTACCGGAATCAAAATCAATGTTAACTGAAGTAAAATAAAATAGAATGAACATTAAAACTTGTAAGTTGCTATGGCAAATCGTATAGCTAACATTTTCAAATTTCGATACACAACAAAATGACTATAGCTTAAATGAAAATGAAAGCAAATGAAACGGTAATAGTATCTCACTTTAAACACCACATTATTTCAGGCATTTGGCACCTCATCACAGGTGTTTGGATCTCCTCCATCTTCCAGAAACTTCTGCACTACTTCCATCTTTCCCTGAGCTGCTGCTTTTAAAAACTCATTTGGTTCAACAAGTCCCTGACAAGCATAAGAGATACATTTCAATGGTTAAAAACACTCAAAATTAAATAATACCAATACGCCAATAATAACAATAATAAAGACAAGACAGACGGATGTGTTTCCCTCACCACGGGAGCATCCGCGAGGCCTTTGGAAGCAGCGCCCTTGTTCTTGATGTTCTTATTCTTCATACAGCTCAATGACATCTTCTGCACCCCTCAGATCAACGATCTCGCCTTACTCGTTTCCTCTGCCTGCAATTCCCTTCTCTCCATCACTGACTGATCTTTACAGCACATGGAGTATTCTTACAATAAAATTGGGTCATATGGTTTTTAATTGACGGGGTTGTAAAAATCTTGTCAATGTGATGCGCGATGCCAAACTGTTATATTATTATTCCAGCATTCATATGTGAATGTGCGCTGGTGAAGGATTAACATGTTTACAGACTTTGTTTTACAGCACATGCAGATATTGCCTCTTTTTAAAAGGAATATTATATTTTTATAATTATAAAAAGTTGTGGATGGGTTTTACTCAAAACATAAAACCACCACCAGGGTCTGCTAAAGCCTAAACCGTGACCTACTGGTTCCATCTGCTTCTCCTTAAAATGGGAATTTAGAATTATCTCTCAAAAATACTAATAAACTGTTTTTTAGTTGAAATCACACACACAAACAGTTCTCGATGGTGTTGTTTTTGTCTAGCTAATTTCTTAAAAATCAACATAACTTCACATTTTAGAAAATGTGAATTATTTGAATGCCCTAAAATAATTTATTTGGTTAAACAACCCTTGGAAAATTGTATCTCTCTTGTTTACTCTTCCATAGCTCAGGAGATTCACAATATTGTGTTTGTATTTTTCCGTGCTCTCTATTCATGTGTCCTCGTAATCTTTATATCAAACCAAATTCTCTTGCCTCTTCCAGCACTGTCTCTTCTCTGATGACATGTTTACTGGCGTGATGACGGGTCATGAATTCCCAAACAGGTCAACCAATAGCAAACCACGACCATTGTACTGTCCTACAAAGTTGGATAATACACATACATGTAGCCTATGTATGTGTGTATGTATAAACACACACATACACATACACATACACACATATACATATATATACACATACATACATATATATATATACACACACACACACACACACACATATATACATATATATACACACACACACACACACATATATATATACACATATATGTAAATGTGTGTGTGTGTGTGTGTGTGTGTGTATTATATAACTTTGTAGGACAGCACAACGGTTGTGGTTTGCTATTGGTCGACCTCATGTTTCACACATCTTTCCTGAAGCTCAAAAAGTAAAGTATTGGACTAATTATAATTAAATGAAATGAATGAATAAAAACAAACCAAAAAAGTGTGGCGCTTGCAATGCTAAGGTCATGGGTTCGATTCCCAGGGAAAGCAAGAACTGATTAGAATGTCAAAGTGTTTCTTGAATGCAATGTAAGTCGCTTTGGATAAAAGCGTCTGCCAAATGCAGAAATGTAAATACACACACACACACCTCACAATAGATGGAGAATATCTGTTATGCTTCAAGTATCAAATTATTTTCATTAAAAGTGCAAAGTTTATTTTTTACTCACCTGAATGTTTGCAACACTGACAGATTAATTTCCCTGTTCTGGCCCCACGGAAGACACATCCACAACCATAATCCTCAACACTTCTAAACAATTTCAATAAAAGACAAACATTCTCAGACAGACTTCTGAGACAACTTCACAGACAAATAAAATACATTAGAAATTAATCTAATTTAAAGAGCTGCAGTTTGTTAAGCACAGCCATAGGAAGTTCTCGCCCATTATGTGGTCAAGCAGGTTAATTTAATTATATATATTAAGAAATGAACCTAGAGTATTTTCAAACAGTAAACTTTCACAAATAATCCTGCAGTTAATAACAGACCTACCGGACTGAGATCTGAACTGGTGTTACAGCTTAGCAGGAATGTAAAGCCATGTCAGCGTGTGACAGCTGTGGAAAGGAGCTGGATCGCACACAAACACGCAACATGCTGCCGCCCATCAGCTCAGCGCTCGTTTGGAGCCATCCACCTCAACAGCATGAGCTTTCCTGCGGCTCAAACAGTAGAGAGCGGTGCTTACAATGCCAAAGGTCATGGGTTCGACTCCCATGGAAAGCAAGAACTGATTAGAATGTCAATGTGTCCCTTGAATTGCTTTGGATAAAAGCGTCTGCAAAATGCATAAATGTAAACGACAGGCCGGACTCTGAGTACAGTTTTACAAGAATCAGGACCCAATAAACACCCTGCTTTGGAGATTATGTTATTTATAAGGGTTTCATTAGCGTCAAGGAAAGCTTCATAAATGCCTTCTAGTTTCAAAGAACGCCTTTGGAAAGCCATTCAGAAAATTCCTGTTATTCGCACGAATGCACACAAATGTCTTACTCTGATTAAGGATTTGTAATATGCAATTTGTGTCTGAAGAAGAACAAAAGAAAATTATTGTGAATATGAGACCAAGTGGTATCATCATTTGACAAATAAAACAAACTTAACCAAGCATTGAGCAACAGTAAATAATCATGGGTAAATAATCCAAATGCTTTGTTTGATTTCGTTATGCAGTTCTTCAGCTGACCAGTCATTAAAGGTTAGTAGTCACCCCAACTATATTTTTTATTTTCATATACAGTTGTAGGGGATTTACAGTTAAGACCCGAGGACCAGATATGTTGAATGAAGATCAGGAGTCAGAAATGCAGTCAATAGAAGACATTTTAGTGAAGTTTAGTTTGCAGTTTCATCAGCAGAAGCTTCAGGTCTCACAAGGAGTTCGTAGGCCGCCCCACATACAATAACATTGTTACAGCAATTATACTCTAACAGAGGGTACTAACTACATCATTGCTGAAGCTTATGTGATTCTGATTGGCTAAGAAAGAAAGAAAGAGAAACAAAACTAGTAATTTTCCACACAAGAGCAGACAGTCTGAAGCATTTCTCCATTGATCACATGGTTGACGGGTTCGTGACCTTCCACGTGACAACAAGTCATTCCGTCTCCTTATGGTGCCAGTTAATCACCTCACCAATACAGACCATATTAACACACACACACACACACACACACACACACACACACACACACACACACACACACACACACACACACACACACACACACACACACACACACACACACAGCTTCTCCAAGGCTGAACTCGACTCAGGCTCCAACTATCAACAGAAAGACTACCGAAAACACTCTGATAACATTTTCTATGTGGTGAGAAGTGCTGACAATATTCATCACTATTCTATGGAAAAATACAGAAAAGTAAAGGATTTAATTAATAAATATCCCTAACTTGATTATAAATCACTCTTTACAAATCATTCAAATAAAAAAAAGGAAAATAAATAAGACAAAAAAGAATATAGGTACAAATAAGAAAAAATAAAAGAATACATATACACAAGCGGCAATGGATTTCCAAATTGTCTCTTTCGCAGTATATTAAAGAACAAAAAAAAAAAAAAAAGTACAATAAGCGTTTAAAACAAACTATGGGTAACACTTCAACGGTTTTAAAAATCAAAAGGACGTTTTCCAGGCTTTTTTCTATACATACATACATACATACATACACACTTTTAATATTAAGCAAATAAAGATTTGCAGCTGAAAATATATATAATATTCAATCTAATAATTAAATTTCATGCCTGCACTTCTATGTCTTTTTGCAATGCCACACAATAAATTCTGCTATTCATCATGTTTTCTTTACTTATGTTTAAATCCAGTTTAATTCTGTCAGTTTAACAGATTCTTGATTGGTATTTGTGCCAGATAAATAAAGATTTTCAGTCTCTGTTTTATAGATTTTGCAGATTTCTCAGCTAAATACACGGGTAACAAAACATCTTAAAACTAATATTGAGCAGAAAACTCATGCTTTAACTTGGAAAGGAAAGTCAATAAAGTCTGTGTTCTTATGTTTAGTTATTAAGACGTATTTTTGCTTTGAGCAAACAGTGTTGCAAGCCATCTAAAGGACTTTTGAAAGGCTGATGTTAGGTATGGTTTCAAACACATTCATAAATGGCAGTGTGTGGCTGTTTAAACAGTAGACTAGATTAAAGTACTGTGGTATAGAATGTGAAGCTACTCAGACGAGTGAATGATTAACCATGAGGAGGGATCAGAGCGAGACAAAACACTCTCACAGCACAGCAGCGGATGAAAGGAACAAAAGCGCGGCTCAAATTTAGCACAACACACCTAGAACAAGACGACACCACCTGAAGCAAGAGGTAGGAGACGACATGTATAAAGGCATACACTTTTCAAATGTCCTGTGAATGAAGGCTGTGGAACATTAACTCTTCTTTCAATTAGTATTCCATAACTAACAGGCGTAGTTGGGAACCGACTGGGAAAATGGTGACACTGAAACACTTGAGTGTTAATGATAATGACACAGACAGCGTTCCTCTGTTACCGGAAGCCAGCAGCTCGGAGAGCGCAACCACCCAACACCACAGGACAGAGTCCAGGGATTTCTTCCTTAGCCGGTGGGTTTGTTGGAGATAAGCACTGTGACACGCTTCACTGGAGATTTATAGACATATTACATTAAAACCAATGAAGCACACTTAGCATGAGCTTTTAAAGCAACCAAGTTTCACAAGACTGCTGATTTATGATTTCAGGAGGAACAACTTCATTTTAAGTATTGTTCTGTTGTTGAGCTGTTACTCTGCACTTCTGGTTCCTGCGTATCTGCCGACCGCAGAGCCCATGTGGACGAATGACAGCTCTGCTGAAACTCTGGTACTGTAATTCACCGTTTCAGCACACAAAGCTAAAGAGTTTATCGTGACTTGACTTGTAATTTAACATATATATTTAACTTATTATTATTTAGAACTTATTTATATTTAATTGACTTATAATTCTAACTTGATATTCAACTGTGACTTCACTACAGACTGGAGATGATTCAGATAATCCATGTTGAGATGCAAATCCTACATGCAATTATTCAAACTCAAATGTTTCTTAATAAATCAAAACGTCTCT